>OX276397.1:12061618-13311618 GCA_946251805.1 Cybosia mesomella
CCTGTCGCGTTTGGGCTCATTTGTTTTGCCTTGACAAATACTCTGATGCTACATGATTCCCAGGGTCTGGAGATGAAGTCGAAAGGTGTTCATAGGAACGCCCAAACTAAATAAGGCAGCCCGTCGTGTTTGTCTCGGGTTGTCTCTATAAGTACTTACTAGAAAGATACACATTAAGAGCAAATATTTGTTAAAAAATGTTCTATAAAAACAAGCTTTTATTTAAACACTCTGAGCACTAGGAATTGCCGTCAGAAGTGATAACACGAAAAAATATTTACAGAGCCGCAGCAGTTTTTTTTTCATTATGAATCAGTCCGAAACTTCATCTGGGTTCGAAGAAAATAGTTCATTAGCTACAACAAAGATGGCGTCGTAGTCATAAAAATATATGAAAAGGCAATGACACGAGTTTCATGATTTTTGTTCACCCAACAAAGTGCTCAACGTGCCTAAAGAAGTTTTTTAAGTAAAATTAAGTTGTACTGAATCGGAATAATTTTATGCAAGGGTTGTGCTTACAAAAGCTCGTAGAGCAAATAAAAACAGAGGAAGAACTTGCACGATACAAGCTTTTGTAATCAGCACAACCCTTGCATAAAATTATCTTTTACGATTTAGTACAACTGTTTTTTTTAATAAAACCTTGTATTTAAAAAGGTTTCTTTTTATTCATTTTTTTATTAATTTAATATAAAAATAAATAAACTGAGGTAAGACAAAAAGGAAGTATTACAACTACCTGATCTGTAGCGTTTTGAAGATCACGTAATAAATCCTTCTTAGTCAGTAACCCTGCCTTTTGCTTTTCTGCTTCTAATAACCATCTCAATCTATTGCGATTAGCCTGTATATCAAAGATTTTATTAATTTAATTTTTAACTACCCCACTTTTTTCTTAATTATAAATTCAAAATACCTTCACTTCTCCAAGACCTTCTCTCAAATCAATATATTTAATTTCGGATTCTCCAAGATCACATTCAGCACAATCAATGAGCTCTTCTGTTTGATGCATTTTTATTCTAATATGTGCCAAGATTTGGTAATGCTCTGTGCACTTTGTACGATTTTTTATCAACTCATCTTCACGTTCTATAAGAATTAATATACCTAAATGTGCATTTACAAGTAAATTGTTGGTTTAATTAATACTAACAATATATAGTCATCCAAACATTAGAATAACTTTTTGCCTAGTTTGAATTGTGACACCAGTTTCATCAAACACATGATTACGATTGATGTTCATTTATTGAATAGAAAAGGGGTTTAATTCGTTTATCTATGAGATAGGAATAAAGTCTACTATTTATAAATAAAGGTATGTAGATATTGTTTTATTTTTAGCAATAATCTACTTTTCAGTGATACTATAGATTTTTTTATTTTGGACTTATATTATTAAACTTATTTATTGCTGATTATATTGACTAGTAATTTATTTGGGAAATGTATATGAACAAGAACCACTTACCCTCAATTTTATTTTTGTAGTTTTTGTTATCAATATTGAGTAGCTCGTATTGATATACGTAAAGGCCAGGTCCTAAAGTTTCTAATTTCCTAACGACCGCTTCCAATTCTGCAACAGCGTTTCGGGCAAGGATATATCTTAAAGAAAGTGCAGAAGCCTGTTCACATTTATGCGCTTGCAGTGTGATAAATCTCGCAACAGTCTGTGTGAAAACAAAATATTTATTAGACTCTTGACAGACATTTTTTCATTATAACCTAAAAGCTGGCTGATAAAATTTACGGAATTTATGAAAAACTAAAATTATTTGACAGATTTAATATAAAATACTAAACCTTTTATATTAACTTTTATAAGTAATCCATAGGGATATGTCCCAGAGATAAAACAAACTTATGTGTTATTCCAGTATATCCTATCCCTATACAAAATTTCAGCCAGGTCCGTTCGTTCAGCCATTTTAGTGTGATTAACAACGAAAAAAAATTATAACTTTTACATTTATAAAAGCATAGTAGTAAGTAGAACACATGAAAATTATACTAACTTTATCAGGAATTACTTTGCCCTTTTTGGAATAAATAAGACCCACACCGGTGCTCCTTTCGAGATTTTGCAAGTTAATAAATTTTTTCTCCGCACTTTCAAGCCGTCCTATGATATTGTTTTCCACTGTTCTAACTGAGGACCATATCTGAAATATGTATTTTTTATGTTCACAGTTATCAAAACACATGTAATCAAAATAGTTATTACAAGGTTTTTCTTTTTATTTGTCTATTTTTATTTCAGTTAATTAAATAAGTAGTCGTAATAGCTTATCTGATTGAAAATCTGTAGCCAACCCTATGAACACTTGTAACAAATCAGAAATAATAGATCAGAAAAAGTTTCCAATTCAATACACCTTCAACTTATTTAACCTTTAACCAGTGAGTCCTGTGAGACATGTAGTGTCACAGGCGTCACGCGTTTTGAAAATTCTTAGCTTTGACCATTTCCCCCCACTTGTCGCGACCCTCCGTCTTGGCAACTTTTGTTTTAGTAGTAAAACGACCACAAATGAGACAAAAGCGTCCTTGATTTTATAAAACTTGAGCTATATGTATCAAAAAAATTGGCGTAGCCTGTCCAGCTATATGTCACTAGATCCCATCTGCACAATTAATAAATTGTTAATTAGTGGTCATGTTGCCAAAAAATGATAGCGGAGCCGCGGGCGTCAGCTAGTATAAAATATTATTGTAACTTGTTCTTTTATTTTTATATATTTTTGGGAAGAATGTTTCTTTCTAGATTCGACTTCAAGTAAAAAGTGTTAAATTTATCATACTGCTTGTACAAAGTCTATTAAAATACCAAAATAAGGATCTCATGCCAATTAGGGCTGAAAAGTAAGTACTAAGTACTTCTTAGTAGTACCTACTTTTTCTGCCTTAATTGGCGAAAAAAAACGAGAATTAACTCTATTTAATTCTCGTTTTTTTTTAAATATTTAATTATAAAATCTAATTCAATTCACTTATTTGTTTTATATAAAATACCATTAGTAAAATTTCAACACAATTTTAAAACAACAAAATTAATTTTTACTAAAATAATTGACCTTGAAAATAGTAACCTGTGAGACTACATGTCACTGATAGTATTATAAATTTTATATGCCATTGGTTAAAGATTAACGGGGAGGTAAAACTTGTGTTGGAGCACTATATATGGTTCTAGTTGATTTGACTTTATTATGCTTAACCGCTTTGTACTTCCCTTAACCTCAATACCCGATACCCTTAGTGCCGGAGATTACAGAACCAAAAGAAAAACAAGAACATATAACACCGCAGCAAAAAGTCTGAATAAAGTAGAATTACTGTGATGGTAGTGAAGTACATACATCAAAAATAGTCTGTGATTACTAACTTAAGCTGATTTATTTGTTTTAATTGAACTTTATGAAGAAAAAATCTTTGTTGTGTTTTCTCCAAATAGAAATACTCTGTTTGAAATTAAAAAATAAAACTATTTTTATTTTTATAAAAACAAATTGAGTAATTAATCAAAAAGTAATCGTAACAGAAATTAATTATAAGCAAGAAAAAAAACTGTTTAACCAAACTTAAACAACAATTTATTAATAAAAGGTTTATATTCAATATAATATAACTCCTCCCCTGACTGGAACACATACGGAGGTCCTCCTGGGCATGCTGAGAATCAAGTTATCGACAATTCTAGGTGTAACCTGTCCTATTCTTGATTTGCGGCTTCTCTTAGCTCTGGCACTTCTGAGGACGGGGCTGACGGTTCCAAACAGGTCGCTTTAGAGTCGCATCCCACGTGGGCTCTATTGGGTTTAAGCTAGCCGAGCCGGTAGGCCAGTCTTACCTTGTGATGTCGTATTCTCCGAGAGAAGCATTGACTCGTTGAGCTCGATGGGCGGGTGCTTTATCATCGACCAGTACAAATTGATGCCCTTGGTTTACTCAGAATAGTCTGACAATTCCATCAATAGCAACTGCTTTATACGTGTCTGCTGTCATGAAGCATCGATACGGGATCAAAGACGTTTTAGCTTCAATCATAATACCAACACAAAAGAACAACGATTTCCCGCCTTGCTGAACTGTTCCAGTCCGTCGGTTATCTGGATAAGTACTGATTCGCAATTCGTCAATAATATAATTTATTTATTTAAGTAACTTGACTCATTGTGTTAGTTGTGTTAGTAACAATAATGGCTTATAAACTACGTTAGTGCTAATTGTTATTTAGAATGACATAATACAGTACTCAGCGCAGCAATGTGACAGGCGCAGCTGAAACCTTGGTGCAGTGTGACATGTAGCAGCAATCCAGCCTGCTCCCTATCCTGCTCAGGATGCTGTTGGCACTGGCGCGCACTCTGCGGACTAAAAAAAAATAATGAAGAAACAGTTTTGCCAAATGTTTCCTTCTTCATCTTCTTCATTTGCCGAAGCCTAGCCCACTGCAATCTCAGACGTTGATGTTGTCGGGAATACAGAGGAGCTCACCAGGACCTCCATGCTCGTAATCCAACCAGATGTAAGCAATTCTGAATAGTCTGAGTACTAACTTCAAGCCCAGAAGCGGCCCGAACTTCTGCTTTTAATGTAGTAGCGTCGATTTTTGGGTCACAGGCTGCCAGCAATCTAATATAACGCTTTTGAGCAGCAGTTAAAACAGTTGGGCGATCACTGCGGGGTCTTTCAGCTAATTTACCCATCTCGTGGTACCTCTGCAACATGGTCACAACAAAGGATTGGGATATAGCGACTCTGCGTGTTATTTCTCTCATGTTGCATCCTTCTTCCCTCAATGTTACTATTTTGACTCGTAAGTAGTAAGTAGTTCTGATAATCCTCTTGGCATTTTTTCAAATACAACTTTCCGCGGACTACATCAGATTTCCGAATGAGCGTAAGCTAGGACTGAAAGCCTTTTTATATGGAAAAACAATTGAACTGTTTTATTGTTTTATTGTAATTCTATATTTGTAAATAAAGAATCTAAAAAGAAGAAGAAATCATAATATAATCTACAGTAACAAAAAAGGATTACCACCGGCACCGACTTTAATACAAGTCTTATGCGCATTTTCGCCTTTTGAATTATAAATCTGTAATTTATTTATTTTTCACCTTTTAGTCCCTCCTTGGTTTTTGAAGTTGGTTCTTTATTCAAAAATTATTTATTCACCCCATTTTAGTAAGCGTAACTGATTTATTGAATGCTAAAAATTTGAGATCATCCGTTAAAAAACTTTGCGAATTTAACTAATATATCGCATAACAATGGATCCATGTGGATGATGCCACGGGGTATCCATTTGTTGTATACCAACACCTTCTCCAGGATATAACAAATACTTTTCAGAAAACCGCATTAAAATCGTTAAAACCAAACGCGCAAAAATCACGAACAAACATACATAGAAAGATACAGGTCAAACAGTGAACCTCCTTTTGAAAAAATGTTCGCATAAAATTAAATATCGGGGTGATCAAGCTATACTCGTTTTTTTTTTCGACGTTTTGTAAAGATAAAACCTAGCTAGATCAATTTATCTCCCCCGAAACCCCATGTATACTAAATTTCATGAAAATCGTTGAAGCCGTTAACGAGATTCAGATTATACAGAGAGACCGATATTCTTAGCAATCCATGGATTCTCCGTGCGGGTGCCGGGTCCATCGCGTTGCTGAGTTGGGAACTCGGGACAGTGCCTGGGACTTGCGACCCCAAGTGTAGGTTTAGAAGGGACCCCTTTTGTTGATGTACATCAAAACTCACCTTCACTACCCAAGTTCCCGTCCCTGCCTAACCAAATTTGATACGAACCTACTAGTGCCGCTTTAGACATTCGTCCTAGTAATGAGCTTATTGTAGCTCTCGATAGGCCTAGATCTTTAAGTAGGTTATAGAGAGATTTTGCTGGTATAACTCTCGCTTCCACTTCCACTGCATACAAATTAACCACGTAACCGTTTTTGATTAATTCGTTTGTGAGATCATAGTATTTATTTTTCTTTATTGTATAGTCCTTCGGTATATTTGTTTCCCACGGTACAGTAAGTTCCACGAGAACCACATGTTTTAACCTCTTAGAATAAAGGAATATGTCAGGTCTAGATGACGAAACCCCAACATCCTCCGGAATTTTATAGTGCTTTTCATACGTGTCGATTAGGAGAGTCCAATCTGGGGCAGTATCTAAGATTGAATAAGGTTTGTTCCTGGATGCTATGGACGAACCTTCAGACACAAAGTTGATATGACGTCTGTCAGTATTCAATCCTTTTTGGGCTCTAGCTACTGCCAGACTCATTGCTTCACGTATGATGATAAGCACCTTATCGTGGCAGCGTGAGTATTGGCCTCTATCGAGAAGCACCCTACATCCTACTAATATGTGTCTAGCCGTCCCTATTGCCTCACCACAAGTATAACATTGTTTTTCTGTGGCCTTCCCCCACCTTACCAGATTAGTCTGGTCTGGGAGGGTCATCTGAAAGGCGTTAAGATATAATTTTAACAGGGCCGGCGACCAGTCATAGATCAAGGTGCGCCACTTTAAGGCCATCGGTATGCAGAACTCTCCCATTGTCAACCATTCATTTTGGATTTCCAAATTCATCGCGTGCACTCGATATTTATCATTTTCATCTTGTTTTAGAAAGGACTTAAGTATATCCTGGTCCCTTTCTGGCCCTCGTACTCCCAACCCCACTCTGTTCGACTGGGGCCCTATCATAAATCGTTTATGGAATAGGAGTCTAGATTCAAGCTCGGACGCGTTATTATCTTTCGGGAGTGCCCTGACTGTGTCATCTTGGGATTCACCGAAGATGTGGGCTTTGGTAACTTTAAGGTGTTTATAGAGCTCCGATGGTTTCTTAAGTTTCATCCCAAAATTATTTTGATCCCTAAATAGAGCAGAGGGATCAGCAGAGTGCGCTAGTCCAAGCCACGATTTAGCGATTTTATGACAGTTGCATCTATTTTAGCCAGTAAGGTTTTACCGAATTCATATACCAGAAAAAGCCAAGTCAGACGTGATGTCAAGTAGTTGTCATATATCTAAGCTTTGTTGGTATTGTTCAGTAGTAGCTGATCTATCTTATTTAGGTCATTTATAAACGTATCGACAACTTCACCTAAGGATGGTGTGCGACTTTTATAGTTTATATTTCCCCCAAAAAATATAAATGGCACCGATTCAGCGACTATGGAAACTGGTTTACCCCCAATGAAGAGTCCCGGGTCGTAGGAGGTAAATTTGGTGTCCCGTCTACCCAGACACAGACAGTGACATTTACTGGGCTTCGTCCTCAGTCCATTTGTCCACAAACATAACTCATCGACTTCCTTTAATAGTTCCTGACATTGTTTTGGATTACGCGTCAGTATTGCGAGATCGTCAGCAAAAGCTAAGATGGCCTCTGAGTATTTGTTATTTACTTTAAATCGATAACCCCATTTCTTTTCGTGACGTATTAACTTGGCAATTAAGATGTTAATTACTATGTTAAATGCTATTGACGATATATTTAAATATTTACGAGAATTTCTCGTTCAATTAATTTTATGTAGGATATAAGATTAAGGGTTGAACTATATCTGGCCGCAGCAAGCACTTTCCTGTGCTTCTGTCGTTTTCTATCACTCATAACCGTCATTTACTGGAGCGAGAAAGCATAGAGTTACAGGAACAACTGTAAAGTAGTCAATTCACTTACATCAGCTGTTTCTCTTTCCGCTTTTTCTTTAAGTTCCTCATATGACAATAATTTCTGTTGAAACTTTGACTCCAAGTCCGCTGTACCTTCATATGGTTTTAATACATGGTCCAACTTACGTTTTCTACAAAAAAATAAACTTCTAAAACATAAATGGAAATAATACTTAACTGCAATAGTGTGATTAATAAATTTTTATCAACTTTTGTAAAATTATATTTAAAGAAAATTCATCACTTCAATATCATAATATCAAATCACTTCATTATCTGTATACGATGATCATGGTTCAAGCTAAAGTCTAATTAAAACTTGTAAAAAATTGTAACTTTCAGAGACTAAGATAAAGTAGGAGAAGTAAGTCTTAAATTCTACTTACTTATAATATTCTGCAAGCCTTCGATGTAGAATATTATTCCTTATTTGCAAATATTTACTCTCGTTCACAAGATCTCTATATGCTTGCAAGTATTCTTCTCGATTGATTGTAAATTGTCCTTCTGAATAACTTTGTCCCATTTGATCGGCATCATCTTGCTCACTCTCATCAGCACTTGCTAATTTTGAAACATCAACACGTTTAAATGGAGTTATTAGGTATGTTATTAAGATTATGTATACTCAGGAGAAATAAATCATAGTATAAATGCAATTATACTCACAACAACATAAAAAAAGAAAATTAAAAAGCCAATAAACAATAATAAATAAATAACATGCCAACTCGTATATGAAACCTATCCACCCGAGATGTTGACTTTCAAGCAAGCTGAAGTGGTACAGTGAAAGAAATTAAATCATAATAAATTAATATTAAACAATATTATAAGTGTACTATATTATTAGAGTATTAACGATCGCCTGGGAGGCCGCGTGTGGTTGGTATTTTGGGAATATTATTGGGAAGTGGCAGTGGGCCGGCCATGTCTCGCAAAGAATCGATAACAGCTGGGGTAAACGTGTTCTTGAGTGAAGACCGCGACTCGGCAAACGTAGTGTATGACGCCCTCCGGCCAGGTGGGATGACGATCTGCGAAAGACTGCGGGTAGATGCTGGAGGCGGCAAGCTGAAGGCAGGGCGCTATGGCGCTCGTTTGGGGAGACCTATGTCTAGCTGTGGACTAGCATAGGATGATGATGATGCTTGGGAATATTAGGGATTATGGTATTGCGGCGTTCGTTCGCGCCAATACAATCCACCCTGCGGTAAGGTGGAGAGCGATCGTACTTTCAGCAAGAATTACTGTTATTCAATTTTACACCTCCTCAACTGACAGGTGATTGCTAGTATTAAAGGTAAGGTTTTCATCTAACATTTCTGAGTTTTTTGCAGTTATCTCTTCATTTACTTGTTACAATAAGTTCAAAATTTAACATTTTGTTTCGTAGATATTCATCTACGAAACAAAATGTAACTCAACGTAAACAAGATGACAAATAATTTGGAAAACGAAGATACAGTCAGTAAAACTGAAGATTTATGAGAAGTTAAGGATTACCGTTCCTACTTTTTTACCATCTAGAAAACGATCTTCAAAATGTCGCTCTTAACAGTGTTCATTTACATGATGGAATATCTCCGATACCTACAACAGCTCTTCAAACTCAATAAATTTATATTTTTTTATCAAATCGATCTCCAAACTGTTGTGATTGTCATAAAAAAACTCCTGACTTTAATTTACTCTCAAACCAAATTATTCATACTTAGAATAGATTTTTAATTTAACGTGATAAAATAAATTTAATACTTAATATAGAAAAAAATAAATAAAATAAAATATGTTAGTTTTTATTTTTTCAAATGATTTTACTCTAAAGGTTGTCCAAATGAGGATAATTTTCACTATGATTTTGAGACTGTATTAGAATTTTAAGGAGAAAAAAAATTTAAAGAATTGTCGAGAACCGTAGTATTCTTTTCAAAGCAATGAAACAGCTTGTGATTTAGTTAAATTAGATTCAATTTTATAAAATAATATTTATATAATACCGTGTTATATAAATATCATTTTAATAATAAATTGATTTAGTTAAATTAGATTCAATTTTAATAAAATAATACCTAATTATATAATATTGTATTATATAAATATTATTTATTAAAATTGAATCTAATTTAACTAAATCACAAGCTGTCGCAAGCAAGCAAAAAGTGGCGATAGCCCAGTGCGGTACGTAACGGACTGCTGAGACGAGGTCTCGAGTTCGATCCCAGTCGCCCCGGGCACACACCGCTGACTTTTCGTAGTTATGTGTGCATTAATAAATGTTAATTATCGCTCGCTTAATAATGTGCCCGGTAGATGGCAATAGGCTCGCCCCCTATTACATTGGGACCTTAACATAACTGGCGAATCGTGGGTGTGTAATACACCTCTGCCTACCCCTTCGGGGATAAAGGCGTGAAGTTATATTATGTTATGTTCTGTTATATTGTATTATGCATGAAGTAGCCTCCCAGGTGATCGTTAGTATAAATTAGTTAGTTATTAGTTAGTATAGCAGTTAAAAAATAAAGTTAGTAGGTACTCTAGGGTTCAGGTGAGGCCGCCTGTCACCCTAGCAGAAGCAGGCCGGGACGGTGGGGCGACTAGCGCCCCTCCCCCAAACCGGGGCAAGACGGGGACACCGTGGTTCCCAAACCTGAGGGGGCCATCTCGAAACCGGAGATGGCCCAGGGTCAGTCGGGGTGCGAGGGATATGCTCTATGGGCAACCTTACACCCGGGCGTCTGCAGACCCGAGACGGCGTGCGGTTTTAGTCGGTTCAAGCCCGACATAACCGCCCCCGCTGGCCGGCGGGGGGGTATCCGAAGGGATTTCCGCAAAAAAAAAAAAAAAGGTACTCTAGGGTTAAAAAAAAGATAAATCATAAATTTTGCAACAATATTCCCCTTACTACTTAATCCTTTCTGTTCTTGTTCTTCAATGCCATCTGCTTTGTTTCTCTTAAGTTTCTGTAAGACATACATAATAATAATGACTATTAACCAGTGTTTGTTGTGTTTCACAATGTTTTGTTTTCAATTGTAGATTTTTTTTACAAAATAAGAATTTTCGTTTCATTATGAGTAATATTGATTTTCGTACTCCAGTCTTGTGCATCTTATTATTTTTTACAGATGTTACAGAGGGTAGTATATTTCTTAACTAAACTCTCTTGTTTTATGGCAACCGTTGTAATACAACCAAAACGGTTACGTATCATTATAACTAAAGTTGTTTTAACTATTTTCAAAAGAATTACAGTTGTTTAATTCTAATCTTTCTTTTATTTTGTTTTGATGTTGGTACCGCGTATTCATAGGACCAACACCAATCATATATTTTCTTTACATACCCGCGCACTATTGTACGTAAACTATGACGCCTGTACATGGCGAGTTGAGCGGTAGTACAGCGAGTAGTCGCCTCGAAAGGTCCTTTTGGTAGCACGTCGTAAACTCGTGCGAGCGCAATTCTGGTGGATTACAATTTTGATTTTGTTTGTTGATTATTGATTAAATGGTGAAGATTAATAATCGATATAGTTATCTCTTCGTATAAACTAAGTTAATGCGCCCATCGCGTTCGTAGAACTTTGGTACCTTGCGGCGGTGGGTCTACAATACTAAGGAAAGTAAACATCAAATTTTATTTTAATGCATAATTAGTTATTGTATATCAAATTACACTAACATTCATGTCACATATATTTAGAAATACCAGACACATTAGACAGGCACTCCTGCCAATCTTTGATCCTTTCCCGGCTGAAACCCGGTCCATAGAAGGTCAGTGACTCATTTATTAATATATCTTGTGTATTGTTAACGATAATTAACGGATTGGTTTGATTTTGGTTTGCCATTGGAAACTTAACACGCGAGTCAAGTCCGCCATTTTGAGTGTTAATTTATCGGTACTATTTTGTCTTTTGTTGCAATTGAATTTGACTATTCTCACCTTGAAACTTAAAATTGTTATTGTAATTAAAATATTTCCTGGTCGATTTCGATCGGGTGTCAATTGCGGCTCAATTTGATTAGTGAAACAAGTAGACTCCTATTCCATAAACGATTTATGATAGGAGCCCAGTCGAACAGAGTGGGGTTGGGAGTACGAGAGCCAGAATGGGACCAGGATATACTTAAGTCCTTTCTAAAACAAGACGAAAATGATAAATATCGAGTGCACGCGATGAATTTGGAAATCCAAAATGAATGGTTGACAATGGGAGAGTTCTGCATACCGATGGCCTTAAAGTGGCGCACCTTGATCTATGACTGGTCACCGGCCCTGTTAAAATTATATCTTAACGCCTTTCAGATGACCCTCCCAGACCAGACTAATCTGGTAAGGCGGGGGAAGGACATAAAAACAATGTTATACTTGTGGTGAGGCAATAGGGACGGCTAGACACATATTAGTAGGATGTAGGGTGCTTCTCGATAGAGGCCATTACTCACGCCGCCACGATAAGGTGCTTATCATCATACGTGAAGCAATGAGTCTGGCAGTAGCTAGAGCCCAAAAAGGATTGACTACTAACAGACGTCATATCAACTTTGTGTCTGAAGGTTCATCCATAAAATCCAGGAACAAACCTTATTCAATATTAGATACTGCCCCAGATTGGACTCTCCTAATCGACACGTATGAAAAGCACTATAAAATTCCGGAGGATGTTGGGGTTTCGTCATCTAGACCTGACATATTCCTTTATTCTAATAGGTTAAAACATGTGGTTCTCGTGGAACTTACTGTACCGTGGGAAACAAATATACCGAAGGACCACACAATAAAGAAAAATAAATACTATGATCTCACAAACGAATTAATCAAAAACGGTTACGTGGTTAATTTGTATGCAGTGGAAGTGGGAGCGAGAGGTATACCAGCAAAATCTCTCTATAACCTACTTAAAGATCTAGGCCTATCGAGAGCTACAATAAGCTCATTACTAGGACGAATGTCTAAAGCGGCACTAGTAGGTTCGTATCAAATTTGGTTAGGCAGGGACGGGAACTTGGGTAGTGAAGGTGAGTGTTGATGTACATCAACAAAAGGGGCCCCTTCTAAACCTACACGTGGGTCGCAAGTCCCAGGCACTGTCTCGAGTTCCCAACTCAGCAACGCGATGGACCCGGCACCCGCACGGAGAATCCATGGATTGCTAAGAATATCGGTCTCATTTACAATACTGTAAGCAATCGGGTTACCACGAAAATTCAAACTACATCGAGAAACATGTTGGAGTGCGCTTTTGGAGTCTGTATAAAAGAATTAAGAAGAAGAATTTTGAAACTGGACAGAATCCGTATACGAAATAGCTTCAGCAATGGCAATAAGTTCGAAATACATAATAGAAAGTTTACTACATATCTTAAACTTTACAGCACTATTGATTTGCGGATCAAAAACTGAAGCGCCCGCCTTATCTTGGTCCTTTGACCCATCCATATGTAATCTATAAAAACCTGTATACTCATTACTAAAACACCTAATACACATATCGCGCAGTACTGAAATAGTATACGACTTTTTTGGTTCCAATATGCTGGGAATTCGACTTTTGATTGCACTAGAAAGGTTCACATTGCTCATCCAGGTATCGAGTGAAAATCTTCCTAGCTGATCGTTGCACTGCATAGGGATGTTATTAAACTGTTCAAAAATTAAAACTAGAAGTGGCTTTCTTTTTCGCCTCCAATATAGGCTTTGACAGAGACTACTGAGGTTGATCACAATGCTACTTGTTTCGCCGCTAGCGAATGATTTAAGCTTCAGCCAGAATTTACTAGCTAAGTAGTATCTGCGAACATGTAATGGCGGAAGATACAGTTCCCACTCCATCACGTGAATTGGAGAACTTTTAATGAATCCACCTATCACTCTCATGTTTTGATTTTGGATATTTTTTAGTTTGTCTAGGTTTGTTTGGCAGCTGTTGTCGTAAAGAAAACTGGCGTAGTCCATTCTACTGCGTATTATGGCCATGTATAGACGTCGCAATGACGAGGTTTGCATGCCCCATCCAGGCCTAGCTAAAATTTTAAGAACATTCAAGAATTTCCAGCACTTTTCTTTGATCAATAGGTTAGGTTAGCGGAGCGAGCGTGCTGCGGTAGCGGCCGCCGAGCGCCAGAGATCTCCTCTATTATTGCTGAATAATAGAGGGCTGTGCCCGCAACTTCGTGCGCGTGGATTTCAATTTATAAGCTGTTAATACTTTTAGGCGGAACCATTTTTAAAAATTAAATAAAGTATATGATACTACCTATCTGCTAGTGAAATACCCATTAAAATGGGCCCAGCCGTTCCAGAAATTATGTAATTCAAATAGACGAACAAAAAAATCAAAAAAAATATTTTTGTTACACGTATCCTAGATACACTAATAAGCATTTATGTAAAACGTGTTATTTTATTATTATAAATAGACACTTGTATTGTATTTATTTGTATAGATATTGATTTAAATAACAAAAAATCTAAGCAAAAATTATGAGGTCCCGGCTAGAAATCTACTTTTAAAGTTGCGTGTTGAAAAATCTATAAATAATTTAAATAACAGAAAAACAAACCAAAGAAAAATGACCTCCCTCTTAGAAATCAACTTTTAAAGCTGCGTGTTAAGATACAACACCATAAGCAATAGTCCTTGCGACAGGCAGTCTTTGTGATATTACCCAACTAGTTATTAGGGAATCTGTGATATGTTGCAAGAGCAAACAGGGGTTGCAGTTAGGGGCGTAAAAATACCTTTTACACCACCAGTGCTGCTGCAGCTCTTTGTTAGTGTAAATTAGCGCATAAAGCTCTTTGGAGGATCCAAGTGCACCTTAAAGTGTCTTAGAATCCATTATTTAGAATTGACTGGTACGATGGACTCAGGTGGAAGAAAAAGTGTACTTGGATCCATCAATGGACTCATTCAATGGATCCAAGTGGACGGAGGGGTTAATAGGCTGCAGAAATTTACGTAAATAAATATAATTATATACTTCTCTGGCAATGATAAGTGATAGCTACTACTAGTCACATATTTAAGTCAAAGATTTTATAGCGTTTAGGTTCTGCGCAGCATCGTACGTATGCACTCATATGGGCGCCTGTTTCGTACAAATAATGCGGAGCTAATTTCGTGCAGATAATTTGCACAAAATTGTGGATAACATCCATACGATTTGCACAAACTCGTCCAAAGGTATCCATAATATATGCACGACATGTGACCCGCGTCACCCGCATGAGACAGCGCAGGCTCTTATGCTGAAAATCGGTCGACTTGCATGATAGGTTTAGTAACCGTAGAGGATGCTAGTCATAGCTTCCTCTACGTGCCAAAGGTAATAAAAAAGGTATTATTAGTGTATTATTTTGCTGTAATAGGAGAACTATTTACAGAATCGAATAAAACGATTTAAACATGACTACCGTTTTCGTCCAATGTGGAACTCGTCCGAAATGGAATCCGTCCAACATGGAATCCGTCCTAAGTGGCCAGAAGGTAGCGGTTTAAGCTGTGCGTTGTATCTATGTCAGTCAGTCAGTTAGCCAGGACTTAGCGTTTTATAGATGTTTAAAAAAAAACGATTTATTAGGTATATAATATCAGTCAAAACATTCTTTAGACATGACATTACGTTATATTTCTACGTAATAAAAATTTGCTTCATTAAAGCCGATCTTTCCTGCTCTATACTAACGTGGAGCAATAAAAACACTAAATAACCATTGTGATTTATACTATAAAACCCCATTTCGGTGGCCAGTATCCACCTGTGACTATGACTACACTACTACTAAGACTGTCAGCTTCACTGTGCATCTCCATTGCTGCAAATCTCAGTGATATTTCTTTTTAATTTCAGAAGGTCCGATTATCATTTTCAAAGATTTTTTTGACGTGCAGAAACCCGCTCCAGCTGACGTAACTGCATGGTGTTGCTTTATATCTGCATGGTTGACAGGGAACCAGGTGCGCCCTAGTATCTAGGCAAGCGCTCTTGGAGACTGTTTTGAAATGCTGCGCGGAAGAGAGCTAGCTAACCTAACGTTTACCCTTCCTTTTTCACCATCTTTTTGGCGCATAACACTATCTCGCAAATTGCGGTAGCGGTACTTCACGTTCTCTCACTAATAACCATGGCCAGCACGTGGGTCTGCAGCATAATATACACGGACTGAAGATTTGTAATTATTTTATACATATATATTAAAAACATACTATAATATTCCGAAAACATAGGTACCCATTGTAAACATTAGAAATTTGAAACTTAATTCAAACAAAACTGATGAAGTGCAGATGTTAGTTATTACTTTCCAAGGATTGGCTGAAACCTGGACAGCTAATCGCAACATGAAAAAATACTACTACTACTATCCTCGTAAAGTACAATATTTTTTTAAAGTTGATGCATGTGTCTTTTAACACGCGCTAGGAATATCTGAGAAATGTCTTAACCTTTTGGGGTTAGACATTTATTAGATGGGGTAAGATATTTCTTTAGTTAATTCCTAAAATTGATTTTTTATACATATTCCACATTCTATCATTCAAAAGCTGGGTTCAACTTCTATGCCAAGTTTCTATTTGATTTAGGATAGGAGAAACAAATAACTCGCAATTAATGACGCCTGGCTCACGTCATTAATTTTCCAGTGATTTTATTTATAGGGTACATAGTACATAATATTCATCAAATGATTGAACGACATTCATGTACTTCATGGATATACAAACATATATAAACACGGGTCGAATATAGAACCCTAAGTCGGTTAAAACAAATAAATAATATCTATGACATATCTCTTTTACTTTGAGGGTGGATACAAAAAATAATTCATAATTTTGGATAACTTAAATAAACAATAATTATTATATTATGAAGTGTTTATGTTATCCCTATAACGGATTTTAAGTGGTTACCCAAATGATTGTTGATTTCATGAACTCTTGAACCCGTAACTTATTGATGTAGTAAATTGTTGGTCTTTTAAACTGTTGACGTGGATGTGTTGACTGTACTGATTGTTGACCTAATAAACTGCTGATCTCACGTATGTTTCCCGTTATAAACATATGTCAATCAACCCTAATTATGTTGAAAATAGTTAAAACAGGTGTAGTTGTAATGATATGGAAGCACCAAAACAATCCACTTTCCATTTAGTTATAGCTATAAAATGTATACCCACTGCTTCGATTATATAAATGTTATATAATCAAAGACCCACTGCTCGCCATACTACTTTACAGCCGTAGAGTAACTACTTTATTCATGTTGTCAAAATTACATGAGCCTAAAACTCTATGTTGTAACTCTATCTAAATCTAAATAACACATTGCAATGTGAATGATGATTCAAGCATGTAGGAAGCAAGAATTTAGGTCTATATTAAACAATAGTTAAAGTTTATATCTTGCACATAGCCTCAAAATATCAACACATAAGAATCAATACCTGTCGTAAAATATATTTAGTACATAGTTACACAAATTACGCAACAAGAAAATTGGTAATTATGGTACAAGCTTTGAATGAATTGAATTTTATAATAGTGTAGTTAAAGATAGAGTGAAATAGTAAGATAGGTTTTTCTGTAAGTTAGATTTCAATCCAGGTGGCTCAGGTTTTGATACTATTTTATTTGTCTCGAAGGATGTCAACGTATCTATTTTGTGGATACTGGTTGGATGGTTGGTTTGGATGTTTCTTTTAACCCCAACCAGATACAAATATTCTTGTAAATCTATAGGTTCTATCGAATTTAAAACACGCCAGCAAAACTTGAACAGTTTTATAAATTATAAACAAGATATTTTGTTACTTCAAAACTTAAATAGGTAATTAATTTAATGTTTCTCTGTAGTGAAATAATATTTCAGAAATGTACTGTCGTAAAAATAAATGATACACGTAATACTACACTAAAATCTTTGTGCAAGCTCTCAGGTAATAAAATGCTAATAGCAAAGCACAAGGGATTAGGTGCGTGCAAAGTTATATAAAGGCAGACGTTGACGTAACAGCCTGGTTGCATGCCGCGTAAGCAATTGTAATTAAATTGAAAGGGACAAAAACATAGACACATTACCTTAGACCCGGCCATATCGCGTGATCCGTTTGAATTACCAAACTTTTATTGATCTGTTTAAGGTTACAATCCAAAATTATTTTACTCCATTATCTCGGCATACAACAACATGCAATGATTATATTGTAGCGTTGCCTAGGCAACCAAAAAGCAAGTATCGAGCGAAAATCTAGGAGCTGATATAACTGCAACAGTAACGTGTTTCATGTTTGCCTTCGCAAAAATACATCAAAAACATGGTTTTGTTTTGGATATGTGTAGTTTATTTTGGTTGCTATGGTATGTTTTTTAGTTTTCTTCTACAATAAAATATGTTATTAATAAATTAAACTTTGAAATATTTTTATACGTTATTTCTGTGGTAACGAGGTGATATTCCAGTTCAAAGTATGTGTCACCATTGCCATAAGTGTTCACTTATGGCAATGGTGATAAACCAATGAATTCTGATAATCTCACGGCATGGTTGACGATTAGTCGGATAAGGCGTTGTTCTAATAGAGTTTAGGACCACATATATTCCAATCACCATGGTATTGAAATTAAGTCAAAATCATACTAGTAAGTAAGTGTCCTCATTACCATTTTAATATAATGTATAGATGAAGCTAAGGTATGTTTATGCAAAATAAAGAACATTCATTAACATCATCTTAGCGTTGTGTCCCGATTGCATCCGAGGCTACACCTCGGAGCCCAGGGTTTGATCTCCTGCTTTTTCTTCTCCACTTGATGGTAGTGAGATCATTGACACGCATGTCATCCCTTACGACGTCAAACCAGCCTTTCTTTGATCTTCGCAAAATAAAGAACATTATGACTAATTAAATAATATAATTCCTTTGAGGAATAACAATACATGTAATGAATAAATAATTAAACAATTCATAGAAAGTTAAAGGCTATAAAAACATTTCACTAGTAACTCCAGTGATGCCTCTGATGTCACATGAATTAATAAACGAAGTTCCTTTTGCCATCAAGAGCTACCCTTAATATTGTAGGTAGAAAAGCTTTTAAGGTAGAACGAACTTGAATAAAGAGTATACTAGAAACCATAATTCTGAAAATGTGTGTGTTGAGGTGTATGGCCACTTGGCCACCCACATAGGTTCCACGCTACAACAGATAACCCTATTTTCATTACGATATAGTATTATCGTTATTGAAGATTTTCACATTTACGCATTTCTCTCAACTTCTTGCTAACGCTTGCTATTTGAGATACAAGATCTTCTTTCTTTTGTTGCAGAATAACCACCTATAACATAAAAAGCATACAAAATCATCATTACCTTGTTAGCGTTGTGTCCCGGATGCAACCGTGGCTTTCACCTTAGTGCCCAGGGTTTGGTTTCCGACTTTTATTCTTTCACATCGCATAATTTTAGGCATTCAATTTTTTAAATAGTTATACTGTTTGAAATCGTTTTGGATGGTATAAAGGAAATAAACTTCTATAGTAAATATATTCAGAACTGAAGATATTGAAGTGTGTTAACTTGTTGTCTCTGCCTAACCGGAAATAACAAAGGTGTAAGTTTATGTATTAATAACTTCTAAAGTATTTTATATCTTTAGAAAGGAATGAATATAAAATTTACCCCATCTGCAGCATCCTGAAAATCACGTAGTAAATCCTTTCTGGTGAGCAAGCCAGCCTTTATCTTTTCAACTTCTAGTAACGATCGTAGTTTATTACGCCTAGTCTGTATTATACATAAAATACAATAATTTTTAAAATTGTATAACTAGTATACTTTTGAAGTACTCTAGAAACGAACACTTGACATTATGTGATATGCAAATTAATGTTTTTTGGGTGTAAATATCTCAAAGTAAGTATATAAGTAGCAAATATTTGACATTGCTTGTAATGGAATTTAATTAGATTTTACAGTGGCATTAAATTGGTAAAATATCATAAATAACGATATGCTTGCTACAAATGCCAATAACATCAAAAATATTCAGTTACTTCGTATTTATTGAAACGCATCCAAATGTGATAATTCCATCATTACCTCATGTTATACGCCAACTATAAACAGCTTATTACTAGTACAAACATTTATACCTTTACACCGCCAAGATCTTCCCTAGCTCTAGTAAACTCAAGTTCTGCCTCTCCGAGATCACATTCGGTGCTGTCAATTACTTCTTCCGTATGATGCATCTTTTCTCTTATGTGAGCCAACATTTGGTTGTGTTCAGTGCATTTTGTTCGATTTTTTACCAATTCATCATGTCGCTCTATCAAAAACAGACATTTTTAAAGTTAATTAGATTATTCTGAGTATTATCATTATTTGCTATAAATATCATACTACTGGCTTTTATAGAGGCTAATACTGTCTTTTAAATTTACTATATTTGATTATGAAATTTAGGAAAAATGCTTCTTTTTGTTAATTACTTCTTTATAAAGACAAATCAAATTTTAAAAAGAGAATGTGAATTTTATTTCTATATATATATTTATATATATATATATATATAACTTGGCCACAATCACACTAAATTCCATATTGTAAAGTAAGGCCAACGAAACGAGATAAAGAATGTAAACAAAGTATCAAAGGTTACATAATTACATATTATTATTATATTTAATTACATAATTAAAACCAACAACTACGTACTCACATTCACAATAAAACAAAAGAACAATATAAAAAACTACATGAATTAATAACACAAAAAAATATAGACGCAAAATAATACGAACCACGTCGAACGCTACCCTGACAGGAATGAACGTGTTTACAAAATGGCAGGCCAAACCAAATGTTGTTGCAGCTTCTGCACTGACTGCTTTCCTGTATCATGAATCACGGAACGCCAGACGTTGTCGACCAACTGATGGCATTACAGAGATAATATTCGCTCGCTATCGCAATGTAACTCAGTAAAGGTTAGATTGTTTACGTTTTTTATCTCGTTTCGTTGGCCTTAGTTTAGTACCCAAAATACAATAAGCTATGCTTGTTTCGAGCCTAAATAGCACTTGTGTCCATTTGTGATACCCATATTCCATACTCGGCCAAATTTGCATTATGGTGAATTTCGTACAATCTGTAGTAGTACCGGCGAATTGAAGAAACCAAGAGATCAGGTACTTTTGTTTAACTAATCTCCTCTTTTTTACTTAGTCCTATCTGAATGTGGCCAAATACATCTAGTGTTTACTACCATCGCGCATCGGATTAAATAATGCAAAGATGAACTTATAAGTATCAATTCCATTTGATGGATTAGAGACAATACAGTATTAAAACAAATTTACCACCGTGCAGATTTAATAGGTATTTGCAGCTTTGTTTATGAGACAGTTTTTATTGAAGTGTGTAAACTTTCATATGTTTCTGTAGAGCAATAGTCTGACTTAAGACAGTCTTGTCTATAACGAGCGCTCAGTCTTAGAGGTACATACTATTACTTTCTGGCAATATGTTGGTTTGAGAATTGATTACACTTATAAAAAGTCCCAAATTGATACTGTGACTAATCACCTTCTATTTTAGAATTGTAGTTTTGATTATCAATATTGAGTTGTTCGTATTGATACACATAAAGTCTTGGGCCTATAATTTCCAGCTGCTTAACGATAGCTTCGAGTTCTGCGACGGCATTCCTAGCTCTGATATACCTTAAGCAAAGGGCGGAAGCTTGTTGCCATTTACTTTTTTGCAGTGAAAGGAATCGTGTAACAGTCTGCACAATAATAAATGTTAAAATAAAAATTATTAGGTAATTAAAAACAATATTAATAAATAATCAGCTCACTATCATATACACTACAGTCGACCTCGAAAGTAGCTTGACACATTCCTAGTTATCTATCACCTTAGTCCTGAAACCTTTCATAAATAATAAAAACACGAAATATAATAAACTTGTCTTCTGTAAAATAACAAAAATACATACATATCAATTATTTATCAATTTCTTTCAAGGCAAAGATTGTTTGTAAATTTGTTAGTGTTTAGCAACTTCTGAGAACGACTGTAGATCTCCATTTTAACGTAGCTTCTATTCGTAATCGAAAAATTGTGAAATCGTGATTCATTCAATATTGCACTGTCAACTTGTAATTTTTTTTTTTTTTTTTTCCCTATGGCGATCCCAACGATTCCGCCAACAACTCACTTTTTATACTGATCGAAATACGTGTGAGAGTACAAGTGAAAAAATATTATATTGAAACAGTTGATTTTGAAAGGGACTTGTAATCATCCCTATTCTTTACGGGATGCCTATGTCAGTGCGACAGCCGTTATATCGAATTTTAATGGCTTTTTTTTTCTTCGCGAACCTTTCATGTAATGTCTATACTGTGACAGCGTGTTACTGCAATGTTTCGTTACATTGAAAAACTTTACTGTGAAGGCTTCAATAGATGTTTTTTTTATTCAATTTTATTACGTTTTTCATGTAACGTTATTTTTTGCATTTATTACATTTATTTAAAAGCAGAGAACGCCATTTGTTATGAATATCACTGATTTTGATTTATTGATTGATTTGATTGATTTTAATTGATTTGATTTTGATTTTTAATGTCATTGATTTGCATTATTGTAGTGTTTAGTATAGAATAGTTCACTGATATTGTTCATTGTTAAAATTACTGACAGATGTAGATATTGTGTGCAGCTATTTATCGTTTATGATCTTCATTACTAATCATTTACTTTCATTTAATTAATAAATAACAAAGGACAATTTATTTGTTATGAGTTTACCTAAAGTTTAATAAATTCAGATGAAGTTTTTCTATCTATATTAACTTTATTTAAACACTGATATTTATGACAAAAGGCTATTATTATTATTATTATTAATTAATAGGCGAGCAGCTTAAAGCTGATGTGCCTATGTCACAGTGTTGGTTAAGTTTAATTTTTTTGTTCGTAGCCAGTGGTCCAATCCATTTTTGAATTTATTTACTGAGGTAGCAGTCACAACTTCATTAGGCAGTAGATTCCAGTTACGGACCACCCGCTTACTGAGGAAATGGTGTGCCGTATTCGTGTTTGATGGTGCACGGATCATCTTCAGACTATGTCCTCGGGCTGATTTAGCAGGTACTTTTGGAGTGTAAATCGTGTGCATATCAGGTAAATTATACTTGTGGGTTATGATCTTGTAAGTCTCAATTAGGTCACCTCGGAGGCGTCTCTCTTGCAGGGTAGTAAGATGTAATGCTGCTAATCTATCCGTGTATGCTTTACGACGTAAGCAAGCAGGCAGCTTAGTGGCTTTCCTTTGCACATTCTCCAACAGATCAATATCTTTTTGGGAGTATGGGCTCCAAATTTGGAATCCATACTCGAGTAGAGGTCTTATGTACGTTTTGTAAATTCTCAGGAAAACATCCAGAGTCAAGGTCTGGAAGGCCTTTCTTATGACATATATAAAGGAGTTGGCCCTCTTCACAATTCCAGTAATGTGATCCTCCCATTTCAAGTTTGAAGTAATCAAAATCCCCAAATCTTTTTGAAGGCTAACAGAGTTAATAGGTATGCCATCTAAGGTGTATGAGATTTTGGGGTTTGTTTTCCCGAGGTGGAGTACATTGCATTTGGATTGGTTTAACTGGATAATCCAATCCTTGGTCCATTCATGAACACGATTTAAGTCACTTTGTAGCTGGTCAGAGTAGATGAGTGGGTTGGCAAAAAACTTCCCGTCGTCAGCGAAGAAGGCTGACTCAGATTCGAGGCGTTCTATAAGGTCTGTTACATAGATGCTGAATAGATGAGCTGAGAGGTGTCTCCTATTCTTACTTGAAATGTTCTATTGGAGAGGTACATCTCTAACCATTTCAGTAACTTTCCGCGAATTCCATATTGGCTTAGTTTTATGAGCAGGCGCTTATGGGGAACCCTGTCAAAAGCACGTTCAAAGTCGAGGTAAACAATGTCAACTGGCCTTTTGTTGTCAAGATCTTTAGTCCATGAATGCAGGCAAGATAGTAGGTTAGTGATGGTTGATCGCTTTTCAACAAATCCATGTTGTTTTGTAGATATTATGTTTTCTCTGTTAAGGTATTGTGTTAGACTTTTGCTAATATTTTTTTCCATAATCTTAACAAAACTAGAGGTCAGACTGATTGGTCGAAAGTTCTCAGGAGCAGTTTTGTCTCCTTTTTTGTAGATAGGTGTCACAACTGCATGTTTCCAGTCTTGAGGTATATATCCACTTTGCATCGATTTATTCATTAGGGTAGTAAGAGGACCAACAAGGATTGGGGCACAGTTTTTAAGAATACAGTTTGGAATACGATCAGGCCCGGGTGAGGACTGGATGTTCAAGTTGGAGAGAGCCTTAGTTACATCATCTACGGTAAACATGATATCACACATACTCTGCATGTGTGTCGCAATGTTGTCCAGTCGGAGCTGACTCCCTTGAGTATGCCTTCTCAAATTCCCCAGCAAAAGCATCGGCAATGTCAATAGGATCTGTGACAAGATCACCATTTCCGTTTCTTATAGCAGGTGGAATACATACTTTGGATGAAGTGCAGCGGCGAATATGCGAATAGAATGCCTTGTCTCCATCATTCAATATTCTTATTTCAAACAGGCTTCTCAACTTTCTAGTCAACACCACGCATCTGTTACTGACTTTTCTAAAGTGCTCATAGTGTAATGCTGTCCCAGATTTTCTATATTTATCCCACAGTTTTTTCTTTTCTGACACTAATTTGAGGACATCACTGTTTATCCATGGCCTATTACGTGTTCTGTTCGTAATGATTTTCTCAGGTGCAAGTTTTTCAGTAGTGGAATTAATTGCATGCAGAATACCCTGCCATAGCTCCTCAGGGCTTGAAGAAGGCTTCAATGTGTCTATATGTTTAGCTAAGTCGTTATTAAAGTCAAGGTAGTTTATTGATTGGTAATGTCTTTTCACCTTAGGCTTTGCAATTGTACTGTGTAATAGGCATTGAACACTAAATTCTAATACACAGTGATCACTTTTACCTATAGGTGCTTTATGCGTAATACCACTAACGAGAGTCTCATCATTCACCATAATCAGATCCAGGAGTGAAGGTTCACAACCTTCCCTAAATCTAGTAGGACTAGACACCAGTTGGTACAGATTGCTATCAAGAAACTTGTCCGCAAACAACTGGGCTGGGCCCGAATAATATTGGTCGGCAAGTATTGGCCAGTTAAGAGTGGGGTAGTTAAAGTCTCCTGCCACTATCACAGTGTTATTTTCAGAAGCTGCGGTTAAATTGGTCAACAAGTTTAAATCATGTGGTCTCCACACCAGCTCATCTGTATTTTCCGAACGGTATACACCTATCACAAGAAAATGATGAGAGCCTACAGTCCGTCAAATCTAAGAAGTACCGTTTGACAGTTCTGACAATTGAATGATAGGGATGGGATGAAAAAATCGATTACTATAATATCCGAACTTTGAGAGATCGATTACTATAATATCCGAATTTTAAGAAATCAATTGTTATAATTAAATAAAAGAAATGTTTAGGATATTTTTTTATTCACTACTAGTACTAGTATCGTCGTCTTCGTCATCATCGTCATTTAAATTAATGACCAGTTGATTGTCCATTACATTATCAAAGTGTACGTCTCTTTCGAAGTCGTCCATTATTATTTTCTTTGTTTTTTGTACTACTTTACTCCAATCTTCCTGTGTAACTTGGGCACATGCTTCCTTTAATAAACCTTCCATTTTCTTGACACTGAAGGGTGGTTTTGTGTTGTGTCTTGCTGCATAACCTGTAAAACAATAATGTAACTATTTGATAGCAGACGAAAACCATTGTTTACATTATAAATGTTAGAAGTTCTCGTGTTATTATTATAATATTGTAAAATATTACCTTTAACTTGGGCCCAAATCAGTTCAATGGCATTATATTGGCAATGGTACGGAGGAAGTCGTATGACTTTGTGCCCGTGCTCTTCGGCCAATTGGTCAATTACATATGTCGGTTTTGGTGGTTTATGCAATTTCACTAACTGTAATAATTCAGCTTTTAATAGTGACATGTCGGCATCCACTCCTTTTCTTTGCAGCCATGCCACCAAATCTGCTTTCTTATTAGCTGACGTAGGTGCTTTATCAATTTGCACAGAGTGGTATGGGGCATTATCCATTATAATTGTGCTGTTAGGAGGGATATTCTGTAATAAATTTAAGAACCACTCTCGGAACCTTACTGCGTCCATTTCTTCATGATACTCTTTAGTGCTTTTGGATTGGAAAGCTAATAAAGAGTTTTCCACGAAGCCTGTAGACGCTGACCCAGCATGGCATATTATGAGGCGTCCACCTTTTCCTATCGGCACCTTCGAGCACGAAGCTTCAGAATCATCAGTCCATGTTTTCGGCACAGAATGGTTGGAATTTAGCCAAGTTTCGTCCAAAAATATTACATTATCCCAGTTTATAATTTGTTTAACTTCGCGCAGGAATGTTAGTCGCTGCATAATTATGTCATGTCGCTCCATAACAATTTTTCGTTTGTCAACTTTTTTGTATCTGAAGCCAATTCCTGTTATTACCGTTCTCAACGACTCTATGCTTCCCTTATACAGCCCGGCATCTTTTAAAGTTGCACATAACTTTGCCAATGTTGGAAATTCGCCTCTTGTAAAATACCCGTATATATGGTTTCTAATAGCATGACTATCGAATTCATCGATGCCTGTCACAGGTTTATTTCTTTTTCGTTTTTTCGGTGTGTGAAGTACGTTACTGTCACTCCCCGAAGGCCCATATTTTTCACTTAATATTTTGCCAACGGTGCGGCTACCAATACCGAGAGCTTCACCGACGCGATCCCGAACTTGTGTAACTGGCAGTAGAAGTCCACCATTTTGAGATTCACGCTCAAAATACTCGTGTAATTTCACCACCAATTCACGAGCCTGGCTGTTCAAAGTACGTCCTCTTTTCGACATTATTAATAAACACTTGCTTAGTTCGGAGTCCAGTATAAATATTGCCAAGGTAAACGGATAAAGAATGATCAGTCCAGAAAAGTAATAGCCAAGTCACAAATTGTAAAACACAAACGAGAAAGCAAGTACGCGCACAGTCAGCTTCCAAGATGGCGAGAGACTGCTGACGCCGAACCGACCGAGCGGACCGCGTGCGCTTGTAGTTGGCAGTGTTGCCAGAAAAAAAAAATTGTAGAGACTTGGACACCTGCGATTTTGCCTATTGACCTAAAAATAATTAAATTAATTTATTTTAGGGTATCTGTGTATTCAGTGCATTATGCGGTCGCGCAGTAACGTCGTTAATTTATAACATCAGGCAACAACATTTTTGTGAATGGGTTCTACATACCTTATTTTTATTAGTTTTAGACGTAGAAATAAGACTTAGAAGAAAAAATTGTAATTGTAAAATCAATGGATGTGCTTGTTAGAAATTTGTTTATTTCTCTGTAATATGCAAACCCATACTATCATACACAAAAATAAATGTAAAAAACACTATCCCTGACTCCATTTACTATTTCGACAGCGTTAGCGCGAGAAACCCCGACTTATTTGGGCGCGAAAATCAAAAATCGACAAATCGCTTTCGACAACTTTTTAAAGAAGCAAATATATTTGATTTATAAATACGTATTTTTGGTGAATGGGTTTTATCTCATATTTTACGATTACATAACTATTTAGTTATGTAATCGTAATATGTGAGATAAATCCCATTCACATGAAAAAATATTTGTTTGGTTGTCAAGTGTAATTTGTAAATAATACATTCGATTTTTCGTATATGTAAACGATTTTTTTGCATACAAGTGTATCCGAAGAGTCGCAACACTACGTGCAGTGACCTAACTACGTAACTTTGTAATGAGGTCAAGAATATAACTATTAGAAATTATTTACTGTGTAAATATGTGTTATTTTGCTTTGTTTGAAAGTTTTCAATTACATTTAGATATTAAGAATTGTACAGTACAGATACAATAATGAAATCTTTCTAAATTCATGGTTTTATGAAAAAGGTTATCGAAACTGAATAATGTACGTATGAACAAAGTTGTTTCGGTTTGAAAAATATGAAACGTCAAACGGTACCTCTTAGATTTGATGGACTGTAGGTGTATATCGATAGAAAGTGCTTCAACATCATCACACATGTATGACTTGTTTATTCTTGCAATAATAGGGATACCATTTACACTATTTCTAATATACATAGCGACACCTCCGCCTCGAGTCTTCCCTTCTATTTTATTCTTTTTGTGTTTGCGGTCCAGTCTATAAAGTGTATAGTCTGGAATATTGTACGTGCTGTTTCGGTCTTTGTAGCGTAGCCAGGTTTCAGTCAAAACAACTATGCATGGTTTGTTTGTGTTTATGTATAGAAGAAACAGGTCAAACTTAGCTGGTAGTGAGCATAGATTGGTATAACTGAATGTAAGGCATGTGTAAGGGTTTGTATTGAGGTTTCTTAGTTTTTTTGATTTATAATTTTTGGACTGCCTTTAATGTACTTAATGGTTAAGCCAGTTTCTCCTTTTTCAGTCCTAGTCCTAAGGGTCTCACGAAGTTTGCTTAGTTCCTCACGTTGTAATGGTGTCTTATCATCATAAACTCTTACCTCCTTACTGGCCTTACTCTTGTTCTTGAGAATCCAGACGGCATCCTCTCGAGTCTTGAAGACCACCTTCATAGGTCGAGGCTTCTGGTTGTCGGGGTCCCGACGGCCCAAACGTTGCACCACCAGCACTTTTTTTGAGTACTCACTACCACTGCTTATATCACCTAATATTTGCTTGACCGCAGATTCATCGTGCAATTTTCGGTCGGTGCCTAGATCAGAG
Source organism: Cybosia mesomella (assembly GCA_946251805.1). Taxonomy (NCBI): domain Eukaryota; kingdom Metazoa; phylum Arthropoda; class Insecta; order Lepidoptera; family Erebidae; genus Cybosia; species Cybosia mesomella. The sequence goes on from OX276397.1 coordinate 12,090,282, forward strand.
TCGCCTTCCTTAACGCCTACAAGTATAATGTTGTTCGCCCTCCGCTCTCGTTCCATGAGTTCTTCAAGTAAAGCATTGGTGTCGCCAGAGGCAAACGATGCCGACGCAGTCACCGGTGCTTCGACAGCCGTTACAGGTACCGAGGGTGGGGCTTGCAACGATTCTGATATTTGTTGCTTTACCTCGTTAAGTTCCTCGCGGAGACTATCAGCCTTGGCACCTGAAACAAAGCCTCACGGCACGGCGGGCATAGGTATAGCAGCGTCCGTTTGCCTTTCAAACCCATTACGCGCGCCTCACTACTTGTCAAATTACTGCATTGCAGGCAGATATTCCGCTTGCAGCCATCACACTGCAGCGTATTTTCATCATTATGCTCATTTGCGCACTCAAAGCACTTCATTTCAATTTTTATTAACGACCGGCAATGGCACGACAAAACAAAAGATAACCAACGCAATATCTTGAACAAAGTTGTTTCCTTTTCGCGATTAATTTGTATCACAATGATTAGTTGTAGCACAATCAGCTGTTTTTTTTACTATTTATGGACTTATTTATACAATGTATCTTATTTAATTGTAAAAACAGAATACGACAAAAATTCCAACACTGTTACTTCAACCGAGGGTAGAAACGAAAAAAAAGCTATCTCTACTTTTAAATCTATATTATTAAAAATGTATCATCGAAATGTATGTACGCTATGTAACTTCCGAACGACTGCACCAAATTGGATAAGTTCTTTCTTTATGTTCGTTATTGTCAGAAAAGTGCGTGGCTAACGTGCTATTATTGCAGCGGGGCGAAGCCAGGGCGCGCAGCTTATAATGTTAATAAATTTAAAAAATTAACCTGTAGCTTTGATAATTGTACGAATTTTGAGAAAAAATAATCTTTTGAATAAAGTTTCATATTAGTTTTGCCATGTAACGAAACATCGCAGTCACAAGCTGTCGCAGTACAGAAATATCTATGATAGGTGTTCTAAGAAACAAAATTGGATTTAACGGCTGTCATACTGATGTAGGTATCCCATTATTTTCTGAACTAAAAATAAATAGTCAAGTAACAGATATGGCATCAATAATGTAAAAAACTTCATAAGGATCATTACGTATTTTCCTATAGATTACCAGATTTAGAGTATTAACTATTTTAAAAATAATTCAATGTCTGTTTATCATTATTTCTATATCTTATTCTTAACGATTGTACGTATTGGACAATACAGTTGGAAAATATTTCAGACTTCAGCAATGTTATCACAATGGAGTAATAAAAAAATATGACGACAGATTTTAAATTAGTTCACGGTTTGTTTTTTCATGGTTAAGACCACAAGCGAAGATTTTAATCGCCTTCCTAAAGTAACTAATTATAAAATAATAATAATAGGGCGGCTCCAATAGAGGCCTTATACCATTTAGACAAATTATTATACGTCTATGATGATTACCAAACCCAGCAAACAACGGTAGAATAGCTATATTGGCAGTTCTCATTGACATGCATAAGTTACGATCATGTGTAGAAATTTTTATTATATGCTTATGCATATTATGTGTTTTACGAATAATGAAAATATTAAGGTCATAGTTCATTAAGGCCACCCGGCACCCGACCAATGCAAGCTAGCCTCGAGTGGTTAGTATCCTTTGTATGGAATATTATTGGTAGATCTACGCTCACTGCATCAACTCTGGAGCGCCTGGACCTGCGATGCTGTGCTGGTCAGGTTTAATGTCAATCCAGCGGCGTTTCAGATGAAATCATTGTCATGATTATCACCGTCACCTGCTTCACTTTTATTTCACATTTATTTATGAAGGTGCCGATCTTTAACAAAAAAAACATCAAAGATTTCTAATATTTAACTAATTATAAATTAGTATTTGTACGTAAATTTTGAAACTTGACATCTTTCTCTGTATATTGACAATATTTTGACAGTTAATAATCTGGCACGTTAAACAAATTCCTCGACCGGTTAATTTGGCCTACTTACTTACCCTGGTTCACTCCTCACTTATAAGGATCCTCTACAAATGTATCTCCATAAATGGAATAAAACTATAACTCCCCTCTTTTGCCTACCTTCCTATTCTATTTATACTTTCTACTCATCTATCTACCCCACTAAGTATCCAAATGGTTTTCCCCGATATCTAAATAATTACTAACACTTGTTCAGTGAGCAGCAACGACATGGTGTTTAATTTACAAATACCTAGAAACCTCTATAAACGATTAAATCTACTCTCCACCTTGATGTTGTATCCCTTAGTAGTCTGTGGTTGGCAGAATCATCGGTACCTAAACAACCGATGCAAGGTACCACTTAAGAAGAGGAACCCATATTATAAACGGTATTGGCAAATTTCTGGTGACATATACTTAAGTCATGATCTCGTTTATTCCAGTAAACAATTATATAATGTATGTAATACGTTTATTATAGCAATGGAACTAAAGGCTCCTAATCTATTATGTGGGGTATTGAAACCAACAAGCTCCACAACTTGGGGAAATGGGTGAAATGGCCCACTTAGGTAAACTTGATCACCCGCCCTATCACCGGCATCCCCATAGGAAATAATAATAATAACCAGTTGCTTCTTCTTGTAAGTTTGACAAAACAGGTAACCAATATAATTAGAACAATATTTACCTTATCAGGAATTGGTTTGCCCTTTGCAGAGAAAATAAGACCAGTACCGGTGCTTCTTTCAAATGATTGTAATGACGCAAACTTTGTTTCTGCGTGCTCATGCTGCCCCATGAATTGATTTTCCACTCTACTAATTTTCGCCCGTAGCTACAGAGTTGTAAGAAAATAGGATATTACCTAGACAATTTAAATAATTAGTATTTCTTGAACATATTGTAAGATCCTTTGAAGATATTGGCCAGAGAGAACTTAGCACTTTAACCATATATTTAATGAAACTACTAGGAAAAAAACTATATAATTTCCTAAAAACCATTAGTCATGTGACACACTTGTGTTGCTTCCTATTCTGAATCTGAATCTCTTTCGAATCATCATCATCACGTGTCAAACTCGGTTGCATTCAAATTTTGCATTGCAAAGTCGAAGTCTGTCTCCTCCATCATATATTCGATTACTTTTACGAGAGCAACTGTCGTCTATCCTTTCAACACTAAGAGGACAGCCTGCTTCGAAGTCTCGTCCATCAATCAGGAGGTATAACAGCTCGCAGGTGTGGTTGGTTTAGGCCCTGAAGATTTTTTTGAGATACACCCCCAATTCTCTCTTTTCAATGAATTATTTTCCTAAAAGTGTAAAACCGTTACCAACATTGGCTGTTTCCTTTTCTGAGGTCTCTTTTAAATTCTCGTAAGATATGAGTTTCTGATTATACTTCTCTTCCAAATCTGCGGCGCCTTCGAATGGCTTTAGCACATGCTCGCATTTGCGTTTCCTGTAAACATCAGCATTTTACAACTCATGTGCCTTATACACAGTCATGGCCTACTGAAATATGTAATACATAACAATCAATACAACATATTATGATGCCAAGGCATTATACAACTTTGCCAAAATATTTTACTACTTCGTGTGTAATATTTTCTTTCAATACAGATGAACAATTTGATATATGCGCCAACCCACGGCGATAACCAGCTATATAAATACACCGGCGTCAGTTTAATTTTACGACTGAAAATTTTCAGTCGTATTACGAGAGCACATTATTTAACAGTACTTACTGTAATATACTTATAGAATTTATTAAACGCTTATTACCACAATTCAATAACTTCTTATTAAGGAGTAACTTTGCTTTAATCTACTAATTTTTTTTTTGTCTAAATCAGGTCTAAATCATTGTATTTGCAACAACTTCGAAGACTTACATTCACTCTGTAATTTGGGTGAGTAGGATTAAATGTCAATTAACCACGATACGTACCACAAAAAATCAGCCAAGTGCGAGTCGGACTCGCCCAAGACTCGCCCTCGTAGCAGCAAGTAACATAATTTTTTTTAATTTTTATATTTGAGTTGATTGAATGAAAGGTAAATTGCGGTTTACAATTTATGACGTATTAAAAAAAACTACTTAGTAGATCTCGTTCAAACCAATTTTCGGTGGAATTTTACATGGTAATGTACATCATATATTATTTTAGTTTTATCATTCTCTTATTTTAGAAGTTACAGGGTGGGGGGGGGGCAGCCTTTACCACTTTGGAAGTGTCTCTCGCGCAAACTATTCAGTTTAGAAAAAAATCATATTAGATACCTCAATATCATTTTTGAAGACCTATTCATAGATACCTTACACCTTTGATGAAAAAAAAAATCAGTTTCAGTTCTAAGTAACCCAAAATTTTTTGTTTTCTATTTTTGTGTGAAAATCTTAATGCGGTTCACTGAATACACCTACTTGCCAAGTTTCAACAGTATAGGTCTAATGGTTTCGGAAAAAAGTGGCTGTGACATACGGACAGACGATTCTATAAGGGTTCCGTTTTTTGCCATTTGGCTACGGAACCCTAAAAAGCACCATTGATAACTTAATCAATGGTGCTTTTTAGGGTTCCGTATTCAAACTTACTGTTTACAAAGATCCGAATTACTTTTATTTAAATCTAGGCTATGCCTATATCTAGGGTGTGATGTAAAGGACCTTTGGGGCCCAAGTCAACCTCTCCTGCTAGAGAGTGCACTAGCTGATTGACGGACGAGGTTCTGGCGCAGGCTTTCCTCTCGGAAGTCAGGGACAGTCACTCTTGTAAAAGTTAAGAAACCAAACAAGCATAAATAAGCGGTGTCTGAGCTCTAAAGTGCAAACTTTGGACACAACCAGGAAATCGGCAGGAGGAGGATGATGCTGCTTTGGATGTTTCTTGAAACCTTGTCTATACTATAATACATTTTGTAGATCTTATGAATAAAATCTGTAGAAAAAACTTGTTGTCAGTATCGTTTCATAAGAAGACTGCTCACGAAGCCAAGTCACTTGAGTCATACGACCGAGTTTTGGCTGCATCCAGCGGCTCCTTGTACTCTAGCGGAAATCTATACGAATAAAAACATAGCATCTGTATTTTTGTGGTTGCAAAAGTGAATAAGTACCAAATCGATGGATTAACATGACATTTAGATGGTTTTGGACTAAATTTTTTTAGGTAAAATAAAAAAGCTTGTAGTCTTTCCTTGCTGGTGTATATAAAGGCGAGTATCCTAATGTAATATCGTACTTGTAATAGTCAGCAAGTCGTCGATGTAAGATATTATTTTTCAATTGCAAGTGTTTAGCTTCATTTGTTAGATCTCTGTAAGCTAGCAAGTACTCATCCCGATTGACCGTTATTTGTGCTGTTCCAACACCATGTCCAATTTGGTCATCGTCGTCTTCGTTTACATTTTCAGACTCTGTTAACAACCGAAATGCATAAATATCAAAATTGTATTAAACTTATGGTTTTCAGTATAACTACTGAAAACCATAAGTTAACACTAGAATGTACAGATATTAGGTTCAATTTACTTTTTATTTTGCAATTGTTATTTTTTATGCTACAGTAAGCTGCGTTGGCAGTAACGCTGTAAGCTCTTTGATACTGTTGCATGTCACGAAGCCAAATTTAATGATACTTTATTAGTGAAAATGTTGGTAGAGGATTGGTACACTACCAGCCTCTACCTAGATTTGCAATATAAATAAGTAGTTTCCCTAAATGGGTTTCCTTTGCCTATTTTTCTTACCACTTGATTCACTAGACTCTTCTTCTTTTTTAGTTGAATCTTTCTTCTTTTTCGCAGCAGGTTTCTAAAATAATAAACATTTATTATTTTTATATAATGCAAAAGATGAGCATTAGCATTTCTAATGCTACAGATAAGCAGATATTACAATTTATTCGCATTTGGTCGGATTCGCAAATGGTCGGATTCGCAAATGGTACGGATTCGCAAATGGTCGGATTCGCAAATGGTCGGATTCTCATTTCATCGTACCTAGTTCAGTTAAGAAGAAAACTTACCTAGTAATTAAATAAAAATAGTATTTTAGAATGTTTAGATTTAAACACATCCAATAACCTTTCAGAGTAGTTGTTCAATTTTATTAAATCTACTAATTTTATTTTTAATTTACACACAGTCTTTCAATATCTTTATAGGTTAACACGCAACATAGCAGGGAAGGTATACTTATCTAAAATATGAAAAATATAAATCAATTGAATGAAACCTAACAGAAGACCCTTAGGCGTTATCTCAATGTTGCTAACAATGAGGTGGGCTTGTTGGACAAAACCCCAACCGGTCTTGATTGCCAACATTGGTTACTTCGATGTGTTGGTGGAATACCCCTCGCCTTCCCCATTTTTTCCGTGCGGAAATCCCTTTGGATATCCCCTGGCCAGCGGGGGTGGTTATGTCGGACTTAAACCGACTAAAACCGTACGCCGTCTCGGGTCTTCAAACGACAGGCTGTAAGTTGATAAGGCATTTCCCTCGCATCCGGCTGACCCAGGGCCATCTCCGGTTTCGAGATGGTCCCTTCGAGTTTGGGAACGGCGTCGGCGTCTTGACACCGCCCTGGCCTGCATCTGCTACGTTGACAGGCGCAGGAGCTGCCTGCGCTCATCGAGGAAGGAAGTCGTAAAGCGACCTCCGATTTCTGAGTCGTATCCGCGCCTCGCGGGCTCTGTGGATCGGGTAAGTCACAGGTCCACCTGCTCCGCCGCCTCTATCTCGAGCATAACTTGCTCGCAGAAGGAGGCAGCGGTACACTCCGTCAGCCTATGCAGCCCCGAGTCCTCGACCCCTCGCCCTCTCCTATAGAAAGATACGCGGAACTGTTTTAATGTGAGTAACGTTGGTGCTATTTTCCAGTTAAGAATTAACACCTGCCTAGTCAACTTTATCACCGCATTCAGTTTTAACGACATAGTGGTCAGTCAGACTTACTCCATGCAAGAAGTATTTTATCAGTATTAAGATTCAGTATTATGAGTCCTATTAGTGATAACCGTTTATTACTCGAGAACGGGTAGACCGCCTACAGAGTGAATTGAATTGTATGCCATCTGTTTTTATTATTCGATGTTATTTCGAGATTAAATGCTTGATAATCAATATCAATGTTACATTTCAGCATTACCTTAGATTCGGCCATATTACGTAATCGTATTTAATTACTTGACATTCGTAAGAATTTGTTGTTTTTTATTTTCTTTGTATCTGCTTCAATATCTCAACACCCAAAATACAGTCTAGAAGAATTGTCACGATGACAAGACAAGGCACGTGGCAGGTTTTAAACGACAACAGTGCAGATTTGATGCCAGTAACATAAGCAAAATGTGTAAAGAAAAGAGATTATGAATGGTAGGCTTAAAAAAATGACCAAATATTGTTCTGCATGGCTTTGGCCGTCTATAAAACCAGAATTTCGGAACTGGTTCCGTGCGAGGCTGTTAACATACTTGTACGGAACTGGTTCCGATGAAGAGTTTTTATTTACTTGTATGGTACTGATTCTGGGCAAGGTGTTTAGCATGCTTTACGGAACTAGTTTCGATCGAAGCTTTTTATTTACTTGTATGGAACTGGTTCCGTATGAGGCCTTCAACATACTTGTACGGAACTGGTTCCAATCGAAGCTTTTTATTGACTTGAATGGAACTGGTTCCGTGCGAATTTTAAACATGTACGGAACTGGTTCCGATCGCGACTTTTTATTAACTTGTATGGAACTAGTTTCGATCGAGTTTTTTATTACTTTATCGTAACTACTAGAACCTGTTAACCCAAAAACTCTTGACACGTTGACTCCTCTAGCAATGGGCATGCTCCGCAGCCGTTTAAGAGGACAGGCCTAATGATAGTTTTATACATCGGCCCCTTTAACCTAACCAGCATTTTGAGGATACAAATGACACCAGTCACCTCATGCCACTTGGCCCATGCAGCGGTAATGCGTGCTTTGACGTTGCAGTCGGTTTCACCAGTCAAGTGGAGTACAGATTCTAGGTACTTAACCTAGTCCACGTGCAAGACCAATTTATCGCCTTTGCAGACGGGTTTGGGATCTATGGAGTTTAATGCCATGTACTCGGTCTTCGTATATAATCGTTCATCCCTATTTTATCCTTTTAGTCGGTACAAGCACTTATGAAATGTAGGTATATAATGTGTTGGGTAACCTCCTCGAGTGTCGCTCCGATTCCGATCCCGCTGCAGTCCGGGGGGAACGGAATCGGAGCGGCCGGTACACCCTGGGCGGCGGTCAATGGCTTCCCCTTCACCCCTTCATAGGGTTGGCATTGATCGTCGGCCTATACCCAACGTGGCGGGAACACATCGCTCTCCGTACTCCTCTGCTTTCAGAGGAGACAGGATGAGCGATGCTGTTAGTGGTGAGATGGCCCAGGGTCAGCCGGGGTGCGAGGGATATGCTCTATGGGTAACCTTACACCCCGGCGTCTGAAGACCCGAGACGGCGTGCGGTTTTAGTCGGTGCAAGCCAAACATAACCGCCCCCGCTGGATGGCGGGGGGGTATCCGAAGGGATTTCCGCACGATATAAAAAAAAAAAAAAAAAAAGGTATATAATGTGTTTAGCTACTTCGGCTTGTGGCAATTGGCAGATTTTATGATTGTAAATATAAGTAGGATTATAGACCGAATTTAGTCCTAATATTATACACGCGAAAGTTTGTGACTACGTTTGATGTATGTATCTTTGTTGCTCTTTCACACAAAAACGGCTAATCAGAGCTGGCTGAAATTTGGCATAGGAATAGATTATAGTCCGGAATAACACATAGGCTGAAGAAGATCAGAATTCTACGCGGGCGGAGCCGCGGGGAACAGCTAGTCTATTATAAACCTGTATGTGTTTCTACCATTTCCATACACGGCTGATGAAGCATTGATCGGAACCAGTTCACTCAGTGTATACTGAGTTAAGTGATCCTACTAATATTATGTAAAAGCGAAGGTTTGTGAAGATGTTTGTAAGTTTGGATATTTGTTACTCAATCACGCTCTAACGGCTGAGAGCATTTGGCTGAAATTTAGTACAAGGATAGATTATAATCCGGAATAACACATAGACTATTGGACTCTGAAATAAGTTCTCATGGAAAGCGGGAACGGGATAAGAATTCCATACGGATGAAGCCGCGGGCAACAGCAAGTAATCATATATTACAAAACTAGCTGCTGCCCGCGGTTTCACTTGCGTGGAATACCGGACTATAATCTATACTTGTACCAAATTTCAGCCAAATTAGTTCAGCCGTTAGTGTGTGATTGAGTAAGAAACATACAAACAGCTTCACAAACTTTCACATTTATAATAAAGTAAATAAGTATGTTTATCCGCGTTCTAGAACCCATAACACAAGCTAGTTAAACTATGCTTACTTTGGGTCTAGAAAGCGCTGTGTAGAATGTCGTAGAATATTTATTATTATTATTCCCTTTATTACACTTAAATACATATTACATTATATTTTTAAATACATTCTATACAAAAAAAAGACAAATATATTTAAAAATATAAAAAATAGTGGCCCACCGGCATCGGGTACAGGGACCAAGCTACCGGTGGTTAGGGCTCCAGAGAGAGAGGAATCTCCTCACGATACGTGCCGTGTCGAGGAGCACTGCCTTCTGCATCAAGCCCTTGACCCAACTGCCTAACGCGAGCCTCTTGAGATGTTGATCGAGGCTCTTGGCAATCAGTCCGTGAACCGAAACAACTATCGGGACAATAATTGCCGAATCAACACTCCACATGTCGACAACCTCGTGAGCCAAATCCAAATATTTCATTTGTTTTTCTTTTTCGGCTTTTACAAGATTGTCGTCATGTGGAATGGTGATATCGATAATTATTGCGCGGCGCTCTGATCGATCTATCAACACTATATATGGTTTATTAGCTACAATAGTCCTGTCAGTGATGATAGATCGATCCCAGTACAACGTGATGTGCCCATTTTCGAGAACTGCGTCGGGCATATACCTTTAGTACGGTACCTCTGATTCTAAAAGGTTATACTTTAGAGCAAGCTGTTGATGGACAATTCTGGCTACTTGGTTATGTCTATGCAAATACTCGCCGTTGGCAAGACGAGAACAACCAGAAATTATAAGTCTAAGGGATTCTCCGGGACGGTAGCACGCCCGACATATGTCAACCGTACCATCCTTTAGAATATACTTCCGATAGTTATTCGTCATCACTACTTCGTCCATAATTGCAAAGACAAAACCTTCGGTTTCCCCAAATAGGTCACCGAAGTTTAGCCAAGACACAGATACTGGTAAATCTATATCAGGCCCATGGAGAGCCCGATAGAAACGTCCATGCAACTCTTTGCTCTTCCATACATCCATACGATCATTAATACTTAGTACGACAGATTTGCGCCAGTTCTCTCTAGCCAACGCAAGAGGGGTTAAGCCATAATCCGCTGCGATCACATCACGGTGCATATCTGTATTTGTTTGAACGAAATATTCTCTAAGGTTGTATATCTCGCGGTTATGAAGGGTCTTAGCATTTAGAAAGCCACGACCCCCCAGTTTCCGTGGGATATACAACCTCATTACAGATGATCGTGGGTGGTGCATCCGAAATGTGGTCATCAGCGAACGAACTCTTCTATCTAGGGCCTCCAGTTCGGTCTGAGTCCATCTAAGTATGCCAAAGGAGTACATTAGGACTGGCATGACCCAACCATTGCAGGTACGCACCTTGTTGCCACCCGATAGAAAGCTTTTCAGAACTTTTTTCAGGCGGCCAAAGAAGCGCTCCTGCAATGCCTGCTTCATGCCAGACTCGGAGATTCCTAATGCCTGTGACATACCTAGATATTTGTAGGTTTCGGTTGTAGATAGAGATTTAAGTTTAATGGAATCCGAAAGTATCACGCCTTCGGATTCCACTATACCACCTCTTTCCACATGCATGACCGCACACTTGTCTAAACCAAATTCCATCTTGATAGAGCTACTAAAGTTTTCAGTCATCTTTAATAGCTCCATCAATTGTAGATTATTGGTAGCAAAAAGTTTGAGGTCATCCATGTATAGGAGGTGGGATGTAACTCGACCCTCTCTCCGCAACCGATAGCCTAGCCCTGAATTCTCCAATATTGTACTAAGAGGATTCAGTACTAGACAGAACCACAGGGGACTCAGACTATTGCCCTGAAATATACCCCCCTCGATTCTTATCGGTGCATCGTTTGTCTGGCAACATCCTGGATAGCGAAGAACCGTGGTCCATTGCCCCATACATGACCTCAAGAAGGTAGATAGAGTTGTATCAACTTTATACAACTCTAGCACCCTCAGAAGCCATGTATGTGGAACAGAATCATAAGCCTTCTTATAATCTATCCAACATGTCGCCAGATTTTTACAGTTACGACGCACCTGTTGGCTAATGGCTATATCAACTAGAAGGAGCTCTTTAGTGCCACGGGCCCCGCCCCTACATCCATTCTGAGAGATGGAGATGATTGAATTTTTTTCTAAATGTGCAGTAATTTTGACTCTCAGAATGGAAGTTAGGAGTTTATAGACCGTCGGTAGGCAGGTAATAGGCCTATAGTTTCAGGGGTCCGTAGCACTACCAGGCTTATAGAGTAGGTGAGTTACTCCAGTTGTTAGGAAATTAGGGAGGGAACCCGAGTTTAGGGATGACTGGAATTGAGTTGCTAAACGAGCATGTGAGTTACGGAGCCACTTCAACCAAAAGTTGTGCAGTCCGTCCGGTCCTACTGACTTCCAGTTCGATAACGAACGGACTGCACTTGCAACATCTTCAGGTAAAATAATAATTGGCTCCATAATCTGTAAATTCTCACATGCTCGTTCAACCTCTCTCATCCAATCACCTTCTGAATGTATGACTGGCGTCGACCAGATGCTACCCCAGAAAGTATTCGTAGCATCAGCATCCGGCCGAGTACCGTCATTTACACCTGACTCGGGTTGTTCCCATTTCCGATAAACCCACCGCTCATCCTTTTGGAAAATGCGATTCTGATTATACCTATCTACGCGCTTTTTGTAGCGTCGTCGTATCCGATTTGCCCATGCATAAACTTTCTGCTTCAGAAAGTCAATGCGCTCGTAAATTGCTATGTAAACTTCCACCGAAAATTGGTTTGAACGAGATCTAGTAAGTAGTTTTTTCTTAATACGTCATAAATCGTAAACCGCAATTTACCTTTCATTCAATCAACTCAAATAAAAAAAATAAAAAAAGTCATTATTATGTTACTTGCTTCTACGGAACCCTTCATGGGCGAGTCCGACTCGCACTTTTTTTGATGTTTGATCCATCAATTTGATAACACACCGGCTGATGGAAAGCTTGAGTGAAATTGAAAATGTAAAAGACACTGTTTCAGGTGCTGCTAAATCTGAGATGCTATTTCACGCCCGTATTGGTTCAGGATATCTTATAATTAAGCTAAATAGTATACTAGAGACTTCTACTAGAAATACACTTAGCCTTTCTGTGAAAGTGGTCATGATTCTGCTAGGACTTAAAGTGGCACCACCTGTGTCATCGGTGAAAGCGCATGATATTGGACCTCCTGTGCACTCTCTGACGGGCGGAATGTTTCCTATAAGAACCTATTTGACATACATTAACTGCGTTTGATGAGATAGAAACTCATATGAACTCAATTTTCCGGCCACGAAGAGTACCAACCAAGCACATACTTACGCTATTAGCTGCTACAAGGGGTTTGTCACTTGCGTTTGCGCGGGTTACCTGTGTCATGCCTTCATTACCGGATGTAAACTACGAACATCAAGCAATTCTATATAATTCTGTCCAACTGTAATAATATTCTTTGGCTATGGACACTGCTTTTTGCAACCAACACAATCCATTAGGACAACTGGCCTTTTACCTCATTAATTTTTTAGGACACTGACCTTTATTGACGTTGGCAGTTTCACAGCTCAACTCTGGGCCAGTGCCAGACTTTCGACAATGCTCCTCCCAAAATAGCTACTGTCGAAAGTTTAAACGACATTTTTTTATGTAAAGAGTTCAACTGCAGTACACTAATTTGCTAGATAGATATTGTAGGTACGCTTGTTAAAAACAATATTATTGTCACAAATATTGAAGAGTAGAGTTCAAACTTTTTTTTTTGCATATTATATTAAAATAATGCAACACTAGTTAATAGTTCACAGAATTTATTAAATATAAAATAATTATTTATTAGAAGAACATATCTACATAACATGAATACACACAATAATGCAAATATAATGGAATATACAATACTACTCTTCGGGATCATTCCGTAACTGTTATAACTTACTATCAAACTCTTCTGTTATTTTATGTATTTTTACACTTTATGTTACTATTAGTTCTTGAAATTTGGTGTTAAGACTAAAACGCATTTAAGCGTTCTGTTGGTCCCGACGTAATTAGCCTTATCCAATAAAAATAACAACCTAAGTCACCATTCTATTGAGTATGAGTATAGAGTCACATTTGTATCATTTAACTCTTCAATCTGATTACGGAATTAATCCATATAGATATTATAATATTAAATACAAAAAAATTATAAGTATGACTAGAACAAGTTATACAAAGTCTTATGGCAGCACAGAGTAATTAAAATATCCTTTTCTCTATGTGTTACAGTATAGCAATTGCTTATTACTATTAACGTACATACGCAGATGAACTTCGTTAATCTTACAAGTTGGCACACGAATATAAAGTTTGAATACATTTTTACATTAAAATATTGCAAGCAAGCGGTAATAAAAAATGTCACAATATATGTTTTTCATCACTATAAGATTAACTTATCGAGCGTAGTAATAGAAACATCATGATTGAGGTTCTGAGTGTAATTAAGGTAACAGTATCAGTCAAGAATCTGACTAAGTGTAATTATGTATGTGATGCAACACAAGCCTAGTTTTCAACGAGTTGATCAAGTAAGTTCTCTGCACAGTGTTTTATTGACTTGGAAATTTAGTAAACACCCGTGGTCGAAATCAATTTACTCAAAACCGACCGCGACGTAAAGATTTCAGAATGAATAGGTACATTTCAATATCGCAAGACTTTACGGGTTGTTTCAATTTAAATGTGGGATTATTGATGAGTACAAATATAGTAAGTCTTAAGATTGCCTCATCATTTTAAAGATATTTTCGAAAACTAACCAAGCGCCAGTCAGATATGGCAATAACAGTGTCAAATAAGAAACCTCTTTCGGGCCGCATCACTAAGTCTTACTTTCGTCGAATACAATACATGGAAGACTTTAACATAGTTACAGCTATTGGTCATTTGAGCACTGTTCAGTAAAGATTTGAAAAACTTTCCCACAGCTGGAGATGCCGTGTGATTATAAACCATTGAAAGCGTCATCGCCCAATGATAGTTGGTTCGTCAGCCATGGCCAGTTCGTCAGTAGCTGCTTTATTGCCTTTCCTCTTTCGTGAGTACCAAAGAAAGGATGCAGCTGCGAAGAGATTGATGAGGACGACAAACCAGGCTAAAAAGAAACTGATACCATAGCTGCAAAAGACAAAAATAAATTATATTAAACCAACTATCTTAATTTCGATTTTATATTTTGATTAGTCGTGGTAAAATATAAGTAATAGTAAATATAAGTAATAGTAATAGTAAAATTTGATCTCACAAATACGCACACTGACTTATTTGTCTTTCCTAAGTTAGTAAAATCCACTTTTTTATGCGTTTCCATTACAAAAGATGGTAAAATTAAGATTTTAAATTACATTCACAGATGTATTTAATATATGCAAACCATAAAAAACTAAACATTTATCAAATCATAAAGGCATTACGAATAATGGAAACTATTTATTTTAATACTTGTATACTATTAAATTATTGTACATCAGTTATGGTCCTTACTTTGAATTTTTTATTTTAAATGGGTCACTTTAAATGAACGACGATGAACACAAAAAAATTGAAATTCTTGTCTGTTTGTCTGCTGGTTTGTTTGTTCGCGATGGACGCAAAACTATTGAACGGATTTTGATTCGGTTTTTTCAATTAGAAAGGTCTTGATCAGACTTAAAATCTGACGTACGTTTGATTTCAATTGGTTAAGTAGAACCAGAGATTTGACCAAAAAAGGGCATCAGCTATTTATAACTAATTCTGGTCGTAATGATGCAAACTTACTACAATTCTCCAAAGTAATTTTAACCCAAATATCACTTACTTATGGTAGGCACGTTCAGGGTAGACAAATTTGACATTTTTTTTCATATGATCCACGGATGACATCATCACTTGCACCACCACAAATGTACATGACGCTGAAAACATAATTTTTGTTATTAAGAAAACGGTTTTTTTTTATACGTTAGTAGCTCTAGGATAAATCATTATGAGTATCTATACTTACTGCTTATGAAATGTATACCAGCAGCAAGCCGTTTGAACATGTATCTAGGATTGACGAAGGTATACGTTGAGAATCCACAGCCCATCGCCATCACGAATAAACTGATGATGCCAAACGATATCATTGTTCGGACATAGTCTGGGTAAAAATATAATTAAATTGGAATTAATCACGGTTAAATTAGAGCAGTATATAAGACTAAGAGTGTTTATTTGCGAGAAACATGGTTACAGGTTATCACAGTAGTTATCGTGTGCAGCATGTCTCACCTATAACTTCACGCCTGTATCCCCGAAAGGGTAGGCAGAGGTGTATTACACATCCACGATTCGCCAGTTATGTTAAAGGTCCTAATGTAATAGGGGGCGAGCCTATTGCCATCTACCGGGCACATTATTAAGCGAGCGATAATTAACATTTATTAATGCACACATAACTACGAAAAGTCAGAGGAGTGTGCCCGGGACGACTGGGGATCGAACTCGAGACCTCGTCTCAGCAGTCCGCTACGTACTAACACCACTAGGCTATCGCCGCTCTCTTGTTACATTATATGATGCAACAATTAAAATAATATCAAATTATTTTCATTAAAATGAATTCGTATATTTACACCCATATAATAATTCTAATACTATAGATATGTATACTAAATTATGCTTACTAGCTATATTTAATTCGTATGCAAAGTCAACTGGGTGGCCATTCTCCATGGTAGGCTGCGCCAAGTAATTCGTACATCCTGTAAAAAAAAAACCATTAAAACATGCAAAAATATGTTCTCATATTTAGGACATTTGAATATATAAATCTAGAGTAAAAAAACTATAACTTAAGAATATTAAAAGCAAGATACAACATTAAAAACGAAATTAATGAATGAATCAATTATACGGCATGTGGACGGGCACTACGAGTATCTAGACATGCAATAGCGTGTCCAGCCATGTGTGTTTTTATACCCTATCTATTAAAAATAACCAGCTGTTAACCGCGGCTCCGTGTACTTTTGCTGCAGTTTTCGTAACCCATTGGGATCTGTCCCAGAGATAAAACAAGGCTATGTATTATTCCAGACTATAATCTATCCCTGTGCCAATTTTCATCCAGATCCGTTTAGCCGTTTTAGCGTGAAAGAGTAACAAACATCCATACATCCAAACTTTCATATTTATAATATTAGTAGTGTTCAGTAGGATTAGTATCAAGAAAGTACTAACAAATTCAACAGAAAATGAGTAAGAGAAACTGCAAATAATTAATGAAAAATTCACTCTTATATTTCGAAGGTACAAGAACATAAGGGCGCGCCGCAATAGCGGCGGTAAGGCCCATCATGGAGGATTGGCTAGAGAGGCGACACGGAAGCCTCTCATACCGACTGACGCAGGTGATCTCCGGTAAGGGGAGCTTCGGGGACCACCTGCATCGGATCAGGAAGGAACTAACGCCTGAGTGCTATCACTGCGACGCGAGCGAGGACTCGGGGCTGCACAGGCTGGTGGACTGCCTGGCGCGGGAGGTGGCGAGGCGTGATCTCGTGGCAGCTATCGAGGTCCGAGTCCTCTCGCTCGGCAGCATGATTGCGGCAATGGTGCGGAGCGCGAGCGCGTGGGAAGCCGCCGCCTCCTTCTGCGAGCAAGTAATGCTAGAGAAGGAGATGGCGGAGCGCGCCCCGAAGAGATTTAAAACTCTTCCAGCACACCAAGCCCGCAAAATGCTCGCCGCGCGTCGCAGGTGACTCAGGCGCCGGAGGTCGCTTAACGACCTCGGTCCTCCATGAGCGCAGGCCTGGGGGTGGCAGGTGAGGCCGCCTGTCACCCAAGCAGAAGCAGTCTGGGACGGCGGGGCAACTAGCGCCCCTCCCCCAAACTGGGGCAAGACAGGGACACAGTGGTTCCCAAACCCGAGGGGGGCCATATCGAAACCGGCGATGGCCGAGGGTCAGTTGGGGTGCGAGGGATATACTTTATGGGCAACCTTATACCCCGACGTCTGTAGACCTGAAACGGCGTGCGGTTTTAGTCGGTTCAAGCCCGACATAACCACCACCACTGGCCGGCTGGGGAGGGGGGTACCAGAGGGCATTACCACACGAAAAAAAAATGGTACAAGAACATAATATGGTAAAAAGTACAAATATCTTTATGAAAAAATAGAACCGACTGAATTTGGTTAAGTATACTAAAAACGTCTCTAGAATGTAACAAGGAATTTCTAAAAAATCGGTTCAACCAAACGCGAAAAAATCACGCACAAACGTACATACTACCATACATGTCAAACAGTGAACCTCCTTTTGAAGTCGGTTAAAAGAAAATTTTACAACCTGAATGTAGGAAAATAGAGAAACTTCACAAATAACTATCTATTTATTATGAATATTAATTATTTCTGTACAAAAAGTAATGATATCCCATCAAAAACATAAATGTAAGATGAGAGCTAATTTCGACTTCGTTGTCGACTTCACCGATAAAAGAATTGAGATCTATATGGTTGCCAAGTTCTGTTTAGAAAATTATAAAATGTTAGTTACAAGAACCTAAAACATACTAAAATAAATTGATATAACAATTTCTTGTTTATTGGTAGGTACTACCGCAATATTTCCTACTTAATAGGTATTATAATTTATATTTTTTTATATTTTAACAGAGGATTATTTACAAAATGAAATTATTTCACTTGGGATGTAATTCAAGCTCAAGATTTGACTTGGCTAGTTTTAACCAATAAACCAAGTTTCAGAATAGTAACAGGTATTATATCAACCTTACAGTATAAGTACAGTACAAACATACAGTACACTACCTAGCGTACGACTTAACGAAGATCAATTCATTAGATAAATACTATTATTACTTATTAGGTTTTTACCAACAAACCAAATTTCAGAGAAGTAACATAGGTATTGTGGTATCAACCTAACAGTTTTAGTACAATACCAACAGGAAGTACACTAACTTGGGTATGACTTACCGAAGATAAGTTCATTAGACAAATATAATTTAGCCTGTACGTGAAAACTAGCCATGACAAATCTTGAGCTTGAATTACATCCCAAGTGAAATAATTGCGATTTGTAAATAAGTGTCAATTATCATTATCAATTTAGTTTGGAAAGTTTTAGGGTCTTGTAACTGAAATTTAAGTATTTTCTACACACAATTTGGCTACCATATAGAGCTCAATTCTTTTATTGGCGAAGTCGACAACGGCACATATTCTTAGTATTGAACTTGGCCCTCATTTTACAGTTATGTTTTGATGCGATTCTATGTAACACTAGCACCATACTGTTAAAGCTAAATTACTCGTAATCTTAAATTACACGATATACCCGCCTAGGTCCAGCTTTAAAAAGAAACATTACTTCAAAGAAGAAGTATAAGGCAAAAAATAGTGGAATGTCAAAACTGGAGCGACAGCAACAGAGACAAAATTCACGACAAGACTTAATACTTAACTCACGTTTCTGTACAATAAAAGAGATAGGAATAATTTATGACTACTTATTTGATAACTCATAAATTTTATTACAAAACTCAAACAATCTTGGTTTGAGTAGGAAGTGTTCTTGACAGAATTATTTATTTTATTTCAAGTATTTAATGCGGCATAAAATTACAAATGAAACCATAACCTATAAAATGTAATGAAACACAATCATAATCGATATTCAATTACTAACTACGAGTATCGAGAAATTTAAAAGAAGCAGTTGTAGACTATTGAACGATTTACGACACAAGCACTAGTAAGTTCATTTTAGTAGTTGTGTGACCGTACAAAAAATACTTATACAACCGGAGCTTATAGCGTTTTCGGTTACTAATATTCTTTAAATATATATATATATATATATATATATATATATAATCGGTTAAAGGGGAGGGAGGGGGGATTAGATCCCCAGCAACGCGCCAGGGTCACCAGCGCTGGTGGCCTGAGCTGGTAGGGGTCTCTAGGATATCCTTCTTAGGGCACATCAGATTCCCCTTACTACATGGCTGAGACAAAAGACACCGTGGGGTTTTAGTCGGTTCAAGATCGACATACCCATCTCACCGTTAGCTCCGGTGGCATGAAGGAGAAGCAAGCTCAAAAAAAAGTAAAAGGAGGAGGTCCTATCTTCGTCTTTTTTATGTATGTATGGAGATTCGAGTGGCAACCCCGCCTGCAATGACTTGTTCTCTGAGTGTTTTGAATTTATTTATATTATAAAACCCAATTTAAAACGTTTTAAAATCTGTGAAAGTTTTAATTATGAAGCCATAAAGTATACCAAATAAAAAGAGAATGACAAAGTGGATCTATTAGTTACATAATGGTGACCAGTGATAAAAACCAACAATACTTGAACTATTTAACTTGAAAATATATTTTGTGCGTTTATAAAAGTGCTAAAGCAAAATATATGAAAAGAAATGAACAATACGAATCCAATTTACCAATAGTGTTCCAATATTATTACCATAAAATTGTGATTGTTAGTTGTGAAAACATTACTACCTACATACTATTCAAATCTCGCCGTCTAAAAAATGTAAACAATACAATTCTACCAACCTAAAAGTACAGAAGCGCGTTCCAGTTACGACCAAGCGAGTGACTTTAAACATAACTACTGTTCTGAGACCAAGTCATTTGCGAAAAATTCTACTAAATTAAATATTATATATTCAAATCTGCATCAAAATAGATTCTGAAATAAGTAATATTAATTATCGCCAGCCATACAGAGTAAACTCAACCATGGAAAATGATAATACGAATGTAACCTTAAGGCGAAAAATATCTACAACTTCGAAGCCAAATAGGGAAAGCTCCTTGGAATCATCATCAGAGGATCTATTCGTCAACAGTTTGGATATATGTACGAATTTGCACCAAAATGACGCAGAGGGTTTGAGTTACGAGATCGAAGGATTGAAGGCTTGTCTGGACACTGCACAAAATGAACTAGAAAACATAATTATAGAAAATAATGGTTTAAAAGAACACATTACACAACTAACCCAGGAGATAAATACTTTAAAGCAACTAAACAAGAGTCCTATATCATCAATAAGTAAAAACAAGCTCAAAAGCTGTAGCAGCAGGCGTCGCTCAACTGACAGTTTCCAGAAAAATACTAAATACAGTACAGAATCTATATGTAAAAACACAAATGCCGAATTTAAAGAATCGAAACCAACCAGTATTTCACCGAATGTAACAAAACTTACAAAACAGATACACAGTACAACTTCAACTCAAACAAATCAAACACATGAACGTCATGTACTCGGAACAAACCAAATCGGAGCAGACAACGCAAATAAAGGACACACAAACGAATCAAGAACGACGAAAAGAAGAGTTGTAGTACTTTCCGATGAACAAGGACGTGGCCTTAGCAGAACACTACAAAATCTGTTAGGGCCTGAATTCTCCGTATTTGCTTATATCAAACCTTCAGCTAACCTAGGTAACATACTATGCATATTAAATGAAAATACAAATATTGTTATTACTGAAGTTCATTCCAACAAGCATTTACGTGAAAATAAGTTGAATCATTTACTAAGATTTATTTGTAATCGACAAAAAAATGTAACGTTTTTAGACATGAATTATGCAATATACATACCTCCAAAACAATATTTCACGACACACATCGCAAGGTCCTTGTTAAAAGCAATTCTTCACTTATACTATCACGATAAAAAAGAGCAATATTACGTACATTCACAACGGAAAATAACAGCTGACAAAGTGTGTATAGATAAATCAACACAAACTGAGATACAAAAGGTTAACTTAACTGACCATAGCGAAAGTATGGGCCCTTCTGAAATTCATGCAAATACAAAAAACATAGAAATTGACTTCAATCTAAGCGAATCAAGTAATATTTTTTTTCGAGAATAATTGTCTAACAGTATTTCATCAAAACATTGATGGTTTAAATACAAAAGCGAACTTGTTAATTGTAGCATTGAATAATTTGTGCCAGAAAGTTAAACATGTTGACATATTGTGCATTACCGAGCATAACATGATTAATGGTGATGAAGTTTATTTAGTAATACCAGGCTACAGACTCGTATCGTACTTCATGAGACATAACAGGTACGGAGGCTCATGTATATTGGTAAAAAGTGACTATCAGTGTAGAACCTTGGATGAAATCAACAACATGTCCATTACGAACTACTGTGAATGCTCGGGCATTGAACTATTGGATCATCAAATATATATTTTATGCATTTACAGATCACCAAATGCTAACAATAGGGCAATCAATGTTTTCCTTTTCATATTGAATAAAATTTTAAGCAAACTCGTGTCTGATAGGAAAAAAATAATTATATGTGGGGACTTCAATATGGACATATTAAAACCATCTAATATAATTAAGGAATACATGGACTTAGTACACAGTTATAACATAAAATTCCAATTTAATCTACCGACGCGCTTAGAAAGTATGACATGTATTGACAACATCGCTCACAATATTGTAGGGTACAAAGGGGAGATTATCGATTATGCACTATCTGATCATTCTGCTCAAATACTAATGTGTCCAGTAAAAAGAGACAGTCTTCTCACACATCATTATATATTTAAACGGTGTCTCACCAAAATTAACAGGTCTATTTTTATAAAGTATTTGAACCAATTAACCTTTCAAGATGTTTATATATCGAAAGACGCCAATGTTGCTTTTAACTCATTTCATGAAATGTTCGGTCTCTTATATAATTTGTCATTTCCAGTAAAAAAATTCGAATAAAAACAACTCCTAAACAAAAATGGTTGTCGAAGGGTATAAAGTGTTGTAGTAAACGGAAACGGGAGCTTTTATGGACATATCGAATGCATCCTACCAAAGAAAATAAAGTTAGTTTCCAAACGTATGCTAAACGTTTTAAGAAAATAATAACCCTTACAAAGAAAGCACAAAACAATCATTTTATTAGCTCAGCTACCAATAAAGGCAAAGTCACTTGGAACGTGATAAATAGTTGTAAGAGTAGATGTTCGACCGAAGGCATAAATAAATTAATAATTCAAGATAAGATCATTACTGGTCCTGAATGCATCGCAAACGCGTTTAATGATAATTTCGTTCAAATAGCAAAACCAAAGTTTACACAACACGTAATAGCATCACCCACTAGTAACTATAAACTTTTAAACCATAGCAATTCAGTTTTCATGCCCCCCACAAGTCCACATGACGTGATGGAAACTATAATGGACTTAAAGAATACAAGTAATGTAGGATATGACAGTATCAGTACATGTATAGTCAAGGAGGTGGCATGTATGATTAGCTCTCCTCTGAGTTTTATAATAAACTTGTGCATAGAACAAGGTATTTATCCTGACGGTCTAAAAATAGCCGTTATCAAACCTCTTCATAAAAAAGGTAGCAAATTGCTGATGAATAACTATCGGCCTATTGCACTACTAAACATATTTTCAAAGATCTTCGAGAAAATTATTTATAAATGTCTGTATAATTTCTTCGAAAATTATAACCTATTTTCAACATGTCAATATGGTTTCAGAAAAAACAAATCGATAAACGTGGCTGTATATAATTTTTTACATGAGGTGATGCTGAATATGGATAAAAGGAATCCAGTAATAGCTCTTTATATAGATATGTCAAAAGCATTTGATCATGTGAATCACGAAATTCTTTTAGACAAAATGTATGCGTATGGAGTTAGAGTTAATGTATGTGTATATAATCTTATTAAATCCTACCTTAGTGATAGGAAACAGTTTACAGAAGTCAAAAGACTGTCAATCGAAAACAAAACAGAAGAAACCTATAAGTCATCCATGAAAAACATACAAACTGGTGTTCCCCAGGGGAGTGTATTGGGATCGCTCTTTTTCCTTATTTACATTAATGATATGCCACAAATAACTAATAATAAAATGACCTTATTCGCTGACGATAGCACAATAATATTTAGTGGTAATGACTTGACTATCATAGAACAAGACATTAATATATTTTTGACATCTATAATTGACTGGTTGAATAAAAATGAATTAGTTATTAATTTAGACAAAACAAAAATTAGGAATTTCAGACAAACATTATCTGTCAGACCACTGCGTGTCTCTTATGAAAATACGATAATTGAAGAAATTGATGTTACTAAGTTCTTAGGTATTTACGTTGATAATAGAGTTAATTGGAAACAGCATACTGAACAAATATGTAAAAAATTGAATCAATTCTCTTATGCTTTATACAAGTTAAGATACGTAGTAAATGATACAGCACTATTGACAGCATATCATGGCTATGTTGCTGCTACCTTACGATTTGGTATTATATTCTGGGGTAATTCCACAGAAAGAGAGAGAGTGTTTCGGGCGCAAAAGCGTTGCATTATGAGTATGTGCAATATAAAACAAATACAGTCATGCAGACCACATTTTATTAATTTAAATATATTGACATTGCCTTCGTTATTTATATATGAAATAGCTGTATTCGTAAAATTAAATGTAAATTTGTTTGAGTTCCGTACAAGAGAACGCCATAAAGATAAATTGCGAATCATGAAAAGTAATACAAAGTTACTTCATGAAAGTGTATTTTGTATAGCGCAGCGCATTTTCAACAAGATTCCGACGTCCATTAGAAACATCGTAAAAGTAAATATGTTTAAAGATAAGATGCACAAGCTGCTAGTGGCAAAGTGTTACTACACTATTGCGGAATATTTAGATGACAAAAGCATCGAATAACACTTGCTTAAGAGTTTAAATATTGTTTGTTACTTTTTTATACAATATGTACGATCCACTGAATCAGGGTGCATGATATGGTTAAATAGTAAATAATAGAACATGACAGCTATGAATATGTGAATGATATTATGTAATGAACAAATGAATATAATGTAACATAACTAATACTTAAAAAAAAAAAATTGTATGTCGATATGGCTAAACATGGCTGATCAAGTTTTTTTTGTATACCATCTATGTACCTTACTGTTACCTGTTTCACAATAAAGCATTTTAATTTGAATTTGATTTTGAATTTGTATATTCATCGATATTTCCGACTAATTTTAAGAATTATTTTTGCATTGGGTTAATGATAAGAACGCATTTCCAATGAATACCGTCGATATTAATTGCAAAAATTAGAACAAATTACCTGTCTGTTTTCCTTTTATCGTTAGAGATATATTTTACTGTCAACTGATTACGCCATGGTAATAAAAATTACTAGATGCATAAAGACACGATGCATTTCTCAATTATGAAAATAACAATTTATACTATATACTTTGAGTTACAATCCGAGTGTCGTTGCTTTGGTTTCTTTAATGTATTCCTTGCTCCGAAGTAGGAACTATTTCATTTAGTATTTGCCATTCTGTGTGATAAATACCGCTTCTGTAGCAAATCCAAAACTTACTATATGTAAGTATATGGTCATATCACTTACATTATAACCAAAACAATTCAACAAAAAACCGCCTTAAAAACCCAAAAAAGCACTAAAGCAAATGCTGAAGACGAAAACTTGCGGAATTATAGATTTACTTCAAAATGCATACTATTGGAGCACACGGAACACAAAGTTATAAAGTATTAAAAGTGTTATATATTACTCGCGAAGTCTGACAATAATATGTGGAAGAATCGTCTATCCCAAAGTAGGAAATAAACATACGAGGCTGTTTAAAAAAAGTAGTGAAATTATAATAAACTGCGTTAGATTTGTACATTGAATATGGTGGTCGGTTCATTCCCTCAATAACTTAAAATAGACTTAGTAATACATACATTTATCTAAGCCGATCACATTTAAAAATGAATCACAATTACTCATTTTTATGAAGATCTCACGCTTGGCCAAAAAATATAGATTGCCAAAAATGTTTCTGAAAAAAAAAGACCCAATGGTTCCTAAAACAGATTGCTGAATTTAAATACTGCCTAGTAGTATGGCCAATAATTTTTCACTTAAACTTTACATTGGAGGTATATTATTACAATAACTAAGAATCCATTACATGTCAGTAAACATTACAGTGTGGGATGTTTCTATCCACCTCTTAACCCACTTCTTAGAATCTTCACACCACAATAAATTACTATACGTTAGAGCATAATATTATGTATAATAAAATTAATCACCTATTCTACCCATGAATCACTAATGTGTATAAATATTTTGACGAGATCGTACATTTACTCAAACAGTCAGTCCTAGTGTAGTAAAAATAACCAGCTGTAACTTTGCCATTACAATAACGTCTTTTCAACTTATTTAACAAGATAATGCTCAAATATCACCCCTTGTATACCAAGCGTTGACAGACGATGGTTTACGCTTACCATCAGGTGGTTTCTATATGTACCCCTCCCCCAAACCGGGGCCAGACGGGGACACCGTGGTTCCCAAACCCGAGGGGGCCATCTCAAAACCGGAGATGGCCCAGGGTCAGTCGGGGTGCGAGGGATATGCTCTATAAGCAACCTTACACTCCGGCGTCTGTAGACCCGAGACGGCGTGCGGTTTTAGTCGGTTCAAGCCCGACATAACCGCCCCCGCTGGCCGGCGAGGGGGTATCCGAAGGTATTTCCGCACGAAAAAAAAAGAAAAAAAGATATTGTTATCTTACTATTACTGCGATGTCAAAGATGTACCGCGTTGTATGACAAAAGTCATATTTAGTTTTCATTTACACTCACTTCTGTATTATGTGCTGATTAGTGCATATTCTGCATTACGTTTAGGTATTTAAACTATCCAAGTTTTGAGTGGCCATTTTAAGTGCCGTATCCTGCCTCATTGTAATATAAGATCATTGATCACATTCAAGGATAATGTTAAACAAAATAATAATTAACGATCACCTGCCATTTGCTTTTTATAAAACCCGTTTTCTCATGCACAAATTTCTCATACAAAAGTACGATAAAATAATTATGCAATTTAACCAATTCAAAAAAAAGCGGCCAAGTGCGAGTCGGACTCGCCCATGAAGGGTTCCGTAGCAGCAAGTAACTTAATAACGTTTTTTTTTAAATTTTATATTTGAGTTGATTGAATGAAAGGTAAATTGCGTTTTATGATTAATGTCGTATTATAAAAAAACTACTTACTAGATTTCGTTCAAACCAATTTTCGGTGGAAGTTTATATGGTAATGTACATCATATTTTTTTTAGTTTTATCATTCTCTTATTTTAGAAGTTACAGGGGGGGGGGGCACATTTTACCACTTTGGAAGTTTCTCTTGCGCAAACTATTCAGTTAAGAAAAAAATGATATTAGAAACCTCAATATCATTTTTGAAGACCTATCCATAGATACCACACACGTATAGGTTTGATGAAAAAAATATTTTTGAGTTTCAGTTTAAATATGGGGAACCCCCAAATTTTAATGTTTTTGTCTATTTTTGTGTGAAAATCTTAATGCGGTTCACCGAATACATCTACTTACCAAGTTTCAACACCATAGTACTTATAGTTTCGGAGAAAAGTGGCATGACATACGGACGGACAGACAGACAGACATGACGAATCTATAAGGGTTCCGTTTTTTGCCATTTGGCAACGGAACCCTAAAAAAGAATTGGGCCAGCATTTTCATTAAGGTGACAATCTCGGGGGTGCCGGGGTGCCCGGCAACAGACTCTGGGGGGAGGACACCGTGCGGTTTTAGTCGGTTCATGCCCGACATAACCACAGGGATTTCCGCACGTAAAAAAAAACTAACTGTAGATATTCGAAAGAAATTCTCCGATATATTATACTTTTGGGGCTACGCTGGAGCCATCTACCGTAATTCTTGCAAACTTACGGAAACAATGAATGATGTTACAATAATTTTTAAATATTGTTTTAAGATTACACCGCCACATTTATTCAATGAAATTTATAAAGCAATTAGTATGCTAACTTCCCAAATAGATATAGTTTGGAAAAAGTGAACATCCATTACGGGAGTTGAATCCGCGATCAGTCCCTTAAGCCCTCAGATCCTCCCAAATTTTCAATTGGAAAAATTGGATAAAATTATAGAAAAAACTCTCATAAAATCTTAGATGTGGCCTTGAATGACTGAGCTTCATTACAAGCGTCTCTACCAAATCGCTTGGGTGGGCTCGGTGATACAAACTTACCAGCGTTCCTTTCCTCGGTCCAGATTACGGAAAAATGAACCAGGAAAATCCTTACACCTACACTGGTTAAACTATGAAGTACGATACTGATCTGATGATAGTGTAGAAAGATGATCGAGAGTTTTTCTACATCTTCCATCCAGGAAGATGTAGAAAAACTCTCGAGTTTGGGCCCATTTGTTTTATCTTGACAAACTCTCTGATATGACATAGGGTCTGATGATACAGTAAGAAGGTGACCATAAGAACTCCTAAACTAAACAAGAAAAACCTATCGAGTTTGGGCTCATTTGTTTTATCTTGATAAACTCTCTGGTGTGACATGGTATTCCAGGTCTGATGATGGAGTAGGAAGGTGGTCATAGGAACTCATAATCTAAATAAAATTAACGTAGCTGGTTTGGGCTCATTTGTTTTGTCTTGGTAAACTCTGGTGCTACATTATATCAAAGGTCTGATGGTGAAGACGGCAGGTGGTCTGGAAATAAACAAGATAAACTTGTCGTGTTGAGCTCCATTTGCTGGTCTTCGCAAGCACTCTGGTGCTAAATGACATTACTAAAACTAAAAAGTTGAACATAAAATAAATAGTAACAAATGTCTTTTTTTAAATAAGATTTTATTCAAAACTCAGCTGTACTGCGAAAATAATAATTTTTTGCAAGTATTGCCCTGATTTCAAAAGATTTTAGCGCAATGAGACGACTGAGAAAAAACTTGTGCTACAAGCTTTTGAAATCAGCACAACTCTTGCATAAAATTATGGTTTTCATTTTAGTACAATTTATTTTTTGAATAAAAGATTGTTTTTAAAAAGTGTTTTTCTTTTTTAAATTATATCTTCTTTATTTATAAAAATGAATTGCTGTTCGTTAGTCTCGCTAAAACTCGAGAACGGCTGGACCGATTTGGTTAATTTTGGTCTTGAATTATTTGTGGAGGTCCAGAGAAGGTTTAAAAGGTGAATAAATATGGAAGTTGTTATCGATTGAGGCAGTACGAAGTCTGCCGGGTCAGCTAGTTACTTAATAGAAATGCCGAAATTTGTCAGTTGAATAATTTCATTGATAAAAAGTGGAATCTCAAATATTTTTTCTGCAATATCTCAATTTGCACAGGTTTTTGTGTGTTTATGTTCTGCATATTTTATATAACTTTTAGATTACAAAGAACCTAATACCGAACGAACTATACGATAAATATCTAAACTTCTTGAACATCCTCTCCTTAATGACATAAAAATAGAATTAATCTCGTTCAGAAGTTGAGTGCTATTTTGATATCTTTAATAAATGGAGAAAATATAGTGTCAACATTGTTGATACAATAATTTGATAAATAAACACAGCCCAATGCTACCGGCGGCGTTTATAATTTTTTTATATAATGTTTATATTACATTTCACGAGTGACATAATCGTATCAAGCGACGAGGAATCATCATCGTTGGAATTCAATGTTTAATGTTATATTTTTCAGTGTCAACAAAATATAAAAAATATTAGCCTCGCTCCGATGTTTCTACACTTTCTTTCTTACAATCATCTGGCTTGGTGCTGTTGTTATTGGCTGTTACAAAGGGTATCACCCACAAATACAATAATATCCCTATTTGTTACAAATCTTATATTGTCACTAGTAAGAATGTAACAGAATATAAAGCCCAAACTGTATCTGTAATACTAATTTTACTGCTGACTGAATTGATTCTAGATGTTAACATACTGTGATTGCCATAAAAGTTGTTCAAAAGTAAAGTTTTAACTTTTCTGAATATGGAGCCATACACCATCCTCACAGCATTTCACCAGTTGTATAGTGGAGCCCGGGAGCCTTTTTTACCATTTTTTTTTATCTGGCTTTTCATGTCTTTTACAGGAGCGATAGCCGTCTAACCCCCAATTTCGAGAGGAAAGCTTGCACCAGAACCTTATTCGTTAATCAGCAGCTGAACTGGCTAACTGGTGAGGTTGGTTTGGATTCTGTATTACCTACTTAGTCCTTAGGGAGGCCGTATATTAATGTGTCATACAACGAAATGAAGCTTGTTCCATCTTTGAAATACGTACCCAACTTCGCGAGCTGTTTCTATTCCTGCCGTACATTATGCTCCTCTTACGTTAGCTCTGCCATTGTTTATTTATTTATACGATTTCGACTGTAGATACGAAACTACAGATTCACCCGTTGACGACTTGAAAGAACCAACGTGGTATTTTTATCGCTGAATATAAATCTTATTGTGTGGGCTGACGATATACAGTTTATTTTTTATGAAAATTAAGACGGTTTCCGCACATGCCTGAATCTGCCTGACGGTCTATTTCGCTGTAATTTTCGATCGTTATCATATACACCTGGTTTAATGATTTAATAGCCACACAGTACGCTACTGTTAACGTTTATACTTTATAAAACAGATACCAAGTCAGCCACAAAAATAAACTGTATGAGCTAAATAATTTGTACCCGTGAGTTACGAAAAAAATGTGCTTGAAATAACTCTAAAGAATAGCAATGGCGGGCGTTAATGGGTTGTTACGTAACGCCATTATATTAAAACCCAGCCAATAACTAGATCATCACCTATAAACAGATTTCCAGGTAAACTCTTTCACTTCATATGAGTAATTTACATGTTGGTAATACATCAATGAAAAAATATAATCAAACCTATTAAGCCCATAGCCCAGTGGTGTACGTAACGGACTGTCGAGACGAGGTCTAGAGTTCGATCCCGAGTCACCCCGGGCACACACCTCTGACTTTTCTTAGTTATGTGTGTATTAGGATAGGAGGATTATCGATCGCTTAGTAATGTGCCCGGTAGATGGCAATAGGCTCGCCCCTATTACATTGGGACCTAAACATAACTCGCGAATCGTGGGTGTGTAATACACCTCTGCCTACCCCTTCGGGGATACAGGCGTGAAGTTATGTCATGTTATGTTATATGTTATTAATTTGGTATACCTTATCAGTTATACCTCACGTGAATGATGTAACAGAGGATTTTCCGATGTAATCCCATATGAACTCCCATTAAAACTAATATGGCAACAAGATGAAGATGTTTTGACGACGTAAATGTTATATTATTCCATTGAAATGGCCTCGAGGGACGCACGAAATGTCCAAGCATAGCCCATTTTGTGTTATTGTAGTTTGTACCTACAATATCTTATATTTAACATATTTTTTTTATATGGGACTAATACCACTTAAACTGTCATTTCTATGACTCCTGTACGCCAAGATCAACAGTAGTGACGTGACTGAACACATACTGAACATGTCAGTTAACATACGCCGAATATAAGCGATAGCTAAACTGTAACTGAAATATAAGAAATCCGCCAGTTAATTTTGCTGTCGAAGACCTGTGCCTATACCTGAAACAGTACTTCTTTTTTTTTCTTTCGGAAATCCCCTCGGATAGCCCCCGCCGGGCAGAAGGGTGGTAATGTCGAGCTTGAACCGACTAAAACTGCACGCCACGCGCCGCCTCGGGTCTTCAGACGTCGGGGTGTAAGGTTGCCCAAAAAGCATATCCCTCGCACCCCGACTGCCCCTGGGCCATCACCGGTTCCGAGATGGCCACCTCGGGTTTGGGAACCACGGTGTCCCCGTCTTGCCCCGGTTTGGGGGAGGGGCGCTAGTCGCCCCACCGTCCCGGCCTGCTTCTGCTGGGGTGCCAGGCGGCCTCACCTGCTACCCCCAGGCCGGCGCTTATGGAGGACGGAGGTCGTTAAGCGACCTGTAGCAGTACCTACCTGCATATTTATACTAAACTAGAAACTATAACTGAAAATAAATGACCTATAGCAGCGATAACACTTCGGTGTCGGACGTACAAACTGCGTACCTCCCGTAGCACGTCTAAAACATTATATTTCTCAGATTGTAAACTCAGCAGGAGGGAACTATAATGAAAGTAAGCTAAAACAAGAATTACATTTATTAGCAACTGCAGTGCTATAAAGAAAACAATAATGATGTAAGGAGAGTGTCTATTTTTCAAGATATAGTCACGTTAATTCTTTGTGATGTTGGCGGTGTCCCTGGACATCGCCAACGCGTTCAACACCTTGCCTTGGAGTTGCATTAGAGAGGCTTTCATGTATCATGAAGGAGGAGAGGAATCTTTACCTTCGCCGCATAGTCGGGGCGTATTTGTCGGACAATCGACATCATCTACCCAACTGTGACCGACCTCGGTCGGCGTGAGATGCCGAGCGGTGTTCCATAGGGATTGGTACTGCTCCTGGAATATCCGATACGACTAGGTCCTCCGGTGGCTGGATGTCGAGGTGGTTCTGCATAAAACCGAGTTCCTTGTCTTTCATGGGCCTTGGAGTGCGCTACCTGAGGATAGTAGGAGGCACTCCCATCAAGCCCCGAATGAAATATGTGATGCTCGTGCTTGAAGGCCGATGGAACTACGAGAAACATCTCTGAAGTCTGGCCCCCAAATAGAAGGGCACAGCTGATGCTCTGGCGCGGCTGCTGCCCAACATGTGGGGACCCAATGACTCCTGCAGAAGACTACGGGGGAATCATGCGGTTCATGGCCCTATATGGGTGCCCAATCTGGGTGGAGGCCCTGAATGCCAGAAGTGTATGGATGCTGCGCGCTGCGCAGTGGGTGATGGCCAACATCTCGATCTCCTTCGAGGAGACGAGTCTCTTGCCGGAACTCCACCATGGGACCTGGAGGCGAGAGCCCTATCGCAACTATATCAGTGGCGAAAGGAGGCGTGGGAGTGGGGACAGAAACCTGAGCACCATGCAGTCCCAGCTCTACCAGGCCATCGTGGTAGAGTGGAAGGAACGACTTGGGTAACTAAGGACATGACGCGCCATAGTAGCAGTGGTAAGACCCATCATAAAATATAACCCTGACTCAAATGTTTACGAAGATCACCGAAGATTGAAATTTAAGACTCATTCAAAATCTGGTTTTATTTTTGCGCTAGTGAAATTTAATTTACTATGCCGTGGCAAATGGTTGTTACCGTCGTTGAAGTATCTTCAGAATTGAAAAAAATAAAGAATTATAGCAAAATTTTGGCATTTTCGTAAACATATTAGGTAATAGCTACTTTGGGTCTAGAGAGCGATGTGTAGAATGTCGTAGAATATTTATTTATTATTTATTATTATTTATTAATAGTTACGGCTTTCTGAACATAGCCTGAATCCAAATATTTCTCAAATTCCCAAAAGTGTACCTTTTTTTTTTTTTTTTTCCTGCGGTAATCCCCTCGGATACCCCCCCGCCGGACAGCGGGGGCAGTTATGTCGGGCTTGAACCGACTAAAACCGCACGCCGTCTCGGGTCTGCACACGCCGGGGTTTAAGGTTGCCTATAGAGCATATCCCTCGCACCCCGTCTGACCCTGGGCCATCTCCGGTTTCGAGATGGCCCCCTCGGGTTTGGGAACCACGGTGTCCCCGTCTTGCCCCGGTTTGGGGGAGGGGTGCTAGTCGCCCCACCGTCCCGGCCTGCTTCTGCTGGGGTGACAGGCGGCCTCACCTGCCACCCCCAGGCCTGCGCTCATGGAGGACCTTTGGAGTTGTAACCTTTTTTTGGGGGCTAATGTTGCTCGCGTCCGTAGGCGAGGCCCTTTGGGCCTCATTACTCTAGTTACCCTACACGTGGCCTCTGGGTAGTGCTAAATGAGCAGCACTTTGCCTGGTGGTAGGCTTCGGCCGTGGCTAGTCACCACCCTCAAGGCTAAGTCTTGCCGCCAAGCGTCCTTGGACGTGTTCCGGCATGGAGCCTTGGGAAGCCATGTGGAAGGCGGGTCTGTACAGTAGCGCTGAGTCAGTATGCCATTTCGGTGTCAGAGTGTCGCTGCACTTGGCGGCTAGTCTTGGAGGGCAGCGGGATCCGAAGCACGGTGCACCGCTGGCCGACCGTAGATAGTAGGGGGCCCAACTAGTAGGTTAGCCACCTATGAAAGGCTGCCGCACACATCTTACGAAAAATCCCGGAATGCTCCATCGTGCCAATTGGCGATTGGACGGGAGGACCCGATGGCCATCTCCGGGGGGGTTCGGCCGTCCCCGCGGTCTCCAGGCTAGTCTTACCTTCAGTGCAGCGATTCTGTGTTCACCACTGGATCCTGGTCAGCGCCTCGTACAACTTCCGCCTTCCTGTCTATTCACTCCCCACAAACAACATGAAAGTCATAAAAAGAAATCGAGTTTTACAGCGGTGGCACTTCCTCCCACTTAAAGTGCACCTCGGGAACATCAGAGGATTGCACTCCAATCTCGATGCGGTCCACCACCACCTTGAGACCGATAAGCCGCTGCTGCTCTTTCTTACGGAGACGAAAATCGGACGTCCGGATGATGTGTCCTATCTGCAGTACCCGGGGTATACCCTGGAGCACAACTTCAAGGCACAAGCCGGCGTTTGTGTCTATATCAGCGATGGCATCTGCTGTAAGCGTCTCCGTAACCTTGAAGACTCCTCTTTCTCCACACTCTGGGTGCTGGTCGACACCGGTGTAGACAAAATTGTCTACGCCTGTGTGTACCGTTCACACAGCGGCAATCAGGAGACAACCAGGTTATGTGAACATCTGTGTGAGGCCGCCGATGAGGCCCAACTGAGGTACCCGTCAGCACAACTGGTCCTTCTCGGGGACTTTAACGCCCACCATAAGGAGTGGCTGTTCCCGTACGAGAAGACAGACCATGCTGGGAGAGAAACACTCAGACTTGCTTTGACGCTTAACCTTTCCCAGCTGGTAGATCAGGCGACGCATGTACCTGACCGTGAGGGCGATACGCCGAATTGTTTGGACCTTCTGCTGACAACAGAACCAGACCGATATAATGTGTCCGTATCCCCACCACTGGGTACGTCTGACCATAGTTTGGTGAAGTCTGTACTGTCTTGTTCACATAGCAATCGCCTCCGATCTCAGCCCTAAAGGCACAAGACGGGTTTGGCGGTACAAGTCAGCAGATTGGGATGAGATGCGCCACTTTTTCGCATGTTATCCTTGGCGGCAAACGTGCTTTTCTTCGAGCGATCCGTCGAGCTGCGCGACAGAAATCTCAAGGGTGGTGTGTCAGGCGATGGAGTACTTTATTCCTTTTTCTGACTCACCATCCAAGAGTAAAGCTCGCCCATGGTTTGGTGCTGAATGCTCAGTCGCAGAGGCGCTTAAGTATTCAGCTTACCGGGCTTGGGCTGAAGCTCGGAATCGTAAAGCTCCGGACACGCGGGATAAGAAGAAAGCCTTCAACAAAGCCGCCAAGTCCTTCAAAAAGACGCTGCGCATGGCTCGTCTTGATCATATACGCCGAATTGGATCAAAACTAGCCTCTTACCCTTCTGGGAGTAAGGCGTTTTGGTCCC
The DNA here is from genome assembly GCA_946251805.1 of Cybosia mesomella. NCBI lineage: Eukaryota > Metazoa > Arthropoda > Insecta > Lepidoptera > Erebidae > Cybosia > Cybosia mesomella. The sequence continues at coordinate 12,125,282 of OX276397.1, forward strand.
TGGCAAAATCGGTCGAGGCGAACTTTTGTCGCTCGTCTCTGCCTCCACTGCACAAACCCGACGGAACGCTGGCTCACACGGCAACTGATAAGGCAAACCTGCTTGCCTGTATGTTTGCCGAAAATTCGTCTGGATACAGCGAACAATGTACCACCCCAGTTACCTCCTTGCGGTACTACAATGCCCGCTATTCGTATCCGCCAAAAGGAGGTACTCAAAACGCTTCGTAATCTAGACGTGAACAAAGCCAGTGGACCTGACGGTATACCTGCTATAGTGCTAAAGAACTGCGCTCCTGAGTTGTCTCCTGTTCTGACACGCCTGTTCCGCCTCTCTCTTAGAACAGGTTTAGTCCCTGAGTCATGGAAGCTTGCTAACGTGCAGCCTGTGCCCAAGAAAGGTAGTCGTGCTGATCCCGCCAATTACCGCCCCATAGCAATCGCCTCCATAATCTGTAAGACTATGGAACGTGTAATTAACACCCGCATCCTGGCATACCTAGAAGACAATGACCTCCTCAGTGATCGACAATACGGGTTCCGCCGAGGACGATCCACTGGGGATCTCCTAGTGTATGCCACGCATGTATGGGGGGAAGCCATCGAGAAACACGGCGAAGCTCTCGCTGTGTCTCTCGACATCTCGAAGGCTTTCGATAGGGTCTGGCACGCTAGCCTTATTAGCAAGCTTCCATCCTACGGGCTACCTATGAGTTTGTGTAACTGGGTAGCTGATTTCCTGAGGGAGCGGTCTATTCGAGTGGTCGTTGATGGCTGCTCCTGACCTATTGGCTATTGATGCCGGGGTACCTCAGGGGTCTGTTCTTTCCGCAACTCTATTTCTGCTGCATATTAATGATCTGCTGAAACCCGGTATCATTGGGTATGCGGACGACAGCACAGTTGTGGAAAGATACCTATCCAGTTCACGAGCTACAGGCGCTGAGACGCTATCTCTGAGAGAGGCCATGATAGAGCGCATGAACCTGACACTTCAGTCAGTGTCTGACTGGGGTAACTCCAACCTCGTTAGGTTCAATGCCTCTAAAACTCAGGCGTGTCTTTTTTCCGCGAAAAGGAGTCCTTTCGCCCTGACTCCGACTCTCCGAAATGAATCCATACCAATATCCGATCATCTTGAGCTCCTCGGCGTTCACCTAACATCTGCTCTTAATTTCGGTCGACATATAGAATCCAAGGCTAAAGTTGCTGCAATGAAGCTGGGCATCCTCTCTAGGGTGAGACGGTACTTCACACCTGGACAGCTTCTTATTTTATATCAAGCACAGGTCCAATCTTGTATAGAGTACTGTTCACACCTATGGGATGTATCAGCCCGCTATCAGCTGGATACTTTGGACACCATCGATCAACGCGCCAGGAGACTCATTGGCGACGACGAGCTAGTTAGCAACAAGCTCCAAAGCCTTGAACATCGCCGCAAAGTTGCCTGCATATCGGTGTTCTATCGGATTCATTTCGGAGAATGTGCTCAAGAACTGCATGACCTCATTCCCCCAGCTCCATTTCACCATCGGACAACTAGGCGCGGGCAACGTTTTCATCCCTTCGTTGTTGATATTCCACCAATCCGCACCAAGCGCAACGCTTCCTCATTTATTATGCGGACAGCGAGGGAGTGGAACTCTTTGCCTGCGTCTGTGTTCCCCGATTCTTATAATTTGGGGACCTTCAAGGCGAGAGTGAATAGGCATTATTTGAGTTTGCGTGTACCATCCTCGACTGCATCGTCACTTACCATCAGGTGAGATGCAGTCAAACGCACTCAAATTTTTAGTAAAAAAAAAAAAAAAAGGTCGTTAAGCGACCTCCGGCACCTGAGTCGCCTGCGACGCGCGGCGAGCATGTTGCGGGCTCGGCGGGCCGGGAGAGTTCTGAACCTCTCCCGGGCGCGCTCCGCCATCTCCTTCGCGAGCATCACATGCTCGCAGAAGGAGGTGGTGGCGGCCCCCGCGCTCGCGCTCCGCACCATTGCCGCAATCATGCTGCCGAGCGAGAGGACTCCCACCCCGATGGCTGCCACGACCTAAAAGTGTAATTTGGGAAGTAACTCATCTTTGCTGAAATATGGTTTTAGCAAATGAAATTTAGCAAGAGAAAGTATACATTTGAAGAAATGATTTAAAACTGTACCTTTTGTATATTATGGCTCATTAATTTCCTCTAATTGCATAAATTACATATATGTACACAGGATTTTATATCTTTCAGAATATTAGAAGTACCTACGCACAGAGCTTCCTATAATTTTGAACTTGCTGATGTTCCCAAAATATTTATTTACTTAACTACAAGCTGCCTCTAAAAGCCTTTGGACCATATTTGTTAAAGGTTCAATATGAGTTTCGAATGAATGACCAACACTTGGGTTACTAAACCCGCCTTGTTGTTTTGAAATTTTGCCTAAGTTTTTTTTAATTACCTTGGATGCGAAGCCTAAGCTTAAATAAATATTAGTCAAATTGGTGAACCTAATGAAGATGTCGTTGACAAAGGTGATACATGACAACAGGGATGGTAACGAGTCTTGAAACAAACCGCGTTGAATAATGGTTGGCGACTATTCCTAACGAAAGAAGAAAACCATAGGAAAAGCTTATTCTTTACAGTAACAATTAATGTTTTATTTGATCAAACACCATTATAATTACGTAAAAACCCAAGTGGTCTAAATTAGTCAGCCACATTACTAATTATAGGAAGTGGAAAAAACTTAGAAGTTTATCTGTTTGAGTTTTAATAAACAACGAGTAAGTGGCTATTTACGGGAAGCAGAACACAAAATGTTAAGAAACGGCAGTAGTAACGACGGATTTGTTAGTGTTAATAATAGGTAAACACATTGTGAGCAATTAACTGCTTGCGTCTGGGCAAGCGTGTTGGATTTACGAGTGCACGGTACAGCAACACGCGTCATATTAGTGAAATAAACGGTTTTGAACACTCTTCAAGCGCTTGATAGCACATATTTTGCACACTTGTTTCGTGGCTCATAGAATAAAGAAACCCCAAGGTAAAACAAACCAATCATACTTACAGACATTCAGTCAGTTGTCATCCTTATGTGCTAACAATACGGGAGGCTTAGTCCATCGTATCAGGGTAGTTCAACCTACCTAATACTTTTTTTTTCGTGCGGAAATCCCTTCGGATACGACCCCTCCCCTGCCGGCCAGCGGGGGTGGTTATGTCGGACTTGAACCGACTAAAACCCCACACCGTCTCGGGTCTTTAGATTTTAGGGTGTAAGGTGGCCTAATAAGGCAATTCCCTCGCACCCCGGCTGACCCTGGGTCATCTACGGCTTTAAGATGACCCCCTCGGGTGTGGGTACCACGGTGTCCCCAACTTGCCCCGGAGACGGGGGCGCGCGTCGAGAAGGAATGAAGAAGGACGAGAAGGACCCGGCCTCACACCCCAACCTACCTTTTTTTTTTTTTTATCGTGCGAAATCCCTTCGGATACCCCCCCGCGTGCCAGCGGGGGCGGTTATGTCGGGCTTGAATCGACTAAAACCGCACGCCGTCTCGGGTCTACGGACGCCGGGGTGTAAGGTTGCCCATAGAGCATATCCCTCGCACCCCGACTGACCCTGGGCCATCTCCGGTTTCGAGATGGCCCCCTCGGGCACACCCCAACCTACCTAATACTGGTAATAACTATATTTTTGAAGCAACCGTCAAATGAGTTTTTTGATGAATATTTGTAATTAAATAAAGGCTTTTAAGTTCATTAATATTTTTCCTATTGATTTAGATCGGAAAAAGAGAAACATCGAGGGCGGGAACTTGAACCCGTGACCAGTCCCGCCCGTCCCGAAATGGTCGCCCAAGTACTTAATTTAGGACCATGATTAATAATGATTCAAACCCAAAACTTTCTGTTACTTTTAAGCTACTTTCACTACAAATCTTTAGTTGTAATATAATGTTACAAGCTGTTGTTCGTGAAATTCTGATCCCGTTTACCTAGGGGTATGAAAAATAGCCTAAGAACTATTCTCAGACCTACCAAAAATACCCACATACACAAAAAATTCATAAGAATCAGTCAAGCCGTTTCGGAAGGGTTCAAAACCAAACACTGTGACACAAAATTTGATATTCAACTGTCTTTTTTCAGAATCTCAGAAACATAAGAAGTAATGTGTGTCAAACGTCACGTCACTTCAACTATGATGAACATCTTTAGTTGTCGGGCCAGACCGTTTTATGAATTGCCAAGGTACATTAATTCTGACATATTATGAATTATGTATGAAACTAATATTATCAGTTGAAACTTATCGAGTTTCGGCCGATTAGAAATTAGCTGACACAGATCTTTCAACTTTACAACTAAAACCTAGCAGATTTTCTATTTTAGACTTCTAACTTGTGAAAAATGAAGGGGCCCACCAAGAGTTCGCTGAACTGAAAAAATTAACATAAACTCAACATCGGTTATACAAAAGCTCGTGAAGATCGGAGAAGAAATAACAACTTTATTGGCGTGAACCGTTTTTTGTAAATTCAGTTAACACATTGAAATGATTGTACATGAAAAAAATAAATCCAAACTAATCGAAACAAACCTGCCTTAATAGCTAAAAACTGTAAAAACTTTAACAGATTTTGTTATTTTCGATAAACGCATGTAACTTTTATCTATAATGTTTCTGGAAGTTAAATAAAATCATTAATTCAATACACACAAATCAAACCTGGCTCGTTACTTTGAAAAACATGCTGCAAAGTAACGCCAGTAGGTGCACTTAACAAATCTTACAGGATTTAGTACAATATCCTGTAATGGTCGGATGTTATCCTTTTTATGCATCATATTCAAATGATTTATTATAAGACCTAATACATATTTTTCTCACTAGTTATGATTAAAACTACTGATTTACGATAGATTTCGTTTTCTTCTAATATGCTTTAATCACTACGTAAGGAAAGATAATCTTTCCTCACTCCGTGGTTTTAAAAAATTGAATTTAGTACAAAACTGAATAAAAGTTACCGATAATAGGGAGATATAAATAGACATGGGTGTGAGGGCAAGGGTGTTGATAATAATTTGTTTATTAAATTTTTCTGAGCATATTCATGATATCCATAAGGTCTGCCTAATGCAATGAATAAATCTTAGCTGTTTATTCAAGGTGCTGCACACCGTAGGTATTAATTAAAGATTACATTGTTTTCAGCAGAAAATTCCGAAAGCTAATGGACATACAAATTGAAATAAAACAGAAGGTGCCGTTAAAATATAAGCTTCGCCTACGGTGGAAAAATCACACGAACTTTTCAAACATTTCTCATTTTCATGTGGTGTGCGCCACATGAAAATTAGAAATATTGATATGAAATATTTGAAGTCGACAACGACGCATATTCTTTTAATATTGAACTTGGCTCTCATTTTACGTCTATGTTTTTAATATGATATCATTACTTTTTTACAAAAATTATTCATCATTAATACATAGTTATTTTTGAAATTGCTATATTTTTCCACGTTTACGTTGTAAAATTTTCTTCATTGTCTTATTTTCCAAATGTTCTTGTACCTTTTTTTTTTCGTGCGGAAATCCCCTCGGATACCCCCCCCCCGCCGGCCAGCGGGGGCGGCTATGTCGGACTTGAACCAACTAAAACCGCACGCCGTCTCGGGTCTGCCGACGCCGGGGTGTAAGGTTGCCCATAGAGCATATCCCTCGCACCCCGACTGACCCTGGGCCATCTCCGGTTTCGAGATGGCCCCTCGGGTTTGGGAACCACGGTGTCCCCGTCTTGCCCCGGTTTGGGGGAGGGGGGCTAGTCGCCCCACCGTCCTGGCCTGCTTCTGCTGGGGTGACAGGCGGCCTCACCTGCCACCCCCAGGCCTGCGCTCATGGAGGACGGAGGTCGTTGAGCGACCTCCGGTGCCTGAGTCGCCTGCGACGCGCGGCGAGCATGTTGCGGGCTCGGCGGGCCGGGAGAGTTCTGAGCCTCTCCCGGGCGCGCTCCGCCATCTCCTTCGCGAGCATCACATGCTCGCAGAAGGAGGTGGCGGCGGCCCACGCGCTCGCGCTCCGCACCATTGCCGCAATCATGCTGCCGAGCGAGAGGACTCCCACCCCGATGGCCGCCACGAGGTCACGCCTCGGCGCCTCCCACGCCGGGCAGGCCGCCAGCGTGTGCAGCCCTGAGTCCTCGCTCGCGTCACAGTGATGACACTCAGGCGTTGGCTCCTTCCTGATCCGATGCAGGTGGTCCCCGAAGCACCCCTTCCCGGAGACCACCTGCGTCAGTCGGTACGAGAGGCTTCCGTGTCGCCTCTCTAGCCAATCCTCCATGATGGGCCTTACCGCCGCTATTGCGGCGTGCCCTGCGCTTGGTCGCCCAAGTCATTCCTTCCACTCCACCACGATGGCCTGGCGGAGCTGGGACTGCACGGCCTCGATTTCTCGATGCTCGGGGTTCAGTTCCTGCTCCCGCGCCTCCTTTCGCCACTGGTACAGTTGCGAAAGGGCTCTCGCCTCCAGGTCCCATGGCGGAGTTCCGGCAAGGAGACTCGCTGCCTCGAAGGAGATCGTGCGGTACCCGCGGATGACCCTGATGGCCATCACTCGCTGCGGAGCGCGCAGCATCCGCACACTTCCGGCCTTCAGGGCCTCCGCCCATATTGGGCACCCATACAGGGCCATGGACCGCACGATCCCCGCGTAGAGTCTCCTGCAGGAGTCATCGGGCCCCTTCATGTTGGAATGTTCTTGTACCTTCAAATATCATAGTGAATTCCCTAATCTAATCTAATATCTGCAGTTTCTCTGACATATTTTCTGTTTGTTGTGAGTACTTTGTTGATACCAATACTACTTAAGCCTACTAATATTATAAATGCGTAAGTTTGGCTATATAAATGTATGGATGTTTGTTACTCCTTTTCGCGAAAACGGCTGAACGAATCTGGCTGAAATTTGATACGGAGATCGATTATAGTCTGGAATAAAACATAGATTACTTTTTATCCCTGGAAAAGGTTCCCTTAGGAAGCGGAAACGGGACCAGAATTTCAAGTGTGTGAAGCCGCGGGTGAAACTAGTATTATTCTAGACTATAAATTGTAGTCTACAATAAAACAAATTAGAATAGGTTCTCATGATAGTCCAGATTTTTTCCTTTGTATGCCTCATAGTCTAGAAAGTAGTCTACCTTGATTCTAAATATCAAGTTTCTAGGTCATCTGGAAGTGAGTTAGGTTTTGATTTGTAATTCAGTGAGTGAGTCAGGCATTAGAACTTGGCTGGACACGCTGCTGCGTGGTTAGGTATTTAATCTACGCTCAAATTATAATAAATTTCTAAATTAGATAAAGTCAAACAGGAAACATCTAGGAGGAAAGTTCAACTCAAGGCAATCAAACGAAATTATTCAAATAATTGGACCAGTTATAAATTTGATTTTTCATCCCTCCTGCTCGGGAAGTTTAATTTTCATGGGTAGATAGCCGGGTGGAAAGTAGCTTATTTCATCCCTAGGGTGGAAAGTTTTTTTTTTAAATTTTAGGGTTTGCCATGGAGTCCATGATAATTAAGTTACGTCATAATGCCTTTTTTTTACGTGCGGAAATCCCTTCGGATACCGTCATAATGCCTGGCCAATATCATGACGCTTTTTTTTACATGGCCGCCTATAGATGCACATCTCGTAACCAACTCGATTACAATGTAACCAATAGATTCAATTTTCAAAACTTTTCTAATGTTAGCAGTATGTACAAGAAGTATAATTTTTTTTTCAGAATTAAAAAAAAAACCAATTTAATTTTGCCAAATAGTTAGCGGGAAAAGGAGAATATTTCAATAAATACCTTGTGTAAAATGGTTTCGGAAAGTGATTTCAGTGACATGGATATTAATTTAACTCCCGATGAGATTCAAGAACAGGCAAAAGCTGTTGTTAATAATCTATTTCCAATTATTTCAATTTTACTTTAAATTTTAACTGATTATCAATATACCTGTTTCATTAAATGTGTGTGTAATACTTTAATTTCCTTGCATAGTCGAAATGAAAAGTAGAGTGTTTAACTCGGATGAATGTCACCCATTTCACCCTCGAACTATTGGCGCTCTCACTTCGTTGGAGCGCCAGAAATATCTCGGGTGAAATGGCTGACTTTCAACCATTGTGTAACAATCTACTATTTTATTTTTACGCGACAATAATAACAAACTAGTATTATTTTACAATTCTACTAAAACAAGTTTTTATTATGTTATTTACGCCTGGTGATGGTTCAGTGCTGGTTGATCAATATATTGTTCTTAACGGGCCTAAGTAGCTCATATTTTTATAGAAAGTTGCACTTACTTGTATAAAACGTCCCCTCTAGATGAGTTATGTTCTGCGGCACAGGTGATTTTTGTGCCACTGAGTTAGTGAAATTTTTTCCAATTACTGTAATATTAGGCTGAAACACATATCGGCACATCTCCCAAACTCCAGAGTCACTCGACATGAAATATCGACCGGTGTGGAGGTAAATACCTGAAAACAATCGTTGGTGTTTATAACTGTCAAGATCGTTTGGGTGCCTGCCAAACAGTAATTAATATAGATCAAACATAATGTAGTTTACAGAGGTGCCAAAATTTCATGCAAATACTGTAATTTAATGATAGTAATTGGTTAAATATACTAAAGAGTATAATTGCTCTCTGTATTTATTAAGCCTGAATATTGATGTTCATTAAATATGACGATTTACACTGACATACTTTTATATCATTTCTCTATTTTTCGTTTGATCATTGAACTAGAGTAATTAATATTGAACCCCATCTATGTTACTTACAACTATAAATTAACACATTATGTAGTTGGTGAGGTAACCAATGCTCTACCAATGTAGTCAGTGTAGTAGTACTTGGACTGAATTTCTTCATTTTTTCCACCATTTTGCAGCGTTTTCAGGAAGCGTAGCTCTCGTGGTCTTGTATTTTTTATTAAATTTATGGAATATTCACAGCTGCTTATATTCAGGTTTAATTCAATCCCATATGAGCAGAGTATTATAATAGTATATTATTATTTCTTAATTGACTTCAAATAAGGAGGCGGTTCTCAATTCATATTTTTATATTTTTTGTGTATGTTAATATAACTCTATGTAACTACATGTATGGACTAATTTGCATCATTACTTTTTTGTTAGCCAGCCATTTATATTAGTCCCATTTAAATTCCGTAAAGATCTGATAAAAAGTTGGGGAGATAGACAACAGAACTCTTCAATGAATACCAGCAAATCAACCGCGTTTGCTGTTATTACATTTCTGGGTATTTTCCACGTAATCACAAAATATAATATCACACTAGTACCCACTAAATCGGTTGGCAGATGTGTTTAGTATACTCTGGCTTTGAGGTCATCTCATATTCATTTAATAGGTTTCAGACCTTGGTCTCTGAAAGTACTTGAAAATGTGAAATGATAGAGTTATTATTAGGTTTTTGACATCATGGATATGGCTAGAGAGGCGACACGGAAGCCTCTCGTACCGACTGACGCAGGTGATCTCCGAGAAGGGGTGCTTCGGGGTCCACCTGCATCGGATCAGGAAGGAGCCAACGCCTGAGTGTCATCACTGTGACGCGAGCGAGGACTCAGGGCTGCACACGCTGGCGGACTGCCCGGCTTGGGAGGCGCCGAGGCGTGACCTCGTGGCAGCCATCGTGGTGGGAGTCCTCTCGCTCGGCAGCATGATTGCGGCAATGGTGCGGAGCGTGAGCGTGTGGGCCGCCGCCACCTCCTTCTGCGAGCACGTGATGCTCGCGAAGGAGATGGCGGAGCGCGCCCGGGAGAGGCTCAGAACTCTCCCGGCCTGCCAACATGCTCGCCGCGCGTTGCAGGCGACTCAGGCGCCGGAGGCCGCTCAACGACCTCCGTCCTCCATGAGAGCGGGCCTGGGGGTGGCAGGTGAGGCCGCCTGTCACCCCAGCAGAAGCAGGCCGGGACGGTGGGGCAACTAGCGCCCCTCCCCCAAACCGGGGCAAGACGGGGACACCGTGGTTCCCAAACCCGAGGGGGTCATCTCGAAACCGGAAATGGGCCAGGGTCAGTCGGGGTGCGAGGGATATGCTCTATAGGCAACCTTACACCCCGACGTCCGCAGACCCGAGACGGCGTGCGGTTTTAGTCGGTTATAAGTCCGACATAACTACCCCCGCTGGCCAGCGGGGGGGTATCCGAAGGGATTTCCGCACGAAAAAAATAAAAAGGTACATTACTGTGTTCAAGGATAGGCTGGAATTGACTAGACTTGGACTACAAAAGCAGACAACATAACTTCTTACCGATATAGAGCATGAATATCTCGTTTAAGTTCTATAGAGTATTATGTCGATACTATGAGCTACCGTACGTACCTAACTATGGTTGCAGACATGCTGACCTGTACTAGACTTGGGCTCACGAAGGCTAATAATGTAACTCCTTAACGACAAACATTATCAAGGTGAGTTGTTTAAGTTATCGAAGAAATATTGTTGATTCTACTGGTGATTAATTATAGAATCAAGCAGCAAGCAGCATTAATGCTGCTAACTACAAGTAATGACGTGAATATAGACGTGTCTACCCGTTAGGACTGTGTAAGCGACGTGCACAAGACCCAACACGCTTACACATTTCATTGATGATGTGGCGGCACTGAGAGAATGGATCTACCCCACATGCCTACGGATTAGCCTCTCGGGGAGAGTCAAAAAGGCGCGTCGCTCATGGCGGAAGCGAACGCGCCCTCCACCCGAGGGGCAAACAAAGCGGCCTCTTCCGGAGGAAGACGCCGAAGAAGAGGGGGCAGAACGCACTAAAAAGCAGCTAACGACGGAGGAGGAGGCCGCCACGCCGGCACCCTCGTCGCGAAACGCGCCGTCTATCCCACCGGAGCCCGCCTTGGAGGTGGTGGAAGCGGCGTGTCAGATCGACCCTACTCCCAGTAGGCAGAAGCGGACACAGACGACCCCGGCTGCGAACGCCCCAGCGACCAGCCCTTCCGCTAAACTAGCGGCAGCATGGGCACTCATCGCGGAGGCAATCCAGGCCGACGAAAGCAGGGAAGATAACCGAAAGTCCTTGGAACTGGTCGTCAAGACCATGGAGTTCCTGGCGAGTCACCCACTGGGCGGCCGCCAAAACTGAAAGAAGAGGCACGGACGTCGCTGGTCTCTCGGAGCTGGGCCTTCACTGGGTAACCAGTGATCTCACCCGGCTCGAGTCGACCGCCGGGCGGCATGAAGACTAGCAACCATCCCGTCACAAGCCATAGGGGCCTAAAAACCTCCGCTCCCACAACCGGTGCCTGTCCAGGCACTGAGAACGAAGCCTCGACAAAAGGGAATAACCTGGTACTCGACTCCACACACCTCCTGCGGGGCGTAGTGACGACTAATAGACATGCCTACATGATACCTGTTTTGCTTAGTACCGACTGCACGAATTAAATCTGTAATTCATTTATTTTTCACTATTTAGTGGCTTCTTGGTTTTGAAGTCGGTTTTTAGGTAGATTTCGATGAAATCGATCTACCTATTGGTTTCTTGACTACTGTCGAATTTTTAAAAAAATTCTTCATAGGAGGTCTAGTTATGACCCCCTGAGTCCGAAATGACCACTGGTCAAAAAGTTTATACCTATATATATATATATGTATGTATATATGTATGTATGGTTCCACTTCCCAAAATTTGCGGCACTCTCACGGTCGCATTTTTGCCCCGATCACTTTCAAACTGCGGTCAAAAATTGCTTGGGTGTAAACTTAGTTTAAGTTCCTGAACGGGTGGAATCCGGCCTAAAGGGACGGTAGGGCCTCACTTTTTGTGAAATCAGTTTTTCCTCAAAATTTCACGTTCCATGAAAGATATTCGAACTGTTCTAATTTTATCCCATAGTATACATGAATACCAACAACTTTTACTTATAAACCTATAAGATTAAAACTTTACCTAAAAGTGGAGGGGGGAAAAACCAAAATTTTTCGGGAAAAAAATCATAACTTCTAACCGATGAACATTCTTGCTGTACGGAAACATTTTTAATCGGTAGGCCATTTTTAAGTCTAAAATAAATGTCAGAAAAGTTTTTCGCTAAAAGTTACCGTTTTCGAGAAAAAAAAAATCCGTCCGTAGTTCTCTATATAAAATAATATTAATTGCTTCACGAAATCTACCTGTGCGTTCCCCCTGCGGGAACGGATTTTTGTTTGTTGGACTTATTACTTTTAAGTTTTAGTATTTTGAAGAGGTTCTTTTATTATTTAAAAAATATCTGATCACTCTGTATGCGCCCTAAAAGCAAAAGTTGATCTGCATGAAAAACTATTAAATTAATTTTCTTAATTACTGGCCTACACGTGTTACATGCCTAGCTACACGTGTTTGTATTCTTGTATTCTTAGATTGTTAAGCTTTATGCTAAAAAATTTACTATTTCATGAAATATTTTATTTATCTCTGATAAACACATTAAATGAACGCAAGATACCTTGGTGCCATGATACTACAAGTAGTACAAGCTAATGGTTCTTTAAGTTCGCTAGCTAGTTCAGAAATAGACCAAAGGACGTTGACCTCATTGCCATATTCATAATTAATAATAACCGTGCTCTGTTTGCTTTTACCTAATATGTATTTCTGGCATTTTAATGTACCTACATATTATCATAAAAAAATCATTTCAAACGAACAATTGAAAATTATTATTTACACATTTCTTCATCTATAACAAGTCTATAAGCTTTGTTTTTTTAATTGTTCCAGTATCGCTTGAGGTAATAAATAAGGGAATAGGTATAGGGTAATCACGCGGTGGGAGTCCTTCCGCTCGGCAGCATGATTGCGGCAATGGGCGGAGCGCGAGCGCGTGGGTCGCCACCACCTCCTCCTGCGAGCATGTATTGCTCGCGAAGGAGATGGCGGAGCACGCCCGGGAGAGATTTAGAAGTCTCCCGGCCCGCCGAGCACGCAACATGCTGGCCGCGCGTCGCAGGCGACTCAGGCGCCGGAGGTCGCTTAACAACCTTCGTCCTCCATGAGCGCAGGCCTGGGGGTGGCAGGTGGGGCCGCCTGTCACCCCAGCAGAAGCAGGCCGGGACGGCGGGGCGACTAAACCTCCCCCAAACCGGGGCAAGACGGGGACACCGTGGTTCGATAAATCTCAAGATCAGAAAAAAAAATTGTTTATATTTATCTGCTTTATTTTTAAACTTGTGATCTTGTCAGTTTAAGAATTAGTGGGTAAATTACGTTATAGTTTTTGTCTACGTATGCATATTCTATTTTTCGTTTCTGAGATTTTATTGATATCAACAATGATAAAGTCCACACTTTTGATGAATGGATGTTTGTTACTTAATCACACCAGGACGGCTGAACGAACCTGCATGGAATTGTTCCAGAGATAGATTAGTAGGTATCATAAAGTTGCCTATGATAAAGTAACCTATTTCAAATTGTTCTGATCTATCTCGATGCAAAGTTTCGTCCAGATTCATTCAGCCCTGAAAAATTTAATAACTTCCATACATCCTCACGAACTTTCACGTTAGCACTATGAGGAAATAAGAAAATGTCTTGTTTGGCGAACATTTTACAAAAGAAACATGCTTAAAAATGTAAATATCTTACCATTTCCTCCTTCTATGTGAACCCATTTTTGTGTGCAAACAGCAGTTATCCAGATAAAATTGCAAAGTCCTACAAAGACTGTGCACCCAAAGAGAATCCGTCTCTCGAGTACAAGTGCCTGCATTAGGGGACGCCTCTCGGCTGCCCCCACCGAGGAAGCAGTAGACATCTTATCAGTCTCCATTTTTGATTTTTCTAAAATGAAAAAGACACAGATAGAAAAAACTGCGTAGTTTCTTATGGTTAATCTTGGTAATTTTTCTAAAATAATTTTAATCACAGTAAAAAAAGTTCTAGTGTGCCGTAATATTTTGAATAATGTACAGTATTCAAAGTAGTGAAACTTCCCATTATTACATGCAGCCCAGGTTCAATTAGCATTGAACCTGATATTACCTCAAGATGGTATTTTTTTAATTATTATTATGAACAAGGTAAATGGATTCAATTAAATTTTTAAGCATTTTGTATGCTTACTTTTTTCTAAAGATTTAGATCGGAAAAAGAGAACATCTAGGACGGGATTCCCCCTGTAAGGGACTGGTCGCGGGTTCAAGTCCCGTCCTAGATGTTCTCTTTTTCCGATCTAAATCTTTAGAAAATAGGTAATGGATGTTTTATTCGATGGACCAGCGGAGTCTTAAATATTAGATACGTATTTGTTGAAACTTGTTCTGTCGGCCCCCTCTTTTTTTTTTTTTTTTTTATCGTGCGGAAATCCCTTCGGATACCCCCCCGCCGGCCAGCGGGGGTGGTTATGTCGGGCTTGCACCGACTAAAACCGCACGCCGTCTCGGGTCTTCAGACGCCGGGGTGTAAGGTTACCCATAGAGCATATCCCTCGCACCTCGACTGACCCTGGGCCATCTCACCACTAACAGCATCGCTCATCCTGTCTCCTCTGAAAGCAGAGGAGTACGGAGAGCGATGTGTTCCCGCCACGTTGGGTATTGGCCGACGATCAATGCCAACCCTATGAAGGGGTGAAGGGGAAGCCATTGACCGCCGCCCAGGGTGTACCGGCCGCTCCGATTCCGTTCCCCCCGGACTGCAGCGGGATCGGAATCGGAGCGACACTCGAGGAGGTTACCCAACACACACCCCTCTGTCGGCCCCCTCTAACATTTTAAATGACTGTTTGCTTAGATTGAAGAAAATTACAACATATCAATTTATTCTACCATAATAAGGGTTTCATTTCTTAAAACTATATTTTCGTGTAATATTCGAAAACTAGTTAATTAATTGTATTTTATTGAATAAGTTGTATAATAAAATTGTTCAATCTTTTCGTTAAAAGCTTGCTTTAAAAATCTTACTTTTTTGATGACACGGTAATCAAGAAGATCGAGACTTAAATACTTGATGAAGATAAGCCACGTCTTGTATACGTAATTATCGATATTGATATAGGCACGAACCAATGATCTAAATTAAATTTAAAAAGAAACTTATAGTTTATGTACTTCTTCAATAAAGATAAGTCGTAATCGAAGCGTAATCGTATTTATATATCGATTGATCATGAAAATCGTAAGATATATTTGAATATACACTGCAGGCGGATTTTACTTACTCGATTTTTTGGTTAGTTAGTAGTGCGAGTTGCACAAAAATATTATTAGTGACGTTATCACTGAGCTTAGAGAGTCGATCAATCAAAGTGAAAACCGAAAGCATGCGAGTGTGGATTACAGTGAAATAAAACGTTTAGGAGACGTTTAGTCACTGTGAGTGGTGATAAATGATTGCGAGTATTGCGACGGCCATTTTTTTAAGTTGATAGGGGGACGCCCGGAATACCAGCCTTTTAGTCGATTTTACGCCTGTTTATTTCTAAGAAGTATAGCAGCGGTAATTTGGTATTGCCATCATCACGTGCCATAGCACATAACATGTTCGAAGTGAAAAAATACGGTCCGGCCATATTTTTTTAATAAAATACACACACATTTTAATTAATAAAAACGTTTTTGGATCTAATTGTCCTATAAATTTTATGAGTATTACTATATAATTGAAAATGGATGTGATAATGACAACACTCACCCTCATAATATTGTAAATTTTCACTAAACTAAAATCTGTAAATTTAAATTTCGATTTTATCTCGTTTGCTTGTTTTAAATTCACCTGATAGTTTTTGGCAATTTTGAAACTGAATTGGTTTAAAATTAGCATAAAATTTAGAGATTTTAGTTTGCTTTAGTGAAAATGTACAACAGAATCGGCACCACTGACTCACTGACAACTTGTTTCACGTCCCGTCATGATTTTGGTCATGCAACTTGCACTCGCTAAAATTTCGAATTAACCAATTACGTTCGCAAAAGCTGTCACGTCGAGCGCTATTTCACGTTCGAAGCTCACTGTGTCGCCATCTCTCCTAAAATTTGTTTCACAATTTTACCACCACGTGGCGCTAATCTAATATCATACAAATTATCGTTTTTTTATTCGCAAGTGAATGGGAAACGGGAAACGCAAAAACTAGACACTCATTTAAATATACCTATTCATCTATGCGCATAATATGTTTAAGTAATAACTTTATGTTTAAGAAGAAAAACGATTGTTATTTAGTTGCTTTCTTGTGTACGCCCTGCTGATGTGAGAAAAAACTTCAATCTTAAAATGATTAGTTAAAAAATTGAAACTAGGTGTTTCTTCTTCTATATTTGTTATAAAAAAAAGTTGATGACGATGACTATTCCGTTCGAGCGTTTTATCCAACTGAGGGTGCTGACACTGCAATGGAATTGAAGGACATTTTTCTGACGAATTTATACCGTGCGAAGCCGGGTCTCAGTTCTTAATAGGCTGAAATCTATTCATCTTATGTGTAACACACACATAAGATTTCAGAAATCAGACAGGTATCCGAAATTATATTCTAAAGGGCCAACATTTATCTAAGTCATATTATTACGAAGAAAGTATACGTATTATAAGCTACACGAGGTGAATAACTTCTTTAGAAGCTTTCGAATGACGTCAGGAGTGCTTACCACAAGCTACTAAGTTGTAACTACACAGCCGTCGTCGTATCGTTTTAATAGTTTATCTCAGTCTGGAATGAGATATTACTGAATAAGAAAAATAAATACCTAACGAATACAATAATAACATTTATAGTTCACACAGTAATAGGTGAACAATGGTAACATAAACTTTGTAAGTCGGGAGCAGGGACGGAACGGAAATCGAGGCCGTGCAGTCCTAGCTCCGTCAGGCCTTCGTAGTGGAGTGGAAGGAACGACTTGGGCGAGCAAGCGCAGGGCATGTCACAATAGCGGTGGTAAGGCCCATCATGGAGGATTGTCTAGAGAGGCGACACGGAAGCCTCTCGTACCGACTGCCGCAGGTGATTTTCGGTAAGGGGAGCTTCGGGGATCACCTGCATCTCATCAGGAAGGAGCCAACGCCTGAGTGCCATCACTGCGACGCGAGCGAGGACTCGGGACTGCACACGCTGGAAAACTGCCCGGCGTGGGAGGCGCTGAGGCGTAACCTCGTGGCAGCCATCGGGGTAGGAGTCCTCTCGGTCGGCAGCATGATTATGGCAATGGTGCGGAGCGCGAGCGCGCCCGGTAGAGATTTAGAACTCTCCTGGCCGAAGAAGCAGGCCGGGACGGTGGGGCTACAAGCGTCACTCCCCCAAACCGGAGCAAGACGAGAACACCGTGGTTCCCAAACCCAAGGGGCCATCTCGAAACCGGAGATGGCCCAGGGTCAGTCGGGGTGCGAGGGATGGGCAACCTTACACCCCGGCGTCTGTAGACCAAGGACGGCTTGCGGTTTTAGTCGGTTCAAGCTTGACATAACCGCCCTCGCTGACGGGGGGTATCCGAGGGGATTTCCGCACGAAAAAAAGAAAGGTACTCTATAAATTAAATACTCTTCTTTATGATTTATCTTAATAGTAACTCAAACTAAAATGAAAAAATCTTGTACTTCATTTCAATTTTCCTTCACTTTATTTAAAAACAGATCAAGTTGTGGAATTCCGTTGATAGTGCATAGAGTATTATAGTGCAATTTAATAATTATGGAAAATAGTTAAGTGGATGTATATAGTATGGAACATGTATGGAACCTACAAGCATTATATTGTTCTTAAAACTCATAATGGTTCTTAAAAAACCAGGCATAGGTATAAGTTTTTAGATGTATGTAACATTAATAGTTAAAATTTCGTTTTTCTTACTATCTATTTACGTTAAATAACTAAATTTACGGTTTAACAACTTTTGTAAGCTAATTTGAGAATAAAATTTCTTAGATTCTATAGATGTTATACCCTTTCTGGCAGTTGTAATACGAAACAGATGTCGTGAGGTTGAAAATAGTTTTAACCAACACAACAGCTACAGCTTAAGTTTCATCTAATTTTGTTATACAAACAAAATGTCCGGGAATTAGTTGATGTTTATCATTACTCAACTTGGTCCTCCAGATGGGATTATGTTTATTTGAAACATGATTTTTTATATCCTCAGTCATCCTTTCTAAGCACTGAAGCATGCAGAGGCTTAGAATTAAAATTAGTTTTTATAGTAGTTTTCACAAAAATCGACCCAGCCTGTTTTTGGTTTATATTTCATGTACTTCCGAGCTTTCGATTTATGATGACCAATGTAGTTTATCTCTTTGTTGTTTGAATAAAGTAGGTGTAATATAAAGAATTACGTTATGTGGGCATTATATAATTGACGGCCTTATCACACTGTGGCAATCTTTCCCAGGTATTCATTAGATGAGGAGGAACTGTCGTAGACTTTATCTCACTAATATTATAATCACGAAAGTTTGTTAGTATGGAAAAATTCATTAGAATTTGCAATATTTTTTTTACTGCCACACCAATTTGGCTACGCCTTGCCTGATGATAAGCTTGACGGCCTCATTAGATGCTTTTTCACATCCCGTCTAAAGGACCCGGGTCTGTAAGAAGAAGGATATCTCCTCGCCGGCAGTGGGGATGGTTTTGTCGGGCTTGAACCCACTAAAACCGCACGCCGTCTCGGTTCTTCAGACGCCGAGGTGTAAGATGAGCCATAAGGCATTTCCCTCGCACCCCGACTGACGCAGGGCCATCTCCGGTTTTGAGATGGCCCTCTCGGGTTTGGGAACCACGGTGTCAGGCGTGGCAGGGGACACCATGGGGTGACAGGCGGCCTCACCTACCACCCCCTCTCACCTGCCACTCCCCCTCACCTGCCACTCCCCCTCACCTGCCACCGCTGAAAATCTATGTCGGGTGAAACCTCAGCTTTGCACGTCTTATTCTGTATAGGACAGGACACGGTAGAACTAATTGGAAGAGCTCATTGGAAAACTCGCCATGGTAGAGGTAAAATACTGTCAAACAGGTAATATCTCCACGCAAACTACAAGGGTTCGAGGGTCTTGGTGACCTCAGGACTCCCAATAATGCGGAACACACGTTGCTGCTAAGGAGGAGGCATCTCGATGGGAGCACCGGTGTGGGTCCAAAAAAGGCAAAGTGATTCCTGATAAAGTAGTATATTTATATATTTATTTACGTCTTCCTACACCTTGTAGGAAGACGTAAATAAACTGGAATTAGTAGGAACTAATATTATAAACGTGTTTTAAAAGTAAAGTTAAAAGTTTGTGAGTATAGATATTTGTTACTCTTTCACGCAAAAACCGCTGAATGGATCTGGCCCGTAAATCATAAGTGCATACTTTCGCCGATTAAAATGAAATAAGAATAGTGAGCTTGAAGTTAAAATAAAAGAAGCCATAAATAATGCTAGTACGTGTTACAGCTGAACAACCTAAAAATAAATACAGCCACAACAAACATCATATAATTCCAAACTTATAAAAATAATGTAGCATAATAACCTATAATAACAATGTTATTAAAAACTGCAACGGTGTGCAACTGGAATGGAATGGCGGTATGCCGCATATTAATAAGATCTTAGTCAAAATTGATCGTTTTGTCTTTGTATTGAGTAGAATCAGGCAAAAACAATCATAACATATCATGCATATGTGGCTTCAGTACTACGCTATGGTATTGTTATACGAGGTAACTCAGTGGAAGCGGACAGGGCCTAAACACCCCAAAAGAAATGCAACCATGCAATGCGTGGGTTTGATAGCCTGACTAGTTGTAAGTCACTTTAAGCGATATAAAATTCTACCAGTACCATGTATGTATATATTAGAATGTGCATCTTTGTGAAAAAACATTCACATTTATTTAAAAACTTAGGGGATATGCCTATTTGGTCGAACAAGTCACAAGAACAGACAACAGATCCCATAGGTGACTTTACAGGTATCCAAAAGGAATTCATTTTGTATATTTTGTTGTATGCTTGTATGTATTATATAAACATCTGCCAGACAGTTTAAAGTAATTTGAAAGATCAGTGTTCCGCAGGAAGTTTTATGAAATCTAGAGCGACAAAGGCTATTACGAGGTTAATGAATATTTAAGGGATAGAATATGTTATAAGAAATACTGGATATAATATAAAAATCTAAGTATGAAACCATATTCTGAGGAAATAAAGAGTAATTTGATTTCAAATTTGGTACAGGGAAAAATTATAGTCGTGAATAATACATAGACTAGGCATTTACAATCATAGACCGCGGTTTCCATTTTTTTTTTAAATTAAGCTTAAAGATACATAGGATACCTTTTATTGCCGATAATTGCAATTTGTCGCGATGAAAGGTTTCCTTGCATGTGGATTCTCAAGCACCAGCTCATTAAAAGTAAAACCAGTACCTAAAGTTAATGCTAGTAAGCTAAGTATATTTAAAATGAAATATCAATGGCCATTTAATTATTTGTGCACATTATT
Organism: Cybosia mesomella; assembly: GCA_946251805.1. Classification (NCBI taxonomy): domain Eukaryota; kingdom Metazoa; phylum Arthropoda; class Insecta; order Lepidoptera; family Erebidae; genus Cybosia; species Cybosia mesomella. The sequence goes on from OX276397.1 coordinate 12,145,815, forward strand.
ACGGTTTCTTAGAACAGGCTTTTTACTTGAATGAGTATTTACAGCTAACGAGGCTTACAAGAAAACCTACTTAACGGATCCATCTCCCCTTGAGGGTATCAAAGGATTTAATTTGTTTCTGTTAGCAAAAGGCGTCAGTACGTCCGGCGACGAAGCCATTATAGACGCCGCTAAGTGTTTGCTGACATCACCAGATTATCATATACTAGTAACTCGCCCTCGCTTCGCTTCGGTTTATATGACTTGTTTTTAACACAAGTAATTGTATTTTACACATAATATAATATCTTATGTTCATCGGAGATAATGTAATCTTTTGTTAAAGAATAACAAACAAACAAAATCACTTCCGCATACATAATATTCATAAAAATGATTTTTTTCTAGTGTTATCTAATCTTCATTATCAAATAGGTTTCCACAACGCTGGACAACGCTGCGATTTTGGTACGTTGCCGCCTCACAAACTGCTTGGCAGTTTTGTTATCGTCAAAACATCAGTATCAAAAGCGATACGTGTCGTTGATTGTATTCTATTTGCTGTGTTCAGTGAATTCTTATTACTTGCATTCATTTGACAATAATTCGTATTTCCTCTATAAAATAAGCAATCATTTATGTTTAGTGCATAATAATATACCAGCATCTTATGCTACTTTTCAGTTATTTGCAAGCCATCCCATTTTTTTAATAGCAGCCAAAATAATAAGGCGTGGATGCCTTCCTACAGTATATTTCTTAGTATTTTATATTTCAGACTGAGATTTCTACAAAAAAATGAACAATATCTAACACGTCTCTCACACTGATATTTTGTTTGTTCTTCGTGTTCTTTCTGTGACTTAGCAATGTGTTGATGCAAAACGCCAATTATTTGTTATTTTACTTTATATAAATGTCATCATTAGCAGAAAGAATGATCGGAAGTTCACTTCACATTCTTTAATTAAATCTCGCAATTAGCCTTCGGACATCATGCCACCACAATCGATCGTCCTGTATCCTGGAGTTTTGATGCTAGTGCGTTAACGTGTGTTGATATTCTAGCTTGATAGCTTTTACTGTGCTTAGAAATCTCCTGTTTGTATGTATTTGTTGCTCACATAATAGGGTACACTTAGCATGGCTCTCAGTGTTTTGCTTTGGAATTTTTCAAGTATTTCAATGTTACTATTGCTAGAAGTTCCCCACAGCTGAATGCCGTAAGTCCATAGCGGTTTCAGTATGTTCTGATGTACTTATTGCGATTTTGCTTTCCGGCGACAGACTTGACTTGCGCGTACATTGTTCTGAACTTTGTGCCCAACTGCTATCGGTTGGTTTGGTGTGTTTTCTCCGGGTTAAACGGCGGTTCAGATGCAATCCAATATATTTAGCATCCTCAGCTTATGGAATGTCTTCATCGCAGAGTTTTATTACGGGATAAGTCGATTGTCTGAGGGTGAAGATTACATGCACAGTTTTGCCTTGATTTGCCTTAATGTACCATTTGGTGAGCCATTCAACTGATATTAAAAAAGTTTAATTATGCCCCGTGGTTTGACTCGCAACATTTTCCATGAAAAAGCACTCAGCTGTAGTACCAACTTATGAAGTGATCAATCAAACGGTGTTGGAGTTATCAATCTCGTAATGATTATACATATCAACATCCATTTTTATAATAATGAGAGTTTAGTTCATTCTTTTTTGTTTTTGAAATCATCACGCAGAGTTTTGAGGAAACTGGTACAGATACCACTTTCCTCAAACTATGCTAAAATAATAGTGCACAGAGTTCTGACGTAGGCTCTGAACTCTGCGCCCTGCTATACTAATATCAATCCGAGATGACGATATGCCTATTTATGATATAAGAAAAACAGATATTATATATAAAAAAAGAAAAAAAAGGATATGTATAATAAATGTAATAAAACTATCAAACTAAATAAACTAAATAACAATGCAATGAAAAAATCATTAAATGGCTAAACTCACTAGATTATGACACCACAGAAAACCTCCAAAGAATTGCCTACTTATAAAATTTATCAACATTAAAAATATTTATATAACAAGCATACCTACACTCATACACACACCCTCCCATACATACCCTTACATATACACATACACCCTTCCATACACACACCCTGCCATACATATACACCCTTTCATACACATACACCCTCCCATACACACACTTTTACAGACACATATTCCCACACATGCACGCACGCACAGGTAAAAACGGTCTTAATTTTTTAGAAACCTTTTGTATTTTTACTGTATCTCCACTGACATGTAACTTGTAATCTAGAAATAATTCCCAACGTGAGAGGAAGACACTGTCTCCTGCAACACAGTTTTAACTAGTACAGGAGTCAGGGAATTCTAATTAACATGTACACCTGTTTAAATGTCAATTAAGATTATTATTATTATTGAAAAAGCTAACTTCATGTCTAAATCTTCATTTCATCATTCATTCATTTCTGAATCTAAAACTGCTTTGACATAAAATTAAGTCAGTATAACTCCAGAAAATCACTCTTAACGGAATGTGCAGCACAATTCTGGACACAGAAATTAAAAATATCCAAAAAAGTTAATGGGACACCCTCCAAGATCTTCGGGGCCCATGCCAACCTCTCCTACAAGCCGGTATACCTGCTGATTGACGGACTGGTCCAAGCTGTCCTCTCGGGATTGGGAAGTCAGATAGCAGCTCCTATAAAATCAGTATAAACCAAGTCAAAAGGAGGAAGAATAAGCGGACTCTGGGCTCTCTGGTGGAAACCTTGATGCAATCAGGAACAACACTAAGATAATGAAGACTAGTCCCTAGTAATTTTCAAATCATATTTTGAATTTCACGGCACTTTTAAACTTAATCAAATTTAATAGATGACTCTATACAATTTTAAAGAATGTCACACATATTTAACCTTTGTTAGTAAGACATTTGGCATAATATTGTATGTAACGCATATTGTAAATGCTACAGGTTTTGGCACTTGTACAAAGATTTTATAATGCTGATTGTATCGTTACGATATAATGATATGCAGTCTAATCACCTAACCGACATCGCCTATAATGGTGGCTCGGTTATTATGACTAAATATCTGAGTGATTTTTTTCGAGGTTTTCTAAAAATGAAACCTAGCTATTTTACTCAATGGAGTTAATTGAATAAAGCAGAGTGGCGAATTTGAGTTTAAGAAGACTGATCTCGCTTTGGCCCCTAATTTATAAATTCAAATGTCAATGAATAATGGAATAATTAATATATTATAATCTTTTCTTAAATGAATATATTTTATGAAAGTATTAAGTTTCAGTTTATTATAAGCGTGAGTTTTTGCCACATTCTAGTGTAGACAATGAAAATAATGACAACTGATTTTCTTAAAAACGGTGTCCAGAATATAGGTATATTCGTGGTGGGCTCTAGCACATACGAAGTCTGGCCCCCAAACTGAAGGGCACAGCTCTCGCTCTGGCGCGGCAGCTGCCCAACATGAGGGGGCCTAATGACTCCTGCAGGAGACTCTACGCGGGGATCGCGCGGTCCATGGCCCTGTATGGATGCCCAATATGGGCGGAGGCCCTGGAGGTCAGAAGTGTGCGGATGCTGCGCGCTTCGCAGCGGGTGATGGCCATCATGGTCATCCGCGGGTACAGCACGATCTCCTTCGAGGCGTCGAGACTCCTTGCCGGAACTCCGCCATGGGACCTGGAGGCGAGAGCCCTTTCGCAACTGCACCAGGCGCAGGAGCAGGGACGGAACCCCGAGCCTCGAGAAATCGGAGCCGTGCAGTCCCAGCTCCGCCATGCCTTAGTGGTGGAGTGGAAGGAACGACTTGGGCGACCAAGCTCAGGGCACGCCGCAATAGCGGCGGTAAGGCACATCATGGAGGATTGGCTAGAGAGGCGACACGGAAACCTCTCGTACCGACTGACGCAGGTGATCTCCGGTAAGGGGAGCTTCGGCGGCTACCTGTATCGGATCAGGAAGGAGCCAACGCCTGAGTGCCATCACTGCGACGCAAGCGAGGACTCGGGGCTGCACATGCTGGCGGACTGCCCGGCGTGACCTAGTGACAGCCATCGGGGTGGGAGTCTTCTCGCTCGGCAGCATGATTGCGGCAATGGTGCGGAATGCGCCCGGGAGAGATTTAGAACTCTCACGGCCCGCCGAGCGCGCAACATGCTCGCCGCGCGTCGCAGGCGCCGAAGGTCGCTTAACGACCTCCGTCCTCCATGAGCGCAGGCCCGGGGGTGGCAGGTGAGGCCGCCTGTCACCCCAGCAGAAGCAAGCCGGGACGGTGGGGCGACTAGCGCCCCTCCCCCAAACCGGGGCAAGACGGGGACACCGTGGTTCCCAAACCCGAGGGGGCCATCTCGAAATCGGAGATGGCCCAGGGTCAGTCGGGGTGCGAGGGATATGCTCTATGGCCAACCTTACACCCTGGCGTTTTAAGACCCGAGACGGCGGCGTGCGGTTTGAGTCGGTTCAAGCCCGACATAACCGCCCCCGCTGGCCGAAAAAAGGTATATTCGTGGAAAAATGAGGAGAATATAGATCTCAAGTAGTTGCGTGAAGAATATTTAAAAAAGTTGACTCTGGAATAACTTTGTAACATCGAGGAGTATATTATTGCCTCAAAGCTACATTGCCAAAAAGAAAAGGTGCCAGGATCGTGGCAAATGGAGGTCCGTGATCTCTGCCTACCCCTATGGGAAACAGGCGTGATTTTATGTATGTATGTATGTAGAAAAGGTGCTTGTGAACGACGATGCATAACGATTTAAAAAACATGCCGAAAATACAAGTGATCTGTATTCAAAATAAAAAATTACCAGTTTGTTTTCTGACAAAGAACATTAGAGATGAGGAAATACTTAATTTTAAGCGAACTATGCAGGCCTTGGAGACAATGGATGGATAAATAAAGGCTAAAAAATTAAGCTTACATTAAACTATCATAGCACTAATGTATTGACTAACAGCAAAAAAAAATTGCTTTATTTTATTGGTAAACTAGCTGTTTCCTGCGGCTTTACCCGCGACATACTTCGATCCCCGTGGCACCTATTTATACCCTATATGCTCGTAATTTATTAGTTATACAATAATGTATGGAAATTTGCCCAATTTTTTGACATGTAGGGATATTACTTCGCTCTCTTGGGTAGTAGCGTGATGATATGTAGTCTAATATATACATATGTGTGCTCCCTGATTTCGGCGGTCTCTCTAGTTTTACACCCATGGTGCTAGACAGTGCAAAAATACTACTACTACTGCTCAAATTTACGGTATCTCGGCTCTCTTATGGGCCCATGGGAAAATTGATCGTGCAGTAAAGCACAGAATTGACACAGGTGGGATTAAGTGGCAGCAGGTCAGAGGCACGAAATGTGACCCACAATTTCCCTTAAGCTTTAGGGGAAAATTTATAAGACCATGATCAGACCTGCTGTCTTTTATGGATCGTCACGTTTGGCCTTGAATTCAACGGAAGAAAGACAAGCATGTAGCGGAGATGCGAATATTAAGATGGTATTGTGGTGTGACGAGAATGGACAGAATAAGGAATGAGTATATTGGAGGAAGTTTGAAAGTTGCACCAGTAAATGAAAAATTGAGGACATATCATGAGAATAGATGAATGTAATGTTGTTAAGTAGGTCCAAGAAAACATGCATAGAATGCGTGAAAAAGGATAGGGCAGAAAAGGAAGGATAGGAAAGGAAGCGACTGAGGAGCTGATGTCATCTGACAGAAATGTATGAAGGAGAATTATATATTGCGCCAAACATAAATAATTAGGATAAGAGCAGATAGATGATGAACCTTCCTCGATAAATGGGCTATCCAACACATAGTTTTTCAATTCGAACCAGTAGTTACTGAGATTAGCGCGATCAGCCAAAGAAACAAACTCTTCAGCTTTGTAATATATTATAGTATTTATTAACTTATTATAAAAAATCTAAATGTACCAATATCCACGTCCAAAATAAAATAAAAATCGTCTTTCTTCCATGAGTATGGTAAGATACTATATAGTCAAAATTCAGTCGCGTAATGCAAAATCTGTCACATATTTGCGCAGTTATCCACATAGGTTCATAAACATAAGAAAAAATCTAAGATGTTAAGAAAGGGATATATCAAATAAAGATTTTTCAGCTACATAACAACCAACCCCTACTAGGTTTAAGGCTTATAATATTGGAATTTCCTAAAGAATCACTTTGTTATAATATACCAGCTGTCCTGTCCCGCTACCCATGGAACCCTATTTCACCGCCACAACCTATATAAGATACAAAATTCCACCATACATCATTTTGGTTATATCTCAAAGGCAGCGTTTTCGTTGAAAGCTTTCGGACGGCTTATTTTTTCCGATTTGTCGTATTTAATGAAACATCTGCATTGTATTAAGTGCACAGGTTATTAAGTGCACATACTCGTACGTAAAACTTTCCTTTATTTCAGAATCTAGCTTTGCATGAACAAGTCAATATCAATATCTTCCCAGATTATTCACAGTTTAGTTGTATGTAAAAGTGTGACACTGTTAGAAAACAATCTCTCAACAATTTTTAGTCAAATCAATTACATCAAATTACATATACCAACATATCTGGTAGCACAGTAATGAAATATACTTAGAATTAAAATATGTTATCACAAAATCAGTCAATACTGCTGCTTTATCGCTTGATAGCCGTGTATAGAGATAACAGTAATCTACTTAAAACTAACGAAAATATAAAACATTCTGTACAATAACAAGCTTTTTTATGTTTAACGTTGTCTTCTGTTTTTGTTATACAAGCTTTTCTGTAGTTACATCATTTTCTTCGTTCAAGGACATTGTCTTACGTCACAGGTAGGTATGTACTCGTAGATACTAATTTACTTAGCAAATAAGACTAAAATGTAATTGAATTTTTATGGCGCACTTAACTTTGTTTGGCCGCACGAGCTTAAGTCTTATCTACGAGTACGAATGCTTAAGATGTTTCCCTTATCTTGCTCTTAACATTATACGAGCACAACATCTTTAGAATCACGGGTACACTCAGCTTATATTACTTACTAGTACGTACATCTATAGTACTTTTTTTTTTCGTGCGGAAATCCCTTCGGATACCCTCCCGCCAGCTAGCGGGGGCGGTTATGTCGGGCTTGAACCGACTTTTACCGCACGCCGTCTCGGGTCTACAGACGCCGGGGTGTAAAGTTGCCCATAGAGCATATCCCTCTCACCCCGACTGACCCTGGGCCATCTCCGGTTTCGAGATGGCCCCCTCGGGTTTGGGAACCACGGTGTCTTGCCCCGGTTTGTGGGAGGGGCGCTAGTCGCCCCAACATCTATAGTACCTTTTTTTTTTTTTTTCGTGCGGAAATCCCTTCTGATACTGCCCCCGCTGGAGAGCGGGGGTCTCCAGCGGGGGCGGTTATGTCGGGCTTGAACCGACTAAAACCGCACGCCGTCTCGGGTCGACGCCGGGGTGTAAGGTTACCCATAGAGCATATCCCTCGCACCCCGACTGACCCTGGGCCATCTCCGGTTTCGAGATGGCCCCCTTACTTGCTCTATACTGTGCCATCTGCTAATCAGAGGGACACGTAGAAAGCTTCCGAACAGCCCTCAACAGGGCCGTCCTCACCTCGGTCGGAGTTGGCCGTAGGCGGCAGCGTCTCTCCCGCCCTAGGAGAGAGGCGCTGCCGTCTCCGTTGCCCAGGGTGCACCGCGTGGAGGTGCCCAACCAAGCACCCCTCCCCAACCAAGCGCCCCAACATCTATAGTACCTATTATAGTACTTTTTTTTTTTTTTTTTTTTTTTGTCGTGCGGAAATCCCTTCGGATACCCCCCCGCCGGCCAGCGGGGGCGGTTATGTCGGGCTTGCACCGACTAAAACCGCACGCCGTCTCGGGTCTTCAGACGCCGGGGTGTAAGGTTACCCATAGAGCATATCCCTCGCACCCCGGCTGACCCTGGGCCATCTCACCACTAATAGCATCGCTCATCCTGTCTCCTCTGAAAGAGGAGTACGGAGAGTATTATAGTACCTATTATAAAATAGTAAATTAATTGTGTCTGTCAATTGGAGAAATTGAAAAAAAAAATGGGTTTCGTTAAATGAACGATTCTGAATACAAAATTATTTTTTGGGAATTCTTGTCTGTTTGTCTGTTTGTTTGCGATGGACGTAAACACTACTGAACGTATTTTGGATGCGGTTCTTCTTTATCGTTAAGGTCTTGTTCAGACTTAAAATCTGCCGCATGTTTGATTGCAATTGAATTAGTAGAACCGGAAATATGACCATAAAACCGATAACCGACCACCGCGTAGGCGGAGCCGCGGGTATCAGCTAGTATTATTATAACTACAGAGTTTTAATTGTTGGAGGTGGCTTACCTACTTCAATAAAATCAAAGATACCGGAAGATTTGGAAATAAATAGACAATGACTTATAATTTGAGGTTCTTCTAATAATAATAAATATAAAAAAATAAAATTCTTAAAGGTTAGCTAAAAATTATTACCGATTCATAATGTTTCCTTCGTTATACTCGTAATCAGAAAAAATATTACCTATTCATAATAATTGCTTCATGTATAACCTGCTTTGTTTCACTTATTACTGATGATACACATTGATTACATTGGGACCTTAACATAACTGGCGAATCGCGGGTGTGTAACACACCTCTGCCTACCCCTTCGGGGATACAGGCGTGAAGTAATGTTATGTTATCTTATGTTAAAATCTAAGACCTTGCATAGTATGTGAAAGACAAGGCTTAAAATGTGCTCTCTTTTTAATTAGAAAACAATACTCAAGGATTTTCTTGAGTATGGTTTTCTAAATGCTATAATGCTCGGCATTCACAATGAAAAATTATCAACAGTTGTTGTTGATAGAGGTAAAGCGCTCTTCGTTTTTCTTATATTTATTATTCGTTCTTACAAATCTTGCCAAACGTAATTAGACAAAAATATGGTACTTTTGATAAAATTATTGACTTAAGTATGTGCCTAGTTCTTGAATAAAATTTAAAATAAGATTAATTACAACATTTTTAGTATTAACTTGAGAAGGATTTTAAGAACATGGATGATTAAAAATTGTTGATTTATCATCATCATCATCATCAACCTATTCTAGTCCACTGCTGGACATAGGTCTCCCCTAATAAGCGCCATAGCGCCCTGTCTTCAGCTTGCCGCATTCAGTATCTGTCAATAATTAATATATTTGTTTTCTATAGACAGTTCCTTTTTTTATTCATTTAGGTTATCTTTAGGTATGTCCGAAAGAGGTTTCCTCATAGATTTGACTAGTAAATTATCATAACAATATGGAACACATTATGTGTGAGTGATATCTGAAACACTACAACAACATAATTTTGATTATTTTACACAATGAGCATCTTAAATGTAAGTGAAGTGATGTAAGAGGAGTTGTCAATTAAATTACTAAAACTAACCTGTTGATACAGCCGAGTAACGTTGCCAGATCCGTATTTCTGACGAGATATCATGAATATTTAATGATTCCGGTCATCTTTCACGGTGATTATAGCTGAACATTCAACAATGTTTTACGGTAGTTATAACACGCATTGTAAATTACATTTCCGTTGCTATTATCACAGTTGGACACCAAGTATTGTATTATTATTGGGATGTACTGCTTTGATATCGCGCTAAGCGGCGTGTAATATCATGCCACCCAAAGTGTAACCGGGACGCGAGTCTATAAGAAGTGTTCGCACACTGCCGGCGAGTCGTAGACTGGGCTCGGCTGCCGTGCCAACTCGCCCGTAGCCGGGCTACCGTGCTTCATTCCTCCAATAATGGCACGGTCCGGCAATATATCGCTTTTTGTTATGAACAAAGTTTTACGTTTCTTTCTGACTAACTCTTTAACTAACTTTTATAATCTTTAATTTTGTACATCATTATCATCTATCTATGTATACATATATAATTACTTGTCCCGACTGACTGACAGACTGACTGATTAATCAACGCCTAGCCTAAACCGCTTTTTAATTTTACTTTTTTTAAATTTTACTTCTAAGGTGACAAAATAAAGGATGAACGTTTGTGGGGTTGCACTGGATGGGAAAGTTTCTTAAGAAAAGGCATTAACCCAATAGCGGCACCGTTTACCGGGTGCAATTATGAATATAAAATATGCAGGGAGCCATTCTTCCAAAAAAAGTCACCCTAGATCTCGACTGCCGGGTAACCTGCAGTCCAGATAATTGTTTATATGACAATAAGTCATAAGAAAGTCTGATTTTAACTGTGTTATTAAATTCTATGGCTGTAGAAAATCTTAGGTACATCATGAAATATTGTGTTATCTTATAATGATACTTTTTATTTCTTTCTTCTAATCTAAAATTTAAAAACCGAATATTTTTGATTATGGCTTCTTGTTGACTGAAGACAGAAGTCAAGTTGTCTGCGGTCAATTTACTGGAGATAAACTTTCGTCATTACTATTTGTAAGATAAAAATACGAATTGTGGTCATAGTTCCTGCAAAGTGGTTAAAAAGTTAGTGTGAGATAATGGGGAAAAAGTAAGTTTTATCGATCTATATTATAAAATCACGATTAGGTTTTACAAAACGCTCGTATATACTGATCTTAATAAAGCAGTTGCCTCGGCAGCTTTCAAATATCACGTACCATGATATACAATAATATTAAAAGGAATTAATGCGATGGCAAAGGCTGTCCATTGTACAGTCCCCTCAGAAGTCACTGAACATTAACAAATTTACAAATGATCTTTATATTGAAATAATACAATAAATAGATAGATTTATAATTATTTTTAAAATCTTCAGAGGGTATATTTAATATGTTTCAATTTTTGATTTATTTCGCTTTCCTATCATAACCTTCGGGTTATGATAGGAAAGAGACGTCGGCTCAGGTTAGGAAGAGGGTTACGTTCGGAACAAATATTACATTTTTTTTTCAATTTTCTAACCTAACCCGCAACCGGGTCAGGTTCGGAATAATGGAAGATAGATGGTAAGTTTAAAGGAATGTGTTAAGTTAATATCGATGGCGACTGTATAAGTAGACAAGGTATTTGGAACAAAGTATTGTAGGGCAGGAGGAGGGGTGTACTAACTAAGTGATGAAAATAGATAAATAGAAAAACAGAAAACCTTCTTAACTTACTTAAATCAAATACTAAACTTCCAATAGGTGTTAAATTTTGAAACACACATTTACTCACTTGCTATAATGGTTGTCCCGTTAAAAATAATAGTTTGTGAAGATGTTTAGATGTATTTTACTTGATCACGCGTAAACCGTTAAACAGATTTGTGTAAAAATTGGTACATAGAAAGATCATTCCCTGAATTAACACATAGGATACTTTTCATCCCGGGAACTGGTTTCTGTGGCGAATAGGAAAATTACACTACGCGAGCGGAGCCGTAGGTATCATCTAGTATCGGGCACGCCGCAATAGCGGCGGTAAGGCCCATCATGGAGGATTGGCTGGAGAGGCGACACGGAAGCCTCTCGTACCGACTGACGCAGGTGATATCCGGGAAGGGGTGTTTCGGGGACCACCTGCATCGGATCAGGAAGGAGCCAACGCCTGAGTGTCATCACTGCGACGCGAGTGAGGACTCAGGGCTGCACACGCTGGTGGACTGCCCGGCGTGGGAGGCGCCGAGGCGTGACCTCGTGGCAGCCATCGGGGTGGGAGTCCTCTCGCTCGGCAGCATGATTGCGGCAATGGTGCGGAGCGGGAGCGCGTGGGCCGCCGCCACCTCCTTCTGCGAGCATGTAATGCTCGCGAAGGAGATGGCGGAGCTCGCCCGGGAGAGATTTAGAACTCTCCCGGACCGCCGAGCCCGCAACTTGTACGCCGCGCGTCGCAGGCGACTCAGGCGCCGGAGGTCGCTTAACGACCTCCGTCCTCCATGAGCGCAGGCCTGGGGGTGGCGGGTGAGGCCGCCTGTCACCCCAGCAGAAGCAGGCCGGGACGGTGGGGCGACTAGCGCCCCTCTTCCAAACCGGGGCAAGACGGGGACACCGTGGTTCCCAAACCCAAGGGGGCCATCTCGAAACCGGAGGTGGCCCAGGGTCAGTCGGGGTGCGAGGGATATGCTCTATGGGCAACCTTACACCGTCTGTAGACCCGAGACGGCGTGCGGTTTTAGTCGGTTCAAGCCCGAAATAACCACCCCCGGTGGCACGCGGGGGGGTATCCGACCCTTCGGATTTCCGCACGAAAAAAAAAAAAAAAAGTTATCATCTAGTATTTTATTAAGTACCTACGACTATAATAATTTTCGCGGTTTCATAGACGACATCTAAATTGAGGTGGATTAACTTGCAAAAGTGATCACTTATTTTATTTTAGTAGTTTACATAAATCTTGAAACCTTTGGATCATGGTATAGGGACGGTTTTTTTTACCTTGGAGGTGGGGGGAGTATACCACTGAGTCAGTCTGCCTGTAATCAAGGCCAGTGCAACTTGGTCAAACGTTTAGGTACATAATTTATAGGTATAATATCTGTATCGGCTCCCGTAAAAGCCAACAAACCAACCTATGGAGAGGAGCGGAACAGAGCAAATTTCGGACACCATAGTGCAAGTAGGACTTGAACTGGGATGATGATATATCATGTTGATGAATCAATGTAAATTAACCCAGGCTGTTTAATCATTTAAAAAATAGTTCGACTGTAAAGCCGCGAGTCGCAGCTAGTAACACTGTACAAAGAATACTGTAGAAGAAGAATATTATGCATCAGTATACAATGTGTTTAATAATTTTCTGTAATGTGTTTTTATCCCAGTTTTTTTTCCTTGTATAGGAACCGTGTCAAAAAATTAAGCAACACAATATCAATTGGAGAAGCATTTCACCTATTTTTTATAGCACACTGGCGTGGTATCTTCATTGTCCTAGTACCTTTAATTTTTTTGCCTGTAGTGGCCCCTTTCCCTGGCCTGGTAAGTATACATTTTACTACTACATCTTAACATTACTGACGTATTAAATAACGTATTAAAAAAAACTACTTACTAGATCTCGTTCAAACCAATTATCGGTGGTAGTTTACATGGTAATGTACATCATATATTTTTTTAGTTTTATCATTCTCTTATTTTAGAAGTTACAGGGGGGGGGGGGGGGACACATTTTACCACTTTGGAAGTGTCTCTCGCGCAAACTATTCAGTTTAGAGAAAAATTATATTAGAAACCTCAATATCATTTTTAAAGACTTATCCATAGATACCCCAAACGTATGGGTTTGATGAAAAAAAATATTTTGAGTGTCAGTTGAGGAGGGGCCCCAAAAATTTTTTTATTTCTAATTTTGTGTGAAAATCTTAATACGGTTCACAGAATACATCTACTTACCAAGTTTCAATAGCATAGTTCTTATAGTTTCGGAAAAAAGTGGCTGTGACATACGGACGGACAGACAGACAGACATGACGAATCTATAAGGGTGCCGTTTTTTGCCATTTGGCAACGAAGCCCTAAAAAGTGTAAAATAATGCACCTAGGTATATTTATATTATTATATTAAACGGTCTGAAAAAGGCGTTGAAAAGTAAAATAGTAAATATCTACACGAACTATTTTGTGTAAGTTTTAAGTAGCGAATTTTTGTTCTTTTTTTTACATTAACATTTCAATTATCATTATAAACTATAACATACTTTCTAAATTGCTAACGATCGAAACAGTAGTTACAGAGATATTAAGAATTGAAGTTGTTTCTGCTATCAAAACTGAAATTGGGCCACCAAAGCCTAAAAAACACCACAAAAACTTAATATGTCTACCTAAGCTAAAAAATCATATGTATTGGTAAGTAATCGTTACTAAAAATATTATAGAATAGCAATTATTTCACAATAATCGTTATAATCAGTCTCACATTTAAGATCTATCACTAGTTCTCTAGTTTCTCCGACTCTGCTATGACCTTGTAAGCGTAAGCGTCATATTTTTATTAAATAATGTATACATAATGTAAAAAAGACGTTCGTTCAAGTTTCCACAGGAGCTGTCATCGAGAAAATAAAGAAATGGAAATAGTATAGGTCCAACAATAATGCAAACTAAACTACAAATTAAACAAAATGCAGCGTTTCCTAAAATTACAGTTAACATCTGTCACACACAAAGCATGGAAAATGCACAATAATAAGAAAATATGATAACAATAACAAAGGCAAGAGCAGCAGCACGCCCAACAACTCCGGACTCGTCGCTCAGCTTCGTCCCACAGCCACCTGCAGGTTCTCTGGGTGTGACAGTGACGTCGAGCTCAAGCTCTAGCGAAGAGATTTTCTCACCGCCGATGTCGCCATCACCTGTACGTCGGCAGGGGAGAGGCCGGCCACCGACTGGCTTGGGAGTCCCGACGCCCACCGGCTTCGATTTGGGCCCCCGCTACCGGTGGTGATGTATACCGCATGCGATGGAGTACTTCAATGAACGAAAACGTCATGCGGGCATATTTTGTGGCTACAGAGGGAGGAGTCAACCTCACTGCGTACCGTGTTCGTATGCTGCCTTTGTTTCAGGTACTTGAACCAACTGTCAACGTGTCGGCACAACTGCTATCGGATCAAGTGGGGGCTATCCAACGTTGTCATTTGTTGGATAACTCTGTACTTGAGAGGCTACGCTCTAACGTAAGAAGTAGCCCGGGTGCCACACCTTCTTCGCAAATTGTGATACAACCAGCCACGGAGACCATCTCACAATACACTTGTAGCGAAGAAGTGATTAATACCGGGGCTATAGATGTAAGTACCGAGTACAACGAACAATTAAGGAGTGCTTTGGAATGTGCTTTGTGGGAATATCGATCTATGCCTTCTGTTTATTTTTTTTTACGTGCGGAAATCCTTTCGGACGCATGCATCGACTAAAACCGCACGGTGTCCTGCCCAAGTGTCCATTGCCGGGCACCCCGGGTAATAATAGACCTCGCCTACCACGTTTGCCAACGCATAAAAAAATGTGGCGCTAGTGTGTGCCCTGGATTCGTTATTATCTGATTATTTAGATAATAGCGAAGATCTCGGTAATTCTATATTGCATGGCCGTCGCAGTATGTCGAGTAGCTAATGTTCAATTTCCAAAGTGCGACTTAGCTACTCGTCCGAAATCTGCTTTGCCGGCTTGGCAATTTAGAATTGAGCAACGTATTACCAAGCCTAGGGCACTCATTGAAAAGCTCATTTGTTTCAGGTCGGGCCATACACGCCCAAGAGTGATGCGCTTTGTGAGTCGAGCGTTCTCGGGGACTGAAATTAGGCCTCGAGAATTTTTGGCATGAGTCACAGAGCGTATCGACTTCCTGAAACAAAAAGTTTATGCGTGGGCAAACCGAATTCGGCGGTGTAAAAAAAGAGTGGAATGATATTTTCAGAATCGCACGTTCCAAAGGGACCAAAGGTGGGTCTATAGAGATTGGGAGCGCCCTGATTTGGCAGGGACTGACGTGCATCGTCCAGATGATAATATTACTAATACATTCTGGCGTAATATCCGGTCAATGTCCGTCAGTCTTACAGAGGGTGATTGGATGCGGGATGTTGAGCGATCGTTTGAGCCTATTAAGATCATGGATCCAGTTACAATACTGCAAGAGGATGTAACCGATGCAGTCCGTCTGTGCCTAACTGGAAGTCAGCGGGACCAGACGGACTGCATCGTTTGGCATCTCAATTCCAATCATGTCTTGAATCAGGATTGATTCCCAATTTCATGACCACTGGTGTAACCCACCTTCTTTACAAGTTCGGTGATGCTACGGACCCTAAAAATTGTAGACCGATTCCATGTCTACCTACGGTCTATAGCATTTTACATCCATCCTGAGAGAAAAAATATCTTCACACTTAACCGACAATTCTATCATGTTTATCTGCCAGAATGGATGTAGAAGTGGGGCTCGTGGCACTAAAGAGGTCCTTATAATTGATATGGCCATTAGCCAATAGGCACGCCGTAATCGTAAGGACCTGGCGACATGTTGGATAGACTATAAAAAGGCCTATGACTCCGTGCCGCATACATGGCTCTTGAGGGGCTTGAGTTGTATAAAATTGATACAACTCTATGTAACTCCCTGAAGGCATGTATGAGGCAATGGAGTAAGGTCTTTTGCTATCCAGGGTGTCGACGGATCTGCGAGAATGGCGTTCTGATAAAGATAGAGCGGGGCATATTCCAGGGCGATAGTCTTAGTCCATTATGGTTTTGCCTGGCACTGAACCATAATGGACTCAGTTATATGCTGGAGAGTTCAGGGTTAGGCTGTCGATTGCGGAGAGATGGTCAGGTCATATCCCACCTCCTTTACATGGATGATCTTAAATTATTTGCCCCCAACACTTCCCAACTGATAAAGTTATTGAAGATGACCGAAACCTTTGATGGAATTTGGTGTGGACAAATGTGCGGTCATGCATGTAAAAAAGAGGTGAGATTGTGGAATCTGTTGGGGTTGAGCTCTCAGATTCTACAAAATGTAGGTCTCTCTTTCTACAATCGACACCTATAAATACCTGGGTATGTCGCAGGCGTTAGGCATTACAGAAGCTGGCATGAAGCAATCATTACTGGACTGTTTCTTTGGCCGCTTGAGAAAAGTTCTTGAAAGTCTTATCAGGCGGTAATAAGGTGCGCGCCTATAACGGTTGGGTCATGCCGGTTTTAATGTACTCCTTCGGCATACTCAGGTGGGCTCAGAATGAATCAGAAACCATGGATAGGAGAGTCCGTACGCTTATTACTACATACCGAATGCATCATCCGCGTTCATCTGTGATAAGGTTGTTCATACCGCGGAAATGCGGGGGACGTGGCTTTTTAAATGCCAAATTCCTCCATAACCGTGAGGTATGCATCCTCAGGGAATACTTCCTACACAATGAAGCTGATATGCATCGTGATGTAGTAATGGTGGATAACGGACTTACCCCGCTAGCTTTTGCTAAAGAGAACTGGCGCAAACCTGTGGTATTAAGTATTAATGACCATATGGATGTATGGAAGAGCAAGGAGTTGCATATACGTTTCTATCGGGCTCTTCATGGGCCTGATATAGATTTACCAGCATCTGTATCTTGGCTACGCTTCGGTGACCTATTTGGGGAAACCGAAGGTTTTTTTTTGCAGTTATGGACGAAGTTGTACGACGAATAACTATCGGAGGTATATTCTAAAGGACCTGGCACCCCAGCAGAAGCAGGCCGGGACGGTGGGGCAACTAGCGCCCCTCCCCCAAACCGGGGCAAGACGGGGACACCGTGGTTCCCAAACCCGAGGGGGCCATCTCGAAACCGGAGATGGCCCAGGGTCAGTCGGGGTGCGAGGGATATGCTCTATGGGCAACCTTACACCCCGGCGTCTGCAGACCCAAGACGGCGTGCGGTTTTAGTCGGTTCGAGCCCGACATAACCGCCCCCGCTGGCCGGCGGGGGGGTATCCGAGGGGATTTCCGCACGAAAAAAAAAAAAAAAAAAAAAAAAAAGGTACGGTTAACATATTATGTCGGACGTGTCACCGTCCCGGAGAATCCTTTAGACATATAATTTCTGGTTGTTCTCGTCTTGCAAATGGCGAGTATTTGCATATACATAACCAAGTAGCCAGGGTTGTTCATCAGTTTAGGCAGTTGGGTCAAGGGTTTGATGCAGAAGGCAGTGCTCCTCGACACGGCACGTATTGTGAGGAGATTCCTATCTCTGGAGCCCTAACCACCGGTAGCTTGGTCCCTGCACCCGATGCCGGTGGGTCACTATTTTTATATTTTTAAATATATTTGTATTTTTTATATGGAATGTATTTAAAAATATAATTTATAATTATGTATTTTAAGTTTAATAAAAGAAATAATAATAATCATCATCATTATTATAGTAGCAATTAACATTAAAAACTAAGCTAATCACAGTAAACAAATGTTGTAGGAATTTCTGTTAACGGCAGTTATATATATTAAAATAAAAAGATAGCAAGTAAATTAATAAATACTTACTGAAACTATCATAAAACAGTTATTGTTTCACGGTGAAGTGACTAGCTGTAATCAGTCTCACATTTTACTTAACATATTTTTAGGATTAATTATTTCTTTATAATTACTATCACAGCCAAGAATAAACAAGTTGAATTCCTGAGACGAGCTCAGCCGAATACAAGGGATTTTCTTTTATTTTTTTTTATTTATTTTTTTATCTTGCAATGGTTCACCCCAGCACGAATCTATTACCGAAAATAGCAACTTGTAAGCTCATCTCCTTCATACCCAAAACCGTGACAGAAAATTGGCAACGACGACGTCGACGACAACTCATAGCAAAAGGGCTTTTCTAAAGAAAATCCCTAAAAAATAAACTAGTGTTACTTTAGTTTTACATTATTTTTAATGTATTATTTTGGTTATTGTTATTGACATTAACAATTAGGCTAATCACAGTGAAAAAAGTGGTAGAAACTCGTGATGAGTTACGCAGTGCGATAGTGTACTTACACCTTCCAGTTCGTGACAAGTGACAGAGACACATTAAATAAGCTGAAAGACAATGGTATAAAAGGTACCTTTTTTTTGTGCGGAAATCCCTTCGGATACCCCCCCGCCGACCAGCGGGGGTGGTTATGTCGGGCTTAAACCGACTAAAACCGCACGCCGACTCGGGTCTACAGATGCCGGGGTGTAAGGTTACCCATAGAGCATATCCCTCGCACTCCGACTGACCCTGGGCCATTCGCAGTGTCCCCTCTGATAAGAGCAGAGGGGTACCTGGAGCGTGCCCCCCCCCCCCCCGCAGGCCTTGCAAGCCAGCCATACCCCGACCCCCTCGTGCAATGGGGTCAGCTGGCTCTGAAAAGGGCCGGTTGGTCAGACTCTTGGCCGTTGACGTTGACGCCAGCTACTCCAGAGGAGCAATCAATGATGCGTCATCGCCCACGTTGCCCAGGATGCACCAAACTTGGAGGTGATCCAACCCCGATGTAAAACGTACCTGTTGTGTATTAAACGTGGAGGACTACATTTCGAGCAGTTGCTTTGGTGCAAGGTAGTGTAAAGTATAAAAAGGTACCTTTTTTTTTTTTTTTATCGTGCGGAAATCCCTTCGTATACCCCCCGCCGGACAGCGGGGGCGGTTATGTCGGGCTTGCACCGACTAAAACCGCACGCCGTCTCGGGTCTTCAGACGCCGGGGTGTAAGGTTACCCATAGAGCATATCCCTCGCACCCCGGCTGACCCTGGGCCATCTCACCACTAACAGCATCGCTCATCCTGTCTCCTCTGAAAGCAGAGGAGTACGGAGAGCGATGTGTTCCCGCCACGTTGGGTATTGGCCGACGATCAATGCCAACCCTATGAAGGGGTGAAGGGGAAGCCATTGACCGCCGCCCAGGGTGTACCGGCCGCTCCGATTCCGTTCCCCCGGACTGCAGCGGGATCGGAATCGGAGCGACACTCGAGGAGGTTACCCAACACACACCCCAGTATAAAAAGATACCTATGTGAGTTCATTAATTTGTAAATAGCTCTGAAATATATACTGGCAGTCCGTCGTCTTCGTTTATTTTTATTATTACTACATAGATCATAGTCATTTATCGTTTAATAATATCCTATTAAAATGTGTCCTAAAGTGGAACTTTTTATTAGCTGCAGTAAAATGACGTTTTGTGGGTTACCGCTTTTCGAAGAAAAATAAATAGGGATGTAGCAGTGAGTAAGTGAATCATTCAATAAATGAATCATCAGTTTGGTTTTGTTTTAGAGATTTAATATTAAGTTGTAATGTTTTTTTTTATTATATTATTATTACTTTAGTAAAGGATTGATCTTTTTCAGTGGAAGTATAGGGACGTACATCCAAAATGAAACAAAAATGTCATAACAATTATAATCATAACAACAACAAACATTGTGGGTAGTTGGTTAAAAGTGCACTTTTCATCTCTTGATATTTAATTGTTCTAAAAATAGTATTATCAGTTTTTACATGTTATTATTATTAAATGATTGGATTAGTCAGTTAACTGAACAAACCTGCCAGTCTAGCGTTTTCTCCATAAACTAAACACTAAATAACAACACAGAAACACGATGGAGAGCTTACTTGATATGCAAAAATATTTTGAAGAGCGAATGGCAAGATTTGAGGCAGACCTGCAGAAGAAGTCCTCAACAAGTACTGGAAGCCTGGCTGATGAGTTTGGTGCATTTAAAACATTCGTGTTACAGGCACTTAAGTCCTTCTCACAACACCTTGATACAGTTGCACAGTACAGTTACAGTTGAGACGACAGGTGAGGAAGCGGTTGAGGCTGTTACTAAGGTCGTACAAAAACACCTCAAAATCGACTCTTTTACATCTAAAGATATCAAACGGTGCCAAAGGATGGGACGGCAAACATCTAGTCAGCAGCCCAGACCGATCCTTGTTAAACTCCAGAGTGTAGCAGTAAGGGACAGTATTTGGTTTTCGAAGACGAAGCTGAAAGGTACGGGTATTACTTTTTCTGAGTTTTTGACTAACGGCACAGAGCTTTCATGGCTGCTCGGGATAAGTTCGGATTTCACAAATGCTGGACGAGGGAAGGATCCGTGTATGTCCTTGGTTCGGATGGAAACCAGCACCGCATCGTATCTATTGGTGATATCGCAAACATACAGTGTCCACATGTCGAAGACACTGCTACAGTCAAAACCATTTCTACAAGATCCAAGCGTACAGCACAAAAGAAATAAACTTTCCATGTCATTCGTACTTGGCCGGGTAACTTGTGTTGATGTCTGTGTTACTTTTGAACTATTCATATTATTTTATCAACATTTAATCACTACCTTCGTTAAAGAAAACTACAAATTGCATAATAGTAACAGTATTTTGATAATGAAATGACATGACATTACATACAAATACACGACAAATATGACAAACAGCGTTCCATGTCATTTCACAATGTAAAGAATAATAGCATGTCTTTTTGTTAGAAAACTAGTCTTTTAAGTCATAAATTTTAATAATAGTGTAATATGTCATATCGATACATCTCATTGTTAAATAAAAGGTGTTGATATGCTTTATGTTACTAACGTTCCAAATTGTTGCCCGGTATAGGTATTTGTGTGTACCGCTGTAATATTTGTTTATGTTGTAAATTTTTAAACTATGTTGGCGGGTGGATACTGTATATTGGAATTTAGAGTACTTATACTGATATACACATTATAATATACTCGAGGATTTACGCAAAGGCCCGGCATAGACTATAGACTGTTGGAGCACTAACACTTTTTTTTTTTTTTTTTATCGTGCGGAAATCCCTTCGGATACCCCCCCCCGTGCCAGCGGGGGCAGTTATGTCGGGCTTGAACCGACTAAAACCGCACGCCGTCTCGGGTCTACAGACGCCGGGGTGTAAGGTTGCCCATAGAGCATATCCCTCGCACCCCGACTGACCTTGGGCCAACTCCGGTTTCCCCTCTAACTTGAGTCACTGGTATAAGAGGCCCACCATTACGGCTTTCCTTTTCAAAGTATTCACGAATTCGCAAGAGAAACTCTCTTGTTTGTCCTTTAAGTATTTTATTTTTTGGCATTTTGACAGTAACGAAGGGAGGAACGATACGCTCAACTCAACCAAACGTGAGAATTCACAAATAAATTAATAAGGAGGAATATAAATACTCAACTCGACGTATGAAAATGTGGATTAACACTGACAACAAAATGGCGTCGCGCGTCGTCGCCGCGTCCAGTCTTGCCGTTTAATAATCGATAAAATTACGAAATTATCGATAAAATAATGTGTGTTAAATCGATTAAAACTTCTTCATGAATAAAATCGATCGATAAAAGAAATCGAATCGGTAACGGGTCAGGGTATCACTATTTGATTAAGTATTAGAGCTGTCAAAAGTTAAATAAACGATTGGAAAGGGTATAACCTGTTTATTTACATTTTGGCGGGAAATGCGGCACAAAGTTCAGACTGCACAAGCACTAGCGCGCGATTGAGGGGTGCAGTGACGAGTTACGACATTAATTTAATGAAATTTTGAAGCAATTAGTTTGCTAAATTTTTTAGAAAACTCTAACCAACTGAACTACCTGGGCACATCTTAGGTATTTGAAATTCTCCGATCCAATACGGCTTTGGGCACCGCTGGAACCATCTACCATAATTCTTACGAACTATAGAAACAATGATATTATAAACAGTTTTAAACATTGTTTTTAGATTACTCTGCCACATTAATTTAATGAAATTTTCAAGTAATTAGTATGCTGTTCCTATAGATTTAACTCGGGCAAAAGGAAACATCCAGCACGGGACTTGAACCCGCGATCAGTGGGCCTACCGCCCAAGTGTCGTCGATATCACAGCCATCGAAATGTTGCGCTGGTCAAGGTCGACGCCCATTTTGTACCGCCCCATTGATAATCGATGCCGGCGCGGCGTAAGAATGAATGAAACGCTGTTTTTGACAGTTAAATAGCTGCCGCCTAAAAAAATTCTAATCGACGGCCTCTCATGAGCTGTCGTTTTGAATATTATTTTCTTTTCCGACGGTTGATTACGATGCCGATTGCACCTAACACTGGGCTACTATGGCTTTTATGGGTGCGACTGCCGACGAGTGGGTTCTGCCGTCATATTGCACCTAACACTGGGCTACTATGGCTTTTATGGGTGCGACTGCCGACGAGTGGGTTCTGCCGTCCTATTACACCTAACACTGGGCTACTATGGGTTTTATGGGGGCGACTGCCGACGAGTGGGTTCTGCCCTCCTATTGCACCTAACACTGGGCTACTATGGCTTTTATGGGGGCGACTGGGTTCTGCCCTCCTATTGTACCTAACACTGGGCTACTATGACTTTTATGGGGGCGACTGCCGACGAGTGGGTTCTGCCCTCCTATTGTACCTAACACTGGGCTACTATGGCTTTTATGGGGGCGACTGGGTTCTGTCCTTCTATTGCACCTAACACTGGGCTACTATGGCATTTATGGGGGTGACTGCCGACGATGGAATTTCGTCCTCCAACTCCTTCGCTTATTCCTTCCTTCTGAAACATACGAAAACAACAAACAACACAGCATAAACGTTTAAGTAGGTAAGGTAAAGCTTAAAGAGTGTTTTAATTAGTCGCAGGTACAATAGGAGGGCAGAACCCAGTCGCCCCCATAAAAGCCATAGTAGCCCAGTGTTAGGTGCAATAGGAGGGCAGAACCCAGTCGCCCCCATAAAAGCCATAGTAGCCCAGTGTTAGGTACAATAGGAGGGCAGAACCCAGTCGCCCCCATAAAATCCATAGTAGCCCAGTGTTAGGTGCAATAGGAGGGCAGAACCCAGTCGCCCCCATAAAAGCCATAGTAGCCCAGTGTTAGGTACAATAGGAGGGCAGAACCCACTCGTCGGCAGTCGCCCCCATAAAAGCCATAGTAGCCCAGTGTTAGGTACAATAGGAGGGCAGAACCCAGTCGCCCCTATAAAAGCCATAGTAGCCCATTGTTAGGTGCAATAGGAGGGCAGAACCCACTCGTCGGCAGTCGCCCCCATAAAAGCCATAGTAGCCCAGTGATAGGTGCAATAGGACGGCAGAATCCACTCGTCGGCAGTCGCACCCATAAAAGCCATAGTAGCCCAGTGTTAGGTGCAATCGGCATCGTAATCAACCGTCGGAAAAGAAAATAATATTCAAAACGACAGCTCATGAGGTGCCGTAGTGAAATGACACTTCAAAGCGACGCCGTAGATTTGAATTTTTTTAGGCGGCAGCTATTTAACTGTCAAAAACAGCGTTTCATTCATTCTTACGCCGCGCCGGCATCGATTATCAATGGGGTGGTACAAAATGGCCGTCAACCTTGACCAGCGCAACATTTCGACGGCTGAGATATCGACGACACTTGGGCGGTAGGCCCACAGTTCGTTACAGGGGGCATACTCTGACCAACTGAGCAGCTACCTGGACACGTTCTAGATATTCTAAATTCTCCGATGGTACATGGTCGCGGGTTGAAGTCCCGCCCTAATTGACACCTAGACACTTTTTCGGAGTTAAATCTAGAGTTACAACATTTTGAAATTTGACCACCAAAACTTACCTTTTCGCGCGGACAAAATATAGACTTAACATTTTCATGTTTCTTTTTTTAATATTTATTCCGTCAAATTGACTGCACCCCGCCTGATGGTAAGCTGAGGTGAACTCCAAAAAGTAGTGGCCACCATTTCTAGAGATTGTCCCTAGAATGGTGGCCCCTACCTAGACGGCAACAGATGTTTCTTCACGCCCTCGCTTAAAGAGCTCAGGATTGCAGGTAGAAGGGAACACTTGTGTGGGTAAAACGTTCCAGTACTTTATGGTCCAACAAAAAAGTCACCAAACCACTCGCGATGGTATCGATTACACTGTATGAAGATGACACCTAAGTCCTGCACGTGTTGTTCGGTACAAGAAGGGAGAAGGAGGAATCAATTGGAATAGCTCATCGGAACGTGTCTTAATGTATTGACTTTTATTACTAAGAAACTTAAAACCTAGTCTTGGCCACTGTAAGTTTTACCAAAAGTAGGCTCAGGACAGGGCACCAAGTACTTTAATCGACCATATATATATATATTTTCTAATATAAATAATAATATTTATTTGAAATATGTAAGTATATAACTAAACGTGTTTTTAATTGAAGTATACGCCAAAAAAAAAATTCATCACAAAATATTGACTACGATTCTCACTCTGGACACTGAAAAAAAAAGACTGAATATTCATCCAAAAATTCCTAAATTCGCAGATTTAACACGAAACCTAAGAGTGCGCGTAAGTCTTAAGTGTGCTATAATGAGCGGCAAACATGACAATGTACTCTGGCTGCAGAGAAAGTCTCTTATCTTATCCACTGTCTATTTGGCAGTCTTTTGCGGGGCGCGACTACTGAGGCGCACTAATTCATATTAAACCAATCAAGGACTAAGAGGGTTCGGGTCAGTGGTTGATTAGTCCTTGTATTGGATAGTTCGTTTTTAAGTTAACCTTTTGAATATTTAATGCCTTGTTTCTAATTCTTCCTTACTTTTACATTTACAAATTTAACAATATAGGAATTCTTCTTTACATTTACAAACGTAATAAAGCTACTATAGGTATATAATAATTATATTAGGCTTCTTTCACAGGCATACAATTGGGTCGCTTATACATTGCTTGTGATGGCCATTTTCTGGGTAACAGAGTGCATACCTGTTGCCGTAACTGGATTTATTCCCATGATTATATTTCCAATAGCTAATGTTCTGCCTACTCGTGACACTAGCGCAGCCTATATGAATGTAAGTATGACTATGGCAATGATATTTATAAATTTGAAGTTTTTATAATTTCCATTATCAGAATTTCTTTCTGCTCCGTGACGGCATTATAGTAAGTATTTTTTAATTGCGAGTTGATCTATTGAATGAGAGTTGATAGTATATCTTGATGAGATTTTTATTAAATAACTACTATTTCAGGATACAATTATGATGTATATTGGAAGTTTATATCTTGCAAGTTCTATTGAACAATCTGGATATCACCACCGCCTAGTTTACTTCGCTGTACGCAATATTGGTTACTCTCATATGAAGTAAGTAACCTTTAATTTAGTTTTTGCAAAAGAGGCTACGTTTATAGTTTAACCCCATTCATATGTCCAAAACCGTATGAAGTGGAGAAGTAAAAGTTGACAAACGGACCTCGGAATCCGAGTTGAGAGAACCGGATGCGACCGGGAATAACGCAAATATGATCCAAATCAGTCGAGCCGTTCACAAGTTTTGCGCTTACGAACAAATTTAACTATTCCTTTTTATTTTATATTGATTGTTGTTGTCTGTAAACCTTATAATATGTGTTATTTGAAATTAAAACCGATTCATATATTCACACAACTCTCACAGGTTTGACATACATTGTATATAGAGATATCCACAGATCCAAATTACACATTTATTACAAAATGAGAACTTCAATTAAAAAGCTGTCTTATTATTAAGCCCTTTTTTTCTTCAGATTACTTGGAACTGTGTGTATTTGTACAACCTTTGTGTCCATGTGGATTACTAATACAGCCGCTACCGTTATGATGTTTCCTATTATTTCTGGTATTTTGAAAGTGTTCGAAGAAGTAAGTCAATATACAATTCTCCTCGTAGTATATTTTCTTAATGTATAATAAATTAAAAATGAAGGAAAAAGGCGACATTAAAAATGAAAAGTAGCTGTTAGGTTGCTGTTTGCCGCGTGTTAAATAGAAGAATATTGTTAATATCCTAATGTCCTATTTTTAGGACTGACCACTACACTACCTATGGGAACTCACTCACACACACATTTTTTTTTGCTTGTGTTATGCACAAGTATAATAAAAAAAATCCTAGTTTAATCCTAGGGGTAAGGGGAAATATTAGTTTTCAGCTACTTAAATTCTTCCTATAAAAATATGTTAATTTAACCGAAATAATTATGGTATTGCAGCAGGGAGCATTAAAAGTATTTGACACAAATGATGACGGTGAATTGCAAGCAAGTGATATATCGACCTGCTACTATTGTGCTGCTACTTTTTCTGCAACAGTTGGTGAGCAATCCATAAACTTTGGTACCAGCGTATAAATTGTAATTGCTTTATGAGAACGTTAATAAATGTTAATTATCGCTCGCTGAATAATGTGCCCGGTAGATGGCAATAGGCTCGCCCCCTATTACATCGGGACCTAAACATAACTGGCCAATCGTGGGTGTGTAATACACCTCTGCCTACCCCTTCGGGGATACAGGCGTGAAGTTATGTTATGTTATGTTGATTGATTGACTGAAATGATTGGATTTTTCCCCTTCATCCATGTTCGTATCTGAATGCTTCTGATCAATTACAAGAGAAGATTCTTTTTCGCTGTTTGTTAACTAGTTGTGAAAGAAAAGTGGAAGATTTTACAAGATTTTGGTTACAAATATGGATTAAGGCATTCTTTATATGACTGTCCTTCACTGTCTGACTGACATCATCATCACACTGACTGTCATTTAGTATTCAAAGGATTATTTACAACGTAAGATGTACTTTGTATTGTATTTTAGCCTAGTGGTATGGGTAATGGACTGCTGAGACGAGGTCTCAGGTTCGATCCCAGGTTTTACCATGGCACACACCAATGACTTTTCGATGCTTTTCGAAGTTATGTGTGTATTTATCGCAGGTTTATAAGTGCCCGGTTAATGGCAATAGGCTCGCCACCTATTACATTGGGACCTAAACATAAACTGGCGAAATGTGGGTGCTAGCACCTCTGCCTACCCCTTCGGGGATATAGGCGTGAGTTTATGTTATATATGCTGTCCTTTATAACAATTTATCGTTCTCATAACATAACATAACTTCACGCCTGTATCCCCGAAGGGGTAGGCAGAGGTGTATTTACACACCCAAGATTCGCCAGTTATGTTAAGGTCCCAATGTAATAGGGGGCGAGCCTATTGCCATCTACCGGGCACATTATTCAGCGAGCGATAATTAACATTTATTAACGTTCTCATAAAGCATTCGTAATTTTTAAGATTAGCACGTTCTGCGCTCACATACCTAATTCTTTCGTATTTAGTTCCTCAGTCGGTAGCATTCGGTTCTTCGGCGAACGCGACGAGCGACTGCGACCAGCGACTACGCGACCATGGTCGCCTGTCGCAAGGCGACCCCTAGCTTTCGGATGTCAGCGACCGCGACATCGCCAGTCTTCCCGCAGTTTTTATGTGTGACGGTTGTGTTCTATTGTAGTACGATATGTCGGACAATTTCTCCGGAGCGAAAAAAGTTATTCAACAGCTATTGGAGGATGAGGAAGATGATGATAATCTTATCATGTTATTATCTATGCCTCCGGAAAAAAGGATGAAGGTCGACTCAATTTTCTCATCGCGAGAAGAAGAGGGTTGCTTTCAAATACTCATAAAACGACATTTAATTTATAAAGAAGAGAAGTTCCGAAAATATTGTAGGTTAAATCATAAACAATTTGATGAACATATACAGTAAACATAAACAATAAACAGTAAACATAAACAGTATTCTAGTAATGATGTATGAATATTATTCTCCGATTTACGCCATTTTGATGTGCTTCTCGCCTGCGTCACGCGACGGCACTGCCTCCGGAGCGACCGGGTCGCGGTCGCCACGCCGCTCCCTGGCCCCGCCCACCGGTCGCGCGACGCGGTCGCGGGATTTGTTTAGTGCTCCATATAAATTGATACTAAGCAGTGGGTCGTGCGACCCGGACCCGGTCGCGGTCGCGGGTCGCCGTCGCGCGTCGCTGTCGCTAAGAACCGAATGCTACCTTAACTCTCTCCTGCCCTGTTAGTCCGCGGAAGCTATTTCATTTTCTGCAATGGGATTTTTGTTTATAAATGGCTTCATCCCTCGGCCTTCTCGGATTCAAGCGGGCATTCTACTATCATCCGCCACTTGTGAACACAATTACCTATTCAACAATAGTTTAATGTATATTAAAACTACATTGTTCTTGTTAAATATTATTAATTCGTAGTTATTTTATCTTTTTACAGGTGGCATAGGGACTTTAGTAGGTACAGGTACCAATTTAGTATTCAAAGGATTATTTACAACGTAAGATGTACTTTGTATTGTATTTTAGTTTAACCGCTTGCATACATTTTGTGGCTTGTGCACTACTAGCAATTTATCTTATCACAGTAGTTTTATGCTGGGCAAAAGTGTATTGTTTTTATTGCTAGATGCTTAAGTGTGCCTATTGCCTTACGAATATGACTGTAAATGTAAATGTAGAAGCATTTATATTTATAAGTATTACTTTGTGACCCAAATGAAATATTTTTGATTTACAGGGATTTTCCAACAGCACCAGAATATTTATCTTTCCCATTATTCAGTGCCTTTGGAGTACCATACATGATTGTTTTGGAAATAGCTGTTTACTTATATCTAACAATTATGTATTTCGGAGCTTTCAGGTATGTTTTACTTTCAATCTCTGAAAATTAATATATAATCATGGAATATAAGGCAGAAGAACCTACCCCATCTTCAATATGGGAATTAGTGCCTCCGAACTCACATATATGACCTTCACCCGAAATTTACATAGGTTTATAACTTACATCATAATACAAGCTTGAAAATGAATATCTTGTAAACGAATTATGTTATCAATCATCTGAACAACATTGTGGCACACAATCGATGAGTACAGCCACTACCTTTTGATGTTATATTCCTTTATACAAACAAAAAATTAATAAATGGCGTTAGTAACGGACTGCTGAGACGAGGTCTCGAGTTCGATCCTCAGTCGCCCCGGGCACACACCTCTGACTTTTCGTAGTTATGTGTGCATTAATAAAATGTTAATTATCGCTCGCTTAATAATGTAGATGGCAATAGGCTCGCCCCCTATTACATTGGGACCTTAACATAACTGGCAAATCGTGGGTGTGTAATAAACCTCTGCCTACCCCTTCGGGGGCGTGAAGTTATGTTATGTTAAGTTAATAAATTAATGAATGAATAGCCAAAAGTCTTACCTAAGCCAAAAGACTAATCACTTCCGGTGTTGCTTACTACCTCTCATGATTTTCTTAATGTTTAATTATATTTGGGGGCAAATATCCTTATTTTACTACTGTATATTAAAATCCACAATAGACTATGAAAAAAATTCCATTCATTTGATACTTTTTATTTTAGAAGTGGCAGTCCCGAAGCAATGAAAACCGTCATTACGGATGACGTAAAAAAGGCTGCAAAAGCTACAATCGATAAAAAAAGCAAAGCATTAGGTCCGCTCACCTTTCACGAAATTGTAAGTATTAAATATTTTTTTTTGTAATTCATAATACACTAAAATGTTAATTATAATATTAATAAATTTAGAGTGAGTATTTATCTTCTTAAATCAGTCTGATATGGATTCAGCGTATCTATAGTAAAAAAAACTTGCGTTATATATATATCTTCTTATATAAGCTTCTTTATCATTTCTTGAACTGTAGTAATTGCAGTTATACAATTCGAGAAATGATGAAGCGTTGTAGCTGCTAACGAATATATCTAACAACTTCTATCGGGATAATTTTCATCACAGAATGAATGATCATGCAGCGTACAGTACAGCACGCACGCATATACAGCACGACTTGCGGGCCGATCGCCGTAATTTTATGCAGCGCGTGTTGACTGCGTTTGCGTCTTAACGCTTGATTTCGTATTGCCGTAATTAAGTAATGGCGCACACGTCACGCTCACCTAAACGCAGTGCACCGCCGTATTGTCATAATAGAACGTGAGTTGCGCGTATTTTGTATCGAACAAAAACGGTATCGCGCTAAATTTTGACATTTCATAAATGTCAAACGAAATGTAACTTTGCAGTGTTTATTACGTCTTGATCAAGTGTTGGTCACGCATTGTAGAAGTGTACGGATTGTTAACTTTGCAAAGCTTGTAAGTAACTTTTATGTCATTTCCTAGTTTTCCTACAGATATCTAGTAAAATCATACACAATTACCGAGTAATGTACTTACCTATCTTATAATACCATACCTTTTTTTTTTACGTGCGGAAATCCCTTCGGATACCCCCCCCCCGCTGGCCAGCGGGGGTGGTTATGTCGGGCTTGAACCGACTAAAATCGCACGCCGTCTCGGGTCTTCAGACGCCGGGGTGTAAGGTTGCCCATAGAGAATATCCCTCGCACCCCGATTGACCCTGGGCCATCTCCGGTTTCGAGATGACCCCCTAGGATTTGGGAACCACGGTGTCCCCGTCTTGCCCCGGTTTAGGGGAGGGGCGCTAATCGCCCCACCGTCCCGGCCGCTTCTGCTGGGGTGACAGGCGGCCTCACCCGCCACCCCCAGGCCTGCGCTCATGGAGGACGGAGGTCGTTATGTGACCTCCGGTGCCTGAGTCGCCTGCGACGCGCGACGAGCAAGTTGCGGGCTCGGCGCGGCGGGCCGGGAGAGTTCTAAATCACTCCCGGGCGCGCTCCGCCATCTCCTTCGCGAGCATTATAATACCATACCTTTCTACTTTTAGGGCATAAAATTTTAACATGAACGATTTGCGTTGGCAAAGTTTAGATTTGGCGGATCAGGAAGATCGCCGGCGTCGCCATCGTATTGAGGCAAGGCGTGCCCGACTTCAGGCAAGGGATGCTCACTTCCGTGATATGACAGAGACCCAATTTATAAAAACATTTGGGCTTAACAAAATTGCAGTCCGAAGGCTTGTGACAGTGCTCACATCCTATGCTTGCTTACACATACTATGCTTTATCCAAATCTGTTCAGCTGTGAATGTAAATGTTATTTTTTAAATGTTTGTTGTCTGCGAGGATGCTTCACTACGATCCAGTATTTGCTGGGCAGATCGTGAATGCATGTGCTGTACTGCACAACATGGCTCTACGTACACAAATTCCTGAACCTCAACTTACTTTACAAGAACGCAGGCGTGAGGCTTTAAATCAAGTCCGCAGGGTGGCTGCTAAGGCAGTGTTGAGACTGACTCAAGCACCACAAATGCTCGATAGACGTGTAAATGTTGAGTTAATGCAGGGGAGAACAGTTCCACAGGGTCTTATTCAGAGGCTTTGGAACGAGAGGAACCTCATATAATTAAAAAAATATATAACGTTTGATTGAAAATTGTTTATTATTTTTACATCTGAAATCATCTTAATTCTACACTTATATTAGGTCTTTGGTTGGCTCATCGTCAGAACGATGACAGCGACAGCAGCAACGTTTACTCTGTAAGCAAAATATACATTTTTAACAGTGGTCTACTATCTTCACATGACAAAAGCTCTTTTTCTTTTCGCATCCCTGACTTCAAATAATGATAACTCACCTTTTCTAACCACATGGATTGTGCAAGCTCCCTAGTGGCCTCTGCAGTTTGGAAGCTGCCAATTGCTTCTCTCAGCTAAAAGCTATGTGCTTTTGCATCAAAGGGTCTCCATTCTTATTAGTATTCTTCTTGACTCCTCTAGTGCACTATTTTCAGTTTGAGGCTCCCGCAACCTCTTCGTCTTTGTCTTAAATATATTTAAATGTTTGATAATATTTAAATTTACTTATTCTATTGAAACCTTAAATTATTTATATAATTGTTTGTTGTTAACGTAAACATACCATAAACATGTTATGTCATGTAACCCATAACAACCACCTATAGTGCTTTTTAGTCTACGGCTTTTTTCTAAATAGGATGGTATGCAAAGGGATACTACCATACATCCACATTTTGTGTTCAATATCTTCGTTTTAATACCATTTTTACAATGCTTAAAACAAAACCAAGTGTTTTGTTTGTGTATAAACTTAGTTCCAAGGTTATTAAACGTGATGTAGCCTTGTAATAACAACGTTATTCGTGGACTTAATCGATTACATATCGAGTAATTAACTAGAAGATTGTCAAATCTTGCGTACGGCAACACACACTGGTATCACGCGTAGGTGAAGTAGACGTGCAGTGTACTTGACGTTGACGCGTAGTTCTATTTTACGGCAATACCAACGGTTGTTTGCGTTTAGGGTAAACGTCGCTTATGCGTGAACTGCACGTACACTCGACTAATGCGTCATAAAATTACGGCGATCGGCCCGTTGATCATGAACTTTTACTCGAACTTCTATTGACTTTTATAACCCTCGTTGCTACCCTAATAGACCATTATCTCAGGAGAAGTAATTCACTTACGCATCTATGATTGTAGTTCAGTCACCAACACACACTGTATCAGGCATTGTGTGGCCACACTTACGAAATGTTAGTAGCTGCGAACTACACGCGAAGTATTTCGGTATTTCAGCTGTTGCTCTGAAAAAACATTGCAGTGGATTCAACACTTACACTTACGCTTTAACTGTACTGCAAGTCTTATACCTTAGTTTCAATGCACGGAACCAATCATCACCCATTATTCACTAAAACAAAAATGTTATAAAAAATGCAATAGAAACCGCTACCAAAATTTCCCCCTTGTCTCTAGTGTCCACGTATTAAGAAACCATATACGTAGGTATATCAGGTTTAACAATTATTTACTTTGTGTTTATCTTGATTTATTACAGATGGTGGTAATCTTATTTACATCGACAATGGTCTTATTCTTCTGTCGTTCACCACAAATATTTACGGGCTGGGCTGATGTACTTAGATCGTATTTCAATGTCACAGACAAAAGATTGTACGCTACTTATTAATAAATTACTAACAGAATACAATTAGTCTAGGTACATTTGAGCTTGCAAAATTCAGAGAGCGCTATGAAACCCTAATAAATAAATTAAATTTAAGAAAAAGATGTAGTTGAACGATACGTTCCTAAATTCTTATTAACTGCATATTATTTTGAATATTTTTCTAATTTCGTTTATTCATTGAATATAGCCTATAACTTGCCTATAATTATATTTTTAAATTTATAATATTAGGTATTATAAGCCGCGGTAGCCTAGTGGTATGGGTAATGGACTGCTGAGACGAGGTCTCGGGTTCGATCCCAGGTTTTACCATGGCACACACCAATGACTTTTCGATGCTTTTCGAAGTTATGTGTGTATTTACCGCAGGTTTATAAGTGCTCGGTTAATGGCAATAGGCTCGCCACCTATTACATTGGGACCTAAACATAAACTGGCGAAATGTGGGTGCTAGCACCTCTGCCTACCCCTTCGGGGATATAGGCGTGAGTTTATGAGATGAGTATGAGATGAGGTATTATAATTATTCCTTACACCCCGGCGTCTGCAGAACCGAGACGGCGTGCGGTTTTAGTCGGTTCAAGCCCGACATAACCGCCCCCGCTGGCCGGCGGGGGGGTATCCGAAGAGATTTCCGCACGAAAAAAAAAAAAGGTATAATTATTGACATTTATTCACTTGCAATTTTTAAAACCTAATAAAAGCTACAGATTTGCAACAAAAATGATTTCACAAATTTTTTGTGCGATGAAAGGTAGTTTGCCCGCTATAGCATAAAACCCAAGAAGGTTAAAGATAATGGATATTGCAGTGCCTTATGAAACTTAAAATAAAAAAGACCTTGAATGACGTCAACTTATGTTTTGCATCCCTTTGGTTATGGTTATGGTTGGGATACATCGTTTTATGCATTACGTCTTACATTTTTTTTATTTAATAAATAAAAACAAAAAAAAAAATTATTAACTTTAGCAGTCGAACGGACTCCTACTCCTTCAGAAAAAGCTTCCAGCAAAATATCTGGAATGGAGGTCTGGCACAGAGGTCTTCTTGCGAAGTTGCCGTCTTATGGACTGCCCGAGGGAGTTTGCGAATGGATCGCCAGCTTTTTGTCCAATAGAAGCATCCAAGCCGTCGGCAGCTGCTCGGACCGCATGGACATAAACGCTGGTGTTTCACAAGGCTCCGTGCTGTCTCCGACCCTGTTCCTCCTGCATATTATTGACATGCTGTCTGATGACTCCATTCATTGTTATGCGGATGACAGTACCGGGGACGCATTTTACACGGGCCGGGCTAACATCCCTCGGTCCGCAGTGGAAGAAAGTTGCGAACAACTTGTGTCTAAAATCGAGACTACTCTCACAAGAGTGTCCGATTGGGGTGGACTAAACCTGATCCAATTCAACCCCACTAAGACATAAGTATGTGCATTCACCGTTAAGAAAACCCCATTTATTGTAGCCCCACAATTCCTGGACACACCACTTAAAATCTCCAAGAGTATCGGGATCCTCGGTGTCGACATCTCCAGCGAGGTCCAGTACCGCAGTCACCTGGAAGACAAGGTCAAGTTGGCATCTAAGAAACTTGGACTGCTTAACAGGGCGAATCAGTACTTCACTGCGGAGCAAAGACTTCTTCTTTATAAGTCGCAAGTCCGGCCCCAGATGGAGTACTGCTGTCACGTTTTTGCCCAAGCACCTACATACCAACTTTACCCGTTCACCTCGGTACAAAGACGGGCGCTGAGGATCCCATACTTACAGGCAGTGTAGAACCTCTTAACCTTAGGAGAGATTTCGCCTCCCTGTGCGTTTTCTACCGCCTTTATAATGGGGTGTGTTCAGAAGAATTGTATCACACACCACATTCTATCATGATGTCATATTGACATGCTCTACATAAAAAAACCATAAAAACTGTAAAGAAGAAAAGGAAAGGTAAATAAATCTTACAAAGGTTTATTTGTGTATTATCAAAGAATATATATATACTTGTCAATTTTTTTAGTGACTGTTATAGGGAGCACTCAATTAATGTACAGTATTCAGTGAATCTTCATAAATCTCAACTACAATCTAAACGAAACTAAAAAGAACTCTGCTTCTGCGTAACTTTGACTTGGACAATTTTAGATTGGGATCTTTGGTACTTATCATAGCAGGTTTAGGCACGGTACAACTGTACGAGAGGGGTACAGAACATAACAGGGATCAATGAACTCGCCTTCAATCTGTATTCCCACGTAAAATCTCTAGCGTAAAATAAAATAAAACCTTCTTAGTAAAACCCATTCGTACTTTTTAGGGTTCCCTACCTCAAAAGGTAAAAAAGGAACCCTCATAAAATCACTCTTGTCCGTCTGTCTGTCTGTTTATCTTTCTGTCCTTGTGTCACCACCAATTATCTCAGGGACGGGTAGACCTTTCTAATTGAAATTTATACTAGATTCTGGGGTCAATAGTCCCTATGAAGTATATAAAAGTCCTGAGTCAACATGATAAAAGGTTATGGGTAAATTTAGATTTTCGCGAAACTTGTAAGTATTAAAAGTATTATGCTGAAAGACCTTGCTTTTAACTAAAATTGTCAATTTTAAGTCAACCGGAAGTTCCGTTTGGGTTGAAAACCTAAAAAAACCTTTAGTTTAGTTAGTTCCTGTTAACCTAGAATCACGAAATTTGGCAAAAGAAAGGCCAAAAATAAAGGATAAAAATAGTTGAAAATTAGGGTAAATTTTAGTACTTACAAGTTTTTAAAGATGGTACGGTATGGTACGGAACCCTTCACGTACTAGTCCGACTCGCACTTGGCCGGTTTTTTCATAAGACGGCGGCCACGGGACAGGGTTTGTGATCTCAAATTTGGATTCAACTTTATGGTTCAAGATCCTAGGTTCACCAGAACTCACTTAATTTTACAAGGATATAGTGTGTACAAGTATATAGAAGATAGCCGAGTGATGTCTGGGAATTCGCTAAGAATTTTATGGTATTTTTTTGTTTCAGATCAATAGTTCGAATAGTTGGCTCGGTGGATCTGCAAACTGGTGTTCGATGTTAGTTTTCTTATCTTTCTTCGCCCATCTCTCAGTAACTGATGATACTTCAGGAAATCAGCTCCGATGATTGGCTTACTGACAGCTGCAATCAGGAACTTCCATCTGAATGTGCGGTTTAAATCGAAGTCTAACTCTAATGTTCTCTCGCCATAAGTTGGTATTATTGTGTTGTTTGCAGCATAAAGGTTGAAGGAGGTCGGTTGTACTCGGAAACCTTTTGGTTTTCGAATGACAGATATATTTGCTCCCATATCGATGTTAAATCTTGATTTAGTATGCTTATCGGTAACGAATAGGCGGCGTGAAGAATTCCATGCCCTAGGTTCCGCCTCTGCTAACGCAGGTTTTAGTTTTCCCGTTTTTTACGTTTCTTGTAGCTGCATGGGATGGTACATTTGAACAGCGGGCTCGAGGGCGCACAGACCGTGTCACGTAAACTGCATAGCTGGACGTTCATTGCGACGAAACTGTCTGTTGTTTATTTTCAATTCGGCAACTTCGCGGACGTCTCTTCGAGTTTGCTTTCTATCATGGACGGGACGGCGCAGGTTTGACTTGTTGAAGGTAGCGCGATGATGATGATAGTTTAGGTATAACAGAAATACTGGATATTTCTTTGCACGTTTGCCCAAGTATCTTATCAGCCATTAACGCAATATCGCTGAGAGCAACGTACTTCATAATAGTATCACTTGCCGCGACGATGGTTCGTACGTATGCAGGTAGATGATTGGACCACAGAATCCGCAGAACTGTTTCGGAGACATTTTTGCTTGCAGGGGTTTTTATGCGGTGCAGCAATTGAGGTTTTAAATCACCGAGTTCTATTTCTGACAGTTGTTGCAAGTTACGATCTTGTGATTCTTCATAGACTGCGATCAGTCGGTTTTTCAAAGATTGGAACTTATTAGTTTCAGGTGATTCCCGCAAAAGATCGCTAATTTCGTCTATTTCTTGACGTCCCAGCTGAGCAATTAAAATTTCGTACAATGCCTGTTCGCCTTTTTAGAGTGGAGCAACGATTGCTTCAAATTGTACAAACCACAGGCGTATTCTATCACGCCATATCGGCAGCATACGTAAGTACATTGGTTGCGATACCTGCGACCACTTGATTTTGGTCGAAAGATGCAGGTTTGTATGTTTCGTCATCGAACTACATTTTTTCAAGAGGTTAGGTGCTGCTCTGAATCACCACTTTTCCGCCTCAAGGAAATACATTAAAAATATTAAATCAAATCGTAGTTTTTTTTTACATGAGAGAAAATGATGACAATGACACCATACGTTTCCATAGTGACATCAATGCGCGGATCGGTGCACAGTAGTTACATATTTATATAGATAAATACAAGGGAAATGATGATCGTTAACTCTTTTCTTAACTTTTTTTTCTGAATATATAAGTAGTCAGAAAAAAATGTATCCAAGCAAGTTTATCCGCATTCTAGAACTAATGTGACAAGCTACAGGTACAGCATGTCCTAGAATAATATTATTTAAGGCAGGCGAATGACATATTGTTGAGTTTATTTAAAATAATGGAAACGTAGATATCATTTATTTTTCATGGTCAAAGTCAGAAACTACATATCCCAACCTTCCAATAAAATGTGGTTGCCCCAAAGACAGGGATGCAAAACATACGTTGATCACTCAAGGTCATATTTTTTTATTCAACGTTTATTTGGCAACGTAAACTCCAGCATCTACCTTATCTTCTGGATACATGAACTTCTTCATGACATCCGAATGTTCTCTGACTTTTGCACGCTATGCTTAAAAAATCAAAAAAATCCATAGACTAAATAGATTTTTTTGGATTTTTTTGTCCTTTTATCGATCAATCGAATAGTGTAGTTCCTGTAATGATAATCATAAATCGTAATTAAATTTATTTAGACAATGGTATATTGTTCGTAAGCTTCAACCCTTTTATTAAAGTTTTATTTCGTTTATATTATATCAAAAAATATTATAATTCGTTTAATTAAGTGATTCATTCAGCATTTCAATTATTTCAGATACCTATTTATTCATTAATATAATTGTTTGAATATGTATATTTAAATTTTCAGCATACTGGATTCTGCCTTATGTATGTTTTCAACGGTTATAATGATGTCAATCGCAAGGAATACAAATTTTTTCAGACATTGTACACCAAAATGTAAGTACAAGAAAAGATTCGGCTTAAGATAAGAGTTAATACTTCTAAAGCCTTTCTTTACTGTCAGTAAACCTCTCATCCAAGTTCGTTCGTGAAGTTATTATTATTACACACGGTACGGGGCCCGATAGATATACCGTCTATAATGTAAAATAGCTGTAATTGAAGTATTATCTTAGGCCACATAATAACAAATTCCATATAAGATGACGAGGACATGGAAAGAAAACAAAGATTCATAACCGCAAAAAGCAAAATGCTTGCTCCCCGATTTATTTTCAAATTCATTTTTCTTGATTATTTTTCCCAATTTCAATTATTTACAACCTTTTATTTCACTTGCTCTGTAAGAATGTATGCATGTTGTATTGTGTGGGTTAAATTTTGCAACTGAATTTTGAGGTAGATATTCTCAACCGATTGAAATGAAATTATGCATGCTCGTTTAGTTTGGATGACAATGCATTAATATGTATGTACCAAAAAGTTGATCTGATGGAGCAGGAAGGTGGCCATAGCAAATTCCTACACTAAACAAGATAAACCTGTCGGGTTTGGGCTCATTTGTTTCGTCATTATGAAATCTCTGATGTGACATGGTATTCAGGGTCTAATGATGGATTAGGATGCAGTTGGGCAAAATTTAATTTCAAGGTATAATTAAAAATAACAATGGATTGATTGTTAATTGTTAAATATCAATTAATGATTATTTATTTGTTAACAGGGGCCCAGTTAATTATACTATTTCAATTTCTTTATTTTCTCGATGACAGTTCTAATTGTAGTGTTGTGACCAAATAAGTAATGATATCGATCGCATATATTTATTATGTTTTGAACAAAGACAAATACAACAAAAACATTCAAATATATTTTTTTAAGTTGGGAACACATAATGGCCCACCGCCATGTTGTGTTTGTTTTAATCTGTCACTCGCAACAAGACGGTCGTGCTATACACTCACTATACATTTCTGTTCGCTGAGTTTTTTTCACATTATCCATACGTTACGTTGTGTATTTTGTGTTCCTCCGTGTTGATTGCTGCCCAGCTGTCAAATATAAAACAACAAATTCGACGCTGACGCTATTCGCCGTCATATATATTATGACTATTACTTGCGCAAAGAAATTCCAGCACTTAAAAAACTTGTTGTTTCTTTACGTGAACGTGGTTTGTTCCATGGCCAAAAATCGGCATAAAGCTTGGTTTTGAAAGAAATTGGATTTTCTTATAAAAAACAAACGTAAAATATTGATTGAGCGTCACGACGTTGCTATGGCTCGCTGCGAATTTTTGAGCGCAGCCAAAAAGATATCAGATTGGTCAAATGTTATTTTCACTGACGAGACTTGGTTAAATGCAAACCACACAGTATTTAAGAACTGGACTGACGACACCGCCGCTTCCACTAATTCAGTGCCAATGGGTAAAGGTGAACGCCTTATCATATGCCATGCAGGGTCTACGGAAGGATTCTTGTCAGATGCTTTACTGGCCTTTAAATCCAAGAAAACAGTGGACTACCACGAACAAATGAACGCGAAGGATGGTTTAAAGAAATGGTGCAATCTCTGGAAGAACTGTCGATAATTATTATGTACAACGCTACATATCACTCCAGACAAATTGATAAAATGCCGACGCAGGCCAATAAACAGCAAGAGATAATTGACTGGCTCCAACGTCATGGCGAAAATGTGGATAATACTTTATTAAAAGTACAATTAGTGGATATTTTAAAATCGAAAAAAAGCCTCCCTAAAAGATATATTACCGACGAAATAGCTGCCGAATGTGGTCATTGGGTTCTTCGACTTCCGCCGCATCATTGCCAGTACAATGCTATAAAATTAATATAGGCACAAATTAAAGGAAGGACGCCGCTCGTAACAATACCCATCCCCCTTTTACGGCAAACAAGATGTTAGATTTATTACTGCCGAACACTGGGAAAAAATTGTGAGAAGAACCTAAAACATTATAGCGTCGGATTGGAAAATTCATGTGGCATTTGATAATATAGAAGTACAGGAACTTGACAGTGACGATTCATCAGGTTTTGATTAAAATAAAAATGTAGCTTTGTGACTCCCTGATAATACACGCCCCACCAAACCATCACTGACGCAGGACGATGACAACGTTGTACCTTTTTTTTTTTTTTTTTTTTTCGTGCGTAAATCCCCTCGGATCCCCGCCGGCCAGCGAGGACGGTTATGTCGGGCTTGAACCGAGACAACGTTGTACCTTCCCGACCACTTGAGCAGCTTCCTTAGAACTGTGAGCGTACACTTTATCATTGTAGTGTTCTTCAACCGTGAATTTTTTTTCATCGGTGTAGAGGTTATTTCTGTGCCTTTCACCTGCGTATCGGGACAGAAGGCGCTTTGATCAATCCACTCTCTTAAATCGTAAAGATTGATTTAGGGCATGTCCTGTATATCGACGATAAGCACCGAGCTTCAGGTCTTGTTTTATAATACGTGACAGAGTCCTAGCGGGAGTCTTCATTTCTCGCGATAAGATTTTTTGCTTCCTTATGGGGTTTCGATGAATTCTGGCTTTAACAGCATTAATAGCCTTTGCAATTCTAACAGCACGCGGCCGCCCCGATCTTTTCTGGTCTTCGACAGACGAAGTGTTATTGTATCTATTGATAGTACGATATACGAACATACGGCTGATACCAAGTTTTTGAAGTGTCTGAAATATGACCGAAGGCTCCATACCCACTTTGTGCTCAAGGCAATCACTGCGATCCTATTTTTTTTAACACCCCATTCCATATTGTAATTCGATAATGAACACGAAAAATATGTGAAATGGCGCGAAATCGAAAGAAGTTTTAAAAATAATATACGTGTTCCAAATTCAAAATAATTAAAAAGTTGAAATAGAAAGAAAAGTTTTGATGTAACAGTATTTATGGCCAGACTAGTTAGTTAAATGAGCTGTCCCATTTAGTTTTGCCAGGCCGCCTCAATGTGTGTTGCAATAATGCATTCTGCAGTTATGAAGAAATGCAATGTTCTATGGAAGGTTCATGGAGGAAATTATTCAAAACCATGGCAATGTAATATTTTGAGCTCTTAAAATTTTAATCGCGTTTGCTGTTGCACAAA
Source organism: Cybosia mesomella (assembly GCA_946251805.1). NCBI lineage: Eukaryota > Metazoa > Arthropoda > Insecta > Lepidoptera > Erebidae > Cybosia > Cybosia mesomella. The sequence goes on from OX276397.1 coordinate 12,187,557, forward strand.
GGCTCAATGTATGTGCACAGCAACTCACATGCACAGGTAGCAAATGCAAACCTTCGGGATTCATTAGCTCAGTCTCTTCATCATTTGACTCAGAGCTATCTTCAAGAGACGGAACCTTGAAATTGTTTATCTGTATCTACAAGTTCAATGTTCGATAACTTCACTCCAAATATTTTAAATTTTGTTACATTTTTTTTTAAAGAATATTAGTAACCGAAATTACTAATCTAAGCGCACGGTAGTACGCAGGCCAAGTTGCAGCAACAGGCCTTCCCCCTACAAAATTTTAGATTGTATTCTACATTTATTTTTTGTATGATATCCGATAAACGATCGCAACTACGAATGCCTTCAAATCTTTTAGACCAGAAGATAATAATAGAAAATTCTAGGTCATTTGTACCAGAATGGTAAAGACAAAAAGGAACCTAAAGGACCTACTTAATGACAAAAAGGAAAAATATGGTCATAGCGCTGGTACCGGCGGCCCAATCGCATGGGTGTTAATCTAACGTGTCAGATAACTTACGAAAGTCGAACGTTTTGTTCCACTAAGCAAGTTAAACCTATCGAGTTTGGGCTCGTTCGTTTTGTCTTGACAAACTCTCAGGTGTTACATGGTATTCTGGATCTGATGATGAAGTATATGATATGGAGTCCTATGGCCGGACGGCCATAGGAACTCCTAAGCTAAACAAGATAAACCCAGCGAGTATGAGGCTCATTTGTTTTGTCTTGTGAAACACTCTGGTGCTACATGATGTCCAAGGTCTGAAGACGGAGACGGTAGGTGGTATGGAACTTAACAAGATAGACTCATTGTGTTAAGCTCCTCTGGCTGGTCTTAGCAAGCACTCTGCTGGTACTGCATGAAATTACTAAAAAGTTGAAAATAAAATAATAAATAAAACAAGGACTTTTAAAAATGAATACAAGCTCTTATTAAAAACTGTGTTGGATTCAAATGAAAATAATAATTTTAAATAAGGGTTGTGATGATTTCAAAAGCTTGTAACAAATATAAAAAAAACTTAAGTAAGTAAGTAAGTTGTTAGTTTTTTTAATACAACTAATTTATTTAATGAGTACCTAATATTTGATTGTGATTTAATAAGTTATCTAAGTTTCTGGTAATTTTTGCATTTTATAATGTGTAGGTATGTTAATTCGTAAAGTTTGTGGGATAACTTTGCTTGAAATAAAATTTATTCATTCATTCAGTACACATACAAGTTTTTAGGTATACGTTAGCTATTAGTAGTAACAAAACTATAACCGTCTCATGTCAGTCAAATCAAATCAAAAAAAGTCAAAAATCGTTTGTATAAACATTAATTACTCTTCCGTTTTTATCAGATATTGAAGACATGCCTAAAGGGCGAATCTTATCTCTACTGGATTGGGCTAAAATAAACAAGGAATTGCCGTATTCTTTTATGTTCCTATTAGGTAAGTTAATTGGTAAATTATCAAAATTGATCTGAATATGTTTGTTATTCAATCACGCTTAAAAGGCTGAATGCAGTTGGCTGAAATTTTTATACAGGGCTATCCCTGTATCAAATTTCAGCTAAAGCATTTTAAGCATAAAGCTTCAAATTTCAGATTATCGACTGGAATAACACGTAGGCTTCTGTTATCCCTGAAGTAGGTTCCAACAGGAACAGAATTCAACGCGGGTGAAGCCGTGAGTAACAGCTAGTAGTAAAAGAAAACTTGATATTAATCGAAAACAAGCAGTAACAAGCTGCCATCTTTTTTCCGCAATGTCGACTTGCTAAAATATCTAATAAATTTAGATGCCATATTATTATGCCGTTATGGGTGCGTATACCATTATTTCTTACAGGTGGAGGTTTCGCATTATCATCTGCAGCTAAATCATCTGGTTTAAATGACAAACTTGGAGATATTTTGAAGGCTTTTCAAACTTTTCCATTATGTATTGTAATGTTATTAATCATCATTGTTGTAATATTTATCACCAACTTCGCTTCAAATGTCGCCGTAGCTAACGTGTTGGTTCCAATATCTATGACTATGGTAAGAATATTTTACATATTATATATTATGTTTTATATATTATATTTTAATGATCATGAGTAGCGGAGATTAGGTGGCAATAACGCGGTATACTCGTAATTGTCAGTCTCTATACGAGAACGTGCTACAGCTCTCTAATGCACTCGTTAACTTTACTATTTCAGATAATTGCAATTTTCTATCCATTTTGGTGTGGGTCACCAAAATGGATAGAAAGAATATGGATCAACTCCTTAGCTATCCCTAAATTTCTCCACTGAATAAAAACATTTTTTAATAAAAAAAAAATATTCTAAGGTAGCGCTCTCATCGCAACTGCGGGCTAAATATCAGGCGCTTATAACAATTCAGTTTTGGGCAGCGGAGCCGAGGGAGGGAGATGGAGCTATACACGGTGTACAACCCCATCTCTCTCCCTAAACGGTACTGAATTTAACTGTATTTCTATAACCGCGTCGTTGTTAGCCCACTGGGGCCTAGCCATGACGCTCTTATTTATAGCAATTCCATTGCGCGTCGAGTTTGGCCCCCTGGTAGTTAGTCGTTAACTTTAATAGCCATACATTATGCATTTGTAGAATATAGACTGATGTAATCCCTCCGAACCAATCATAATAGATAAACGTCGTCGGTAAAGTGTAATCCATTTACATCAAATTATTTTAAAAATGTTTTACTATTTATTGGAACCCGGGGAACCCGGTAGACGTCGTCCTACCTGGAAAATTAGGACCACATTAATCAAATTAGTGTGAACAGATTTTAATGTTTTTTTTAAGTGATTAACCAGCTATGGTGGTTTCTCAAATAACATTTTCAAGAAATCAGTGGTTTTCGTGATAATGTAACCGCAATATTGGAGATACTTACTTCATCCCTTTACACCATTTACAGCATTATTCGTATCTCTTGTAACAGAAAGAGCAATATCTGGTATCTGGAAAATAGTAGTATCTGGTACAGGTATAGTTTTCAATGAATAAATAATGCATATAGTAAACAACTGCGTGACGTTATCCAAAGCGAACGAACAATGGGGGCGTTTAAAGAAGTCTTTTTTTTACGTGTGGAAATCCCCACCGGCTTCAGCCCATCGGTGCCAACGATGGGGTGGGCGTGTTGGAATCGGACCGATTAAAACCACACGGTGTCCACCCCAAGTGTCCACTGCTGGGCACCCCGGGTGAGCCCAGGGTTACCGGCGGACTTTGGCCGCCACCACGGCCTCTCCTGGTGGGGTCGGGTTTTATCCGGCGTCGGTGAGTTGGCAGGCGTCCTCGCCGCAGACTCCGGAACTCGAGGGGCAGAGTTCTCTCCCGCTCCCTCTCCGCCGTCTCTTTCGCGCGCATTTTTGTCACAAAATTCGGCCGGGTGGGTACCACCGTGCACGATTGCGAAAGACCCTCCACAGTAATCCAATTTCGGTTTGATTGCGTTCAGGGGTCAGCAAGTGCATAGCCGGGCAGGGGGATCCTGGTCGCAGCACTAGTGGGACCAGTGGGTGTCACGCGATGCTGTGACGACAATCCTCTTTTGATGAGGCCGTCAAGCTGCGTGCCACCATTGTTAACATGGTACGTGTATGTAATGGTGACCCTCTTTCCTGAGACTTTACCTTCAGCTTACCATCAGGCGAGGTGAAGTCAAATTGACGTATCCTATATAAAAAAAAAAGTGGTCCGAAGTCCCATCGGCTATCGAGTACAAGCCCCAAGTACTTCATCGTGGGCTCGATGCCGATGCTTACACCCCTACGATTATGCTGGTTCCCGCAGGTGGCCCCCTCCAAGACCCGTGAAAACACATAGCCTCAGATTTGTGGAGGGCCACCTCGGGTCCCAGCCGCCGTATTAGACCCACGACTTGAGCAGCCCTGGCAGTGGCCTTTTGTGCCGCGCTACGGTGCGTTGCTCCCCGCGCCATAACGAGGGTGTCGTCAGCATAACATGTTATGCTGACGCCCTCGAGCAACGGACCGCGCAGCATCCAATCGTATCCGATGTTCCACAAGAGCGGCCCTAGGACCGACCCCTGCAGAACACTGTACGATACTTCTCGCCGCCCTGGCCCTAGCCAGCTCGGATAAACTATGGCTCTCTCGGATAGGTATGCCTCGACAATGCGTCGCAGGTAAGGAGGCACTCCGTGATACGCGAGCGCCTCCCTAACGCAGCTCCAGGGTAGGGTGTTGAAGGCGTTGGCGATGTCGAGAGACACCGCCACCACCACCCCACCCCGCGACACTACTTCTTCCGCCAAGCACCTAACGCGCATGATCGCTTCCACGATGGACCGCCCCGGGCGGAAACCAAACTGGTTGTCCGCCAGGTCTGGCCCCACGTTCGTGAGATGCTCGACGAGGCGCTCAGCAATCATCCGCTCAAAGAACTTGCACACCTCTTCGAGCAAAACGATCGGCCGGTAACCGGTTGGCTGATCCGTCGGCCGCCCTGCCTTCCTTATAAGGACCAGTTTCCCCGTCTTCCACGCCTTTGGAAACTGGCCCTTTCGAGACATGCGCTAAAGAGTGCCACCAGTCGAGGCCCTAGTTCCTCAAGGGCCATGATCGGCCTGGAATGCCGTCGGATCCGGGGCCAGTGCATTTCCGAGCCGGAGTACTGCTACCCCCAGTTCACCCTCCCTGACTTCGGGCACATCGTTCTCGCTATTATCAGAGTCAGGCGCCAAAGGCGGAGCCATACAAGGAGGAACATGATCCTCTACTCTCGCTAGGAACAGAGATATCCCAAGATTCCCACCAGTACACCTGTTTCTTTGACGAACCGGGCTTAACCCTAGGCATCGCCGCATCGCAGATTTGCGACATGGCTCTCCTGAACCAGTCTTCCTCCGCGTCGACATCGGCAGGCCTGTCCGGTGATGGAATCCAGGCCTGCACTATGAATGCCTCCAGGAGAGCCTCCCGATTCAGGCGTCTGAGCACCCATCGTGGATCTGGGGGATACGCGATAGTCGGCGGCAAGTTAGGTGGAGGGGAGACGTTGAACCGAATGTACCTGTGGTCGGACGACATCTCCTCCTTCTCCACCACGCGCCAACCCTGGACGCGGTGGGTGAGAGCAGGGGTCGTGAATGCTACATCCACGATCGAACTGAGCCCCCGCCGTTTCCAGGCGGCAACACTCCCCCGATTGTGGACCTTTAGGCGACGGGTGTTGGCCCAGTCCTCCAGAACTTCTCTCTTGTCATTGGTTTTCTGGGAGCCCCAAGCCAGAGACCAGGCGTTGAATGCTCCCAAGACCAAGACAGGGCGAGGATGGTACGCAGCGAGAACAATGTCCAGTTCTGCGAGCCATAGCTCAAGCTCATTCTGGTCAAGGCTTGGCGAGAAGTAGACGGCCATGACAGCCATTCCCTCGTAGTCCGCCGCGACACAGCCTCGGTCCCTTGCAATAACTGCAAGGCCCAAGGTGTCCTCGGCGGAACCCTCGAAGACGGTCGCTACGCTGTTCAGGTCCACCGGGCTTCCGGGGGTGGACCCAGTACGGCTCAGCGACCACCACCACACTGATAGACCAGTGCACGATTCTCTGGTACAGAAGATCCTGAGCACCGGTGTAGTGGTTTATGTTCGCCTGCATGATGCGGATTAGTGTCTCCATTAATGATAGACTACCATTTCCGCATCCCGCTGCGAATGTGGCCACTTTTGAGCGGCACCCCCGCTACCCGTTGCGGACAAACGGGGTTTTGGCCTCGAGGCGGCGCAACTTCGGCTGTCCGCCCGGTGTTCCACCGCTATGCCCTCCGCTACGCATTTGTAGCAGCGCGGGTCCCAGCCGCCGTATTAGACCCAGGGCTTGAGCAGCGCGCGGAGCATCACAAGCACTGGCCTTGTGTCGGGGCTGACTGCAGCGGAAGCCCGATCCCCCACGGTGTCTCAAGCTGTACACTGCACTCCCACATGCCCCACGGCCAGGTACCACAAGCACCTGGTCTCGCGGGGCTGCAGGAGTTGCACCCGCGCCTTAAGGAAGGTCATCAGCTCCGCGCGCTGCTCAAGCCCTGGGTCTAATACGGCGGCTGGGACCCGCGCTGCTACAAATGCGTAGCGGAGGGCATAGCGGTGGAACACCGGGCGGACAGCCGAAGTTGCGCCGCCTCGAGGCCAAAACCCCGTTTGTCCGCAACGGGTAGCGGGGGTGCCGCTCAAAAGTGGCCACATTCGCAGCGGACTACGAGGGAATGGCTGTCATGGCCGCTTGTGGTGCCGAAGACTTCGAGGAGGCGATCTCCGGTCCGAGTCCTTTCGCACCGGAGCCCACCCTCAATCTCGAGGGCCTTGAGGTCCACGGAGGCTTTCACTTGCCTTAGGACCTGGGCGTATCCCAAGATCTTCTCCACACCCTCTATCGTCACTCGTCAGGACAACAGCAGTGGAGCGTGGGGCGCGGTGCCTCTTCGGCGTCTTCGCCGCTGCGGATTTGACCACCTTCTTAGCCGCCTTTTTGGCGGCTTTTTTGCCACCACCCATCCCTCTCCTCTGGAGGAATGTTCGGGTGCGGTGGGAGTGGCAGTTCTGGTGAGGGTCCTGGGATCCGCTGACCATCTGGGCCAGTTGCCTGACCTTCTCCAGGAGGACCCGCTGTTGCTCCAAAAAGTTGGCGAACTCAGTTTCCAGGCTTGTGGCCCTGAGGTTCACCTCCTCCTGGAGACGCTCCTAGCAAGGAGCTCCGCCAGCGCCGTTCTGGCGACGGGGACATTCTCCGCCACCTTCTTCTTTTTCCCGGATATGTTCTTTGCACCTTTAATTGGTGTCAGTTATCCGGGCCAGCGCCGATTGGTGTTCCCTGGCTCATTGATGCCTTGGTCCCTGCCACTGGGTAGTGACGGCCTTAACTGACCGCGAGTGAGGCCGCCGCCTCACCTCCTGTTCACCCCCGGCTACCTCCACTCTTTGTTCGCGCCTTGATCGTCGTTAAGAATTTCGTCCGGTTTTTCACTTGAGTTATTATTGTCCACAATATGTCCCACGAGTATGTGGGAAAGATGGTCCATCCAGGCGGAGCCCCCGGCACCTGGATAAGCCTATACTATGGAGATCGGCTGGTATCCATAGGTTTAACGACTTCGCTGTCGGGTGGTATAGACTTCTAATCGGTACGTAATCGGTAGGTAATCACCAACGACCTGAGTGGTGGCTCCAGAAGGGTACGCTGTGAACTTGCTGAGCGGAGGGCTTGCCTTTATTGGCCGACCCACGACAAGGATCCATAGGTTTAACGACTTCGCTGCCGACATCAGTCAGGTCATTGCTGATCACCTACCGATTACGGAACGCGAGAGGATGGCTAGCTAAGCTATTGACCGCCGCCCAGGGAGTACCGGCCGCTTCAATTCCGTTCCCCCCGGACTGGGGCAGAAACGGAATCAGAACGACACGCGAGGAGTTTACCCAGCACACCTTTAAAGAGGTCTAATTTAATATGTATTTCATGTCACTTTAAAAACTAATTTTAATAATTCCAACAAATTTTATATGTTGTACTTACTGCATTATAACAAAGTAAGACATGAATTAAACAAAGAGTTAAATTGTCTGTAAAACAAATGTCTATGAAGTGATTCTTGTCTATGACATTGGGTTGGGAAATTTTCGTAGCAAATGTCAAATTGTTAGTATTAACTCTGTATTTTTATTTATATTACTATTCTTTTTTTTTACGTGAATATATCAGATATTTTAATAGAAATTGTCCTTAATAGAGATTTAAAAAAATTACAATTAAGATGAAGTGGGAACACGCGCATCGCGTTTGTGAGGGGGTGAGGTATGAAGTGCGGCGGGAGCATGCGCGGGGCAACCATCTTCCCCCCGCGTTTTATGTTCGCGGACCATTAGGGTCACCGTACACTTGACCGGCTATCGGTATTGTCTTTTACGAATACCAGTTGACGTGAAATTGAGAGTCAACGTACATTTGACCGGGTATCGGTAATATCGGTATTGTTATGTGAAGATACCAATTTATTTTTCACCAGTATGAGTAGAAGTGAAATGATCACCGTATATTTGTACGTACGTAACAGCCTCTGTAGCGTGGTCGGGCGAGCGCCAGCTTACGATGCAGGAGGTTACGGGTACGATTCCCGCTGGGACCAAATATTTGTGTGGACCACAGATATTTGTTTCTGGTCTTTAATACACGTTTCTATATGTATTATAAGTATGTAATTTACACAAGAAAAGTTACTCTGACTTTTTTTTTAATGAAATCAATTAGACCATCTTCACACTATAAGAAAATTTGTTGTGTCCGATTAGAAATGTCTGATCAGATATTTCTTATAATGTGAATGTATCCAGGAAAATTCTTGTCTTCCGCAAGTCGTCGAAAGTCAGTTGATTGCCACAAGTTTTGGGTTTAATTTCATACAAATATATAATATATAGCGGACTAATATATAGCGGACTAAAAAATCTAAGTTATCTATTTATTTTAATGCTTCTATTTCAATTTTTTCTAAAACGTAAAAAGGGAGTTCCAAAATAAAGTGACACTTATTAGATCTATTGAAAAAGTTAAATATATATAAAATAATCCCGTACTAAATTTAAATGAGTTACATTTAAATACAAATTCATGCTCCATTTCTTTTAATTGTTTCAAAAAATAGCCGATGTCCACTATTCTCCTGCCAGTAATTTCCTCAAAGTTCGATGTATCTTCAGGAAGATGACAAGTTCACAGTCAATATTATCTATGGACCTGAACGGTAAAAATGCATATCACAAATCTCTCAATGATTATTTAATTACTTTGTTATATGTACTAATAACTATGTATGTACTAATAACTATACTAGGAATTCAGTACAGGGTGCGACTGAAATAAATTGAGCTGAGCGAGCATGACTCTTACTTGAAAATAAGAAGTCTTACTACGGTCGCGCGCTTAGCTAAGGCCGCGCGCTCGTGAAACTGTTTTTCGTTGATTATTACATCGGCCATGAACCAACTTCAAAACACTCCTCAGTGTCCACACTAGCACCGCAGTAAATTTGGTCAAGATCGTGCGAGTGGTTACGGAGGAGTTCAGCCACCAACGAATGAATATAAGTTGTAAAATAAATAGCTTTGACACTCACTGTAATGGAGTTTCTGAACGTAAGGCATTAGAAGTGGCTGATAATAGGTCAGCATACACAGGAGTCAGTTCCGTTGGTGCTAAATAGCTTTGACACTCACTGTAATGGAGTTTCTGAACGTAAGGCATTAGAAGTGGCTGATAATAGGTCAGCATACACAGGAGTCAGTTCCGTTGGTGCACTTTGGTCTAGTATTGATTGAGTTCTGCAATGTAAGTAGGTACTTATTATCATTTCTTAAAAAAAAATACTTCATAATGTTTATTCCCACTCGACAACTGCAATTTATGATTTGATAAATGGTTATGTCTTATGCTGTTAAATGTACAATAGACGTAGATGACACCTAAACAGGAGTCTCTGAACTCAATTTTTTCGAATTTGTTTGCTCAGCCAATGCTCGTAATCTGCAAAACAGTAAGTCTTCTATTTTTTTTTTTCAGTTTATCAAACATAATTAATTTCCAAATACCTATTCTAATCACCATAATAAAAGATTCACGTATATACCCTTAAACCATTTTCACACTAAGAATTTTTTCTTGTCAGACACAAGAAATCCAGTTAAATTGGTGGTTGTATGAGACCGTGCACATTACAAGAAATTCTTTCTGATGTCCAATAAGATACAAGAATTCTAATCTAGAAACGTCATCTTCTCAACTATCCTTCGTGAAGGATTGGTCTTGACTCCCACTGTTCCTGGTTCCCACCGTTCCTGGCGGGTCCAGGAGCCAGGAATATTTGGTGCAATAATTTACTATCACTAACTATTATTTTATATATATTAAACTTTTTCAATAGATCTAATACGTGTCACTTTAAATTTCTTATTATGTGAAGATGGTCTTGTCATTCCCACTCATACTGAGAAAATAAAATGGTATCGATACAAAACAATGCCGATATCCGGTCAAGTGTACGGTGACCTTTATTAGCATCCCCACTCGCACTAAGAAAATAACAAATATAATTATGTGGTACGTTGATACTCACTGAGATAGATTGTTTTGGGCGATCCTGCTTTTCCGCTAACGGGATATTTTCCTTCCTCTAAGGCTTTTATTGCCCATTTTACATCAAAGACAACAAAGCAAAGCAAATACAAAGCATTTCTTTACCTTTACGACGGTAGGAATATCATTTCATGCATTTTAGCGTTTGAAACCCAAAAACTGTTTCTAAGACACCTCCTTTACGCTTCTGGACTTACCACTTCGTCTTAAATAAAAATCATGAAAATCGGTCCACTCGTTCTTGAGTTGTAAATGGTCATCGCTGAAACGACTTTGTTTTATATATTTAGTTATTTATTTTATAGTTTTATTACGTAATTATATATAACTAGTTATTATACATATAAACCTTCCTCTTCAATCACTCTATCTATTAAAAAAAACCGCATCAAAATCCGTTGCGTAGTTTTAAAGATTTAAGCATACATAGGGACAGAGAAAGCGACTTTGTTTTATACTATGTAGTGATATTGTATATTCTTAATTAAGTACTATTTCTGTTCTCATTTCAGGCAAAGGAAATCGGTTACAATCCATTGTGGTTCTGTATAATAGCTGGATTTTGTGCTTCGTTCTGTTTTTTACTACCTGTCGGAACACCAGGAAACCTCGTAGTACAATCAGCAGCTAAAGTTCCTACTAGGAAAATGGTAATAGTTACAAACATTATATTAGTAAAGTATATTCATTATGTTTTAAAATATTATTGAAACTACTTCTTATTACAAAATTAGTGTATACTGTTCCGTACCGCCACGTTATTAAAATTAGGAATCAATCATTAATTAATAGCACCTACATTTCATTCGTATGTCTATTCTATAACAGATAAAACCAAAAGTGCGATTGAAATTAGCATGAAAATTATCGGTACCCTAATTATACCACTATTGACTTTATAACAAACCGATCTATATATATAGGAGGTCCTATGAGTTACCACTGTTCCAGACGTGCGATCTCCTAATAAGGTCAATTTACAAACAGGACATACCGTACTGTTAGTAAAATGATCGGAACACTGTCTGGAACACACTTTAGTGCTTGACAGTGAAGTAGCTATTGGATAGAATAAAGTTTTATAATTGGTATTATATGATACTATGACTACGCGTCACCCGTGATCTGGATTCAAACGTGAACTGACGAAACAAATACTATTGTCCCCATATATCGTTACGGTATATAAAGTTACGGTCAGTTTACTAAGTGCAAAAGTTCTGTCGAACTGTCGTGCGAACAAGTCGTGTCGTATGTTACTGCCGTAAAATATCACTCTACCTACCTACCTACAATAAGGTTTTAAGTAAATGAGTAGTGTCTAAGAAGAATATTACCAAAAAAGCCCCTGGATTAGAGTGCAGCAGGTGTAGCAAGATAGTACATGGTGATCCAGTTTGTTCTAAGCTATCGAACAAGCAGCTGAACACCCTGCGCAATACTACAGGTGTAGAATGGAGCTGTGAGGACTGTATGGAGAACTTATCACGCAGGTCATCCTTCTTCATTCCTGGCGAGGAGGTGACGAAGACTCCGACTCGGGGCATGTCATTAATGCGAAGACCTCCATTGACCCGCACAAACTTGTCCAAGACATATCGCGGGAACTCAAAAAAACATTCCGGGAAGAGATCGGTAGTCTTCAGTCATCACTTCAATTTCTAAGTGAGCAAATTTAGTCTATGGAAAAGTCCGATAAACATCAAGATATGAGAATAAAAGACCTCGAAAATAAAAATATGGACCTACTAAACAAAAACAAGAACCTAGAACTCCGAGTGGCGGTATTTGAACAAGGTATGAAACAAACTGAACAAAGTACTCTCTCATCAACAATAGAGGTGGCTGGCTTACCAGAAATCTTACCAACGGATGTTACTGAAATACTATCAACAGTTGCCTCAAAACTTGAAGTAGATGTACTAGATATACAATCTTCATATCGCATGCCCGGTAATAAGGACAAACCCTGCACTATTGTAGTGGAAATGAAATCAAAGAACGCCCGAAACCAATGGATAGCAGCTGTAAAACGAAGACCATAACGGTGGGCCAAATATGCTCGGATGTCGTTGTAGACAAAGCTGCTAAACGCATATACGTCAGAGAAGCTCTTACCAAATATTTTAAGACCCTTATAAATAATACTAAGCTAAAATTACGTGACTCATTCCAGTATATATGGTGTAAGGATGGGAAGGTATGTGCAAAAAAATCTAATAACAGTAAGACATATTTTATAAAGTCCGTGGATGATATCAATCAAATTATAAAAGAAAATAAATTGTAAATCTTATATTTAAGTCATTTTAACAAGTTTTTCTTTTTTATATTTTTGAACTCATTTTATTATTTTCATGGAAGAACATCATATTAAAGAAATATTTGACTGTAATTCGATAGACTACTTTTTTAAACATGTACCTTCTGCAAGGAATCTAAAACTATCTTGTCTACATATTAACATACGATCTTTAATCAAAAACTTTATAGATCTGCTGCAACTTATTCATAACTGCCCATTACCTATAGATATTATTGCACTTACATTTACATTACTACACACAGACAGAAATCTGCGTAATAAAAATAAACTGATCGTTCCATGTTATCGGCTTAGCAAAGTTAGTGATTCTTTTAGGGGGGAAGGTATACGCTTTTATAAAAAATTGCCTGAATCGGTCCTTGGTATGCCTGACAATACATTTAAAACCTTTGTTAAGACCACCTTATGTAAAAAAGCATACTATAGGACAGATGATTACCTTAAAGACAAAAATGTCTGGTTTGAGCATGGTGCAGGCTCCTCCTAAGTTGGTACCACGTGTCTCAGGGTTTTAAATATATAGCCTAATTTTCTAATTCACTTTTGTTACATGTTCAAGATGTGGGAACCATGACACATTTTGGTCTATTATGACACCTAAATATTTCGTCTCTGGGACTTTATTTATTTTAGGACAGATGCAGTTTACAAGTTTTTTCTAATTTAGTCACTAGGGTTGGAACAGAGACGGTGTCAAACGCTTTTTTAAGATCTAAGAATGCTGTTATGCATTTCCTTCCCCTGTCTAGATGCTCAGTAACTAAAGCTGTCAGTTCTGTGACTGCATCCTCTGTGGATACTCCCTGTCTGAACCCAAATTGTGTTTTTGATAGTAATTTGAAGTTATTAAGATAGTTTGTGAGTCTTATATTGGTTATTTTTTCTATGAGTTTCGATATCGCTGGTAAAACTGACATAGGTCTATAGTTATTGACATCGTCTCCGTTCCCTCCCTTGTGTATCGGAGTTATGATGGATTGCTTCAATGGAGTTGGGAAAATGCCGTTTGCAAAGCAGAGGTTAACAAGATGTGTAAGAATAGGTACGACTTCCCTGTGAACGTACTGCAAGAATCTGGTGGAAATAGTATCACATCCCACCAGGATCAGTGTCCACTTTCATACTCATTAGCGGTCTCTCTACTTCCTCGGGGTCGGTGTCTAAGAGCACAAGGGAATTGACTGGCGTTGGTAATAGCTTGAGTCGATCCCTAGGGTTATGATTTGGTGTGGGTTGAATTTGTTCTGCTAGTTTTTTGCCAACGCCCGCAAAGTAGTTGTTTACCGCATTCACTGATTCAACAGGTTTGATGTTCAGCAATTCATTACATGGATTTTTAATCTTTTTAGTGTATGTTATAGACTTAATATTTTCCCAGAGTAGCTTGGTGTTTGTGAGTGAATTAACAAGTAGTTCTCTTTCATATATTCTTTTTAATTTTTTTAAAAGGTTGTTGCAGTAATTTCTGTACCGGCAGTAAGTGATTTTTAATACTAAATTGTGAGGTTCATTGTGAGATTTCTTTTGTAAATTATTACGATTATTAATACAGCGCAGTAATCCCGGAGTGACCCATGGCTTAATTAGTCGTTTACTATTAGGAATTTTTATGGTTATAGTGTTATTTTTAATAGAGTCGGTTAATTTTCTAATTAGTTTGTCTGTAACTAAGTTTGGGTCTTGATAAGAAAGTTATTCTGGAAGGCTATTTTCTTGCAAGTCTTTTAAAGCTTGGTCGAAATTTATTTTAGTGGTTGTTTAATTAGTGGGTACATCGTTTTTTATTTTTGAAAGCGTCAGTAATGTAGTGTAGCGGTCAGTAATAGAGGTATGTATTATAGCTATAGATGCAGATGTCCTTTTCTTGTGTATCTTCATCATGAAATGGTCAAAGCAGTTTGGTTCTCTCGTAATCGATGTATGCCCAGCCAATATACCATACGCCGACAGCTTGCCCAGATAACTCATACGCTTTTTCCTATCCTGATACTTCTCTTCTTCCTTGGGTCTTATATTTATATTTATATCCCCGGCTTTGATTATATTTTTCTGTGACAGTATTGAGTCTAGGTGTGCACAAAGCGAGTCTGTAAATATGTCAGTGTTATAGTAGGACGGCGAGCGATAGAAATAATATTGTCGTATATTGTCAACTGAAGACAGGATGCCTCAGCCAGATATATTTCTTTGACGTTTGCTTGTATAGTTTTTTTTATATATACAACCACTCCATCGTTTTGGTTTGATTCACGTGTTGTAGTGTGTGAGTCGTAATTACTCAGTTGTGGTATGGCGTGATCAGCACTTAGTCGACACTCCGTCAGTATTATGACGTCCAATTCGAAGTAAAAAGCAGATAACAATGTATAAAATTCGTCAAAGTTGCAATATATGCTTCTGATATTCTGTGACACAATGAATAAGTCATTTTTCCTAACGTGTATATATTGAGAAAGATTTGAGGAATTGCATATAAATGAACTGGCAATGTCGAAATTGTCGATCTCATTTGATCTTTGTAATGTGTCATCCATTATAATTATGTTTAAATGGGACTATCGTCACTCCAATATAGTAGGTATCATTCTTAAAATAAGTGAATATATTAGGAGGAGACAAACTAGGTGAAAGTGTCTTTTTGTAATTGAATTTGGTTATTTGTGATGCGTGATAATTAGGTTTACAATATAATACGGACATGGTATTTACATACCTATGAGTATCATTAGTGTATATAATGGAGTGCACAAGTAAAGATGCAAGAATAACCTTATGAACCTATAATACAATGCATGTATAGATGCTTGTTTCTATGTAAGTTATTGTAGTTGTTTGAGAGATGCATAGTATAGTGTAAGTGAAGTATGCTTGTTGATAATGTATAAACATGATATTTGTGTATTGGTTTTATTTTAGCTTGGATGGTATATGTGTGTGATTGGTGAGTGTAAGGGTGTGAGACTAGAGTGAAGTATGCAAATAATTCTAGAAAGTACCTTATTACTAATTTCTTAACGCTAAAGTTACACAATATTCGAAGATACAAGATGTTTGAAACACATAGTTTGTGTTTCATTACACAGTGTGGTGACGGAAATGATATAATAAGGATTAAAGACAGATAATTTTGGTAATTAGGATCGGAAGATAGTCATGGTTTCAACAAAGGTAGTTGAATTTGTTCTTCGTTTCTTATTGTTATTGTTGGGGCTTGATCATCCTTCCTTAGGTACACTTTGCCAGGGGTGTGTGTTGGGTAACCTCCTCGAGTGTCGCTCCGATTCCGATCCCGCTGCAGTCCGGGGGGAACGGAATCGGAGCGGCCGGTACACCCTGGGCGGCGGTCAATGGCTTCCCCTTCACCCCTTCATAGGGTTGGCATTGATCGTCGGCCAATACCCAACGTGGCGGGAACACATCGCTCTCCGTACTCCTCTGCTTTCAGAGGAGACAGGATGAGCGATGCTGTTAGTGGTGAGATGGCCCAGGGTCAGCCGGGGTGCGAGGGATATGCTCTATGGGTAACCTTACACCCCGGCGTCTGAAGACCCGAGACGGCGTGCGGTTTTAGTCGGTGCAAGCCCGACATAACCGCCCCCGCTGGCAGGCCGGGGGTATCCGAAGGGATTTCCGCACGATAAAAAAAAAAAAAAAAAAAAATGGTACACTTTGCCATATGCCGTCCAGCAGTATTTGTATGTTCCAGCTTTCATTAGATCTCGGGCAAGGAAATACAGGCGAGATGCTTTAGCGGTAAGATGTTCAGAAAGGAAGACCGGTGTATCTTCCTGTGTTTTGAAATCAAGATGAAACAATTTAGATTTGTGTTTAATATTGAAGCTTTTTGCCATTTTAAGAATTTCATTCTTTAGAATAGTGGAGCCCGTTTTTACGACAATTGGGGTATTCTGTTTCTCGCTATTCTTCCCACGTACTCTATAGATATCCTTAATGTCGTGTTTAGTTATTGGGCAGTCAATATTCAGTGAAAGGCACGTAACCATATTGATTTGTTCCTGCTTAGAGTCGCCGGCGATTTTTGACACATTTTTTATTACAAAATTAGCCTTAGGGCTTCCTACTTCCATATCCTCTATTTTACCCTTCAATAATGTGATATACATCTTCTCTTATCTGGGCCTCCAACCGAGATATTTTAGTACTAATACTTACTAACCATGACGTTACCAACAATTGAATAGTATTGTACTGTTGAACTTCTCGTAGTCTGGATTATTATGATATACTATTACCGTTTCATGTGCTCAAATATTAATATTGTTGTTGATAATATTGCTTAGTACTAGGACTCTTTCGATGGGGTGTGTACTGGTGACCCGAAATACAGGTTTCTACCTAGTTTGGGCACCAGTCTTCCACGTAGCACAACTACATAGATTATCTTAACTTTTATTGTATGATTCAAATGTGTGGTGAGAAAATAAATGATTTATTATTATTTATTATTACTACTATTACTTAATAAGCTGTTTTTTTTTTTCATTTCAGATCAAAGCTGGTGCTGGTCCTACATTTTCTACAATACTTATATCATGGGTTGCTTTCTACTTCTGGGCTCCTGTTATTTGGCCAGATGTCTATCTATTACCTGATTGGGCTTCTGCTACTACTCCAGCCCCATAGGCCACAAAAGGTTCAACCTCATGATGAAAGATAAGAAGTTAAATACTTGTATAGGCCCTCATTTTACCGTTCTAAAGTTATCTCAAAAGTCTCGTAGGATCTTGTGTCCACGTTTTAAAATATTCAAGTTTAATCGCAAGTCGTTTTTTTTGTATTTAAACCATTAAAGAAAAACGGGCTTGAATGAAAGGTTTAATGTAAGTAGAAGAAGCTCATGAAGTATGTAAGAACAAAAACAGATGGCGGCGGGCTGTTGTCTCTGACCACCACGGAGGGAAAAAAGTGTGGGTATACGTATGTTTGTATGTAACAAAAAGAGAGAAGGTTAATAATTGTACATGTTTTTAAGATTTTTAGACGTCGATTTTAGCAAATGCAACATCTAAAACGGCAGCATACCGCGTATTATATGACGAGGATAAAAGTTGACCTTGCATAAAAATATAAATGACTAAGGGCTGGGTTCTGCACGCACTATCCCTTAAATGATCAAATTTGCAATAAAATCATCATCTACGTATTGGGGTCCGGCCCGGGGTCCGTGGTAGTGACACCACAGTGAGAGGCACGCGTGTCATCTACGACGAGAAGCTGGCGCATGGCAAGATATTTGTTACCCACGTAAGTCATCGATTAAAAAGAAGAAAGTTTTTGGGAATTATATTCTCTACAATATTTAAAGTAATCGCGATAGCGTCAAAGCCTCTTGCTTCCTATAAGCCAGATACTAGCAGAAAAAATTACGATTTTGGTGGCCTTTGAACTTGAATATATTAAGACGCGGACACAAGATTCTGAGAATTTTGAAACTTCTTTTAGAACAGCAAAATAAAGTATTCAGATACTTTTCTTTCTTTGCAAAAAGACTGGACTAACTTCTTTAAACGAAGTTCCAGTCGAAGTATAGTTTTAGTTTCATCGGTTCTATTCAGTGAGAACGAAAGCTTTCTAAATTATGTTGGAGTTATCTTCAACATATTCGTTCGTTGCATTTGTGATTGTGAACAATGTGCTCCTCGCGACCATGCAAGGTATTCCTTTTTTTGCTCTATTCCACTTTAATCCACTAAACAAATCCATCGATGGATTTGTTTCCACTTTTTTTTCCACTCTGATCCATCGATGGATTTGTTTCCACTTTTTTTCCACTCTGATCCATCGATGGATTTGTTTCCACTTTTTTTTCCACTCTGATCCATCGATGGATTTGTTTCCACTTTTTTTTTCCACTCTGATCCATCGATGGATTTGTTTCCACTTTTTTTCCACTGATCCATCGTTGGGTTTTAATCATTGATAAGTAATTCAAAAGAAACAATAATTTGGAAGGTTGGAACTTTAACCTCAATAGCAGTGTTGGAAAGAAAAGCCCACATATATTTCACCTTTTTTCTATACCATTCAGTTGGCAGACAAGCTCACGGCCCACCTGATGGGAAGCGGTTACCGTGGTCATTTACGTGTGCAACACCAGAGGCGTCACACTCGCGCTGTCGACCTGTAAAAACCTTCTAATGCCCTTCTTGAAGAAGGGCATTAGAAGGGATTGCCCTTTTAGTCGCTTGGGATAACCACAGCAGGAAGATGATTCCACAGCCTGAGGATGCGCGGAATAAAGTGCCTTTCATACCTAACTATACGCACCGTTTCCGGTCGCAACGTGTGAGGATGAATTCCCTGTCTGTAGCGAGCGGTGCGATGATAGAATGTGGCCGTGTGGGTATCATATCATACAATTCTTCTGAACACACTTCATTATAAAGGCGGTAGAAAACGCACAGGGAGGCGAAATCTCTCCTAAGGTTAAGAGGTTCAACACTGCCTGTAAGTATGGGATTGTCGACAATCCTCAGCGCCCGTCTTTGCACCGCGTCGAACGGGTCAAGTTGGTATGTAGGTGTTCCAGCAAAAAGACACCTGAAAGAAGATGCTTCATTTTTTGCTGTAAAAAATAATGAAACAAGTGCTTCATCTTGCTTCGAGGAGCTACCTTTCCCGTATCACTGGTAAAAAAAAACATACAGTACAAATAATGATGGACAACTGGATTCAGGAAGCTCAGTTGGAAGTTTTAACTGGCAGCATTACCGTACGCCACTTCCTTGAAGCGGTGAAATAAGTACCAAGGCTGTTTTAGGTAGATTTCGATGAAATCGATCTACCTATTGGTTTCTTGACTACTGTCGAATTTAAAAAAAAATCTTCATAGGTGGTCTAGTTATGACTCCCTGAGTCCGAAATGACCACTGGTCAAAAAGTTTATATATATATATATATGTATGTATGGTTCCACTTCCCAAAATTTGCGGCACTCTCACGGTCGCATTTTTGCCCCGATCGCTTTCAAACTGCGGTCAAAAATTGCTTGGGTGTAAACTTAGTTTAAGTTCGTGAATTGGTGGAATCCGGCCTAAGGGGACGGTAGGGCCTCACTTTTTGTGAAATCAGTTTTTCCTTAAATTTTCACGTTCCATGAAAGATATTTAACTTTTAATAATAAACCTATAAGATTAAAACTTTAACTAAAAGTGGAGGGGGAAAAACCAAAATTGTTCGGGAAAAAAATCATAACTTCTAACCGGTGAACATTCTTGCCGTCGGAAACATTTTTAATCGATAGGCCATTTTTAAGTCTAAAATAAATGTCTGAAAAGTTTTTCGCTAAAAGTTACCGTTTTCGAGAAAAAAAAATTAAACTGTTTAAAGTCCGTAGTTCTCTATATAAAATAAAATTAATTGCTTCACGAAATCTACATGTGCGTTCCCCCTGCGGAAACGGATTTTTTTGTTTGTTTGGCTACATATGTAATTACTTATTTCATTTATGTAATAAAGAATTTCTTTCGTACAAATAATTAGAGCGGAATATAAAAGGCGGTGAAAAATAATCCATTGCGGCAATGGGTTAGAACGGAATATAAAAGGCAGTGGAATATAATCCATCGCGGCGATGGGTTAGAACGGAATATAAAAGGCAGTGGAATATAATCCATCGCGGCAATGGATTAGAGTGGAACAAAAAGTGGAAAAAAATCCATGAATGGATTTGTTTAGTGGATTAAAGTGGAATAGAGCCTTTTTTTTTGCATTACACAGTAATATACGGTCCCAAACAGGTGATCATTTTCAGATTTAAAAAATGAGTTTTGTATCAAAATTTATATTTTTTTATAAAAGCGTGCTATTGTACTTAGTGTCATGTAACTACTTAGTCAGATCTAATAAAAGATTTTTAAAATTTGATTACAATAATATCATTAACGATCCTCATTCACATTTTTAATTTTGATATATGTATATCTACTATTGACGCTGACTATACGTTTGATGACACAAGAAATTAAAACTACTATTCCACTACACGTAGTGCGCTGGGCTGTAATGCCCAAGGGAAATGTTTCATCCTAAGGACCGTATCTAATTTTACCATTAAGAGTATTTGAAATGTGTAAACTAAGTTTAATTACTGTGAATTATACGGCATCATACTTGTCTTCAAATAGTTTTTGAAGAAATACCTGCGACTGCCCATAACATTGTACTTGCATTTTCAACATTTTACTCAATTGATATTTATAAGTAAGTTACAAACAACATTTCGATGCACATAAGACCTTTTTATAATGAATAATATGTACTATAAGTAATTAGTGTACTTTCTGTATTTTTGCATTGCCTAATTTTAAATGTCCGTATAGATTGAGGAGCTACTTCAGATTTTAAAAGAAAACTCACTCCTCTTATTTAGTAGGAAAGCAAATAATTTTGTAAACCAAATTCTGAAATTTGTAGTAAAATATATTCAAAGTTATATCAATGTAAAAGCGGTACCTCAATCTAAACATCTGAGTTGAGGAGCATGGGCACACACAATGCATTTGATGAATATGTTTAAATCTCTTATATCATTTAATTATATACAGTGATCTAAAGATCCAAGATCCCGATGCCAGAAATCACTCATTTTTAGAAGGATAAAATGTAAGGGATAATATAGTGAAGATAACCTTGAGTATGAGTGAATACACTCAAGGTACCTACACTACTTTATCCCATACATTTTATCGTTGTAAAAATGAGTGAGTTCTGGCGAGCCCGGGCTATAACACTACTGATATCCATGAAGATATAACACTTTTAATGTGCCTTGTAGCATTTTTCAATTTTCTCTGAAAACGACAAGTCGTGTTTATGGTCACAGGAGCCACATATAATGTATCGTTATTTTTTTTAATTTTAACACTACTGAGATCAGATTTTGTCTACTAAATAGTTTCAAATGCTACAAAATCATATCAAATTATGATCAATATTCATAACTGATATTCCTAGTTGTGATGGAGTTCTTGCAGGCCTTTAGATTGAGGTGCCACTTTTATGTTATTATATCTTCTGGAGTATTATACTACAAAATCGAGGATCGATCCTACAAAATTTTCAAACTTACTACTAAATAAGTATAAGATACGAAAAGTGGCTCCTTAGTCCATACGAATATAATATTAAAGCATTGAAACGCTATGCCAATGCGCTGTCATCTAGTAAGGTTAGGGTACTTTAGGTGTTATATACAAAAAATATAATAATTTTGGTTGTATGTATGGTTGGTTTTGTTTTATTATGTACATGTAGTATTTAAGTTATTCCGAATTAAAAGGATTACAAAAATAAATTTGTGGTTTATTAATATTATAGAATAGAATAGAATAGAATAGAATACAAATAAACTTTACTGTACACCAATCAGAGTATGCATAGGTACTTGGAATACACAGTCAAAATATGTACAAATGGCGGCCTTATCGCTTAAAGCAATTCCTTACAGGCAACCTTTGGATGGACACGAATTGGAATATTTATGGGTAGTTAATAGGAAAAAATAAATAAAAGACAAAATAAATAAAAATATTGTTCATTCATATAAAATAAATATCAATGTCAACTTGTAGGGTATATACATATATATATGTGGGAGAGACGCTGCCGCCTACGGCCAACTCCGACCGAGGCGAGGACGGCCCTGTTGAGGGCTGTTCGGAAGCTTTCCATGGGTCCCTCTGATTAGCAGATGGCACAGTGGAGAGCAAGTAAGGGGGCAATCTCGAACACGGAGAAGGCCCAGGGTCAGTCGGGGTGCGAGAGATATGCTCTATGGGTAACCTTACACCCCGGCGTCTGAAGACCCGAGACGGCGTGCGGTTTTAGTCGGTGCAAGCCCGACATAACCGCCCCCGCTGGCCGGCGGGGGGGTATCCGAAGGGATTTCCGCACGATAAAAAAAAAATGCATTCCACAGCCGTACCGCCTGTACAGTAAAAGATTTATCATAAAAGTTTGTGGAATGCTTGGGTACTGCCAATTCCAATGATACTGATGACCACAAGGACCTCGAATGTGTGTCATTATGAAACACAACGTTCTTTTAGGTAAATAGGAGTAAAGGGATTAACACGTTCGCGCGCGGTAACGGTTATGACCGTTTTTTTTTTATTTCAAATAATGACAGCACAGTTATTGCCGTAAGTTTTCAAATTCCTCGTATGGTCACTACGGCTTAAGCAGTTAAATTTCTATGAGATATTTATACAACACATTTCCACTGGCATTCTGTGTAAGGGATGGACAAGCGTACTGTCAAAATGCAATGCTCTAGGCGGGATTGAACCGTGACAGGTATATGATATGTGTGAGTGTGTACACAGATGCACTACGGCTGTCACCGTTGTGTTTGTACGTGTATTACTTCGACGCGCGAGTCAGTGCTTTTTTTCAAAAAAAAGGGTGGATAATGTTTGGAGTTGTAAAAAGCAAGTTTATGTATCAGCGTGGAATGATAAACGTCCAGTTTACATGATTACAACCAGAAATCATCCTAAGCTCGAAAGTGTCCCGAACCGATTTGGCATCACAGAAACCTGCAGAAGTTGCAGAATATAACAAATATATATTATGTGAGGAATAGATCGTAAGGATCAGATGGTTGCGTATTACTCCTCGCCACAGAAAACAATCAGATGGTACAAAAAAATATTCTTTCATCTCTTGGATGGATCAGTTTGGAACTCCTTTCTATACAAAAAATATTTCAAAATTGATGAGAAGTACGAGTTTCTGGATTATCATGAAGATCTGATCAAACAAATGATAAACCTAGACAGTAATTGTACTGGTAGAGACATAATAAGACCTGGGAGCATATATTCCAGTCGACGTACAGGGTTAAACTTTCCAGAAACGTACTCCAAGAACAGGAAAATATGGTGAGCATTGGTCAAGATCACTGGCCTGAAGATATTCCTTGTTCGCCTGATTCCAAGAGGAATTTAAAATATTTGGATTGTAGTCTGTGCACTAAAAGAAGGAACGTCTAGAGTACGCCCCACATGTTTGAGGATGGCACGCAAATTATGCTAAGATAGGAAATACCTAGAAAATTGTAGGTATTTTTTATTTTTTATCTCTTTTTTACGTTGATTAGTATACCAATGGTTTATTTTTTTTAATTAGTTTTGCTTTTTATTTTAGTTTTTAAATAAGAACTGAAATAAGTTCCTAATAATGACTAGACTGATTTATAATAAGATTTAAATTTATAATATTGATTCAATAAATATTTTCTACGAATACAGACTTTTATTTTTGATACTGCTATTACCGTACTGGTGTACTACAATGCATATTATAATATGTTACACGGCAGTACGGGCATAGCCGTATAACGGTTATACCCGTACTGATCTCAGGATGACATTTTTGTATATTGTATTTCGACAGTACGGTTATAACAGTGCTTCTAAAATGTATGGAAATTTTTAGTGATTTTCGATATAGTGTAGAGTAAAATTACCGCGCACGAACGTGTTAAAAAGAATACTGTAAAGCATGAAAAGAATATGAGCATTCCGGCGAAGTCGAATTGGGAGCCACTTGAGCAAGTTGCGAAACTCGGAAACGTGATCATATTTGCGGAGACCAAATATAAATCTAATACAAATTGAAGGCGCTCAAGCTTATCAAGTTGCTCCTCAGTGAGATCAAGATAGTTGACATCGGCATAATCAAGTAGAGGAAGGAGAAGAGATTCTGCAAGAGCAGTTTTAGTGGCCGTTGGCAAAAAGTTTCGCAGTCTACGCATGGACCCCGCTGACGCAAACAACTTGCGGCTGACTTCCTTCATTTGGGGTCCCCAGGAAAGTGTGTTATCTATCGATATGCCTAGATTCCTTACGCTGCTGCTTATTTGAAGTGCGACACCGTTAAAAATAATGTCAGGCAGTTGTGACCAGTCTATACGTGATAGCATCCTGAAGCTGCCAACAATAGTAACCTGAGTCTTGGAGGGGTTAGCTTCAAGCCCATACCGCTTGCTCCACTTACATACCCGCGCCAAATCCGCATTTATAATAGAGAAGGCTGCCGGCAAGTCTTCTAATGAACTTTGTGTGTAGATTTGAAGATCATCAGCATAAAGGTGGTAGGAATAACGTAATGACTTGGAGATGGAATTTATAAAAATTGAGAAAAGTAAAGGAGAGAGTACGCCACCCTGCGGCACACCGACAGTTGTGCTACACCATGAAGACACGGAATCTTCAACATGCACACGCTGTCGGCGCCCGAACAAGTAACTATGAAACCAATCAATCACTGTTGGAGATATGTTAATAGAGCGCAGTATGCCAAGCAGGATTTGTAAATTTACAGTATTGAACGCGTTACTAAAATCGAGTAGGGAGAGTACTGTAAGATTTCCGTTCTCCATACCAAGCCTGTTGTCATCGGTGACTTTGATCAATGTGCTGACAGTGCTGTGCCCAGGTCGGAATCCTGACTGGAAAGGATTAAGCAGATCGTTTTGTGTGAGGTATTTACTTACGAGACGTTCTAAGATTGATAAATAAGGTAATATGGAAATAGGGCGGTACTCAGAAGGGGATGATGGATTGAACTTTTTGGTTAAGGGGATAATTTGTGCCTGTTTCCAAGCTTCAGGATATACGCTACTAGTTAAGGAGTTATTTAGAACATGGCAAATTATAGGGAGAATCTCTTCTAGTATTGGTTGAACTATGTTTCGACTTATGTAATCACTGCCAACAGCATTGGAGTTTATTGACATTATACACTCTTTAACACCACAAGCAGATAGTTGATCAAAAACGGTGAGTAGTCAGGTGTTGGAAGCGATGAAAGATATTGCAAGGTATTATTTTTGTTAGTCTGATCACATTTAGACGAAGCTGAGAAATGTTGATTTAGTAAGTCGATATCAATGTTTTTAGGAATGGAATCTTGCCGTGACTTTCAAACTCCCAGTGTTCTGAGAAATTTCCAGACTTTTGCTGGGTCTCCGTTCTCGACCGACTTGTGGATTTATTGGCGTTGTGCTTTTCTACACACTTTACTGCAGTGATTTCGTATTGCAACATATTTGTCACGATTGCTAGGAGTGGGCCGAGTTTTATACCTACCTTTGGCGGCCGCTTTCTTTGATAGGATTACTTTAATTTCAGCTGTGAGCCACGGTGCTGGTAAGTGCTTGACTTTTACGGCACGAACTGGCGCATGTTTGTCGTAAAGTTCAATCAGCTTGTTACTGAGTATGCTTACTTTGTCATCAACTGACTCTGTTGCCAAAAGTGAACTCCAATCCATACTATCAGTATCCTTACGAAGCTCATTGAGGTTCATGCCACTAAAATTGCGTTGCATGAGAATTTTAGCTTTTAGTTTAGGAGGGCGAAGTTTATAAGACAGATAGATTAAGTCGTGGTAAGAAAATGCATCGGCTGAGCACTTACCGTGCTTAGTGACTAAATTAGTTGAAGAAACAAGATAAAGATCAAGAAGAGATGGAATGCAATTAGGGTAGTGATGTGTAGAATTTGAAGGTAGAACAGACCAATTACATGAGTGAATGGTACTGAGGAAAGATGAAGAGCGGGAGTCATTTTTCATTAAACACGTATTAAAATCTCCCATAATTATAGTTTGGTTATAGACAGGACAGAGGCGTTCTAATAGTTTTTCAAAAGAGGGGAAAAAGTTAATATTGGACGAGGGACAATAATAGACACCAAGTAGTAATTTGATGTGAGAGAGTTCTACTTCAAGAAAAAGATGCTCACCAGCGTTAGATGGTGGAGGTTGTGAAGATAGATCCACAATACTAAAAGGTATGCCATGGCGTATATAGATAGCAACACCACCACAAGCAGAACTCGTGCGATCATTACTGAGTAAATGGAAACCAGGAAGAGAGTAAGAGTTTGAAGAAAGACAAGGCTTAAGGAATGACTCGGAAATGAGAATGGCGTGAATATTCTTATAATCAAAGCTAGCCAGCATATCTGGGAAATGAGCCGGAATACTTTGTGCATTTATATGAATTACAATAAAATTCTTGGGGACATCAGTAAAATAGGCCTGAATAGTTTCAGCCAATGAAGGCTTATTCATAAAAGTATCATTAAGACTACAGGTTGATACAAAGCTTTCATTATCGCTATTACTATGACTACTGACTGACACAAAGCTTTCTTCATCGCTGCTTATCATTAGAACAATAAATATAAATATATACTGCAAAAAATGAAGTATAAATATTATGTAGAAATTTAATAAATGTACCTACCTATATCCTAAGTAGGTGTGTATTTTTTTTTTGTGTAATAAACTTCTCCATCCACCAGTTACGTGTTACCTATGCTATAAGTTTATACATTCACCAAAACAAAGTGAATAGATATAAAAGAAAATAAATATATTCATACATCACACCACTATTACATCACCCTGCAAGAAAATAGTACCCAATAATACATAATATTAAAGAACAATCAATACATGAAAATGACAACTAACTAATTTTATGAAACATGAGTATCGAGAATATCGATTTTGTCAGTAAATATTTATGGTAACTGGAACGCAGCGCAACTCAAGCGCACGATTTTTTTTTTTGCAAAACAATATGTCAAGCTGTCATTTACAAAAATAAGTTATTTTGATCAAGTTAAGGTAAATAAAAATAATTGTTCTATAGAAGGGAAGGTATACAAGCGTTAACATTACAGAAATAAATTCGGGTAGAGTGATAATAAGATAGATAGCCTGAATATGATGCAATAGCGATATCAATTAAACAACAATACATATAAAAACAACAATCCTATTTCTTCGCGGCTCGTCTGGGCTTGGCTGCAGTTTTATCTACAGGAGTGGGCTTTAGTGGATCCGAATCGATGAGTTTCAGCTCACCCATGGTAGCTACCCTGTGCCGTACTCCGTTGACGCCAAGAACATGGACGTGACCCTCCCGAGTCCAGCACTTGGAGATCCTAAAATGCTCACGCGCCGCCATGAAAACTTCGTGTCTGGTCCGAGTTGTGAACTCGGAAAGTGTTATGCCGGACCCCTTGAGTTTGGATTTCGTGAACCAGATTTTATCCCGAGCAGCTATCTCTTGTAGCTTAACTAAAATAGGTCTGGGTTTTTTATCTGATCCATTCAATCTACCCATTCTGTGACATCGCCTGATTTTATTTGCTGTGAAGTCACCAAGCATAAGATGATCGCTAACGGCACTCACCACACTTTGTTCAGTAGCTTCATCCTTCTGTTCTGGTACACCATGTAGCAGCAGAATTATTAGCCGACTCCGCAGTTCGAGATCATCCACCTGGCGCGCAAGATTGTTCATTTGTTGACGAAAAGCTGATAATGTGCTAACAACAAAGGTTTTAAAAGCAGTGTAGTCCGATGAAAGTCCTGCCAAACTCGAAGTGCTGGTGCCTGGGTTTTTTGAATTTTTACTTAGCTCGGCCTCAAAGTGTGTCATCCACTCTTCTATTCCAGACATGATTGTGGAGAAAGATTCTTTCATGGCCTCCATGTTGATTGTACTGTGTTCAGTGACTGAATTGTGAATATATTTCACTATGGACTATTTGGATGGAGATAACACGTCCCTGGTCAGTATCTTATGTTGACATTATATAATTATTAAATTTATTTACTAAAACTTTACTAAAGTCTTTTAATTTACTAAATATTACAAGAGCTACAAAAAGTTGATTATAGTTGTAGAACTACCCACAACGAAAAAAAGCCTATATACCATATATACCTACTTATCAAAGTATATCTTACTGTCTCAATGGTGTAGCGGTAGTCGTTCAACTGTGATCAGTCACGCACTTATCAAGAAGTTCAATTAATCAAGTTCAAGTTGAATGAATTATCAAGAAGTTATGTCAAAACAAAACATGAGCCTCAAATCATCGATGTCAATTCACGAACGGCTAGCCGCATTTGTAATCGCTTGAAATTGAAAAACCATTTTAGTGAGTCATTCTTCACATTATGATGTAAGTGAAGAGGTCGGATCAGGTTCACTCAAATAACAACAGATTGTCGAATTATTTATAGATTTAATCTGCACTACACAACGGTCCAACAAGAAGTGAGAGCTCCAAATTCGTATCGGGTGATGTCAACTGTCAACTCAGCGTTGACGTTGACACCATCCGTCGAGAACGAACGAATGAATATAAAAATAATACTTATGTATGTATCCTATTTCAAGCATCATAGACATCAAGTGTTCGGTTAAATGTAGTGTAGGCTAACAGCTCGGCCATCCTAATAAGAGTCAGCCCTCTCACTGAAAGACAATTAATACAATTAGGCATTCGATAGCCAACACTTGATGACCATCATACCTGCACTTAACATTATCTTAAACTAACTAAATCTAATTCACTTCATTAACACTTTTGGTTTTATTTCACTTATTTATCACTTCATTTGGCACACTTATCTTTAAAATAATTTTATTATTCTCTGCTATGATCTGCAGTCATCTGTGCGATGCCAGTGGGTTAACATCGTTCATTATCTGCACTGACCGCATATAGCTTATACATAATCGAAATCATATATCTAGGTCACTTATGCTCTATTGTAATAGTGGTCATTTGTGCGATGCCAATTTCTTGACAACTTTCAATGTCTGCACGTACACTTTCATAATCATAAACATCTTTCATAATCATAAACATCTCTTAATACTTAGCTCTTGCATGTTCTGCTATGGTCTGCAATCATCTGTGCGATATCGGTCTGCGATACCTTTCGTTTCTGCACTGATTGCTCATAGCCTATGCAAAGTACTAGTCATAATTAGTCACGCATGATCTGCTATGGTCTGCAATCATCTGTGCGATATCGGTCTGCGATATCTTTCAATGTCTGCACTGATTGCTCATAGCCTATGCATAGTCAGTCATGTCTAAGTCACACATAATCGGCTCTAATCAGTGGTTAATTTTCTTATAGCTACTAAATATTCTGACCATCATAAGTGTTAACTAATCTTACTTATTTTTAATAGTATTAATTTAAGATTCTAAATTATCATCACCGCTATTGTCGCTTTCACTTTCCCCGCTAGATATATTTTTATAGCTAAGCCAAGGATGTACCTTATCAATTGCTACTATATTTTCGTATCTTTTATTTCCTCTCTTCGTCAAGGGAGTATCTTCAACTATAAACCTATCATTCTCTAGGATTTTCTTAATACGATATGGACCGTGAAACTTGGGCATAAGCTTCTTGGATTTGCCTACGTGTTCCTTATCTATTATTGTTCGCTCAACTCGGACGAGATCACCTACTTCGTAAGACTTCACCTTCTTTCTATGTTTATCAAACGCTGCCTTTGATTTTTGCTGTTGTTTCTCGATACTAGCCTTAGCTGCTAACCTCATATCTGTTAATTCGTTCCCACTAACGCGAGATATTACTTCGGTTAATACGTCATGTATTATATTTTCCGATGAATTTAGAACCTTAAATCCGAATAAGAGTTCAGACGGACTTTTTCCTGTAGCTTTATTCATTGTTGTGTTCATACCTAGCTGAATGTCCCCAATATAATCATCCCATGTGTTATCGTTTTTGCCGTGAGTCTTGGTACTTAATGCATCTAGTATAGTCCGATTATAACGTTCTATATGTCCGTTAGCTCTAGGGGTGGCAACCGCATTAAGAATATGCTTAACATTTGAACTTTCAATATATGATTTAAACTTTTTGCTCGTAAAGCATGTACCTTGGTCGGTTATGATACGCGATGGGCTGCCAAAGAAACTACAATATTCTCTGAACACTTTAATAGCTGTAGTACTCTTAGTATCGCGGACAGCTTTGATATTAATAAATTTTGTAAAGGAATCAATTACAGCGAGAATATATGTATTGCCACTTCTAGAACGTACAAACGGTCCTAAATGGTCAGCATGAAGCGTATGGAAAGGTTTATCCACTTTCGATATTGGATGGAGCATACCTTCTTTACTGCCACCTGGCGCTTTATAGTGAGCACATTCTAGGCATGCTGATACATATTTTTTTGTAAAACGTCGCATCTTAGGGAACCAGAATGTTTCACGTATTCGACTCAATGTTTTTTCAAAACCGTAATGGCCTACATCGTCGTGATTCATCCTCAATACCTGCCACCTAACGGCCCTTGGAACCACCCACTTTCTTTTGTCACCAATATGTCTAAAAACATTATCCCCTCTTAATTCATAGTTTTTATATATATCAGCAACAGAACTAGTATTTTTGTCTCGTAGAATGTCTCTTATTCTCGCTATTTCCTCGTCATTACTTTGAACTGTGGAAATCCAATCCTTTATGTTAATGTTTAACACGTCAAGTACATGGGTTTCATCATCTCCCACAGTCGGCTCAGTCACAGGAGCACGGCTGAGAGCGTCTACATGCGCCATACGTGTTCCCGCCCTATACTCGATCTCGCAATCAAATTCCTGAAACTGTACCCACCACCGCGATATTCTGGGGATAAGGTCTCGTTTTGTTAGCGTCGTACGCAGAGCGTTACAGTCGGTAACGATTTTAAATTTCAAACCTAACAAGTAAACGCGAAAACGTTTTAAGGATGCTATCACCGCCAATGTTTCGAGCTCAAAAGAGTGTAAGTTCTGCTCGTCTTTAGTTGTTTTTCGACTATAATATGCCACAGGTTTAAGTAAGCCCTCCCTTTGTTTCTGCATTAAAATACCAGCTACTCCTAACTTCGAAGCATCCGTGTGCAATTCGGTTTCTAGTTTCGGATCATACAAGGCAAGAATAGGGCGCTCAGTTAGTTTTTGCTTTAAAGTTTCGAAGGCCCTACAGTGGTCATCGTTCCACTTCCATATAAAATTGGCTTTTAAAAGATCGGTTAGGGGACGTGCTATTACCGCAAAATCTTTAACGAATCGCCTGAAAAAAAACTAGCAAGTCCTATAAAGCGTCTAACATCATGGACATTTCCCGGCATCGGAAAATTTGTCACGGCTAAAGTTTTACGCGACCCTGGTCTGATACCCTGACCACTAACCTGGAATCCCAAAAAGTCGATCTCCTTGAAGAAAAAGTTACACTTTTTTAGTTTTAATGTGAGGCCCGCTTCAGAAAGTAGCTGCAGTACCTTCTCTAATCGGTCAATACCTTCTTTAAATGAGTTAGCAGGAATCAGTACGTCATCCATGAATATAATAGCAAAATCAACCTTCGATTTAGACAAAACTTTATTCATAGCCCTTTGGAATACAGAAGGAGCGTTCGCCAAACCAAATGGCATTCGCTTGAATTGATACTGACCGTCAGGGGTTACAAACGCAGTTTTGTCTTGCGAACTATCGGCTATTGGCAATTGATAATACCCTGAAGCGCAATCAAGAGTTATGAATAATGAATTTCCTGCCAACATGTCCAACTGATCGTCAATCAGCGGTAATGGGTAGTGTTCCTTCTTTGTTTTCCTATTAAGGGCACGGTAGTCTACACATAACCTTTTCTCACCTGTTTTCTTTTTTACAAGTAGTATGGGACTAGCGTACTGTGAATTTGATTCGCAAATTATATCTGCTTGGATCATTTCCTGCACCATTGAGCGCACCAGCTCTCGTTCGGGATATGAAAGCCGATATGGGCGATAAACAACCGGCCTATTGTCCGTCATCTCGATCTCCATTTGCCCAATGCTGGTGAATCCTAAGTCCATCAAATTATTTGAGAAACACTCCTTGTACTTAACTAATATCTCTTTTAACCAGTCAATCTCATTTTCAGTTAAATCAGGGCCATAATTAAGTCTCTCGCAAAGTTCATTGTTTTCTAGAGCCAAAACGTTAACATTTAAACTATCATTACTCCTAAGGGCACGTGTTACCAAGCAATCGCGTTTTAAAATAACTATGTTTTCCGAAACATTTTGAATTAGTAAGCTACCTTTACTATTCAGAATCTCATATTCTCCCGGCAAAAAAAAAAAAAAAAAAAAAAAAAAAAAGATAAAGTTCATAACCAGGACCCTCGGATGTATACGGTTCCGGAATATTCGATTGCACAATTGACGGGAACTAAGCACAATTCTTTCGGATGTATAGAAATATCAGCAATGGATGTCAGGTGAATCTTATGCACGGCTTCACGTGTAAAAATCTGTTTATCGAAAGTTTTGGTAATGACGATACCCGGTTTTTCTGTGAAACTATGTCCTACTAAAACAGGGTACTTAATCACATCGTCTGCCACAACTACGTACTTCGTACTAAAATGAGCAGGTTCGTTACAATTGTAACATACTATAGAACTAGAATTACATTTCATCTTCGGGTCATAGCTAACGGATTTGTTATTAGAATTATATGACGAAACATTTGTTCTCTTTTCGTGAAACCGCGCCTTATCCATTTCGCGTGGTTGCTGTTTAGTTGATTGAAAGTATTCTAAAATTTGTTCAGGTTCCTGACACTTCAATGCTTTAGCACCTAATCTTAACGAACGGTCATCAATTCCGTACAGTAGGCAATCGACGGCCCGCTTACCCTTTATATCACAACGGTTTAATAAATTGATTTTTTCATAGTAGTATAGTTCTAACGATTCATTATATTTAACTCGTTTGGATAACATCTCCGTTAACAGCTCCGCATAATCGTCACTACTAGGGAATGATTCTAACAATTTATTTTTCCATTCGGGCCAAGAAAACGCCATAGTGGGTAACGTTTGGTACCAAGTTTTAGCAACACCTATCAATTTAGGCATCGCATAGTGTATGATTTGGTCGTCCCCCCATTTATAAAGCTTAGCACATTCATCAACTTTACTGAGCCACATCTGTATCGTTTGACCTTTAACCATCGGATCAAAATCCGGTACAACATAACCCAACATAGGAAATTTATTACCCTCAGACCGATTATTTACTAAAGTATTCACTAATTTGGTAAGTAGCAAATGAGTCGCATTGTCAGAACTATTATTGGAACGTCTTACCGGTGAGCTAGACCGCCTACGCGGCGATCTGGATACTCTGTGACCACGTACAACATTTCGGCTTAATCGGCTGCCCTGGTGACGTCGCCATAGATGCTCCTGACGACTGGCGCGGCTGCTCGAACTCCTACGGCGCCGCTGAAGCCGCTCACGATAGCTGGCGCTGCTACCGGTGCTTCCGCGGTGTCGCCGCTGATATTCACGATGACTGGCGCTGCTACCGGAACTCCTGCGGCGCCGCCGGTGATGGTCACGACGACTGGCACGGCTACTGGAACTCCTGTGGCGTTTTCGGTGTCGCGTATCATCACGTGCTTGGCCGCGCAGGCTTTTTCGGGATGAAACCTCCGTATCCGTAGAATATCTACTAGAACCGTCCCTACGGCTCCTGCTTTTCTTACCATTGCAATTCACTGTCACTGCTTTGTCTTTACAATTATTTTTTCTTTTCCTCGAACGTAAAACTTGATGATTTTCTGCTTTATCAGGTGTAAAGTATTCATTTTCCATGAAGGTAGGTACTTTGATATATTTTAACTTTTAGAAAAGTGAACGCACCAGATTTTCAACAATGTGAGCGTTTTTGTACTAAAATACAGTGCTAGCCTGTTCAATCCCACTTCTGAGATGAAGAGGTCGGATCAGGTTACTCTCACTCAAATAACAACAGATTGTCGAATTATTTATAGATTTAATCTGCACTACACAACGGTCCACCAAGAAGTGAGAGCTCCAAATTCGTATCGGGTGATGTCAACTGTCAACTCAGCGTTGACGTTGACACCATCCGTCGAGAACGAACGAATGAATATAAAAATAATACTTATGTATGTATCCTATTTCAAGCATCATAGACATCAAGTGTTCGGTTAAATGTAGTGTAGGCTAACATAAGTGATTGCTAAAATATATCATTGTAATGCATTGGAGCAATTTTATTGCTATATCTTCTATAAAACATGTATTTTATTTTAGAAAAATGGAGCCCAAGACATATGCCTCTTACTCGCAACTTGCTGCCCTTGTGAATTATTTCCAACATGGCAAGAGGCTAACGGCAAATAAACTTGAGAATGTGCAAGGACGGAGTACTGCAGATAAGCTGTGGCGGGACATAGCAGAACGCCTGATCATGATGGGTGGGAGCGATTATGTCGGTAGAAAAGTTAAACTATTTTATAAAGTTTAAGTCACCTGAACCTTCACGCAATAATCATTTTCTTAAACAAATTATCTGTGATAACACTCAACTTTCTGTTGTAGTAGCACTGGTAGTTCCTAAATATATAAAACTTTCTTCGAATAAGTATCACTTACAAAGCATCTACCTGTTGTTTTAGGTAGATTTCGATGAAATCGATCTACCTATTGGTTTCTTGACTACTGTCGAATTTAAAAAAAAATTCTTCATAGGAGGTCTAGTTATGACCCCCTGAGTCCGATATGACCACTGGTCAAAAAGTTTATATATATATATATATGTATGTATGGTTCCACTTCCCATTATTCACTTCCCATTATTTGCGGCACTCTCACGGTCGCATTTTTGCCCCGATCGCTTTCAAACTGCGGTCAAAAATTGCTTGGGTGTAAACTTAGTTTAAGTTCGTGAACGGGTGGAATCCGGCCTAAGGGGACGGTAGGGCCTCACTTTTTGTGAAATCAGTTTTTCCTCAAAATTTCACGTTCCATGAAAGATATTAGAACCGTTCTAATTTTATCCCATAGTATACATGAATACCAATAACTTTTAGTTAAAAACCTATAAGATTAAAACTTTAACTAAAAGTGGAGGGGGAAAAAACCAAAATTTTTCGGGAAAAAAATCATAACTTCTAACCGGTGAACATTCTTGCCGTCGGAAACATTTTTAATCGATAGGCCATTTTTAAGTCTAAAATACCAGGCCACTCAGAAAGTATTGCGAAAAAAAGTTTTTATATATGAGAGACTGGTCAGTTATAATCTATTTCTAAAATATGATTATTTATGAGTAAAAATAAGTACTTTCCAATTTCAAATTTTCTCTCTGCATTTTTTGCAAGATAATTTCAATTATTGTGTCTCATTGAAAAATGGATCTGCGTCGGGAACATTTTCGCGCTATGATTTTCTACGATTTCAAGTGTCGCCTGAAACCAGACGAATCGTACGATAGACTTCAAATGGCATTCATGGATGAAGGCCCTTCCAAGGTGACCGTGTATCGTTGGTATAACGAATTCAAGCGCGGTCGACTGACTTTGGAGGATGAAGAAAGAAGTGATCGCCCTTTGACGGCTGTTACGGAAGAAAACGTGCTAGCAGTGAAAAATTTAATCCAAGATAATAGACGAGTCACATATCAAGAGATTCAGCACATTCTTCAGATTGGATCGGGAAGCCTTCACGAGATTCTACACGTGCATCTTCGTGTGAGAAGGATAGTTTCACGCTGGGTGCCGAACAATCTCACCGATGCTCAGAAGCAGGCCCGGGTGGAATGGTGTCGTGATATGATAAACAAGTTTGAAGCAGGCGCGTCTCGGCGTGTATATGACATCATTACAGGTGATGAGTCGTGGATTTATCAGTATGATCCAGAAACAAAACGCCAGTCAACGGTTTGGGTGTTTCAAAACGAATCAACACCTACCAAAGTGAAGCGATCTAGAAGCGGAGGGAAGATTTTGATCGCGAGTTTTTTCAATTTGTCTGGCTACTTGTTATCAATCCCTTTACGAAATCAAAGAAGCATCAACGCTGAATGGTACACTACCAAATGCTTGGCAGAAGTTTTCTCTGTAGTGAGCTACAAGCGACCAAACACAGGGCTCCGCGGGATACTACTCCACCATGACAACGCGCCCGCACACACCGCGCTTAAAACGATGGACTTCCTGGACAGCACTCCGGTTAAACTCCTAGGTCACCCTCCTTACAGCCCTGACCTTGCACCGTGCAACTTCTTTTTATTCGCGAAAATAAAAAATCAGCTCAAAGGGATACAATTTTCGTCGCCGGAAGATGCGCTGTCAACGTTTGAGCAGGCTGTAAACGAGGTATCTGCGGCGGATTGGAAAAAGTGTTTTGAAAACTGGTTCAAACGCATGAAACTTTGTATAGAGGCTGGTGGAGAGTACTTTGAAAAGATTTAATAAAAAAATATTTACCTATAGAACACTTTTTTTTATTTTCGCAAAACTTTCTGAGTGTCCCACGTAAATGTCTGAAAAGTTTTTCGCTAAAAGTTACCATTTTCGAGAGAAAAAAATAAACTGTTTAAAGTCCGTAGTTCTCTATATAAAATAATATTAATTGCTTCACGAAATCTACCTGTGTGCTCCCCCTGCGGAAACGGATTTTTTTAAATTGTACTCATACAACATTATGCCCCATCGAAATTTGACTCTCATAAAAAAGGTACAAACCACATAACTTTGAAAATATGAATTCTGATAATTTAAATTAAAAGTTTGTTTATAGACTTCGAGGGATCTGAAATCTAACATAAAAAAGACAGCAAAAAAATCCGTTCCCGCAGGGGGAACGCACAGGTAGATTTCGTGAAGCAATTAATATTATTTTATATAGAGAACTACGGACTTTAAACAATATTTCGTGAAGATTTCCGTACCGCACTATTTTTTTTCTTTTTCTCTCTTTCGCTCGACTTCGTCTCACTCAGCTCAATTATGTGTAAAGTACGATGTCTTGAATTAAAAAAACTCGTTTAAAGCGGAGCAAGGGCGGGTTGCTAAAATTATAACTTGAGGAAGTGACAGTGACAACAGTGACAAGTGTGACAATGACGACAGTTCGTTAAAACATTTATGTTAACATTAATGAAAATTTAGATGGACTTGACATTGGCGTCTTCGCCATTAATAATTTCATAAACATTTATTATATTTTACTAGAGATTGGTGAAATTGCGGTGATTCTACTGCAGAAGCCATTAACTAAAAGAAGAAGAAGAAGAAGATGTGTTAGGTTTTCGTAAGTCCGCAGTGTTGCCATTTTAGCGACTTTAGTCGCTTGATCTAAGAATCGCACTAGTATTATGGTTTTTAATAGCCTTAAAGACCTATTTTTTTAATTTACTTTTTTTATTAACATACATACATTTTACGGCCTTTTTCATTAAGTCCTAGCCACTTTACCTATATTTATTTTGACATTATTTGTAGTGTAGGTACTGTTATGTAACTAATAAAATAAAGATAAAAAATATATGAAGCAATTTTATAAAAAAAAAAAATCATTCTCACAAAATCACAAAATACAAAATCAATCTCGTATAAATACACTATAATCTCTTCTTTTTATTTTACAAAAGTTATTAAAATTTGACACGACATACACACGACCGAGAGACAAGTTTGTTAGGTTTTTTAAATAAGCTAAAATAATCTATCAAATTAATAATCAATTTATAAAAAAATTGGACTAAAATATATTAGAAATACGTTTGAAGCATTGTTCCCTATTATTACTATTAGGTATACAAATATTTTCACGTATTTATAGTTATTGTATGACCAAATGTTACCGATTCAATACGAAAAGTATTTATTGAATGTTAAAATTGTTAAAGTTTTTCACATGGTACCATAAACAATGAAACTATAAAAAAATTATATATTAGATTATATAATTATACATTATATTATACATATATTAGTATAGTTTACAGATTATACATATATATTAGTTCTTTTCCATACTGAATACCAAAGTTTTACCCATCGATTTATCACGTTACGTTACGTAGGTAAGTAAGAAAATCACAAGTAGGTATTATAAACGTACCATCCGAAGTCTGGCCCCCAAACTGAAGGGCACAGCTCTCGCTCTGGCGCGGCTGCTGCCCAACATGAAGGGGCCCGATGACTCCTGCAGGAGACTCTACGCGGGGATCGTGCGGTCCATGGCCTTGTATGGGTGCCCAATATGGGCGGAGGCCCTGAAGGCCGGAAGTGTGCGGATGCTGCGCGCTCCGCAGCGAGTGATGGCCATCAGGGTCATCCGCGGTTACCGCACGATCTCCTTCGAGGCGGCGAGTCTCCTTGCCGGAACTCCGCCATGGGACCTGGAGGCGAGAGCCCTTTCGCAACTGTACCAGTGGCGAAAGGAGGCGCGGGAGCAGGGACTGAACCCCGAGCATCGAGAAATCGAGGCCGTGCAGTCCCAGCTCCGCCAGGCCATCGTGGTGGAGTGGAAGGAACGACTTGGGCGACCAAGCTCAGGGCACGCCGCAATAGCGGCGGTAAGGCCCATCATGGAGGATTGGCTAGAGAGGCGACACAGAAGCCTGTCGTACCGACTGACGCAGGTGATCTCCGGGAAGGGGTGCTTCGGGGACCACCTGCATCGGATCAGGAAGGAGCCAACGCCTGAGTGTCATCACTGTGACGCGAGCGAGGACTCAGGGCTGCACACGCTGGCGGACTGCCCGGCGTCGGAGGTGCCGAGACGTGACCTCGTGGCAGCCATCGGGGTGGGAGCGCCACCGCTGGCCGGCGGGGGGGAATCCGAGGGGATTTCCGCACGAAAAAAAAAAAAAAATGTATAAACGTACCCGAGGGGGCCATCTCGAAACCGGAGATGGCCCAGGGTCAGTCGGGGTGCGAGGGATATGCTCTATGGGCAACCTTACACCCCGGCGTTTGTAGACCCTAGACGGCGTGCGGTTTTAGTCGTTTCAAGCCCGACATAACCACCCCCGCTGGCCGGCGGGGGGGTATCCGAAGGGATTTCCGCACGAAAAAAAAAGGTATTATAAACGTAATTTTACTGACCCGACAATCTAACGCGGTAGCGTGTTAGGTTAGAAAAAGCAAAATTTTATTGAAATTCATTCCTAACCTGACCCTGTTCCTTTCTCGACCCGATCCATTTATTCCTGACCTGTGGGCCTACCGCCCAAGTGTCGTCGATATCACAGCCGTCGAAATGTTGCGTTGGTCAAGGTCGGCGACGGCCATTTTGTACCGCCCCATTGATATTCGATGCCGGCGCGGCGTAAGATTGAATGAAACGCTGTTTTTGACAGTTAAATAGCTGCCGCCTAAAAAAATTCAAATCGACGGCGTCGCTTTGAAGTGTCATTTCATTACGGCACTTCATGAGCTGTCGTTTTGAATATTATTTTCTTTTCCGACGGTTGATTACGATGCCGATTGCACCTAACACTGGGCTACTATGGCTTTTATGGGCGCGACTGCCGACGAGTGGTTTCTGCCGTCCTATTGCACCTAACACTGGGCTACTATGGCTTTTATGGGTGCGACTGCCGACGAGTGGGTTCTGCCCTCCTATTGTACCTAACACTGGGCTACTATGGCTTTTATGGGGGCGACTGGGTTCTGCCCTCCTATTGCACCTAACACTGGGCTACTATGGCTTTTATGGGGGCGACTGCCGACGAGTGGATTTTGCCTTCCTATTGTACCTAACACTGGGCTACTATGGCTTTTATGGGGGCGACTACCGACGAGTGGGTTCTGCCCTCCTATTGCACCTAACACTGGGCTACTATGGCTTTTATTGGGGTGACTGGGCTTACCCGGGGTGCCTGGCAATGGACACTTGGGCAGGACACCGTGCGGTTTTAGTCGATGCACGACATAACCGCCCCCGCAGCCCAGCGGGGGGTATCCGAAGGGATTTCCGCACGTGAAAAAAAAAGGATCGGTCTGGGCTGCTGACTAGATGTTTGCCGTCACATTCTTTGGCACCGTTTGACATCTTTAAATGTAAAAGAGTCGATTTTGAGGTGTTTTTGTACGACCTTAGTAACAGCCTCAACCGCTTCCTCGCCCGTCGTCTCTGCAATGCCATGTAATAGTAGAATCTTTCGGCCGCTACGTGTCTCCAGATTATCTACCTCCCGTGCAACTGTATCAAGATGTTGTGAGAAAGACTTAAGTGCCTATAACACGAATGTTTTAAATGCACCAAACTCATCAGCCAGGCTTCCTGTACTTGTTGAGGACTCCTTCTGCAGGTCTGCCTCAAATCTTGCCATTCGATCTTCAAAATATTTTTGCATATCTACGGTTTTGCATATATATACATATTTACGGTTTCCGACAAATGTTTTGCAGTGCGGTCTATCGAATTTGTCATATTATAGAATACTGCCTACTATAGCCTGAATTATTTTGAAACAGAGTACTTTGTAATCCGAAATATTACAGATCACAATGATAAGATTCTACCTGAAGTACAAATCATACTACGTAAGGAACTCTATATTGTTAGGTGCGCGGGGCACAAATTAAATGCCGTGCAACAAAGAGGTTTATTCGCTCACCACAAACTACACAACTAAATAACTACCACACAAAGTACTCTTCAACAGTTCAATTCACTCAGCAGTTCACAGTAGTCCACAATCGTTGCTTAAGTCGCAGGTATAACTCTTGGTTCACTTCGGTAAGATGTGTTCGCTTTCGCTTTCTTTAAACTGACTGCGTGGTGATTAACGCAGTCAGTTTATTTTCGGCTATCAAGCCGGGCGCTTTTATAGCTCTTAATTCGGAGGGTAGATTGTTCAGCGTTCGAGAAGAGTACCTACAATCACACGCCGACGGTCGACGTGACTGACCTTGTTATCAAGATTTGTAGGTAAAGTAGGTATAGGTATTTGAAGTACTTGTGGTTTTGTGTTAGCTTTTCTAGATTCTTCTACACTGTTAGGTAGAGTACTTTGACACTAACAATGCGATTTCCAATTTGCAATTTCCAGAAGATTCTATCAGTAGTTTTTGAGATATCGACGATCGTCGTAACAATATCTTACAATCGGGTTAGGTTAGTAAAAACCGCATAGTCAAAGCATGCCGAAGCATTACGTGCTCATGTAGTTTTTAAAATCTAATCCACTGAAGGGCTAAGATTTTGGGTCATCACTACATAGTATAAAATAAAGTCGCTTTCTCTGTCCCTATGTATGATTTAATCTTTAAAACTACGCAACGGATTTTGATGCGGTTTTTTTTAATAGATAGAGTGATTGAAGAGGAAGGTTTAAATGCATAATAACATCCATTGCACCCGTGCGAAGCCGGGGCGGGTCGCTAGTTATTCATAAATTGGCATATTTGTAACTTCAACTGGCAATCGGGTTAGGTAAGGAACAAAAATATCGGATTAGGTTAGTAAAAGGTCAGGTTAGTAATTATTTTTATTTTATTTTGCCAGGTCAGGGTATCGGATCAGTGGGCCTACTGCCCAAGTGTCGTCGATATCACAGCCGTCGAAATGTTGCGTTGGTCAAGGTCGACGGCCATGTTGTACCGCCCCATTGATAATCGATGCCGGCGCGGCGTAAGAATGAATGAAACGCTGTTTTCGACAGTTAAATAGCTGCCACCTAACAAAATTGCACCTAACACTGGGCTACTATGGCTTTTATGGGAGCGACTGGGTTCTGCCCTCCTATTGTACCTAACACTGGGCTACTATGGCTTTTATGGGGGCGACTGCCGACGAGTGGGTTCTGCCCGCCTATTGCACCTAACACTGGGCTACTATGGCTTTTATTGGGGCGACTGGGTTCTGCCCTCCTATTGCACCTAACACTGGGCTACTATGGCTTTTATTGGGGCGACTGGGTTCTGCCCTCCTATTGCACCTAACACTGGGCTACTATGGCTTTTATGGGGGCGACTGGGTTCTGCCCTCCTATTGCACCTAACACTGGGCTACTATGGCTTTTATGTGGGCGACTAGGTTCTGCCCTCCTATTGTACCTAACACTGGGCTACTATGGCTTTTATGGGGGCGACTGCCGACGAGTGGGTTCTGCCCTCCTATTGCACCTAACACTGGGCTACTATGGCTTTTATGGGGGCGACTGGGTTCTGCTCTCCTATTGCATCTAACACTGGGCTACTATGGCTTTTATGGTTGCAACTGGGTTCTGCCATCCTATTGCACCTAACACTGGGATACTATTGCTTTTATGGGGCCTAGTGTTAGGTGCCGTAATGAAATGACACTTCAAAGCGACGCCGTCGATCTGAATTTTTTTAGGCAGCAGCTATTTAACTGTCAAAAATAGTGTTTCATTCATTCTTACGCCGCGCCGGCATCGATTATCAATGAGGCGGTACAAAATGGCCGTCGACCTTGACCAACCCAACATTTCGACGGCTGTGATATCGACGACACTTGGGCGGT
Source organism: Cybosia mesomella (assembly GCA_946251805.1). NCBI lineage: Eukaryota > Metazoa > Arthropoda > Insecta > Lepidoptera > Erebidae > Cybosia > Cybosia mesomella. The sequence continues at coordinate 12,230,226 of OX276397.1, forward strand.
AGGCCCACTGATCCGATACCCTGACCTGGCAAAATAAAATAAAAATAATTACTAACCTGACCTTTTACCAACCTAATCCGATACGTTTGTTCCTTACCTAACCCGATTGCCAGTTGAAGTTACAAATATGCCAATTTATGAATAACTAGCGACCTGCCCCGGCTTCGCACGGGTGCAATGGATGTTATTATGCATATAAACCTTCCTCTTCAATCACTCTATCTATTAAAAAAACCGCATCAAAATCCGTTGCGTAGTTTTAAAGATTAAAGCATACATAGGGACAGAGAAAGCGACTTTATTTTATACTATGTAGTGATGACCCAAAATCTTAGCCCTTCAGTGGATTAGATTTTAAAAACTACATGAGCACGTAATGCTTCGGCATGCTTTGACTATGCAGTTTTTACTAACCTAACCCGATTGTAAGATATTGTTACGACGATCGTCGATATCTCAAAAACTACTGATAGAATCTTCTGGAAATTGCAAATTGGAAATCGCATTGTTAGTGTCAAAGTACTCTACCTAACAGTGTAGAAGAATCTAGAAAAGCTAACACAAAACCACAAGTACTTCAAATACCTATACCTACTTTACCTACAAATCTTGATAACAAGGTCAGTCACCTCGACCGTCGGCGTGTGATTGTAGGTACTCTTCTCGAATGCTGAACAATCTACCCTCCGAATTAAGAGCTATAAAAGCGCCCGGCTTGATAGCCGAAAATAAACTGACTGCGTTGATCACCACGCAGTCAGTTTAAAGAAAGCGAAAGCGAACACATCTTACCGAAGTGAACCAAGAGTTATACCTGCGACTTAAGCAACGATTGTGGACTACTGTGAACTGCTGAGCGACTTGAACTGTTGAAGAGTACTTTGTGTGGTAGTTATTTAGTTGTGTAGTTTGTGGTGAGCGAATAAACCTCTTTGTTGCACGGCATTTCATTTGTACCCCGCGCACCTAACAATATAGAGTTCCTTACGTAGTATGATTTGTACTTCAGGTAGAATCTTATCATTGTGATCTGTAATATTTCGGATTACAAAGTACTCTGTTTCAAAATAATTCAGGCTATAGTAGGCAGTATTCTATAATATGACAAATTCGATAGACCGCACTGCAAAACATTTGTCGGAAACCGTAAATATGTATTATATGTAAAACCGTAGATATGCAAAAATATTTTGAAGATCGAATGGCAAGATTTGAGGCAGACCTGCAGAAGGAGTCCTCAACAAGTACAGGAAGCCTGGCTGATGAGTTTGGTGCATTTAAAACATTCGTGTTACAGGCACTTAAGTCTTTCTCACAACACCTTGATACAGTTGCACGGGAGGTAGATAATCTGGAGACACGTAGCGGCCGAAAGATTCTACTATTACATGGCATTGCAGAGACGACGGGCGAGGAAGCGGTTGAGGCTGTTACTAAGGTCGTACAAAAACACCTCAAAATCGACTCTTTTACATTTAAAGATGTCAAACGGTGCCAAAGAATGGGACGGCAAACATCTAGTCAGCAGCCAGCAGCCCAGACCGATCCTTTTTTTTTACGTGTGGAAATCCCTTCGGATACCCCCCCGCCGGGCAGCGGGGGCGGTTATGTCGTGCATCGACTAAAACCGCACGGTGTCCTGCCCAAGTGTCCATTGCCGGGCACCCCGGGTAAGCCCAGGATAATGTTGATGGCGCTAAGGTTACTGACATAACGCCACATCACCGCCGCAGGTACGATGTTTTTTTAAAAAGAACTGAAATTGAATAGTTTTTAGACCGGCGGGTCCAAAACAGCCACTTCATTGGAATGGTATTTGGAAAATAATATAGGTCATACTGAAAATCTGCCTCTTCTGTATGGAAATTCGTAAAATGGTCCACGAAGTAAGAATTCCTTTTTCACATTTTCTAATAAATGCAATATAATATAAAGAAAGTAAGAAACAATATTAACGTTTTGTAATATGTTTTAGTCATAAAATATTTTTTATTACTTAACTTAAGCCATTATATAGGTGTGCCGAACTACAGCACCATCTAGCGAAAGTGTAGTCAATTAATCTTATATTCAAGGCTACTACAATTCTTAATGTATTTGCTGATTGGATACTTATAATATGTGATTTAAAAAAAGGTTTCTTGGTATATCAAACATTTAGAAATCCATTTAAAATAAATATTTATAGCTGTTAAGTACAACAGAACCCAATGTTTTGAAATTTGAGTCAAGTAGATGTTAACGGATAACAGATGACCTTGACAAGTTACTGAAATAACCAGATTTTGTTTAATTTCCCTCTCATAAATTTATTTGCAATAATTCAATGGTGGGTAATCCGTATTTAATCGTTTTATCGTTTTAAATACACAAATTCCACAAAATAATCTACTTAGTTATTAAAGACTGTACAAAAAAATAACCGGTAAACATACGATCTTTACTTTTTCCATGCGGCAACATTTACACCTAATGTGAATCTGCGAATCTTGTAATTATCAGATGAGTAACCATTTTACGAATAATAGAGGAATTGCTTGGGATCTACTGGAAGTTCTTAAAGTTATTCGCTTTTAGCAGAAGCCTTTGAAAATGGTAAACAGTGAAAAAAATAATAGTAGGATGAAACCCATTGGAACAGAATATAATAAAATAATTTACGGGTATCTGGGTCAGGAAGTGGACGGGGATGTGTTTTTAAAGGTGAAAAACGGTTTATCTCGATTTCTGGTAAAATAACAAGTCCTATGGAAAAAAGGTAAATAGCAAAGTTGTAGTAAGAAAAAGAATTGAATTTACACTTTTTTCACATAAACTCAAAATTCATGTGAAACTAACCATGTTTCCGGTTTTTTATTTTTATCTTTTAAAAAAGATTTTTTTTCACGAAATTGGGTGAAAATTTCCTTTTTATGTGCCAAATATACTGTATTTTTTTAAATATTGATTTTTTCACCTTATATTGACTTAATATCGAAAAATTCATTTTTATCCTTTTGTTCGTTGTCCACAAATACCTGTTTATAGGCAACTATTGCTTTATAATGTTTACTTGTGCAAAATATAACATCATGGTGCGTATCAACTTAAAATTAACAAAAAAATCTAGATTGGGATAATACGACTGAGCTATCTGGGAACACGAATGAACATCAAAATGGAATATCCCAGGGTAGATTTATTTTTAATTAAAGTTTTGTTGAAAATCATGAAAATACCCAGAGGCACTAATGAAAAAAAAATCCGTTCCTCAGGGGGAACGCACAGGTAGATTTCGTGAAGCACTTAATATTATTTTATTAACATGTTTAATTTTTTTTTCTCGAAAACGGTAACTTTTAGCGAAAAGCTTTTCAGACATTTATTTTAGACTTACAAATGGCCTATCGATTAAAAATGTTTCCGACGTCAAGAATGTTGACCGGTTAGAATTTACGATTTTTTTCCCGAAAAATTTTGGTTTTTCCCCCCTCCACTTTTAGTTAAAGTTTTAGTCTTATAGGTTTATAATTAAAAGTTGTTGATATTCAGGTATACTATGGGATAAAATTAAAACGGTTCTAATATCTTTCATGGAACGTGAAATTTTGAGGAAAAACTGATTTCACAAAAAGTGAGGCCCTACCGTCCCCTTAGGCCGGATTCCACCCGTTCACGAACTTAAACTAAATTTACACCCAAGCAATATTTGACCGCAGTTTGAAAGCGATCGGGGCAAAAATGCGACCGTGAGAGTGCCGCAAATTTTGGGAAGTGGAACCATACATACATATACACAATATATATAAACTTTTTGACCAGTGGTCATTTCGGACTCAGGGGGTCATAACTAGACCTCCTATGAAGAATTTTTTTTAAAATTCGACAGTAGTCAAGAAACCAATAGGTTGATCGATGGTAGGGGTGTGAGTTGGGTAACCTCCTCGAGTGTCGCTCCGATTCCGATCCCGCTGCAGTTCGGGGGGTACGGAATCGGAGCGGCCGGTACACCCTGGGCGGCGGTCAATGGCTTCCCCTTCACCCCTTCATAGGGTTGGCATTGATCGTCGGCCAATACCCAACGTGGCGGGAACACATCGCTCTCCGTACTCCTCTGCTTTCAGAGGAGACAGGATGAGCGATGCTGTTAGTGGTCAGATGGCCCAGGGTCAGCCGGGGTGCGAGGGATATGCTCTATGGGTAACCTTACACCCCGGCGTCTGAAGACCCGAGACGGCGTGCGGTTTTAGTCGGTGCAAGCCCGACATAACCGCCCCCGCTGGCCGGCGGGGGGGTATCCGAAGGGATTTCCGCACGATAAAAAAAAAAAAAAAAAAGGTTGATCGATGGTGGACTGGGCCGCACGACTCGGCCTAGTCCTCCTAAATCGGGGAGCCGTGGACACGTTCGTGACCTCGAGGGGTAGCTCCATCGTGGACCTATCGTTCACGAGCCCCTCGTTGGCGCGACGTGTTCAGGGCTGGCGCGTCGTTTTGGGGGAGGACACTAGTTCGGATCACCGATACATTCGGTTTGACGTGTCCCCCCCTGCGAGCGACGCGCCGGCTGCACTGGCTCCACCCGAGCCACGTTGGGCGCTTTGCGACTTGATCGGGAGCTCCTCCTGGAAGCCGCCATCGTACAGGCCTGGGCCCCTGCGCCGGACAGGCCTGTCAGCATAGACGATGAGGCGGAGTGGTTCCGGGAGGCCATGACCCGTGTCTGTGACGCGGCGATGCCTAGGGCTCCGCCCTATAATCCGAGGGGTCAGGTCTACTGGTGGTCGTCGGAGATCGCGCAGCTCAGACGGGGCTGCGTGATCACGCACCGCCGGTGGGCCCGATTCCGTAGGAGGCGTCGCCGCCCCGCAGATGCGGAGGCCCGAGAGGCGGAGTTGTACGAGGGATACAGGGAGGCCAGACGAGCCCTCCGAGCGGAGATAAGGCGTTCCAAACGGGACGCCTTCCGCGAGCTGCTGGCGACACTGGAGCGGGACCCTTGGGGGCGGCCCTACCGGATGGTGAGGGGCAAGCTGCGCCCCAAGGCCCCGCCGTTAACCCGGTGTCTCCAGCCGGATCTGCTCGGAGGAGTTGTTGGCTCCCTGTTCCCAGCGCGGGCGGTGGAACATGTTCCACCGCAGATGACTCCGCCTCGGTTGCGCATGGCGCCCGACGTGGAAGACGACGACGTGCCCGAGGTCACTTGGGTAGAACTAGAGCTGGCGGTGAGAAGGCTAAGAGCCAAACACACCGCCCCGGGACCCGACGGCATTCCAGGCCGAGCGTGGGTCCTAGCTCTAGTCGACGACGCTCTCGAGCCCCGACTGAGAGGGCTTCTCAGCGCATGTTTGGAGCGGGGCCAGTTTTCGAAATTGTGGAAGACGGGGAAACTGGTCCTCATCCGAAAGGAGGGGCGCCCGGCGGACTCGCCGTCCGCCTACCGGCCCATAGTGTTGCTCGACGAGGTGTGCAAGCTCTTTGAAAGAGTAATTGCGAAGCGCCTCGTCGAGCACCTCTCAAGAGTGGGGCCGGACCTGGCGGATGGCCAATATGGCTTCCGCCAGAGGCGCTCCACCGTGGATGCCATCATGCGCGTGAGGGCTCTGGCGGAGGATGCAGTAGCCCGGGGTGAGGTGATGTTGGCGGTGTCCCTGGACATCGCCAACGCGTTCAACACCTTGCCCTGGAGTTGCATTAGGGAGGCGCTCGTGTATCACGAAGTGCCTCTCTACCTCCGCCGCATAGTCGGGGCGTATTTGACGGAGAGAGCCGTCATCTACCCAACCGTGACAGTCTCGGTCGGCGTGAAATGTCGTGCGGTGTTCCACAGGGATCGGTCCTGGGGCCGCTCCTGTGGAACATCGGATACGACTGGGTGCTTCGCGGTGAGCTCGTAGGCGGTGCCGCCGTCACGTGCTACGCGGACGACACGCTCGTGACGGCGTGCGGGGCGACGTACCACGAAGCGACCCGAAAGGCCACGACCGCGGTTGCCCAAGTCGTTAGGCGGATCCGGCGGCTGGGTCTCGAGGTGGCCCTGCATAAAACCGAGGCCCTGTTCTTCCATGGGCCTCGGATCAAGCCACCCGAGGGATCCAGTCTCATCGTGGGAGGAAATCGCATCGGCATCAAGCCCCAAATGAAATATTTGGGGCTCGTGCTCGACGGCCGATGGGACTTCGGAGAGCACATCCGAAGTCTGGCCCCCAAATTGAAGGGCACAGCTCTTGCTCTGGCTCGGCTGTTGCCCAACATGAGGGGGCCCGATGACTCCTGCAGGAGACTCTACGCGGAGATCGTGCGGTCCATGGCCCTGTATGGGTGCCCAATATGGGCGGAGGCCCTGAGGACCAGAACTGTGCGGATGCTGCGCGCTCCGCAGCGAGTTCTGGCTATCAGGGTCATCCGAGGGTACCGCACGATCTCCTTCGAGGCGGCGAGTCTCCTTGCCGGAACTCCGCCATGGGACCTGGAAGCGAGAGCCCTTTCGCAACTGTACCAGTGGCGAAAGGAGGCGCGGGAGCAGGGATGGAACCCCGAGCCTCGAGAAATCGAGGCCGTGCAGTCCCAGCTCCGCCAGGCCATCGTGATGGAGTGGAAAGAACGACTTGGGCAACCAAGCGCAGGGCACGCCGCAATAGCGGCGGTAAGGCCCATCATGGAGGATTGGCTGGAGAGGCGACACGGAAGCCTCTCCTACCGACTGACGCAGGTGATCTCAGGGAAGGGGTGCTTCGAGGACCACCTGCATCGGATCAGGAAGGAGCCAACGCCTGAGTGTCATCACTGCGACGCGAGCGAGGACTCAGGGCTGCACACGCTGGCGGACTGCCCGGCGTGGGAGGCGCCGAGGCGTGACCTCGTGGCAGCCATCGGGGTGGGAGTCCTCTCGCTCGGCAGCATGATTGCGGCAATGGTGCGGAGCGCGAGCGCGTGGGCCGCCGCCGCCTCCTTCTGCGAGCATGTAATGCTCGCGAAAGAGGTGGCGGAGCGCGCCCGGGAGAGACTTAGAACTCTCCCGGTCCGCCGAGCCCGCAACTTGCTCGCCGCGCGTCGCAGGCAACTCAGGCGCCGGAGGTCGCTTAACGACCTCCGTCCTCCATGAGCGCAGGCCTGGGGGTGGCGGGTGAGGCCACCTGTCACCCCAGCAGAAGCAGGCCGGGACGGTGGGGCGACTAGCGCCCCTCCCCCAAACCGGGGCAAGACGGGGACACCGTGGTTCCCAAACCCGAGGGGGCCATCTCGAAACCGGAGATGGCCCAGGGTCAGTCGGGGTGCGAGGGATATGCTCTATGGGCAACCTTACACTCCGGCGTCTGTAGACCCGAGACGGCGTGCGGTTTTAGTCGGTTCAAGCCCGACATAACCGCCCCCGCTGGCACGCGGGGGGGTATCCGAAGGGATTTCCGCACGATAAAAAAAAAAAAAAGGTAGATCGATTTCATTGAAATCTACCTAATTAGGTAGGTTCTAATAATTACCTCTATGGTTTAATATTTTAAATATGTACCCTATAAATATAATAGGTCTTTACCTATGTAATTGTCGTTCTGCAGTACTGGCCATTTCAAATCAAAATAATTTTTGTTTGGCTATGAATTCTAATTTCAAATTAATTTTATTTTAAAAACATGGAATTCATTTTCCAAAAGTAGTCATTTGTTTGTTGATTAGTGTTACGTTTTCATCGTATTTCAATCTTAGTCAAAGTCAAAGTCAAAGTCTTTATTTTTCAAAATAGTGCAACGTAATTACATCTTTTTGACGTCAATAATTGCTTAATACTAAGTTTACCACCGCTTCCTAGGCGCTAGTGGAGAAGAAACGGCGCAACAAACTCCACTGTGGCATTTTCTAGACGTCAGCTTATAATAGTGATTTCTTAAGACTAAATATGGACGAATGTACATTTTTGTCTCGTGTCAAGATAAATAAAGGTATTTAAAAAAAACGTTATAATAAAATTTAACCCAAGTTAATCGTTCAAATAATTGAAAAAAGTTAAAATATGGTAAAAAGGTCGTGTGCCTACTACAATATTATGCTGTAGTTGTAACATTTTAGCATTTAGGAGGACCCTGCACCATGCTCAAACCAGACATTTTTGTCTTTAAGGTAATCATCTGTCCTATAGTATGCTTTTTTTACATAAGGTGGTCTTAACAAAGGTTTTAAATTTATTGTCAGGCATACCAAGGACCGATTCAGGCAATTTGTTATAAAAGCGTATACCTTCCCCCCTAAAAGAATCACTAACTTTGCTAAGCCGATAACATGGAAGGATCAGTTTATTTTTATTACGCAGATTTCTGTCTGTAATGTCACTTACTTTTGTAAAATTGGATATATTTTTCCTGACATACAGTATGTTCTCGAATATATATTGGGAAGCTACAGTTAAAATATTAATCTTTTTAAATCGTTCCCTAAGAGAATCTCTCTTGCCTAAACAATAAATGGCACGAACTGCCCTCTTTTGTAGTATAAATATAGTTTCTAAATCTGCTGCATTCCCCCAAAGTAGTATTCCATAAGACATCAGACTATGAAAATAACTAAAATATACCAGCCTAGCAGTAGGTTCATCTGTCAACTGCCTAATCCGTCTGACAGCATAAGCAGCAGAACTGAGTTTATTGGCCAAAATAGTGATATGGTCACCCCATTGCAATTTCGAATCTAGTGTTATGCCTAGAAAAGTAATGCTGTTTACAAATTCCAACCTTTGCCCCTCCAGCACGACACTAACGTGTGCTTGCCTCACATTAGGCAGTGTAAACTTAATGCATTTGGTCTTTTCTGCATTCAACAATAGGTTGTTTGCATAAAACCAATTTGAAATGGCGTTCAAAATATTATTGATATTACTCGCATCTGTACTACGCCGATCTACTTTGAATATCAGTGATGTATCATCTGCAAACAATACTACAAACAAGCTTGAGCCTCGATCGTATAAGGCAGGTCATTGACATACACCAAGAAGAGAAAAGGTCCTAGGATTGATCCCTGTGGTACGCCTATTTTGACGTTTGATCCGTTTGACTTGACGTTATTCACAACGACAGTCTGAAGCATATCTGCTAAGTATGATTTTAATAGTTCTATTGATTTCTCATCAAAACCATATCGACGTAGCTTGAGCAAGAGTGTTTGATGGTCAACACAATCAAATGCTTTAGAAAGATCACAGAATACCCCAATAGCATCCTGCGATCCCTCCCAAGCATCGTAAATTAGGCTGACTAGAGCCACTCCCGCATCGGTGGTAGATTTCCCGCCAGTAAAGCCATATTGTTGGCTATGGAAAAGATTGTTGGTCTTGAAGTACAGTTGCATCTGATTGAGCATCACTCTCTCAAACACCTTACTCAGAGCTGGCAAAATAGAGATGGGGCGGTAGTTTCCAAGTTCCGACTACAGTACAGACTTGACAATAGTTTCATTGAATATGTCAAAAATTACTCCAAGGTATTCAAAAAAGTATGTAGACAAGCGAAGGCCATTCATATTAAAAGGAAAATAATTGAGGCTCCCAATAAAATGAAAGAAACTTGGAAAGTTATTAACAAAGAGTCTGGTAAATGTAAAGTGAGGGATACTGTTACTAAAATTAAATTAGAAAAACAGAATATAACCTCTGCGAAGGATATTGTAAATGCTTTTGAAGATTATTTTACCAATATTCCATTGCAACTCACTTCCTCTATTAACTCTAGCGCTAACAGTGCTGTGGCCCTTGTTGAGTTCTTCTAAATTTAAGTTCAAACATATTGATCCCAATGACATTTTAAAAGCATTTAAAAATCTAAAAATAAAAATGTCCGAGGATTACTGGGGCATGTCAGTTAGTTTAATTAGTCATATAATTAATATCATTGCACCTGATCTAGCACTCATATTTAATGAATGTATAGATGAAGGCACATTTCCTAATTTAATGAAACACAGTAAACTAATACCATTATTTAAGAAAGTACATCCTTTCTTAAATAATGGTATTAGTTTACTGTCAGCTCAGCCTCGCTCTTTGGTGCGGAGACCATTTTTTATTAAGACCATGGAGCCACCTCTGATAGCAGACTTTCTGTTAAAGCAACTTACAATATTGTAAGTGTCTATACTGAACATCATATCACTCTCTTTGAGCCAATGCTCAGTCAAACACAAAATATCCACATTTAATTTCTCTAGAAATAACACAAAATATCCACATTTAATTTCTCTAGAAATAATTTCGTCATCATGGATACGTTAAAAATTCGGGTAATTATGGAATATGAGTATCGTCGTGGCAGCAACGCGCCACAAGCGGCACGCAACATCAACGACGTTTACGGAGCTAACACTACAAACCATCGCACCGCCTGTTATTGGTTTGCTCGCTTCCGTTCTGGAAATTTCGACCTGAAAAATGAACCTCGCGGTCGTCCGAAGACTTTGGTCGACAATGACGAATTAAAGGCGATTGTAGAAGCTGATGATACACAATCTACGGCTGAATTAGCAGCAGCTTTCGACGTTAGCGTCAAAACAATATTGGTCCATTGCGTCAAATTGGCAAGGTAAAAAAGCTTGAAAATGGGTGCCCCACGAACTCAATGTTCGCCAACGCGAAGTACGCGTGGAGACATGCCTTGCATTGCTCAACAAACACACAAATAAGGAATTTTGAAACGCATTGTTACTTGCGATGAAAAATGGATTCTGTTTGATAACTGCAAGCGCTCAGCAAGTTGGTTGGATCCTGGTTCAACACCTAAACAATGCCCTAAACGAAAACTTACCCCTTGAAAAGTGATGGTCACTGTTTGGTGGTCTAGCGCCGGTGTGATTCATCACAGCTTCTAACTAAACGGGGTGAGCATTACTGCAGATGTGTACTGTGAAGAACTGAACACAATGATGGACAAGCTGACACATCTCCAACCAGCATTGGTCAATCGCTCGTCTCCGCTGCTGCACGACAATGCGCGACCTCATACTGCAAACTTATTCTATAACTCTCTTATCATAGAACTGCAGACCTGGCTAGGGAGTAGTAGGGCTAAATCAACCCTTATACTTTCAAAGATACCATTTTATTTGCTAAAAATGTCCTTTGGCAATCTGAATTTTTATATTCCTTTTTTTATACCACTAAAAGACTCCATCTCCATCGCGCAATAAATAAATTTTCGTAGTTTGAAAGATCTAAGCGTACCTTTTTTTTTTTTTTTTATCGTGCGGAAATCCCTTCGGATACCCCCCCGCCGGCCAGCGAGGGCGGTTATGTCGGGCTTGCACCGACTAAAACCGCACGCCGTCTCGGGTCTTCAGACGCCGGGGTGTAAGGTTACCCATAGAGCATATCCCTCGCACCCCGGCTGACCCTGGGCCATCTCACCACTAACAGCATCGCTCATCCTGTCTCCTCTGAAAGCAGAGGAGTACGGAGAGCGATGTGTTCCCGCCACGTTGGGTATTGGCCGACGATCACTGCCAACCCTATGAAGGGGTGAAGGGGAAGCCATTGACCGCCGCCCAGGGTGTACAGGGTGTACAGGCCGCTCCGATTCCGTTCCCCCCGGACTGCAGCGGGATCGGAATCGGAGCGACACTCGAGGAGGTTACCCAACACACACCCCGATCTAAGCGTACCTATTTTTTTACAGACAGCTGGAAGTGACATTGTTTAATACTACGTAAGTAATGCATACCTAATCAGTACATTTTAGAATTAGTAATTTTTTCACCAATAGATGACCCTAACAGTTTCATATTTAAAACAATATAAATAAAACCAAATTCTATTTTGGCCATATTAAGCTGTGTAAAGGTAAAACCTAAGACTAGGTTAATCAATATACTTATGGCTATTTAAACTTATCAACAAAGTAGTTATGAGAAAATTATTAACATTATACATAACATTTTGTTCTAGTTTGTTTGTCTGTATAGAAATTATTTAATCTTTGGTAAAGATAAAGAATTGTTTTTCTCAAAATGGTTATCTCCTCTTACTCTCTGCCGCAACGCCCCCGTTTGTATCGTGGTCCAATCTATTATATTGTGACGAACTGTGATTTCTCCATTGATAAGTTGGGTGTTCCTAATCACATCATCACTCAAAATGTAAACTTTCCTGCGCCTCACCAATTGAAAAAAAGGCTTTCATAGGTACTATAGTCGGAATTATAATTCGATTCCACATTTGACATTAGCTACGTTAGCTACTGTCATTTTGTAAAATAATAATACCACATAATTATAATAGTGTAGTGATGAGCACAAAAATCGATAAACAATCGCGATTTATGTTTATGTAATCATAATATTGGTGTGCCAATTAAAGACTAAATTATTGATTTTTATTTAAATAAATACATAATTATTCATAATAATTATTTATTAATTAGTAACCGCTGCTTTATTTTATAAAACGTTAATATTTTTGTTTTTATATCTTAAAAACAAAACTATAAGTTTTGTAGTATAAAAGAGCCTAGATAGTTTTCTGTATTAGCAACCCGTGCGCGCTATTGCAGCTATCGCCATTTTGTTTATCTTGTCATTCGGCTTCATTCTCCCAGTCTGACTGCACGAATATCTTGTTTCATTGCGAATCGATATTTTGTTATTTTGTTGGGCTTTTGTTAAAGTTTTGTTACGTTGTATTTGTTGTTACGTTTATAGTTTCTTGTGAACTTTGAGTGAATCTATTTGTTTTGGCTTTCCATCAAAATGGATCCTCAGCCAAGTACATCACAAAAAGACGTGGATGTTTTCTTGTCCCCAAGAAAAAAACGTCCACGAAAAGCTTTCACTGTTACTGAAAAAGTAATGATCCGCAACGCCTACAAGTACGTGAAAAATGAAACTTCTGCGCAATTGGAGGCCTTTGAAGTTGTGGAAGAAAATGAATATATAAGCAAAGTTGCTGACATATTGGGAATAAACTCACGCTCTGTTTGTAACGTTTTGAAGGAAGGAAATAAAGGTGCGCCGCCAACTCCTCCTAAAAAATCTAAAACTAATAAAAAACCTACAAAATAATAAAACCTTCAAATTGACAGACGTGAGAAATTTATTTGAGGAAAGCATTCAAAAAATTACGGCTACCGAATGGTCTAAATGCGTATCCCATGTTGTCAAAGAAGAGGAAAAAATGAGTAGGCTAGATATGTTAATTGACAATATCACAGACAAATTTATAATAAATGTTACAGAAAGTGACAGCGATAGCGATAGCGATGACGGCAACGATTTATAAAATAAAATATTACCATAATACATCTATTTGTTTTATTTCTCATGATCCTTCATGATCACATTTTTTTATTTACTTCACACATAATTATTAAAGAAAACTCTCAGATCCTTAATAAAATTAATCGTCATAATTAAATTCGTTCAGAAATATTTAATTTCCTGATATACTTAGTTTCTATTAAAGTAGTAGTTGTTTAGATATACTACTTTAAACGAGAGGAATCGATCCGGAAATATTCCATTTCCGTATCGAATAATTTCGCAACGTCACTATTTAGTACTTCTCATAACGTTGCAATACTGAAATTGTCAAATCTGGAATCGAATTATAATTCCGGCTATAGTCTGCACAACTCTTAAATATAATGGTTTCATAGAAAAACGATATTGAATATACCTTATTTTCTATGGTTCCATTAGCCAATGGGTCCACGGTTGATTGGTTGCCGTAAGTAACAGATAACATAATTGTTGAATACAACCAAAGTCTTCTAATCATGTATATGACCTTGCACAAAAATATCGGAACATGGATTTCATCAAATATATGAATTCATTCAAAGTTTCATAATCATAGTAACAAACACAGCGCCAATGGATTCTAAGCAACCAAAGTATCCAAAAATATGAAGCACTATATGAAAATATTTTTTTGATTTTCTTTCAAATGTAAAGAAATCCAAGATAAGAGAAAATCGGTTCACCTATTCTTGAGTTATAAATGATATATTATCACTAACCCGACTTTGTGTTATGTGTTATATGTTATATGATAGATAAGAAAGTCGAATGGAATGGAAAGATATAAAAGCATCTTGCTAGTCCCAGTGAGTCGGGACTACCGCTGGTCCCGAAGATGCGGGGCTGAGTGCGGTACTGCGGTGCTACAGTGAAATCCTCAGTGAGTCGGGGCAATTCCTCAGTAGGTTGAGGTGAGTTCCAAGTAAGTTGAGGTGAGTTGCTGCGTAGTGGCTGGCTGCTGCGTAGACGGGAGAGGTGTGCTCTTCTTACATGGACCGTAAGCGCAGTGTGCTGTGCCTTAGAGACAGATGTGGCCGTAGGGTAACTATAACCAGGCTGCAGCGGTCGCTGCATGCTGTGGTATCCCAGTTGAGGCCGAAGCTGCTGCATGGCGAAGACTTAATTACCGCTCACGCGGAAGAAGTGAATAGGATGGTGGCGATAGGAATGCTGATGAAAATGTTCAGCGAAGGTAGCGTGTGTTCAAATCTCGTCGGGGTCACCACTGTGGAGGAACAGGGTGTGATGTTCCTCCAACAAAGGGAGGATCCTCCGACCAGGCAAGGTGATCACGCCTGGCGGGCCGCGACCCAACGGTTGTCGTTGGGATGTTGTATATATGTTACTCAGCGCGCGAACTACATTTTCGCGATACAGGTTTGTGACGTAGGAATCACGTGGTAGTTGTGACATAGTCGACGGTTGTAGTTCAGCTTGTTTTTTCATGTGGTATCGCCACAAGTATATACCCTTACATGCGCAGTTGCATGTAAAGGTGTATATATCTCCTTGGCCTGGATATACCAAACCTCAGAGAGGGATCAGAGTGGAACAAAAAGTAAAACCAAACTCATCGATTGATCTGATTGGAAATAAAAGCACCGATGGATCAGAGTGGAACAAAAAGTGGAAACCAATCCATCGATAGATCATAATGGAACAAAAAGTGAAAACCAATTCATTAATGGATTTGTTTAGTGGATTAGTGTGTAATTAGTAAGTTCCTAGTAAAGTTTAATTACGTTTGCGTGTCAAATGGGTAACATAAACTTTTAATATAATTGAACCGATTAAACAAACCATAAAAAAATTAAAAACAGGCACCGAAAAAAAGAAAAAGTAATTACAGGTTTATTTAAAAAGACAAAAATGCGCATAAGACTTTTCTGTTGAATTCGGTGCCAGGTACCGATTTATCGTAGTCGTAGGTATTATTTTATATTCCGACATCCTACAAGAGACCGACCGGTGCCCGGGCACCGCGAATCGTACCGTTTGTCAAATTGCTTGGCTTGACAAGTAATTTCAAAGTGATTTAAAACAGGAAGGACCTTTTTTTTTCGTGCGGAAATTCCTTCGGATACCCGCACACCGGCCAGCGGGGGAGAGTTCTAAATCTCTCCCGGGCGCGCTTCGCCATCTCCTTCACGAGCATTACATGCTCACAGAAGGAGGTGGCGGCGCCCCACGCGCTTGCGCTCCGCACCATTGCCGCAATCATGCTGCCGAGCGAAAGGACTCCCACCCCGATGCCTGCCTCAAGGTCACGCCTTGGCGCCTCGCACGCAGGGCACTCCGCTGGCGTGTGCAGCCCTGAGTCCTCGGTCGCGTCGTAGTGATGGCACTCAGGCGTTGGCTCATTCCTGATCCGATGCAGGTGGTACCCGCAGCTCCCCTTACCGGAGATCGCCTGCGTCAGTCGGTACGAGAGGCTTCCGTGTCGCCTCTCTAGCCAATCCTCCATGATGGGCCTTACCGCCGCAATTGCGGCATGCCCTGTGCTTGGGCATCCAAGTCGTTCTTTCCACTCCACCACGATGGCCTGGCGGAGCTGCGACTGCACGGCCTCGATTTCTCGAGGTTCGGGGTTCCGTCCCTGCTCCCGCGCCTCCTTTTACTACTGGTACAGTTGCGAAAGGGCTCTCGCCTCCAGGTCCCATGGCGGAGTTCCGGCAAGAAGACTCGCCGCCTCGAAGGAGATCGTGCGGTATCCGCGGATGACCCATCGGCCATCACCCGCAGCATCCGCACACTTCTGGCCTTCAGGGCCTCCGCCCATATTGGGCACCCATACAGGGCCATGGACCGCACGATCCCCGCGTAGAGTCTCCTGCAGGAGTCATCAGGCCCCCTCATGTATGGCGGCAGCCGCGCCAGAGCGAGAGCTGTGCCCTTCAGTTTGGGAACCGGAAGGACCTATCATAAAACTGCTCTGAAGGAAGAAAATGACATTCTAGAACTTACTTATATGTCTTACGAATTCAGCTATATCGACTTTCAAAGGAAGGCGTGGACAAAGAAATACAATAAATCATATTATTATTTTAATGTTCAATATACTTAAGCGTTGCGCTTAGATTAATAAGATGACTATTAGATTGAAGAATTCAAGTCAGTCCAAAGCGTAGGAGCCCAGAAGCAAATACTGATCCACGTGACAATAATTGTTGCAATTGTTGGTAGTGCACCCGCTTTAACCTGAAAGTATTAAGAAACATAGTAGCACTTAAGATTCTAAAATAATATTTCTCCAATACAAACTAATTATTTTTAATGATGAGTCCTACTAGTCCTACTAAGTTGTTTATAAGTGAGGAACTTGCAATCGAACGATAATATTAGTTTATTTTTTAAACCTTAACAAAACAATTCAACGTAATATGGTTCATAACGAATCTGTCACTTTGCCAATCTGGTATTTTGCACATCTGGCATTCTGCAAAAACTACCTATAAGTAAATTTTCATGTCATTGGGATCAATATGTTTGAACTTAAATTTAGAAGAACTAATATTACTCTCAACAAGGGCCACAGCACTGTTAGCGCTAGAGTTAATAGAGGAAGTGAGTTGCAATGGAATATTGGTAAAATAATCTTCAAAAGCATTTACAATATCCTTCGCAGAGGTTATATTCTGTTTTTCTAATTTAATTTTAGTAACAGTATCCCTCACTTTACATTTACCAGACTCTTTGTTAATAACTTTCCAAGTTTCTTTCATTTTATTGGGAGCCTCAATTATTTTCCTTTTAATATGAATGGCCTTCGCTTGTCTACATACTTTTTTGAATACCTTGGAGTAATTTTTGACATATTCAATGAAACTATTGTCAAGTCTGTACTGTTTTTGGGCGTATAAATCGAAAAGTGTTCGTGTACTTTTATATATGCCTACAGTAGCCGCCCATTCACAGAATTTTGATTTAGTACTGTGCTTTTTACATTTTTGTTTGAATGTATGTGAAAAAGCATCAGTTAATGTACTAAACAAACTATTGTAATGAACCTCAGGATTATTGCCTAGGTAAGCTACACAATTGAGCTTGTTCTCTAACAAGTTTTTGAATTCTCTAATTTTGTTAGAGGTTATGGGCCTACACATAATTTTCTCTTTAGGTTGATTATTATTTCCCTTGGAAAAGGATACTATTTGACCACAGTGATCTGAGGGCAACGCACTTATTACAGACTTACTTAAGTATACACTGTCACTAAAAAAATTATCTAAACAACTGGCAGTTGTAGCAGTGATTCTAGTTGGTTCACAGAAAATATTTTCAAGGTTGTAACTCTTGAACATGTTTAGAAATTGGGTACTTTTCCTACACTGTTCCAAGATGTTTATATTAAAGTCTCCACACACAATTAGATTCTTTCTGCTATTTGATGCTATCCCAAGAATTTGGTCCATGACCCCAATAAACGTTCCAAAATCACTACTAGGTGGACTGTATACGCAGACTACTATATAACTATCAAGCTCGGCACAGGCCACCTCAGCACATCGCTCACCAGAAAGTCTAACAATGTCAATCCGCTCTTTGGTGCGGAGACCATTTTTTATTAAGACCATGGAGCCACCTCTGATAGCAGACTTTCTGTTAAAGCAACTTACAATATTGTAAGTGTCTATACTGAACATCATATCACTCTCTTTGAGCCAATGCTCAGTCAAACACAAAATATCCACATTTAATTTCTCTAGAAATAACACAAAATATCCACATTTAATTTCTCTAGAAATAATTTCGTCATCATGGATACGTTAAAAATTCGGGTAATTATGGAATATGAGTATCGTCGTGGCAGCAACGCGCCACAAGCGGCACGCAACATCAACGACGTTTACGGAGCTAACACTACAAACCATCGCACCGCCTGTTATTGGTTTGCTCGCTTCCGTTCTGGAAATTTCGACCTGAAAAATGAACCTCGCGGTCGTCCGAAGACTTTGGTCGACAATGACGAATTAAAGGCGATTGTAGAAGCTGATGATACACAATCTACGGCTGAATTAGCAGCAGCTTTCGACGTTAGCGTCAAAACAATATTGGTCCATTGCGTCAAATTGGCAAGGTAAAAAAGCTTGAAAATGGGTGCCCCACGAACTCAATGTTCGCCAACGCGAAGTACGCGTGGAGACATGCCTTGCATTGCTCAACAAACACACAAATAAGGAATTTTGAAACGCATTGTTACTTGCGATGAAAAATGGATTCTGTTTGATAACTGCAAGCGCTCAGCAAGTTGGTTGGATCCTGGTTCAACACCTAAACAATGCCCTAAACGAAAACTTACCCCTTGAAAAGTGATGGTCACTGTTTGGTGGTCTAGCGCCGGTGTGATTCATCACAGCTTCTAACTAAACGGGGTGAGCATTACTGCAGATGTGTACTGTGAAGAACTGAACACAATGATGGACAAGCTGACACATCTCCAACCAGCATTGGTCAATCGCTCGTCTCCGCTGCTGCACGACAATGCGCGACCTCATACTGCAAACTTATTCTATAACTCTCTTATCATAGAACTGCAGACCTGGCTAGGGAGTAGTAGGGCTAAATCAACCCTTATACTTTCAAAGATACCATTTTATTTGCTAAAAATGTCCTTTGGCAATCTGAATTTTTATATTCCTTTTTTTATACCACTAAAAGACTCCATCTCCATCGCGCAATAAATAAATTTTCGTAGTTTGAAAGATCTAAGCGTACCTTTTTTTTTTTTTTTTATCGTGCGGAAATCCCTTCGGATACCCCCCCGCCGGCCAGCGAGGGCGGTTATGTCGGGCTTGCACCGACTAAAACCGCACGCCGTCTCGGGTCTTCAGACGCCGGGGTGTAAGGTTACCCATAGAGCATATCCCTCGCACCCCGGCTGACCCTGGGCCATCTCACCACTAACAGCATCGCTCATCCTGTCTCCTCTGAAAGCAGAGGAGTACGGAGAGCGATGTGTTCCCGCCACGTTGGGTATTGGCCGACGATCACTGCCAACCCTATGAAGGGGTGAAGGGGAAGCCATTGACCGCCGCCCAGGGTGTACAGGGTGTACAGGCCGCTCCGATTCCGTTCCCCCCGGACTGCAGCGGGATCGGAATCGGAGCGACACTCGAGGAGGTTACCCAACACACACCCCGATCTAAGCGTACCTATTTTTTTACAGACAGCTGGAAGTGACATTGTTTAATACTACGTAAGTAATGCATACCTAATCAGTACATTTTAGAATTAGTAATTTTTTCACCAATAGATGACCCTAACAGTTTCATATTTAAAACAATATAAATAAAACCAAATTCTATTTTGGCCATATTAAGCTGTGTAAAGGTAAAACCTAAGACTAGGTTAATCAATATACTTATGGCTATTTAAACTTATCAACAAAGTAGTTATGAGAAAATTATTAACATTATACATAACATTTTGTTCTAGTTTGTTTGTCTGTATAGAAATTATTTAATCTTTGGTAAAGATAAAGAATTGTTTTTCTCAAAATGGTTATCTCCTCTTACTCTCTGCCGCAACGCCCCCGTTTGTATCGTGGTCCAATCTATTATATTGTGACGAACTGTGATTTCTCCATTGATAAGTTGGGTGTTCCTAATCACATCATCACTCAAAATGTAAACTTTCCTGCGCCTCACCAATTGAAAAAAAGGCTTTCATAGGTACTATAGTCGGAATTATAATTCGATTCCACATTTGACATTAGCTACGTTAGCTACTGTCATTTTGTAAAATAATAATACCACATAATTATAATAGTGTAGTGATGAGCACAAAAATCGATAAACAATCGCGATTTATGTTTATGTAATCATAATATTGGTGTGCCAATTAAAGACTAAATTATTGATTTTTATTTAAATAAATACATAATTATTCATAATAATTATTTATTAATTAGTAACCGCTGCTTTATTTTATAAAACGTTAATATTTTTGTTTTTATATCTTAAAAACAAAACTATAAGTTTTGTAGTATAAAAGAGCCTAGATAGTTTTCTGTATTAGCAACCCGTGCGCGCTATTGCAGCTATCGCCATTTTGTTTATCTTGTCATTCGGCTTCATTCTCCCAGTCTGACTGCACGAATATCTTGTTTCATTGCGAATCGATATTTTGTTATTTTGTTGGGCTTTTGTTAAAGTTTTGTTACGTTGTATTTGTTGTTACGTTTATAGTTTCTTGTGAACTTTGAGTGAATCTATTTGTTTTGGCTTTCCATCAAAATGGATCCTCAGCCAAGTACATCACAAAAAGACGTGGATGTTTTCTTGTCCCCAAGAAAAAAACGTCCACGAAAAGCTTTCACTGTTACTGAAAAAGTAATGATCCGCAACGCCTACAAGTACGTGAAAAATGAAACTTCTGCGCAATTGGAGGCCTTTGAAGTTGTGGAAGAAAATGAATATATAAGCAAAGTTGCTGACATATTGGGAATAAACTCACGCTCTGTTTGTAACGTTTTGAAGGAAGGAAATAAAGGTGCGCCGCCAACTCCTCCTAAAAAATCTAAAACTAATAAAAAACCTACAAAATAATAAAACCTTCAAATTGACAGACGTGAGAAATTTATTTGAGGAAAGCATTCAAAAAATTACGGCTACCGAATGGTCTAAATGCGTATCCCATGTTGTCAAAGAAGAGGAAAAAATGAGTAGGCTAGATATGTTAATTGACAATATCACAGACAAATTTATAATAAATGTTACAGAAAGTGACAGCGATAGCGATAGCGATGACGGCAACGATTTATAAAATAAAATATTACCATAATACATCTATTTGTTTTATTTCTCATTATCCTTCATGATCACATTTTTTTATTTACTTCACACATAATTATTAAAGAAAACTCTCAGATCCTTAATAAAATTAATCGTCATAATTAAATTCGTTCAGAAATATTTAATTTCCTGATATACTTAGTTTCTATTAAAGTAGTAGTTGTTTAGATATACTACTTTAAACGAGAGGAATCGATCCGGAAATATTCCATTTCCGTATCGAATAATTTCGCAACGTCACTATTTAGTACTTCTCATAACGTTGCAATACTGAAATTGTCAAATCTGGAATCGAATTATAATTCCGGCTATAGTCTGCACAACTCTTAAATATAATGGTTTCATAGAAAAACGATATTGAATATACCTTATTTTCTATGGTTCCATTAGCCAATGGGTCCACGGTTGATTGGTTGCCGTAAGTAACAGATAACATATTTGTTGAATACAACCAAAGTCTTCTAATCATGTATATGACCTTGCACAAAAATATCGGAACATGGATTTCATCAAATATATGAATTCATTCAAAGTTTCATAATCATAGTAACAAACACAGCGCCAATGGATTCTAAGCAACCAAAGTATCCAAAAATATGAAGCACTATATGAAAATATTTTTTTGATTTTCTTTCAAATGTAAAGAAATCCAAGATAAGAGAAAATCGGTTCACCTATTCTTGAGTTATAAATGATATATTATCACTAACCCGACTTTGTGTTATGTGTTATATGTTATATGATAGATAAGAAAGTCGAATGGAATGGAAAGATATAAAAGCATCTTGCTAGTCCCAGTGAGTCGGGACTACCGCTGGTCCCGAAGATGCGGGGCTGAGTGCGGTACTGCGGTGCTACAGTGAAATCCTCAGTGAGTCGGGGCAATTCCTCAGTAGGTTGAGGTGAGTTCCAAGTAAGTTGAGGTGAGTTGCTGCGTAGTGGCTGGCTGCTGCGTAGACGGGAGAGGTGTGCTCTTCTTACATGGACCGTAAGCGCAGTGTGCTGTGCCTTAGAGACAGATGTGGCCGTAGGGTAACTATAACCAGGCTGCAGCGGTCGCTGCATGCTGTGGTATCCCAGTTGAGGCCGAAGCTGCTGCATGGCGAAGACTTAATTACCGCTCACGCGGAAGAAGTGAATAGGATGGTGGCGATAGGAATGCTGATGAAAATGTTCAGCGAAGGTAGCGTGTGTTCAAATCTCGTCGGGGTCACCACTGTGGAGGAACAGGGTGTGATGTTCCTCCAACAAAGGGAGGATCCTCCGACCAGGCAAGGTGATCACGCCTGGCGGGCCGCGACCCAACGGTTGTCGTTGGGATGTTGTATATATGTTACTCAGCGCGCGAACTACATTTTCGCGATACAGGTTTGTGACGTAGGAATCACGTGGTAGTTGTGACATAGTCGACGGTTGTAGTTCAGCTTGTTTTTTCATGTGGTATCGCCACAAGTATATACCCTTACATGCGCAGTTGCATGTAAAGGTGTATATATCTCCTTGGCCTGGATATACCAAACCTCAGAGAGGGATCAGAGTGGAACAAAAAGTAAAACCAAACTCATCGATTGATCTGATTGGAAATAAAAGCACCGATGGATCAGAGTGGAACAAAAAGTGGAAACCAATCCATCGATAGATCATAATGGAACAAAAAGTGAAAACCAATTCATTAATGGATTTGTTTAGTGGATTAGTGTGTAATTAGTAAGTTCCTAGTAAAGTTTAATTACGTTTGCGTGTCAAATGGGTAACATAAACTTTTAATATAATTGAACCGATTAAACAAACCATAAAAAAATTAAAAACAGGCACCGAAAAAAAGAAAAAGTAATTACAGGTTTATTTAAAAAGACAAAAATGCGCATAAGACTTTTCTGTTGAATTCGGTGCCAGGTACCGATTTATCGTAGTCGTAGGTATTATTTTATATTCCGACATCCTACAAGAGACCGACCGGTGCCCGGGCACCGCGAATCGTACCGTTTGTCAAATTGCTTGGCTTGACAAGTAATTTCAAAGTGATTTAAAACAGGAAGGACCTTTTTTTTTCGTGCGGAAATTCCTTCGGATACCCGCACACCGGCCAGCGGGGGAGAGTTCTAAATCTCTCCCGGGCGCGCTTCGCCATCTCCTTCACGAGCATTACATGCTCACAGAAGGAGGTGGCGGCGCCCCACGCGCTTGCGCTCCGCACCATTGCCGCAATCATGCTGCCGAGCGAAAGGACTCCCACCCCGATGCCTGCCTCGAGGTCACGCCTTGGCGCCTCGCACGCAGGGCACTCCGCTGGCGTGTGCAGCCCTGAGTCCTCGGTCGCGTCGTAGTGATGGCACTCAGGCGTTGGCTCATTCCTGATCCGATGCAGGTGGTACCCGCAGCTCCCCTTACCGGAGATCGCCTGCGTCAGTCGGTACGAGAGGCTTCCGTGTCGCCTCTCTAGCCAATCCTCCATGATGGGCCTTACCGCCGCAATTGCGGCATGCCCTGTGCTTGGGCATCCAAGTCGTTCTTTCCACTCCACCACGATGGCCTGGCGGAGCTGCGACTGCACGGCCTCGATTTCTCGAGGTTCGGGGTTCCGTCCCTGCTCCCGCGCCTCCTTTTACTACTGGTACAGTTGCGAAAGGGCTCTCGCCTCCAGGTCCCATGGCGGAGTTCCGGCAAGAAGACTCGCCGCCTCGAAGGAGATCGTGCGGTATCCGCGGATGACCCATCGGCCATCACCCGCAGCATCCGCACACTTCTGGCCTTCAGGGCCTCCGCCCATATTGGGCACCCATACAGGGCCATGGACCGCACGATCCCCGCGTAGAGTCTCCTGCAGGAGTCATCAGGCCCCCTCATGTATGGCGGCAGCCGCGCCAGAGCGAGAGCTGTGCCCTTCAGTTTGGGAACCGGAAGGACCTATCATAAAACTGCTCTGAAGGAAGAAAATGACATTCTAGAACTTACTTATATGTCTTACGAATTCAGCTATATCGACTTTCAAAGGAAGGCGTGGACAAAGAAATACAATAAATCATATTATTATTTTAATGTTCAATATACTTAAGCGTTGCGCTTAGATTAATAAGATGACTATTAGATTGAAGAATTCAAGTCAGTCCAAAGCGTAGGAGCCCAGAAGCAAATACTGATCCACGTGACAATAATTGTTGCAATTGTTGGTAGTGCACCCGCTTTAACCTGAAAGTATTAAGAAACATAGTAGCACTTAAGATTCTAAAATAATATTTCTCCAATACAAACTAATTATTTTTAATGATGAGTCCTACTAGTCCTACTAAGTTGTTTATAAGTGAGGAACTTGCAATCGAACGATAATATTAGTTTATTTTTTAAACCTTAACAAAACAATTCAACGTAATATGGTTCATAACGAATCTGTCACTTTGCCAATCTGGTATTTTGCACATCTGGCATTCTGCAAAAACTACCTATAAGTAAATTTGTTAATTTAGTACGTTCCTGACAGAATGCGTATCCTGATAAAAAAGATCATGTAGTCGGAAAAATCATAAATTGTTAACATGTGATTTTTATCCACATTTAACACATCACAGTGATCTTTCCGTAACTTCATGCGTATGCTATATGTATACGTTGCAATGTCATACTTATTCACCTATGTGTTAGTAATTTGTTATTTATGGTTCCGTATGTACCCAAAGGGTAAAACGGGACCCTAAAAACGCAGTCCGTCCGTCCTATCACCAGGCTGTATCTCTTGGGGTGTGTGTTGGGTAACCTCCTCGAGTGTCGCTCCGATTCCGATCCTGCTGCAGTCCGGGGGGAACGGAATCGGAGCGGCCGGTACACCCTGGGCGGCGGTCAATGGCTTCCCCTTCACCCCTTCATAGGGTTGGCATTGATCGTCGGCCAATACCCAACGTGGCGGGAACACATCGCTCTCCGTACTCCTCTGCTTTCAGAGGAGACAGGATGAGCGATGCTGTTAGTGGTGAGATGGCCCAGGGTCAGCCGGGGTGCGAGGAATATGCTCTATGGGTAACCTTACACCCCGGCGTCTGAAGACCCGAGACGGCGTGCGGTTTTAGTCGGTGCAAGCCCGACATAACCGCCCCCGCTGGGCGGCGGGGGGGTATCCGAAGGGATTTCCGCACGATAAAAAAAAAAAAGGCTGTATCTCTTGAACCGTGATAGCTGGACAGTTGAAATTTTCACAGATCATGTATTTCTGTTGCCGCTATAACAACAAATACTAGAAACAAAATAAAATAAATATTTAAGGGAGGCTCCCATACAAGAAACGTGATTTTTTGCCGTTGTTTGCGGGATATTAATAACGGCAACAGGCAGACGCTTAAAATATTCACAGAATATTTAGAATAAATTCACTTAAATTTCAAAAATTTCACTTGGAATTAAAATAAAACAATTATTAGAAGGGGGCTCCCATACAAAAAACGTGATTTTCTTTTTGCTCGAGATTGATAACAATAATTTGCATAAATATCAATCAATCAATCAGTTTGCTGCTGATGTAGTCCACTGCTGGATATAGGCCTCTCCCATTGTACGCCATAGCACCCGATCCTCCGCATTGCGCATCCAGTCATCCAACGTATCCCAGCTACGTTTTTCGGGTCGTCCGTCCATCTTGCTGGAAGCCGTTCTACCTTCCGTTTACCAATTCGGGGTGGCCACTCCAGGACTCGTTTGCTCCATCAGCCATTGGTCCTTCTTCAGATGTGGCCAGCCCATTGCCACTTCAGCTCGCTTATTCTGGGTGCTATGTCGGTGACTTCAAAGAAACCCCAAGCATAGCTCGCTCTCCATAGACCACTGCGTGACTTTAGTCGTGGACTAGCCTCACTGTCAATGTCCATGTTTCGGCACCGTAAGTCATAACAGGTAGATAATACTAAATAAATATCTTCTCCTATTTAATTATAATCTTAAGTAGATAGGCATTAGATATCATACGTAGGTAGTTGTAGGCAAGTACTTAATCTAAGTCAGTACCTATAGGTACTTCCCAATTAGTTTATCTTATAATTAAAAAGCGTATAATATAGGTTTTTTTGTAGTTATTAGGTCGTTACATATGAAATTGCGGTTTTTTTTAAGAAATTGGAGGAAACCCAATTTTCAGTACTAACATTTTTGCATTTTTTTTAGGAATGACAAATCCAAATTTTATGATTTTTTTGAATGAGACAACATTAAGCTAACAAACAGCAACTTTTATTACATTTTTTAATAGTGAAAGGGTTAAGTAATACGAAATTTATCATCAGAATGGATAGCATTAAGGATGTACCTACTGTTTTTGAAGATCGTATTAATTTATCAAACGGCCAATAAAAACAAAATTTAATACAGAGTTGTAAAATCTTGAAATCAACTTTCAAACTAAATATAAATAATGGAAATAGCTATTAAATTACAGGAATAACGAACTCATTAATTTGTAAGAAAATTTCGGCAATTTCATAGGTAAAGACCTATTATTTAGTAGTAGGCATTGAATACCTATCACGGTATCCTTGAACGTTTCAGTGGACAAATTAAGCTTCTTTTTGCATTTTATAGCTAGTGTAGAGGTTTGTCTCATCGCGCAGATCACTATACAGTTTTAACAGTATTCAAATAAAGATAAAATCTAAAATTCAAAATTGAATTGTCAAGTGAATATAATTCTGTACTATAGAGGTTTGTCTCGTCCCATAGACCTCTACAGTGTAAACATAATTCAAATAAAAAATAATATTTAAAATTGAAATAGAATTGTCAAGTGAATAAATAGATAAGATAAGATAAGATAATGTTTATTGATTTCAACAGAGTAGCTCGGCTTACATATCATTACTTAAATAAAGAGTAATACAGTATTTTTTATATTACCATTTAGATTTGATATGCTGAACGTTGACAGCCGCTCTAGTAAAAACTGTATTACAGCTATCAGCGCATTCCATAGTGTAATTAGTACAATAACTTGATAATTCTATTATAAGAAACAAAATAATACTTAGTGTTTGCCTACAAAATTTGAAGGTATGACAATATCTGGTAAAAGTAACAAAATTAAGTCAGTTAAACTATGTATGTGTTTGTGTTTGTGTGTGTGCATGTAGGGGTGTGAATGTGTCTGTTCGTTTATTCAAGAGAGAGAGTATGTATGGGACAATTTATTTACTTACTGCTTCGGTATCTAGGTAATTTAGTTGAAGAAGCCATTGTTTGGTTTTAGATTTCGCTTCCATATTATTTGATTTTGCGATTTTTAATACAGTGTTGACTCTGTTATAAATACGAGTACTTATTATGTAATATTGTCTTCTAGCTAAAGCAGTCCTATGTGACTCAGTGAAGCATAGTATGGCATTCCTTTATAGGCACCAACTTGAGTGCTGGGGATCTTCGAATGACTCCTCATAACAACTCGTAATATAAATAATTGTCTAACTGTTAAGACACCACATTCCCGATATAAGGTGGCTGTACTATACCGATGAGGTTTATAGAACATGACTTTTAAAACCGCCCTCTGGGCACGTTCCAATCTTATCATATACGATGCAACCGAACCACCCCAAGCTAGAATCGTATATTATATTATTGATTGCGCCAAGGCATAATAAACAACCTTAACCGTTTCCGGTTCAGCAGAGTGTCTCAGTCTCCGAAATATAGGCATCGGCTTCCTTAGGCGACTTATGGTATTATTAATATGTGTCTGCCAACTTATTGCTCTATCCAAAGTGACACCAAGATATTTTATTTCAAAGGTCTGTTCAATGCTAGCGCAGAGGCATGTTTGAGATTCCGAATGATATGAATGTGCCTTAAGGTGAATTGCATCAGGAATTATGTTCTGACGCTGGCAAAAACACATAAACTTAGTTTTAGCCACATTGAGTGTTAATAGGTTGGAACTCAAAATGGCCATAACCTCTCTTAAAGTGTTTTCGGCGTGCCGACGTGCCTGATCCTAGCTCCTCCCACTTACCAACAATGCTGTGTCATCTGCATAAGTAATTATTTTGCAGTTAGGGATAGTTTTATTACACAGATCATTGATATAGATAAGGAAGAGTGTAGATCCCAGCACACTTCCCTGCGGAACACCAAAACTAGGGCTAACTGAGTCACTTACATAATTGCCTATTTTGACATATTGGGTTCGATGAGATAGGTAGCTTTTAAAGATATCGAGTACATCACCACGGATTCCCATAAATTCCATTTTAGAGAGTAAGATAGGTATTGAGACGGTATCAAAGGCTTTTGAAAGGTCTAGAAATATACCCATAACCTTAGAGTTTCCGTCAAGCTGTCTCACCACCGTTTCAGTGAGTTCTATTATGGTATCTTTAGTAGACTTACCCTGTCGAAAACCGAACTGTGTTTTTGCAATAAGTTGATTGGTTTCTAAGTAATTTAGGAGTCTTTTATTTAGAATTTTTTCTAATATTTTCGAAAGGGTATAATTTATGATACTATCTCTCTCCCCACCCTTGAAAACCGGGGTAATAAGAGCTCTCTTCAAAACATCCGGAAAAATGCCAGTTCTCAAACAGAGATTTCTAAGATGCGTAATGTGGGGAACAATAATGTATTTTGCAGTCTTTATCACAGAGGCAGGTATGTCATCAATTTCCACTGCAGAGTCATTTCGAATGCCCGCAACTATCGCCTAAGTTCCAGACTCATCTGTGTCCAACAAACCCATGGAATTGCCTAAGGGATTGCGTTCAAAGTTGCCATCTGAACTTTGTACAAAATGAGTAGCTTGTATTTTCTGTGCCAGTTTACCACCTTTTTCCGCAAAAAAATTATTAACTTGATTAATCGAAATTTGTTGATTCACATGCGTTTTTAACAACTCAAGTGGCAGTTGCACCGATCTCTTCATGCGTGCAATTGTTTTTATGGTTCGCCACGAGCCCTTAGGGTTGTTTTTATTTTTGAGTAATTCCGCTTTCTCATATTGCGCTTTAAGATTTTTTAGCAAATTATTAGAGAAATTGCGATATCTGGAATATGACGTTTGTAGAATAATGTTATTCGGGGACAATTTTGTTTTAATATGAAGTTGATCACGGTGACACATACATCTGAGCAAGCCTGGTGTAATCCAAGGTTTGATACATGTTTTCCGGTTGGTTGTTATAACCATACTTGAGCTATTTTGAATTGCATTTGAAATTAAATCGATGAACGTCTCTGTAGCGAGGTTGGCATCTGTGGTCGAATATATCAAAGTATAGTCAGAGTGGGATAGTTCTGTTAGCAAAAGAGGGTAATTTATCCGAGTGACAGTTCTTGCCTCATTACGATGTAATAACTTGGGATAAGCACAGAATACAATCGGTGCGTGGTCCGTTATATAAGAATCCAAAACAAAAGTGGATGATTCTTTATTGGACCGCAACATAACGTGACCAATACAGCTGTTCTTCCGTGTAGGAAAGAGGTGACCAGGGAGTAGACCATGAGATGCCGCAAATTCCAAGTATTGATCAGTTTCCGGATCCCTAATATTCGGTAAAATATTAATATTAATGTCGCCCATTAACACTACCGTCTTAGTCGATCGAAGAGATGTCAGAACTCGGTCTAGGCTTTCTATAAAGTTATCAATCCTCTTGTAGGAGGGAGAACGATAAATGGCGACAACAGCAAACTCGTGGCCACATTTTAGCACTAGGCACTTACCATCCAAAAATAGAGGTTCCGAAACTTTGTGGTCAATATTAGAACGTACATACAGGATCACACCATCGTTTTGATTAGAATATCCTGACCAATAACAAGTATATTCCTGTATTTCAGGAGGTGTTTGTGTGACACTTAACCAACATACGGTGAGAACCAAAATGTGAAATTCTGTGTTTATACGTGATAGCAACACAGTAAGAGCATTAAAGTTATAGTTGATACTTCTTATATTTACATGCAACATCGTTGTGGGCTGTCTGGATTTACAGATGTGTATACTTAGGTCTCCAGGACTGCAAACTAATGCAGAAGATGCCGAGACTACATCAATGTCTGAGGAAATATCTATTATTGCAGACATAATAATAGCTTTCTTTGGTTTCTTCTCCAGAGGCTCTACAGTACCTCTTGTATGATTGACCACCTACTTACTTATTACACTAACTAAATAAATAATAAATGAATATTCTACGACATTCTACACAGCACTTTCTAGACCCAAAGTAAGCATAGTTTTACTAGCGTGTGTTATGGGTGCCAGAATACGGATAACATACTTATATACTTTCAAATTTAAATACCGTACATATAGATATCTATATCGAAAATTTGTTTAGTAAAATGAATTTAGGAAAAAATAATCTCGATTTCTAATATTTATTAAATGGCACTAATTATGTGCAGGACGATTGTGTTAATCTTTTTCAGAACATTTTACACCGTTATACGTCATCCCAGCCCTTTCAAATAGATTTTTTCAACTCTATGTCTGACATATCACCTGTTATTTGGAGAAGTACAGTGGAGTGTGTCTATTCTATAATGGCGACGCATTGCGCATATATGATGGTATAAGGGTAAATGTTTGCCGACTTTACAGCAGGTGTTTGTGGATGCTCTATTCCTACACAAGCCATCTTCTTTCCCCGATGTACAGAATCAGTCGAATAATTTCGTTTACTCGATATTAATAACGGTAACAGGTAGATGCTTGAAATATTCACAGAATATTTAGAAATAAATTAAGAGGGGCTCTCATTGTATAGATAATGGTACGGAACCCTTCGTCCGCGAGTCCGACTTTATAATATATTGATAGTACCTAATATTTAAATTACTAATAGAGAGATATATGATTAGTCCTCGCTTAGTCTTTGTTTGGAAGCAACTATTTTTAGCGGAAAGCCCATCCCTATAAATGCTCATATAAAAATGTTAACTTTACTGATGTAGTGTATAATATTGAATATCTATTTTATCTATGTATTTACGTTTACGAATTATTATTTCATGAATTTACTAACCATTTTAATAGAAGATATTTTTGCAACACTTTGTACGATTAAATTACCAGGTGTTCCAACCGGTAAACAATAACAAAATGACGCCGAAAAACCAGCTGCTATGTTGTACAATAGTGGATGTATGTTGACTTGCTTAGCCTATAAAATATGAAGAGTAACCTTCTTCATGGAAACCTTTAACTAACCCTTAGCAAGAATGTACCTATAGTTTATAAAGTTTTGTTACCAGTTCCATTACTATGGGAACAACGAGGTTAGCAACAGCAACATTGGCAGCAAAATTTGTTATGAATACCGTGAACAATATTATTAACAATATTATAAAATAGTTCGGTAAAACGTCCAAACTTTTCAATATAATTCCAATTTTTCCATTCAAATCGGAATACTCTTTATTCGCTGCCATCGAGAGCGCAAAACCGGCCCCTGTTGGAATATTAATAAATTTTGATTAATTGTCTTACAGTAACTTCGAAGTTTTAAGTATAACTTCTCCATTGTTTATTACCTAAACTATACTATTATATATATATATATATATATCTAGATATATATATATATATATACATCCTGTTACTTATTGTACGTCCACTATGGCCATTTCTGCATCTAATATGGCGTCCACCTGCTTTCGACGTCCATATAACGGACGTCAAATAGGAGACTAGGCGGACTGGCGACGGTAACTATCGAAATGATCAAATATGAAAAAAAAATTGGACGTCATTTTTCTTCCAATCTTGCTATACTGAATATTTACGTAGTTCCGTTGATTTTCGTTGCAAAATGAATAGCGCTGTTGTCAATTTTGGAATACTTTCATTGATAGCCGTGTTTGACGTCCGCACAAATTTTGGAGATGCGACGTTGCCGTACGGTGCGCATTGTTTATGTTTCAGATAAATCATAGTATTTAGCTATTTCACCTGGTATACGGGCGTCGCATCATTAGTGAGCTCAGATTTGCGTGTTCGATGCTCTTTGATAAAAAGCGGGACCGCGTTTCTAGGTTGATTAAATTGTGTGCAACATGATATTGTGTATAAATAAGGATCTTACTTAAGTTCTTTTCGTAAGAGGTCATTTTTGTTAAATTTTGTGAAGTTTCATTTAATTTGAACTTTATTGAAATTATTAGAGTTTTAAATATGGACGCTATATAACTAAAAATATGTGTAACGTACGTTATTTGGCGTCCGTATTACCCTTATACGGACGCCAGATTACCCTAAAATATCAACATTTTGTATTATTTGACGTCCATCATACTGAGTGTAAGGAGTCCCTACTAACATCCTTCGGGACCCAAGCCAACCTGGCCTGCCCGCGGTGCACTCTGCTGATTAACGGAGAAGGCTCTGGCAACCCGCCAACACGCAATGGACCAGCGTGGCGGGTTATGGTCCAAACCCCCCCAATATAACGATGGACAGAGGAGCATGGCCTCTAGTGCCCGGCGGCTCCAGCCGCAAGACTGACGTGGACGGGTGTCGGTCGAGCACTGGAGTCAGGGGTGCTAAAAATCTCCGGTCGAGGTGCTACCGTCAAACGACCGCAGGCAAGTGCTCAACGGAATACCGACGTAGGTTGTCGCTGGTGACATATAATACGCGCACATTAAGGACAGACGAGAAGATCATTGAGCTGGAAAAGGAGATGAACAAGCTGCATTGGGACATATTGGGTTAATCGGAGGTCCGAAGAGTGGGCGAGGACACGACAACCTTAAAGTCTGGCAACTTGTTCTACCACCGGGAGGGCGACCAACAGTCCCATGGTGGTGTCGGGTTCCTCATTCACGGATCCCCTGTAAACAACGTGGTATGTATCACGAGTGTGTCGAGCAGAGTTGCGTACCTTTTTTTTTTTTTTTTTTTTTCGTGCGGAATTCTGATACTCAGAGTATCAAAGAGGTACTCGTTGAAGGTCATACAGGTTTACGCACCGACCTCAGTGCACCCGGCCGACGAAGTGGAAGTTATGTATGAGGACATCATCATACATACATCCAAAAAATACTTCACCGTTGTTATGGGGGATTTTAATGCAAAACTGAGTAGGAGGGGTGATGACGAGTTGAGAGTGGGGCAATTTGGATGTGGGCGGAGAAATCCCAGGGGCCAGAGGTTAGCCGACTTTCTGGACATGGAGGAACTCGTTATGATGAACTCCTTCTTCAAGAAGCCACCTCATAGGAAATGGACCTGGATGAGTCCCGATGGTTCCACGAGGAATGAGATCGACATAGAATGGTTAAAGGCACATTGAATATCGATGTCCAACTGGAAACGTCTCGACTAATGAAGTCCACACTCCGACCTACTGCAGCCCATATACAAGACCCCGAGAGCTTTCCACTCGAGCTCGAAAACCGCTTCTCTGGCCTGGAGGATTGCGTTTCTGTGGACGAGGTCAACAACAGGTTGGTAGAAACTGTCTACAAGGTAGGGGAAGTCTTCTTCAGACCACGCCGGAAAGATAGACCTCAAAAACTATCAGATCACACCCACGACCTTATGGCAGAACGACGCTCATTGATGTTGCAGACTTCCGAGGACGCTGAAGCATATCGGCAGCTCAATAGACGGATCTCTAAGTCCTTGAGACACGATGTCCGTGTCTTTAATACCAACCATATTAAAGATACGATAGAGCAAAATAAGGGCTCTAAAGTGTTCGCAAGAGACTTGTCTATTGGGCAGAGCCAGTTGACGAAGCTGAAGACGGAAGACGGCAGTGTAGCGTCTACTAAGTCAGAGGTATTGAGGGAGATCGAAAGGTTCTACGGACAGTTATATACCTCAGTAGCTAAGCCTGTTGATTATTTGGATAAAGATCCAAGAGCCAAATTAACCCGACACTACACAGAAGATATTCCGGACAACAGCCTGTATAAGATTAGGATGGCCCTCAAACAGCTCAAGAACAACAAGGCGGCGGGTGAGGACGGAATTACATCGGAGCTTCTGAGTGCGGGTGGAACACCGATACTGAAAGCTCTACATAGGCTCTTTAATGCCGTCCTTCTCGAGGGTACTGCGCCCGAAGCGTGGAACAGAAGCGTGGTGGTTCTCTTCTTCAAGAAAGGTGATAAAACCTTACTGAAGAACTACAGGCCCATCTCGCTTCTGAGCCATGTTTACAAACTGTTTCGAGGGTGATCACGAATCGTCTCGCACGCAGGTTTGATGACTTCCAGCCTCCCGGAACAAGCCGGTTTCCGTAAAAGCTATAGTACCATACGCTGCGGCAGATTATACAGAAGACCGAGGAGTATAATTTGCCACTATGCTTGGCGTTCGTAGACTATGAGAAAGACTTTGATTCGATCGAGACTTGGGCGGTGCTGCAGTCTCTTCAGAGGTGCCACATTGACTATCAGTATATCGAAGTGCTGAAGTGCTTGTATAAAAACGCCACCATGTCGGTCCGAGTACAGGATCAGAGCACAGAGGCTATTCCGTTGCGGGGAGTTAGGCAGGGTGATGTCATCTCGCCGAAACTCTTTACCAATGCAATGGAAGACGCCTTCAAGCTTCTGGATTGGAAAGAATTCGGCATCAATATCAATGGCGAATACATCACTCACCTTCGCTTTGCCGACGCCATCGTAGTCATGGCAAAGTCTCTAGAGGAGCTCAGCACTATGCTCGGAGGCCTCAACAGAGTGTCCCAGCGGGTGGGCCTGAAAATGAACATGGACAAGACGAAAGTCATGTCAAATGTCCATGTGTCGCCCACTCCCGTATTATTGGGAGGCTCAGCTCTCGAAGTTGTTGATGAATATGTCTATCTGGGACAAACCATCCAACTAGGCAAATCCAACTTCGAGAAGGTCAATCGACGAATTCAACTCGGTTGGGCTGCGTTCGGGAAACTGCGCAGCGTCTTCTCGTCCAAATTACCGCATTCATTGAAGACAAAGATCTTTAATCAGTGCGGGTTACCAGTGATGACCTACGGTGCCGAGACGTGGTCTCTCACTATGGGCCTCATAAGGAAGCTCGGGTTACACAGCGAGCTATTGAACGGGCTATGCTTGGGGTTTCTCTACGAGATCGAATCAGAAATGAGGAGATCCGTAGACGAACCAGAGTTACCAACGTAGCAGAGCGAGTCAGCAAGCTGAAGTAGCAGTGGGCAGGGCTCATAGCTCGGAGAACCGATGGCCGTTGGGGTAGAAAGGTCCTTGAGTGGAGACCATGGTGTACATACGATCTGGTAAAGAGCGCAGGGACTCGGTGGGTGCAGGCCGCTACAGACCGGTCAAAATGGAGTCAATGGGGGAGGCCTATGTTGCAGTGGACTTCCTACGGCTGATATGATGACGTCCATATCTTCAATACCTACATAAGAATGTATGTTTCATAAGCTTTTAATTTGATCCCAATATTTGTTTCATTTACATCTATTTTTTTTAATATTGCTTATTATAAATAGTCTATAGTATAGCATGACTGGGTAAGCCATATCCTCGAAGTGAGGAGGTCGAGGCATTTTTAATGCCAAGAACCTTCAGAACCGCGAAGTGTACTGTGCAGTTTCAGGGATTATTTCCACAACCGCGGGTCCGTGATGCATCGTGCATGATATAATAGGTAATAAGAATGGCAACGTCGCATTCTACAAAGGAATTGCAATACGCAGTAGAATGAATTAAAAATCATGTATATCAAAAGAGTTCTGATGAGTGGTAATGTGGATAGGAGTCCTTATGAGTTTCCCTCTGTCTGGCAATATACGAATATTTGTATATCAACATATCGTAAATATTTAAAAAAATAAGTTGTACATGATTTTTTGAATAATTTAATGGACCAATATTCGCTGTCATAGTTTATGAAAATGAACTAAAAGTAGTGGACGTTATACTAATGCGAAATGAAAGGACGTAAGATCAGTACTGTGATGTATATATATATATATATATATATATATAGTAGTGTAGGACGCTCTCCGGCCAGGTGGGATGACGATCTGCGAAAGATGCTGGATGCGGCAAGCAGAAGACAGGGCGCTATGGCGCTCATTGGGGGAGACCTATGTCCAGCAGTGGACTAGAATAATTATAGGTCGATGATGATGATGATGATGAATATATATATATATATATTTATATATATAATTGCTTCACTTCGGTTTACATGAGTTATTTTTTACCTCAAGCCATAGTAATTTAGACATAATAAGTGCCTTTTAAATGGTGAAAGAATTTATCCAATAAGTGCAGTGGTTCCGAAGATTATCCTCACCACATAGACAAACTTACAAAATTCGGTCCTTCTCTTTCATATTAGTATAGATAATAATATGAAAAATAGCACAAATAATGAAATAGGAAAATCTTAGTACCTAAAAGGAACATAAAGCCATAAGGCATCATAGTATCACATTTAATCCAATTTAAAACAGCTGGAATAGGTTCTCTTGGCAACTGATTATCTGCAAC
This sequence comes from Cybosia mesomella, assembly GCA_946251805.1. Classification (NCBI taxonomy): domain Eukaryota; kingdom Metazoa; phylum Arthropoda; class Insecta; order Lepidoptera; family Erebidae; genus Cybosia; species Cybosia mesomella. The sequence goes on from OX276397.1 coordinate 12,266,713, forward strand.
ATATAAAAGTATAAAGCTTTAAGAAATACTGTTCAAAACAATATTTACAGCTGTTGTTATGACGGTAAAAAAAATCATATCAATAAAAATATTAAATTAATGTCAGTAACACGCTCATTTGGCTTTACGGATTAAGATTGAGTTTTATTTCCAACCGGAATTGGCGCTTGTACAAAGCAAATGTTATTAGCGCTGATAAATAAATCTACTCTCCAAAATTATAATGTGTAGTCCAGCCTATATGTCAGTATGAGATACGGTATTGATCTTCATTCTTCATAATTAGTTTTGTTTTTATTCCTTACTGCTTCTATCAGTTGTGTTTATAGGTATTCAATCATTAACATTATGGATCTTATAATATAACAATATTTAGTACCTTTTGCTGTGAAATGTTTGAAAAAATCTTTGTTTGAAGGTAGATAAAACATCAAAAATGCAACGAACATAGCTACAGCTGAATCTAGAATACTGAAAAAATAACAAATAGGTATTAAGTAAAAAATAACAATTAATTATTATTTGTTTTATATTTGCACACGTATTTGCATAGGCCGCGGTAACCGCTTCCCATCAGGTGGGCCGTGTGCTTGTCTGCCACCTTAGTTGTATAAAAAAAAAAACCAACGACATTCATATACTTGCGATAAGATTTTAATGGTCATAAAGAATTTATGTTTGGAATAGAGTATTACTAAAAACATGATTTGGCTCGATTGGCAAATACCATCTGGTCAAGAGGGGGGACCCGTAACGCGCCACCGCCCCGGCCTGCTGCGCCTTGCAGAGTCTGCGCCCTTCCGCCGCCACCTTTTCGAGCACTATTTGCTCGCAGAAGGAGGCGGTGGCGGCCCACACGTCACCTTGGAACCTGGGGTCCGCCTTGATCGGGATATACCAATCTATCACTAAATACCTACTTTAAGTAGCAGTATGTGACATTTCATTTGGTATCTGAAAATACCAGAAGCCGCCTCCGTTTTTGTTATTGCTTCCCATTAGATGAGGTATATGCTTGTAGGTAATCTATGTAGTTTAAAAAAAATCCTGGTTACGTTTCAAATCTATGGAAAATTAAATAAGAATTCTATATTTTAAAGTAACAGTCTGATGTTTGTACGTACAATGTATTGTCCTTCAATTCGAAGTAGTCAGAAATTCGGTTACCCCATCCGGGAAATATTTGCGGTGAACGGCAAAAAAACAATAACATTGCACCACCGAACAACATTAAAACCATCTGTGACAAAAATAGTGGGTACTTACCTATAAATTGTATTTATTTATTTAGTTTTAAGATTAAACTAACCGATATGCCAGGATCGGACAACTAACTACGACGTTTATTTTTTAAACTTAAAATAAATTGAATGTGTCAACGACTATGTATATCAAGTTAACAATCTTAAAAATGTTGTAGGGGTCGAGAGTGAGCTTGCCATTTATCAACAGCCTAGAAGTATCTTCTAACACAGAGATAACTATTTCTTTTGTAGTGGAGATTTTTATGTCTTCTTCATTCTAGCACCAATAATCCATCTCAGCAGGCAGGCAAGATATCTTCTGGACTTCACCCTAGCTTCTCACCATCCAGCGGGGTGCAGTCAATTGACGGAACGAATATATATATAAAAAAAAAAAAAAATTTTTTTGATTTATACTAGCCGTATATAAGTGGGAAAGTATAAATACGTCTACCTACTATATTAATTGCAATACTCATTGTGTTTCTCTCATTCTTAAATAAATCTTAATGCATAGGTACTTACAATTTCCCAAAATGTGATTGTTCCCAATTCTTTCCAGTTTTTTTCTACAGTGTATTTTGCAGCTTTCATGCCTTCATCAGAAATTGTAACTCTTTTAGCCATGGCGCTGTTAGGCCTGAAATAATATTTTATTTTTATTTTAAATTTTTCTTGGATTTATAGCTTCAAAAATTTGTAGTTAGAGAGCTGATTTGAGTTTTGTTGATAACTTCCGAGCTTGAAACGATATTTATGACGTGCCAAGGTACGTAGCACTATGCTGGTCACAGAGTTATAAAATTAATATAGGTACTTAATATAGGCAGAGGTGTGGGGTCGGGTCCTCCTCGGTACACCCTGGGCAACGAGAGCGGCAACATCTCTCTTCGTAGAAGGGAGGTGTTGCTGCTTCCGGCCGAGGTGGGAACGACCCACTTTTGCCTACTTGCCTTTTGCTGGTCAGAACCAGCAAAAGGCACAGTGGAGAATAGAAGAGGAAGGAATCGAAGGCGAACGGGTTCACCACCGCTGGATGCGTCCAGAGGTGAAGACCAACGGTCTGAAGCAGACCACCGTTCGGCCAAGCCATAGCCCTGAACCGACAGGGCCGGTGGCTCTTCGGAGTCACGAGGAAGAAAACCTCTATAAAAAATCACCCCAATCCCACGTTCTGACGCCCGGCAATTGGATGAATGGCTTAATGGCTGGGGGGAAATCAGTCCCGAGGGCGTCACAAAGTCAAAGGGCGTAAAACACAACAATGGCAATGGGCAAAAAGAGAAATAAGTCTACACAGGAGGGTACCAGGTGCACCGCATCTGGGGAGTCGCTCACGGCAGCTCCACGTACTCTGGGGGGGGGGGGGGCAATCAATGCCAAACGAGCACGGTGTCGAGCTCTAAATCCGGCCCCGAAAAAAACGCGGAGGTCGCGCAGGAGACCGGTGCGATGTCGGACTCCGATATCGCACTGAGTAACAGGAGCGGGACGAGTAGCCCTCATGTCTCAGCTGCGGAGCACTTCCAGTTGGGACAGAAACGGAAGAAGCGTCCCACACGAAGTCAGCCTCTAGAGATGAGGCCTCCCCGGAGGTCAAAGTGGGTACGGGACGCCGGGTTAGAGGACGACCGCCCTCAAGAAGTTGCAGCAAGATTGCTCAGACGGCGCAGGCTAGCGACCAGGAGCGGTCCGCTAGGGTCACGGAGATCGAGCGGCTCATCGCCGACCTTCCTGAGAAGGTATCAGCAGATGGGCTAGCGAGTACGCCTTCCGTGCCCATATCGGCGGCAACGGATAGCTGCACCTCAGCTGACCCAGAGGGCAGGTTCCATTGGGGCATTGGACACCTTCCAACGTCTCGCTAAAGCACCCCAAGAATCCCCGAGCAGGGGGCCCTTCTGGCGGAGGCTATGACGATTACTGACATGGGTGGGATTCTCTTGGGCCGCATGGATGTGCTGATTCAGGAGAATGCCCGTCTCGAAGCGGAGCGTCTATGTAGACGTGAGAAGACAACGGGCCCAATCCGTACGCACGCTACTGGGCCTGCGTAACAAACGGTGACCCCAGCGTTGTCGTTACAGCGGTTGGAGCCCGATATAGCTCGTGTCCTCAAGGAGATCAAGGGCATGGAGGAACGCCTCGGAAGGAGAATCTGCGCCCCCGAGACAGTGTCACTTCGCACTCATTTGGCGCCACCGAGGCTGGTTTACACGGCTGTTGCTAAGGCGGGGCCAAGAACCCGTCCTGGCGTAACCAGTCCAGTCGCGCTTCCTCTAGCGGCAGCTCGCCCAGTTAGCACGGCTGCTGCTACCACAGGTGCTGGGATGCCTGAACCGCTAAAGAGGTGGAGGAAAAAGTCGGCCCTCAGTGCTCCAGCCGAAATCAGTCAACCCCCATACGAAGGGGGATGGGAAATGACTGGAGCCAAGAGGAAGAAGAAGAAGGCCGCCAGGAAGGCAGCCAAACAGGCGGCCAAGTCCGCTGTGACGAAGGAGCCAAGGAGGCTTCGGGCCCCTCGCTCTGCGGCCGTCGTGATCTCCCTGACGGAAGCTGTGGAGAGGAGGTTGAGGTACGCCGAGATCTCCAAAAGACCAAGGCCAATGTGGACCTCAGGGCTCTTGAGATTGCGGGCGTTCGGTGCAAGGTCACTCGAACAGGATCCGACCTTCTCGAGGTCCCCGGCGCCACAAGTGGTGCGCTTGTGTGCGACCGGCACTTGTGGCTAAGCTCCCTAACTCCTGACTAAGCCTGACTCCCTAAGCTGGGAAGCAAGAGCATCCTCTTGCTTCCCAGCTTAGGGAGTCACTGGACGCGGCTGACGTTAGAGTGTCCAGGCCCGTCAAATGCGCTGAGGTGCGCATTATGGGCCTGGACGATGCTGTCACGGTAGAGGAAATCATCTCCATCTTGGCAGAGGTCGGGGACTGCCCCACGGAACAGGTGAAGGCAGTTCAGGTCTGGAGTCAGTTGTCGTCAGCTGCCCAGATGCAGCGGCCCAAAAGGCTTTTTGAAGGCGCAGGTGCAGTTACTGCCTCTCCGATCGTCAAGATGCTTTCGATGCCTGACGGTTGGGCATATCGGGATCCAGTGCACAGCGGAAGTCACTGTGGGAGATCGGTGCTTCCGCTGTGGCCAACTCGGTCACAAAACCGATGGTTGTAGTGCCCCGCTACGCTGCTTTAAGTGTGCAGCGGAGGATAAACCTAAGGATCACCGGGTTGGTACCAAGACCTGCATCGCCGCTGAGCCAAACCCTGGGGACCGGCATGTGGGTGGACCTGAAGGTGCTGCCGAACCACGGCCTATTCCACGGTGGGAGGCGGAAATAGAGTTCCAATAATGGATCCACATCTCCGCATCCTGCAGGCCAATATAAACCACTGCTCCAGTGCTAAGGACCTTCTGCTCCAAAGCATTGCGGAGTGGTCAATTAATATCGCGGCTGTCGCTGAGCTGTACGTGCATATCCCACTTGGGAATGCCTGGGCCGTGGCCATGGACGGCTTAGCAGCAATCGGGTCGTTGCAAGAGGACTAGGATGCGTAGCGGCGGTCACCGAGGGGATAGCGGTCGTGGCCGCTTACTGCCCACCGAGCCGAAGTCAGGTTGAGTTCGAGGATTGGCTCACTCACCTGGCCGGCGTTGTCAACGCCTGTCGGCCTTATCCCATACTGGTTTTTGGGCACTTCAACGCCTGGTTGGAGACTTGGGTTCCCGATGTACCAATGCGAGGGGCGAGGCGTTGGAGAACTGGGCCGTGTCATCTGGCCTAGTTCTCCTGAATCGGGGTACCGACTACACGTGGGTGCGGTGGGGGCTCACTTCCATTGTGGACCTTTCGTTCGCGAACCACACACTAGCACGCCGTGTACAAGGCTGGCGAGTTGTAAAGGGCGTGGAGACTAGATCCGATATCTGGACCTTCACCTCTTACTTACCGATGCTTCGCTTAACATAAGTAATTTAACTGAGCTGAAAGGTTTAGGGGAAGTACTAGTAATTTTGGCTACTTATATTCTTTAATAAAAAAACCGGATCCTATATTATTCACACGCTTCTCGGCGTTTTGGGTAAATTCGCAACAGATGTGATATAATTAGTAAAATAGTTTTATTTGAATTTGTAACATTTGCGTAAACTTTCATCAATATCAACAAACCTCATAAATCCGAAGTATATGAAAATCATACACATGTACATAAATATTTCCACTACAAGCATAACAGGAATTGAAAACGCAGAAAAATAGGGAAATGATAAATATTCAGGTGCCTCAGGATATGCTCTGAAAGAAAAATCGTTTAATTTATACACTGATCCAATTTTATTACTTACCTGCTGGTCTTATAGTAAAGGATCCCCTGTCCATTTTTACAATTGATTACTATCAAGAAAATTTTAAGCAAGTAGCTTTATTTTGATGAGAGCCCTTCAATCTTTGCCTTACAAGAATTCCTAGGTGTAAAAGTGATAAAATATTTCGAATCGATGATTCTCAAAAATGTAAGGTACAACAGTTGTGGGGTTTTGTATTAAATGTTAAAATAATTATTAACATTATTTAAACAAATGTTTGTCCAATAAAATTTATGGTTCGATCAAAGAGCAGTCTCCTACCAACATGTAATGATAACGAGGACTTCAAAAATGAATACTAACTATTGATTTTTTACTGTGGCTTAGTTAATATTTATTTCTCAAACATGCTTGGAAATTTGAACACGATTTTGACAACCTTCTTCGAGATAAATCGAAATTGCTGTACATGCGAGCAACGGCCGGCAAAAGTTGTATGAAAATCCATATCTGTCGTGTTTTAACGGCCAAATAAATAAATGTAACATATCTGTCGTGTAATTTAAAAATGGAACCATCGTTTACTCCGAACCATGGCAACCAAGGAAGTAACTTATCCAAGGCATTATTTAAATACAGAACTGGCTTGCAAATAGAAAGCTGTTTATTAAGAAAAATAAAAAACAAATGAACATTTTGTCGCATGAAAAATTACTGTTGTTCGTTGTTCGTCATTGATTTTAAAAAGTAGGTAACTAATTGTATTTGACAAAATGAGTTCAAGTGAACACAATGAGAGTAATGAATTTACTTTAACGCCACCTGAAATTAAAAGGCGGCAAGAGCCGTAATAGAAAAATTTTTGCCGCCAAAATCGAAAGAAAAATATTTGAAAACCTACGAAAATTTTTATCAATGGAAGAATGAAAGAAAAACGAAATCTTTATCCGAAAGCGTTTTTCTGGCTTATTTCGGCGAACTCGCCAAGAATGTTAAACCGACAACGCTTTGGGTCATCTATTCAATGCTAAAATGCACAGTTTTAATGAAACATAACGTGAATTTAAAACAGTATGCAAACCTGACTTCAATGCTGAAATGTAAAAAGTCCAAAGTTTTCACCGCATCAAACGTAAAAATGTTTTTGTTTGAAGCACCAGACAGTGTGTATCTAGACCTCAAAGTGAGTTTTACTCTTGATTTGATATTAACCTCTCTTTTTTAGAAAAATTACCTATGTGACGTATTAACGTACTTTATTTTTGTTGCAGGTTATTCTTATTTTCGGCACTTTTGGTGCATGCCGATGTAACGAGATTACAAATATTACTATAAAAGATGTAGACAATCACGACGGTGTGATAATTGTAACTCTACGCGATACTAAAACCAAAATCGATCGCACATTTGTTATCACAGATGAATCAGCTGAAATCGTACAAAAATATATAGCGCTACGTCCCACAGATGTAAAATCAGTAATATTTTCTAAATTACAATAATAACAAATGTACAAAGCAAGTTATTGGAAGACACAAAATTGCCGCAATGCCAAAGACAATTGCTACCTACTTAAACTTGCCAAATCCGGAGTATTATACTGGGCAATGCTTTCGTCGATCTTCAGCGACTCTTCTTGCTGACACAGGTGCGAATTTAGTTGAAATTAAACGACATGGCGGGTGGAAATCTGACCAGGTAGCCGAAAGCTACATAAAAGAATCGATTGAAAATAAAAGTAGCATTACACGTAAAATCAACGAAAGTATCCAATATCGACCATCGACCTCCCATCAAAGCTTTGAAATACAGAATCACACCGAAGAAGCGACTATTATACAACAAACTTCGACCTCGTTAGAATTATCCCAAACCAACATAATCCCCGGAAAGTCCACTTTAAATTTCAAAAATTGTACTTTCAATAACTGCATTTTCAAATAAAAAGTTCTGCCTAGATACTACTTAGTTTTAATTTCCGCGCATTGTTTGAGAAAAGCACTATACAAGCCATGGCCACAACTGAGCGTTACCGAACTCCGCAATGCGTGCCTCGGCTGCGCCTCGGCCCGCATACTTCACGATCGTCCTGCAACACTACACTTGGCGGCCGCGTCAGTAATGTACTATATAGCTTAACAGCTACGTTGTCCTACTAATTTAGTGACACTTTAAGAAGGAAAGAAAGAAGAAAGAAAAGTGTTTTTATTTCAGATTAGGTACATATAGAATTAGGGTGTGTGTTGGGTAACCTCCTCGAGTGTCGCTCCGATTCCGATCCCGCTGCAGTCCGGGGGGAACGGAATCGGAGCGGCTGGTACACCCTGGGCGGCGGTCAATGGCTTCCCCTTCACCCCTTCATAGGGTTGGCATTGATCGTCGGCCAATACCCAACGTTGCGGGAACACATCGCTCTCCGTACTCCTCTGCTTTCAGAGGAGACAGGATGAGCGATGCTGTTAGTGGTGAGATGGCCCAGGGTCAGTCGAGGTGCGAGGGATATGCTCTATGGGTAACCTTACACCCCGGCGTCTGAAGACCCGAGACGGCGTGCGGTTTTAGTCGGTGCAAGCCCGACATAACCGCCCCCGCTGGTCGGCGGGGGGGTATCCGAAGGGATTTCCGCACGATAAAAAAAAAAAAAAAAGGTACATATAGAATTGCCGATGGGACTTCGGAAAGCACATCCGAAGTCTGGCCCCCAAATTGAAAGGCACAGCTCTCGCTCTGGCGCGGCTGCTGCCCAACATGAGGGGACTGATCCTCCCGAGTCTCCTGCAGGAGACTCTACGCGGTGATCGTGCGGTCCATGGCCCTGAGTCCAGGGGTATCCGAGGGGATTTCCGCACGAAAAAAAAAAAGAAAAACCATGGACAATAAAATTAACAAAATAAAAAATAAAACAAAGCTACCCTGGCGGTGAATGCTCGTACACAACATTGAACGAGAGGCGCGATAAATTTATTATTTATCTGTAGTCGCCGCCGCCTGAGTATAGTGAGCATATCAATATAGACGTATGACAAGATTGTCAAGTATGGCAACATTGACAACTCGACAACGTGTCATGTTACGTGGCAATTTATAGCACGTCTTAAACGGATATTAAATCTCTCAATATTTAAATGGAAACAATATTACAATACATTACATATAAGCCATGTCCGCAATAAGGGATGGACACTTAGCATACACTGAGGTGGGTATCAAACACCAAAGTACTGATTTTCACCGTCACCCCATGTGTGCCACCAGACGTCGTCAGGCAATATCGCTCCCTATATAATACGGTATCCCTGTCATTCGCTTAGAAATTGTTTCACATATCATTACCCTATTAGCTACCACAATCGAGAATTTTTGTAAGAGTAAAAGTTGGGCGTCTCATCAAATGAAGCTACTCACGGAAAATTTACTTGATAGTAAGCAGCTTGGAAATAGACCGGGTATCCTGGGCTATCAGTAGTCTTTTAAGGGGGCGGTGGTCACTGTAATGCAAGTAAATGCAAGATTTTTGTATCGTCATTTATGTATTTTAGTTTGTTACATTTATGAAAGTAGTAGAAGCGAAAAATATTTGCCAGGAAGGCGTATGCTAGGAGCGTGGCAAGTGGAAAAATGTTGTATTTCCCTACGTCAATGGAAAAAAAGGGTATATTTTCGTTTGTGACATTTTCTTTCTAGATAAACGGTGATCTTACGTTCAAATGTATATCTATCAGATTTTTCAATAGAAATGCTATGTTTGAAAAATGACTTTACTAAATCATAATGCTGTTTAGTTCCAGTATTATCATACTGTCACAAATGAATACTGTTCAAAGATATATTACCCACTGACTATTAATTAATTTGACGATGAAGATGGCTAGTCCGCTATGATATCTTGTATGTAAGCCTCCTACCTGTCATGACTTACGGTGCCGAAACATGGACATTGACAGTGAGGCTAGTCCACGACTTAAAAGTCGTGCAGCGGGCTATGGAGCGAGCTATGCTTGGCGTTTCTTTGCAGGATAAAATTCGGAATAAGGCCATCCAACAAAGAACTAAAGTCACCGAATAGCTCGCAGAATAAGCAAGCTGAAGTGGCAATGGGCTGGCCACGTCTGCCGAAGGACCGATGGCCGATGGAGCAAACGAGTCCTAGAGTGGAGACCACGAATCGGTAAACGGAAGGGAGGACGTCCCCCAGCAAGACGGACGGACGACCTGAAAAAGGTAGCTGGGATAGACTGCATGCGCAAGGCGGAGGATCGGATGCTATGGCGTACAATGGGAGAGGCCTATGTCCAGCAGTGGACTGCAATAGGCTAATTGATTGATTGAAGCCTCCTTAGTATCAGAATTATAGCGTTCTCTAGGGCGAATACTCTATCATAAATTATTTCTAAAGAATATTTTAAATATAGTTAGGTTTATACTTGAGTTACTCACTTTTTTTTTAGAATAAAAAAAAGGATATCAAAAAATCTCTTTTATGGAAATAATCTCCAGATAAACGTATAGGGTTCAGAATCGATACGTTCTTGTGTATTAGAATACAGATTAAAAAAATATACTTCCTACTGCGTGTTTTGTACCTTTCAAACAGTCCTTTAAATACCAAATTGGTTGCTGTTCCTACCAAGGTGCCTATCCCACCTGTAACATATAAGACAATTTTTATATACAAATTAGTTATTAATAGGTATAATAATGTATACCAAGTAACTATATTTTATTACTTGTTAAATACAAACCAATACTCCACTAATAATATAATTCGACTCTCAAACTTGCACTATTATGATATAAGAAGGATATCAGCCTGAATTTTAAAACATAGTGGTTAAAAGGAGTTGGCGTTAGGATTGGCGATTGGCTATCACACTAACGACGTGAATCCACTCCTAACACAAGTCATTGCAAGTGCACACTGGGGGGGTTACCGGGAATACTGGTAATTTTGGTAATATACCTGGTATATACCGACATAATCACCCCCGCTGGCCGGCGGGGGGACATCCGGGGGAATTTCAGCACGAAAAAAAACAAGTACTGATTAAAGAAAAATGAGCATCTAAAGATTAACATAATAACAAATTATTTACGCACTACCGCCGTGAGTAATTTTTTCATAAGAAAGTAGCGGGTTGCATCGTCTCATCGAATATATCGCTTCGTAGGAAATAAATAACCAGATAGTAACAAAAAGGTAACTGCCAATGATGCTCTATTACTGCTAACCAGGTTCTATTAATAAACATATAATTTACTAGCTAAGCGTGGATGTCGGTTATCGCAACTTTTGGTCGTATCTCCGGTTTCCTCAACGAATTGCAATCAAACAAGGTAGATTTTAAGTTTGACCAAGACTTTAAAAAAAAATACCGTATTAAAATCCGTTCAGTAGTTCATTCATTTTACGAACAAACAGATAAACAGACGAACACAAGAATTCCAAAAATATATATTTTTGAGTTCAGCATCGTTAATACAACATAACCCAAGTATTTTTTTAAACATCTCCAATGTATAGATAGAACTAATTTACAATTTTACTATATAATCACCCATCCCATCCCATGTGTGTCTATAGATACATATACTATAAGATATACTATATGTGTCCATAGATACATAGATGGGTGAAAGCCGGTTTCTATTCGCTTCTTAGACTAATGCTAATAAATTATATTAGTACTTTAGCTCACCAATAGTTGCTGAAAAAGTAGTGGAGCAGAAATAACAAAGAGTTAATTCGGATGCGACCAATTCGTTTTCTTTTGATCTTTCGTAAATGGTGAGTAAACTTTGCTGAAATGATTATTGAGTGTAAGGACGCGTGTCCTCCCTAAAGTTTACTAAGGATATCAAAAAAGCGAATTTAAAATAAAAGCGAATTTAAGATAAGATAGCTAAGATACATGGGTGCAAAGGTCCCTACCAACATCCTTGAAGTCCATCCTAACCACACCTGCAAGTTGGTGCACCAGCTAAATACCAGACGAGGGCCTGGCACAGGCTTTACTTTCAGGGTTTGGTGGTCAAACGGCAGTCGCTCCCGAAAAAGCCGATGTGCCAATCAATAACAACAAGCGGACCACGGGCACCAAAGTGCAAACTTTGGACGCAGCTGGAAAATCGTTATAAGGATGATGATGAGTTATGGCAAGATACGAGTAGGTAGTGGTATTAGAAATCTCTGCCATAGGGTATAAAGGAAGATGACCCTGAGAAGGTTACAGTTGATATGAACTGCCTGGCCACCATTTTTGTTCAAAAGGTTACAATATAAAATATAAATATTAAATCATATTTATTACTAATTATACTTACATCTTCAAAAATATTCAATATGGCAAAATTTATGGGGACCATCATGGTTGTAGCTGCAGTATTTGTGATCCACATGGAGATGAACATCGTTGTAAAACACAATGCAAATAATATTCTATGAAGCAAGTTATTTCATTATTGCAAATCATAACACATAAACAAATTAAATCAATACAATAACATAGGTCAACACGAATTTTGTCTTTGATAAGAGAATATGAAATTTTGATAGATTTATCGATAAATAAGAAAAAAAAATATAGCCTCAAAAATTTGCTTTTATATCCAGGAGAACGGTCACCCATCGTACTTCGTTGTATGGGCCTTGATAACGGTGTTCGAAATCCTTGAAAATTTGAAAGCATACTTTTTAAGGAATATGGGTTTTTTTATTATGTCGATCTGTGACTATTAAAATCCGGACTATCCGGACTATTAGGATCCGCTAGATGGCGCTGTCTAGTGAAGACCTAACAAAATCAGCTCCGTATAATTTATTAATTTTAAAATAGTTATAAGTGCAAATAAAATCCAAAACTTATATATAACTATTGACAATATTCAGCAGTGGAAGTGTGAACGTTATTTAAGACTTTAATATACACAGTAACAAAAGTGAGCAGTAATAATATTATGTGATCCTTAAAATCTAAAAAAACATCAAAAGTTTGTGTCAAAACACCATACGTGATCAAATAGACAAGCAACGATCTCAAAGAAACATAAAAGTGAGCTTAAGTGCAACAAACAGCTGAAACAAGGGCCTTAATAAGTGATGCATTTTTAAATCAAATACTTAGAATGCAGAAAAAAATCCAATCCAATGAGTCACAGTAACTGATAACTTTGTTTTGAACATCTTTTATGTAATCATATGATCCCAAATTTTGCTGACAATTTTCATGACTCTGTGGCGTAGTGCAGATGGTTGGTGACTAGTGATTTTACGGTTGCCAGTTCGAATCCTTCTTGAACTTTTTGTGATGAACATAATTATTACTGGGACTATATAACCCAACGTAACTACAAATTCCGTCTTATAAATAAATCAAAACATCATAGTAAAGGTTTAAGACGAAGTGGTAAGTCCAGAAGCGTAAAGGAGGTGTCTTAGAAACAGTTTTTGGGAATCAAACGCTAAAATGCATGAAATTATATTCCTACCGTCGTAAAGGTAAAGAAATGCTTTATATTGCTATACAATTCGAAACACGATTAGAGTGATTTGCCTCGATAGAAAAAGATCGTGAATATCGTAAAAAATCGTAATTTTGTTAGAATGAAACAATTTTACGGCGATTGTAAAGAAAAAACAAGTGCAAAATTTATATTTTCATAAACCTTACATCAAATCCCATATGGTAGTACAGATGGTTTTCTCTTAAATAGAAGTTAATTATTTTAACTATATAAAACATAGCGCTCGCGTGCGAGCTCAGTCGGCCGCGGGGCCTCGCCGCGAGTAGACACGTACTGCTTCGTCGCGCTCGCTCGCTATTGCATTTTGATGTAAAATGGGCAATAAAAGCCTTAGAGGAAGGACAATATCCCGTTTGCGGAAAAGCAGGATTGCCAAAAACAATCTATCTCAGTGAGTATCAACGTACCACATAATTATATTTGTTATTTTCTTAGTGCGAGTGGGAATGCTAATAAAGGTCACCGTACACTTGACCGGATATCGGCATTGTTTTGTGTCGATACCATTTTATTATCTCAGTATGAGTGGGAATGACAAGACCATCTTCACATTATAAGAAATTTTAAGTGACACGTATTAGATCTATTGAAAAAGTTTAATATATATAAAATAATAGTGATAGTAAATTATTGCACCAAATATTCCTGGCTCCTGGACCCGCCAGGAACGGTGGGAACCAGGAACAGTGGGAGTGAAGACCAACCCTTCACGAAGGATAGTTGAGAAGATGACGTTTCTAGATTAGAATTCTTGTGTCTTATCGGACATCAGAAAGAATTTCTTGTAATGTGCACGGTCTCATACAACCACCAATCTAACTGGATTTCTTGTGTCTGACAAGAAAAAAATCTTATAGAGTGAAAATGGTTTAAGGGTATATACGTGAATCTTTTGTTATGGTGATTTGAATAGGTATTTGGAAATTAATTATGTTTGATAAACTGAAAAAAAAATTAGAAGACTTACTGTTTTGCAGATTACGAGCATAGGCTGAGCAAACAAATTCGAAAAAACTGAGTTCAGAGACAGCGTAAGGCATAACCATTTATCAAATCATAAATTGCAGTTGTCGAGTGGGAATAAACATTATGAAGTATTTTTTTTTTAAGAAATGATAATAAGTACCTACTTACATTGCAGAACTCCATCATTACTAGACCAAAGTGCACCAACGGAACTGACTCCTGTGTATGCTGACCTATTATCAGCCACTTCTAATGCCTTACGTTCAGAAACTCCATTACAGTGAGTGTTAAAGCTATTTATTTTACAACTTATATTCATTATTTATATTCATTCGTTGGTGGCTGAACTCCTCCGTATCTTGACCAAATTTACTGCGGTGCTAGTGTGGACACTGAGGAGTAGTAGTAGTAGTAGTAGTAAATCTCTTTATTGTATGTACACAAGAATACTCCATACATAAAGCTGGTACAGTTTTGAGGCATATACAATTGGCGGCCTGTTCGCACAGGGCAATCTCTTACAGGCAACCATTGGATGGAGAAAAAAACAGTTAATAGAAGATATAGGGCAGTTTCTGGTGTACTCTGACATTTAAATATAAAATTATAAATATATAAATTTATCACTATACATATAATATATACTGGAACAGTACCTATTTTTAGGTACATCATACATACAATATATACTTATAATTAAGACATAGTTTAGAATAAATAAGGAAGACGTAGAGAGAGTAGGAGAAAAAATAATGACTATGGTTCCTGTAGATAGTGGGCCGTGACTAAGTTTTTGAAGACTGACAGCGATTGCGCACGTCTTATGACCACAGGTAAGGCATTCCACAATCGAACAGCTTGAACAGTAAAGGACTTATCCATGAACTTTGTGGAGTGTGCTGGCATTTTCAGCCTCAGATTCTCTGACGATCTTAAGGACCCTGAATGTGTGTCACAGAGGAAATTAAAGCGTTCTTTTAAGTAGACTGGGAGGAGTGTTTTGAAGATGGTTCATGGCCGATGTACCATTGAGGAATAATCAACGAAAAACAGTTTCACGAGCGCGTGGCCTTAGCTAAGCGCGCGACCATAGTAAGACTTCTTATTTTCAAGTAAGAGTCCTGCTCGCTCAGCTCAATTTATTTCAGTCGCACCCTGTACTGAATTCCTAGTATAGTTATTAGTACAAACATAGTTATTAGTACATACAACATAGTAATTAAATAATCATTGAGAAATTTGTAATATGCATTTTTACCTTTCAGGTCCTTAGATAATATTGACTGTGAACTTGTCATCTTCCTGAAGATACATCGAACTTTGAGGAAAAGTGGACATCGGCTATTTTTTGAAAAAATTCAAAGAAACGGAGCATGAATTTGTATTTAAATGCAACTACAGTCATTTAAATTTACTACGGGATTATTTTATCTATATTAAACTTTTTCAATAGATCTAATAAGTGTCACTTTATTTTGGAACTCTTTTTTTACGTTTTAGAAAAAATTGAAATAAAAGCATTAAAATAAATAGATAACTTAGATTTTTTAGTCCGCTATACCTACATTGGTTTGTATGAAATTGAACCCAAAACTTGTGGCAATCAACTGACTTTCGACGACTTGCGGAAGACAAGAATTTTCGTGGATGCATTCACATTATAAGAAATATCTGATCAGACAATTTCTAATCGGACACAACAAATTTTCTTATAGTGTGAAGATGGTCTAATTGATTTCATTTAAAAAAAAAGTCAGAATTACTTTTCTTGTGTAAATTACATACTTATAATACATATAGAAACGTGTATTAAAGACCAGAAACAAATATCTGTGGTTCACACAAATATTTAGTCCCAGCGGGAATCGTACCCGTAACCTCCTGCATCGTAAGCTGGCGCTCGCCCGACCACGCTACAGAGGCTGTTACGTACGTACAAATATACGGTGATCATTTCACTTCTAGTCATACTGGTGAAAAATAAATTGGTATCTTTACATAACAATATCGATATTACCGATAACCGGTCAAATGTACGTTGACCCTCAATTTCAAGTCAACTCATCATACTGATGAAAAAAAAAATTGGTATTCGTAAAAGACAATACCGATAGCCGGTCAAGTGTACGGTGACCCTTATGGTCCGCGAACATAAAACGCGGGGGGAAGATGGTTGCCCCGCGCATGCTCCCGCCGCACTTCATACCTCACCCCCTCACAAACGCGATGAGCGTGTTCCCACTTCATCTTAAGCAACCAAAGAAAAAAGTGTATATAGACAAATATGGATGTAAACGTAACATATAGAAGAATTATTTCTACCAATTCCGTGAATGAGAATACATTTGAAAACAGTTTTTTTGAATCAACCACTAGAAGCCTACCAGACTCTCCCAACAACGACAACCAGCAGATAACCGAACTCAAGGAAAGAATCACACAACTCTCAAGTGACTTGAAATCAGCCCATCAAGAAGTCGAAAATCTTAACCACGAAAACAGCCGACTGAAGTTGGATGTTTCGAGGTATATCAAAATTATTGACGCATTTAAAAAAAAATAGTACGGATATCCTTACCACTACACCTCGGGCGGGACACAAACGAAAACAGATATGTTTACGCTCAACGCCTGCAATAAAATTACGGCAACCATTTGCAAATGTTCAACAAGAATTGTATCAACCACGAGAAATAGTGTCCGGTATTGAAATGTCAGCTGTACTACACAATTATCCAACGAGAAAGAAATTTCTGCAAACATACTAATATCAACACTAAGTTAAGAGAATAGTTTTCGCAAAATTACATCAAAAACAGAGTCTTCAACGAACTATTACAAACCAAAAGTTGTTATAATTGCTGATCAACAAGGACGTTCTATTCAAAAAATCTTCCAGAAACTATTAGGCGAGAATTACACCGTTACCTGCTTCTGGAAGGCTGGGGCACCGTTACGAGAAATTCTGAAGACAGAGGTTTCATCAATAACAAAACTCAACCATAATGACTATGTGGTAATTTTAGGTGGCATTTATGATTGTAATCCCAAAGACATTGATTTCAGTTTATGTAACTTTTTGAGTAACACCAAAAATACTGATGTCATTGTTTCCGTAGTTCCTTATAATAGATATTTAAATGAAAACAAGATAAACTATCTTCTAAAATTCTTATGCACATATAACACCAATACAATTTACCTTGATATGAAATATTATAAATATTTACCGAGTTACAAATCTTTGCCCTTACATACTGCCGCCATAAGGAAAAAAGACGTATCTAACATTTTTGGTCGAAATTGAGTTACATACATATTCGAAATCAGTAAAAAAAATGGCATCCACCATTATTTTTATATTTAACACATAAATCAAAGGGAACCCTATAAATCTTAGTGTTAAATAAGACGCATCTGCGATATGACGCAAATATAACTATACAAAAAAGACATTTCTGACGTACACTAAGTTGAAAAAACGCATTTTAGTATAAGCGTCTTATTTAATTACCAAATATGTAGTTAATCATAAAATGAAAAGACACTTCTGCATGGTCATACGAAGTGAAGACTTTTCTACGTAGATGTGTCTTTTCAACTTAGTATTACGATAAATAATCAGGCGCAAGTAGCAGTAGTGCCTTTTCTACTTAGTATATTTAGTTATGCGAGGTGAAGCGGGGCTCGCGGTTGGAACACTACATTTCAGTTGCGTCCAGGCTGTCAGAGCGATAACTCGCGCGCTCGGCTCTTCGAAATAACGGCAGCAAAATTGGTAAGTCAAACATCCTCCAATTATAATTTATATATATTTAAGTATATTCTTATGTAATACAAGATTCAATAAACTGCAAACCACGAGTAACACTTCTTACCAAATAAATATTCTTTAAGGTTACAATATTTGAAAATTTAATAATCGGTTAGAACACTTAAGTTTGTTTACACCGTGTTGTTGGGAACATACTATTGTACTTATCACAAATGAACCACAATGAAAGGGTTTGCAGTTTATACATTTATACCTTGTTTTAATTATTACCTGAATGAACTTTAAAGGAATAATACATTTTGTATTTCAAATTTTTTTTTGTGTGCCTGGGTGATTTAAATACTGGGTCACATTTTAGTGGCTTTACAAACTTTTTCTGGGGCTGTTATCAGATGTACAAATACTTACATCTAGCCAAACAGTGAAAATACGTCATTGTATGAGGATTGTGATATTTTTTGTTTTCTATGGCTGGATGTAGGTATAATTGTATATCTGATTACCTAAATCGGGTTTTTATTTTATTTTTTTTAACAATTTCGTTTGTTTCAGTGTGAAAATATGCGACGTAATCGAAGCTCAAAAATAATGTCGTTGGTGCCATCAACCAGTTCTTCCCAGGAGCCAAACCTGAACCTGAATACTAATAATGATGATCTGCCTTTGTCTACTACGAACAAAAATAACTCTTTTAAGGATGCAGATCTTCATGACAGCCCACAAAGCATCCTAAATTTTGATTCTGATGATTCAGTTTTTGATAAAAATTACATACCGTCAAGTTTAGATTTGTCAAAATGTTCAGAAGATTCAGATTCTTCTACAAATACGATCCCCCAATCACAGGCAATTAACGTTACAATCCCTGAATCACCTGAAATATCAAGCGATGAAGACGAACCACAACATCTTACAAAAAAAGGGACAATCAGAAACCGTAAGAAGTATGATGAATCACCGGCGCAGAGAAAAAGAGAAAAGAAATTAAAAAACTGAAAAATATGGAATTTAAATACAACCTTAAGCCCGGGTGTAATGATGAGTGAATGAAAAAAAATGCCATTCTCAGTTTACAGAAGAAGTAAGAAAAAATATAAACCATCACTTCAGAAACATGTCTTGGAAAGAGCAACAATACTTCATAATAAATAACACGTCCAAAGAAGAGCCTAAGAGAAAAACCGTTAAAGAAAACCGAAAACTGTCAAGAAACGTAACTGTATTATACTTTTTATCAAATGATTCAGGGTGTAAAGTGAATGTTTGCAAAGTTTTTTTTCTAGAAACGCTTGGTTACAGTCGAAAAAATGATAAATCTGTAAGGAATGCCTTATGCACTTTAACAAACAACATTCCTGTGGATAAAAGAGGAACCAATCCCAATCCAAAAAAGTTGGACAACACTAAAGTTATACAACATATAAATACGTTTAATCCTTCCATATCCCACTATAGACGAGAGCACGCTCCAAACAGAAAATATTTGCCGTCTGACCTAACAGTAATCAGAATGTATCAAGACTTCTACGAACAACAAAATATGAAGGACCTTCCTGTTCACGAACAGATTTCTTATGACAGAAAAGTTGTGAAAAAGTTAAATATATGTTTTACAAAACTTGGACATGAAGAGTGCGAGGTGTGTGAAAAGTTTTTTATCCACAACCCGGAGTACGAGGAGAAAAGGCACAAAAATTGTCAAGAATGCCGAGATTACGAACGACACCGGGAAAAATATACATCAGCCAGGCAAGCATACAAAAAAGATGTGGAAAAACAAAATAACGCAAACATCAGCTCAGATACTGCCTATTTTGCAGCTGATTTGGAGAAAGTAATTATGCTCCCACGTATTGAAGAATTTAAAATTGTCATGTTTTGTCCAAGAGTAATCGTTTTCAACGAAAGTTTTGTGCCAATAGGCGACAAAAAAAACAATGCCTTTTTGCAAACCTATGCTGCGATATAGCATGAAGCAATAGCTGGGCGCAAAATGAGTGACATAATAAGCTGCCTCAGAGCTTTTCTGTTGGCAAATAGAGACCTAAAAATATTGTCATATGGTTAGATAACTGTGCAGCTCCGAACAAAAATTGGACCTTGTATTCATATTTGGTCTATCTTGTTAATTCAGTCGAAGTTAATTATGAAACGATTACATTAAGATATTTAAAGGTAGGCCACACGCATATGGCTGCAGATGAATTCCATCATCAAGTGGAGCAATCCATGAAGAGGAATAAACACATTTATGATTTCGAAGACTTCCACCAAGCAGTATTGAATACCAGAACAAATATTACCATCAAAGTAATGAATGTGGATGATTTTTGTCAGTTTGAAGACTGTTCTTCAACTTACAAACCACAAAATTCTTCCCCTCGAGCTTATTTAGGTGATATGTGTGAAGTAACATTCCTTAGAGGCACCCACGTTATCCGTTACAAGACTGATTTTTATAATGAAGAAGAATTATACTCGCTTGACTTTCTGAGATTAAGAAATATAAAGTCGGGGATACCACCTCCAAAACCAAAGAATCAATATAGAGGCATTACTCAAGAGCGCAAGTCAGCGATCATACACAAACTGACACCCTTAATGCCAGACAACAGAAAATCGTTTTGGTATAATCTACCTATTGATAAAAATAGTGTTGATCTCAGTCAAGTTCACGATGAAGACTAACAAGACTATTATATATACAAATCTGTGATTATTGTTAATATTAAGGATAATTTGTACAAACGTAGATAGTTTTATAATGATTGCGTTTAGAAGATTTTTTAATTTATTTTTGTTATTTTTTTTGTGAAAAAAAATCTCATAGTGCAAGAGATGCCATACAAAGCTGTGATTATCAATTAAGATTATAAAATATAATTAGTACAAACGTAGTACAAAGTACTTAATTTTTTTCCTAGAAAATTTTAAAACTATGTTAAGAGAGATTTGTAGTTGCTATTTTCGTTAATCATTATGAAAAAATATAATGCTGATTCACATACTTTGTGTTTAATTTAATACAAAATGATTATCTTGTTAAGAAGTATTTCAGTTGAAATTACCGGTTTAGGTTTATTACAGAACTAAATAATCTGCAGCCATTTTAGTCTTTATTTCATTGAATATATATATGTTTTACTAAGTTGAAAAACAGTAAATGGCTATTAACGTCTTTGTTATTTAGTTAATTAGAACCTAATCAACCCGTTATCACTAAGTAGGAAAGACGTTTAAAAAAAAACTAAGTTGAAAGGAAGTTTCTAGTCAGAAACGTCTTTTCATTGTAGTATCATGTATTTTCTAGCATTTATTTACTAAAAAGAAAAAGAAAAAGTAATTTATTAAATACATAAAATTAATTTAATTAAAATTAACATATTTATTCTAATAGCTCAAACTCTAATACACATTTTAGTACCATAAAATTATTATTTTATTTATTTCCTTGCGCACAGCGCATTTTTAGTTTTATGAACACAATTTTTTTTTTACGCCTTTAGGACTTTTATGTAGATACGTCTTTTTACCTTATGGCGGCAGCATATATGTCAGGTACTCTTAAAAGAGATATTTCGTATGGATTACCATCGAAAATACAAAACATATTGTACAGAATTAAAAGTTAGTGCCAGCAGTATGGTTCGGAAATGCGTGACCTGTGATAAATTTACGCAAACTGAACTTGAACCTGAATACGAAATAGGGAATATTTCAACTTCTTCTGCAATTAATTCGCTTTTTCGTAAATAATTATAATTTATGTGTACTGCACCAAAACATAGATGGTTTAATAAATAAATCAAATGAATTATTGACACATTTACATTCGTAAAGTAATGGTAGGGACGGATGCCCTGTCGATATTTTATGTATAACAGAACACAACATGATCCAAGAAGGTACCAAATTATTAAATTTACCTAATTTTGTGCTAGGTGCATATTATACACGGAAAAATAGATACGGAGGGTCATATTACTAAAACCATATTATAGATTCAAGATTATACCCGAAACGAAACAATTGAGTATGGTCAATATTTTTGAATGTTGTGGTATTGAATTAATGGATTATAACATTGTAATAATATGTATCTATCGTTCGCCTCGAAATCTGCAGGCCGATATCCAGCTGTTTTTTGATCAACTTGAATTACTGTTAGATAAGATAGGCTATAAAAATAAAAGAATATTTGTGTGCGGGGATTTCAATATAAACAGAAATGATACTTCTAATGTATCTCGTCAGTTTGAATCCCTGTTAAGAGCGTATAACCTAAAATTATCTGTAAACCAACCTACACGGTTGAGTTCCATGACTTGTATCGATAATATAGCCCATAATATCAGAAACTCAAAGTCTGGAGTTTACGAATTTTTACTATCAGATCATACGGCGCAGCTTTTAATATACCCAATGAGTAAAAACCGACTATGACCCACTGGTTTAAACTAAGAAGGGACTATAGTAAAAACAATATCTTTAAATTTACTGACTGTATCAAAAGTCTTACTTTTACTGACTGCTACATTTGTAATGACTCGGAAAAGGCATATAATAGAGGATAAAGAGGATATGATGTCATACAGGCCAATTGCTTTAATTCCGGTAATTGCAAAGATATTCAAAAGAGTAATTCCATTTGTTACAAAAATGTCATGAACATCAAAATATTCGTAAAGGTTGTTGTAACCTTTACGAATATTTTGATGTTCATGACATTTTTGTAACAGAACAATTTGGTTTTCGAAAGGGAAAGTCCACCAACACGGCGCTTTTTCATTTTTTACAACAAGTACTGACAGGACTTGACAAAAGGGAGTGTATAACGGCTGTCTTTATGGATATGACAAGAGCCTTCGATCACGTAGACCAGATAATATTGATATTAAAGCTTGAAAAATATGGAGTTAGAGGTACCCTCTCGCTTTACTGAAATCATACCTCACTAGTCGTCTTCAGGTAACAACGATGTACAGAATTAGCAATGAGTCAAAAACTGAAACGAAATACACCTCACATCCAAAGATAGTTAGGTTTGGTGTACCCCAGGGCAGCATCCTGGGGCCACTCTTGTTTTTAGTGTATATCAATGATCTCCCAAAGTCTATTACTCAAAATATGATACTGTTTGCTGATGATAGCTCTGCTATTTTTGCTGATGATGCCAGAAATTTGAATTATGTCTAGGATATTAATGGGTCACTGGTAAACATAATCAATTGGATGACGCAAAATAATCTAAAAATGAACTTTGAAAAAACTAATTAAGCGTAGCGAGCCGAAGGCGAACGAAGCGTCTTGGGTTGCAAAGTTGCATTTCAAACAAATGATACTCCTCCGAGACCATTTGACCGATCTCGACCAAATTGGCCACGGTGATCAAGTAGACATTACTGAATGTCGTAAGGGGGAATATCCAGATTGGTCTTACCATCGAGGAATAATCACCAAAAAACCAAATCAATGGAAAAATTCAACCGGTCACTTTGACATATTGTTGGATAGGCAAATCTCGCTACTCTTTAGTTTGGGTTGATTGTCAAGCTGGCAACCGTCCTAGTTTTATAGTATTTAAAAATAAAAACTCAAATTACAACACTATTTCATTAGAATATAAAGGTGATATAATTAAAGAAGTTAAGACTACAAAATTGTTAGGTATAAACATTGACTCCGATTTAAGTTGGAAAACCCAGGTCAATCCGCAATACACTCAATTCATTCTCGTATGCCCTTTACATGCTCAGGAAGGTAGCGAACGAAGACACATTATTAACAGCCTATCATGCTTATGTCGGTTCCGTTCTTAAATATGGTATTTTATTTTGGGGCAACTCTGTTAACAAAGAAGATGCCTTTAGAGCCCAAAAGAAATGCATCTGAAGTATATGCGGACTTAAAAAGACAAAAATTTTGCGACATTTTTATTGACATTAAACTTTTCATTTTTTATATAATGACATGATTTTATTGAATTTTCTGAATTTAGATGGTACTGGTGATTAAATAGTGTAAAATAACTAGTAATCTTTATTTTATTGATAAGAATCCCCTGTGTTGTAAAAGTTGGCTTAATGCAAATGCTGCAATTAGTCTGGCATGATAATTTTAATGAATTTTGTATAATTAACCATAATTAAGACACTAACCATAACACTTTTGCACACCAACATGGTAAAACATGGATTGGACAACCACAGTTCTAACACCCTACTATGTACCCATGTTTAGCAAAATAAATGATTGATTGATTGATAAAATATATTTAAACGGGTTAAATCATCAACCGTCTTATTATTAAATGATCTGAACAAAATAATGTTTGTTTGAAAATTTTTGCTCTACCTAATAGAAAGACGGATTCTGTAACCACTGGCTGGTATTTGACCTCCTATTGCTCGCAGAGACGTAGCTTCATTTATCGAGAGCTGCTAGCTACAATTGGAGCAACGACACCATGTGCCACATAGATTTAGGAGCTTTTACGTATGCGTTGCTCCGACAAACTGCGAACCTTCCCTCGCCCGAATTAGTCTCTGGAAAGTACGGAGCTCGCCACCGACATTTTTCATTCCACAGTCAGAGAGTCTCCCCCATGGACATGACCTTCCCTAGACCAAGTAGAAGTCCTTAAACAGACTTCGGACACAGTTCGGTTGAAGCAAAGAAAACCGGTCTAGGTGGGGTTTGTCAGACAAGGTTGACCCGCGGTGTGAATGATGAGTTACGCCATAGACTATGCCCCACCTACTAATATGTGCTGCTTGCTCATATACATGTTCACCAGAGGGAATTCATGAACGCCTCTAAGAACGCAATGAATGAACGCAGTGCATTGGACAAATGATATGACATCGACACGAAAGTGTCGTCACACGAAACATCACGAAAGTGTATTCTATTGTCTACTATTAAAACATGTTCTGTTCATTGGGAACGTCCAATTCTTTGTGCATCTGTTGTTTTGCCCAGTGCACTTAAAACAATGCAACAGGTTACAAAGGGTGCGGTCACTGTCCTGCTACAGACAGTGATCGCACCCTTTGGGCAGGTGAACATTTAGCTAAGATTTGCAACATTGATGGACCATGAGAAATTATTTATTTGCATAATTCACCTGGATGTCCACATTATATGATGCACCAGAAAACTATGTAGACTTACCTGTAATGTGAGTAACCAATAGTTTTTATGGCACAAAGTGCTAATCTTTTATGAAGACCTGACTGCTCCACGGCATTTGCAAGTACCATGCTGCCCAAAAACATAATGATTGTATCCTGAAAAATTTGGAACACGTAAATATAGCAAAATTAACCTTTTTTTAAACGACTTCAAAAAAGTGAGTGGTTCTCAATTCTACTGAATGTTCTTTTTTGTATCTTGTTTAGCAATATCTTCGCCTATTGTCAACAGATTTAGATGAATATATTTTATTTAAAGGTACGAATGGTGGTGGTGGTGTTTCCGTTTAAATTTAGTGAAGAAGAATTATTTACAAGAATTCATAGTTAGAAAAGTTAATAATAATTTGTAAATTATTATTTCCAAACTCCGAAATAAAATGGTTAATGAATGCTAGAATACATAAAATACCAAGCTAGTTTTCAAAAAAATTACGCATGTTAAAATTTCCCCAAAATTTATTTTTATATTTATTATATCTTAGAAAAGAGTATCTATTAGTAACTGAAATCTAGTATAGCCACTAAACTTTCTAGTTAACCCTAGAGTAGTCGCGGCTTGGGTTGTGTGTTGGGTAACCTCCTCACGTGTCATTCCGATTCCGATTCCGCTGCAGTCCGGGGGGAACGGAATCTGAGCGGCCGGTACACAATGGGCGGCGGTCAGTGGCTTCCTCTTCATGGAGTTGGCATTGATCGTCGGCCAATACCCAACGTGGCGGAAACACATCGCTCTCCGTACTCCTCTACTTTCAGAGGAGACAGCATGAGCCATGGTGTTAGTGGTGGAGGCCACCGTAGGATTCTGGGGAATCCAGGGGCGGGTTGGCCCACTGCTAACGCAGGGGCCGACGGGCACTTGTGCCACCACCGGTGAGAGAGGACTAGCCATCCTCTCGCGTTCCGTAATCAGTAAGTCATCAGCAACGACCTGACTGGTGGCTCCAGAAGGGTACGCTGTGAACTTGCTGACCGGAGGGCTTCCATTTATTGGCCGGCCCACGACAAGGAAAAGTCTATAACACCCGACAGCGAAGTCGTAAAAACCTATGGATACCAGCCGACCTCCATAGTATTTAGGCTTGTCCAGGTGCAGGGGGCTCCGCCTGGATCGACCGTCTTTCCCCCATACTCGTGGGATATACTATGGAAAATGAAATCATATATATACATAAACCGGACGAAACCAACAAAAACGACTCAAGCGAGAACAACGGACATGATATTGTCGGAGTGGAGGTAGTGGGGGCAGAAGAGGAGGTCAGGCTGCGATCTCGCACGCGGTCGCACAAGGCCGTCTTCGCCAGACCCGCTACTCCACTACCTATGGGAGAGGGTACGGACGCGGAGATTGCGTCCACGGCTGGGACTGACAGCGAGTCAGCTCCCAGCCAAATGGAGACTGAAAGTCTCCGACGCAAGAGACCTCGCTCGCGTGGCCCGGCTCTGGACCGGAGCAGAAGCTCCTCCAGACAGAGGGCGGTCTCCTCGAGTGAGGACGATCGGCCAGCAAAAGTGCTGGCCACTTCGGCGGGAAGGGTGCCGGTGCATGTCCCTCCACTACCAAGTGGCAGGGATCAAGGCGTTCGCGCTGCGAGGGAGCTTCTCTCAGCGCTTGCCCGGATCACGGACACCGTCAAGGGTGCCAAAAACGTGGCCGGGAAGAAGAAGAAGGTGGCGGAGAGAGTCACCGTCGCCAAGACAGCGCTGGAGGAGCTCCTCTCTCGGAGCGTATCCGAGGAGGAAGCGAAGCTCAGGGAGCGGGTCGCAACCCTGGAGACTGAGCTCGCTAACTCGCTGGAGCAGAAACGAGTCTTCCGCGGGGAGCTCGAAAAGCTGACCCAGCTAATTAAGGGGTCTGCGGGGGCCCGGACTGCGCAAGTTCCCCGGGAGGCACCGCCGGACAGAAAGGCCCCTGGTGCCGGGGAGATGGCGGCGCCTACGCCGGCGCCCAATCTGGTGCCCAGGCCGGCACCCGAGTCTCCGCCAAGCGTAACGCAGCTGCTGGCGGCGATCGAGAGGCGCCTTGGCGTACTGGAGGACCGGGCGTACCGTACCGCATACGCGACTGCCGCCAGTGGAAATTCCGGTCCCAAGACCGTTGTCCCGGCGAACCCAACGCCCTATAAGGTGAAAGGGAAGGGGGAAAATCGCGGCACCCCCGCCCCCGATGTAACCGCTGCTCCCGCTACAACCGAGCATTCCTCCAGAGGGGAGGGATGGGAGGTAGCGGGAGCCACGAAAAGGGCCAGAAAAGCCGCCAAAAAGGCGGCCAAGAAGGCAGCAAAAGCCGCAGCGGCGAAGGCGCCGAAGAGGCTCCGCGCCCCACGCTCCACTGCCGTCGTCCTGACGGTGACGACGGAGGGTGTGGAGAAGGGCGTGGGGTACGCCCAGGTCCTGAGGCAGGTGAAAGCCTCCGTGAACCTCAAGGCCCTTGAGATTGAGGGAGGGCTCCGATGCAAGACGACTCGCACCGGAGCTCGCCTACTCGAGGTTTCCGGCGCCACCAGCGGCCCCAAAGCCGATGCCCTAGCGGCCAGGCTTAGGGAGTCGCTGGACTCGGAAGCCGTCCGCGTCACCAGACCCAACGAATGCGCAGGTTTGCGCATTTCGGGTCTGGATGATGCAGCCACGACGGAGGAAATTATCTCCGCCGTCGTGGAGACGGCGGCTGCCCCCGTGATCAGGTGAGAGCTGGAGAAATCCGGTTCAGCCCCACCGGTCACGGTACGGCAGTCGTCAACTGCCCCGTCGCAGCGGCGCAGATGATTGCGGACGGACGGAGCCTCGTCGTTGGGGGCTTCCTTAAGGCGCGGGTGCAACTCCTGCAGCCCCGCGAGACCAGGTGCTTCAGGTGCCTGGCCGCGGGGCATGTGGGAGTGCAGTGCACAGCGGGAGACACCGTGGGGGATCGGTGCTTCCGCTGTAGTCAGCCTGGGCACAAGGCCAGTGCTTTTGATGCTCCGCCGCGCTGCTACAAATGCGTAGTGGAGGGCAAAGGGCGGAGCACCGGGCGGACAGCAGAACCTGCGCCGCCTCGAGGCCAAAGCCCCGTTCGTCCATACCGGGTAGATGGGCGGGATGGGCGCACCGACGGGATGCGGAAATGGAAGTCCATTAATGGAAACATCAATCCGCATCCCGCAGGTGAACATAAACCACTGCACCGGTGCTCAGGATCTTCTGTACCAGAGCATTGTGGAGTGGTCTATCAATGTGGTCGTGGTCGCTGAGCCGTACTGGGTCCACCCCGGAAGCCCGGTGGACCTGGACGGCGTAGCGACCGTTTTCGGGGGTTCCGCCGAGGACACCTCGTGCCTTGCACGCATTGCAAGGGGCAGAGGCTGTGTCGCGGCGGACTATGAGGGCTTGGCTGTCGTGGCCGTCTACTTCTCGCCAAGCCTTGACCAGTATGAGCTTGGGCTCGCTGAACTGGACATCGTTCTCGCTGCGTGCCGTCCTCGCCCTGTCTTGGTCCTGGGAGACCGTGGCCTAGAGGTCCTCAACCGGGGGAGTGTCGCCACCTGGAAGCGGCGGGGGCTCAGTTCGGTCGTGGATGTTGCATTCGCGACCCCTGCTCTCGCCCGCCGCGTCCAGGGTTGGCGCGTGGTGGAGGGGGAGGAGACGTCATCCGACCATAAGTACATTCGGTTCAACGTCTTCCCTCCACCTAACCTGCCGCCGACTATAGCGAACCCCCCGGATCCACGTTGGGTGCTCAGACGCCTGGATCGGGAGGCTCTCCTGGAGGCATCCATAGTGCAGGCCTGTATTCCGTCACCGGCCAGGCCTGCCGATGTCGACGCAGAGGCGGAATGGTTCAGGAGGGTTAAGCCCGGCCCGGCAAAGAAACGGGTGTACTGGTGGTCAGCGGAGATCGCACAGCTGCAAGCAGCGTGCGTGACCGCTCGCCGCCGGTACACCAGGTTTCGCCGGAGGCGTCGCCACCCAGACGATAAGGCAGCTCGAGAAGCGAAGCTATACGAGGCGTACAAGGGGGCCAAGAGGACCCTCCAGGTAGCTATAAAGCAGGCCAAACGGCGGGCCCACGAAGAGCTGCTAGAGTCTCTGGAGCAGAACCCATGGGGGCGCCCTTACCTTGCGGTCAGGGGCAAAATCCGCCCAAGGGAGCCCCTACTGACCCAGAGCCTCCAGCCAGAGCAGCTGGAGGGGATCTCGGGCTCCCTGTTCCCAGTGAGAGCGGAGGAGCATGTCCCTCCGTGTATGGCTCCGCCTCAGGCGTCTGACGCTGATAATAGCAAGAGCGATGTGCCCGAAGTCATGGAGAGTGAGCTAGGGGTAGTAGTGCTCCGGCTTAAAGCTCGGAAATGCACTGCCCTCGGACCCAACGGCATTCCAGGCCGAGCATGGGTCCTGGTCCTTGAGGAATTAGGGCCTCGACTGGTGGCGCTCTTTAGCGCATGCCTCGAAAGGGGCCAGTTTCCAAAGGCTTGGAAGACGGGAAAACTAGTCCTTATCCGGAAGGCGGGGCAGCCGGCGGATCAGCCATCCGGTTACCGGCCGATCGTGTTGCTCGACGAGGGGTGCAAGCTCTTTGAGCGGATTATTGCGGAGCGCCTCGTCGAGCATCTCACGAACGTGGGACCAGATCTGGCGGATAGCCAGTTCGGTTTCCGCCGGGGGCGCTTCACCGTGGAAGCGATCATGCGCGTTAGGCGCCTGGTGGAGGAAGTAGTCTCGCGGGGTTGGGTGGTGGTGGCGGTGTCTCTTGACATTGCCAACACCTTCAACACCCTACCCTGGAGCTGCATTAGGGAGGCTCTCGCGTATCACGGAGTGCCTCCTTACCTCCGCCGCATTGTCGCGGCATATATCTATATGACATGGGAGTATGCATGAATCCAGAACTCTTTTCTTGAGTTCAATAGGGAGGTTAGATTTCAATATTTCTTTGTAGCTCCAAAATGTATTCCATGTTAAATTTATTCGCCTATTTATTTCGTCTATGTGTCTGGATTTACTAAAAGATATATGCTTTCCTAAATAAATATATTCGTGTACGTATTCCAACTGAGTGTTGTTCACATAAATGGCCCTTTTTGAAGCATTAGTCATGAGTTTTGTTTTTGAAGTGTTTAGTTCCAAGCCGATTTTTTGACTGACTGTATGAAGCTCGCAAGCCATTTTTTCTAGCTGAGTTGCAGATTCTGAAAAAAGGATAATATCATCGGCGAATCGGAGGTTGCTCAGATACTCGCCCTTTATGTTTATTCCTTTCTTATTCCAGCTTAGATTCTTCATGATGCTTTCGAGAACAGTAACGAAAATTCTAGGCGAGAGAGGGTCACCCTGTCTGACTCCTCTACAAATCTTAATTTCTGGGCCTTTTGTTTCCATTCTAACACGAGATACGCTTTTATTATATATATTTTTTATAATGTCTATGACCTCCATTGGTACGTCGCACTCGTGCAGAGCCTTCCACATACTATTATGGGATATAGAGTCGAACGCTTTGGCATAGTCGATGAAAGCCAGGTAGAGTGGTCTTTGGTGTTCCTAATATTTCTCTATTATTAGTTCTAGCGTGTGGATGTGGTCTGTTGTCGAAAAACCTGTCCGGAACCCTGCCTGTTCTGCTGGTTTGTGTTTCTCTGTATATTTGGCGAGACGGTCTTCAAGACAGGAAGCGAATAATTTATACAGGTTTGGTTGTAGGCTGATGGGTCTGTAATTGGTTATATCAGCAGGATCTCCTTTTTTGTACAACAAAATTATCTCGGACTTTGCCCACTCTGTAGGTATTTTTCTAGCGTCTAGAATTTTGTTAAACAAGTAGGTTAGATGCGGCACCAGTAGAAATTTACCTGTTTTTATAGCTTCATTAGGAATTCCGTCAGGACCAGAAGTTTTATCTGTTTTTATTTTTTTTATTTTTCTAATGATTTCTGAAGGTGAAAATCTGGGTATAGTGTCAGAGTTATAATATGTGAGTGGTTGGCTATCATCTTGGTCTATATTCTTCGATGTGTAAAGATTTCTATAAAATGAAGTGGCAGTATCTATTATTGTTGATTTCGAAAAAGTCTTCTTTTTGGTAGAGATTTCATTTAGGCAGGGGATCCATTGTTTGGTTCTGTTCAATGCTTTAAAACCTTTTTTCAAGCTACCTGATGATGTAAGATGTTTTTCAATTACTTGAATTCTATGTTCTTGGTATTCCTCTTTAATAAATTTGTGAATATTTTTGTATAGGTAGGTGCGTTCTTTTATTCTTCATCTGTCAATGATTTCTTCATTGTTAACACATGTCTACGATCTAGCAGTCGTTTTATGTCATCAGAAATGATTGTACCCTTTCTCAAAGTTTTATTTGTAGTGCATTTAAGACTTTCAGATATCCATGTTTTTATTCTACTGTAGCTTGTTTCTATATTTTCATCCAATATTGCGGTATTTATTCTTTCATTTAAACTTTTAAGGAAAATCTCTTTTTCTTCCGGTGTATTTAATTTTAATTTCTCGTTTTTGTACTTTGCTCTACTTTTCTTAATTTTTGATATAATAATAGTACTCCTTATAAGCCTGTGGTCGCTGGGAAATGATAAATTGTTAATAATCTCAATATTGGTGAAGTTTTCTTTATGGTTAGTCAATATGTAGTCTATTTGACTCTTTGTCTTTTTTGGAGATAGCCATGTCCACATATTTCTAGTATTCTTTTTAAATAGACTGTTTGTAATGAATAGGTTGTTTTGCCAACAGAACTGTAGTAAGGTTTCGCCTCTTTTGTCTCTTTTTCCATAGCAGTAGCTGCCTAATATTTTTTCTTCACCAGTAGCACGTTTTCCAACGCGCGCATTGAAATCTCCAAGAATGATTTGGTGTCTATAACATTGGTAGCGAGATTGCTCGAGCTGACTGTATAATAAATTGATTTCCTGGTCACTTGACTCTACGGTTGGTGCATGGACTTGAACAATTGATAGTGTTGTGTTGTCGAATTTTAGGTTTAAGATGCATACTCTTTCCAATATTGCGATGAAGCTTTCTACGTTTAGTTTATATTTCTTTTTTATAAGAAATCCTACTCCGTATTGACCTTTGGTCTCGCCATAATAGCAGAATATATGTTCGTCATCCTCTTCAATATTATAGCCTGTTCGTCTTATTTCTGCTAAGCCGATTATATCGTAATTTATTTTTGAAATTGCTAGTTTAAAATCAAGTAGTCTTTCCTTTGACAAAAGAGATCTTGCATTATATGTACATATATAGAGTTTTTCGAATGGAGGTTTTTGGTCTCTCGCCCCCGCGGTGACCAGCCGTGGTGAGGGTGAATGTAGAGATGTTGCATTATTTCAATTTTTCTTCATGTTTATGCTTTGACTGTGTGTGATAAGTTCTGTGTTTATGTTCAAAGCTAACATGTTATTCGCAGGTACTTCGGTGTCTTTATTTCGTGTTCTAGTCATGTATTGCTCCATATATGTGTTTTGCTTCTTAGGTGGGTTTTTAGCACCCATATTACCCAACCTAGACTCATTTTGATCATTTTCTGGAGATTTTGATAGCTGTCTTTTACTTCCGGTCTGGTTAGGCTTACCATGTTTCTTGAATTTTGTTTCGGGGATTATTACAATTTTGTTATATCTCAGAAATGCTCTATGGCCCTTATTTTTTCTTCTAGTATTTGAACATTTAATTTTTTTCGTTCTTCAAGAACATCAGGCGGGAAATCTTCTTTGATATAGTAAGGTGTTTCATTCAAATTTTTCTTATTTTTTAAAACTTTATTTTCATACCCATTGTGGTGAAGGTTACAATGATGGGTCTTACTTTACCACCTTCTTCCCTTCTTCCTAATCGCCTGACTTCTTCTATGTTTTCTTCGCTGCAGCATATTTTCATACTATTGCGTATAAAGTTCAGTATAATGTTTTCTAAATCATAGTAGCTCCTTTCGGTTTCTTCTATGCCGAAAAATATCAAGTTTTTCTTTCTTTCTGTTCTTTCTAGTTGCTGTAAACGTCGGCCCTGTTCTTCCACAATTTTTTCGAGTGCGTTGTATTTTGATTCTAAGTGCGTAAATTTGGTGTTTATATTCTCGTTTATAGATTGTGTTATACTCTGTTGCATGTCGCGTAATTCGTTTCTTTGTTCATCAAAATTCCTTTGTAAGTTCCTTATCATGGCAGTAAGTTCCTCCATTTTTTTATATTTTTTTATTTTATTTGAGCACTTTGTATAACTAGCGTCCTCTTGTGGCGAGTAGCAGTAACTATTTTCTAACTTAAATATTGGAGAAGTTAAACTACCTGACACTAGATGGCGCAGTCTGTCGTCAGTGGTGAATCTGGTTTGTGCACTATAGATAATCTGTGGTATGATATGATATGCACAAATTCGATGATCTTAATAGATTTGGTTAGTATTTTTTACTTGCAAAATTTTACCGCTTATCTACCAAATTTCACCAGGCACTCGAAATTAGCCGCTGCAATAGTTCTGACGTCGCCGTATTGACTTTTTGGCACTGAATTTCCGAATCTAGTTTGTTGTTTTTTCATTGTTGACAGTTGAGATTGTTCATCCGCTTTTTTACAATATTTCACGTTTTTGTCGAGAGTTAATATATAATCACTTCTTCTGTTCACTTCACTTTATTGATTTGATAACTTGTTAACGTTTATAAACACTGTTTTCTATTTTTAATTACAAGAAATACGCTGAGCCGATGTTTATGGTGGAACTACCCACACACAATCTCGTATGGAAGTCAAACCTGGATATACAACAATTATACAGTAAATAAAATACAAACATGTCAGAGAGCGATGGAGCGAAATATTCAAAATATAAATAGGAGAGACAGGAAACGAAATATCGATATAAGAAAAACAACAAATGTAATAGACGCCGTAGAACATTGTAAAAAACAAAAATGGAGATGGGGAGGCCACGTGGCACGTATGAGCAAAAATAAATGGGCTAGCAAGTTAACGACATGGGTAGGACCACTTGGTAAACGAAATAAGGGAAGACCAAAAGAAAGATGGACAGATGAGTTAGAGAGAGTGGCTGGCAAAGACTGGTCCTTAATAAATGTAGGAATTTTAGTTAGTTGAATAATTATGTTTTATGACATAACACTCATGCATGTATTATAGATTTATTATTTGATGTTTTTAAATTTTATAAGAAATGAAATTGATAGTTGATTTAATCTTTTTTTTATATTTTTTTTTACAAGTAATGAAATTGATAATTGTTTTTTTAATTTAGTGATATTATGTACTTACATTTTTATTAAGGAATAAATGAGGCTATATTATATTATATTTATATGAGAGGGCCATAGTTTACCCGAGCTGGCTAGGGCAAGGGCGGCGAGAAGTGTTGCTCCACAGTGCGGTGTTCCACAGGGGTCGGTCCTAGGGCCACTCCTGTGGAACATCGGATACGACTTGGTGCTGCGCGGTTTTATGCTGACGATACCCTCGTGATGGCGCGGGGAGCAACGTACCGAAGCACGGCACTAAAGGCCACGGCAGGGGTTTCTCAAGTCGTGGGTCGAATACGGCGGTTGGGACTCGAGGTGGCTCTCTACAAATCCGAGGCTATCTGTTTTCACGGGCCTCGGAGGGGACCACCTGCTGGAACCAGCATCAACGTAGGGGGCGTAAGCATCGGCGTCGAGCCCACGATGAAGTAGTAGTAGTAGTAGTATCTCTTAATTGTACACCAAGAATAAGATGAAAGAAATACAAATATTATACCATGGTAAATACAATTGGCGGGCTTATCGCACTGTGGCAATCTCTTACAGGCAACCATTGGATGGAGTAAAAGAATCGGAATTTGTATTTGGGTAGTGTGGTGTACTTGATCAATGTAGGTACCTAAAATATAGGTACAATTTAGATCATTGCCAAACGAACATTATTTTAAAACTATACAAATACTTACTTATAAATATGTACACACCTACATATACATACATAAAATTACAATTACACAATATACATATATATTTTCGCAATACACTACATACACACCTATACATATATATATATGATATAAGGAGTAACCAATGTCCAGATATAGCCGATGTCTCGCAGATAGTGATCGCTAACGGATTTTTTAAACACCGTTAAGGATTGTGCGCGTCTAATAACTACCGGCAGAGCATTCCACAAACGAGCTGCTTGAACGGAGAAGGATTTGTCTGTGAAAGTTGTAGAATGCCCCGGCATTTTTAATCTTAAATTCTCTGCCGATCTCAAGAACTTACAATGAGTATCGCTCAAAAAATTAAAACGTTTTTTAAGGTAAGAAGGAGTAGTAGGGTTGAAAAGTATACTATACAATAGGGAGAGTATGTGAGCATTCCGGCGAAGGCGGATAGGTAACCACTTTTTTCGATATTCAGAAACGTGATCATATTTGCGAAGACCAAATATGAATCTTATGCAGAGGTTCTGGAGTCTCTCAAGCTTATTTAGTTGGTCTTCAGTGAGATCTAGATAGCTGGCATCTGCATAATCAAGGATGGGAAAGAGAAGTGACTGTGCTAACGCAATTTTGGTGGCAATCGGTAGGAAATTACGTAGCCTACGCAAGGACCCCGCGGCCGCAAATATTTTGCGACTGATTGCCTGCAACTGAGGACCCCATGTTAAGCAACTGTCCACATAAATCCCTAGGTTCTTAACTGTATGGCTATATTCGATGCTTGTTCCGTTGCAAGCAACCTTTGGAAGCAATGACCAGTCAATTCTTGAGACCATCCAAGGGCTGCCAACAATGATTACCTGGGTCCTGCTCGGGTTCACCATTAGGCCGTACGATACACTCCATTTACAGATGGAGTTTAGGTCAGCATTGACAGTATCAATAGCCTTGTTCAGTTCATTCAGAGGAGCTTGAGAGTAAATTTGGAGATCATCTGCGTAAAGGTGGTAGGAAGAAGTTAGATCCCTTGTGATGGTGTTTATGAAAACGGCGAAGAGTAGTGGAGATAAAACGGCACCCTGTGGTACGCCAGCAGATGTAGTGCACCAAGAAGAAATAGTGTCTTCGATGTTAATACGCTGCCGGCGACCAAACAGGTAACTATGAAACCAGTCAATCGCTGTTGGAGATATGTTAAGAGAGCGCATTATACCTAGTAAGATGTCAAAGTCCACGGTGTTGAACGCGTTGCTGAAGTCTAATAGAGCAAGAACCGTCAGGCCACCGTTTTCCATACCCGCTCTGATGTCTTCCGTAACATGTACTAAAGTAGTGGTAGTACTGTGGCCGGCACGGAACCCGGACTGGAAGGAATTTAAAAGTAAGTTTTTAGAGGGAAAATAAGTGAGCTGAGTATGAGTCAGTCGCTCGAGAACTTTAGAGAGAAAAGGTAGGATAGGGCGATAGTCAGAGAAAGAGGAAGGGTTGTTCTTTTTAGGAATAGGAATGATCTGGGCATCTTTCCAGGCTTCTGGGAACACACCACAGGTTATAGAAAAATTTAAAACATGACAGATGATGGGAAGAATTTCATCAATGATGGGCAAAATCATATTGCGGCTTATACAATCAGCACCTACCGCATTAGAACTGATTGACATTATGCTCTTCTTAACATCACAAGCAGAAAATTGACTAAAGAAGAATTGAGAGCAGTCATCAATTGGAGTAGGGATAGTTGAAAGATGTTTGAGCGTAGTTTCTTTTGTCATCTTATCAATAGTTGACGAAGCAGAGAAAAAGGAATTAAGAGAGTTTAAATTTAAGTTTGTAGGTATAGACTTTTGACGAGATTTACCTACTACCAGTGACCAAAGAAATTTCCAAACTTTTGCTGGATCTCCGTTTTTGACAGAATTGTGGATATATTGGCGTTGTGCGCTCCTACACACCTTACCGCAGTGATTCCTGATATGAACGTACTTTTCCCAATTTGCGGCTGTGCGACGATGACTGTACTTCGACTTGGCTTTGGCTTTTTTAGTTATAAGTGCCTTGATGTCAGCAGTTAGCTAAGGTGAGGGGAGGTGTTTCACTTTAATCCTGCGAATAGGAGCGTGTACGTCATAAAGAGCGATTAAATTTGATGTGAGTAATTTTACCTTCTCATCAATGCAATGTGAGTAAAAAAGTGATCCCCAGTCGATACTACCAGCATCTCAGCGCAAATTATCCAGATCCATACCACCAAAATTGCGCTGCAGCAGGACTTTGGATTTGGCTTTAGGAACACGAAGGTGATAGGATAGAAAAAGTAAATGATGATAAGAGAACTCGTTAGCTGAGCACTGCCCGTGCTTCGCTACACAATCTAGAGAAGAAACAATTATAAGATCAAGCAGACTAGGGACACAGTTAGGGAAATGATGAGTTGCACTAGATGGAAGGATGGACAGATTGCTAGATTGGATGATAGACTGAAAAGTTGAGGAACGAGAATCGTTTTTGAGGAGACAAGTGTTGAAGTCACCCATGATTATTGTATGACTGTACGTAGAAATAAAATTTTCTAAAAGAAGTTCGAAGGAGGAGAAATAATTAATGCCAGAAGAAGGACAGTAATATACACCAAGAAGTATTTTAGTGTGGAAGAGTTCAACTTCCAGGAAGAGATGCTCACCAGCATGTGGTGGAGGTGGCTGTGGTGATAAACTAAGAACAGTATAAGGAAGATGAGAGCGTAGGTAAATACCCACACCACCCCCTGTGACCGGCGTGCGATCATTCCTGATGAGGTTGAACCCAGGTAGAACATATGCAGAAGAGGGCAAACATGGTTTCAACCACGTTTCTGATATAAGTATAGCATGAATACCTGTACAGTTGGGCTCGTACTCGATAGCCGATGGGACTTCGGACCTCATCTCCGAAGTCTGGTCCCGAAACTGAGGGGGGCTGCGGCCGCGCTGTCGCGGCTGATGCCTAACGATAAGGGACCCAACGCCCCCACTAGGAGACTGTACCTGGGGATCGTGCGAAGCTTGGCCCTATACGGGGCCCCCGTATGGGCGGAGACTCTGGCGGCCCGCAACGTGGCTGTTCTAAACTGTCCGTTAAAGGCGATGGCCGTCAGAGTCATCAGGGGGTATCGCACGATCTCCGTCGAGGCGGCCTAGCCGGGACCCCTCCATGGGACCTGGAAGCGAAAGCCTTTGCGCTGCTGTACCAGTGGCGCAAGGAGGCGCTGGAGTGGGGCCATAGGCCGGAGTTCCGAGAAATCAGGGCTCAGCGGACCCTGCTCCGCCAGGAACTCAAGGAGACATGGAGGGTGCGACTTGAGCACCCAAGGTGGGGAGAATCCACCATTGCGGCGGTGAGACTGATCATGAAGGAGTGGTTGGAGAGGGACCATGGGGACCTCTCCTACCGGATGTGCCAGATGGTTACCGGACACGGGTGTTTCGGTAAGTATCTGTTCCGCATCCACCGGGAGACAACGCCGCAGTGCCAGCACTGCGAGGATCCTGGCGAAGACACAGCGCTCCACACGTTGGAGGAGTGCCCTGCGTGGGCGAGTCAACGCTGGGATCTCGTTGCGGTCCTGGGCGTGGACGTTATCTCGTTGGAGACCATGGTGAGGGCCGTGGTCTCCGACGGGAGCAAGTGGCACGCCGCCGCCTCTTTCTGCGAGCAGGTAATACTCGCGAAAGAGACGGTGGAGAGGGAGCGGGAGAGAACGCTGCCCCTCGAGTTTCGCAGTCTGCGGCGAGGACGCCGCAGACTCATCTACGCCCGGGACTACCAACCTCCAAGATCGGGGCCTGAGGACGGCAGTTGCCCGACTCGCCGTCCTTATAGAAGCAAGCCGTGGCGGAGGCGTGTCGTGTGTGCCCTACACACGCCTGCCAACTCACCGAAGCGGGATAGAACCCGACCCCACCAGGCGAGGCCGCGGTGGCGGCCAAAGTCCGCCGGCAACCCTGGGGTTATCCTTTCGAGGGCTACCCGGGGTGCCCGGCAACGGACACTTGGGGAGGACACTGTGCGGTTTAAGTCGATACACGACATAACCATATAACCAATAACGCGGTATCCGAAGGGATTTCCGCATGTAAAAAAAAAAAAGAAAAAAAGAGTAGTCGCGGCTTTCTGTGAATGTGAGTGGTCGCGGGTATAGCATTTGGCCGCCCTAACAATTAGGTGAATGTTTTACCTGATTTATAGACCAGGAGATAATGACAGAAAATTCCAGGTCTTTTGTACCAGTACTCTCTCTCTTCAGAAACCTAATTACCTTATGACGAAAAGGAAAAAGATGGACATAGCGCTGGTACCGGTGACCTAATTGCGTGGGCAATAATCGAACGTGTTGGATAAATTACGAGTGTCGAACGGTTTGGTCCTCAAATATTCTGGTTTTTTTTTTCGATAGCTGATGAAAAAAATCCGTTCCCGCAGGGGGAACGCACAGGTAGATTTCGTGAAGCAAAAATAATTTTTTGCCCCTCTATGACCTATGCTTCTTCTATGACCAACGCCGAGCGCATTTTTAACATGTTTAATTTTTTTTCTCGAAAACGGTAACTTTTAGCGAAAAACTTTTCCGACATTTATTTTAGACTTAAAAATGGCCTATCGATTAAAAATGTTTCCGATAGCAAGAATGTTCACCGGTTAGAAGTTATGATTTTTTTCCCGAAAAATTTTGGTTTTTCCTCCCTCCACTTTTAGTTAAAGTTTTAATCTTATAGGTTTATAATTAAAAGTTGTTGGTATTCATGTATACTATGGGATAAAATTATAACGGTTCGAATATCTTTCATGGAACTTGAAATTTTGAGGAAAAACTGATTTCACAAAAAGTGAGGCCTTACCGTCCCCTTAGGCCGGATTCCACCCGTTCACGAACTTAAACTAAGTTTACACCCAAGCAATTTTTGACCGCAGTTTGAAAGCGATCGGGGCAAAAATGCGACCGCGAGAGTGCCGCAAATTTTGGGAAGTGGAACCATACATACATATATATATAAATATAAACTTTTTGACCAGTGGTCATTTCGGACTCAGGGGGTCATAACTAGACCTCCTATGAAGAATTTTTTTTTTAATTCGACAGTAGTCAAGAAACCAATTGGT
The DNA here is from genome assembly GCA_946251805.1 of Cybosia mesomella. NCBI lineage: Eukaryota > Metazoa > Arthropoda > Insecta > Lepidoptera > Erebidae > Cybosia > Cybosia mesomella. The sequence continues at coordinate 12,306,765 of OX276397.1, forward strand.
AGATCGATTTCATCGAAATCTACCTAAAATGAAGTAGGCGATAGCCATACTTCATACTTCTGTCATACTTCTCCGGTGTGGTTTACAACCAGCCATACCGACGAGAACATGTCAAGTTTAAAAAACAATTTAACTTCAAAAATTATATAAATAAACAAGGCAAATTTTTGCACAGCCAAACATTATTGCGTAGCCACTTACGATAATCACCACACTTTTTCGATGGTTCCAAATAGCCGCCATAGTGTCAAAAGGAGTATTTTTATTCTATTTTGGAAGATGATTTTGTGCCACTGTATAATTATTTGCCAGTTCTTTGTATGATCATAAGTATATAGAGTTGGCTCATAAATATAGGTGGCGAAGGAGTACTATATTTTTCAAACTTGTAAGATTTTATGCGTATTTTGAATAATTTGTATCAGTATGGAAGTAATTTTTCCTGGAACTTTGAGGTTCAAAGAACGTAAATAGAAGATTTCAAACACATATGTGGCGGTAATTTCGTTTTATAACCAGATGTTATATTGTACAATATTCTACGGCTACAACCGCTCGATCGAGTTGTAGAGATTCCAGCTCATGGTGTTGTAAGGCACAATGTACGAGTATGGCAACGCTGCAGCTGCAGCTGGCAAAGCTGCTTGTCAGGCGACGCACAACTACATAATGTAACGGAACGTTACTATTGAATGGAAGTATTATGCACCATTCGAACAGTATACAATGTAGCGATACGTGTTGTATGAAGTAGTTCGCAACTGCATGGGTAGATGGGGTTAAAAATTCAAATTAAAAAAAGCGTGTGTAGTACTTAAAAGGCTCTGGTAGATGGCACCACTGTTGAACCATTTCCGTTAACATAAATAAATCTTAATTCTATGTTTACATTTTATTGGAAGCGAATTAACGTAAGATTATTAATCAAATCCGTTAAAAATTTAAATAAGGTTTAATTCCAACTCTGTTGTAAGGAACAAGTATTGTAGCTGATTTTGGTATTGTCGGTATCGGAAATCTCAATTGGCCGTATGTGCTGTGTTACTATATTTTACGCGAATTCTAAATACGAATACGACTAATTAACTAGAAAATTAGTAAGACATTATCTTGGAGTATCTATAACCTAATCGTATAAATTAAGTAGTAGTTATATAACGGGAACAATATTTTGCTCGGGCGCACACCAGAACTCTATCGCGATTGGACGAAGGATGTAGGTAGGTTCTAAAAACTGCGAGGTTAATTTTGGGGGAGGGGGACATCGGAGCCTTGGAAGTAGTTTTCTGGAGGCGGAGATTTTTATTATTCATTCGATTCTTGCTAGTTCGACACGGGGTACGGCTGGGTATTCTATTTTTAACGTGGGATACGATTTCCGCACGAAAAAAAAAAAAAAAAAAAAAAAAGGTTGATTATTCTTTTCGGAGCCTCACCTGCAGGCTGTCTTTGATTCTTTTTTTATTTCTATCGGTGTGAAGAAATAGTGTTAAATTCCTTTTCGCGAATTACATCAAGTTGCTGCCGGGGTTATGAAATAGACGAGTTATTAATAGCTACCTTTGCTTAACGTGAACAGTTTAGAGTGTTTTCAATGTACCGTCGTGTGATTTATAATTCCTTAAAAATTATAGATCGTTGAAATTAATTGTATATCTTGGGTTTGTGTGTTTTGGGGCATGCAGTTACGTACAAGGGAGCGCGATTAAGATATATGCGTACATTTAGTTATTCTTTGACCGTTTATAACGTATTTGTTTCGATTAGTGCGGGGGGTAGGTTGTTTTCGTGCCCAATAATGGGGTTGGGCCGCGTTTGGAGTAGGTTATAGGAACTTTACGAAAATGAAGACACCTTACATTGGGCAGGGGTAGTACGTGTGAATGCATGCTTAATACTACTGTCTTGTGCTGTTGAGTCTGGCAGTGCATTCGTAAAGCCATTGCTGTCGTTTTATCATCTTTTATTATGTTAGAAGTTGAGGGTAGGGCTGCGGCGTATTGGCTAGTTTCCCGCAGGAAATTCAAGGCGAAGTGCTTTGGTTATGGAGGGATACCTAATGGTGGCAACGACTCCATATCCCTCTGATAATTCGCTAGGAGCCGATAACCTTTGAAGCGGGCGGCATTCCGATTTTACCTGGGGAAACAGAATCGGATAAGCTTCCTGAATGTGGGTGACTGTTCGTTCTGTGATGGGTAGGTAGGTACCGTCGAAGTGGAACCGTCCTATTGAGCCTAGATCAGAACTTACGGAGCTCGCAGTTCAGTCTAATTTATTTATTTATATATACACTAACTATTATCTGGTTAGGGTTTCAGTTCACATCCCTGAGCCTCGACTCGTGGACTGGGACAAGCACACAGTTATGAGGGTAGGCCAAGTCGAGCCTAACTAGCTTGCACCCATATCAGAGTAGGAAGCGTTGATGGAAACCTTCAATGCATGATAGGCTCATTACACACCATACGTTTAAATGTAAATGAGGTGGCCTAAATACCTAGTTTTGATTGAACAGAAGTTCTAAGTTGGGGGTAGACCCAGGTACTCACACATTTTTTTTTTTTATACCACTAAGGTGGCAGACAAGCACACGGCCCACCTGATGGGAAGCGGTTACCGCGGCCTATGGACGTTTGCAACACCAGTGGCGTCACACTCGCGCTGCCGACCCTGTAAAGGAAAGGGGATGGGAAAGGAGTTTGGAAGGGGATGGGAGAGGAGTTTGGGAGGTGATGGGAAAGGAGTTTGGGCTCCGGCACTCTCACTCACCAAACGGAACGCAAGAGTTCAAATACTGTTACTTGGCGTCGATATTCTGTGAGAGGGTGGTGCTTCCACGGTCGAGTCAGCCCATTCATGCAACGGCCAAAATGACTGTTGCTTGACTCTACCACTATCTAAATGGGGATAGATTGAGAATTGACTTAGTTAAGATTAGTATTATAACGATTCTGAGCTAACCAGACCCTTGCTTAGCAACATATCACTCCTTGGTGTTGCTTGTGATTGATTTAGTTAGGGCTTAAGTGCGTTAATGCCGTAATGGAATCGTGATTGGAGTATATTGTATTTGAGCTATCGCGTTGAGTAACTTAGTAAACTTAGTACGTTCTAGAACCCATAACACAAGCTAGTTAAACTATGCTTACTTTGGGTCTTTTTTTTAAAAAGAAAAAGAAAAAAAAGTAGACAGAGCCGTCGAGGGTAAAATGAAAATTCTATTTGCCTAGCAAGTGACATAGTATGGTCTCAATGAAACTTGGATTGGTGACTGTTCGAATCATTTAGCTGTTTGCATGAATGTATATACATATCTATGTGTGTGTAAGGATCTATTCCTTTATATGAATGTTTATCGTGTATCAAGTTTAGTATGAGAAATAAACCTAACAAATCAACATCTCTTTAAATTAATAAAAGTCCTTACAAGCAAGTTTGAACCTTATCAACCCTTCATATGGTCGAATTTCGAACCGGATTACAAATCTTACCTGTGGCGAAGCGGTCGAAGTAAGAACAATAGAACCCATTTTTTTCTGTTACGAGTGAATGCGGTGAATAGTGCAATTTATCTAGTAAACAAGTTGACGATATCTAAATTATGAATATTGAAATTTGATATATCTCGGTGATTACGTGACTTATATTGATTTTCTTTTGGAATTATGTCTACCACACCCGAGCAATTGCTGACGGAGCTAGAAGATATTGTGATGTTGCTGCAAAAGGCCCAAACCAACTTAAAAAAGTGTTCGAAACGGAGACTGACTAAAGGGTACATAGAAACACGCTTGCAATCTATTCAGGAGTATTGGCACAAATTCACTGCAGCGCATCACAGTCTTCTTAGGGCAATATCGAAAGAAAAGAAGATTGAAATTCAATATTTTGCGAATGAAGATTACTTTGTTGTGGAGGATTTGTATTTATGTATGCAAGGTGATTTGAAGGACCTTTTAGCGACGATGAGTACTCCCTTATCAAGAGATGCCGAAAACCCTAACACCAGTAGAACTCAGGAAGATAACGTTAAGCTGCCTAAAATACAGCTACCTACTTTTTCGGGCGCTTATGAAGATTGGACGGCATTCAGAGATTTGTTTACATCATTAGTTCATAACAATGCTAAGCTGCCTAAGGTTCAGAAATTGCACTATTTGAAGGGAAGCATTACGGGAGAAGCAGAAAGGTTACTCAAAACTACAAAACTATACAGGTAACAGAAAACAATTATGATCAAGCTTGGAGTTTGTTAAAGGAACCGTTTGGTAATAAGCGACTTATAGTGAATTCTGTCTTACAAAAATTGATTAACCAAAAGAAGATGCCCGCTCAAGCAGCCAATAACATCAAGGCATTGTTAGATACAACTAGTGAATGCCTCAACAGTTTGAGAAACTTGAATGTGTTGGATCGGAGATTCTTGGGATCCACTTATTATATTTCTGACTGTACAGAAACTAGACCTGGAGTCACACCAAGAGTGGGCGGAGTTGGCTTATAAAGATAATTTGGATGAACTATCAACATGGGAAGACCTTCGTAAATTTTTAAAACTTAAATTTTGCGCACTAGAACTGGGTTCGCCACCTTCACGAGACAAACCATCAAAGAGAAAAGAATATACAGTCCACGTGTCAACAACACCTGCCGTAAACAAACCAAGGAGTTGTATTGTATTGTATTGTAAGGAGAATCATACGCTATGCCATTGTAAAGAATTTACCAAAATGGAACCAACAGAGAGGTGTCAATATGTAAAGAATAACCAGCCGTGTTTTAACTGTCTGGCACCAGGGCACTCAGCTAAGAAATGTCGGTTAAACATGTCCTGTCGCGTATGTCAAAAACGTAACTATTCACTGGTTCACCAACATACGCAACGGAGTACCACTACTCAGCCAAGTAATACGCAAGTCAATCACCATGAAGTCGAAGAACAAAATGAAACAACAGAAGCTACCGAATCAATTGAACTTTCGTCACATTACACTACAAGCACGTCTACAGCACTATTGGCTACAGCACTAGTACCAGTATGTAGTGAGTCAGGACAACTAATTATGATACGAGCATTAGGCGATCAGGGCTCACAAGCAACATTCATCAGTGAAAGAGCAGCCCAGCAGTTAAGACTAAAGAGATTGCCAGCTAACGCAACAGTCACAGGGGTTGGCTCGACCACAACTGCCGTGAAGCACGCTGCTTTCATTGAGCTACAATCAAGACACGAAAAGAGTTTCAAGTTACTAGTAAAGGCTTACATCATGTCCACGCGACTTACAACCCAATTACCGTCACAAACCATTCCAATCAACACCTGGTCTCATTTGGAAGGTCTGGTTTTAGCTGACCCAAACTTCAATAAACGAGGACCCATTGATTTACTCCTAGGTGTCAAAGTATGTGCCCAAATAATGACAGGAAACATTATCAAGGGCTCCCCAGGTTCACCATGCGCTCAGAAAACCAACCTTGGGTGGATCCTTTTTGGGAACATACACAAAGAAGGAAACAGCAATGATATTATTGTGATGTATCACAGTTTGCACTTGGACAAGATGTTGAAATCAATGTGAGAGCTCGATAATGAAGATAAAATAATGTTAACACCAGAAGAACGAAAATGCGAAGATATTTATCAATCCACTCACACAAGAACCAAGGACGGAAGATATGTCGTCAAATTACCAACAAAAACCAACGAACTATTATCAATACATGGAGGAACAAGAGCAATAGCTTTAAGAAGATTTTACCAATTAGAAAAAAGATTAGAGAAGAATCCTACACTACAAACAGAATACACAAAGGTCATGGATGAATATATAAGCATGAATCAAATGGAACAGGTACCGAATGAAGAAATTAGCAATCCTAGTGTCTATCTGCCACATCATGCAGTAGTTAAAGAAGATAAAGAAACTACGAAGGTCAGGATAGTATTCAATGCGTCACAAAAGGGTAACAATGATGTTTCATTGAATGACGAAGTTTTAGTAGGGCCTCAGCTACAAACTGATATGAGAAGCCTTATCATGAGATGGCGTATGAAGAAGGTTTGTTTTGTAGCTGACGTATCACGTATGTATCGCATGATTTGGTGATAAAGGAAGAGCAAGATCTACAGCGTATTGTATGGAGGAGTGACCCTACTAAGTCAGTTAAGGATTATCGACTTACACGAGTTACGTTCGGAACAGCATCTGCTCCCTACTTGGCCGTTCGAACGTTGCATCAAGTTGCTGATGATGAAGCTGCCATATGCCCTGATGCTAGTAGAATGATTAAAGAAGAATTCTATGTCGATGATCTGATGGCGTCAAAAGACGATCTATCAGATGCAATATACACAGCAAAAAACGTAGAGGCTATTCTGTAAAAAGGAGGGTTCACATTACAAAAATGGTGTTCAAATGACGCTAACTTTTTGATGCAATTTGAACCTGAGAAACGGACATCGCATGTTAGCCTTGACATTACCCTTCATGGTACAATCACAGCCTTAGGTCTTCATTGGAACATGGGCAAGGATGTGTTTCAGTACAGTCTCAACTAACCGTCTATAGCGAACACTGTAAGCAAGCGCATAATCCTCGCCGACATCCAACGACTTTTTGATCCACTGGGTTGGTGGGCTCCAGCCATGTTACGCACAAAGCTGCTTATACAAAAACTATGGTTGCAAGGAGTCGGTTGGGATGAAGATATAGTTGAAAACATAAAACAAGACTGGACTGCACTAAGAGAGAGTCTTCAACACCTTAATGCAATCGAAGTGCAAAGATCGTTGGGAACTACATGTCATAGTAAAGCGAACATTGAAGTGCATGGTTTTTGTGATGCTTCCACAAAGGCATACGCTGCAGTTGCTTATGTAAGATTTGAACGAGAGGACGGTAACATAGAAACCCAGATAATAGCTGCCAAGACTCGAGTAGCACCAGTAAAGCCAGTCTCTTTACCACGCTTAGAGTTTTGCGGTGCCCTTCTCTTATCTCGATTGCTGAAACAAATTAAGTCTGCCATAAGAATGCCTGACGAGAAAATATTCGCATGGACTGATTCCACAATTGTGCTTTCCTGGCTGCTTGGTGACCCGACGAGATGGCAAGTTTTTGTAAGAAATCAAGTCGTTGAAATCGTGGATACTATAGGATCTAACTGGTTTCATGTACAGTCAAACGACAATCCCGCTGATGTCGCGTCTCGAGGAGAACACACTCTAGACTTGGAAGAAGATCTAAAATGGTGGAAGGGCCCAAATTGGCTAAGACTAAATGAAATAATATTTAGTAGACCAAACAGTTTGGATACAAATTTGGAAAAAAGAGAGATAGTACAAACAAATTTCAATGCAGAAGAAAAAGGTCTAGAAATGCAATTTCAGCAGTACAATAGTTTACAAGAGCTTTTAATATCAATAACTTATTGCAAAAGATTTCTAAAGGGCAAAAACATGGAAAACAAAGAAGCAGTTATATCTACGAAAGAGAATGATGAAGCACTTCAGGCGTGCGTAAGAATTGCTCAACGGGAAAGTTTTGATGAAGAAATCACGAGTTTACTACAGAAGAAAGAAGTTAGGCGAGATAGTAAATTGAAATCATTAAACCCATACCTTGACAATGAAGCGATTCTCCGGGTGGGTGGCAGATTACGGCACGCAGATATAGCTCCAGATGCTAAAAATCCTATTATATTAGCTAATCACAATAATTTATCCAAACTTATAGTAAAGGATGCTCACCTGAAGACACTGCAAGGAGGAGTCCAGATGATGATGGCCTACCTTAGAACCAAATTTTGGGTGATCAAAGCGAAACATTTAATCAAAACCTGTATCCGCAAATGTTTGATATGTTCGAAACATAGTGCTGCTGCTAAAAATCAAATGATGGGCGATTTACCAAAGGTTAGAGTCACTCCGGCCAAACCCTTTCTAAACAGTGGTGTGGACTTTGCTGGACATCAAGTTTTGGCATCCAAAGGCAGAGGATCAAAAACTACTAAGGCTTATGTAGCTGTATTTATTTGCATGGCTACAAAAGCCATTCATTAAGAATTGGTTGGAGACCTCACAACTGAATCTTTCATTGGTGCATTTAAGAGGTTTGTCGCACGACGTGGAAGATGCTCACAGATATGGAGTGACCAAGGCAGGAACTTTGTTGGTGCTAAAAAAGAGCTGATAGACTCTTGGAGGGAAGCAAAATTTGAACTGCAAGGTCCAGTAATGGAGTCTCTTGCACTAGATGGGACGCAGTGGCACTTCATACCCGCGTACAGCCCTCATATAGGAGGATTATGGGAAGCAGGAGTAAAGTCCATGAAATACCATATGAAAAGGATTTTGACCAATCACTTGACCTACGAGGAAATGAGCACTCTGCTTTGCCAAATCGAATCGTGTCTTAACTCCAGGCCGCTAAGTCCAATAGACGATGTGGACATAGATAACCTGAGACCCTTAACGCCTGGCCATTTCTTGATTGGCGAAGCTCCACTAAATGTGCCGCAACCTACCTTTCAAGACGTGTCAATTAGTCATCTGTCACGATGGAAGCACTTTCAGAAATTACTCGGAGATTTTTGGATTAAATGGCCAGCAGAATACCTAACTAGCTTACAACAAAGACCAAAATGGCTTAGGAGATGTAAGGAGTTGGAAGCTGGTCGCATTGTTCTAATCAAGACTGAACAGCTTCCTCCTGGTAAATGGGCGTTAGGTCGGATTATCGCTAAATATCCAGGGGATGATGGCATCACACGAGTATATAGCGTTAAAAGCGGTGACTGTGTGATTAAGCGAAGTTTTAATAAGTTATGCTCCTTTGCCTATAGACATTGAAGATGATTAATGCTATATTTTAGTATGATTCTTATATTTCAGGTGTGAATGTTTTTATACTAATGCATGAGCTACTCGTATATTACAGTGTGTATGACTGGTGCATATACTTGTCAATGAAATTTGTTATATTGAAATAATTGTAATTTATTATAGATTTGTTTTAAATGTCATTATGCCCTTTGGTGGGCGGCATGTTCGAATCATTTAGCTGTTTGCATGAATGTATATACATATCTATGTGTGTGTAAGGATCTATTCCTTTATATGAATGTTTATCGTGTATCAAGTTTAGTACGGGAAATAAACCGTACAAATCAACATCTCTTTAAATTAATAAAAGTCCTTACAAGCAAGTTTGAACCTTATAAACCCTACAGTGACATAAAATAATTTAAATCCACCTACATTGTAATGAATTAAATCTGTAATGGAAATGATTCCGAATTGAGAAGTTTGTTTGACTGATCTACCAATCGAATTTAAATAAAGTACTATCCTATTAATACCTATTACTCTGAGCGTCGTAGTCGGGGGATCATTTTGGCGAGATACACCTAGCTCACGATAGCTGAGCGCCCTCCTAAATTGGAACTCGAATCGAACCTTAATTGATTTGGGCATTTCACCCTAGATATGGCTGTCTTCTACACCAGGGACACTGTATCGATCTCGATTATGTGCGTGACAAGTATAAGTCAGCTCTGACATATTAAAATATCCTATTTTGGGGACACTGAAATTCATTAAATGGATTGGTCATCGAACCGTGTTACGGCTTGAAACTATTCATTGAATGCGTACTAGTCATATAATTTGACAATATTGAGAAAGAAGTAATCTTATCTCGAATCTAACTAACCATGTCCTTAGCGGTAACATCGCATGAATGACTCTAATTGGACGTACACATTTGTCTGGATTCAGACGATGGGGTGGGAAAATACGAGTCGGCTATCTCGACTCTCATAAGGCACGGAAGATCCAATTGGAAGTACGTGGCCTACTGAATGATAGAGGGAGAATATACAAAGTTGGTAGTGTCCTACTGCACACGGTGATTAGCGGGACCTGTGCCAAACGGGGGAAACCTTATAAGTTCTAAAGTAAGATAATCACTTACTGAAGTATGCAGTTTGTATATCTAATTCGGCAATGTAAGAGGTTAGATCGCTAGAGTTAGTAGAGTTGTTTGCCACAGTAGTAGTAATTAGGGCAACGCTAGGGATTGCGCAAGGATAGAATTTAGTACGGTTGAGGTTAGTTTATGAGAGAATTATTCGTGAGAGATTCAGTTGATGAGAAATCATTGTTCGAGAAAGCAGGTAGGGTAAGCGGGGCTAGAATTATGTAATTGTATTAGTATTTTGTTCTCTTTAAATGATTACCAGCATTCCTAGAATCCTATAGAGTCCGGGATATACGGAGCACATCAAGGGTCATCTCTGACCACTATACGATCATTGGCCAAAGTAGAATTAGTAATATAGACGATTTAATTAGTATGTGGGTAGGCAGGTGAGGCGACCTAGGGCGCGGTGCAAGTAGGCGTATAGGTGTAGGATAGGAGGTAGGGTTGCGGTACAAGTTGGTCCCAGTGACCAGGATTATCGTTATATTTAGGAGCCCACGTAGTAGGATCGTTAGGATGAGTACATTACCATCAATGCATATTGTGATCCTAAGCTTAGACATCACAAGTGGCGACAAGGATTCAGGTAAAAAGAAAAAAAATAAGGAAAGAATTGGTATATAGAAGGTGAATTACATTGAAATAGCATAGTCGTGGAACCGATAGATTAACAATGTTGTTAATCGGTGTCAAAGCATTATGTTAAGAATTTAATTTGGATAGGTAAACCATCAGATAGTTGATACGTACAAGTTAAAATTGATACATAGTAATACTTTTCGTACCATTTCCTCAAAAAAGTGACATTCTATGCCACAAAAAGCGAACATAACAATAATTATTTTTAATCTGTTAAAAACAGGGAAGAAAATTGTACTGAATTTCATTCATCCTCTAGGGGGAGAATGTGATTTAAATTTGGAATACTTACCGAAATTTATACTGAACTACATCTGTGTTTACATCATTGAGTTTGTATATAAAGTATTATACATACATTTGACCATTTGCACGCTTCGAATCATATGCGGCGTTCGCGGGCAAAGGCTGTTTGCCAATGGAATGCTGCCTTTAAAAAAATTACGCGCGCGATTCATATTTTAATTAATAAACCAATAGTTTAAAAAAAAACATAGATTGATTGGTTTTCGAGCGCGAAATTTAAATTAGAAGTTTTAATTCTTTATTTGTGACCTGCCAGTATTTTATATGATAAAATAGAAAAAGTTTGATAATAAATATTGTTTTGAAAAAGGAATACGCATTTATTATGCAGTTATGATTATTAAATAAAATTACGAAAACCGACGAGGCTGTATGAGCTTGATGCCTTTGCTTTTCCGACAAAAAAATATTAGTCTAGGAATTTGCCGCGTTTTTGTTTTCTTCAAATACATAAACGTTAAGTTTATTTTAATTTATTTTCATAAATTATAAGTTAATGTTCTAAAAATACGTTACGATGTTAAATCAAAGCGACAGTGACAGTGAATTGTCGGATTCCATCAGTGCAAATGCTGCCGCAATTATAAATAATTTGCTTCCAACGAAATCCAAGGAAAATTATTTAAAAACTTATGAAGAATGTTCAACGTGGAGAAGTGCGAAAGGCCTATCAATTTCAGATTCAGTACTTCTTGTATATTTTGATTATTTATCCAAGACAAAGAATCCGAATACACTTTGGTGCATATACTCAAAACTGAAAGCAACAATAAGCATCAAACACAGCATTGAAATAAATAGATTCACGAAATTACTGGCTTTTTTAAAAAGAAAATCAGAAGGGCATTGCGCAAAGAAGTCTAAAATTTTTACGACTCAAAATGTGGAAAAATTTCTTAATGAAGCTCCTGACGAAATTTTTCTGGCCACAAAAGTAGGTATACATGATTTAACTATGAATATTTCGTATCTTAGTAATGGTAATTATTCTATATATTTACCTGTTTTTTATCTTTGTTATAGGTGGCCTTAATTTTTGGACTCAATGGTGCTTACCGCGGATGTGAACATGTAAACTTAAAGGTGGAGGACGTTGAAAATCATTCCAATGAGTTGCTGCTGATTAATGTAAAGGAAACTAAGACAAAGAAAAATCGGGCATTCATTGTACAAGGACAATATACTAAAATCATTCATAAATACCAAGCATTACGTCCCACCAACATGGAAAACAATAGCTATTTTATAAACTATCAAAATGGGAAATGTACTCGACAAGCCGTAGGCAAAAATAAAATTAGCAATATGCCAAAGGAAATTGCTAAATATTTAAAACTTAAAGATGTTGAACTCTACACCGGTCACTGGTTTAGAAGAACTTCGGCGACTTTCTTGGCGGATTCAGGGGCGGATATTACGTCAATTAAAAGACACGGTGGTTGGAGCTCTGATGGAGTAGCTGAAGGTTATATCGAAAGCTCAATGGCGAATAAAACCATATTAAGCAGTCAAATTGACAAAAATATAAAACTTAATCCATCAGAGCCACAACCATCAACTTCCGGCATCTTATCTTCGTCCGCAATTCACGATGCACCACCACCACTATCTCCGACGTATACAATCTACAATGAAACGCAAGTTCCTCAGACGCAAGAAAAGAGAAATACTCAAATCAACCCATCAACAATAAATGTACCAAACAAAAATGTAACTCTGTCTATCAATAATTGGACCAATGTTTCGAATGTTAACTTTTACTTTTTTATCATTATTTTTAATAAATGCTTTTCTCATATTATTATTGTGTTCATTTTTTCGCAAATGGTACGAAAAGTAGAGTATTTTCCTCGGTGATAAAGCTGTCTTAGTCTTGGGTGAACTTAAATCCCTCGCTACACTCAGGACTCGTCTTAAATCAGTCGCTTCGCTCGTGATTTAAATTTTTAACACCCTCGCTACGCTCGAGAGTAAACCTCGAGTCCTTCGTTATGCTAGCGATTTAAATCATCAGCCGCGACAGAAGACACTGCTTCATCCCCTTGGTTAATAATCTACTATTTAAGCATAAGCAATCAATGAAGTTTTAGAGCAGATTTTACCAATTATTGGAAACGAAATCTATTGTTAAAGCTGAACTGCATTGTCACATTTTATTATTCGAATGTTCTAGAAGGGGTAACCCGGTTTAGTTCTGTGTTCTGTCATCGCCGAGATCCTGCTGGCATTGCGGCGCTGTCTGCCGGTAGTTGCACCACAGATACTTACCGAAAAAACCGTGTCCGGTAATCATCTGTGTCATCCGGTAGGAGAGGTCACCGCAGTGCCTTTCCAACCACTCCTCCATGATCGGCCTCACCGCCGCAATGGTGGCTTCTCCCCACCTCGGTTGCTCAAGTCACACCTTCCATGTCTCCATGAGTTCCCGGTGGAGCCGACCTTTGGCCCTGCTCCAGCGCATCCTTGCGCCATAGATACAACGACGCAAGGGCACTTGCTTCGAGGTTCCATGGAGGGGGTCCGGCTAGGAGACATGCCGCTTCGACAGAGATCGTGCGGTAGCCTCTTATGACTCTGACGGCCAGCGTTTTCGACGAGCTGTGCAAAACAGCCACGCTGCGGGCCGTCAGACCTCCCGCCCGTACAGGGCCATGCTTTGCACGATTCCCAGGTACAGTCTCCTAGCGGGAGCGTTGTGTCCCTTCATGTTGGGCATCAACCGCGAGAGTGCGGCCTCAGCCCCCTTCAGTTTAGGGATCAGACTTCGGAGATGCCCGAAGTCCCATCGGCTATCGAGGACGAGCCCCACATACTTCATCGAGGGCTCGATGCCGATGCTAACGCCCCCTACGGTTATGCTGGATCCCACAGGCGGCCCCTCCGAGGCCCGTGACGCATCAATATCTTGAGACCCAGCTGCCGTATTCGACCCACCACTTAAGGAACACCTGCCACGGCCTTTATTGCCGCGCTTCAGTGCGTTGCTCCTCGCGCTATTACGAAGGTGTCGTCAGCATAATATGTAACGCTGACATTCTCAAGCAACAGACCGCGCAGCACCCAATCGTAGCCGATGTTCCACAGGAGCGGCCCTAGGACCGACTCCTGTGGATACCGCACGATATTTCACACCGCCCTGGCCCTAACCAGATTGGGTAAGCCATTTAGGTATGCCCCGACAATGTGGCGGAGGTAGGGGAGCACTCTGTAATATACGAGCTCCTCCCTAATGCAGCTCCAGGGCAAGGTGTTGGAGGCGTTGGCGATTTCAATAGACACCGCTATCACTACCTCACCCTGCGACACTGCTTCCTCCGCTAGGCTCTTAACGCGCATGATCGCATGCACAGTGGAGCGCCCTCGGCGGAAACCGAACTGATTGTCCGCCAAGTCTGGCCGCTCAAAGAGCTTGCACACCTCGTCGAGTAAAACGATCGGCCGGTACCCGGACGATTGGTCCGCCGGCCACCCCGCCTTCCGGATCAGGACGAGTTTCCCCGTCTTCCACGCCTTCGGAAACTGGCCCCTTTCGAGGCATGCGCTAAAGTCCCAACAGTCGAGGCCCCAGTTCCTCAAGGGCCAGGACCCATGCTCGGCCTGGAATACCGTCGGGTCCGGGAGCAGTGCTTTTCCGAGCTTTAAGCCGGAGCGCCGGCGCCGCTGCCCCTAGCTCACCCTCTCTGACTTGGGGCACGTCATTCTCGCTGTTATCCGGTCCAGTGGGTTCTGCTCCAGAGACTCCAGCAGCTCTTCGCGATCCTGCCTCTTGGCCTGCTTCACAGCTGCCTGGAGGGGACCCTCCAGGTAGCTGTGAAGCAGTTTATGTTCACCTGCAGGATGCGGATTGGTGTGACCATTAATGGACGTCCATTTCTGCATCCCGCCGCGAAAGTGGCCGCTCTTGAGTGGCACCCCCGCTACTCCGTTTGGACAAACGGGGTTCGGCCTCGAGGCAGCGCAGGTACGGATGTCCGCCCGGTGTTCTATCATTTTGCCCTCCACCACGCATTTGTAGCAGCGCGGCGGAACATCACAGACACTGGCCTTGTGACCGGGCTGACGGCAGCGGAAGCTCCGTTCCGCCACGGTATCTCCCGCTGTACACTGCACTCCCACATGCCCTATGGCCAGGCACCTAAAGCACCCCGTCTCAGGGGGCACCTAACGAGGAGGCTTCGTCCGTCCGAAATATTCTGCGCCACTGCGACGGGTCAGTTGACGACTACCGTGCCGTGACCAGTGGGGCTGAAGCAGATTTCTACAGCTCTCACTTGGTCCCAGGGGCAGCTTCCAAGATAGCGTCCTCCGTCGTGGCCGCATCATCCAGACCCGAAATGCTGCGCATTTGTTGGATCTGGTGACACGGACGGCCTGCTTGTCCAGCGACTCTCTCAGCGTAGCCGCTAGGGCATTAAGTGCGTAGCCGCTAGTGGCCTCGTAGGACTCCCACGCAACAATCTCTTCTTCCTGCAGTCAACTGCACACTTATATGTATTCGTACTTACTATCAGAAGTGCGGAAAGAGTGTGCGCCCAGCTACTAGGACGCATAACCTTGAATAGTTTACTAATAAAAAGTTATGAACCATTTGGCTGGCAAAATGCTCATAGCGCGACCACTCTAGGATTAGGCTAAATTGCTTGTGTGAGGTATACCAGGATTGTACCCAGGACCTTCCAATCGTAAGGCTGACTCCTTAACCACTAAGCTACCAACACTTGGAGATAAGAAACATCTTGCTACTTACATTCATATAACATTGGCTCGTTATCTTAGTATTCATTACACCGGTCATAGGAAATAATATTAATGGTAGGAATGATGTTATTGGTAAAGGGATACATTCTGTCACCCAATATATGGCCATGATCATAAGGGTATACGCACACCATTGATGTTTCTGTAATAAGAAAACTGCCTTTAATAATCTTTTTTTATAGCGTCACAACTGTGTATCCCCAAATCGATAGTCGAAGGTTTATAATTATACACTCACATTTCGCCCACTATATTTCTTGTTTATTAGCCTATTGCCGTAAATCGAGCACTTTTTTGGCTCCGAGATACTACTTAGCGATCACAGCATTGTACCAAAGATCTCATGTGAACAAAACCTTAGGATTATTGGGTGTATGGGCCCCCACCAAGACCACATCACTTGCACTTGCCTCACACTTGCTGACAGACAGACGAGGCTAAGGCACAGGCTTTCCTCACGGGTTGGTGGGCTTGACGGCAGTCGATCGCATTATAGCCGTATAAACTAAATCGAAAGTAGAAGAAGGAGTAAGCGGACTTCGGGCTCCTCGGTTCCAACCTTGAAAAACGCTAAGATGATATGATGAACAATGCAAATACTTATAATTTTATATATGTACAAAGAAAGCATAATATTTAGTAACAATAATAAATGAATTATTAGACATCAAATACGTTAATTATGTGACTAAAATAGTTCAAATTGTAGATCTACTACATGTCTTTCCCTGTCCCCGTTATGTCAAACCCTACTGTATGTTGCTACAACTTTTTTTTTTCTTCGTCCTACGACATATCGCGCGACGCGGGCAGGCCGCGCGGTTATGTGTGGCTCTCACACACTAAAGCCCCTGCGGTGTGCCATACTCTGCGCCTTGTTGAGGTGGCCTGAAACTATACAAGAATACTTCCAAGGCGACCCCCCCTAGCGCGTGCCCGCAGTGTGTCACGGGCACCTTCACCATAGAACTGTCAATTAAGCGACGTCCAGGCACACACAGACGGCACCTCTTGCTACTGCACCACTGGCTAGAACGGCGGGTGGAGGACTAACCCCTTCCCTTCCACCCGCAGTCACTCTCAGGGCGGCATGAGGCGCCCGGTTCGCCGCCGGCGGATCGGATCAGCAAGGGGATCTCCCTCCCCGAGACGACGTCCTCGCAGAAGGTTGCGACCGCGGCGAAATTCCTGTCGCTGGCGGCCATAGATCGAATGATGGCCTTCAGCGAGAGGTCACTCCCTATGACTGCAGTGAGAACCCGGCGTTGCGTCTCCCAAGCTGAGCAGACCGCAAGCGTGTGAGGACTCGCTCACTGCAGTCGCCGTGGTGGCAGTCGGAAGGAAAGGCTCCCGTGCTGCCACCCTGCCCACTCAACAATGACAGGCTGGAGCGCCTCCACGGCGGCAAAACCAGCGCGTGGAGCCTCGTGTCGAGACGACCACCTTTCCATTATCTCAATGCGCCGGCTTCAGGCCACCCGCGAATCTCCTCTGGCGGTGGCCGACTGCCGCCATCCACCCGGTACAGTGTCACCCGCCGATACACTTCGGCGAGCATTTCCGCCTCCAAGTCCCACGGGGGAGTTCCGACCAATGCGCATGCTACCTCGTAGATACGGTGCGGTAACCGCGTATGACCTTGACCGCCATAACCATCTGAGGGCACCACAGGGGGGCCCTATTCTCGGCGGTCAAGGGCGCCGCCCACACAGGCGCACCGTTTGGCGCCATTGACCGGACAACCCCTGTGTACAGCCGCCTGCAAGCGACGCTGGGTCCCTCTAGGTTCGGCAAGACCCGTCCGAAGGCAGACGCAACGCCGACAAGCTTCGGGGCGAGCTGTATGAAGTGCTCGTCGAAGCGCCACCTCCCGTCCAGAGTAAGGCCCAGATACCTCATCTGAGCCCTGATCGGTACGAGGACTGAGCGGACTTCGATCGAAGCGCCACGGGGTGGACCACGACGGGGCCCGTGGAACAACAGGGCCTCCGTCTTGTTCAGGGCCACCCGTAAACCCAGCGCCCTGATGCGCTTGACCACCTGGTTTACTCCCTGGTAGCCAAGCGTGCCGCCTCTTCAAACGATCCTCCAGAGGCTGTGACAAGCTTATCGTCTGCATAGCAGATGACGCCCAGCTCCCGGGGGAGAACACCACGAAGCAACCAGTCATACCCACAGGAGCGGTCCAAGGGCCGACCCCTGTGGGACACCAGACGACATGGGCCGACGTTGCAGCACTCCGTCTCGGTCCTCGTACACAACACTCCTGTCCTTCAAATAGTCTGCCATCAACCGCCTAGGTACTGAAGTGCCTCTCTGATGCAGCTAAATGGCAGGCGTTGGCGATGGCATATCGGTAGTGCGTTCGACTGCTAAGCCAGAGGTCGTGGGTTCGATTTCCGCTCAGTGCAAATACGTATATTTGCAATGGTCTGGGTGTTTCTATGTATATGTATTTATTTACAAAAAAAAAAGTATTTAAGTATGTTTATCCGCATTCTTGAACCCATATGACAAGCTCTGCTTAGTTTGGGTCTAGATGGCGTTGTGTACTTTGTCCCACAATATTTATTTAGTTATATTTATACTACGCCGCCACAGCACACTGCCTCTTCGGTCACGGCCCTCAAGCGCATAACGGCATCGATCGTTGAACGCCGAGCTCTAAAACTGAACTGAGCGTCCGACAGATCGGGGCCCACCTCGCACAGGTGCGGGCAGCAAGAATCCTCTCCATTTGTTGCTATATCTTGCATGCATGCATGTTGCTATAACTACCCTAACCTAAACTAACATACGAACTATTTTTGTTCTTTATAAGGTAGATGTTCTATTTTATAAGTTGAGTACTCGGGTTAACGAATGATTCTAAGGATATAGGATTTTTAAAGGATGATGGGCCTTTTGGTGCTGAGTCCAATCAAGATGAGTTATAAATCGTTAGATAGCTTCTCAAATGAAGAAAAAAATAATATGACGACCAAACCCGGATATTTGTCCATTTTGAAATGTAGTCATCAGAAGACACTGGATTATTAGCTCGAAATAGAATTTAAAAGTCGAATCTTTCATTCAGCTTGATCAATTTCGATGATTCTTTCGCAGATTTATACTTAAAATGATAGTAAATTAATTGTGAAATTATATATATGTAATGAAATGAAATTTCATTAAATTGAATTTGCTGCGCTTCGCGCGTGTATTAGGTTGTCTGTGGAAGTGAGCAGAGGGCGCATCGGAGTGACGAGCATTTCAATGGCGGATAATGTTTAGATTATTTTGTAAATTTATCGTTATAAAAAACTTGTAGAGAGATAAATGAAAGAATATAATTGAGGAGGCGATATTAGTGAACTTTAAATGTCGTTTCTTTGTATTTTCAGGTGAGATAAAAGTGTAATTCTCATAGTTTGTATTAATATTGTAAAAGTAAAAGTGTTTTAAATAAAACTTTGTATTTTCAGAGAAACAATTTGTGTTTAATAGCGAATATCCTCAATATTATATCTTATAAAACGACATTTTCGTTAACTAAATGAAGATGGACCGGCTGCAATTTGAGTTTACGATGATAGCTTCAAATGATGGCAAATCTAAAGTCTAATACTTTAGATTTGCCATCATTTCTATATCTACAGAAGAAGAAAAATGTTATGTTTTACCTGATGAGCTGAAGTCGGTGATTCATCATACGTATATTGTTAAAATGAA
Organism: Cybosia mesomella; assembly: GCA_946251805.1. Lineage (NCBI taxonomy): Eukaryota > Metazoa > Arthropoda > Insecta > Lepidoptera > Erebidae > Cybosia > Cybosia mesomella. The sequence continues at coordinate 12,326,165 of OX276397.1, forward strand.
CACTTTCTCAAAAATAAAAAATAGCATAAAGAAAAGTCACCAAAGTAGAAAAATATGGATAAAATTGGATGAATATCTAAAGAAAACATATATAGATGAGGAAGGTAATATGCAATTTTTAGATCAATATTTAGAAGAAATAATCACAAAACAACCAAAAGACAAAGATGATAGTTTGCATCATATCTTGGAAAAATTAATAGAAACTACAACCAAGAAAGAAAATCAACATAACCTAAAACATATTTCAGACAAATTTATTAGTGAAAAATTCACAAGCAAGAACCCTAATGCAGTGCAATGGATAGAGCATTTTGAAAAAGAATGTGAGCGCTTTATTATAACAAAAGATGAAACAAAAATTAATATATTGAGGTTATTTTTAGAAAAGTCTTGTTTGGATTGGCATAGGTCGATGGTTATAAAACTAACAGTAAATTCTGAATGAAAGGAATGGAAAGATAAATTTTTGGAAACTTTTAAAAACCGAGGGTGGGACATAGTCGCAACTGCTCTCGCATTCAGGTATAAAGAAAGATTGTTAATTGATTATGCTATAAAAAAAGAACGGCTTATACTAGATGTAAACAAATCGATAGACCCGAAAACAATGATAGATCTGATTGCAACAGGTCTACCTGGGTTCATCTTAAATAGGTTAAACAGGGACGAACTCAACAACACTACTGATTTGTTCAACGAGATAAGAAAATATGAAGGTATGATGTTCAAGAAAAACTCAAGTATAATAAAAAGTGGTACATTTCTTTATAAAAATAAAACAAATGAGAAGAAGCCATGTAAGACTTGTGCATCTTTGGACAAAGGAATTAGATATCATCCAGAGGAGTCTTGTTGGTTCAAGAAAAATAAAACTGAATCTGAAAAGGTCTTTAAAGCCAAAAATGTAAGTAATAACTCCATTATTGAAGTAGATATAAATACTGATAAAAAAAACGAGTAAGTACACCATTAATCAAAATCAAGCTTTTATTAGAAAATAAACTAGAACTGAGCGGCATTTATGGTTCAGGCTCACAGATCTCGTTAATAAATTCAAGACTAATTAAAGTAAAAGAAATAAAAGATAATGTGAATATAGCATATATGAAAACGGTTAATGGTGTGAAGAAAACGAATGACTTGATAACAATAAACATAAAAATCTTTGATATAGAAGAAGAGGTGGATGTATATATAGTAGAAAATGAAGATTTTGATGATTTTATAATCGGATTGGATATGATAAAGAGATTTAAATTAAGCCAAAATGAGGACTTGCAGATAGAACAAAAGAAAATAACAAATAAAATAGACAGAATGTCTAAAGATAACACAAATGAAGATAAGAATATAAAAACATATGCCATAAATTTCAGTTAACACATAGAAACAAAGGAATTTGTTGGTATGACAGACCATTTAGAGAATGAAAAGAAAATTGAAATAGAGAAAATTATAAAGGAATTTAAAACAATTTTTGCCAAGGACAAGTATGATGTAGGATCAGTTAATGATTATGAAGCTCATATAGATTTACTAGTAAATAGATACTGTAGTAAAAGACCATACAGATGTACAATAGAAGATAAACTAGAAATTGAAGAGCAAATATCCATGTTACCAAAGAATAATTTAATAGAAGAATCCTACAGTCATTTTGCTGCACCAGTGACATTAGCATTTAAAAAAGGTGAAAATAGGAAATCCCGCGTATGTGTAGGTTTCAGAGAACTGAATAAAATTGTTGTTCCACAAGCTCAACCTTTCCTCTACGGGTAGAGAATAGAAATAAAACAGGATTTGTCACACAAGATGGCCATTTCCAGTGGACCTGCCTCCATTTTGGCTTGAAAACATCACCAGCAATTTTCCAAAGAATTTTAAGCAATATTCTAAGAAAGCACAATCTCACAGGAAACTCCGTAAACTATATTGATGATATTTGTATATACTCGTCCACCTTTGAAAAAACATTTACAACACATAAGAAGTGTATTAGAGGCAATAATAAAAGAAGGCTTTAGATTGAAGTTTAAGAAATGCACCTTTGCTTCAGACTCAGTAAAGTATCTTGGCCATGTAATTCAGAACAATTCGGTAAGACCACTAAAAGACAATTTGATTTCAATAAGACATTTTCCAACTCCTAAGACGCAAAAGAATATCAGACAATTTTTGGGAAAAATCAACTTCTACCATGAATACATACCAAGAAGCGCAATTGTATTAGATCCATTACATAAGTTATTAAGAAAAAATGAAAAGTTTATGTGGTCAGAGAAGTGTGAAGATTTTTTAGATCATTTAATCAAATAAAAAGATATTTATGTTCTCAACCGGTATTGGAAATATATGACAAAGACTTACCAATAAAAATCTTTACAGATACATCCTTAGTGGGCATCGGGGCAATACTAAAACAAACACAACAAGACGGTAAAGACAAACCGGTGGCATATTTCTCAAAAAAACTGAATGAATCTCAAAAACGAAAAAAGGCTATATATTTGAAATGTTTTGCCATGAAAGAAGCTGTTAAATACTGGCAACACTGGCTCATTGGAAAACAATTCACTATTTACTCAGACCACAAACCTCTAGAGAACATGAACATTAAAAGCAGGACAGACGAAGAATTGGGTGATCTCACATATTACCATTCTCAATATGACTTTACAGTAAAATATATACCTGGTAAAGAAAATGTAGAAGCAGACTGTTTGAGCCGAAATCCTGTATTAGAATCAGAAGATAACAAAGAGGGACTATTGAAAATAGTTAATTTAATACAAATAAAAGATATAGTTGAAGACCAAGAGAAAAATGAAACAATAAAAGAAAAGAAACCAAACCTTATACACAAAAATAGAATTTACTATAAAAAAATAAAGAAACATGAAAAGATTATCCTCTCAGAAGAATTTAGTAAAAGACTCATAAAAAAGGTGCATGAAGATTTATGCCATATTGGGATCAGAAAGTTGCAGAATAAAATAAGTCCAATATATACAGCTAAAAACCTAACAAAAAATATCATAAATATTTGTAAAACGTGTGAAATATGCATAAAAAATAAATCAAGATGTCAAGAAAAATTTGGATTAATGTTACAACTGGGACCAGCAACAAAACCATTTGAGATTATGTCAATGGATACTATCGGTGGCTTTGGAGGCTCTAGGTCAACAAAAAAATACCTACACCTTTTGGTAGACCACTACACAAGATATGCATTTATTGCGACTTAAAAAACACAGAATGCAAATGACTTTATAAAACTAACAAAGAATGTGCTAGAGACAGATGAGATTGGAATAATTCTGACAGATCAATATCTGGGCATCAATTTAAGAGAATTTAAGGAACATTTGTAAGAGAATAATATTAAACTAATTTTTACAGCTGTGAATACACCATTCTCGAACGGCTTGAACGAAAGACTAAATCAAACAGTAGTAAATAAAATAAGATGTAAAACAAATGAGAAAAATAATAAGAGAACATGAACAACAGTGGCAAGAGAATGTATACAGAAATATAATGAAACAGAACACTCCGTTACAGGCTTTGCACCAATATATTTACTGGATGGTACAAAAATGTCAGTATTCTACCAAATCAATTAAAAACGACAGAAAGGGAAGACAAGTGGATGGGTTTTTTTTTAACGTGCGGAAATCCCTTCGGATACCCCCCCCCCCCCGCCGGCCAGCGGGGGTGGTTATGTCGTGTCTCGCCTAAAATCGCACGGTGTCCTCCCCAAGTGTCCGTTGCCGGGCACCCCGGGTAAGCCCTCGAAAGGATAACCCCAGGGTGAATGGCTGATAGAAGATTCGCATTAGAGAATACAATAAAATCCCACAAGTACAACAAGAAAATATTTGATAGAAAAAGGATGATGCAAGAGTTTAATATAGGAAATAGTGTGTATGTAGAAAATGGAAATAGATTGAATAGAAAGAAATTAGACGAATTAAAAATAGGCCCGTTCAAGATAGCAGAGAAAATATCGAACTCACTCCATTTATAGGATTGACACTGGCAACAGAAAAACAGAATCAACTTTATTCCACATAACAAAATTACAACCTATCACAACAGAAGCTGAAGAAGATGAAGTAGAAGAAAACGAATATGAAGATAACTTATAGGTACATTGTATGGATATGTTGTTTAGAATTTTCGCTCTTAAGGGGGGGGGGGAGAAGTAATGAAATTACATTTCATTAAATTGAATTTGCCGCGCTTCGCGCGTGTATTAGGTTGTCTGTGGAAGTGAGTAGAGGGCGCATCGGAGTGACGAGCATTTCAATGGCGGATAATGTTTAGATTAATTTGTAAATTTATCATTATAAAAAACTTGTAGAGAGATAAATTAAAGGATATAATTGAGGAGGCGATATTAGTGAACTTTAAATGTCGTTTCTTTGTATTTTCAGGTGAGATAAAAGTGTAATTCTCATAGTTTGTATTAATATTGTAAAAGTAAAAGTGTTTTAAATAAAACTTTGTATTTTTAGAGAAACAATTTGTGTTTAATAGCGAAAATCCTCAATATTTTATATTATATATATACTAGTCTGAACAACCTGTCATGATTGTGGCTAGGGGAATATCATTGCAACAAAGCATTACCATAGCTATTTTTATGTAGTTGTATGCGAGCTACGAATTATTTATCAGGATGGTTGCGGAAGGTAAACTACGAAGAAGCTGACAAGAAACCAGTATGTCTCCTAACTACAACATAGGCATTTAACACTTCACTGTCAAGATCAACACCAAGCCCGTAGACAAACTATACAACATAATATAACTCTGGTATCGTACCAGTTCATCAGGCTTAAAGCCAATATTATAGTACATGGGTTTATTATTAGGATATTGAAACAATACGTACTTATAACCATTAAACAACGACTTATATACCATCGAAACATATACCTAGAGGAGCTGCTTTGAAGGACAGAATCCGGCATCCGGCGGCTACAGAAAGTTGTGCCGCAAGCATAATAGTTCTAAAATAAAGCCGTAGGCTTTACCTGTCGGATTAATCTGCCGGGCCGGCGGCTTTGGCGTGTAGAAAGCCTTACTGAATACGGAATTCACTAACAAGCGTGACTTTTTCGTCCATGTGTTTGAATATTTGCCGGCGCTGCTGTTGCATCTGCGGAAAGCCTCAAATGGCCTAAATATTCAAACCTAGTAGGTGATTATGTTTTTGAGCCGTTTGGGGTTGAGACGCTGGGGTCATGGAGTCCAAGTGCTCGTTTGTCTACAAAAATTTAGCAAAGTGGCTGATCGACGCTATACGTGACCAGATGGACTTTATCTTGCACAAAGAATTATCATTATTATTATATTATATAGCATTATTGCTATTCAACGTGGCAATGCTGCCAGTCTTCTGGGAACTTTACCAGTCGTTGATGATGCGGAGGAATTCTATAACGCATGTATGTGAATATTTATCTATATTTTAGGTTTAATTTTCTTTAGAGTTATTTATAAGTAGTTGTAAATAATCATTTTAAGTTATTGTAACAATTATTACTGACGTCAAAATAAAAATTTTTTTATTCTAAAACATTATAAAATCGAAGTAAGTTTTATCATTTACTAGCTGTTGACCGCGGCTTACATGTCTGGACTATATACATGGACGAAAAAGTCACGCTTGATAGTGAATTCCGTATTCAGTAAGGCTTTCTACACACCAAAGCCGCCGGCCCGGCAGATTAATCCGACAGGTAAAGCCTACGGCTTTATTTTAGAACTATTATGCTTGCGGCACAACTTTCTGTAGCCGCCGGATGCCGGATTCTGTCCTTCAAAGCAGCTCCTCTAGGTATATGTTTCGATGGTATATAAGTCGTTGTTTAATGGTTATAAGTACGTATTGTTTCAATATCCTAATAATAAACCCATGTACTATAATATTGGCTTTAAGCCTGATGAACTGGTACGATACCAGAGTTATATTATGTTGTATAGTTTGTCTACGGGCTTGGTGTTGATCTTGACAGTGAAGTGTTAAATGCCTATGTTGTAGTTAGGAGACATACTGGTTTCTTGTCAGCTTCTTCGTAGTTTACCTTCCGCAACCATCCTGATAAATAATTCGTAGCTCGCATACAACTACATAAAAATAGCTATGGTAATGCTTTGTTGCAATGATATTCCCCTAGCCACAATCATGACAGGTTGTTCAGACCCACTAGTCTGAACAACCTGTCAGCCTGTCAGTGGTATATTCTGGTCTTCAGGTTTAAAACAATTTATTAAATATATATTGTTTTAAAACAAACAATCGTATTGTATTACTAAGGGCATATATATATATATATATATATATATATATATATATAAGATATAATATTGAGGATTTTCGCTATTAAACACAAATTGTTTCTCTGAAAATACAAAGTTTTATTTAAAACACTTTTACTTTTACACTATTAATACAAACTATGAGAATTACACTTTTATCTCACCTGAAAATACAAAGAAACGACATTTAAAGTCCACTAATATCGCCTCCTCAATTATATATTGCCGCTGGCCACAGCGGAAGCAACGGTCACCCGCCGTCACTTCCGCCGTACAGTGCACCCCCACATGGCCCGCCGACAGGCACCTAAAGCACCTAGCAGGTCGGGCCTGCAGGAGCCGTTCCTGCGCCCTCAGGAAGCCTCCTAGCAGGAGGCTCCGCCCGTCAGCGACCTTTTGGGCCGCCGCGATAGGGCAGCCGACAACTGCTGCCCCCTGTTCACCGCGGCCGAAGCGTATAGCTCCGGCCTTTACTGTGTCCGGGGAGCAGTCCCCGGCCTCCACCACGGCGAGCCTAAGCTCCTCAGCAGTGACGGAGTCATCCAGGCCCGTGATGCGTACTTCTGCACATTTAATGGGCCTGAACACCCGGACGTCGGCTGCATCCAGCGACTCCCTCAGCCTAGCCGCTAGGGCGTCAGCCTTGGGGCCACTGGCGGCGCCGGGGACCTCGAGAAGCCTTCTTCGCGGCCTTCCGCCTGCTTTTGTTGGCTCCAGTCACCTCCCAGCCCCCTACCAAGGGAGTTCTGGTGGGGGTAACCGGAGCGATTGGGGCTGGAGCCTGGGCTGGGGACGTCTTCCTCTTGCCCTTCCCCTTCCCCTTACCCTTCCCCTGAGTGGGAGCGGGAACGGGGCGACGAGCCGGCTCCGGCTGAGCGTCTACTGCAGCCGGGCGGGTATTACCCTTCCGGGGTGCAGCCGGGTAGCCGGCCACCGGTGGCGCCAGAGGCGGACGGCAAATGGAGTCCATTAGGGCCTCCATCCGACTCATGATACGCTTCTCTAGCGCCTCCACGTACGCGAACCAAGGCTCCGCCGGTGGTACCCTCTGTGGTGCTGGCTGCTGCACCGGTTGCACCGACTGCTCCGGCCGCGCCGACGGGGCCTGCTGCGCCGACTGCCTCGCGGACGAGCGAGTCACGCGCGCCGGCTCCGCCGGTTGCGCTCGCTGCACCGGTTGCGCCGGTTGAGTCGGGTTCGCCATCCCTCTTTTCAATTCCTCGACGGCTGCAGCTAGTCGAGCCGTCTCCCGACGGGACTCGGCCAGCTGCGCCGCGAGGGCCTTTTTTCGAAGGCGATGCCGAGCACAATGTGCAGCATCGCCTCCTGTTCGGGGTTCGGAGACCCCTGGAAAGACGCGGTCACTCGAAGGAGTTTCTCCATCAAAGACCACGTCTTCCCACCTGGTTCCGACACCGCCGAGGTGGGAGGCCGATCGGCTCTCAGGGGCCGAGGGGACTCGGGTGGATTGCCCAGCCCTCTTTTCACCTCGCGCCCCTCGGCGGCCTGCTGCCACCTTTGACTATTGCCTCGTCACTGCTGGAGGAGGTCGTCCCGGTGAGGGAGCAGTCCTCATCCGACACGTCCTCCCCCAGCCGGGCCTCTGCGCGCCGTCCGCGCTTACGGGTGTGCTTTACAGCAAGACCCGCCGGGCTGCTCGGCCTGCTACGCTCGTTGGCGGTGTCGAATTTCTCCGACATCACCTCAACGCTTGCCTGCTGCGCGACCTCCGCGCAGACTCCGTCATTTTCGATGTCCATGTTCTTGCCCTGGTTGTTATGTGTTTGTGTTCGATTCGGTTTATTATTGATATTTATGTTTAAGTCCATAGCATATCCCACGAGAATGGGGGAAAGGGTCCATCCAAGCGGAGCCCCCTGCACCTGGATAAGCCTATATACTATGGAGGTCGGCTGGTATCCGACCTGCTGGTATCCATACAACTTCGCTGTCGGGTGTTATAGACTTTTCCTTGCCGTGGGCCGGCCAATAAAGGCAAGCCCTCCGGTCAGCATGTTCACAGTGTACCCTTCTGGAGCCACCAGACGGGTCGTTGCTGATCACCTGCCGATTACCGAACGCGAGAGGATGGCTAGTCCTCTCTCACCGGTGGCGGCACAAGTGCCCGTCGGCACCTTCGTTAGCAGTGGGCCAACCCGCCCCTGGATCCCCCAGGACCCTATGGTGGCCTTCACCACTAACACCATCGCTCATCCTGTCTCCTCTGAAAGCAGAGTAGTACGGAGAGCGATGTGTTCCCGCCACGTTGGGTACTAGCCGACGATCAATGCCAACCCAATCAATGCGGGATCGGAATCGGAATGACACGCGAGGAGGTTACCCAACACACACCCCTCCAACTTGGTACCTATGTTAGGCGATGGAAGTGCCTGGATCCAGAATCCTATTCCCCCACAACCAACAAGCGCGCACGCTCTGAAACATTGGAAGATGTATTCATTAAATTATCTTTTACCAACTTGCAGAGCGGCGCATCCCATTGTCTCTGGGAGAAAAGGTTAGCAGGCAATTCAGTATTGGGACAAACCACCTTACAAGCATTTATGGCATCGGCCTTGCACGACACCTCAGAGTAAACCTATGTGTTTATTAGAATTTTCCTGGTTAACACGTCAGTGTCATGGACGACAGAAATGCTGGTAGGCTAATATCGGAAATTTTGCGAACACCGAGAGCGCCTAAGCTAACCGGTAAAGATGCTTGGAGCCAGGCTCGGTCGTTCAAAGCCACATTTAAAATTTTGCTAAGGATACTACGGATAATGTTGTAAATTTTTACCAAAAGTGTCAGATGTTGCCAAAACTGGGATGATCGAAGTGCATGACATGAGTAAATTTAGGGACAAAAGACAAAACCAAAGTATGACTCCGATCGGACAGTAAATAGAGACTATCACCATAGATATCCTTATTATACACAAAAATGCCTTTTCAACGATGTATAATTCGTTTGTATTGGTGCCAGTACCAGGGACAATACATTTGTGCCCATCATCCTTTATCTACTATTACAATTTATCAACTATTTCATTATTATCATACCTCAGGTGGAAAAGGTAACAGCAAAGGTAAAAATAAAATATGTGCTAAAAGAGTCACTATTCCAGCCCAATGTGCGCTCAGAAACAGCTTAAGCCTCAAGCATTTGGATACAGGCTGATCGTCTTCTCTGAAATTAAAACACGGTTGTAACATAATTAGTATAGGTACAAACATATATGATGTCAAGGACTCGAACGGTTGTCATATTTTATTTACCTACGATTTACTTAAACTTATATTTCTATTAGAAGTAATATTATACATCGAAAAAAAAATCCACTCCAATCAATTGGGTCTATGCTCCATATTATGACCTAACCGAAAGTTAATGTGCTAATTTACATAAAGTTGAATTAATTGTTAGAATAAATGAAATATAGAATAATATGTATCTTAGGCTTCCCCCAATGCACCCCCCGATCCTCTGCCTTCGGCATCCAGTCTATTAGAATAGTCTGGTTGCGGGACGTGACCAACCTTCAGGTAATCAGTCCTATCTGATTGAGGGGGTGTCCCACATTTGAAGAGACCTATGTCCAATAGTGGTCTACGACCTGCGATAGGCTATTTTTTAAATATTTTTAGTAACTGAAATTACTGTTATTCCTCTGAACGCCTCCAGCTAAGCTAAATTGCTGGTCCTAGGAGTTAGTTTACGTCGGTAGTGCAATTACCAGGATTCGAACCTGGGGGCGTCTCGATCGTACGCCGATACGATAACAATACCGAGATAATGTGATTAGTATCTAATAGCAATAGAATAGCTAATCAGTAAGATTATCATTATTTTAATTAACAACTAAGGCGTCTTTTTTATAGATTTGGGTAGACTCGTATGGTCTGATTCAACCTCTTGAACTATTCTACAAAACAACTTTACTAGTTACTTGATTCAGCTGGTAAGTCAAGTATACCAGTTTGGTGTGAGGTTAGGGTATATATTATGTATGTAACCAGCTAGCTAACCACGGTGCCCACGATACAATAATAATAATTTGCCATCCTTTTTTTTTCAATATAAAGCATAGGAGTTTATGCTATTATTTTATAATTTATATTTAACTAGCTGTTGCGACTTCGTCCGCATTTAATTCGGAATAGATCAAGGTATGCTTACTTCTGCAGTTTCGAACCCAACATGTATTAGGTTACCTATTTCATCGTTATTTTCAATAATTTATCATGAAGAAATAGAGGTTTTAATCAGTAATCAGTTTATTTCGTAAATAAAGGTTAAACATTAACAAAAATATAACATCAAAATTAATTCTACCTTGTAGTAGTATAATAGCGCGATGATATTTATTATCAAAGGTTGAGTCTCTAATCAACTATCTTTTACAAGCAAGTAACTCTGTAGTCTCGTGATTTCATATTTTACTACCCATCACCAATAGCGTAATGATATAGTCTGAACTTTGACCATGTCTGAGTTCTATCGAACTGCAAAATTTGTGATGATCTGCTTTGTAATAATAAAGAAATGATCAATAATATATTTGATCATTACTCTGCTGCTCCTAGCACGCTTATAGTGGCGTCATGATATATAGCGCAGTTTATGACCATACCCTATAAAAATCTTTCTTCAAAATTTCAGCTGAATCTGTTCAGCGATTTTCAAGTGATGATCGGACATCGATACTAAAAAGCAGACAGACAAACAGATAAACAAACAAAGTTGTAAAAATCACATTTTTGGCATCGGTATCGTTCCTAGAACACATTTTTTTTTTTAAACAATATTCAATGTACAGTTTTCACCTCGTTACGATTTTATTATATGTATCGATTTTGTGTTCAGAAAGTCTTCTCTGACATATTTTGCTCATTGTCATTTCGTTTATTCACTACCTATTTTATTTTGACATTTGGTGAAAGGTAGGTGCTTCTAACAAGATTCACTAGAAACCAATAATATGGTTTTGTGCCAAAAGTTGATTAACTACATTATTATTTTAAAATAAATCACTTGCGTATGTTGTGCTATTGCTAAATCTTAAAGAAAGTGCAGAGAAAGATAATTCAATTTTATTTGATAGTAGAAATCAGTGCTGATGTGATACTTACTCGATTGCCACAGTTGTATCAGCACTTTGTTGTTCAGTACTATTGTTATCTTCTTCCATTACAATTACTATAATTAATAACTGTAATTTTAATAGGAGCAATTTAGGACAGTATTATAAATAAACATATTTAGTTATAAGCGTAACAGCGATCTAGTTGGCTGCTTTAATATGCCAATGCGTTACAGTTAAATTGGTTTTCTTTTTTTTTCTTGTGGAACCCTACGATCAGATCTATTGTCATGAGAGGTGCTTTATCGCGTAGAACGCATTCCCCACCAACCCCCAGCAGGTCTTGGCCCTTTTGGAGGAGAGCCAGCAGCAAACTTCGCTCCCCTCTTGAGAAGAGCACGCCAGAGACGAGCGCGCGGCCTCCTTTGGCCCTTTAAACGGTAACTTTGCTCAGCCCACCACTACAGACCATTCGGATAATTTTTTCAAAGGTTTTTTCGAAAATTTATTTCAAAGATTCCATACAAACATACCGTACAGGCAAAGTTAAATAATAGCGTCACAGTGGAACTACATAAGAGAAAAGAGTTCGTTCGACTGTGATAGCGTGTTATGACTGTGAAAGATATTGTTCATTATGCATGACTTCTCGGCTATGGCTCAGCGCAGACAGAACGGAGCGCAGCGGAGAGCATTTTATTAAAGCACTTTTTTCCTGGCACCTTTTTTTTTCTTTCTTTTCGTGCGGATATCCTCGGATACCCCCCCCCCCCGCCGCCCAGCGGCGGCGGTTATGTTGCGCTTGAACCGACTAAAACCGCACGCCGTCTCGGGTCTATAGACCCATCATATCATCATATCCCAGTCCACCATCGTTGACGAACTTTCGCGATAAACTAGCATGTTTACTGTAGACTGATAACCCAGAACGGTTAACTCGCGCAGCCACGCGAGGTCGCGCGCAAGCTGGAGCATACGCGATCTAGTCCATTGAAATGTTACATTTTTTAGGCCTTACCTTGCGTTTTTTAGAGGACGCAATTTTATATTTTTGATGTGTAGGGGGGGCCAGTGTAAAGCTAAAACCAAGTTCGTGGGGTCACCACCCTTGTCCCACGGCCGCCATCTTGAAAATAGGGGTTGAAATGGTTTTTACGAGATATCTCTTAAGCTATTTATCTGATAAAAAAAATTGTTACCATTTTTTGTTGCAAATTAAATTCTCTACAACTTTGGTCCAGTAACTTTTTTTTTTTTTTTTTTTTTTTTTTTTTTTTTTTTTTTTTATTAGTCCATTGAAAAGTTACATTTGGAACTTTTCAATGGACTAATCCGTAAAGAAAATGCCCGAGACCGCGCAGGGATTATTCCTCTCTGGCTGCGCTGACCCTATGACGTTCAGTTATCTACAAAGGCTTTTTCATTACAATCATTTTTAAAGAAAAAGAATTCAAAATCGTAGTTGTTTATATTCTCTTGTTCGGTATCCGAAATAATTCACTGTTTTATTGATATAAGTAAACTGCATTGATATTATGAATTATACCTTGCCCAATTCATGCGTGATACCTCCCATGGGCCACGCGGGATAGGGGGCGTAAGGCATGGGGGTTGGTGAATAGTTCACGCGGGACAGGTGTACGCGACGGCCGTCTCGTGCGCACTGTTTTCTCTTTCTTTCGTGTGGAAACAAACCACACGGTGTCCTTCGCAAGCACGAATTTGCCAAGCTATAAGTAGCACCCTACCGCTCACACTAATAATGCAACCTTATTATCTTATAATATTTACCTCTTTTCTGATCCGATATGTCAGTTCATAAATATTCTAAACCTAAATATGCGTCAAATATTTTGAGCGTTCGATGTTTTTAGTCGGTGAATACTGTTGCTGTGGGTGATATATATAAGTGTTTTATAGTAATAAAATAACTTCATGTTATGGCTCCTAAATCTGCAACGGCTAAGTATTTTAATTTACAACTATAGCATTTTTGTGAAATATTTATCTGCTTGTAATCACATAGTTTTATTAATTATCATCCCAAGTGAAAAGCGCATAGGTCTCCTAGTGCTGTTAAATATGAAAATAGTGCTGCCTTTCTCTATTCTCTAACACTTTTAAATAAGATGGTAGTTACAAGGAAATTAAACGGTATAAAAATATTATGCTCTAGATCCTAGAGTCGCTAGGCATTACTTATGTATTTTCTCATGTTTCAATATACATTATTAACACCTGGTATCTGTGAATTGATCGCCAGAACAAGCTATGTGTCCCTCCAAAATACATATACAACTACGGCTCAATCCTCCTGAATCCGGGCGGTTCTTGCTATATTTATTTTATGTTAACAAGTTACAACTTGCTAACAAAAGCAGCAGCGGGGAAATGAGCGAAATCTGTAAGGAAATGAGCGATATTTTGGGATTTTATTTATTTATTTGGGTCCACTAACAACTGTTTGTTTGACTTTGACTGTTAACAACAAACATTTATAACAGTATACATAGCGTTATAAATATGCAACAAGTAACAGTTACTTATAGGTAAAGTATTATCACTTTGATGGGACTAATTCCATCCATATCTCCACTTCTATACACCAGGACAAACAGCACACACAGACACTCGTTAAGTCCCAGGGGAGTCAGGCCATTCACATTATTCAGAAAAATAAATTGGACGAGTTAGAAGTATATAAATATATGATCAGTACTAAAAATATCAGTTGTCACTTGGTCATCATTATTTGTGATAACCTCATAAGTTACCTAATAAAATTTGGAATTACAGGAAACCGGTGGATGAAAATGATCCTGGAATTGTAACAAAGATTTCAAGATATCTGTAAGATTCTTGATTTTCATATTTTTCCATAAACATTACATAGGTACCACAGTCCACGAAAAAATTGGATTAACACTTAAATATTTACCAATGTTTATAATGAATATACATGTAATTTTTTAATCCCCCAGAGAACAAATTTAATATATTTCATGTTTTGTTTAATATTTTATGAAAGGTTTAAGAGTGATTGATAAATTAGAATTTGTCAAGCCACTTTTGTCACTGGCTGTACCTTAATATCTTTAAAGTCGTAAAATGAAACGTATTAACATCCACGCTTCGCCAATACCGTTTTTCATGAAATGTGCAGAAAGGAGATAGCATAACATGACGGTCGTGAAAACGAGATGTTTTTACGTTTATGCTGCTTTGTCCAGAATCAAAGAACAATATTGTAGAAAAATAATTAGTTTGAACACTATCTAGCCGGAGTTGCGGCACCAATTTGAATATCTCTTACTATTTGAGAGAAACTTTTTTTTTTACGTGGGGAATGCTATTACACTCGGTACCGCCGGCTACGTGGTGGTAGCTGGAGATTGTGTGTGGGACTCTCCCTTCCGTTAACCGGATGGGTATACCCACTAAACCCCACGGTGTGCCAACGCGGGCACCACAGCTTTCAATTGGTCGACGTTCAGGCACACATGGACGACGTCCCCTTTGCGGATGGCTAGACCAGCGGCTAGAGGGTTAACCCCGTCCCTTACACTAGTAGCAACGCTCAGGGTGGCATAAGGCGCAAATACTAGCGCCTCCGCCACCCAGCTCTCCGTCGGCGGTTTGAATCAGCAAGGGGATCTCCCTTCCTGATGCGCTCCGCGCCTTCCTTCTGTGAGATGACGTCCTCGCAGAAGGAACTGCGGTGAAATTCCTGTCGCTGGCGGCCATCATCTGATCCATGGCCGCCAGCGCCAGAGAGGTCACTTCCTATGACTGTAGTGAGGGCCCGGCGCTGCGACTCCCAGGTCGGGCAAGCCGCAAGCGTGTACTGCGCCGAGTCCTCACTGCAGATGCAGTAGTGGCAGGTGGGACTCGATTTCTTCTAGCAATCTTGAACCTTTCGAAGCAGCCGTGCCCGGAAGGCACCTGCGTCAGTCAGAAAGTAAAGATCCCGTGCTGCTGCCCTGCCCACTCTACAATGACCAGCTGCAGCGCCTCCACGATAGTAAAGCCAATACGTGGAGCCCCCAGCCGGGATGACCACCTCACCATAATCTCCATGCGGGCGGCTTCAATTCGTTTGTTCCAATTCGTGTCCATCCAAAGGTTGCCTGTAAGAAATTGCTTTTAGCGATAAGGCCGCCATTTGTACATATTTTGACTGTGTATTCCAAGTACCTATGCATACTTTGATTGGTGTACAATAAAGTTTATTTCTATTCTATTCTATTCACGCCACCCGCGAATCTCCTCGGGCAGAGGCCGCCTGCCTCCATCCGCCCGGTACAGCGTCGTCCGCTGATACACTTCGGCGAGCACTTCTGCCTATAAGTCCCACAGGGGAGTTCCAGCCGATGCGCACGCAACCTCCGTAGACATGGTGCGGTAACCGCGTATGACCTTGACCGTCATTACCCTCTGAGGGCGATATTCTAGGTGGTCAAGGACGCCGCCCACACCAGCGCACCGTACAGCACCAATGACCGGACAGCCCCCTTGTATAGCCGCCTGCAAGTAACGCTGGGTCATCCTAGGTTGGACAAGAGCTGACCCAGGGCAGACGCAACGCCGACGAGCTTCGGGGCGAGCTGCATGAAGTGCTCCTCGAGGCGCCACCTTCCGTCCAGAGTTAGGCATAGATACCTCATCTGGGCCTTGATCGGTACGAAGACCGAGCGGACTTCGATCGAGGCACCGCGGGTTGGACCACGGCGGCGGGGCCCGGTTAGCAACAGGGCCCATCTCGTTCGGGGCCACCCGTAAACCGAGTGCCTTGATGCGCTCGATCACCTGCGCTACGGCCCTGATGGCCAAGCGCGCTACCTCTTCATATGAACCCCCGGAGGCTGTGACAAGCGTATCGTCTGCATAGCAGATGACGCCCAGCCCATGGGGGTGAATACCACGAAGCGCCCAGTCGTACCCGATGTTCACAAGAGTGGCCCAAGGACCGACCCCCCTGCGACGCCGCACGACATGGGCCGTCATCGCAGTACTTCATTTCGGTCCTCGTACAGAACACTCCTGTACTCTAAATAGTCTACCACTAGCCACCTCAGTTAAAGCGGGGCACCCCATGATACCAAAGTGCCTCCCTGATGCAGCTAAATGGCAGACTATTAAAGGCATAGGCGATGTCCAATGATACCGCCAGCACCACGTCGCCACAGCACTGTACCTCTTCGGTCACGGCCCTCAGGCGCATTACAGCATCGATCGTCGATCGCCCAGCTCTATAACTGAACTGAGCGTCTGACAGATCAGGTGACCTTGCACAGGTGCTGGATGAGACGGGCCACCTTTCTTTAAAATTGTCGTATCTTCATTCATACGACATAGCCGTGGGACGCCCTGTATATTCTATGTCCATCGGGGATACCTTTCAAATGGTGAAAGATTTTTTCCAATAAGGTTCCAATAATGGTTTACCGATGATTACCCGAAACATATAAACAAACTCACAAAATTCTCATAGAAAACAACTTAAAATTTCCTCCTTCTGGATATGACTGAATTGAAGAAATAGAAAATATATTTAGTATTCAATAAGGGTACCGCAATTTAAAATCTATTATTTCCTTTGTTTGATTAAATTCTCTATAAATTAAATTAGAAAATTAATTTAATATTTAATTGAAAATTTAATTATAATCATACTGAATAGTATTAGGATTATTGCTGTTACTGTACTTGATATAGTCATAATACGAAATTATTATAAACTGATGCGGGCTTTACTAGAACTGGGTGTAACAGCAAGTGGCCAAATACAGAATCAGACATATCCAGAAGGGGACATTTTATGAAGTTGTCACAGACTGCCTAATCGATTTAAATGAATATAAAATGACAAAATATTTAGCTAAATCATTATAATTCACTTTCTTTATAATTCGCAAATTTAATGTGGTCATTTCAAAATGCTTTTTTCATTCGTAGTGGACTGACGCCACCTCCAAAAGCTCGCGTGCCTGGAATTGGGTATAGAATAAAAAATTTGGTCAAATGCCATTGGAGAGGTTTGGTTGGCTTTGCGGGCGCTTTCACCATAATAGGTTTGATGTATGATAGGGATAATGTAAGTATATTTTAATATCATTAGTCTAAAAGGGCGTTGACCGGTATTATTACTATAATTCCTCTTGATTGAACCTTATACATTTAATTTACATTAAAAAAAAATTACCAGAATTTAAAAAATATTAATTAATAAATCAAAAACCCGACGAAAAAAACCGAAACAAGTTTGATAGCAGGCGCGGCCCAGTAATTTTCTTTCAGCTTATGATTTGCAAATGGGTTCCGCCTGCTATCAAACTTGTTTCGGTGTTTTCAGGGCAGTTGGGGTTTTTTAAATAATAATTTTGTTGTATACTTTTAGTTATGATATATATATATATATTTATATATATATATATATATATATTTGAAATCACCCTCTTCATTTTGATAACCTACTCCATAAGTGAAAATATTTTTTGAACGACAAACATTTTAGCGCCAAAAATCCACCATATTTGTTTTTTTCTTTTGATATACCCAGTAGCACTCTCACAGTAAAAAGCTAACGACACCTCTCAAGCTAAAATCCATCGAGCCGTTTAGGCTGCAGAGCGTGACAAACAATTATACATACACACATACTCTCAAAAACGTAAACCTCCTGCTGGCGCAGTCGGGTAAAAATAGTACCCCACCGGTATCTGCAAAGGGACTTCCATCTTCCGATGGTTCGGCCAAGTTTACACATATGCCCATTTGTTTACAATACAATTGAAGATGTACTACAGGTACTGATGTAATGTTTTCAGAATGATGATGCAATCTTAACAGACTGCATGCACATGTGTAATGCTAAAACGATTTGTCAAAATCTTGGTTTTACCATGTTGAAAGGTATGATGAGATGGGCTTTCTTTTTGCCTTTAAAGCTACGCCATGTTATGTAAATATAAACTGGACAATTTGCCCCTAAGGTATAAGTTTATTTTCACTTATTTGAATTCTTGATACAATTATTTCCAGAATCAAAAGAAAGTTGAGGGGATGTGGTACTGCATGGCATGGCTGTTCTTCATCAGACCTGTAGGCGTCCCAGTCACCGGAATGATTCCAATATTTTATCTACCTATGCTCGGGGTGATGAATTCAAAAGACATTTGTGGCTGCTACATGAATGTAAGTCAATTATAAAATAACACTTGTAACTCCAATAATGGCTATAACTTATCTAATACTTTTAAACAAACAACTTTTGTTTGGCTTATACGGCTTTTATGCGAGCGACTGCCGTCTGACCTCAACCCCAAAGAAACTTTTATTCCGCCCTGTGCCACTGGATTTGCCACTGAGTTCACAAAACGGAAAAATCTTCCGGTTTGTGCCATTGTTCTAAAAATAGAGCATAATCTAATTACGTATGATGCATTGGCCACATAAGTTGCAGGAGGTTCTTATGTGATGTGTTTTTATATAAATGACACATATATATTATAGTCACTAGTCACTATCAGCATTATTTTATTCTCTGCATTTATAATAAATCAAATTATAATATTTGGAATATGTGTGATGATATAAATATTATATTTATTAATAGAGGCCCCGCCTGTTGTTGTAATTTCAGGAGTATGTGTCTACAAACAGTGGCAAAAGGCAAAATGTAAAAAAAGGATGAATGAAATCGGTAAAACTGTTCTCTATACCGTGACCAGTGAGACATAGACCAGTGAGAAATAGGGGTTCATTATTATATAATAATATATGGATATTTAAACATTATACAGGAACACGTATTACAGACATAACAGGCGGTCTTAACGCTGAAAGCAATTTCCAGATAAACTTTAGCATAACATAAATTCACGCCTGTATCCCCGAAGGGGTAGGCAGAGGGTGTATTACACACCCACGGTCCGCCAGTTATGTTAAGGTCCCAATGTAATAGGGGGCGAACCTTAAGTTTACAAAGTTTAGGTAGAGTAATTTTGACATGGAATTGTTATTTGTTATAAAAAAGACTTGATATTTTGGGAATTAGACGTTTCAAAAACTTGACATTTTAAAACCATTTGATATTTTGGGAATTTGATATTCTGGACTGAAAGGTTATCACTGAGATATATAATAAAAAAATATAAAAAATAACCAGCATGAATAATAATAATAATTTATTTCACAAAATAAAGGTTTATAATCTTAGTGCTTAACATAGAACTAGGCTAAAATATCAATGTTTATGAAATAGCATCCGTTGCCAAACTAGGTAAAAAACCTGTGTTTCGGCTTTCGGCGCCACTCCCCACGGGGATTTTAGCTTGTCTAGTCCACACATAAAATATTTTCTAAACAATACTATAATTACATACAATTTGACTATACATCAATACAAAAAGATATGGGATTCAATGTGAAAGAGTATAACTTTGTGAGTAACGAGTGTGTTTATGTGCGCGCATGTGTGTATGTGTGTATGTGTGTGCTGTCTGTATGTACGTGTGCATGTGTGTGCATGAATGTGTGTGCGTGTTTTTTGGGAGATGATCTGTAAATGGTTTATATTTAGAATTAAAATTACTGACGTGAATGTTGGTGCTGTTACAATCACTACATTACACCTAAACGAAATATGTAGAAAATAAAGATAAATTAGGATAATACCTTTAGAATTTGTTCAGTCTCGTTATACCCTAAAGTTTGAATCCAATGAGCAACTGCTTTTTTACATTGTGTCTTATTAAGCGGGTAAATACGTAGAATATTATTTACTTTGTTGTAAACATATGGGCCAAGTGAACAGTAAAACCTTTGGATGAACGAAGTATGAGCCAATTTTCTTGTTTCACAAACCCTATTTCTTCGCCGATTTATATCCTTTTGCGGTTCATACGGCATCTCATTGTGTTGCTTTATTAATATGCCCAGAATAAAAAGCTGTCTAACTGTGAGCACATTCCATTGCTTATAAAGTAAAGTCGTTGGAAAAAGAAACTGACGGAAGTCGCCTACCTTAAGAATTGCTCTTTGGGCAATTTCTAATCGTTTGATTGTGGTAGCCGGAGCTCCACCCCAAACAGTAATGCAGTAAGAGAGTAATGACTGGCAAAACGATAAATATATAAGTTTAACCAGATTGGAATCCGGGATATGTCTTATCGTTTTAAATACTATTATGAGTTTAGGGATCCTTCCAGCTAGTAACTCAATGTGTTTAACGAATTTCAATGATGTGCGTCCAAAACAACTCCAAGATATTTAATATGTTCAGTAGGTTCTAAAATGGGACAGGAGCAAACACCGTTATTGTATTGTCGGCAATTTGTGGTATTTTTAGGATCATCCAGGCTGTGTTTTTGTGCTGTCGCAACATAATCAGTCACAGCATGTACTACAACAGACGTAGATAGGGCTTGTCGGAAAGCAAACTGATTTTCTTTTTTCTTTTATCTTTCTTGAGAAGCAAGTTGCAAAAGTTTCTGCAGCGAGTATACGTGGTCTTTAGTATTTCACTGTGAGAAGATTTTTTGAGTTTAAGGTGCATTCTGTCTCGGTTTCGCATGTAGCGAAGAAGCCCGGAGTAATCCACGGCTTATTAATTTTTTACGTCCTGTAAGAGGTATGATTTGGGTATTTTTTTATTAAAACTGCGCTGATTCAATGAAATGATTAAATGAAATGTTTGGATCTTTTATACTAGCGATATCGTTTTCGAGTTATTTGGAATTGGTTTTTGCTTTATTTGTTACAGAGTAATTGCGAGTAGGTTTTTTATTTAAATACAATAGTACTGGTTTATGATCAGTGAGGCTGGGTTGGATGACAAATATTGTAGCAGGATGTTAAGTTCTTAATAAAACGTGATCAATACAAGTCCCACTGTCTTCACGCGTAACAAAAGAATGACATGGTAAAAGTGAATGATGTGTCACCAATCACAGCAACATTTCTGAAGTTGTATACTTGTTGTAAATTAGTATCTAGAGAGTTCATGAACGGATCTAGATTGCTGTATGATGGAGATCGATAAAGCGCCAAAACAGTATCACAACCAATTCTTACAAGCAAAGCATTTGTATCCATGAAAGGCTCCTCTATGGTAAACGTAATTACGTCTCTAATATAAACGACTATCTCATCATTTTGTAAAAGGTTATTATATGTCGAGGAAGCTTGATAGCCCTGCAAATGCGGAACGGAAGACGCACCCTTTAGCCTACATTCTGTCAATATGAGCATATCTACATTAATGGCAAGCCTAGTAAGTAATGCCTCAAGTCCAGGTAACTTACAATTAATACTGCGGATATTATGCGTGAGTATTGTGAGACAGGTTGAGGAAGTAGGTATCAACTGGCTACAGCTTTCCACATGACATTCAAAGGCTTTTGAGACATTGTACGCGTCCAAATCCTTTGGTAAATCATTGAGGTTATTGAATTTTAAACCTAATATAATATATGAGATTACATTGAAGGCAGCTGATATTCCTAGCATATTTTAAAAGGTTACAATGGTTGTATTCACAGAAACTGAATATAATGTAATATGAATTTGTAAATGTGTATAGTGTGTAATATTTACATTAGTTTATATACCACACTATAAACTAATGTAAATATTAAGCAATAATATAATAGATAAGACGTGAACAATAACTGTCATGAAATCGCTGATCACTGAGACTATTCATTTGCCATTTCGCAATTTCTCTAGGTCACCTTCACCTTCGATTTTAATTTGAGGACAGTTGACACGTAAACGCAGAAACACTGTTCCCCGGTATGTACAGCAGAATTCATAACCATGTTCGTTTTGAAACGCTCGGGCCACATAAAATAGTTTCTGCGACTTTTGTGTAAGTGTTTCACCAATGAAAACTGGTCGGAAAAGACCGGTGATGTTGAAGTGGCCGGTGTTTAACTTTTCACTCTTCTGCTTCGTTCTATTAAAGCTTTTAACTGCTGAGAGTATTTTTAGGGATTTTCTTTAGAAAACCCCTATTGCTATCGAGTTGTCGTCGACGTCGTCGTCGTCGTTGCCAATTTTCTGTCACGGTTTTGGGTATGAAGGAGATGAGCTATCGAGTTGTTGTTTTCGGTAATAGATTCGTGCTGGGGTAAACCATTGCAAGATAAAAAAAAATCGCAAAAAAATCGCAAAAAAAAAAAAACGCAAAATCGAAAATCCCTTGTATTCGGCTGAGCTCGTCGCAGGAATTCAACTTGTTTCTTTCATAAGTACGGAGGTAAATTCCGTTGTGATTGGAGACAAGGAATCCTTAGTATTCGGTATTTGGTAGATATCTCTGATATCCGAGTCCCCAATATCAACACGGACCGACCTTCCCATATGTTTTCCTAGTTGGCAAAGGTCCGATTTGGATTCAGGTTTATCCGCTTTCGTCTTCGGGCCAGATGAACGAGATTTGCGTTCCAATGTATCAACTCCCTGTTTTAATAAGTGAATATATTTTTGATTCTCTTTCTTTCTTTTTCAAGAGAGCTAATTCTGGATAAAATCTCATCATACATATGGGACATTGTCTCCATAGATTTTGTGAGCTCAGCATTTTGTTCCCTGATACAATTTACAGATTCAAGTAAATCCTTGAAGCGCTTATTTTGCTCTGTAGAAAAATTGTCAAACATTTCCTGAATGGTGCACATAAAACTACCCAAGTCTTCTCCTTCCAACTTTCGTTTTTTACGTTCCTTAGTGTTCAATGAAAGTAAGTGCAAATTTGGTTTCGAATAATATCGTTGACGTTCCTTCACTAGCGATACCACAGCAGTAGTTCCCACTAAAGCCGACTTTATAACAGTAAAATCGGTGCATCCGTTACGGTACCGCTGGCTGCAGAAGTTCCGCAGGGCAATGGGGAGTTGGGTGGCGTACGCTTAAGTGGCATGTTAAGCGGGTTCTTGAGAAAAAATACTAAGGCAACTGTTGTCGGCAGTAGGTCTTTGTACCATGAAAGCACAGTGACTGCGGTCGGGTATCTTGACTGTCTATCTGGAGCGGTCACTGATAGCGACTCAGCATAAATTACTCAGTCACTACTGTAACGTTTACATAAAAAGAATGGGCTTAGGACTTTGGATACAATTATACAATAAACTTGTCTTTTTTGTTACAGATGGATATAATGCTATTTTTTGTGGCAGGAATGTTAATGTTGCTTCTTAATAATTGTGGTAACGATCGACGTATAGCTCTGTCAATAATGAGTTATGGTGACACGGACGAGTTTAGTGCTAGAAAGTAAGTATATTTTTACACGAATTGTCAATCCATCTTGTGATACTACAATGGCCGCCCGACCCTTTCAACGCTGCTCTTTTTAGTATATCACTGTTGGTCGAGAATCAATATAAATGTTACAAAATAGTTCATCGGAACCTGTAATAATATAATAAAATAAATTTGGGATTGAATTGAGACACTGGGGTCGTGGGATCCAAGCGCCCGTTTATTACTTAAAGATTAGCGTCTCATAAAACCTACCCGTGATCAGAGGCCTGATTTACGCAGAGAATTGGCATTGCCATTCAACGTAGCAATCCCGCCAGCCTTCTTGCCACCCTTCCAGTTGATGTCGATGGGAAGGAATTCTAAAAACGCCTAACTTAGTCATTAGTAATTGGCTTATATTTTATTTAAATCGTAACGAGATGAAAACTGTACATTGAATATTAAAAATGTGATATTTAGAATTTTTGTCTGTTTGCTTTTTATTATCGATGTCTGAGCATCACTTGAAAACCGCAGAACAGATTTAGGTGAAATTTTACATGAACATTATTTTAGGGTATGGTCATAAACTGCGCTATATATCAGCGCAGCACGGTAAAATCGACCAAATCTATTATTGATCATTTCTTTATAATTACAAAGCAGATCATCACCTAATTCTGCACTTCGATAGAACTCGGACATGGTCAACGTTCGGGCTATAAATCATCACGCTATAGCTAGAAGGTGATGAGCAGTAAAATGGGAAATCTCGGAATTAAAGAGTTACCTTACCTTCGTGTAAAAGATTCACGTGTAGAGACTCAACCTCTGATAATAAATATCATTACGCTATTATATTAGGGAACCGGGTAAAATTAATTCGGTGTTGCATATAAACATCTATATCTTTATGATTAACGATTGGAAAAATATAACGATGGAATAGGTGAACTTTTTTTTTCGTGCGGACATCCCTTCGGATACTCCCTCACCGGCGAGCGCGGGCTCGAATTAGCCTATTCCTTAGGATAAATATTAAAACTTGTGAAAGAAAAAAATATAAAAGGAATCCTAAGTAAGGAAAAGTTTACTAATCAGGTAGGTATCTCTAACTGCGAAATAGTCTCCCTTTGTAATTTTGTCGCTTAGAAAAGTGACACAGTTTACACGTAGACATAATATCTAAACAGAGAGACTGATATTTTCTAGTGAGGCTGCTGATAAGGAAATATTTTTTGTAACAGCGTAGTGTGCAAGGAAGTCCTTGCCACATAAATTACAACGTGTACACAACAGCTGTAAAATAAGGTTTAGATGCTTCTTTGGGATTAAAGGCATGAGAAAGATATTATATCATGTTAGTCAATGAGGAACTACGGTGTATAATTTTTTTTTTTCTTTTTACGTTATAGACGTTACCTTCTACAGCGTATTTTAAATCAGACACTGGTGCAGATTCTGTTGTAAATTAAACTAAATTAAAATCTCTAAAGTTTATGTTGATTTTAAAGCCAATACAGTTGTTTTGTTTCCAATATTGACAAAAACTATCGGGTGCAATGCTGTACTGATATTCATGAATAGTTAAAAAGTTCTGAAACAAGCAAATGAGATAAAATCGAATTTAAATTTAAAGATTTAGTTTACTTCAGTTTTACAACGGAATTGGGGTACAAATAATCAGATTATTTCACAAAAAAATACGCAAATTTTTTTTATTTTCAGAATGGTATTTAAATGCTCTACATCAGCATATATCCTTGGAATGATAAGCAATAGACTGATATCATGTTCTATGATAACGGAATATTTTACTGAAGCAATAATACCTGTGGAAGTAAGACAAATAGAGTTTATTTTTACTTTAGAGATACCTTTAGGTAATTGTATATGCAGTCGCCATCGGTATATGCTTAACACATTCCAAGCTATTCACCACTTTAACTCCAAAGCTTTACATAAAATAATGATCAAAAATTGAAAAATATTAAATGTGTCCTCTGGAGAACACAACACATTACACATTAATTACTTAGTGATTTATTTCAATGTAAAGATCGTTTGTAAATTTGTTAGTGTTCAGTAACTTCTGAGGGCGACTGTATATTAGTATTAAATTTATTCATTAGGTTTGCCATAGTCACATTACATTTTACCTATTTCTCAAAATAATACTGAATTTCCTTATTTTTATGAAATTCTATATTAAAATAATGAGTTTATACAAAATCTTGAAATTAAGTTAGTTTATTCTGAATACTGAATACAAAACGATTTTAATGGTTGAATCATCTCAGAAAATAAATAATTGAACTAGTGAACAATTAACAAAATACTTATGTATTTAAAGACATCAAATTTATATTATAATCGTGAGACCCCTTTGTCCTTTCTTAAACAAATTAATCAACTCTCAATAAGTTTATGACTATGTTTATACTTGCAGAAGAAATATGGTTCGTCCGTAGAGGAACCCCAGATGGATGAAGTTCGTTTCGTAGTGAACAACGCCATTCAGACATCGTCATCGATTGGTTAGTATTGAATTGGGGAATACAATACCTGCTAGAATGCGGTCACTTAATTGTTACTAAATCTAAATATCATCAAGTTTGAAAAATGTATCCGTTACACAGTTGGCGGGAGAATTCGAATGGTCGATATTGTCCTGTTACAAAAACGGGCAACATTGTCCTGGTTTCAAAATTAATATTTTTTTTGCATATATTATATTATGAATTAAAGTAATAATATTGAACGGCACTAAAAGCAATGAATCTAACGTTTCTATAGGGTGGAAACCCTTTAGGTTGATAATTACCACTTTCTTAAAATGACCACTTTCCTAAAATGACCACTTCCCTAAAATTACCACTTCCTTAAAATGACCACGTTGTGTA
This sequence comes from Cybosia mesomella, assembly GCA_946251805.1. Lineage (NCBI taxonomy): Eukaryota > Metazoa > Arthropoda > Insecta > Lepidoptera > Erebidae > Cybosia > Cybosia mesomella. The sequence continues at coordinate 12,352,730 of OX276397.1, forward strand.
CAGACGATTATTTCATCAATTTTAAGCGGGTCAGCTAGTAGTAATATTATTGGACGCGGCAGGCGAGAGCAGGGGTCCACGACTGAACTGAGCCCCTGCCGCTCCTAGGTGGCAACACTCCCCCGGTTGACGACCTCTAGACCATAGGTGTTTGCCCAGTCTTCAAGAACCTTCCCCTTGTCATTGGTTCCTCGGAAGCCCCAAGCCAGAGACCAGGAGTTTAAGTCTCCCACAACCAGAACAGGGCGAGGAAGGCACGAAGCGAGATCGACGTCCAGTCAGAGAGCCATAGCTCGAGCTGATACTAGTCACGGCTTGGCGATAAGTAGAGAACCACGGCTTGACGAGAAGTAGACAAACACGAGAGCCATGCCATCGTAGTCCACCACAACACAGCCTGGGCCCCTTGAAATGACAGCAATGAGCGAAGTATCCGCAGCGGAATCCCCAAAGATGGTTACTAATCCGTCCAGGTTCACTGGGCTTCCGGGGTGCACCAAGTAACGGCATTGCGCGATGCTCTGGTACAGAAAAACCTGGGCACCATTGCAGTGGCTATGTTTGACTGCAAGAAGTGGATTGGTGTGTCCATTAATGGACGTCCATTTCCGCATCCCGCCGCGAACGTGGTCGCTCTTGAGCGGCAACCCCGCTACCCCGTGTGGAGAAAGGGGCTTTGGCCTCGAGGTGGCGCAGGTACTTCTGTCGATGGTCCACCGTTTTGCACTTCGCCACGCATTTGCAGCATAGCGGCGGAGCATCACAGGCACTGGCCTTGTGACCGGACTGACTGCAGTGGAAGCACCAATCACCAACGGTATCTCCCTCAGTGCACTGCACTTCTAAATGCCCTACGGCCAGGCACGTGGAGCACCTAGTCTTGCGAGGCTGCAAGAGATGCACCTGCACCTTAAGGAAACCCCTCTAATGAGGAGGCTCCGTCTGTCCGTAATCTTCTGCCTTAGAATCAAGTTATGTTAGTTACCTTATCAGCCGAATTTATTTCATAAATATCTCCTTGCATTCCGGTATTAAAGACCCGAGACGGTGTGTGATTTTGCTCGGTTCGACTTCGACATAACCACCCCCGTTAGCCAGCGGGGAGAGAAGGGGGGAGGGGTAGTAATTTCCGCAATAAAGGCACAGAACAGGCGGAGACAAATCTAAAAAATCAAATATTGAGTTTATCCCGGTCATCACTAACACGACTTTGCTATATATATATATATATATACATATATATATATATATATGTGTGTATATATATATATATATGTGTGTATATATATATACTAGCTGCGGCTTTGACCAGCTGCAATAATAGCACCTTACCCGGTGTGCGTGTTCTTTTTTTAAAAGTTGCTTAATATATTTGTTATGAAATCAAGGAAGAATTTTGGAAATAAATGTGAAAGCTTCGTAGTGAAGATAAGAAAATTATTATTAATTTAATGTATAGTGAAGTCTTGGCCAGTAAACTGGAATACTCAATCTGCTAACTTGAGAAAAAACTGTAACTCGTATCTCAAAATATGCAAGATATATATGTTTAACATTTTTATGTGAAAAAATTGGAAAGATTTGGTGAAATCTATTCACAAATATTTAATTGATTTTAACAGTTCAAATGGATTTTATAAAGGTACAGATTTTAGGTGTGGCCGCGCTCTCGCAGCTGATGCCCAACATAAAGGCCTCGCACTCCCCGTTGAAAACGCTGGCCGTCAGAGTCATAAGGGGATACCCCACGATCTCTGTCGAAGCGTCATGTCTCCTACCCGGGACCCCTCCATGGGACCAGGAAACGAGGGCCCTTGCGTCGTTGTACCAATGGTGTAAGGAGGCGCTGGAGCGGGGCCATAGGCCGGGACCCCAAGAATTCAGGGCCCAGCGGTCCCTGCTCCGCCAGGAACTCATGTTGACATGGAAGGTGCGACTTGAGCATCCAAGGTGGGGAGAAGCCACCATCGCGGCGGTGAGGCCGGTCATGGAGGAGTGATTGGAGAGGCACCACGGGGACCTCTCCTACCGGATGTCACACATATTTACCGGTCACGGGTGCTTTGATAAGTATCTGGAGCATCCACCGGGAGACAACGCCGCAGTGCCCGTAATGGTTTCCGACGAGAGCAAGTGGCACGCTGCCGCCTCTTTCTGCGAGCAGCTAATGCGCGCGAAAGAGGAGGCGGAGAGGGAGCGGGCGAGAACCCTGCCCCCAAGTTTCGCATTCTACGGCGAGGACACCGCAGACTTGTCTACGCCTAGGAATACCGAAAGATAGATAGATAGATAGATTGAACTTTATTGTACACCAATCAGAATAAGAATATATCGTAAACTTAATTAACATATGTACAAATGGCGGCCTTATCGCTAAAAGCAATATCTCACAGGCAACCTTTGGATGGACATGAATCCTAAATAAGCTAAATCGTACATTGGGTAGTTATTGATGTAAGAGGAAATAAAAGAGAACTAACGTAGTCATATAATAAATAGATTGGATTACAAACACGTATTACAATTTAGTAGGTACTTATACCTTCAAATAAGCATATAATGATACATAATTACGACACCTACATATAATCGTACATAATATAAATCATTCATATATACATACCAAATTTACAAACATACATACTAAGCCTACATATAATATTTTAATACCTCGCACGAAAGTTAAGACAGCACATAACGCGAACAAGGAATGGGGAGACTATAGGCCCAGGTAGTGCTCTTTTACCATCCTTTTGAAGATGGCCAATGATAGTGCCCGTCTAATCGATAATGGCAGTGCATTCCATAACCGTACCGCCTGTACAGTAAACGATTTATCATAAAAAATCGTAGAATGCCTAGGTACTGCCAATTCCAACGATTCTGACGACCTCAAGGATCTTAAATGTGTGTCATTGAGGAACACGAAACGTTCTTTTAAATAAGTGGGAGTATTGGGATTAAGGAGAATACTATAAAGCATTGAAAGAATTTGAGCATTCCGTCGAAGTCGAATTGGGAGCCACTTGAGCAATTGGCGAAACTCTGATACGTGATCATATTTGCGTAGACCAAATATAAATCTAATGCAAAAGTTTTGAAGGCGCTCAAGCTTATCGAGTTGCTCCTCGGTGACGTCGAGATAGCTGACATCGGCATAGTCAAGAAGAGGAAGAAGAAGAGATTCTGCAAGCGCAATTTTAGTGGTCGTTGGTAGAAAGTTACGCAGTCTGCGCATGGAGCCCGCTGAGGCAAACAATTTGCGACTAACTTCACGGATTTGAGGACCCTACGATAGTGTGCTGTCGATGAATATCCCTAAGTTTTTCACACTTTGGCATATTTCCAGTGGAATACCATTGAAAACTATATCTGGCAACTGTGACGAATTAACTCGAGGCAACATCCTGGAGCTCCCAACAACTATGACCTGTGTCTTAGAGGGGTTCACTTCCAACCCATACCACTTGCTCCAAGTACATATCCTCGCTAAATCGGTGTTGATAGTATTAAAGGCTGTCGACATTTCTTGTAAAGGAGCCTGTGTATATATTTGAAGATCCGTCTGCATAAAGGTGGTAGGAAGAATGTAATGACTTAGAGATAGAATTTATAAAAATTGTGAAAAGCAAAGGAGATAGCATGCCACCCTGTGGTACACCGACAGACGTATTGCGCCAAGTGGAAAAGGAATCTTCAACGTGCACACGCTGTCAGCGCCCAAACGGGTAACTATGAAACCAATCAATCACTGTTGGAGATATGTTAATAGAGCGCAGTATGCCAAGAAGGATATGAAAATCTACAGTATTAAATGCATTGCTGAAATCGAGTAAGGAGAGTACCGTAAGATCGTGCTGTGTCCAAGACGGAATCCTGACTGGAGTGGATTCAAGAGATTGTTTCTTGTAAGGTATGAAGTTAATTGATTGTGAACTAAGCGTTCTAGGACTTTTGATAGAAAAGGTAAGATGGAAATAGGACGAAACTCGGAAAGGGACGAGGGATTAGATTTTTTAGGCAAAGGGATAATTTGTGCCTCTTTCCAAGCATCTGGAAACATGCTACACGAAAGGGAATGATTCAGTACATGGCAAATTATGGGCAGTATTTGTTCCAGAATTGGTTGTACCATGTTCCGACTTACACAGTCACTGCCAACTGCATTGGAGCTTACTGACATTATACACTCTTTAACACCACAAGCAGTTAGTTGATTAAACAAGAACGGTGAGTAGTCAGATGTTGAAAGCGATGAAAGATATTGCAAAGTATTGTCTTTGTGAGTCCGATCACATTTAGACGACGATGAGAAATGGTGATTAAGTAAATCGATGTCAATTTTTTTGGGAATAGAATCCTGACCTGACTTTCCAATACCCAGTGTTCTGAGGAATTTCCTACGCAGACCTTTGCTGGGTCTGCGTTCTCAATCGAGTTATGAATATATTGGCGTTGTGCTTTTTTCTACACACCTTACTGCAGAGATTTCGAATAGTAACATATTTTTCGCGGTTACCAAGAGTAGGCCGGGTCTTGGACCTACATTTGGCAGCTGCTTTTTTTGACAGCATACTTTTTATCTCAGCTGTGAGCCATGATGAAGGTAAGTGCCTAACTCTCACTGCACGCACAGGCGCATGCCTGTCGTATAGTTCAATGAGCTTCCCATTGAGTGTGCTGACTTTGTCATTAACAGACTCGGCTTGTAGTAATGAAATCAAATCTATTTCAAGTTTATCAAGATCTATACCACCAAAATTGCGTTGCATGAAAATTTTACGTTTCGGTTTAGGAAGGCGAAGTTTATATGACAGAAAAAGTAAGTCGTGGTAAGAAAATGCATCGGCAGAGCACTGGCCGTGCTTAGCCACTAAAGTGCCTGCCAACTCACCGACGCGGGATCAAATACGACCCCACACGCGAGGCAGCGATGGCGGCCTAAATCCGCCAGTAACCCTGGGGTTATCCTTTCGAGGGCTTACCCGGGGTGCCCGGCAATAGACACTTGGGGAGGACACCGTGTGGTTTTAGTCGGTCCGATTCCGACATACCCATCCCATCGCTGTCACCAATGAGGTGAAGCCCGTGTGGGTTCCTGTTGTAAAAAAAAACGTTTTATTTAGAACAGTCAAATGGTGCAGAAATTGTAGAAATGTTTTTATGAAACCTTAACACGTTTTCTTTATTTATGAACGCTTCATTTGAACAAAAATCAACATTCTTAAATTTCTAAGCGAAAAATATTGCAGGGTAATCATGCATACCTACATAAACAAAGCTACGTCTGTGGACTTTCCAAATGTTTTCTTTCATACAAACCTTGTGCTGACAATAACGAATACAATAAAAATAATTATCCAACTTTGCGCGTACATACATTTTGGCGATTCATTTTTATTTATATAATGTTGGACGTAATATTATGTCAAAAGAGCTACTAAAAATATTATTATATGATAACTATTTACCTATTTTCTTTTTTTTTACAGGTAGTATTGCTATAATACCCTCTTCAACTGCGACGCTATGTTTTCGTGCTATTTATTACGAGTGCGTATACAGCAATATTATTGTACTAAATATTACAAGATTATTTATAACCGTTACTGTTTTTAAATAAATTTACATCGTAGGATTTGTACGATACTTTTTACAAAAAAGGTTTTTAAAATTTGTGTGTTTCTGTTTGTTTGCCTGTCTATCGTTCTATTTGTTCTGGCTAATCTTTGATGTGACGGGCTAATTTTGACAGGATTTTCTCTGACAGATAGCTAATGTTATAAGGGGTAACTTAGGCTACTTTTATTTCAGGAAAGTATTAAGATTGAGACTACAACCGCAGGTGGCATTCGCGTTACGTTGAGTTCAAAAATGAGCTTTTCGGAAGAAGATTAACAAATCCCATCCTAACTATCGGTGAATAATCTGGTTAAAGATAATATTTCGAACGCCATAGTAAACAAGATAAAAATGGAGCTGTTATCACCTTCCTCTTCTCCAAAAAAAAACAATAATAAACTATCGGTAGCATTAAATACGTCCGAATTTGTCTCGTGTAAAGGTACGAGAACTACTGAGGTATTTTACCACAAGAGGTATTTTACCACAAGAGCAGCGACTGCAGCGGTGATGTTGCTGTACTCGGAATGCAAATGTTGGGGTGTCCGCTACCACAGACGACAGTCCGGCTGCCGGCGACATCGCCACCTGCGGCTTCGGTCTGCGATCGGTCTCGGAATGGCACCGTTAGGGTTTCGCGTAATAAAAAAAAATCTAAGTCCACCACACAGATGAAGTCACAGACACAAGCAGTAATTAAATATAATTATCACTACGTAAAACTTATTCCATAGGCCATGAACCAAAATCGTAATCGAATCAAATAATGAAATATTGTTTCATTATCTGGTAATCAGACCAGTGTAACCGTTTAAATAGTGAAAAAATGCGTGAAATGGGGTGAATTTCAGTAACAAAAACGATGATGATTTCTCTACCGACTAAAGTAAAATGAAAAAGTTTAAGGTCCTTTTTTTTTCGTGTGGAAACCCCCACTGGCTTCAACCCCATCGGTGCCAACGATGGGGTGGGCGTGTCGGAATCGGACCAACTAAAACCACACGATGTCCTCCCAAAGAGTCAATTACCGGACACCCCGGGTAAGCCCTCGAAAGAATAACCCCAGGGTTACCGGCGGACTTTGACTGCGGCCTCGTCTGGTTGGGTCGGAACTATCTGGTACATCCGGTAGGAGAGGTCACCGTGGTGCCGTCCTGGCGGAGCTAAGACCGCTGAGACCTGATTTCTTGGGGCTCCGGCCTATGGCCCCGCTCTAGTGCCTCCTTGCGCCATTGGTACAACGACGCAAGGGCTCTCGCTTCCAGGTCCCATGGAGGGGTCCCGGCTAGGAGACATGCCACCTCGACGGAGATCGTGCGATACCCTCTGATGACTCTGACGGTCATCGCTTTTAACGGGCTGTTTAGAACAGCCACGTTGCGGGCCGCCAGTGTCTTCGCCCATACGGGGGCCCCGTACAGGGCCATGCTTCACACGATCCCCAGGTACAGTCTCCTAGTGGGGGCGTTGGATCCCTTAACGTTGGGCATCAGCCGCGATAGCGCGGCCGCAGCCCCCCTCAGTTTCGGGACCAGACTTCGGAGATGTGGTCCGAAGTCCCATCGGCTATCGAGTACGAGCCCAAGGTACTTCATCGTGGGCTTGATGCCAATGCTTATTCCCCTTACGGTTATGCTGGTTCCCGCCGGTGGCCCCCTCCGAGGCCCGTGAAAACACATAGCCTCGGATTTGTGGAGAGCCACTTCGAGTCCCAGCCGCTGTATTCGACCCACGACTTGAGCAACCCCTGCCGTGGCCTTTAGTGCCGCGCTTCGGTGCGTTGCTCCCCGCGCCATAACGAGGGTGTCGTCAGCGTAACATCTTATGCTGACGCTCTCGAGCAACGAACCGCGCAGCACCCAATCGTATCCGATGTTCCTCAGAAGTGGCCCTAGGACCGACACCTGTGGAACACCGTACGATACTTCTCGCCGCCCTGGCAAAGTATAAGGTCTACAAAAACAGTATTGTATTTTGAACCATTCTTCGTATAACCTAAAATTTAAAATTGACCTTCGTCTAAGCGTTCATACTGGTGCGTATAAAGTTTGCAATTTGCAGCCCGCAGTTCGCTCTCTTTCTCCTTCTTTCCAGAATTTAGTTATTTGGCTTTTATGGGAGCAACTGCAGTCTAACCCTCCTATACCGAAAAGAACGCCTGTGCCAAAACCTCTTTCGTCAATTAGTATGTGCAGTTGAGGTTGGTTAGGGCTCGTGGGGACCCCCAAACACACACATGTCAAATTGATGTGCCAAAGTAATTTTAATCTAAATAAAACCGTTTTTGATTCCGGCAATATTTTTTTTCAGGAGTGGACCAACGAAAGACGACGAGTATCCAGATATATTCAACTATCTGCAATATGCTGTTTTTGCTTTTCCAGTTTCTTTGACAATATTTGTTATAAACTTGTTATATCACTTGTACTTAGTAGACAGGTATGTAATTATAAGTAACATTATTACTTACGTACCCAATATTAGTTTTATTATTATGAACAACTGTTTTAAATCTATTTTCTTGCGACTTCTCCCATAATTGAAAGTTTCCATGGTCGATTTCATTCAGGTAAATCGATCAGAAGTTAAGGTCAATACTTTCTAGGTTAGTTAAGTTTTCATTTTGCTATAGGATGCCTATTAGACTGATGCACAAATCTTTCATATATAAATAAAATATTATACAAGGATTTCAACTTCACGTGAAACTGTTTCAGGCTAGGTGATGGTACAATGTCTAGTTACAGTAAGGCGCTTTTGGAAAGAGGACTCAAGCAGAGTAAATCTAAGTTACCTAAAGATTTAACTTTACATGAGAAGGTAATATTTGTTGTAAGAATATGTTATTTTTTGTGGCAAAATTTGTATTTTTTTCATTAGTCATCAAATTATGGCATTGAGATGGTATTATTTATATCGACACGAATTAATAAACGACGCTGAGAATTTTAACTCGCATCTGTTAAGCTATACTTTAAAATACCAACGATACAACATAAAAGAATATTCGACTTCACGACAAGTATAAAAAAACCGATCAAGTGCGAGTCGGACACGCACATGAAGGGTTCCGTAGCAGCAAGTAAAATGTTTATATTTGAGTTGATTTAATGAAAGCTAAATTGCGGTTTACGATTTATGACGTACTAAAAAAACTACTTACTAGATCTCGTTCAAACCAATTTTCGGTGGAAGTTTACATGGATGTACATCATATATTTTTTTAGTTTTATCATTCTCTTATTTTAGAAGTTACATTTGGACACACATTTTACCACTTTGGAAGTATCTCTCGCGCAAACTATTCATTTTAGAAAAAAATGATATTAGAAACTTCAATATCATTTTTGAAGACCTATCCATAGATGTATGGGTTTGATGAAAAAAAAATGTTGACTTTCAGTTCTAAGTATGGGGAACCCCATAATTTATTGTTTTTTTTTCTATTTTTGTATTAAAATCTTAATGAGGGGTTCACAGAATACATCTACTTACCAAGTTTCAACAGTATAGTTCTTATAGTTTCTGGAAAAGTGGCTGTGACATACGGACGGACAGACAGACATGACGAATATATCAGTGTTCCATTTTTAGCCATTTGGCTACGGAACCCTAATAAGGAAATAGTAACATGTGTTAAATATTGCAAAATGAACTCTATGGACGTATACATTATCTCATTAAATACACGTACTGACATAAATAATGTATAAATGGTTTTAAGACCTAATAAAATGTAATTTGATTTCTTTGTCAAGCTTTGATACGAGACTGTTGGTTAATAATCATTTTTGATTATTGTAAACGGACGCGTTTACCAAATTGTGCTGGATTAAAATCGCTAAGCTAGGCTATGGCGAAGGATTGTGTGTGATACGTAGTTTGGGAACTATTCATTAAAAGTTGCATGGTGCATGAAATGTTAGTAATTTAAGATTAAGAATGGTGTGTATATATAATTAAAATACTGTAACTTTTGTATAACCTATCTCTTTATCCAAACCTCCTAGCATCGTGGCAACCAAGAACTTGTAGGTATCATGTGCCTTAATTTCTGGAATTGAGTCTGATTTCGGAAGCGATTCAAACACCTATTTCCTATAATCTAGAATCCGTGGAATAGTTTTAGGGGTTCTCGCAAGCTATTCCATTCCTTATCCTTAGTTTAGTTAGCATAGTTATCCCCTTTCACACAATCCGCATACATACATATACACATAAAATCATACACACTTAACTGTCTGTGGTAGAGACTCGTAGACCAAACGTAAATACACTAGGGCCATTTTATTTTAGAATTATTCAGATCAATCCGTTGAGGCGGATTAATAGAATTTGTAGGTAATACCATACTAAATACGTAATAATTAATTAATTGATTGATAACTAACGAAGTATTTACGAACTAGTGAGTTGTTTACGTAAAATTACATGGCGTTAAGTCATTTTGTTCATCTAACGGCAGAACTATTGTGGCTTAAATCAAATAATCGCGAACTTTTTTGTAAAGTTGTGAATAAATACGTTACAATAATTAGGGATTATACAGTTATATCGAAGATAGTTCCTGAACATTGTCTAAATAAACCGTGGTAGTTTGTTATTGAACTCTCAATTATATAATTTATATGTCTGTTAAATTTCTACTATTATATAGTATATTGGTTTGAACAACAAGGTAAAGAGTTTTTGTTTGAATTTATATAAAAATACGTTCGGGTGTGATTTAAAATTATTTGTGACCAGGACACTTTACCTGAGCACTGTAATCAAATAATTAAGTGCATTATAATACCACTGAATATGTCATTCGAGAATTAGAATAAATACAAATGAAATACAATACAAATGTTATAGAACATTGATTTAAGTAAGCAGAAGTTGACGAGTAATATATTAGTCAATTATCGGAGTGGCTCAATATTTAACTAACATTTGCAATATATCGAGGAACACATGAAACCAGTGAGCTCAGCGGCACCAGGGTCGGATGTTACATTGATGGCGTTTGTGTAAACAATTTAAGCTACGCGGACGATATGGTGTTGCTAAGCGCATCTGTATGTGGCCTGAGAAAAAGCTTATGGCTATAAGTGAGGCATATGCTAAGTCTCACGGACTGAAATATAACGTGCAGAAGAGCCACCTTATGATCTTTGGGGAGGGGCGCGGGCAGCCTAATCTGGTACCAAATATCTTTTTAAATGGTTGCGCATTGCAACAAGTGAACAAAATTAAATATTTAGGTCACTTGTTGACTCCCAACCTCAGGGATGGGGATGATGTTGAAAGGGAACGCAGGGCGCTGTTGGTTAGGGCGAATATGTTGGCTCGCAGGTTTTCACGTTGCTCAAAAAATGTAATGATTACTCTCTTCAGAGCTTATTGCACGAACTTTTACGCGTGCAGCCCACAGGCTGATTGTCCCCGTGCGTCATATAGCGCTCTGCAGGTCCAATACAACAACGCCTTAAGGGTGCTGATGGGGTTGCCCAGGTACTGCAGCGCATCGGGGATGTTTGCAGAAGCGAGAGTAGACTGCTTTTACGCGACTATGCGGAAGCGGTGCGCCTCCCTAGTGCGCAGGGTGTGGGGCAGCCCCAACAGCATCTTGGCTATGATAGCGAGTAGGTTAGACTGCCGCTATATTATTATTAATCATTGTTTCATGATTTCTGCCGGAGATCCAATTGAGGTGAGGTCGAAATAATATACTTATGATTATTTTACTAACATAGGATAAGATTTTTACAACTATCCAAAATGAGTCATTGTTACTTTTAATAAATAAATTATTATATTATTATAATACAAAGATATTGTCTTTTGGGATCTCAATAGATATTCTACTAGAAAAGCACAAAAGAACACATGCAGGTTCCTTTCAGCGATTCCTGAAATATTATTATTTATGCACAGTTTCTAACAAAAGGGTGCATTCTAGTCAAATACAGTAATTAATAACGTTATATGTTACAATCAGCTCACTTAATGGGTAATTTAAATACAATTTAGCTCCTGGAACCAGTTGGGTTTTCAGTTTGAGCAAGTTATTAGCGTGTAGCAACTCTGGGATCTGCGGGCCGATCGCCGTAATTTTATGCAGCGCGTGTTGACTGCGTTTGCGTCTTAACGCTTGATTTCGTATTGCCGTAATTAAGTAATGGCGCACACGTCACGCACACGTCACGCTCACCTAAACGCAGTGCACCGCCGTATTGTCATAATAGCGTTCTATTATATACTATTATATATACGCGCAAGTGACGTTTCACTTGCGCGTATTTTGTATCGAACAAAAACGGTATCGCGCTAAATTTTGAGATTTCATAAATGTCAAACGAAATGTCACTTTGCAGTGTTTATTACTTCTTGATCAAGTGTTGGTCACGCATTGCAGAAGTGTACGGATTGTTAACTTTGCAAAGCTTGTAAGTAACTTTTATGTCATTTCCTAGTTTTCCTACAGATATCTAGTAAAATCATACACAATTACCGAGTAATGTACTTACCTATCTTATAATACTTTTTTTTTTTTCGTGCGGAAATCCCTTCGGATACCCCCCGCTGGCCAGCGGGGGCGGTTATGTCGGGCTTGAACCGACTAAAACCGCACGCCGTCTCGGGTCTTCAGACGCCGGGGTGTAAGGTTGCCCATAGAGCATATCCCTCGCACCCCGACTGACCCTGGGCCATCTCCGGTTTCGAGATGACCCCCTCGGGTTTGGGAAACACGGTGTCCCCGTCTTGCCCCGGTTTGGGGGAGGGGCGCTAGTCGCCCCACCGTCCCGGCCTGCTTCTGCTGGGGTGACAGGCGGCCTCACCCGCCACCCCCAGGCCTGCGCTCATGGAGGACGGAGGTCGTTAAGTGACCTACGGCGCCTGAGTCGCCTGCGACGCGCGGCGAGCAAGTTGCGGGCTCGGCGGGCCGGGAGAGTTCTAAATCTCTCCCGAGCGCGCTCCGCCATCTCCTTCGCGAGCATTATAATACCATACCTTTCTACTTTTAGGGCATAAAATTTGAATATGAACGATTTGCGTTGGCAAATTTTAGATTTGGCGGATCAGGAAGATCGCCGGCATCGCCATCGTATTGAGGCAAGGCGAGCCCGACTTCAGGCAAGGCATGCTCACTTCCGTGATATGACAGATACCCAATTTATAAAAACATTTCGGCTTAACAAAATTGCAGTCCGAAGGCTTGTGACAATGCTCGCTTACACATACTATGCTTTATCCAAATCTGTTCAGCTGTGAATGTAAATGTTATTTTTTAGATGTTTGTTGTCTGCGAGGATGCTTCACTACGAGCCAGTATTTGCTGGGCAGATCGTGAATACATGTGCTGTACTGCACAACATGGCTCTACGTACACAAATTCCTGAACCTCAACTTACTTTACAAGAACGCAGGCGTGAAGCTTTAAATCAAGTACGCAGGGTGGCTGCTAAGGCAGTGTTGAGACTGACTTAAGCACCACAAATGCTCGATAGACGTGTAAATGTTGAGTTAACGCAGGGGAAAACAGTTCAACAGGGTCTTATTCAGAGGCTTTGGAACGAGAGGAACCTCATATAAATAATAAAATATATAAAGTTTGATTGAAAATTGTTTATTATTTTTACATCTGAAATCATCTTAATTCTACACTTTATTAGGTCTTTGGTTTTTTTAACATTTAACATTTTTTTAACAGTGGTCTACTATCTTCACATGACAAAAGCTTTTTCTTTTCGCATCCCTGACTTCAAATAATGATAACTCACCACATGGATTGTGCAAGCTCCCTAGTGGCCTCTGCAGTTTGGAAGCTGCCAATTTCTTCACGCTCTCAGCTAAAAGCTATGTGCTTTCGCATCAAAGGGTCTCCATTCTTATTAGCATTCTTCTTGACTCCTCTAGTGCACTATTTTCAGTTTGAGGCTCCCTCAACCTCTTCGTCTTGGTCTTAAATATATTTAAATGTTTGATAATATTTCAATTTACTCATTCTATTGAAACCTTAAATTATTTATATAATTGTTTGTTGTTATCGTAAACATACCATAAACATGTTATGTCATGTAACCCATAACAACCACCTATAGTGCTTTTTTAGTCTACGGCTTTTTTCTAAATAGGATGGTATGCAAAGGGATACTATTATACATCCATATTTTGTGTTCAATATCTTCGTTTTAATACCATTTTTACCATGCTTAAAACAAAACCAAGTGTTTTGTTTGTGTATAAACTTAGATCCAAGGTTATTAAGCGTGATGTAGCCTTGTAATAACAACGTTATTCGTGGACATAATCGATTACATATCGAGTAATTAACTAGAAGATTGTCAAATCTTGCGTACGGCAACACACACTGGTATCACGCGTAGGTGAAGTAGACGTGCAGTGTACTTGACGTTGACGCGTAGTTCTATTTTACGGCAATACCAACGGTTGTTTGCGTTTAGGGTAAACGTCGCTTATGCGTGAACTGCACGTACACTCGACTAATGCGTCATAAAATTACGGCGATCGGCCCGCTGCCTGAAATCCATAATAGTACATTGTTACCCTAGGGGTGAAAGTAACTTATGTAGTCCCGAGACGAGGTTTGGCGCGCGAACGAAGTGAGGGCGCCAATAGTTCGAGGGATTAAATAAGTCTTTAACCCGAGGTAAACACTGTGCTTTTCATTACGAATACAAGGAAAGTAAAAATAAAAACCTGAATTAGCTAAATTAAAAATGAGTAAAATGAGTAAAATCTTCAAATCGAAAAACAAATGAAGATCGAATTGCCGCTTTTCCGTCTCTGTTTGTTTTTTTTCTGCGGTCGGCCAGCTATTCAGCCATTATTTTTCATTTTCATCATTGAAAAATGGTAAATATTTTGCTTTTCAATTTTACATCGCGCTGTAATTGAGTGGCTGTATAGAAAGTCGGTACATGGTTGGTACATTAAAAATGTGAAAATAGAATTCGTTTTTTTGTAATAATTTGACAGCTGTCAGTTGAAAGCGATTCTCCCTAGGGATGAAAAGTATTACTTTCATCCCGCTCCTCAGGCAACTTCAGACCTACTTTCAGAGTATGAGTAATGAAAATTATATTTACAATCTAAAACAGATGAATTCATGTTAAATCAGTATTTAAACAAATCTTGAGCAAAACCTACGTTGGAATGAAGGCATATCAAAGAATTGTGAGGCGATTGTGAAGGGACGGTTAAACTTATAAATATAAAATAGTCTCGGCGTACAAAACATTAGATAAGATATAATATAAACCTTAGGTTAGATTAACTTAGTGAGGAAAATAGTCTTGGCGTACATTAGTAAAAATAGGTTAGTAAATTAGTCTCATGTTAGGTTAGTTTAAACGATCAAAGCCGAACTCGTGACGATAGGATAGCCTACAGGACTATTTTCCCGTTACAGCATAATAGACGTCCTAAAAAAATCCAGAAAAGAATCTGCAATACATAATATACAGGTATATATACATATATATCATATTGTTGCAAGTATACTACGTTGCGAGATATTGAACAATGTACATTCTCTAAACCATGTAGAGCATATTTGCAATTTATATTAATATATATTAATATTTGTTTACGTTAAGTTATATTGTGGATAAAATCATTTTATTAATAAAGAAACTATAAAAGTTAACTTCAATATAAAATCGCGTAGCTAATAATTCAATTCTAGACATATTCTTTATTGTAAAATTGTGAACAAATATGTCAGTCGATAAATTAAAGGTAAATATAGATAGTTATACCTAGAATGGTCCCAGAACATTGTCTAAAATAAACCGTAGTAGGTAGTTAAGGGGTGACTAGTAATTAAACTATTATTACTTGTAAATTGCATAAGGTAAAAAGTATGAGGGTACCGCGCAAAAAAAAACCAAAGAAAGAAAGCCACGCATAATAAGTGAAGTAATAAGAATAATAAACACCGATTTGTTCACAGCTCTGCATATCAGCTTTGGTCACAAATCTTGTTATCCATGGATACCGCTGGAGCACATGGTTTAATGGATGGGCTAACTTTGCATTGGATAAGAAGTCAACTCCAGAAAATCCATTACCAGGGTAAGAAATGGTTTTTTTATTTCAAGTTAACTATAATATTTATTTTATTTATTTATTATCCTTACTTGTCACGTTAACGCTTTTTGAATAGGTTCATTAAGAGCACGCATTCGATTTGTTGTGATTCAAATTCCTTAAGGTCGACAATGACTACTTTCCTAAGTTGACTACTTTCCTTTAATGACTATTTTCTTGAAGTGATAACTTCCGAATGAGACCACTTTCCTAAAATTACTAGTTTCGAGAATGACTACCATCTTGAAATGAGCCCTTACCAGATAAGAATACTTTCTGAAATGGATTCGGCGCACATTGATTCGCAACTAGTCATATTCTGAAAACGCCTCATCGGAAAATGTAACAGTAGCTAAATATATTCATTAGTCAATGAGTCAGTCAGGGTCGAGACAAGTAGTTATTTTTGTATAAATCTTTTGCTCTGACCTCATCTGCCATCTACGTTCTCCATAATCGCGGACCTAAGTGCCATCGCCCTAGTAGTAGCAGACTCAAGGTGGCGGCACGACGTGTTTCCGCGCGCGCCTATCTGTAGGGGAAGTGGGAATTAGCCTTACAACAACAGGGGTTGCCGAGAATGGCAGCTAAGGCTGGTCAAGGTTCTAGGGATTTCCTTTCGAAGGTATACTAGATTCCATATATACACAAAGAGAAGTAACACCCTGTGATTTTTTAGTCGGTTCGAGTCAGACATGCTCCTCCATTAGCTTGGGTGAGGCGAAGTCTGTGGGGTGCGCCGAATATAAAGCGATTTGAACTGATTGTACTCATTTATGCACACTTTATGCTCTAGTAGCTCTGAGTCACATCATGATCCATTTGTCTCACTTTGTTCAGTACGCGTAGAGATGTGAAAAAGTTAATGAAACTGTAGTGACTTTCATTCGAGTCTCTGGAACTCCTTAAGCTGGTACCTGACATCTTACCTAGGCTTCAGTGTAAAGTTGTTGATCCGCAAGATTGATAATGAGGAAATCATTATTATCAGCTGGCATGGTAATTATATACGCTGAAATTGCAAATTTCTAATTGTCTAAGGGATTCTCCGGGACGGTGGCACGTCCGACATTTATATGTCAACCGCACCATCCCTTAGAATATACTTCCGATAGTTATTCGTCATCACAACTTCGTCCATAATTGCAAAAACAAAACCTTCGGTTTCCCCAAATAGGTCACCGAAGCGTAGCTAAAACACAGATGCTGGTAAGTCTATATCAGGCCCATGGAGAGCCCGATCGAAACGTCCATGCAACTCCTTGCTCTTCCATACATCCATAGGGTCATTAATACTTAATACCACAGGTTTGCGCCAGTTCTCTTTAACCAAAGCTAGCGGGGTAAGTTCGTTGTCCACCCTTACTACATCACGATGCATATTAGCTTCATTGTGTAGGAAGTATTCCCTGAGGTTGCCACCTCATGGTTATGGAGGGATTTGGCATTTAAAAAGCCACGTCCCCCGCAACTTCGCGGTATGTACAACCTCATCACAGATGAACGCGGATGATGCATTCGGTATGTAGTAAAAAGCGTACGGACTTTCCTATCCAGGGTGTCTAATTCGGTCTGAGTCCATCTGAGTATGCCGAAGGAGTACATTAACACCGGCATGTCCCAACCGTTATAGGCGCGCACCTTATTACCGCCTGACAAAAAACTTTTAAGAACTTTTTCAAGCGGCCAAAGAAACGTTCCTGTAACGATTGCTTCATGCTAACTTCTGTAACGCCTAACGCCTGCGACATACCCAGGTATTTATAGGTGTCGATTGCAGAGAGAGACCTAAGTTTTGTCGAATCTGAGAGCTCAACCCCATCAGATTCCAGAATCTCACCTCCTCCAAATTCCATCCTGATAGAGTTACTAAAGGTTTCAGTCATCTTTAATAACTTTATCAGTTGGGAAGTGTTGGGGGCAAATAATTTAAGATCATCCATGTTAAGGAGGTGGGATATATCCTGATCATCTCTCCGCAATCGACAGCCTAACCCTGAACTCTCCAGAGAGGGTTCAGTGCCAGGCAAAACCATAATGGACTAAGACTATCACCCTGGAATATGCCCCGCTCTATCTTTATCAGCCCGCCATTCTTGCAGATTCGTCGACACCCTGGATAGCAAAGGACCGTACTCCATTGCCCCATACATGACTTCAGGAAGGTACATAGAGTTGTATCAATTTTATACACGAAGCACCCTCAAGAGCCATGTATGCGGCACGGAGTCATAGGCCTTTTTATAGTCTATCCAACATGTCGCCAGGTCCTTACGATTACGGCGTGCCTGTTGGCTAATGGTCATATCAATTATAAGAAGCTCTTTAGTGCCACGAGGCCCACTTCTACATCCATTCTGAGAGACAGACATGATAGAATAGTCGGTTAAGTGTGAGGATATTTTTACTCTCAAGATGGATGTAAGAAGCTTATAGACCGTAGGTAGACATGTAATCGGTCTATAATTTTTAGGATCCGAAGCACTACCGGACTTGTAAAGAAGGTGGGTTACACCAGTGGTCATGAAATTGGGAATCAAACCTGATCCAAGACATGATTGGAATTGAGATGCCAAACGACCGTGTGAGCTTTTCAGCCATTTTAACCAAAAATTATGCAGTCTGTCTGGTCCCGCTGACTTCCAGTTAGGCAACAGACGGACTGCATCGGTTACATCCTCTTGCAGTATAGTAACCGGATCCATGATCTTAATAGGCTCACAAGATCGCTCAACATCCCGCATCCAATCACCCTCTGTATGACTGACGGGCATCGACCAGATTTTCTGCCAGAATGTATTGGTAATATCATCATCTGGTCGATGCACGTCAGTCCCAGTCGAATCAGGACGCTCCCAAATTCAGTAGACCCACCTTTGGTCCCTTTGGAATGTGTAATTCTGAGAATATCGTTCCACTCTTTTTTTATACCGTTGAATCCGGTTTGCCCACGCATAAACTTTTTGTTTCAGGAAGTCGATGCGCTCTGTGACTCGTGTCAAAAATTCTCGGGGCCTAATGTCAGTCCCCCGAGAACGCTCGACTCATAAAGCGCATCACTCTTGGGCGTGTATTGCCCGACCTGAAACAAATGAGCTTTCCAATGAGTGCCCTAGTCTCGGCAATACGCCGCTCAATTCTAAATTGCCAAGCCGGCACAGCAGATTTCGGTCGAGTAGCTATGTCGCATTTTGCAAATCGAAGATTAGCGACTCGACATGCTGCGACGGCCGCGCAATATAAAATTAAATGTGTATCACCGAGAGCTTCGCTATTATCAAAATAATCTGATAATAACGAATCCAGGGCACACACTAGCTCTACATTCCTTTTATGCGTTGGCAAACGTGGTAGGCGAGATCTATTACCAGAAGGTATGGATCGATATTCCCGCATAGCACATTCCAAAGTGCTCCTTAATTGTTCGTTGTACTCGGTACTTACATCTATAGCCCTGGGCCTGTAGACAAACTCACATTCTACTAGTGGAATCGCTTCGAAGCGAACCTTCAAATGTTCAATATGTATGGGAGTGACATTATTTGTTACACGTGACATGTCGACAAATGTTGTCTCTCCCATACATTTCAGTCTTTTGAAGGTTCGCTTCATTGCGATTCCACTAGTAGAATGTGACTTTGTCTACAGGCCCTGGTATCAATCACTTCTTCACTACAGATGAATTGTGAGATGGTCTCCGTGGCTGGTTGTCTCACAATTCGCGAACAAGGGGTGGTACCCGGGCTACTTTAGAGCGTAGCCTCTCAAGTACAGAGTCATCCAACAAATGACAACGTTGGATAGCCTCCACTTGACCCGATAGCCATTGTGCCGATACGTTTACAGTTGGTTCAAGTACCTGAAACAAAGGCAGCATACGAACACGGTACGCAGTGAGGTTGACTCCTCCCTCTGTAGCCACAAAATATGCCCGCATGACGTTTTCGTTCATAGAAGTAATCCGTCGCATGCGGTGCACATCACCACCGGTAGCGGGGGCCCTATTCAAAGCCGGTGGGCGTCGGGGCTCTAAGTCGGTGGCCGGCCTCTCCCCTGCCGACGTAGAGGTGTTGGCGACGTCGGCGGGGAGAAAAACTCGTCTCTGGAACTTGAGCTCGACGTCGCTGTCACACCCAGAGAACTTGCTGGTGGCTGTGGGACGGAGCTAAGCGACGAGTCCGGGGTTGTTCTGCGTGGTGCTGCTTGGCTCTTGTTATCATCATTCATTGCAATTTTTGTGCATTTTCAATATTTATTGTTTGACAGACAAACTGTCATGTCAATGGGTGCTGTATTTAAGGGTGTATATATTTCTGGTTACATATTTGTAGTTAATTTCGGCCCATTTGCTGGCTTGTGCGTAGCCAGTCCATGTTCCTTCAACCTTCTTCTGAAGCTGCTGCTGCAGTTGAAAAGCGTTAAGTAATTGATTTCGTAAGGAAGTTGTTACAATAAATCTATCATCTCGCTCTGAAGTGACCCCGATTTCTGCCAGATTCTGAACGGCGGGTGAACAAACCTGTCTCCCGATAGAGTTTGTAGACTCTATGAACAGAGGACAGACTTAGATGCAATCTTTCAGCCACAACACGCTGACTAAGTCCAGTATCCAGCAATGCCACCACTTGGGCGGCTTCTGCGGGCGAAGTGTCCATATATGTTTTAGAAAAAAAAAAACTAATTTTGAATTTAGAATTTTCGCTTACAACCTGTAATGGCCAAACTGCTAGCTATATAATCATGTGATTTTTTTCATGGAATAAAAACCCTTTTGTGTTAAATTAGGACAGATATCATAAAAACTAAAGTGTTTCGATTTTTCTGATGAGAAGTGTAAGTAGTACTGAAAAGAACTTTTTAACCGGAAGGTTTAAATAGTTCTGAAACGAACTTTTTAATTAAGAGGTAGAAATATGTAGTTCTAATAAGATTTGGTAATAAGCACTTATAGTTCTGAAAAGAATGAAAAACGTGCTAAAACAAAAAATATTTCTTCAAAATTACTCAACGTTGGTTACGTCCGCTGCGTAGGGAGCCGACCGCGCGAAATAGCCGCGCGGCAACCTATCACAGATGTGCCCCTCTCCTGCACTCCGGCCCCGGTGCTCCGGCGCGTCACGGCGGTGGCGTAGCGGCGAATTTATTTGATTTCAATTTTATTAAACTCGTAATATCTTTCGAATGGAATGTCCGATTTTAATAACCTAAAAAGTAATTTACAGGTAATTAAACAGCCTTGCTTGAGAAATCATTTATTTAGGTAAGGATTAAGGCAAAGGTATAAATAACTTGGTCTGATTTTGGTCGGAATTTCTATTAAATTTTAAACATAACTACAATGGTTAGACACATGCTATCGCGACATTTTTTGTAGATATTGATATGTTATTTTGTGGAACATTTTTTTATTCTATCATCCATAGTTTTCGCAGCGCATGCGATGAAAGATATTTTATAGGCATTTTTTTACACCTTGGGTGGGTTACAACATTATTGTAGTTTTAGCAGCGCTCCTTATTGTGTTCTTGCGATTAAAATAGCCTATATTAATTAGTGATAATCTTTTTTTTTTTTTATACCACTAAGGTGGCAGACAAGCACACGGCCCACCTGATGGGAAGCGGTTACCGCGGCCTATGGACGTGTGCAACACCAGTGGCGTCACAGTCGCGCTGCCGACCCTTTAAAGGAAAGGGGATGGGAAAGGAGTTTGGGAGGGGATGGGAAAGGAGTTTGGGAGGGTATGGGAAAAGAGTTTGGGCTCCAGCACTCTCACTCACCAAACGGAACACAACAGTTCAAATACTGTTACTTGGCGTCGATATTCTGTGAGAGGGTGGTGCTTCCCCGGTCGAGTCGGCCCATTCATGCAACGGCCAAAATGACTGTTGCTTGACTCTACCACTCTCATCTCATCAATCTTCATTATTAGCATTCAAATGGTGAAAGAATTTTTAAAATCGGTCGAGTACTTTTTGAGCCAATTCGTTACAAACATACTTACATAAAAATCTTTCCTCTTTATAATATTAGTATAGAAGTATAGATATAGATATTTACTTTGACTCATTACTGACTAAGATTCAGTTATCGATATCTCAATTATTAAATATCCGTGCTTTATATATTTACACTTATACCAATGGCAATAATAGCCATATTAGCATTTTTCTCTATACGATATTACTATATTTATCATAACATGATTAATTATAAACTACCGACCTAATTTTATACTTATTATAAAACTAGCTGCACGCTCTGGCTTTGTATGTCTTCTATTGTTTTCTGTCATTCTTTGTATATCTTCGTTCGAAATAGTACCTCAATTCTCATACACGCAAAAGTTTATTACGCAAATAAAGTGAAACCAATCAACTTACAGCCACTGTTTGAAACTGCACGGGTCTTATTTTATTTATATAAGTGCTAGATAATGCCCGCGATTCCACCCGTGTGGAGTTCTGATCCCGTTCCCGCAACCCATAGGAAATTATTCTGATTTGCTGAGAATTATTTATGAAAAGAAAATTGGAAAGATTGTTAAATAATATTTACATTGGAAGTACTTCTCACAAATACATTCAAAGATGCAAGTTCATCTAATCTTATAAATATTATTTTTATCATTGGATTTAACTTTATTTAAATGTAAAGAGAACTAAACCTAAAAGATAGAAAAATGTTTACATACATGTGTCATAGAATTCCTCCGCATCATCAACAACTGGTAATGATCCCAGAAGACTGGCAGCATTGCCACGTTGAATGGCAATGCTAATTCTTTGTGCAAGATGAAGTCCAGCCTACTGGTCACGTGTAGCGTCGATCAGCCACTTTGCCAAATTTTTGTAGACAAAACGGACACTTGGACCCAATGATCCCAACGTCTCAACCCCAAACGGCTTAAAAACATTTTCCCCTACTAGATTCGAGTATTTACGCCATTTGAGGCTTTCGGCAGATGCAGTAGCAGCGCCGGTACAACAGCTGTGGTTGGAAGGTGTGAAGGCGCTAGGGTGTCGACGCACGTTGCGTCTCATACCAAAGGCCTACTCATTTTCCAAGGCAATAACGACATAACATCCGGTCTCTTGCCATCGTCGCGTACCAGCCCATTAGGTTCACGAACGGCTGGCACACCAGCGGTGACAAGAGCACGGCGGATTATATCGTTGATGCTAGCATATCGCGAAATACGGCCTGCGGTTCTGCTGCATGAAAGGCCATGGTACCCAAGGCTGTCGATAGCTTAACCACAGTGACAATGATGCGGCGAAACACACGGCGCTCTCAGACGGAGGCAAGTGGCAAGGCGGAAAGTAGTATCGTCCAACATGGTACCTATTGTGGGCGATGGAAGTGCCTGGATCTAGACTTCTGACTCCCATTCCCCCACAGCCAACAAGCGCGCACGCTCTGAAACATTGGAAGATGTATTTATTAAATTATCTTTGACCAACTTGCAGAGCGGCGCATCCCATTGTCTCTGGGAGAAAAGGTTAGCAGGCAATTCAGTATTTACAAGCCACTTTCCAAGCATTTATGGCATCGGTCTTACACGACACTTCAGAGTCAACCTCCGTGTTTAATAGAATTTTCCTGGTTAACTCCTCAGTGCCATGGACCGACGACAGAAATGCTGGTAGGCTAACATCGGAAACTTTGCGTACGCCGAGACCACCCAAGCGAATCGGTAAAGATGCTTGGAGCCAGGCTCGGTCGTTCAGGGCGACGATTAAAATGCTGCTAAGGGTATTATGGATAATGTTATCAATTTTTGACAAAAGTGTCAGATGTTGCCAAAACTGGGATGATCGAAGAGCATGAGTACGTCGTCTAGATACTATATGTTGAATTTTGAATTTATCTGTTGAATTATAGGGTGTATCGCTAGACTAAAAATGACTGGTCCCAATGGGTCACCTTGCTGACATCCAACTGACCGATTCTATGAGATTATCCTTGTAAACTAATTTTGTCGGGTATCTATAACACTGCTAAAGAAATTTATAGATGTGAGGGGTTTCTAATTTTGCTTGGGTCAGCAAGGTATCCCTATTTACTGAATTGAAGGCATTCCTCAAGTCAACTTTCAAAATGACCTCACCTTCACTGCTGCCAAGGTACGTGGAGAGTGCATACATGCAGCCTCACAGCCCCCTTTGTAACCGAAACGAAGTTGCAGGGGCTGAAATTTTGCTGCAAGCTCGGTACTAGAATACTTGCAGCAAATTTTTGCTGCCAAACATCGTAACGTGCTCCCTACGGCAATGGGACGAATGTCACCATCCCTCTTGCGCAGGGCACATGAATATAAGGTGATTTTGAATCAAAGTGATGCGTAGTGTTAAAGCAATTTTCTTTAATTTGGGCTCTCAAAGATTTTTGTGTACTATTGTCGTTTTTAACATGTAATATTCTAAAGGGGAAGGTTAGCAGTTGTTCCCAGGCCGTCATGGAGTTCGCCCGTACGACATGATTGATGCAATTGGCTAAATTAGCCACAGAAGGCCTACAGCGCCGCGGGGAATCCGTTTTTAAACCGGAACAGAATTTTTCAATGCACTTAATGTTTGCCAAAAGGGAATTTGGGAGGTATTGGGTGAGACTTGGCCGGTAGTGGGTACAGGGATTATGGGACTTGGAAGTATATTTTGATATATGTGGATCTTACCAATATGTACTTTCAAGCCCCGCTCACCTTTGAAATAGCGGGTCTGGGAACATAATAGGCAGCGCACGAAACCACCTGATAAGGTAGCAGGTTGACCTGAACAGCTTTCCACATTATCACTGCCCTAACAGTCTTGAGACAAAGATTTACTTACACTTACATTATTTTATAATACACAAAAAAGAAAAGTGAATATATACCTATGTTTCACAAAATAATACATAAATAAATAAATAAAAAAAAAAAAAGGTAAAAGTTCAGCATTGACATGCCTGCGCCTTTATATCTTAGCAACGCGGGGATCGGTGACGCCATCCGCGTTGCTCGAAGGTAGCTTCTCTTCTTCTTTGTGTTTTTGGTAAACTCACTATTTTTATTTGCTCAAAAATGCAAATTACCGAAAATTTTGACCTTTGACCATAAATCAACTTTTGTAACATACATGGCTTCAATGCGCATTCCTATTATTTTATTTGTTACTAGCTGCGCGACCTGGCTTTGCCCGCTGAAATAATAGCACCTCACCGCTGGATTTTCCTAAACTTTTCTTTCATACAAACCTTGTCCTGAAAAAAAACGAACACAAGAAAAATGGCGTAGGTGTGTCCAATCAACCAATGATTCATCAGCATAAGAAAAGGCGCTACAGGTTTATAAGTTTGCAAACTGTAAACTGTGAGTTTGCAAACTGTGACCGAATTCCTATTCCTGAGACCCCAAATAACTACAAAATACATCTCACCGTTTGGTCCCTTGCCGCCTTTTTTTACAAATTTAATTCTTGCGATTGCTCTACGACGTTGTAGATAACCTCTTCACAAATATGAAACCGTTTGAAAAATCATCGTTAAAGTAATTTTATTTACTTTTGCCTGCCTTAAGCGAAAACTTATGAATCGTTTTTACTAAAACTTCAGGAAAATGTAAGGTCCACAAAAGGTACAACACGTCAAACTTGCAACTTAGACAAATTTTGAATTTCGTGCGAAAAACGGATTTTCGCAATTTACCGGAGATCTAAACCGATTGAAGTCCACTGGAGCTCATTCGATTTGTTTTTTAAGTACACGCTAAAGATAGCTCTGGTGGTAGAAATTTGATGACACAAATTTGTCATAAAATTCGGCCGGGTAGGTACCACTGTACACGATTGCGAAAAACCCTCCATAGTAATCCAATTTCGGTTTGATTGCGTTCAGGGGTCAGCAAGTGCATAGCCGGGCAGGGGGATTGTGGTCGCAGCACTAGTGGGACCGGTGGGTGTCACGCGGTGCTGCGACGACAATCCTCTTCTGATGAGGCCGTCAAGCTGAGTGCCACCATTGTTAACATGGTACGTGTATGTAATGGTGACCCTCTTTCCTGAGACTTTACCTTCAGCTTACCATCAGGCGAGGTGAAGTCAAATTGACGTGTCCTTAATATTAAGTTTTTTTGGATGATTTTCATATTTTTCGGGATAACCGTTTTTGGTACATTATGACGATTTTCAAGATATAAAAGATATACAGGTCTTATAAAATAGTGCCTTTTTTCCGTGCGGAAATCCCCTCTGATGCCCCATCCGCCGACCAGCGGGGGTGGTTATGTCGGGCTTGAACCGACTAAAACCGCAAGCCGTCTCGGGTCTTCAGACGCCGGGGACGCGCGGCGAGCATGTTGCGGGCTCGGCGGGCCAAGAGAGTTCAAATCTCTCCCGGGCTCGCTGTCTCCTTCTCGAGCATTACTTGCTCGCTGAAGAAGGCGGCGGGTACCCACGCGCTCGCGCTCCGCACCATAACCGCAATCATGCTGCCGAGCCAGAGGACTCCCACCCTGATTGCCGCCACGAGGTCACGCCTCGGCATTTGCCACGCCGGGCACTCTACCAGCATGTGCACCCCCTAGTCCTCGATCGCGTGAGCGAGTGACTCGGACCTTCCTGATCCGATGCAGGTGGTCTCCGTAGCTCCCCTTACTGGAGATCAGTCAGTCCGAGAGGCTTCCGTGTCGCCTCTCTAGCCAATCCTCCATGATGGGCCTTACCCCCGCTATTGCGGTGTGTCCTGCGCTTGGCTGCCCAAGGCGTTCGTTCCATTCCACCACGATGTCCTGGTGGAGCTGGGACTGCACCGCCTCGATTTCTCGAGGCTCAGGGTCCCGTCCCTGCTTCCGCGCCTCCTTTCATCACTTGTACAGTTGCGAAAGGGCTCTCGCCTCCAGGTTCCATGGTGGAGATCGTGCGGTACCCCTACAAAAAATTGCCTCATTTGAAAAATGAGTATTTTTGAAAACAAATCGAATGAACTAAAGTGGACTTAATCGGTTCAGTAGATTACCTGTAAATTGTGAAAACCTGTGTTTTTCGCGCGAATTTTTTTAAATTTTGAAACTTACGTTTTGGTTAATATATGAAGAGTTGAAACTTAGAAATGTTGTAGCTTTTGCTTTCCTGTAAGTTATTATAAAATCGATCCATAAGTTTTTGCAATACAGGCAAAAGTAAAGAAAATTAGGTTTGTAAAATGGTCAAAAATAGTTTCCAAATAACCTACGATGATTTTTTAAAAGGTTTCATATTTTTGAAGACATCATTTACAACTTGGTTTATTGGCGATGTCGTAGACCAAACTGGAAGTATTGAAAAAGTTGGGAAAGAAATAGGTGTAAAGGGAGTATCACACCTGGCGGTAAGGTGTGTTTTGTAGTTATTATTCTATTATCAGTCCTTTTATTGATTTTTTGATTGGCCAGTTAGCACACATGCGTGAACTTTTTAACGTTTGTTCAAGATTGCCCATAACTATACTGAGAATATTATTAGCTAAGTCCACATTTAATATAATGCGATATTTGTTTACTCGATATACTTGATATACTTTTTTTTTTTCAGCATAAAAGATACTACCGTTGCTGCATTATTTGTAGTTTTACTACATATGCTACCAAATGGATTTAGTTTTCTTAAATATCTTGTTGTAAGCAGTAAGTATATTTATCTCCTCTAACTAAATCAATATTTTACAGAAAACTACTATAAATTAAGAGTTGTTAGTAGCCCATCCGTCACACAATGACCACTTCCCAAAATGACCACTTCTCAAAACGTCCACTTCTCGAAATGATCACATCCTAGTCACCATTGATTCCAAAAATGACCACTTTCCTGAAATGATCATTTTTATATGATGTGATCATTTTACGAAGTGGACCTCAGAAAGATTTGGTCATTTTGAGATGTTGCCATTTCGTTTAGGGAAATGGTCAGTTCAACATTAGTCGTTCATTCATCCAGTCATAATGCGATGCGGTCATTGTTCAAGTGGTCACTAAGTGCTGGAGGGCGAGTTTCAGAGCTATTCTACTAATATCATAGATGTAAAAGTTGCTGAAGATGTTTGGATGTTTGTATGTTTATTACTGAATTTTTGTGATTGCCTAGTCTAAGCGCGTGCTCATATACACTTGCTGAGCTTAAGTGCGATGCTGGTAGGTGGTTAAGGGTTAACCTTCCTTGGAAATGTTATTGTTGGTGGTTTACCCTCAGCCTGTTAGGTGCCTTGCAGCGCTGCTTATCATGCACCTGGCTGAATCCCATAGTCAACCTCTACGACACTCAAGGGTGAAATTGGGGCGGACTCTCACAAAAAAAATGAATGAGAACAAATTAATAATACATATTATTGGACATTCTAAATAGCGGTAACAAAACCTAAAGTGAGCTTAGCTTAACTAGCTTGTATCATGGATTCTAAAATGCGGATAAACATACTTAGATACATATCCTTTTTGTAAATACATACATATATAGTATACATAGAAACACTTAGATCAATGCAAATATACATCTTCATGCAATATTTATTATTTTGCACTAAGTAGTCGAACACTACGCACTACGTATTATTATATATTTTTTTTAAATGTTATGTAATCTATTTTTTTACCGAAAATTATACTGGTGGTAGAAATTTGATGACACAAATTTGTCACAAAATTCGGCCGCGTAGATACCACCGTGCACGATTGCGAAAAACCCTCCATAGTAATCCAATTTCGGTTTGATTGCGTTCAGGGGTCAGCAAGTGCATAGCCGGGCAGGGGGGTTGTGGTCGCAGCACTAGTGGGACCGGTGGGTGTCACGCGGTGCTGCACCGACAATCCTCTTCTGATGAGGCCGTCAAGCTGAGTGCCACCATTGTTAACATGATACGTGTATGTAATGGTGACACTCTTTCCTGAGACTTTACCTTCAGCTTACCATCAGGCGAGGTGAAGTCAAATTGACGTGTCCTAAATATAATAATAAAAATAAAAAATAAAAAATATGCAGGTATTATAAGGTTTGCATATAATAATGGACGTTTGGCTACATAGACGCCACAATTTTGCTTATGGACGAACAGGATGTGATGTTCCTCCAACACAAACGGAGGATCCTACGACCAGGCAAGGTGATCACGCCTGGCGGGCAGCGGCCCAACGGTTGTCGTTGGGATGTTGTACATATGTTATACCAGCGCGCAAACTTCGCTTTCGCGATTCGAGACTGGTAGTGACGTAGTAGTATCGAAGTAGTTCAACTTGTTGTTGCTAGATGGCGCTGGGTATATGTGGTATCACCACATAACTCCCCTCCAAGACAGGAGGTTGATTGCGATGAGTCGGCATGAGTCTTAGCTCTCTTGTGGAGCGTGCCAATCTTGTGTAGTTCCGTTTCGTCAGAACTGGACACCTCTGGTTCCATTGGTGGAACAGTCTTCCTCGCAAATCTTCGTTGCTTGGGACTAACCGCTGGTCCCGGAGATGCGGGGCTGAGTGCGGTGATGCGGTACTGCGGTGAAGTGGCCAGTGAGTCGGGGCTCGAAGCGTCGAGGTGAGTCCTCGGTGAGCCCTCGGTGAGGCGAGGCGAATCCTCAGTGAGATGAGGTGAGTCCTCGGCAATGAGATGGGGCGAATCCTCTTGAGTCGAGGTAAGTCCTCCGTGTTTGGGGCAAATGGCTGCGTAGAGACGGGAGAGATGTGCTCTTCATATGTGGACCGTATATGCCGTGGGCAACGACAGCTAGGTAGACGGGAGAGATATGCTCTTCTAACAAGGACCGTATGTGCAGTGTGCTGTGCCTTAGCAGCGGTCGCTGCATGCTGTGATATTCCGGGTGAGGCCGAAGCTGCTGTACGGCGAAGACTTAATTACCGCTCATGTGAAAGAAGTGAATTGGATGGTGGCGATAAGAATGCTGCTGATATATTCAGCGAAGGTTACGTGTTCAGATCACGTCGGGGTCACCAATGTGGAGGAAAGGGGTGTGATGTTCCTCCAACACAAAGGGGGGGATCCTCCGACCACGCAAGGTGATTATGCCTGGGGGGCCGCGGCCCAAAGGTTGTCGTTGGGATGTTGTATTTATGTTATACCAGCGCGCAAACTTAACTTTTGCTATTCAGGATTTGTAGTGACTTGGTGTTATCGAAGTAGTTCAACTTGTTGTCGCTAGATGGCGCTGTATATATGTGGTGTGGCGACATGCTAAAGGTACTATTCCGTGCATCATGGTTAATGCGCGCCATGCGCGGTCGATCACGCGCGACGCGAGCAATATGAGAACGTATGGCTTATGACAGATATCGGCTGCTTGTATATGGAAATCTTTCCATTTTTCAGAACTCCAGTACTTCTGATCTCCAGGAGGGGTTTTCTATTTTATGCATAATAATAAGGGATGTTGACTCGGCTCCTGTTTCTAAGTGCATTATCTCAAGTCATCAATATCAACCCATGTCGAGGCACGCGGTATCCACGAGCTCGCTTCGCTTGCTCCCGCGTCGATTTCCTAATGTAGATATTATAATTTTAACTTATCCGTTGTCTTCGCTCGATTACATTAAAGTTGTAATTGAGCACCGAAATAATAATAATATTTCCTTTATTGAGTTTAAAATACATGTTTTATTTTTAAATACCTCTTTATATATATATTTCTTGTATGCGTATGTATCTCACTGAACTCCTCCTAGACGGCTGGACCGATTTTGATGAATTTTTTTGTGTGAGTTCAAGGGGATTCGAGGATGGTTTAGATTCACAATTTGGTCGCGGACGAAGTCGCGGGTAACAGCTAGTTATAAATAAAAAAAAAATATATTATGTCCTTTATTAAATTTAAAATACATATAAAATAATATTTTTAAATACATTCCATATAAAAAACAAAAAATAGTGACCCACACCGGCATCGGATACAGGGACCAAGCTACCGGTGGTTAGGGCTTCAGAGATAGAAATCTCCTCACAATTCGTGCCGTGTCGAGGAGCACTGCCTTCTGCATCAAACCCTTGACCCAACTGCCTAACGCGAGCCTGATTAAAGTTATGAATAATTGAATTAAAAAAATATTGCCTTTACTAACCTATCCCGGCACCGGGTTAGATTATGAATAAACCCATTTAATTCATTAAACTGCGTGCTCAAGCGCTTAACTCCTTCCGAAGTTCATTTCAGAACTACTGGAGTTTTGAATACTGGAAGGGTTTCCATAAACGCGTCGGTCGCACACGTCTGCAATCTACCACGATGCATGGAATTGTACCTTAAATATATGCATTGAGAGCTAGTTTATTAATATTCATTTCGTGGCAAAATGGAGCGTTATTTCAAATCCGCATTAAGTCCACAACTTTCAGTTTAATGCAATTCTCATTTAGTCCTTTTCGCATTTAGTCCACTACACTACAAAAAAGTGGACCAAATGCGAAATGGACTATTCGCTAATTGGATAGTTTACGAAGTTAACCAATTACGAAAAGGACGATTCGCGTAGTGGACTATTCATGAATATGACATTCCGCTATATGGATGAAGTGGACCAAATGCGAAATAGACGCTGATATTGCGTAGTTAGCAAGATTTAGCAAAAATAATAATTACCTCCTATATCTTCATTATTGTTACACCTTTGGTTATTATTATTGATGATTTATTTCAGAGAGAAAAGATTTACCGAAGCTGAAAGCGGAATCTGGAATATTGTGGTGGAAGTATGTGGACAAGAACATCAACTACGGATACTTTTTTCTAATAGGTAATCACCAGATAGATTTATCTTCATATATGTTTGATATTCCTATAATATCAAGCTGCCGGTAAAATACCCGAACACTGTAGATGGAGAGATACTTAACAGGGTAAAGCAGTTAGGTCATTGGGTTACCGAAGGCTTTGAAGTCGATATAGACATAGACAGGGAGCGTAGAGCACTGGCTGTTAAATGTAATGTACTGGCCCGCAGGTTTTCCAGATGTAGCGTACAAGTCAAACTTACACTTTTCAAGGCCTTCTGTAAAAACCTATACTCTGGAGGTTTGTGGACCAGTTACACGCAGCAGTCACTGAATGCGCTACGTGTTCAGTACAACAACGGCTTCAGAGTGTTGGTGGGATTGCCCCGGTACTGCAGTGCGTCGGGTATGTTAGCAAACTTCCATACTGCGGATTTCTTTGCCGTACTGCGCAAAAGACGGTGTCTGTACTGAACAACCTACGGGGCAGTCGCAACAGCATTCTGAAGACAATAGATGGCAACTTCGACTCATCCGTGTATCGCCTTGTTGGGCGAACGAGCGGAGCATTCACATAATTTAATGATTATGTGACACTTATGTGACAATTGTACACTTTTATCACATAATTATTAAATTTATTAGTGTGATAGAGGTGTACAATTTTCTATTGTTAATTTTATTGTAAATCGTATTTTGGTTTTTTGGGACTGAATTTATACTAGAAAAATCAAGTCAAATTACTAACACAACTAACATTACAATAAGGTAAATAGTATCTATATTATTTTGCAACTAATACTACTAACAAATTATGGATTTTAAATTATCTGAATTAAATAAATTATTATTCTTCTTTATTAACTTTTAAATACATTTAATTACATTTTTAAATATATATATATAAAAAAATACAAATATATTTAAAAATATAAAAACAGTGCTCCACCGGCATCGGGTACAGGGACCAAGCTGCCGGTGGTTACGGCTCCAGGGAGAGGAACTTCCTCACTATGCGTGCCGTGCCTAGCAGAACGGCCTTCTGCATCAGGCATTTGAGCCAGCTGCCTAACGAGAGCCTCATAAGGTGTTGATCGAGGCTCTTGGCGATGAGTCCATGTGCTGACACAACTATCGGTACAATAATAGCTGAGTCCACATCCCACATGTCGATAATCTCATTGGCTATTTGTTTTTCTTTTTCTTTTTCTGCCTTCATGAGATTCTCGTCATGGGGGACAGTGATATCAACTATCATTGCACGACGCTCTAATCGATCCATTATCACTATATCAGGCTTATTGGCAACAATAGTCCTGTCAGTGATAATAGATCGATCCCAGTACAATGTGACGCGATCGTTTTTGAGAACTGGGTCGGGCACATACTTGTAGTATGGCACCTCCGAAGTCACAAGATTGTATTTAAGGGCAAGTTGCTGATGTAAAATCCTGGCCTCTTGGTTATGTCTGTGCAAGTACTCGCCGTTGGCAAGACGAGAACAACCGGAAATAATGTGTCGTGAGTGATTCTCCGGGGCGATGACATGCTCGACAGATGTCAACCGTACCGTCCTTCAGAATATACTTCCGGTAGTTGTTCGTCATTACAACTTCGTCCGTAATTGAAAAGATAAAACCTTCGGTTTCTCCAAAAAGATCACCGAACCGTAGCCAATATACAGACGCTTTTAAATATATATCAGGCCCATTTAAGTCCCGATAGAAGCGTCCGTGTAGCTCTTTGCCCTTCCATACTTCCTTGCGATCAGCAGTACCAAGTACTACAGGTTTGCGCCCGTTCTCTTTAGCCAACGCGAGAGGGGATAGGCCATCCACTGCGATCACATCGCGATGCATATCGGAATCTACACGTAGGAAATATTCTCTAAGGTTGTATATCTGACGGTTATGAAGGCGGTAGCCTAGTGGTATGGGTAAAGGACTGCTGAGACGAGGTCTCGGGTTTGATCCCAGGTATTACCATGGCACACACCAATGACTTTTCGATGCTTTTCGAAGTTATGTGTATTTATCGCAGGTTTATAAGTGCCCGGTTAATGGCAATAGGCTTGCCACCTATTACATTGGGACCTAAAACATAAACTGGCGAAACGTGGGTGCTAGCACCTCTGCCTACCCCTTCGGGGATATAGGCGTGAGTTTATGAGTTTATGTATGAAGGGTCTTGGCATTTAAAAAACCACGACCGCCCAATTTCCGCGGGATATACAACCTCATTACCGATGAATGTGGATGGTGCATTCGGAATGTGGTCAGCAGTGTCCGGACCCTCCTATCTAGAGCATCCAGTTCAGTCTGAGTCCATCTGAGTATGCCGAAGGAGTACATCAGGACTGGCATGACCCAACCATTGCAGGCGCGAACCTTATTACCACCCGATAAAAAGCTTTTTAGAACTTTTTTCAGGCGGCCAAAGAAGCGATCCTGCAATGACTGCTTCATCCCAGCTTCGGTGATTCCTAACGCCTGCGACATACCCAGATCTTTGTATGTTTCGGTTGCAGAGAGAGATTTGATTTTAATGGAATCTGAGAGTGTCACCCCTTCAGATTCCACTATCCCACCTTTTTCTACATGCATGACCGCACACTTATTTACACCAAATTCCATCTTGATAGAGCTACTAAAGTTTTCAGTCACCTTTAGTAGATGATTAGGGGCAAATAGCTTGAGGTCATCCATGTAAAGGAGGTGAGAAATAACTTTAGCCTCTCTCCGCAACCGATAGCCTAGCCCTAAACACTCTAACATTATGCTAAGAGGGTTCAGAGCCAGACAGAACCACAAGGGACTCAGACTATCACCCTGAAATATGGCCCTCTCGATTCTTGTTGGTATATCGTTTGCCCGATCCTGACGATATCCTGGATAGTGAAGAACCGTACTCCATTGCCTCATACAAGACTTCAAAAAGTTGCACAGAGTTGTATCGATTTTATACACCAGCACCCTCCGAAGCCATGTATGAGGCACCGAGTCTATGACTCGGTGCCTCATACATGGCCTCCTTGTAATCTATCCAACATGTAGCCAGGTTCTTGCGATTACGACGTACCTGTTGGCAAATGGCCGTATCAACAATAAGGAGCTCCTTAGTGCCACGCGCCCCACTTCTAAATCCATTCTGAGATATAGAAATAATCGAATTTGTATTTAAATGTGTTGTAATTTTGATTCTCAGAATAGATGTCAGAAGCTTATAGACCGTTGGTAAACATGTTATCGGTCTATAATTTCTGGGATCCATGGCACTACCAGACTTGTAGAGTAAATGGGTTATGCCAGTTGTTAAGAAAGTGGGAAGTGTACCTGAATCTAAAGATGATTGAAACAGAGATGCCAAACGAGCATGTGAACTTCGGAACCACTTTAACCAAAAATTGTGCAGGGACCGGACGTCCCGCCGATTTCCAATTTGGCAGCGAACAAACTGCACAAATGACGTCATCAGTCACTATAGTAGTGGGCTCCATGTGCTTTATAGTCTCACATGATCGTTCAATATCTTCCATCCAATCACCTTCGACGTGACTGACAGGCATCGGCCAGATGCTGCGCCAGAATGTATTCGTAGCGTCGGCATCCGGTCGAGTACGGTCACCCTCGACTTCATCGGGTTGTTCCCACTTTCGGTAAACCCAACTCTCATCTCTTTGGAACATGCGATTCTGGGTATATCGTTCTACTCGTTTTTTGTACCGACGAATCCTGTTTGCCCATGCATAAACTTTCTGCTTCAGAAAGTCAATGCGCTCTGTGACATGTATCGAATATTGTTGAGGGCTAATATCAGTCTCCAAAATCGCCCTTTTCACAGAGCGCATCACTCCCGATGAGCGCCCTGGCTTCGGCAATACGACGTTCAATTCTGTACTGCCAGGCTGGTACAGCAGGTTTAGGTCGTAAATTATTATTATTATTAAGCAACTCATAATTTTCTAATACTGTTAATTAACTGCTAAAAATATAATAATTTTGAGCGATGCCAAATAAATAAAACTTATTACTTGCACTTGCGTAAAGCTTTGTAGAAATGGTTTGAACGAAGACAAAAACTTTTTCGCAAAATGCTCCAGTATGAAGACGGAACGGGTCAGATGGTAATGTAAATGTTTTGCTCACTTTTAGTAAGATCCCTTTCAGGTTCCACAGAGGCTGCGTGATCAACGCGTAGAACCTCCTACACAAGGCGTCTGGTCCTTTTAAATTGGGCAGCAAATGCGAAAGCGCATTGAGCTAGAGATATCTGAAGTCCCACCACTCATCGAGTACGAACCAAAGTCGAAGGGCTCGATGGCGATGCGTACACATCCTACGGCTCAACTAGATCCATCAGTAGACTAATTCCGATTTCAAGGCCCATAGAAGAATAAGGCCTTGGACATGTGGAGGGCTATCTGGAGACCCAGTCGCCGAATACGTACTACGACTTTGACAACTCCGGTCTTACGGTTGTATTGCCTACGTTTTTTAGAGTTCCGTAGCCAACTGGCAAAAAACGGAACCATCGTAGATTCGTCATGTCTGTCTGTCTGTCTGTCTGTCTGTCCGTCTGTCCGTCCGTATGTCACAGCCATTTTTTCCGAAACTATAAGAACTATGCTGTTGAAACTTGGTAAGTAGATGTATTCTGTGAACCGCATTAAGATTTTCACAGAAAAATAGATAAAAAAACAAATTTTGGGGAACAGAAACTCGAAAATATTTTTTTTTTCATGCTCATACTACGTGTCTATGGATAGGTCTTCAAATTTGTAATATAATTTATTTCTAAACTGAATAGTTTGCGCGAGAGACACTTCCAAAGTGATAAAATGTGTCCTCCCCCCCTCCCCCTGTAACTTCAAAAATAAGAGAATGATAAAACTAAAAAAATATATGATTTCCATTTCCATATAAACTTCCACTGAAAATTGATTTGAACGAGATCTAGTAAGTAGTTTTTTTTAATATTTCATAAATCGTTAACCGCAATTTACCTTTTATTCAATCAACTCAAATAAAAAAAAATTACTTGCTGCTACGGAACCCTTCATGGGCGGGTCCGACTTGGCCGGTGTTTTTTGATGGCAAGCGACACTTTCAGAATTGATTTAATCCTTTAATTATTGACGCCTACAGGGTAGGTAGAGAAGACAGTCAGCTATCCGGTTCTATCCTTACATACTTCACACGATTCTAGAATTAAAATGTATTTAAGTGAAACTAATTAAAAGTTGTGTCTTCAGGGTCTGGTGTGGCTTTAATGGTCGCAACAACAAGAACAGGGCTTGCTGATACTATAAGTGCAAATCTTGGCAACGTGATTACTAATAATACTTGGAACGTGGGGATATTCTTAGTGGTCCTTATTTCCTGTATTGCTGCAAATATTTTTTCTTCAACAGCGGCGTGTGTAATAATACTGCCGTATATAATAAGTGCGGTAATGTGATCAGCATATTAATTTGATAGTATCTTATAAATTTCATTCATCATTGATATCTTGAATATAAACATAATTTACTAATCTATGAAAAATCTATGAAATCAATCACCCTCACAGCGTTAATCCTGGTTGCACCCAATACTTAAACTTTGGAGCCCGCGGACCACTCTATTGATTTAACTCATTTTGACTTTTACCTGAGCGAAATCTGTCTGATTACCCTGAGCTTACAATAATTAGATTACATATGACCTAAAATTATCCTCAGAAGGGCTGTTACTTTTCCCCATAAGATGCAAAAACCTTTTCAGTGGGGCATGTCCGGGACGAAGTCTATGGACTATAACCACGTATTTTCTATTAAGGATGGTATTAGTAAAACAAGGGATATGGAGAGGTTCACTTTGTAAATGTTTTATGAAATTTAGTTTATATTTTATTGCTAGTGGGCCTGGGCAGATGTTGTCTTGCCACAGAAAGACTTCACAGTATTCGCTTCATCTTCTTTATCATTATCATATGAAGTATTATCATCTAGGTACTAACGAAAAGTTTATTGTTACAGACAAAAAATGCTCCCGTAATTTGGGTAACACGTTCCTATTTGGCAGCATTGGGCACTGGAATAGCTTGTTCGTTTGCATATGCTTATCCTTACTTGTATAGTCCGGCTTACTTTTGCCATTATGTTGGGAAAGTACCCAGACTCAAAATGGTAATTATTGAATAATAACTATCAAATTTTCTTCGAATTTGTCTATATTACGTATATGAGACTACAGTCACCATATTCACCGGATTTAGCATAACTTGATACCTCCAAGCCCTTTCCCCCAACAAACGACCAGACGCACAGCGACACGCCACCGCTACATGGTGGATATTCCACTCATACGCACGAAACAGATTTCGATTTCGGCGACACATTTATTATGCGTACAGCTAAGGAGTGAAATTGCCTGCCCGAGTCTGTTTTCGGAAAGCTATAATCTCGGAATCTTCAAGTCTCGAGTGAATAGGTTCCTTCTAGGCAAACGTGAGCCTATCGAGAGTGATATGAAAATTCGAATTACGTTATTGCGACGCACGCTATTTCGAAAAAAATTAAGAGTGGTACGCCAGTTCGAAAACCCATTAAGTCGAAAACCGCTATATCGAATGACGTCATCGTGAATACGCTGATTCGAAAAACTGTTTGATTGGTACACTAGTACAAGTCTTAGTATCGAAATCCACTGTTGCGAATAGCATATTCCAATCTGAATTTGTCTGGGGATCGAACTCGCGACCCCGATAAAGCCTTATCTTTGTATTGGGCTTGGGAAATAAGAGCAATGAGAAGTATTATTTTAAGTTAACTTTTTAATTTCCCGTAAATATAGTAATCAACAAATAAGTCAACAAATCAAAATTATAGGTGGTATATATACTCATTACCAAAAATAACAATACTGTCAAATTGATGACAAAATGGAAGATTCATCGACTCAATATAGACTAATATGAGCTTTTGATATACCGACTGCAACCCTTGTTTCCACCTAGTTTCTGGTCCACTGAAAGAAATAATAATTTACGTCTTCCGCGAACAGCGTGGAAGCATGGCACCGGCGATGGAATTGTTAAATATAGTAATCAACAAATAAGTCAACAAATCAAAATTATAGGTGGTATACTCATTACCAAAAATAACAATACTGTCATATTGATGACAAAATGGAATATTCATCAACTTAAGACTAGTATGAATACTACTACTACTACTACTACTACTACTACTACTACTACTACTACTACTACTACTACTACTACTACTACTACTACTACTACTATGAATCTTCCATTTTGTCATCAATATGACAGTATTGTTATTTTTGGTAATGAGTATACCACCTATAATTTGGATTTGTTGACTTATTTGTTGATTACTATACTTACGGGAAGTTAACTTAAAATAATACTTCTCAATGCTCTGTATTTCGGCTTCAGCTTTTAATAATTTAATAAATTGGAATAGAGTTCGTTTAGCTGGTATTTTTAGTATTTATTCTACGATGCCAACCCTCGACCACATTTGTTGTTCACGAATAGCTCGAATTGTTGTCTCCATTTTTTCCACACCTCGACACGGCCGGCGGGCCCACCGGCGCCGTCCATATTTAAATCCGCAGGCGGTCGGGCGTGCTCCATTGCAATCACCGTTTTACACGTATATTACACACGAAAACTTGATCACAACACTAACTGATCACTTTACTAGCTTGTATCTACTTTTTTCTAAAGATTTAGATCTGAAAAAGAGAACATCTAGGACGGGACTTCAACCCGTGACCAGCCCCTTACAGGGGGAATGCTCTGACACCTAGACACGTCCCAGATATTCGAAATTCTCCGATATATCATATACGTCTTAAGGCGACGTTGGAGCCATCTACCGTAATTCTTGCGAACTACGGAAACAATGAATAACTTTACAGTCATTTTTAAACATTGTTTTTTGATGACTCCGCCTAATTAATTCAATTAAATTTTTAATCATTTTGTACGCTTACTTTTTTCTAAAGATTTAGATCGGAAAAAGAGAACATCTAGGACGGGACTTGAACCCGCGACCAGTCCCTTACAGGGGGAATGCTCTGACCAACTGAGCCACCTAGATACGTCCCAGATATTCGAAATTCTCCGATATATCATATACGGCCCCGTAGAGTATCTACTTATTTCACTACTTTATCGATGTATCTATGCCAAATAATGGTTCACCGCTGTCACCATGTTGTGTTTGCAATGAAACGACCGAGTACCGGACAACAACTGATTTATTATATGAGAACTTATACCTACCCTCATTCCAATACATGTGTATAGATATCACAACACGCACCATTGCCGCAATCATGCTGCCGAGCGAGAGAACTCCCACCCCGATTGCTGCCACGAGGTCACGCCTCGGCACCTCCCACACCGGGGACTCTGCCAGCGTGTGCAGCCTCGAGTCCTCGCTCGCGTCGGAGTCATGGCAGTTAGACGTTGGCTCCTCCCTGATCCGATGCAGGTGGTCCCCGAAGCTGCCCTTACTGTAGATTACCTGCGTCGGGTGGTACGAGAGGCTTCCGTATCGCCACTCTAGCCAATCCTCCATGGGCCTTACCGCCGCTATTGCGGCGTGCCTTGCGCGATTTCTCGAGGCTCAGGGTCCCGTCCCTGCTCCTGCGCCTTCTTTTTTCTACCAGTTGCGATAGGGCTTTTGCCTCCAGGTCCCATGGTGGAGTTCTGGCAAGGGGACTCGCTTCCTCAAAAGAGATCGAGTGGTACCCCCTGATGGCCTTCAGGGCCTCCACCCATATTGGGCACCCATATAGGGCCATGGACCACAGGATCCCCCCGTAGAGTCGCCTGCAGAAGTCATCGGGCCCCCCTCATGTTGGGCAGCAGCCGCGCCAGAGCGTTAGCAGTGCCCTTCAATTTGGGGGCCAGACTTCGGATATGTTCTCCGAAGTCCAATCGGCCGTCGAGCATGAGCCCAAATATTTCATTTATTTTATTTTTTTTATTTTTGAGTTTGCTATAATTGGTTCATGATTTGAAGCAAACCAAATCTAATGCTTATATACATTAAATTAAATAATGGTTATGTTATCTGACTTCGTTGTTGATAGAGAAGTCTGCTGGCTATATGTTTTTTCTACATCAATATTTCAGTAACTAAGCGTGATAGAAAAATACAATTTTTTGGATACTCTCTTTCAAATGACTTCGTTGAAATAAAAATCCACTGCCTGTAGGTTTCTTTCTATTCAAATATTTCTGTTTATATTAACAAAGTATTCCACTGGCTGGAGGTTAGTTTCCACTCGAATATTTCTGTAACTAATATCACGGAATAAATTGAGTTTTATTTAGAATTGACTAGAACAAATTCCCTAGTCAAGCACGCATCTCCATGACGGGGGATCCCACTGAGTGTAACACACAACCCTGAGCGGAAAACCTACGCCAGAACCTCATCCGTTCAATTTGAATGAAATTGATCAAATTGATCCGTAGTAGTGATGTTTACAATTCTCACAATTTGTCTTTTTATAAAAAGACGTGTTAGCATTACGCTTTTCTAGTATATATTACAATAGCAATACAGGAAGCTGGCGACAGGCGAGAGAGAGAGAGAGAGAGAGAGAGAGAGAGGTTAGGTTAACTTAATTATATTTCGATTTTTTTTTATTTCAGATTCCATATTCAATCATGAGCCTTATAATCTCAACGATAGTTTTGTGGGCATATCTAGCATATTTCGGGCCACAATTATGGGATCCTGAAAATAAAGGTTTTCCATTGATAGCGGGAACGCCTCCTGCAGGAGAAAGCCCACCTGCCGTACCGCCTGGCGACCAGCCATAAAATTAGAAAATAAAAGTTTATATATTTCAAGCTTTTATTTAACTTGTGCAGTGTATGTTTAACATAACATAAACTCACGCCTATATCCCCGAAGGGGTAGGCAGAGGTGCTAGCACCCACATTTTGCCAGTTTATGTTTAGGTCCCAATGTAATAGGTGGCGAGCCTATTGCCATTAACCGGGTACTTATAAGCCTGCGATAAATACACACATAACTTCGAAAAGCATCGAAAAGTCATTGGTGTGTGCCATGGTAAAACCTGGGATCGAACCCGAGACCTCGTCTCAGCAGTCCATTACCCATACCACTAGGCTACCGCGGTTTTTTGTGTGTATTTATATGTGATATGGACTCAGAGCGACCAAGAAGTTTGGGCGCTCTGAATTCATTCAGATTTGCGCATGGTACAGTCGAGTGGGCAATATATACCTTAAGAAATTATTATAATGTAAGAACTACCTCAGTAGTTCTTATAATAGGTTTACGTATACTAGAACAATTTAGGTGAATAAAAGCTTTCGTAAAATAATATTTTGATTCACTAAATATTTGATCAATTATAGTGATAATGTAATTCGAAATAAAATCTGCATATTTTACATATTTTTTTCAAGGCAAACAATATAAAGGAACGAATCAAATTAATTTTAGAATATGTATCTAATAACTGATAAACCAAGAGTTATTTTGAAAAATCATTAAAATCTCTGGTGGCGACTGATTTGTAACTTTTGTAACGATTACATTACTGAATATACAGAATTAATTGATATTTAGAATTAATTGTGGTTAGCGCCATCTGTAGGACATGGTCGCAACTACGGTGGTTGCAATCGATGTGGCGGTCTGTAGAAAATCCCCGTCAGAGGGAGGGCGTATGTCATGCGGTCGTATCATTCATTCGGTATTCATTGTTTTTCTTTAGGTCATTTTTATAGAATATTCCAGTTAGAATATCCTCACCTGTATTGTTCTCAAAAGGTCTAGAAATATTTGTATATATAAGAGTGATCGCAGTGACACGATTTTTATTTATTTAAGAGGTCATTAGTCCTCTACTCTGAAAATTTATTGTCTGAAGTACGTATTGTGAAACTAAGATTACCTTCAGTTTGGAGTTTATAGTTCGTGTGTGTTCCCAGATTTGATCTGGTAAGTTGTTCTTTTAATTGCTGTTAATCTATTCGCATAATGGAGATGTGTTATTGATGAAAGTTGTGTATCTTCATAACAGGGTCGTTAGTTCTGGGAGAAAACCCCTTACCTATACAATTTAAAAAGGACATATACTCTGAGGTGTCAATCGTGGTGACTTGGAGGCCGAGACCTTGAGAACGCAGATCACTAGGGAGGCTCCGGAATCTGCTTTGCCGGTCCCCAACCACTGACGGTCACAAGATTACCTGAACTGAACAAGGTCATGTATCCGTTCCTTTAAAACATTACCTGGTCACTTTATTATTGCTGACCGGCGTGAGGCTAGTGCATTATACATCCAAGTGTGCCACTACTGGCTGGCATCAGGTAGAAATACACACCCTCAACATTGTATATATCTAACTGTGCCAATAACTAGGTGATGCTGCCTTGTTGAGAAGATTTGTTATGTATGTTGAAAATTGTTATCTGTATATGTCAATATCATTTTAGAGCTTCTAAACTCACTTCTATTTCTATCTATGTCTCTAATTCCTGTGTAATACTTCTGTATATCCATCTGTGACTCTGTGTTTTCTTTGTATGTAAATATATGTATGTACAACTGTGTTGAGTTTCATTGGAGATCAGCTGACCGGTGCACCATCTAGAACCTCTGTGAAAGGCGCCCTGGGATTAGGAAACTCTGTTGCTCACCTGGACTAGCCGGTGAATAACACTATTGAGAAAAAGTGTTATACTTTTCGGTGTAATGTAACATGATTTAACTCGAACATTACAGTAGTCAATGCAGCAAGCCGAGCCGCACGGCACTCGCGCCGCGCGTTCCACTCGGCTGTCGGTTTTTTCGCGAATCTCTTACAGTATTCAGTGTTCAGTGTTACATTACAAGTCAGTATAGGTTCACGAGTCGCCGCAAGAGCATGTCTCGCGTGATTTTGTTTAGGGACTAGATTTTTCAATAAAAAGCATCGAAAATGGAATGGGATAGAGAGAAAGTTACAGAGATAAGGCAATACTGTAGGATCCCACGCATCAAGATCACTTCAATAAGTTAGAAAAACGATGCGTGGGTAGAATTATCTGAAGAAATGAACGTTACAGTTGAATAGTTCAAGCAAAAAATGACTAGTTTACTTGCATCACTAAGAAGAGAGAAACGTAAAATTAAGAACAGCACTGGAACGGGCAAAGGTGTTCTAATTTTTTTTGTAGTACTTATTGTGTCTAATCTTATTACAATACATAGAAAAAGTGTAAAAAGTGGCTTCATCTTTAACTTCAAGTAAATACAATTTGATGCTTTTTCAATTTTAAAATAACCTAAAAGACATTTTGATAAGTAATCATTGCTAGATTTTTGATATCTTGTAAACTCGCCGAGTAATATTATTTGTACTGAGTGGCGTAGTGGTCAAGGTCATTGGCATAGTAGAAGCCCTTAACTAGCTTTGTGCAATTTTCACAGTGTGATACCATTTTTGACGCCTCTGTGGCGTAGCGGTAGTGTATTCAACTGCTACGTCAGGGGCGCCCGTTCGATACCCGCTCAGTGCAAATATTTGTATGCATGAATATGTCTATTTGCATTGGTCTGGGTGTTTCTATGTATAATAGGTATGTATTTAAAAAAAAAGTATATAAGTATGTTTATCCGCATTCTGGAACCCATAACACAAGCTAGTTAAACTATGCTTACTTTGGGTCTAAAAAGCGCTGTGTAGAATGTTGTAGAATATTTATTTATTTATTTACCTACATATTGCTTACTTTCCAGACTTTACAATAATGTACTATTTCAGGTGCCGAGGAAGTATATACTAGTACATGGTTTGCATTTAAACTATTACTCTTCGTGTTGGACCGAAATAAACCACGAAATACAAATGACACGGTAAGTCTTTCTAAATATATCTTTCTTGCCAGTTCAAAGATCCCTCTAGTGAACAATATTCGGCAATTTCCTGACGTAATTGTTTTGCTGTTGTACTTGAACTACGCGGTCGCCTCTCAAAAGGCAAAAGGCTTGTGAGCTCGCTGTCGTTTCTCCAACTTCCTGGTCTAACAATTCCTTCCACTTCATGATCAAATGACCCTGAAGGTGTGTAAATGTCACTGGATTCTTTACTTTTTCTGAGAAAGTT
Organism: Cybosia mesomella; assembly: GCA_946251805.1. Classification (NCBI taxonomy): domain Eukaryota; kingdom Metazoa; phylum Arthropoda; class Insecta; order Lepidoptera; family Erebidae; genus Cybosia; species Cybosia mesomella. The sequence continues at coordinate 12,397,318 of OX276397.1, forward strand.
ATGAAGATGCGTTATTGCCATTACTACTAAAGAGGCGTTGTCTGGTTCTAATAACACTCGCAAAACTGCTGAAGTTATACCAAATACGTTTTCCACTACTCTTCTCGCTCTGCTAAGTCTATAATTAAATGTTCTCTCTATAGACCCTTTTGCATGGAATCCCGAGAAGACTTTCATTACATTTTCTGAAAGAGCAAAAGCTTCGTCACCAATGAACTAGTATGGGACGTCTATCGCAAAGGTAATGGGCGTGGTTGAGGAATATTTAACGATTTATTTTTTATTCTTTGACAAAGTTCAGAGCTATTAAATACACCACCATCTAATATTGTTCCTTGACACCCCGCATTCACATATATAAAATTGTATTTTGCGTCAACTATGTACGGTAAATAAAACGATACTAAAAAAAGTTTTGAAATTATAAAAATCACTTCCACTTTTAATCGGTGATTGTATTATTACATGTTTGCCATCCATAGAGCCCAGGCAATGGGGGAAATTCCATAATGTGTCATATTTTTGTACTAAAGCAAGCCATTCCTGACGTGTTGTTGGCAAATAATAATTTAATTTTTTTATTGTTTTCTTAGTTATGTAGTAAAACTCCAATTCCAATGTATACTGATTTATTTATTCTTCACTTTGCTTACACAGAACAATGATTATAATCTAATACACTTCCGTACAGCTCGGTTGTCCAGACTAGAATGCCTCCGCTCGCCGAGTGCCATTATAATATCGATTACTCGTATCGATCGTATAATCGACACGAGTAATCGAATGAGGGATGCGATGAACGGATGTTAGGACCGAATGAGAATTCATTCGGTTTTCGGAATAAGTACTAAAATGTGTTATTAATTAATATTAAACCTTACACTCGTCCATCCTGACCTCGTGTATGTCCTCATACACGGACCGGACACCTCCTGTTAACCTTACACTCGGCGAAAGAGGGCATCCATAACTTCCATACATTTATAAAACACAACAAACAAAAAAAAAATACATTTTTAACAGGATTAGGGATTTGAATATACAAACTTTAAAATAACTTAGAGATAACTTGAATAAGTAGTTCTATAAACCCATCCAATTCTTACAAAACTATTTGATACCTAACTGTGTCATCTTTACCGTAAACCCATCCAATTCTTACGGCAACGACGACATTATCCAATTTGCGAGCCAATCCAATTTTCGCAAAATAAAATCCAATACTTGCTAACCCATCCAATTCTAGCAAGATTGGCCACCGTCTTTACACAGTTCTTGCTAACCCATCCAATTCTAGCAAGAATTGTTACTCTACACGACATAATGTTACAATTTTATTCATACCAACCCATCTAATTCTGGCATGAATATTACCGTATCTAAATACAATTAAAAAATAGTTCTTGCTAACCCATTCATTTCTAGCAAGAAATCTTCCCACAAGGTCACACAAATTACAATAGGTAAGTACATTAAATTAAGATACAAACAACAGAAAACAATCATACTGTTCATTAGCTTGACTAAATAAATAAAAGCCAAGCATAATAGGTAACAAAACAAGTTATCATTCTATCAAGTTCAAAACTTAATTTAGTACAAATTCATAGTGAATTTTTCATTACTAATAAAGCACATGTTAAATAAATAAGCCAATTGAGTAAATATAAATTTTTCAATAAAATTTAAAAACAGGAATAAGCCACCGACACACACCTACTAATAAAATATTTGTATAATACCTACGAAATTAGTGCTTGAATATCTAAATTAATAACATTCGGAAAAATATTTAACAAAAAAAAAAATTATTCGTCAATCTCAGAAGCAGAATAATTAACATTTTCATCATTTGAATCGCTATTTACCTCAAGAGCCGCCATATGAACCCAGGGTAACATTCGATCGGCAGCTACCGTCGTATTGCGCTTACTTTTAGTGCTCGTCAACCCCGGTATAGCTGCCAGCTTGTAACGGTCGTTCCCTAGAACCTTTATAATTCTATATGGTCCTACATATGAAGGCATGAGCTTTGTGCCCTTACCTTCGTTATTAAAACCCACTTTGGTAATCTTAACCAATTCACCCACTTTGTACTCGCGAGCTGGTTTCTTGTATTATGTCATTGTCTTCACGTGTGTTTCGCCTTATTTCATTAAGTTTAGGATCTAGCTCTGCATTCATGGACGTACCGAACATCACTTCTGCAGGGGTCCTACCGGTAGTGATGTGAAGCAGGATCAACGGTCACTAATGATGCGATCCGGGCATCGAAATATATAAAATACGTCCTCTAATGCTCGTATAACGTTTTGTGTGTTGGTGTTACGCACCGGTTTTATGAAGACAAACTTAGTAAAAGCCTCAACAATGACTAAGAGGTGAGTGTTGCCTCGTTTAGATTTCACAAAGGGCCCGAGGTGGTCAATGTGAACGGTGTGGAAAGGAATCTCAATCTTTTCTATGGTATGTAAGTAACCTTCCTTAACGTGAGAAGTTTTCTTCGCGTAGGCGCACTGAACACATGCCTGTACGTACTTTTTTATAAATCTAGACATCTTTGGAAACCAATATGACTTTTTAATCCGTTCGAGGGTCTTCTCCACACCAAAATGCCCAATGTCATCGTGATTTAATCGGCACAATTGCCACCTCGCACCCTTCGGGACAACCCACCGTACATTGTTATCATCACCATCGATAATTTTGTACAGTTGGCCGTCTTTAATTACGTAATTGTCCTTCATGTATTTAAGACCATCAGCATCAACATCCGAAGAAACAATGTCTTTGATTCTGCAAAGTTCAGAATCTCCTAATTGCAGTGTCTGAAGCCAATCATCGCTACTAATAGACATTATTGTCGGATATTGACCTAGTGTATCAGTAGCCTCATCGTCCGGAATAGGGTTGCGTGATAGTGCATCCACATGGGGCATTTTAGAGCCAGCCCTGTATTCGATAGTGCACTGGAACTCTTGTAGCAACAGCCACCAGCGTGCTACTCGGGGTATCAAGTCACGTTTTAGAAAAGTGCTGCGTAATGCACTGCAATCTGTCACTATTTTAAAACTTTGTCCGAAAAGATACACGCGAAACTTTTTCAGGGAGCAGATCACAGCCAAAGTTACTAATTCATAAGCATGGAAATGCTTTTCTTCTGGTGTGGTCTGACGACTATAGAACGCGACGGTGTGAAATGCTTCTCCTGGTGAGGTTTTCTGCAACAGAATACCTCCAATGCCTATCTTACTGGCATCCGTATGGAGCTCTATTTCAGCCGTCGGATCATATATTGACAGGATGGGACGTTTTGTTAATCTCTCTTTAAGACCCGTAAACGCCCCCTCCTGCTCATCCGACCAACACCAAAGTGAATCCTTTTTTTAACAGTTTGTTAAGAGGATGTGCCACCTGCGCAAAATTCCTTATGAATTTGCGAAAGTATCCAACAAGGCCTAAAAACTGGTGTACTGAGTGCTGATTGGTCGGACGTGGAAAATCAATGACGCAACTGATTTTCTTATCACCTGGTCTTATGCCAGCAGCACTAATTTCATAGCCCAGATAGTTCACTTTATCAGCTAAAAACTCGCACTTAGATAAATTTAGCGTCAAATTAGCCTTATCTAATAATTGAAGAACGTTCTCAAATCGGTTTAGGCACTCCTTTTTGTCTTTCCCATATATGAGCACGTCATCGATATATGATGTAGCTTCAGTATATCTTGCGGATCCCAACACCTTATGCATCATCCGCTGAAACACAGAGGGGGCGTTTGCAAGACCGAACGGCATACGGTTAAACTCGTATTGCCCGTCCGGTGTCACAAACGCTGTCAGCGGCTTTGTTGCTTCTGATATTGGGACCTGGTAATAGCCCGAAGCTAAATCAAGCGTGATGAAATACGCTTGTCCGGATAATCGAGCCATTTCATCCTCAATTATTGGCATCGGATACCGTTCCTTTATGGTTACCGCATTTAATAATCTGTAGTCAATACACATGCGCATCTTGCCGTCTTTCTTACGAACTAGAATTATCGGGCTCGCATATTCGGATACGGATTCCCTAATGATGCCAGCGTCCAGCATCTCACCCACCACGTCACGGACTTGTTCGCGTTCCTTATGTGACAAACGGTAGGGGCGATATACAATGGGTTGTTTGCTATTGGTCTCGATTGTCATCTCAGCTGCATTTGTGCACCCTAATTCCTTAAGTGTAGAAGCGAAACAATGTTTATATTTGTGCAAAATCTCGAATAATTTTTGTCTATCATGTTCATTGACACTATCACCCATACGTACCATTTCACCATCAATCTCTCGAAGATTTGGTTCTAAAATACTCTGATTTGGGGACACAATGCTATTCACCAAGTGTATCTTTGTAGCTCTACATAAGATATTTCCCATTAGCAACTTTAGCTGACCATTAATAGGGGCAATACTGATTTTAACCACCCCACGTGACACCTGATACACGCCACTATAGATAGTGTACTGATTAGCTGGTTGTCCTATCACCTTACTGCTTATAATAACATAACTATCTATTCGTGGCTCTGTGATAGCCGTTATAGTCGCCGGACCATAAAGGTCAACACAAGAGAGCGCCAAAACCTTGAGGTTTTGAGTATCTTGAGTGTCTAAGTTGGCATCAGTGAAGGGCATTTCATTTTCAAAATTAAGGAACTTCAAGTGTTCAGAGTTCTTATACACGACCACATGTGATTGTTCAGTGAACGACTGCCCTGTAAGTACGGGCATTTCTAAATATTTGTCGTCAACTACATGAAACATCACCTCGGCTTTCACTCCGTCAATCTCAAAGCTAGCAGTAACACGCCCAACCGATTGAACGATTTCGTTTCCAAAACCCTTCAATGGTGCCAACCCGTAATCATACTCAAGTCCTAACATAGGTAATACTGATTTAGTTAAAAGAGACACTTCGCTTCCAAAGTCTATAAAGGCTTGAAGCTGCGAGCCGTTTATTGCCACCAACTTCACGTACTTTGAATTAGATTTTGAAGTAGAAATGCACATAGTTTTAAGCGTAGTATCATTGTTATTTTTATTTTCTGGCTTAAGTTTACAACTATCTGATTTGTGGCCAAATTTTTGGCATATTTGACACTTTATTAAAGGTTTGGGACACTTCATAAACGGATGCCCTTGCTCCTTGCAATTGTAACAGTATAAACTGGGATTAACTGTTGTAGGGTTAGCTCTTTTACCATCTGCATTATTGTTATTTGAAGACTTAGCATCGTGTACGAACCTACTTCTGAAGTTGGTGCGATCATAGGGAGCTACACTTTGAGCTATATCTTTATTACTCATGAGGAACTGTAAGAGCTGGTCAGGTTGTGTACAACGTAACGCCAAAGCACTAGTTTTTAGCGTCTTATCGCTTAACCCATGTATAACGCAATCTACAGCGCGCTTCCCAACGATGTCACACCGGTTTAGCAAGGCTATCTTCTCGTAAAAGTATATCTCAATAGGCTCATTTATTTTACTTTTGCGTCTAAGCATTTCTTCCAGGGTTTGACCAAAATTCTGCTCACAGGGAAAAGCCGTTAAAAGCTTTTCCTGCCATTCTGTCCAACTAAAAAGAATGGAGTTTAACCCTTCATACCAGGTTTTGGCCAATCCCTGGAGTTTTTGCATCGCGAAATGTACAATTGTTTTGTCATCCCACCCATAAACAGTAGCACACTCATTCACTTTCCGTAACCAAATATCAATTCTCTGGTTTTTAGATGAAGGATCAAATTCGGGTAATATATTTTTGTGATTCAATTTATTTGAACCGTGTGCTGCTGCTGACGGTTGGGATGACTTAATAGAATTTAATATACCAGCTACATCCTTCGCAGAAAAAGCTGGACTTGTTGTCCTACTAAATGAACTAGGAGCGGGTACCTTGCCATCCTGTTCACAGCAGCGCATCGGTTTTGGCCTGTCATCCGGTCTTGAAGGCTGCCTCTCCACTTGTGGCGAACTAGCGGTGTCTACGACACGCGAGTGACGACGTGTTCTCGAACTGGTTCGCAAACGACTCCGCTCCCGGACTATTTCCTCCTCCAGGCGCCTAACTCTGTCTCGTTCCCGCTCCAACTCACGTTCTTTGTCCTGAATGCTCCTACTGTGCCCGCTGCGATGAACTGAGCTGCGGCTTCGATAGCGCGTGCGGCTTCGGCGCGTGCGGCTTCGGCGCGCCACCTGCGACTCCGCCTGCCTCCGTCGTCATCCCGCCTTGCTCCAGAGCGCTCAGGCGTCTCTAAACGGCGGTTACGACCTTTCCGATTTTGCTCCATTATCTGTAACTCGAAAACGAAACATACGGTTTGAATTTGTTCATTGTAAAATCAGAAGAAAGCGATGTAACTCAGAAACGGTGCGTCAAAGCGCAAAAATACCCAAAAAATGTTCACTTTGAACCACACAGTAGCAGTACCGAGTATCTTAGTGCAATGACAGAATGATTTTGACCTTAAAAATCCCAAGGTCAACCTATTAAATTTTTTTTTTTTAAATTCGATAATAAGAAGCCAATCTACCCTAGTATCAGTCATAAGCAACCCTTATGCAACAAGATATAAGCATAATATCAAGATGCTAATCTATTATAATATCAGTAATAAGTAGTCCTTATGCAACGCGATATTATAAGCATAATATTACACCTTTATGACCTTTTAATTAAATTAAGTTGAAAAATATTATAAAAATATTTCACCTACATTGTAGTAGGTAGGTATGTAACGTAATTTTGTACACAACTAATAAATGTAAATTGAACATTTATTTTTATTCAAAAATGTACCTACAAATACAACATTACAGTTCAAACACCATTGCGTTGCACAGTTCAGATCAGACCGAATTGTAAAGAATGACCCTTTATTATTTATTTTTTTTTATTTCTTTTTTTTTGTAGGTAGGTAATAATGTATCACGATTAAAAAAAACAATTGAGGTCCAAATTCTACACGTTGGCTTTTTCTTTATCGTATGGTTGTTAACCAACCTAGTGTCGGCGTTTAAACCGCCAGTAGGCCCCTATTATGGCTTTACACACCCATAAATAAGGCGCCATGATTGAAAGGAGACAAATAATTTCTAAATATTTTGTACCTACTTATACTGAACCAATGCTTACAGGTAGTTTAATTTTAATATTTAGAAACTGGGTTTAAGTACACTGTTAATCTATAATTTTACCAGAAATCGTAAAGCACAGTTTTTATAAAATTTTACAAATTAAAATTAATGTGAGCATGTACATACCACTTCTGAATTGTAGTAAAACTCCAATTCCAATGTATACTGATTTATTTATTCTTCACTTTGCTTACACAGAACAATGATTATAATCTAATACACTTCCGTACAGCTCGGTTGTCCAGACTAGAATGCCTCCGCTCGTCGAGTGCCATTATAATATCGATTACTCGTATCGATCGTATAATCGACACGAGTAATCGAATGAGGGATGCGATGAACGGATGTTAGGACCGAATGAGAATTCATTCGGTTTTCGGAATAAGTACTAAAATGTGTTATTAATTAATATTAAACCTTACAGTTACTACCTGATGATGAAAGCTAGCAACGTAGTGCGACCGCGGACACAGTATTGGACGACGGGTCACACACCAAGCAACCGATTCGTGCGGCCAAAACAAAGAAAATAACCATAATTGATCCTGAACAAGTAATGGCTTCTACATATGAGCTCTTAAAAAACACATCAAACGAGAAAAGTTCGAAGAGTTTGGACGAGTGTGACAGTTTCGGAGTTTTCATTGCAAACAAATTGAGATCGTACTCTAACCAGACCAGAAACCACGTACAAGACTATATTTCGAATATTTTATTCAATGCTAGTCGGGGACAATATGAATCTGTTAATCCTTCATGGTTTAATTTCTATATGATAGGAAACCCTGGCCATTTTATATATGTATAATGTTTTTGACATCTGAGAATTCAAATGACTGTATGTATGACATTGAAATAAAATGTTTGACTATATCTGCTGAATATAAAATACTTTTATTTTTAATAGATTATGGGCCCAGCACGCTTCCACTATGAGTTATATGTGAGTTACTTTAATATCTTTATTTATAAAAATGAATTGCTGTTCGTTAGTCTCGCTAAAACTCGAGAACGGCTGGACCGATTTGGCTAATTTTGGTCTTAAATTATTTGTGGAAGGCCAAAGAAGGTTTAAAAGGTGAATGAATATGGAAGTTGTTATCGATTGAGGCAGTACGAAGTCTGCCGGGACAGCTAGTAGGTAATATAAATTCTTAAATTTTAAGAGACAATTATTTGCAAAATGCAATCATTTCACTTGGATGTAATTCAATGAGTTAGTCATAAAAATAAAAGGTTTAAAAAGTTAATATATCAAAAACTGAGCAACATTCATGAAATTTTGGATTCTTGATAAGCTAAGAGATTATAATAAACATGCCGAATTTCATACACGTAAGTTAAATAGTTTTAGAGTTGTGAAGGGGTCAGAAGTAGCTCAAAATCGTTCGTCTACTTAAATATACACAAGACTGCTGCGTCGCCAGTTTCTTAAGCTTTGAACTTGGCTGAACACGCTACCACGTACCTAGATTTTATTACTAATCGTTTTTTGAACACATATTCATTAGTACATAGTTAGTCAGACTCAATAGTGCATCCAAAGTGACTCGTACCCCATAGACTTCTTGCCAACAAATTGACTTTGATCATTACATTTTCATTGATTCGCAAAAGTAAAATATTTTTTCTATGTAGACACAATATAACGGAATTTACAAAACGTTAAAAAATATAGACTGATGTTTAGCAATTGAACCATCGCACCGGTTCGAAACGCGGCTCTGTCTTGAGATGAATCCGGCAAGAAACTCAACGGGCTGTTTTTTTGTCTATTTACAAACATAATTACAATATTACATATTACAAATTCCCTCCCCCTTTTGTGTAAATATTTCCCCTATTACCCGTGGTCCCACCGGAACGTCCCACTGGTGAGTCCACGGGGATTTTTTTACCCGTAGTCCCACTGCCTTGTGGTGGTACTATGGGGAAAAATAATTACCCATAGTCCCACTGCTGTAGAGATGTGCCGCAGAGTTTAATATTAACATACTTACCTCTTTGCATTTTCCTGTTGTTATTTTCCTCTGTGTCACTTTGACTCGTAGGTTCATTTCTAATTATGTTTTCATCATTTAATTTGGTGTAGATATTTTAAAAGAAACAATATGGGTGACGAAATTAATATCATTAAAAGAAAAAATGGTTTCGTAATGCTATATAATGGTTGTTTGGGTTTCTACTATGTTGCAGAACGAATAAAATTATAAGTGGACTGTATAAATTTAATTATAAAATAATAAGGTACAGGTGTCGCGGGTCGAGTCGCTGCGCGAAGTATCACTCGTGGGATCTACTCCCACCGCACCGTCGTCGCTCGAGCATCTCCGTGGCCGCTCGTGTATGTTCGGTGCCATATGCATCAACATATTGCCCGGGTTGAAGTGCCAATGGACTTCAATGAAGTGGTAAGGGGCCAATGGAGTTGAAACCCCGCACCACGGTCCCTGTCTTCATCTTGATCTCTGCCACACGAGTGATGCCGTCACTGCCTTCGCACACCTTGATGACGCGGCCTAAGGGCCACAGAAGAGGTGGCAGCGCCTTGTCCTTCACTAGAACCAGTGACCCTAGCTTGAGTTGCCCTGTGGAGGTTGACCACTTGGATTTCTGTTGCAGCAGACAAAGGTACTCATTAGTGAAACGCCTCCAGAAGTGCTGCCGAATGAGTTCCACCCGCTGGTAGCGCTCCAAGCGCGTAATCTTGCCATCAGTGACTTGTGAGTGCGGAACTGACATGAGCGGTCGCCCAACCAGAAAGTGGGCGGGAGTAAGAGCGGTCAAATCTAAGGGATCAGAGGAAGCAGGGGTAAGAGGACGAGAGTTAAGTATAGCCTCAATTTGACATAAACATGTCGCCATTTCCTCATATGTAAAATGAGTAAGGGTAAGAACCTTCTTGAGGAGACTCTTGACAGATTTAACGGCTGCCTCAGCGACACCATTGAAGTGGGGGGAGTAGGGGGGACAGAAGTGAAATTCAATACCTTCTTGAGCTATGTCTGAAGCAACGCCTGAGTTTGAAAGGAAGTTACTGATTTCATTAGATGCCCCGACGAAGTTGGTTCCATTGTCCGACCAAATGCTGCGTGGCTTACCACGACGAGATATAAACCTTTTAAGAGAAGCTATGTAAGCTTCTGTAGTCAACGCTGTGACTAATTCAAGGTGAACTGCCTTCACTGCAAGGCACACAAAAACGCATAAATATGACTTTATCAGTCTACAACCGCGCCCTGCCCGGTCGGCGATCAGAATTGGTCCAGCGTAGTCAACACTACAATTTAAAAAAGGATATTGAAGGTCCGTGCGAGACGTAGGTAACTGACCCATGATGGGTTGCACATTTTGAGCTCTATATCGAAAGCATTTTAAGCATTTCTTAACTATTGATTTGGATAGATTTCTGCCTCCTAGAGGCCAGTACCGCTGACGAATGGTTGCTAATAAAAGCTGCGGTCCTGCATGTAAAAGCTTTAAATGTTCGCTTTGAAATATTAATTTTGTTAAGGCGTGCTTGCTGCAAAGTAAAATGGGGTGTTTTATGTTAAAATCATAGAAAGAGTTGTTGAGCCTACCACCAACTCGCATAATATCGTTTGAATCTATAAATGGAGTTAATGAAATAAGGCGGTTGTTGCGAGGTAAGGAGTTACCAGACTTCAAAATAGTGTATTCTTCATTGAACATTTGAAGTTGTGCATGATGTGAAATACAATTTAAAGAGTTTTGTAGATCCTCTGTTGTAAGAAAGCCGATTCTTCTATTTTGTTTATATTTGAAATTATTAATACCTCTTAGTATATATGCAACTGCTCTTTGTAAATGATAAAAATTTGAATATTTTGTAATTAGATGTTGTATGATTGAGCTACCATGAAATTGATTACTACTGCTACTAACTACATGACTAACTACGTCAGGCAGATTTTGTTTAACTGTATTATTAGGTCTTTGCGGCCAATCATTCTGAGGCTTTAATAAAAAGGATGGACCAGACCACCATAACGAACCGGTGCTGATAGCATCAGCCCTCAGCCCCCGAGAAACAAAATCCGCCGGGTTATCTTCCGACGGTACGTAGCTCCAAGCACAACCAACAGTACCTTCTTGAATTTCGTTGACTCTGTTACGCACAAAGGGCTTAAGTTGATTAGGTGACGTAGAGAGCCACGCTAATACTGTCGTGGAGTCGCACCACACATAAATATGGTGAATAGGCATGGTAAGAGAGTCACGAACTTTGATACACAGTCTTGTAGCTACCAACGCTCCACAAAGCTCGAGGCGTGGGATAGTGGTAGGTGTAATAGGTGCCACACGGTTTTTAGAAGTTAAAAGTTGTACGCGAATAGATCCTATACTATCGACAGAACGAATATAAAGACACGCTCCGTACGCTCTCTCAGACGCGTCGGAAAAGACGTGAATTTCGTTTCTTATCGCGTCGCTGCATGTAATAAATCTAGGAATCTTTAGCAGATTAAGAGAAGGCAAAGTGCTTACTAATGAGGACCAAAGTTCCATGATTTCAGCTGAAGTGTTGTCATCCCAGTCATACTTCTCTATCCAGAGCCGCTGCATAATAATTTTGGCATTGACAACGCACGGGCCGACTAGACCAATTGGGTCAAAAATCTGACTTATGACAGACAAGATATGCCGTTTTGTAACTGTTTTGCAGTCTTGGTTGATATTAATAGAGAATGACAGTAAATCATCATCACATAACCAGTGCAGCCCTAATGTTTTAGACGCAGCATTGACGTTGCTACTATTAAAATCGAGTGTATTATTATTACTTAGGGAAGAGTCTGTAGTATTTGTTGTTATTTGTTGTACTATACGACTATCATTTGATTTAAGCTTACGCAGATAAAATTTGGCTGATGAAAGAGTGTTAATGATGCCTTTACCTAGCTCTATTGCGCCATGAAGAGAGTCACTGCCACCGAGATAATCATCGACCCAGAAATCATGCTGTATTGCACGCTTTACGTCGTCCTTATCAGCTGAAGAAGCTAGAGTGGTAAGACACTTGGTGGCTAAATATGTCGCTGACGCAGTGCCATAGGTCACTGTGTTAAGACAGTAAACTTTAAGTGGATCTCTCTCGCTAGCTCTAAACACAATACGTAGAAGTGGGCGTTGAGACGGTGTTATATCAATTGCTCTATAAAATTTCTCAATATCGCCCGATATAACATACTTATGTTGACGGAAGCGGATTAATATAGAAAACAGATCATCTTGCAATACAGGGCCCACCATCTGAAGTGCGTTCAGCGATATGCCGGATGAAGTCGCGGCAGATGCATCGAAGACTGTACGCAATTTGGTGGTGGTACTTGACTCGCGCAATACCCCGTGATGTGGTAAAAAATAGGCAATTTGATTAGAATAAAGCTTTGTATAATGACTGACTGTACATTCTTCAGTCATATGCCCTAACTCCTCATATACGCGCATGAAATCTAAGTAGCTCTGTTTGAAAGGTGTGTCACGCTGGAAACGTCGCTCTAATGACAGAAAACGACTTATTGCCATTTGAAGAGACTCACCTAATAAGTGAGGGTCTTTCTTAAGAGGCATTGTGACAACGAAACGCCCGTTATCATTGCGGTAGGTATTTAAATTAAAATGTTGTTCACATGCATTTTCCTCTTTAGTGAAACTATGCTTAGAGTCAACTGAATCTATTTCCCAAAAACGTTCTAAATTTATTTCGTCTTTTAGAAGATGACAAAATTGAGTCCCAGTTTGAGGACGCGTTATTGACACTTGACCAGAAACTATCCAACCCAACTTTGTTTCATGAATCTTAGGCTGATTTTTACCTAGGTTAATTGAGTTCTGCCCTAAGACGTTCCAGAATATTTCGGCCCCAACTAGGATGTCTATGACTGATGGAATATTAAAGGTAGGATCAGCTAGACGCAATCCCGATGGAAGTGGTATATGTTTTATATTAATGAAACGTGATGGCAACACTTTAGTTATTTCAGGTAATATAAGACAATCTAAGTTGACCGTGTAGTCACCGTAATAAGACTCGAGCGTGAGATTACAAGACTGTGTACTGTAAGAGGTCTGATTGTTGATACCTGTAACCGTTGTTGAGACAGTACCGTGTGAAGACAAACCCAACTTGGATGATAAGGTTTGTGTGACAAAGTTGGCGGTACTACCGTTGTCCAGCAAGACTCGTGCGAGGTGCTTGGTGCCATCAGCACCATGCACTCTCACCAACGCTGTGGAAAGTAATGCATAGGCAGTTGTAGTATCATGTTCTAAATCAGTTGAAAGGAAAACTTTCTCGTTGTTAGGCATAGGAATAGAAGGTGTACTCCGGTCAGGTTCTAAGTGCAAAAGAGTATTGTGGCGTGTCTTGCAATATTTACAATGCGATAGCTTACACATTCTATCACTATGACCTAGGCGTAAACAATTCATGCAAACTTTAAATTGTTTCGCCTTTTCAATACGAGCTTCAATAGGTAGCTTTCTGAATGTTTCACAGGTGTAAAGCAAATGATTTTCAGAACATAACGGACACTTGTAACTAGCAGATTTATTTTGACTATCATTATTATGAGATGCCAATACAAAACTTTTAGATTTAATGTTATTATCAAAGTTGTTTTCTATGTTTTTAGATTTAAGGTTGATTTTACTATTTTCTTCTAATTTTTCCAATAAATTAGTTTGATTTTCTATAAATTTTATGAATTGACTCAAGGTAGGAGTACTGGATAAAGTGTTACGATGTTCCTCCCAATAACGACTCGTGTTACTATCTAATTTTTGAGACATCATAAAAATAATAATAGTATCCCAATATTCAATAGGCTGTTTAAGTGTTTTTAATGCCCTAATATTTTTATTAAAAACATCAACCAGGTACCGCAAGCTTTTACTAGTCTCCTTAGTGCATGCCTGTACGCTAAATAACGCTTGCATATGATTATGTATAAGTAGATGGTCATTGTCATATCGCTGACACAACAAATCCCAAGCGTTCATGTAATTCTCACTGGTAAAGTCTATATTTTTTATTACTAACGCCGCGCTGCCGCGTAAACAAGATCTCAAATAGTGAAATTTCATAATGTCGTCATTACAATTGTTAGTGTGAATTAAAGAAGTGTAAGTATCCTTAAATTCAAGATATTTCTGAACGCTGCCGTCGAAATGTGGCAGGTCAATTTTAGGGAGACGTACGTTTGTGTGTACCTTACCTGACCCTTCTCCCGCGCTGTGCTGCTCAGTGGTTGGTTTGTGTACGGCGAGCAAGCTACGCGCCAGAGCCACCGCTGCATGGTACTGGTCTTCAAACTCAACGCGATATTTAAACTCGTTCTCGGGTGAGTCCACTAGTACCTCGATCTCGGTCTGTAACGTATCGAAGTCTTCGTATAAGCCTTTGAAATTATTATAACGTCCTTCCAATTCCAGAAGCTGCAAAGCAGATAAGTGAGAAGATTCTATGGGAAGTAGGTAGTTTTTGAAAATAGTTAGCTTAGCTTTAATTGCACTACGCTTTTTCTTAAATACATTAATACGATCTAATGTCTCGCTCGTCATTATGCTAAATACGAAGCAAACAGCTGATAAAAATAAAGTAATGTGTTAAACTAGTTTTGTGCAGTAAACAAGATAGAATGCGGAAGTTGACCTTGACCTAGTTAGGCCGGGCGCAAGCGCAGGTATAAATGTATGACAATTATAAATTAATAAAAAGATTTTATAACGATATTTGAGGTAATAAAGTTGATAGTTGTAGGTACCTATTTATTCAACTTGTGGCGAAAGTTGGGAAAGAAATGAAAAAATACGTTAAAGTATCATAAATAGGTAGGATAAAGTAAATAAAGGAGTTCCGATTGGAACGAACTCACTCAGTGATCAATCCGTCCCACGAAGTCTAAATCCGATGACTCCGTGCAGCTTCACACGTGCCGTGCACCACCAACGCCGACTCCTCGTAGATTGCTGTTTTTATTCCGGTGAGTTTTTTTGTAAGAAAACTAAGGACCATTTGTTTGGGTTTCTACTATGTTGCAGAACGAATAAAATTATAAGTGGACTGTATAAATTTAATTATAAAATAATAAGGTACAGGTGTCGCGGGTCGAGTCGCTGCGCGAAGTATCACTAGTGGGATCTACTCCCACCGCACCGTCGTCGCTCGAGCATCTCCGTGGCCGCTCGTGTATGTTCGGTGCCATATGCATCAACAATGGTAAACAATATTATAAACACAAAGAATATAAAAAAACACCTACATCTATTTGGACATGCAGTAAGAAACGCAGTGAGAAATGTAGCGGTTCAATTACTATAAATGATGTAAGTTATCTATTATGACATAAATTGATTTTAAGCTACTCAAAATTAATATCCATTCCGCTTTTACCATTCTTCGGTATTGCCTTTTTGTTCCAAAATTCACCCATGCCCTCAGATCTTCCCATTTTTTCAAACATTTACCACTTTTAGAAAAAATGGACAAAATTATACAAAGCACCCTGACAAAAATCTTGAATGTGGCCTTGAATGACCGAGCTTCACTACAAGCGTCTCTACCGATTCGCTTGGGTGGGCTCGGTGTTCGCAAAATTTCGGATATAAGCTTACCAGCGTTCCTGTCCTCGGTCCACAGTACGGAAGAATTAACCAGGAAAATCCTTGCACCTACACTGGTTAACTCTGAAGTATTGTGTAAAACTGATGCAGTAAATGCTTGGAAAATTGCTTGCCCGAACACCGATTTCCCAAAGAACCTTTTCTCTCAGCGACAGTGGGACACACCGCTTTGCAGCTTAGTAAGACAATATTTAATAAATACATGTTCTAATGCTGCAGAGCGTGCCCGTTTGCTGGCGGTAGGAGTGTGGGAGTCGGGTCTTTGGTTACAAGCTCTTCCGTCATCTAACGTAGGAACTATGTTAGATGACACTACCTTCCGCATTGCAACATGCCTTCGTTTAGGTGCCCCGTGTGTTTCTCCGCATCGATGTCGCTGTGGAGAAGCCGTCGACAGGTTCGGACACCATGGCTTATCGTGCTGCAGGAGCGCTGGGCGAATTTCACGGCACGCCAGCCTCAATGACATAATCCGACGTGCTCTTGTCACTGCCGGTGTGCCAGCTGTACTTGAACCAAATGGTTTGGCACGCGACGATGGCAAGAGACCGGACGGTATGTCATTAATGCCATGGAAAATGGGTAGGACTCTGGTTTGGGACGCAACATGCGTCGACACCATTGCTCCTACCCATATAGCCAGCACGGCTGGCTGTGCCGGTGCTGCTGCTGCTTCTGCCGAGACTCTCAAACGGCGCAAATACTCAAACTTAATTGGAGATTATGAATTTGTGCCGTTTGGAGTCGAAACGTTAGGGGCATGGGGTCCGAGTGCTCGCAGTCTCTTCAGGGAGATTGCAACACGCATGATCGACGCTTCTCGTGACCAGAAGGCTGGCTTATTTTTAGCACAGAGAATAAGTATGGCCATACAACGTGGCAATGCTGCCAGTCTTCTGGGCACGTTACCACAGGAGGCATGCGATGCGGAGGAATTCCACGATGCATTTTAGGTTTAAGTTTCTTTTAATTATTTATTTTATTTCAGTTTTATTTAGTTTAGTTAGATATAAAATTTGTAACCACATTTGTACATTTACCTTCATATCTATATAATTAAAAGTAAATTACATGTTTTATAGTTAAAATTACGACCTAAACTAGACAGAAATTAAAAATTATATTTTAAGCTATTGCATAGCTTTTATCGCGGGCCTTGAGCGTGGAGACCGAATCCAGAAATTCCGTAACGAAAAATGGTAACACCTCCGAGCTCGCACGAAAAGAGCCGAGCTGCTCCGAAGTAGCTTCGCTTAACGTAAGTAATTATAATTGCATAAGTTGTTAGTTTTCAAATTCAAATTCAAATTCAGACTCGGACTCCGAAGTCCGAAGTCCGAAGTCCGAAGTCCGAAATCCGAAATCCGAAATCCGAAATCCGAAATCCGAAATCCGAAATCCGAAATCCGAAATCCGAAATCCGAAATCCGAAATCCGAAATCCGAAATCCGAAATCCGAAATCCGAAATCCGAAATCCGAAATCCGAAATCCGAAATCCGAAATTCGAAATTCGAAATTCAAATTCAAATTCAAATTCAAATTCAAATTCAAATTCAAATTCAAATTCAAATTCAAATTATTATTTATTATAATTGCATAAGTTCATAAAAAATGCTATGCAATAGCTTTATCGCGGCAGTCCCCGAGTGCCACACGTCTTTTTTTTTATTATATATAGATAATGCTAAAGTTCTCACTTCTTGGGGTCGCCTATTCGCTTTATTTTTATTGATATTTTTTCCATTTTAGCAATCAATATTTTTACCATCGGCACTTATTGACTACACTTTAAATTCTTTTTACAGAAAATGCAGATAGTAACACAACGTACTCACACGTGTGTTGAAAAGTTGCTTCAAAATGAAATGAGTATTGTCATGAATGAACTGAGAAATGATGCACAAAGAACGGACGTTCCAATACCGCAATTATATGATGAGGCTTTAAATAACTGGCAACGGAAAGGATACAACTTAGTTACACCTTTACCAAAATTTGAAGATGCAAAGCATAGTTTATACGACTCGCGCAACAAAGCTGTAGGAGTAACTAAACTTAATTTTAAAAATTTCGACGAAGTTCAGGTACCAATGCAGCACTCGCAATATGTAGTAGCAGATTACTATGATGGGCATACCAAAATTCTAGTTTTTTGTATGGAAGAAGACAGAGCCTTCATTAATGATATTAAGGAAGTTTTTGGTGACTCGACTTTTAAATGCACTCCATATCCATTTGCTCAGGTGTTTATCATGCATGGTGATTTTGGTAGTACAAATAGTACCACACATGTAAAGCCGTTACTGTATGCTTTACTCAGTAATAAAACCAATGAAACTTACAATATATTGTTTAGGTTAATAAAAAGTCAATTTCCGGATTGGAAACCGCAAATTTACCATTGTGATTATGAGCTTGCTGCATTGAATGCCATTTTAGATGTGTTTGCTGATATAGATGTCATTGGTTGTTATTACCACTGGTCCCGTGCAATGTGGAGAAATGGCAAAAGTATATTTGGAGTCAGAAAAACAAAATCTGAAAACAGATTGATTGCATTGTGTTCGGCACTACCTTTGCTACCCCATGAATATCTTTTAAGCGGCAGAAAGAATATAGTAGCACAAATGGTGATAAAATTAATAAAGTTTTACGTTATGTTAAGAAACAATGGCTATCAAGGGATGTATGTAAATTTCTTAGTGTTTTCGGATAAAGACATCGCACAAATAATGTATGTGAATCTTGGCACAGCAAAATAAATAAGAAATTAAATAAAAAAAATACTAACATACTACGATTATTAAATGAAATAAAGATATTGACAAATTTTAAAAATAATACAAGAATCAAAACAAGGTCAAGAGTTGCAGTAGAAAATGATGATTGGATAAGACAAATACAAATGGAGTTAGTGGCGGGTGGTGCTACGGTTGGCTTAGTATTAGAAAAGTTAAGATAATTTAATCACAAATCCACAGGATTAGAAGTTTCATTGAAGTTAAAAGAATTTAGGTTTCTACTTGAGACGTAATTTTTTGTTTGTTGTTTTATTTCATTTTGATAAATAATTTTAACGATCATAAGTGTCATTTTGTGACCTAGGTACATGATTACATTATTTCATTCAAACCACGCACTCCTAATTTGACTCAAAACAAAGTTTTGAATGATTAATGTCAACGATGGAATTTAATAGATTAATATAAACCAAAATGATTAATTTCATTAAATAAATTGTCTTATGGATTCCCACTATGAACACAGAGTATATATATGGTATCAGGTAATGTGTGCGATGCCATCGTCGACTTACTTTATGGCGCCAATTTATGCGCCTTACGTAAGAAAGACGGTGGTATTCGTCCCATTGCCGTAGGGTGTACGTACAGGCGTATGGCAGCCAAACTATGTTGTAAAGCTTACAGCGAAGATTTGACCAACCAATTCTTCAAACTAAAAATGACAAGAAATTTGAATCAAATTTAGAAATTTATGGGTAATCATTCTTTTTATTTACTTTATAGTCAACCCTACGAACTTCCTGTCCTAAACAAAAAGTTTGATCATTGTAGAAATTTTATTCTCTCGCCGAAATGTATGGGAAACGTTTTTGGCGATTTCTGTCTTTCCTAGTACTCAAATCTAAAACGGTCCCTTAGAGTCTTTTGATCCTCACATGAAATAGAATCGATTGGCACTAAAAAAAAATTTGGACTTTTTGCATTTTTTTCGCTAACTGTAAGATTTTTGCAAAATCTGTAAATGCAGTTCAAAATTTCTCAAAAAGTTAGGGAAGGTCTCCTAAGAACGTTTTGCTGTAACTACAACGGTTAAGGTACTTGCCCTTACTACCCCGTTTCAAAAATACACCCTGTATATATATAAAAATGGAGTGTTTAAGATGAAAAGGAAAAGGTACATACCTTAACAGAGAGAGTCACCGACCCCATACATTTAAGTTTTCGGCGTTGGCTACAAAACCATAAAGAAGTTTGGCTTGCATACATTTTATGTTAATGGTATTGGTATCCATCGCTTAAGAATACTTCACCACGTTTTCGTTTAATTCTTGTACCCATTTTCAGTATTTTTAATTCAATTATTGTTATTACAATTACAGTACCGTACAAATTGTTGCTATAAGACAGCATAAATCTGACAGCAAATCTGAGAAATCCAAATGACAACTTACATGCCATTAACCTATCACCTACAACGAGTTTCAATAAATATTTATCAAGGAGATTGTACTACATATTGACCAATTGAATACTTTATCTAACGGGTACTACCTTAGAGTATCTAGATACTCTACGGGTACTACACTATCTAGATTCAGTCAAGTACGATCCTTTTCATAGTAGGGTAACGACGAGTAACTGAAATTACTCGTGGTCACCCTAGGGTAACAAAGCAGGGTAACCACGAGTCCGACGGGAATTACGGCTATACGAAATCAAATGTTAAGACGCAAACGCAGTCAAGACGCGCTGCTTAAAATTACGGCGATCGGCCCGCTGTACATCGTGATATCGTCGTTGGAAATGTTTGGAATCTTCTATGTGCAAAAAGTAACATTTCGAGAAAAACTAAAAAAACTTCTTCCTGAAAAAAAAACTAAGAGTATGGTATTAGTTTATTCTAATTTGCCAAATATAAGTAAATTAAATCTACTTAAAAAAAAACCCTAAATATAGCAAGTAAGGTTGGCGAAAAAGCCTATTTTTCTTTTTTTCTTCACATGAAAGTTGTTCATTGCAACTTTTCTTTCACATAGGAGATTTTTGAATTACAGTTAGTGAAAAACAGTATTTTTGTATAATTTTATTTGAAGGAATTAAGCTTACAATCAAGATAAAAAAACAACAACAATGAAATGTACGTAGATGACAGAATCAAAATAAACTGCAGCCTATGTTCCGGGGTTGAATGAAATAGAATCGTAAAATGGATGATAGTCTTTGTCTATTACACACTTTGTAACAATTACAATACTGAATATACAGAATTAATTGATATATAGAATTAAATGTGGTTAGCGCCATCTGTAGGACACGGTCGCAACTACGGTGGTTGCAATCGATGTGGAGGTCTGTAGCACCTCCCCGTCAGAGGGCGTATGTTATGCGGTCATATCGATTGTTTTTTTGTCAGGTCATTCTTATAGAAGTTTCCAGCGGGATTATCCTCACCGGTATTGTTCTCGCAAGATCTAGAATTATTTTAGTATATAAGGATGATCGCAGTGACACCATGATTTTATTTGTTGTTTGAGAGGTCATTAGTCCCCTACTCTGAAAATTTATCGTCTGAAGTTATTATAGTGAAGCATAGATTTTCTTCAGTTTGGAGGTTATAGTTTGTGTGTGTTTTCCAGATTTGATCTGGTAAGTTGTTCTTTTAATTGCTGTTAATCTATTCGCATAATGCAGATGTGTTATTGATAAAAGTTGTGTATCTTCATAACAGGGTCGTTAGTTCTGGGAGAAAACCCCGTATACAATTTAAAAGGACATATACTCTGAGGTGTCAATCGTGGTGACTTGGAGGCCGAGACCTTGAGAACGCAGATCACTAGAAAAGCTCCGGAATCTGCTCTACCGGTCCCCAACCACTGACGGTCACAAGAATACCTGAGCTAAACAAGGTCAAGTATCAGTTGCCTTAAACAGTACCTGGTCACTTTATTACTGCTGACCGGCGTGAGGCTGGTGCATAATACATCTAAGTGTGCCACTACTGGCTGGCATTTTTTTTTTTTTTTTTTTTACGTGCGGAAATCCCTTCGGATACCCCCCCGCTGGCCAGCGGGGGTGGTTATGTCGTGTCTCGACTAAAACCGCACGGTGTCCTCCCCAAGTGTCCGTTGCCGGGCACCCCGGGTAAGCCCTCGAAAGGATAACCCCAGGGTTGCCGGCGGACTTTGGCCGCCAACGCGGCCTCGCCTGGTGGGGTCGGGTTTTATCCCGCTTCGGTGAGTTGGCAGGCGTGTGTAGGGCACACACGACACGCCTCCGCCACGGCCTGCTTCTGTAAGGACGGCGAGTCGGCCAACTGCCGTCCTCAGGCCCCGATCATGGAGGTCGGTAGTCCCGGGCGTAGATGAGTCTGCGGCGTCCTCGCCGCAGACTGCGAAACTCGGGGGGCAGGGTTCTTTCCCGCTCCCTCTCCGCCGTCTCTTTCGCGAGCATTACCTGCTCGCAGAAAGAGGCGGCGGCGTGCCACTTGCTCCCGTCGGAGACCACGGCCCTCACCATGGTCTCCAACGAGAGAACGTCCACGCCCAGGACCGCAACGAGATCCCGGCGTTGACTCGCCCACGCAGGGCACTCCACCAACGTGTGGAGCGCCGTGTCTTCGCCAGGATCCTCGCAGTGCTGGCACTGCGGCGTTGTCTCCCGGTGGATGCGCCACAGATACTTACCGAAACACCCGTGTCCGGTAACCATCTGGCACATCCGGTAGGAGAGGTCCCCATGGTCCCTCTCCAACCACTCCTTCATGATCGGTCTCACCGCCGCAATGGTGGATTCCCCCCACCTTGGGTGCTCAAGTCGCACCCTCCATGTCTCCATGAGTTCCTGGCGGAGCAGGGACCGCTGAGCCCTGATTTCACGGGGCTCCGGCCTATGGCCCCACTCCAGCGCCTCCTTGCGCCACTGGTACAGCAGCGCAAGGGCTCTCGCTTCCAGGTCCCATGGAGGGGTCCCAGCTAGGAGACATGCCGCCTCGACGGAGATCGTGCGATACCCCCTGATGACTCTGACGGCCATCGCCTTTAACGGGCTGTTAAGAACAGCCACGTTGCGGGCCGCCAGAGTCTCCGCCCATACGGGGGCCCCGTATAGGGCCATGCTTCGCACGATCCCCAGGTACAGTCTCCTAGTGGGGGCGTTGGGTCCCTTAACGTTGGGCATCAGCCGCGATAGCGTGGCCGCAGCCCCCCTCAGTTTCGGGACCAGACTTCGGAGATGAGGTCCGAAGTCCCATCGGCTATCGAGTACGAGCCCAAGGTACTTCATCGTGGGCTCGATGCCGATGCTTACGCCCCCTACGGTTATGCTGGTTCCCGCAGGTGGCCCCCTCCGAGGCCCGTGAAAACACATAGCCTCGGATTTATGGAGAGCCACCTCAAGTCCCAGCCGCCGTATTCGACCCACGACTTGAGCAACCCCTGCCGTGGCCTTCAGTGTCGCGCTTCGGTACGTTGCTCCCGGCGCCATAACGAGGGTGTCGTCAGCATAGCACACTATGCTGACACCCTCGAGCAACGTACCGCGCAGCACCCAGTCGTATCCGATGTTCCACAGGAGTGGCCCTAGGACCGACCCCTGCGGAACACCGCACGACACTTCTCGCCACCCTGGCCCTAGCCAGCTCGGGTAAACTATGGCCCTCTCGGATAGGTATGCCTCGACAATGCGGCGGAGGTAAGGAGGCACTCCGTGATACGCGAGCGCCTCCCTAACGCAGCTCCAGGGTAGGGTGTTGAAGGCGTTAGCGATGTCGAGAGACACCGCCACCACCACCCCACCCCGCGAGACTACTTCCTCCGCCAGGCGCCTAACGCGCATGATCGCTTCCACGGTGGAGCGCCCCCGGCGGAAACCGAACTGGTTGTCCGCCAGATCTGGCCCCACGTTCGTGAGATGCTCGACGAGGCGCTCTGCAATAATCCGCTCAAAGAGCTTGCACACCTCGTCGAGCAACACGATCGGCCGGTAACCGGATGGCTGGTCCGCCGGCCGCCCCGCCTTCCGGATAAGGACCAGTTTCCCCGTCTTCCAAGCCTTTGGAAACTGGCCCCTTTCGAGGCATGCGCTAAAGAGCGCCACCAGTCGAAGCCCTAGTTCCTCCAGGGCCAGGACCCATGCTCGGCCTGGAATGCCGTCGGGTCCGGGGGCAGTGCATTTCCGGGCTTTAAGCCGGAGCACTGCTACCCCCAGTTCACTCTCCCTGACTTCGGGCACATCGCTCTCGCTATTATCAGCGTCAGGCGCCTGAGGCGGAGCCATACGCGGAGGGACATGCTCCTCCGCTCTCGCAGGGAACAAGGAGCCCAGTATCCCCTCCAGCCGCTCCGGCTGGAGGCTCTGGGTCAGTAGGGGCGCCCTTGGGCGGATTTTGCCCCTGACCGCAAGGTAAGGACGCCCCCATGGGTTCTGCTCCAGAGACTCCAGCAGCTCTTCGCGGGCCCGCCGTTTGGCCTGCTTTATGGCTTCCTGGAGGGTTCTCTTGGCCCCCTTGTACGCCTCATACAGCTCCGCCTCTCGGGCTGCCGCATCGTCTGGGCGGCGACGCCTCCGGCGAAACCTGGTGTACTGGCGGCGAGCGGTCACGCACGCTGCTCGCAGCTGTGCGAGCTCCGCTGACCACCAGTACACCTGTTTCTTTGCCGGGCCGGGCTTAACCCTAGGCATCGCCGCATCACAGATATGCGACATGGCTCTCCTGAACCATTCCGCCTCTGCGTCGACATCGGCAGGCCTGGCCAGTGACGGAATCCAGGCCTGCACTATTGATGCCTCCAGGAGAGCCTCCCGATCCAGGCGTCTGAGCGCCCAACGTGGATCCGGGGGATTCGCGATTGTCGGCGGCAGGTTAGTTGGAGGGGAGACGTTGAACCGAATATACTTATGGTCGGAATCCGTCTCCTCCTCCTCCACCACGCGCCAACCCTGGACGCGGCGGGCGAGAGCAGGGGTCGCGAATGCGACATCCACAACCGAACTGAGCCCCCGCCGCTCCCAGGTGGCGACACTCCCCCGGTTGAGGACCTCTAGACCACGGGTGTTGGCCCAGTCCTCCAGTACTCGCCCCTTGTCATTGGTTTCCCGGGAGCCCCAGGCCTGAGACCAGGAGTTGAAGTCTCCCAGGACCAAGACAGGACGAGGACGGCACGCAGCGAGAACGATGTCCAGTTCAGCGAGCCTTAGCTCAAGCTCGTACTGGTCAAGGCTTGGCGAGAAGTAGACGGCCACGACAGCCAAGCCCTCATAGTCCGCCGCGACACAGCCTCTGCACCTTGCAATGAGTGCAAGGCGCGAGGTGTCCGCGGCGGATCCCCCGAAGACGGTCGCTACGCCGTCCAGGTCCACCGGGCTTCCGGGGTGGACCCAGTACGGCTCAGCGACCACGACCACATTGATAGACCACTCCACGATGCTCTGGTACAGAAGATCCTGAGCACCGGTGCAGTGGTTTATGTTCGCCTGCAGGATGCGGATTGGTGTGTCCATTAATGGACGTCCATCTCCGCATCCCGCCGCGAAAGTGGCCGCTCTTGAGCGGCACCCCCGCTACCCGTTGCGGACGAACGGGGCTTTGGCCTCGAGGCGGCGCAGGTTCTGCTGTCCACCCGGTGCTCCGCCGCTTTGCCCTCCGCTACGCATTTGAAGCAGCGCGGCGGAGCATCACAAGCACTGGCCTTGTGCCCGGGCTGACTGCAGCGGAAGCACCGATCCCCCACGGTGTCTCCCGCTGTGCACT
The DNA here is from genome assembly GCA_946251805.1 of Cybosia mesomella. Taxonomy (NCBI): domain Eukaryota; kingdom Metazoa; phylum Arthropoda; class Insecta; order Lepidoptera; family Erebidae; genus Cybosia; species Cybosia mesomella. Next base: position 12,422,636 of record OX276397.1, read on the forward strand.
GCACTCCCACATGCCCCACGGCCAGGCACCTGAAGCACCTGGTCTCGCGGGGCTGCAGGAGTTGCACCCGCGCCTTTAGGAAGCCCCCAACGAGGAGGCTCCGTTCGTCCGCAATTTTCTGCGCCGCTGCGACGGGACAGTTGACGACTGCCGTGCCGTGACCGGTGGAGCTGAAGCGGATTTCTCCAGCTCTCACCTGATCACGGGGGCAGCCGCCCGCCTCCACGACGGCGGAGATGACTTCCTCCGTCGTGGCCGCGTCATCCAGACCCGAAATGCGCAAACCTGCGCATTTGTTGGGTCTGGTGACGCGGACGGCTTCGGTATCCAGCGACTCCCTCAGCTTGGCCGCTAGGGCGTCGGCTTTGGGGCCGCTGGTGGCGCCGGAGACCTCGAGGAGGCGAGCTCCGGTGCGAGTTGTTTTGCACCGGAGCCCCCCCTCAATCTCGAGGGCCTTGAGGTCCACTGAGGCTTTAACCTGCCTCAGGACCTGGGCGTACCCCACGCCCTTCTCCACACCCTCCGTCGTCACCGTCAGGACGACGGCAGTGGAGCGTGGGGCGCGGAGCCTCTTCGGCGCCTTCGCCGCAGCGGCTTTTGCCGCCTTCTTAGCCGCCTTTTTGGCGGCTTTTTTCGCCTTTTTGGCGGCTCCCGCTACCACCCATTCCTCCCCTCTGGAGGAACGCTCGGGTGCAGCGGGAGTGGTGGGTATGGCGGGGGTGGGGGTGCCGCGCTTTTTGCCTTTCCCTTGTGGCGTTGGGCCAAATGGGGTTGCGGGGCCGGGCTTACCACCGGCAGCAGCTGCGAAAGTCGCAGGCCGTGCCAGTGGGGGACGGTAAGCCCGGTCCTCCAATACGCTAAGCCGCCTCTCGATGGCCGCCAGTAGCTGCACCATGCTCGGTGCAGGCTCTGGCGCCACCTCGGGTGCCGGTTTGGGCGCCGGCTTAGGCGCTGTCTTTGGCGCCGACTTTTGTGCCGACTTTGGCGCCGGCTTTGGTGCCGAATTTGGCACCGACGACGACGACGTAGGCATCCCCCCCTGCGGCACAAGAGCCCTCGGGTGGTCCACCACCTCCTGGGCTCTTGGCTACTGGCTGGCATCAGGTAGAAATACATACCCTCAACATTGTCTATATATAATTGTGCCAATAACTGTGTGATGCTGCCTTGTTGAGAAGAGTGTTATCTGATATGTCTGTATCATTTGAGCTTCTAAAATCACTTCTATTTATATTTATGTTTCTATTTCATGTGTAATGTTTTTAAATAACTATCTGTGACTGTGGTATTTCTTTGTATGTAAATATATGTATGTACAACTGTGTATTGAGTTTCATTGGAGATCAGCTGACCTGTGCACCACCTAGAACCTCTGTTAAAGGCGCGCTGGGATTAAGAAACACTGTTGCTCACCTGGACTAGCCGGTGTGTAACCCTAGTGAGAAAAAAAGGGTACAACTTTAGTTCTTCTAAATATTTATGTTTGCTTTCCGTAATTTTAAGGGGTTGATTGTAAAGTTGTTGCGGTATTTCTCGGCAAGCAGCTCTTCTTTGGGACAGGATGGCCCATTGATCGTTATGTCGTAGCTTGTATAACACAGACCCATCTGGTAAATATTTGAACCCTCTTATATCCACTACAACTGGATCCCCCTTCTAGATTCAAGGTCTAGATTCAAGGTCTTCATAATTCCGGAAGAAGTCAAAATGAATCGATTTGACATCGTAAGGGTTTCTTGGGCGAGCTTGCTGCATTCGAATTATGTAGTCACTCCGCGCGTAAATGGGGGGCTTGATATACTGCTCAATCGTGGAATGGATGCTGTCTACTTCCATCATTGTATGGCCATTCTCTAAGTACAATTGCTCAATTGTCAATTTTGTTCTTTGAGAAAGATCGCTTAAAGCACTGCATAAAACCCGGTTACGATTCTGGTGGCCACATCCATCGGAAATTACAATAACTCGTCCTATCTACATAGGGAAGTTCGTCAGATAGTCGCCCAAACAAGATGTAAATTCATTAGAGGTTACACCCCATCAGCATCGTGCCAAAAGTAAATAGTAACTTTCTTGGTTCTACAATCATAAACTGTATAGTTATGGCACTGTAATTTTAGTTTGTAATACAAGGCGCTGGCTAGAAGTTCTGGTGCCAACAAGACACTCTGGACATCTACAGTTACGACTGCTACTTTATCACTGGCCAACGCTATAGCATCCTCTTTAGCCTGGCGAGCTTCATTCTTCTTACTGATATGATCGTCATACTCTTTTAGAGAAATATTACCAGTTTTAAAGCTGCAGCAAGTGTCACACTGATCTTTACGTGGATGATGAATTGCAATGTTTTCATGTTTCAGAACTTTTAGGAAAGTTGGTCAGCTTGCTGCTCGATAATTGTGTTCTCTACACCATTCAACGAAAACTTCGTGCATGTTGACTCAATATAAAGCTTACTTGAACTCGCCCTGCAATAATGGCTAGGTACTTTCGGAATCAAATCTATCCAAGTTTTTATTGTTTTTTTTTAGTAACGTAGACTTTGGTTCCGGGCCTGCTATATTTGATAATAATATTTCGTCAGTGCTTTGAGTTGAGGAATAGTTAGTGTTAACATCATCTTCATTAACTGTGTCCGATTCTTTAGTCCAGCGCTTAAAACTGTCTTCACCCAGAGAAAGTGTATTTAAAAAGAACAGTCTGCATACTCTGACCTTTGCGCAATTTTCATCGCACTTGTTCAGAAAAATATCATGGCCACTCTTTTTTCTCTTTTTTGTCGGAGCATGATTTTACGTCGATGACGTCTTATTCCTCTTCGGACAGCAGCAGCCTTCACAAACGCCTTTTTTCGCGCCCATGTCTTAAGGTTCCAGAAATAGTAATAAATTGATTTACGCTCTTCATCTGTAATGCGTGCGTACAAGAATGCGTTTTTAGTTTTTGAATTTGTATTCAACTTAGTATGTGTTTCGTTTTAATTGTTAAATCATCATAGTTTGATGTTTTACCGCATATTGCAGTACGTATATAAGTACCTAGTTATATTTTGTTGTTTCGCCGGGACACGAGGCTCACGACGCCTGTACTAGACGAACTTGGCGCGGCCGGCGAGTGCATCTCGCGTAGTGCGATACACTCTCGCTTTAATAGTCGCTTCAAAAGGTCCTTTTTTTTTGTAGCACGTCGAAAACACGTGCGAGCGCAATTGTAGTGGATTACCTGTTTTCACGCACGTCGGAGGACCAATTTTGATTTGTTTGTTGAATTTTGAGTAATTGTGAATATTGAGTGCCGAGATAATATCTCTTTGTTGAATAAATTGAATACTCCCATCGCGTTCGTTGGACTTTGAATATTGTGGCGTTGGAGCTCACCTTATTTTGGGAAGTAACCTCATACTTATTTTACTACATAATTACTTTATTGTATATCCAATTACACGTACATGCATTTCGGTACTAATTTGCCGTTTGTTGCAATTGAATTTGATTCACCTTAAGATTTAACAATTAAATTGTTGTTGTAATTAAAATATGTCCTTGACTATTTCGATCGGGTGTCAATTGCGGCTTAATTTGAGTATTGAATCAAGTACGTGCTTGTTGCTTGCATCTCAAAATACCTACAACATCAAAGTTTAAGTTAAATCTTCTAATCAGAACTTTAATCCAATGCACTTTACAATACATTTCAAATCGATTAAATAGTCATGCAAACTTGAATCGTTTTGATTTTGCACTGGCAACTCCCGCTCCAGTGTCTCAGTGGACATTGAGGGATGCTCCGGGGAAGATGGGTTGGCAGATACAGCAGCAGATGTTGGGATGGGTGTGATAGTTGCTGGGTCTTGTCCTACAGGTGGTGGATCCTGTACAACAAAAACTGATTATCATTGATGAATAGAAGAAATACACATAAACAATACACATATGAATGGTATTTATGTTATTTATTATTATTTTATAAAAAAAGTCACAGCATATATTATATATACACACAATTAAAAATACATTATTGCCGTGAACAAACTAATAAATATATTAATAAATACTAATAAATAACACTGAAATCCTGACTTCCTTTTGAAGTCAGGACGGCTACAAACTGCTACTCTTTTAAAATTAAAGTCAAAGACATTCTAAGTAAGGAACTGGCAGATCGTACCCATCCATATCTATCACCTTTCATGTTGTTAATATTTAGATAAAGATTTGATTATTTATTTGTTTGTTCATGTAAATGTAAGTTTATCTTAATATTGACTATATATTTTAATGATGGCTATATGTATAACATGTTTGTTTATGATATTGATATCAAATGTTAATCTGTATTCCATTTATTGTATACTATTTATCTACACAACTTTAAACTGCACCTACTTCTTTTTTACTCTACATCATCCAAAGGTTGGATGGTAGAGAATGTCTCAGGCATTAAGCCCGCCTATGTATATATTGTGCATAAAATTTATAAATAAATAAATACAAAAACAGAACAAACTAATAGATACTAATAAATTATACATTTAATTATTACCAATGGAAAAGCTGGCACTCTTGCCTCAGTTTGCGGCTCTCCAAATCCCTCTCCCATAATTGTTAATATCTTCAATTCTTGAGAGAGTGTTGGTGCTACCGATGGCCCTCCACCTGTAGCACATGCTGACCGCCTGGCAGCTCCAGCAGCTTTTTTAGCGATAAATTTTCTATCAGCCCACACCTAAAATTTTGTTAATTTTAATTAGGTACTCACTAAAAAAATACCTGCCAGTATACTCGTAGGTCCTCGTATTGGGAGGATGACTGATTTATCATTGTTTGCACTTAACTGACCATAAAATCATATTAGTACGAGTACATAATGTATTAAACTTACCCTTTGCCACTGTTCTACGGTCTTTGTGCAACTTCCCATCGCATTAAGTGAGTTGCACAGGCCTTCCCACAGCCGTTGTGATCTTATTCTGCCGTCGGCACCCCTCAATAATCCACGAGCCAACTCAGGGTTCTCGCTCATAAAATTGAGGAGAACCTCAATTTGAGTTGGAGTTGCTGCTGCAGCGGGTGGGGCCATTTTTTTTTATTAACTAAACTACACTAAACTAAACTACGCGTTGTTTCACAGAGTTATTTTACTTGTTTTGTTTATTGACTACTTTGTATCTCAATCTGTGCTATTGACATTTCTTTTGAAAATGGCCACAGACTAAGTAGTATAGAAAATGGACATCATAAGAAAAAGGCAAAGGTATTAACAGGATAAAGTCTAAAACCCGGACAAAAATGATTCAATTTTGTGGAAAAACATGATAAAAGTGTATTTCGTCATTTTCTAACGATAACAATATTATATTTTGTTTATTTAGCTTGAAAACCACAAAATAAGTTAACCGGTAATCAACCGGTAAAATTGCGCCGCTCTATCGTCATGCGTCATTCGTTCACTAATCTTGTCTATGATTCCGTTCGAAACTCGTGCATCCGAAATCATTAGGGAGTAGGGTTTACTGCTTCGTATCGGACTATCTTCGGACGGGTCCGTATCTTCGTTGACGGAGTTATAGAGTAGACCAGCAGAACCGATCGGGCTCGGAGCGGAGTGGTGACATGGGACGATCGTCCCCTCGGGATCACGTGCCACCCGCAGGTAGGTCTTCGCCTCGCAATAACTATGCTCATGTTTTTTCAGGCGGGCGCGGACGTAGGTCTCCCCCTGATTTGGATTCCCGCACGGGCGGGGGCGGAGGCTGGTCTCCCCTATCAACCGCCGGCTCACTCGGCTTATGATCCCTCACGTTCTCCTTATGCACAATAGGAAATTTCGGCTCGCACCACTGACACCCCGTCTTGGGTCTTAAAACGCCGGGGTGTAAGGTTACCCAAAGAGCATATCCCTCGCACCCCGACTGACCCTGTGCCATCTAACGCCTACCATAAGAATAGAGACTTTGCCAGTTCTGTTCTCTACGCATCTAGCAAACTTCATGGAGGAGCAAGGATCGTGAAAATGTCTAGATTTTATAATTAAATTGTAAAACTCAAATATCAAGCAGTTCGTGGTATAATTAAAATGTAAGCAAAAGTCGATTTTTTTATTCGCAGAAATAATTTTGCCATTGCCTTGAATTGTGTACAATAACCCTAATTAATAATCACTTTGACAAAACTGACGTATTCGTTTTTATTACCTCTTTGCCAGAATTTGAAGTACAGTCAACGACAAAAGTTTTATAATAGAACTAAAATATTTACAAATCCTGTTTACATTACTGTACATCTACCAATAAATCGATGAATTAATAGTTTTTTTCTAACCGAGAGGACAAGTTGACATGACTGTATTGCCATCGCTTGCACCAAGTAGAATCTGATGTTGTAGGCAGATAGAAACAGCAATTGTTAATGGCAGATACAAGAAAACTCGAGTTTACTACTAGAAAATAACATTTTGCCTGACCTGGGAATCGAACCCGGTACCTCATGTACAGCAGTCGCACTGATCACTGCTGCAGTATCAAAACATAGAGCAACAATAAAGCAGTTGCAGAACTGGACCGGTAACTGTTAAATAATCGTATTTTCAAGTGATTTCTTAGAATGTGTTATTTTTGCACATTCCTAGATTGTTCTTTTGTTCACCAGTGTTAGTGATAACATCAATTTGTAATGAAATATGAACAAATCCAATCAAAATATTTCTTCTTTTCAAGCACCGCACTGTCATATACAATGTGTCTCTAGTTACCACCACTGGTTACTAGGCCGTAAAACTTAAGTAACCGCTTGAGTAAAACGAGCTTACGCAGTTTAAATTGAGTTAAACACGGTAACATTCATCGGTGAAATCCAGGGTAAGGATGCATTTCCACCAGACGGTTTCTACACGACACACAGGGCTATTATCGTCGGCAGGTCGCTACGGATTCAGTGTTTTATTTAAAACTAAGGTAAATCTTAAGATTTTCCTGTAACAGTTAACATTTAAGAACTCGTAATGGTAAATGTTTGAAATAGGCTCATTTCTGGGAGTTTAAAATAAAAAATAGCCGCGAAGGTTAAGGCGGACGCCACGGAAGCTAACCTAACCTATTCAAGTCAGGGTCAATTTATTATTAACTTATATATAAAAAAAAACAATACAAGCTAACAGTCAGACAGAACCAAAGCGCTTATACGTTACAATAGTTTTTTACTTTCATATTTAGCACCCCACGACCCTGACATTGTTTGTTAAGCCCAGGGTGCCCGGTGGACCCGGGGTGCCGGCCAATGGACGCTTGGGAAGGACATCGTGTAATTTTAGTCAGTTCGATTATCGACATACCCACCTCATCACTGGTACCGGTGAAGTGAAGCCCGTGAGGGTTTACACACGTAAAAAAATCCCTGAAATAGGAGCCCATTCTGAACTTTACTACTAAGAGTTAGTCGCAATCTGTATCTTTTGGTCCAACTTAACTTAGGGCGAAGTGATTGCCCTCTACCAGATCCGATTTCCGACTAACTCAACTACGATAACACTTGGAATCCATCTCGAAATTTCATGCCCAGCACCGATACCGAGACAGTCATCTATCTAAAAAAGAACGTGATCTACAAGACATAGTATTTGCTTACATGAAATGTTCTGTTTTATCGGTGAACCAGTGACGGGAGACAAGAATAATTGATGAACGCCGCTAAGCTCATCATCAATCGTGCCCTCAATGTGTGGGTGAATTTATTGCCTACTGCTTCTGTTAGGGTATGGGGCCCGAAAGGTAATTCTATTTGTAACGTGCTAATAAAGTCGTGAGTCTATTTATTTATTTCAAGTGTTGGATAGGGTAGGATTAATTATAGCTGAGATTAGGAAATATAAAAACATAAGATCTGGGTTGAAAAGGGTTATTGAAGTTTCGTGTCGGTTGTCACTATTGTTAGAGATTATTGCATATTCGATTTGTTGTCGCCGTCGCAACAGCGGTGACAAGCGCGCGATTGTGAACGAAAAAAGTGTTATCGCTGTCAAGATAAACTTGACAAAACGTGTATTCTTTTCCCGGTTTTTAGAGCTGTCATTGATTTGTGTTTACAATCCATGTTAATTACATGTAATAATTGGTATAAACCGTGATTGGAGTGAAAAGGTACCGAACCTAGGGTCTACTCTCTAAGCACGAAGTCCGTAGTTTCGGACATCGTTACGGGCGTTTCCTACTCCGTATCACCCTACGGACTGCCTACGGACGGACAGCCCGAACTAAGAACGAATGATAGCACGATTTGACAGATATCCCTACTCCCTATGTGTTTTTGCCCGTCCGTAAAATTGAATTTGATACTTGTTTTGGCGGATCGTTATGTCATTTGATATGACATCAAAATAGCTATTGTGCTGTCGACGAAAGTGTAAAATTATAAAGTATGGCTGCATTTTTATTGCTCGAAGAAGTTCTGCGAGAAGAGAGGAGGCAACGCCGATTTTACTTGCGCCAAAATTTTCGATTGGCGAGTATGCCCGAGGTTGAGTTCATAGGGAACTATAGGCTCACCCGGGAGTTATTTGAAGATTTGTGTGAGGATTTAGTACCTCTTTTGCCTCAGCAAAGACGACGAAATGGAGTTGATCCCAGGATGAAGGTAGTGGATTGATCCAAGAATGAAGGACTATAGCTATGGATATACAAAATATTGAAGATTGTGCTAGTTATTAAGTTGTATTTACAGTTGCTTTTGTCTACTTTTAGATCCTTGCTGCTGTCAATTTTTATGCCCTGCACCTTGGTAGCTCCCCCACCAAGGTGCAGTGGGCCTTAGCAGTGATGTCCCAATGGCAATAAAAACATGTCAATAAAAATAATAATATTTTTTTTAATAATATTTCCGGACATTTTTACACAGCGCCATCTGGTCCCAAAGTAAGCAAGGTTGAACCTGCTTGTGTTCTGGGTACCGTACAACGGATACTAATACTTTCCTTTTTTTTGTAAATACATACATATTATACATAGAAATACCCAGACCAATGCAAATAGACATATTCATGCATACAAATATTTGCACTGAGCGGGAATCGAACCCGCGACCCGCGGCGTGGCAGTCGAATACACTACCGCTACACCAGGTTGAAACCAGGCTGAAAACCACGAAATAAGTTAATCGGTAATCAACCGGTAAAATAGCGCCGCTGTATCGTCATGCGTCATTCGTTCACTAATCTTGTCTATGATACCGTTCGAAACTCGTGCATCCGAAATCATTAGGGAGTAGGGTTTATTGCTTCGTATCGGACTATTTTCGGACGGGTCCGTATCTTCGTTGACGGAGTTATAGAGTAGACCACCTGTTATTGTTAGCAACAAGGAGGTGGAAGTCTAGTCGTTCATGCAGGGCACTGTGGTGATAGCGGGGTTGTGTCTTATGCGGGATTGGTTGTGTTTTATTTTAATATAAATGTTTAAACTTTTAGAATTAAAATAGTGGGGAAATCAAATACGGATTTGGTCTTGCCAAAAGCTATGTCAGACAATGGTAGCAATTCTGTTGCTGACATCGCTAAACTAATTTTTCTCTTAAATTTTCTTATTTTAGAGAAATTTAGAGGGAATGCTATTCTGTTGTTACGTCGAACTAAATTTGGTGTTCAGTATGACAGCACCAAATTTGAATCTGACATCACCAAAATTTAAATATGAAAGTGTTACCGTTATTAAAAAAATAAGAATGAATGATAAAGAGTGAATTATTAAATTCTTTAAAAACTATATTCTTATGATATTGTCGGAAGTTTACGCGAATGTTACACATTGAAATAAAACTATTTTTAACGGATTCTATCGCGGTTTATTTGATGTTATTTTATATTTTACATTGAACCCGACGTTTCGGTTGCTTTTCAGCAGCCATGGTCACGGGGAGACTAAAGATGGTTGTTGTCTTGAAGTTTGAAGTGAAAGTTATCTCAAAGTACCCGAACTATGTTGAATTGTTGGTGTTACTATTTACGCAGAATGAGCTCACAGTGTCATGAAGTCTTGTTGTATTTTGTTTTTTCTTGGAATTAATTAAGTGAATGACTGGGTCCCAAGCTGGTGGTACATTCCAACCATCTTCTCTATTAAAATTAGGATGTTTTTTAATTTCAATAGCTTCGCGGAGCATCCTAGGTAGGAATCGACTTTCTTTGGCGAGTATCTGTGGTTTATCAAACCTTAAGTAATGTTTGGTCCCCTGTTACACGTGTTCACATACAGCAGACTTTTTTGAGCGTTGGTGTTTCATGTCAGCTATGTGTTCTTTGACGCGAGTGCCAATGCTTCGCTTGGTTTGACCAATATAAGAGAGCCCACAGTCACAATCTATTTTATAGACCCCTGCATCTTGTAGAGGCAATTGGCACTTGACAGATGGTAAAAATTGACAAATCTTCGTTGGCGGCTTGTAGTATGTGTTAATTGAAGCTCGCTTCAAGATGTAGCCAATCTTGTCAGTGACCCCTCGTATGTATGGTAGGACTGCAGGCTGGCGCTCGACAGTGGCTGGCTTTTCTCGGGATCTGTGACTGATGCGCGGTTGTTTGAGCTTGTTGTCATACAGAACTTGTTTGACATGTTGTAGCTCAGCGTCCAGGTGTTTCTTGTCACAGATCCCACGGGCTCTCTGAAACAAAGACATTCCCACGGTAGCTAACTGTTTAGGGTGGTGGTGAGATTCACCGTTTAAGTACCTATCAGTATGGGTCTTTTTCCTATACACAGTATGGCTCAAAGTATTATTAGAGTTTCTGATTACAAGAACATCTAGGAAAGCTAATGAATTATTTGCCTCTAATTCCATAGTGAATTGTATGTTGTTATTAATGGAATTAAGGTGTGTTAAAAATGTATTTATACTATCTGTTGGTAGTATTGTGAAGGTGTCATCTACATACCGTTTATAAAATCTAGGTGTAATGGCAGCCGTCTGCATAGCTCGCGCCTCGAAGGCCTCCATATATATGTCAGCAACAACAGGCGATACTGGGGAGCCCATTGCCACGCCATCGATTTGTATGTAGAACTTATCGTCCCACAACAGTTGTTAAGCAGTGATTTAGTATTTCTGCATATTCCTCAGGCATGGTGTTCTCTATTAACTTTCTCCTGACTATGTCTATACAGTCATGTACAGGTATGCATGTAAATAATGACTGTACATCAAAACTGACCATTGTTTCATTATTAGTGAGATGTAGGTGTTTAATTTCACTAACAAAATGGTAAGAATCTCTAACATATGCTGTTGAATTACCTCGAAGTGGTGAGAGTACCTTCGCTACGTGCTGAGCCAGTCTGTAAGTTGGTGTGTCGATCTGGCTTACAATAGGACGTAGGGGAGCATTTAACTTGTGTATTTTCGGTAACCCATATAGTTTTGGAGGTTTTATGCACGGAGGTATTAATGTATTTACGTCGATTTGTAACTTTTCGGAGTATTTATTTATGATATCACGAGTTTGTTTCAATATCTAATTAGTAGGGTCTGTCTTGACCTGTTTATACGTGGTTTCATCCGATAAAAGATTTTCAATTTTTTGTTTATAGTCCGACGTATCCATTACTACCGTAGCGTTTCCCTTATCCGCACGGAGAACTGTGATTTCTGGCCTAGCTCGCAAGTTCTTCAATGCGATGAATTCGTCTCTGGGAAGGTTCGATTTGGGTACTTTACTTCGACGCAATAACGATGAAACATCCTGGCGTATAGCCTCCAAATCTTCCTTTTTCATATTATTCTTAACTAGGCAGTCCTCAACATTGCAAATAATGGTCTCATACGGTATCCTAGACGGTGTTATCACATAATTTAAACCTCTTGATAGAACTTTTTCGGTGGCATTGTCTAACTTTTGTTTTACAGATTAATAACTGACAGTTTGGTAGACGGCGGCGTGCCATTGGTCCGTCTTGTGACGTTTCGTTCCGTTGAGTTGTCATTTGATTTTGATAATAGTTTTTCATATTTTTGTATTCTGTTAATTTTACACGCATAATATTTAGATTTTTCTCTGTTATTTACTGCATCAATGCATCTTTTAAAATCAAATGGGGTAACTAAGTTCTGTATTTTGTTAGACAAATGTTCCACTTTTTTGTTTATACTGCATAACTCAACGCGATGTTCTCGGATACTCAATATTAATAACTTCTTACTTGCCTGTTCTAAGATCTTAGCGCTTCCTCGTATGTCGTTTTTAGCTGCTATTTTGACACACGTAGGAATGAGATTATGGTCTCGGCATCTCTTCAAGAATATTAATGATGTTATATATCTATGACACCTTCACAATACTACCAACAGATAGTATAAATACCTTTTTAACACACCTTAATTCCATTAATAACAACATACAATTCACTATGGAATTAGAGGCAAATAATTCATTAGCTTTCCTAGATGTTCTTGTAATCAGAAACTCTAATAATACTTTGAGCCATACTGTGTATAGGAAAAAGACCCATACTGATAGGTACTTAAACGGTGAATCTCACCACCACCCTAAACAGTTAGCTACCGTGGGAATGTCTTTGTTTCAGAGAGCCCGTGGGATCTGTGACAAGAAACACCTGGACGCTGAGCTACAACATGTCAAACAAGTTCTGTATGACAACAAGCTCAAACAACCGCGCATCAGTCACAGATCCCGAGAAAAGCCAGCCACTGTCGAGCGCCAGCCTGCAGTCCTACCATACATACGAGGGGTCACTGACAAGATTGGCTACATCTTGAAGCGAGCTTCAATTAACACATACTACAAGCCGCCAACGAAGATTTGTCAATTTTTACCATCTGTCAAGTGCCAATTGCCTCTACAAGATGCAGGGGTCTATAAAATAGATTGTGACTGTGGGTTCTCTTATATTGGTCAAACCAAGCGAAGCATTGGCACTCGCGTCAAAGAACACATAGCTGATATGAAACACCAACGCTCAAAATTTCTAATTTCTAATTTTAAATTCTAATTTTAGACGTTTAGGACGTACAACAGAATACCAAATAAGCAAATTGAACATTTGTTATATTTTACTTGACATTGGTAGCAATTCTGTTGTTCAAAAACTCTCTAAACTAAACTAAAAATCACTAAAATTTAGTTTAGTGATGTCAAACGACGTTTTGTATTCTGAAAACGTGTGACTAAACTATTATTAGTTTGACACAACCAAAATTAGCTTAGTTACTCAACTTAGTCCAAATTTGCTTATTTGGTATTCTGTTGTACGTCCTAAACGTCTAAAATTAGAAACATCACACTAAAATTAGACGCCATCTAAAATACTGCCGACCAGTTATAGTGATAATTGTAATTTCGTTAAAATTTCAATTCAAATAACATTTTTATGATGAATAACATTTCTTTTTTTTTTTTTTTACGTGCGGAAATCCCTTCGGATACCTCCCCCCCCGCTGGCCAGCGGGGGTGGTTATGTCGTGTCCCGACTAAAACCGTGTCCGGTGTCCTCCCCAAGTGTCCGTTGCCGGGCACCCCGGGTAAGCCCTCGAAAGGATAACCCCAGGGTTGCCGGCGGACTTTGGCCGCCACCGCGGCCTCGCCTGGTGGGGTCGGGTTTTATCCCGCTTCGGTGAGTTGGCAGGCATGTGTAGGGCACACACGACACGCCTCCGCCACGGCCTGCTTCTGTAAGGACGGCGAGTCGGCCAACTGCCGTCCTCAGGCCCCGATCATGGAGGTCCCGGGCTTAGATGAGTCTGCGGCGTCCTCGCCGCAGACTGCGAAACTCGGGGGGCAGGGTTCTCTCCCGCTCCCTCTCCGCCGTCTCTTTCGCGCGCATTACCTGCTCGCAGAAAGAGGCGGCGTGCCACTTGCTCCCGTCGGAGACCACGGCCCTCACCATGGTCTCCAACGACAGAACGTCTGTTCGATACAAGTATCCGAACATGGATTTAAGTAGTTGTGTTGGTAGTTTTACTTTAAACACTCACTCTGTACGCTTGTACTGTACTGTGTAGTCGAATCAATAAATTACTATGAGATCTATAATCTCGCCAGTTTTATTTATGTTACCATCGCAAAACCAGCTAATTATATAAAGTGGCTAACAACGTCCACGCCCAGGACCGCAACGAGATCCCGGCGTTGACTCGCCCACGCAGGGCACTCCACCAACGTGTGGAGCGCCGTGTCTTCGCCAGGATCCTCGCAGTGCTGGCACTGCGGCGTTGTCTCCCGGTGGATGCGCCACAGATACTTACCGAAACACCCGTGTCCGGTAACCATCTGGCACATCCGGTAGGAGAGGTCCCCATGGTCCCTCTCCAACCACTCCTTCATGATCGGTCTCACCGCCGCAATGGTGGATTCCCCCACCTTGGGTGCTCAAGTCACACCCTCCATTTCTCATGATGAATAACATAACATAACTTCACGCCTATATCCCCGAAGGGGTAGGCAGAGGGGTATTACACACCCACGATTCGCCAGTTATGTTAAGGTCCCAATGTAATAGGGGGCGAGCCTATTGCCATCTACCGGGCACATTATTAAGCGAGTGATAATTAACATTTATTAATGCACACATAACTACGAAAAGTCAGAGGTGTGTGCCTGGGTGGGCGACTGGGGATCGAACTCGAGACCTCGTCTCAGCAGTCCGTTACGTACGCCACTGGGCTATCGCCGCAATGATGAATAACGATTTCGTGATTTTGGCTTTGGCCAGTCAAAGTCAAAGTCAAAAATCATTTATTCTGTATAGACCATTAATACGGCCCTTACAAAGCCTTAAAAAATTGGAAATGTTTCTTCTAACATACAAAAGATTTTCAAAAATATATTGAGACACTACAGAGACTCTTGGGCCCAACTTATAAATTGCCCGCACAGCCCGCTTTTGCAATACAAAGATTGTATTTAAATCTGCGGCATTACCCCAAAGGAGAATGCCGTAGCTCATAATACTATGGAAATAACTGAAATAAACTATTCTAGCCGTATCTATGTCTGTTAAAGTCCTAATCTTTTTCACAGACAAATGCGGGCAGAATTAATTGAAAGAAATTTTAATTAAAAACATATAATTCGTTTTAAATAAAGTTATTTTTTATACATTTAATCACCAAAAATCACAATCAACAATCACAATCACATCAACACTATGTTACGAATAGTTTCTTGTAAGGTGCTATTGCTTTCATGCAGGGCATTCACTAAGTTTTCATAGGCAGGAGGTCGTGAAGGCCTAGGCAATATGCGGCGTCTCGGCACAATCCGATGGCGAATGGGGCCAGCTTCTGCCGAGACACCAGATTGAGGCAGTTGTGGCTGCTGTACCTCCTGAGGAGATTGTACAGAGGGCAGCAATAGAGATACAGGTGGCGAGCTGCTCAATGTAATTCCCTAAAATAAATATTAAATTGTTCATGTATTTCAAATCAAGCAATTATTTCCTTGCCAAATTTTTAACTGATCCGATATGTCAATTGTGTCATGTCACGTCAAATTGACTTGCACATATTCCAGCCAGAGATAGTTTAGTTGCGTAGATAACAAAGAGGTTTACACCGGGTTGCCAGGCTAGTGAACTGAATAAAACCGTTTGTACTCAGCTATGACTAAGAAAAATAACAGTTTGTGTACTGTTTGATCTATAATTTGCATTAATAATCATTTTTCGGCATTCTAAAAACCTAAGAATATAGTTTTTAAAGAATTTAATAATTCACTCTTTATCATTCATTCTTATTTTTTTAATAACGGTAACACTTTTATATTTAAATTTTGGCGATGTCAGATTCAAATTTGGTGCTGTCATATTGAACACCAAATTTAGTTCGAAGTAACAACAGAATAGCATTCCCTCTAAATTTCTCTAAAATAAGAAAATTTTAGAGAAAAATTAGTTTAGTGATGTCAGCAACAGAATTGCTACCATTGGCGAAATTGCGGTGATTCTACTGCAGAAGCCATTAATTAAAAACCTATACCTATACCTAAGCAAATTTGGACTAAGTTGAGTAACTAAGCTAATTTTGGTTGTGTCAAACTAATAATAGTTTAGTCATACGTTTTCAGAATACAAAACGTCGTTTGACATCACTAAACTAAATTTTAGTGATTTTTAGTTTAGTTTAGAGAGTTTTTGAACAACAGAATTGCTACCAATGGGACAGAATTCCGTAGTCGAATTTGGAAAGAAGGAATGAAAACTAGGGATTAAAATAGTCTATAGTTCGGTTAGGAATCCTCGGCCTAACACTGTAGAACGGGTTAATAGGGAATTGGGAAGATTGTTTAGGACCTACAATAGTACTAACCATAGAGGTTGGGTAAATACATTACCAAAAAAAAAAAGTAGTAAGGTTCGTTATAGTTCGACTTTAAGACTTAGTTAAAATTTATCAATTTATCACACGTTGTGTGCAATAGAGGAGGATATACTGAAGTCCGCCTTTCCTTGCGAAAGCTGGGGACATTCCAAAAAATTACGAAACAATAGCCATTCGTTTATATCAAGTGCTGATTGGTTGGTAGTATGAACGGCCATGGAAGTTGGCTATGTTAGAGCAATAGGATTATTCACGTTAGGGAAAGGTTGTATGTTGAATGAGTATTTGTTTAAATTCAGTGTGAAGGGCCTTCCCAACCAGCACTATGAATCGTGAGGCCTAGTTATAGGCTAGTCATTCTGCATGCACTACAATCGGATTTATGAAGGGTTGCTAAGAGTTAGGTTAATAGATGGGCTCGAGATTGATGAATCCGAGGTCTAAGAATACCGTTAAGGTACTTTCATATTTCCTCAACTACACAACTAGGTTATAGCGAGAAACACTATACATGCGCCATTTTTGGGGCAAATGCTTTTGAGTTTCGAGCCTTGTGGGGTGAAACAGCTCGCACTTTACTATGTTTGACGGCCATTTAGGAATGAATTTATTAATGAGGGACTGGGTAATTAGTTGTGGACGAACGTAAGATTGGTTTACTCCACAAACCTTTACTCTGAGTCACTAGGACTGAGCTTGCCTCACATCCAAGTTTTCCCTACTTTAAACTGTCATGTCCTGGTTTGAAGAGATAGTGTTGTGTTGTGGGATTACTATCAAGCTTGGTATCGGGATTGAGAAGTGATTTACCTTGATATGGTTAAACTACACAAACACTTTAATGTGTGGGGTGACTGGACTCTAACTAAACAAAAAAAATATACAAGAAGAAAAAACTGTGGGTAAAGAAGTATCTTCACTTCGACATGCATTTCAGAGAGTGTAAGTTTTAAATTAGGTTGTCTTTTATTGTTCAGTAGTATAATTAGTAGAATCTTTACTCCGGTCATAAAAAAAAAATTGGAGGTCGGAACCTGTAACGAAACATAACTATTGAATGAAGTATTATACACGCAGTGTTGTAGGAAGTAGTTCGCAACTGTATGAGTAGATGGAGTTATAAAAAAAATTAAATTCAAAGAAGCGTGTCTAGTACCTGAAGGGCTTGAAGATGGCACCGCTGTTGAGCTGTGTTACTATGTTTGACGCGAATTCTAAATATTACATAACATAACATAACATAAACTCATGCCTATATCCCCGAAGGGGTAGGCAGAGGTGCTAGCACCCACGTTTTGCCAGTTTATGTTTTAGGTCCCTATTGCCATTAACCGGGCACTTATAAACCTGCGATAAATACACACATAACTTCGAAAAGCAGCGAAAAGTCATTGGTGTGTGCCATGGTAATACTGGGATCGAACCCCAGACCTCGTCTCAGCAGTCCTTTACCCATACCTAGGCTATCGCGGTTGTTCTAAATATTAGAATACGAATAATTAATTAGAAAATTAATTAAACCTTTCCTGTCAGTGCCTGCTCTTTCCAGGGGAACAGGGTGGCTTTACCTAAATAAAAAAATAATTTTTTTTTTACTTTCCATATTAATAAATGAGGGAAATATTCTAAGGCCTCTCCTTAGAATAACTAGTAGGAAGGGAATAGGGAACGAACGTTCAGGATTAGTAAGATCTTGGTCACCTCGGGGAAGTGTTATAATGCTGGATGGTTGGTAGAATGACGGACCGTGAAAGTTGGTTCTGTTAGAATGATTAAAATGAAAAAAATAAATAATAGATGAATGACTATACAGGAAAGGAAGTTAGTTTAGTATGAAATGACAAAGTGAATGAATTCAAAATCGGAATGGAGGGCCATCCCAACTAGCATTATGTAGAAAAAGAAGGGGGGGGGGAGTGATATTGTGAGCACAGATTACAATTCAATTATTTACATGCACCACAAAATGGGTTTATGGAGGTAGTGCTAGGAGTTAGGGTTAAGACAAAATTTGATTCTGAATGAATCATTGATCTAAGAACATCATTTAAAGGGCCTCCATGAATGCACCACTAAACAGCCAGGATATGACAAAGCACACTTTACACACTCCAATATCTTGGTGAATGGCTGGTCAATTTGGATCAGGTGGGGTGAAGTCGTTCGTACTGATTATGTCTGTCAGCCATTAGAGTTTGACTTATTTTTGGGGAAGGGGGTAATGGATTGAAGGATGAACGCAAGATTGGTTCCGAATCAAGACATTACTTCCTAATTTATTTTTGCTAAGCTTATAAAAATTGCGTGAGGCTGTAAGTTTGGCGGTAGCTAGAGCGAAAAAAGGATTAACCACAAACCAAAGAAATGACATTGCGTATGTAAAGGAAGGCTGCTCAAAGAAATCACCTCAAAAGCCATATTCAATTTTGATAGCTGCCGTTGACTGGACAATACTCGAAGACACGTATGAGAAGCACTATAGGATACCGGAGGATGTCTGTGCCTCATCATCAAGACCCGACATATTCCTTTTTTCACGATCGCATAAGCGTGCAGTGCTTGTAGAACTCACAGTACCGTGGGAAACTAATATACCTAAAGACCACGCTATAAAGACAAACAAATACTTTGATTTGACTAACGAGTTAACCAAAAACGGCTATGTGGTTAAACTCTATGCCGTAGAAGTAGGAGCAAGGGGAATTCCAGCTAAATCCCTGTACAACTTACTTAAAGACCTCGGATTGCCAAGAGCTTCAGTAAGCTCTTTATTAAAACGTATATCAAAAGCGGCATTGTTAGGATCGTACCAAATTTGGATAGGTAGGGGGGGGAACACTACTGACGGTGGAGGTGAGCGAGGATGCATCACAAGGTGGCCACCCTAAACCTACATCTGGGTCGCAAGTCCCAGTCGCCATCATGTTGTTCCTCTCTGTACCACGCTATGGACCCGGCGACCGCACGGTGAATCCATGGAGTGCTGAGAATCGGATCTCTCGTTTATGATGTACTCGTAATTAAACGATTACTCATAACAATTACAATCTAGACCTTGAGGCTAATAAGTAATTTAAATTTAACTTAATTTACTAAAATCTTACAAAGTTAAGAATGTGCCCATTGGCACTTTTCTTATTATCTCTATTATGTTTGAAAGACACTTTGTTCTTGTGTTCTTTAAGAGTAGCACTCACTGCACTACGTAACACTAATTTCACTAAACTAACTCAAAGGGCTTAGTTCTTTTAAGTCTTCTTACTATGTCCGTGGTGTCAAGGAGCTGGATAGCCTCGACGTTCACATGTTGAAGCAGCCTTTGTTCATGTGCTTTAGCGTGTTTTTTTATAACTTCACTAACAAGATTCACTCCTAGGTCTCGGTGGATGTCATCATTTCTAACGTACCAGGGAGCATTTACTATACTCCGAAGTACTTTATTTTGGAATCTTTGAATGATTTCAACGTTAGTTCGTTTTGTACAGCCCCAAAGTTGAATACCGTATGTCCATACAGGCATGAGTACTTGCTTGTATAAAAGTACTTTGTTGTACACTGACAAAGTAGAATGTCTGCCAAGTAGCCAGTAAATATTTTTGTAGCGTAGATCTAACGCTAGGCGTTTCTTTTTGACGTGAGTCTTCCAGCGAAGTTTTGCATCTAGCGTCATACCCAAGTATTTTGCCGTATTTTCATATGGTATAACACGACTGTTAATGTATACCGGTGTATGATCAGGTCCTTTGTTTGTGAAATCTATATGAGTCGATTTTGACTCATTCAATTTGATTCGCCATTTTTTTGTCCAATCGGCAATGGCATTGACGGCAATTTGTACCTTCTCAACTGCTTCTTTGTGAGTGACACCTGTAGCCATGATAGCTGTGTCGTCTGCAAAGGTAGCAATTATGCTGTTTTTTGTTTCAGGGATATCACAGGTGTACAATAGGTACAGAATAGGTCCAAGAACACTTCCCTGTGGTACACTAGCTTTTATTTCTTTGATATCTGAATAGATCCTCATGTCTCACTCTAAATGTCCTTCCTGTTAAATAAGATTCTAAAATGTCCACAAATTGTTTTGGGAGTATTTTACCTAATTTGTATATAAGGCCTCTATGCCACACCTTATCAAACGCCTGAGCTACATCTGGGAATACTGTAGAACAAACTTTCTTTTCTTCTAATGCTTTTTCGATAACATTGGTAATTCTATGAATTTGGTCTATTGTAGAATGTTTTTCTCTGAAACCGAATTGGTAATTAGGAATCAGTTCTCTATCTTCTATAATAGGTTTTAGACGCCTGAGTAGCAGTTTTTCGAATAATTTCGCTATGATTGGTAACAGTGAAATGGGTCTGTATGATGTTACTTCACTGGGTGGTTTTCCCGGCTTAGGTATCATGATAACTTCAGCAACTTTCCACACACTAGGCAATTGTTTTAGTCGAAAGGTGGCATTCATGAGGGTTGTTAGTTTTACTATGGCTTTACGTGGGAGATTTTGGAGAAGTTCGCCAGTGATTAAGTCGTATCCTGGCGATTTCTTTTTGGTTAACTTTTTGATCATGCTGTAATTTTCTTTTGGGGTTACTAGTTTTATTTCCAAGTCGTCATTGTAAGTCATGTCCAATGCTATGTTTTCAGAGCTGTCCTCACTGTTCGTTTGAAAAATTTGCTCTAAATGTTTTGCAAATATAGTCGCTTTCTGTTCATTACTTGTGGCCCATTTGCCATCTATTTTTTGAATAGGGGAAACGTGAGTGATGGGCTTATTAAAGCTATTAGTGGCTTTCCATAGTGAGTAATCTGATGTTCCATTACTTGAAAGTTGACTAAGGTAAGCATTTGTTGCATCATCCTGAAATTTCTGAATTACTCTACTTAATTTTTTTGTGAGTTTATTTAAGAGTGTTTTATCAGGTGGATATCTAAATGGTTGCCACTTTTGTCTCTGGACTCGCTTTATGGCTATAAGATTTCTTATTTCTGCTGGATATCTATGCGTTGCAACTCTTCTTTTCATGTCAGGTGTATTGCACCAGGCGCAGCTTTGTATGTCGGTAATAAATTTGGCTACTTCTTCATCCACTTGCTGTTTATATTTAAGAGGTACTTTCAGGACTATACTATTGTCTAAATAAGATTGAAAGCTCTTCCAGTCCGTGTTATTGTTTACTAGACTTGGGTTGCTTTCTCTTTGTATTATTGTCTCGCTTAGAGTTAATATAATAGGTGAATGATCGGAATGCATATCATATCCTTCTTCTATATTAAGGTATGAAGCTGACAGATTCTTGTAAATGAAGAAGTCAATCAGATCTGGTTGTTTTCGAACATCGGTAGGCCAGTAAGTGGGTTTCCCTGTTGAAATCACATTGCCTTGATTTCCCTGATAGCACATAGCAATTCTTTGCCCTTGGTGTTAGTTAGTCTGGATCCCCAATGTGTATTCTATATAATATATATTCTTAGCATTAAAATCACCTCCTAATATGAATGTGTTACCTAGAGCTTTCAATATATTTCTATACTCATCTGTTTTCAGTGCATACTTAGGTGAAATGGGAGCCCCTTATTTCGCAGAAAGAAATTTCATAGAATTTCGTTTCACAGAAAATGTTTCAATAATATTTGGTCCCTATATTTTTATTTCGAATATTATTGTTTCAAAAACAATTTACTACAATGAAACATATTTCACAGAAACACAATTGAATGAATTTTTAATCATATTTTTTTGTTTAATAAACTTATCAAAATGTAGAATTATTTTTAAAAGAATATTAAACCACCTTTATAATTTTCCAAATCACATTTATTTTTAACTGTAACATTTACAATTTTAATTTTTTTCCGATTGCTTGTAGTAATTTAATTTCTGAATAATTTCATATCAATATAGAATATCTTATCTTTCGCATATTTTGTTGCAAATTTGTTTGCTTGAATTCTTCTTTAAAATAAAATAAAATCAAATTGTTATTAAATTGTTAATAAAACGTCATTATAGTGAACACCCCGACTCAGATTACCCCGACTCGGATAGGTTAGGTTAGAAGGCTGAGGAGCCTTAGCCTTCGTGGTTTTTAATCACCCAAAAATAGGACCACCCAGAATCGTTTATTGTACTAATTTTTCGTTATATTAAAAAAAAGTATAGCTTCACCTGTAAATTATTTGACTGAAATGAACGGTATGAATTGAAACGTTTAGAAACTGTCACTTTGATAATATTATATTCTTGGTAATAAGTTATATATTAAATAAACAATATAATGATAAAGAATATTTGATTTGTTATTCTATGATATGATTATTCTAATGTTAAACTTTATGTGAAACAAAAATCAATGAATTAAAATTCTTTAAGGTAAGTATTCTGTATATTGATTATTCTATGAAACGAAATTATGCGAAACATTTTCTGTAAAACGAAATTATATAAAACAACGCACACCCAGGTGAAATGTATATAGCTGCTATAGTTATATGATGACGTTTGGTTCTGACCACAACGGCTATAGTTTGTACAAATTGTTCTTCGCATTTCTGTTCCAAATAATGGTAGATGTTCTCTTTAATAATAATGGCACTTCCGCCGCTCGCAGTGTTATTGGGATACAGTGCATGATATATTTTATAGCCTTTTATATGAATAAAGGATTCTCTGGTAAAGTGTGATTCCGATATGAGACACACATCAATTTTCTCTGTTAATAAGACTGCCTGTAACTCGTTTCGGTGCTTTAGGAGTCCGTTTGCATTCCACGTCATTATTTTTAGTGTGTTAGTCATTTTTGTTTTGAATAAACAGATGGTTGTGTAGTTTCTATGTTCCTCAACCTTTGATCAAATGAGGTTAACATGGTTAGGATTTTACTGATATTTTCTTCAGTAGTATTTCCAGTTTTAATTTGCAACGAAGGCTGTGACTCTGGCTGCGATGCTTTTATAATTTGGGCATAAGACACACAATTTGTTACCTTTAGGTGAGTAGATCGCAACGGTTGTTGTCTCTCAGCACCAGTGGTCAGAATGTTAGGTGGAGTTACTTTTCTTTTAGAAGCTTTATTTTTTAAATATTGCAGTTCTTTAGCTACCATACACCCTCTATAATTAGCCGGGTGGGGTTCGCCACAGTGAACACATTTAGGTTTTGTAGCTGTTGACTTTGTGCAGTCCTTGGTGAGGTGTTTACCAGTGCACTTCACACACCTAGGTTCCTTTGAACAATATTTTTGGGTAAGGCCATATGCTTGGCATCGTTTGCACTGTGGGATTAATTTATATGTTTTTAAAGGCTGTACTTTACAACCTAGTATGGTCTTAATACCATAGATATGGTTTATATCTTCATCTTTTTGAAATGATAACATAAACATATTTAAAGGTTCCTTAGTCCTCCAACTTAATTTATTTACCGCATCCTGGATTTTATAGCCTTTAGCATTTAGTTCTTCGACTATTCTGTTCGGCAAACATGATGAGTGTAGATTCTTAGCCATTACTCTTATCGGTCTGTCTTGCTTATTCTCATACGAGTGCCAGAGACAGTTATTTTGCAACAACAATTCAGTTATCCCTCTATATGAATCTTCATCCTTGGCGTTTATTTTGACGGTATCCCCGTTCATCATTTTTACCGTGAATGAATCTCTATTTAAACTAGTCAATAGAAGGTCGTAGAACTGCTGGTAGTTCTTAATATTTTCGACTATGACCGGTGGAGGTTGTGGTACTCTTTTTTCTTTTGGTTTCTCGGGCTTTGTACTGGCCTGAGATTCATTGAAGCTTACTCCCTGAGAAAGAGGAGACAGTGAAGTATTCAACTTTCTTTTTTTCCTACTTTTCTGTCGTACCCACTCTGTTTCTCTGGCAAGGTCCTCTTCGTCAGTACCATATTCGACTGCCTTTTGAGGTTTATCGCTCGTTGAATTTTCCCTCTCAGAAGTAACATTCTTTTGTTCCTGAATGACTTTCAGCTGGTGTTGCAGCGCTTCTATCTGACTACTAAGGTCTTTTACTAGTTGCTGCAGTTCTATGCGCTCATTCTGTTCCTCTTTATACCGGGTGTACAACTGATGTTCGAGTTCAGTTTTGAGGACTACTTTGTTTGGTGAAGCCATGATATAGTACAAGTTATAATTTAAAAAACTATAACTTACCATTTATTTGCACAATTATACATGATTCACTTACGGTGGAATGTAAGTCATCGCGGTGACCGGTTTGACAATAACACGCGTTGGAATAGGCTGCTGCGTCAACACTTTTACACGAGCGCGTACTTGTGCAAGAGCGTGTATGACGCGACCGTTCTCACTAGAAGTCGATCGACCACTTCTTACTTACTACTTACATAATACAGAATCAGTTCATATAATTGAGGCTTAAGCAACGTGGATGAATGCTCAATGTTTCGAAATGTCAGCCAGTCTATCATTTGCTGTTTTCTAGAATTACTATTCGGTGCAGGATTTTGTATTGAGTTATGATATGGTGCGTTGTCAACAACAACAACACTATTTGGTTGTAAGTTGGGTATTAATTGAGTTTGAATCCACCTTGAATAGTTGTCATAGTTCATATTGTCGTGGTAATCTCCACTTTTTTGGTTGGCTTTAAACATAAGCAATGCATTTGGTATAAAGCTATCCATACCACCGGCATGAACAATGATTAAGCGGTTACCTTTCGATATATGTTGCTTCAAACCTGAAGTGCTTCCATCTAACCAAGATTTCGAGAGGGTATGTGATGTATGTATATATGTTTCGTCGGTGTAAACAATTGGTTGGCGTTGTTCACGATATTCAGCAATTTTCATCAATTTTTTTTTTTTTATTATTACCAAATTAAACAATACAGGTATAATAACAATACAGTAGCATTAATAAACCACTGAGGTTTGTGATAAATACTACAGTCTACACTAAAAATAAAGTAAATCTATCAATATACTGACATACAAAAAAAAAAAAAACTGGGACTTAAGTTTGACCTTAATATTTGATGGTGATATTACATTTCTTAAATCGGAAGGTAGCTGATTTATAAACGTCGGTAGCAGATATTTCGATGTCCGTTCACCGTACATATTATTAGCGCTGGTGGTCTGAAGTTGGTTTCGAGCGACGGCCCTCGTGTATACAGGTTGTTGTATTTTTGTTTGTAACTCTTCGTTAAAAAATTCTTCTTTTAGTAAGATAAATCTAAATTGTGTTTGGATAGGTAGTACACTGCAATATTTAAATAATTTATGTTCGTCATTTTGGCATTGATCTTTAATTTTTTTGGTACAATATTCTTGAGAATGTTTATTTGGAGTTTGTAAATTTGATTGAGGTAAGTTTTATAAGTGCGACCGTAGCTACTGAGTCTGTATTGAATATATGATTCAGCCAGTGAGTTGTATAGCATTAGTTTTGTTTTATATGGTATGCGGTTTTTAATAATTTTAATATTAGCTAAGAACTGTCTCAACTTATTACAAACGTGTTCGATATGCTTCCCCAGTTAAATTTGGTATCAATTTCCAAACCCAAATACTTATACGAATTTACTATATCTATAAATGGGCAATTGCAGGCATTCAAATCATGCAGGCAGCTATGGTTGTGTGCGATTTTGCTCGCAGGGGGAATGCATTTATTGTATGGTGATTTTATTACGAGTACTTTAGTTTTATCCGAGTTTATTACAAGACCGGCATCATGGCACCATGTTAGTAGGGAGTTGAGATCAGTCTGCAACAGGTCGTGAGCTTTTTGTGGATTCCTGTCAGCTATTATGAGACATGTATCGTCTGCAAACTGATAACATGTGCAATGCTTGATACAATTACTCATGTCATTTACATATGCTAGAAAGTAAAAAGGTCCCAAGACTGATCCCTGAGCCGTACCCTTTGTAACTTCAATAGGTTTGCTCAGCGATTGACCAACCTTGACGGTAAATGTTCTACTATGAAGATAGTTTGCGCACCATTCTAAAAGGGGGCCACGTATTCCACAAAGGTTCAGTTTATTAATTATTTCCTTGTGATCTAGTGTATCAAATGCATGCGAAAAATCAATATGCACTGAATATATAGTCATTTTCTGGTTAAGGTACTCGTTTACTTGATCGCTGAACTTTGATAATAAGCCAGACGAACTTTTTCCAGTTTGAAAACCGAAAATCACGTCGTGTTTACTAAGAAATGCATGCATTTGTTGGCAAATATATTTTTCTACTATTTTGTCAATAGAAGGAAGTAGCGTAATAGGACGATAGTTAGCATACTCATCTCGTTTTCCTTTTTGAAAGACTGGTCTCACACATCCTAGTTTTAGCTCATTTGGGTATATTCCACACGTTACACTGCTATTTATCAGATTGGCTATAGCTTCTGATATAGCTAAACCTGTCATTTTAATATCTGATACTTTTATTTTATCTATTCCAGGTGCCTTGTTTGTATTTAATTTGTTTATAATTTTATGTATTTTATCCCCAGTAGCTTTATTAAAGTATAAGGAAGAGTTTAAAGGTTCACAAGTAGACTTATCTGAAAGTTTTTGGGTACAATTTGGAATTATGGTTCTTACAGCTTTGTCAAAACCTTTGGCAAAGTTGTCGGCAATCATTTTAGTGGTGAAACCCTGAGCATCAAAAGCTTTGTAAATCACTGCATCAATTGATTGTGTCACTCGCCCCAGTATCTGGTTAATAATTCCATATACTTTCTTAGTATTTTTAAAGTTTTTATTAATTTCGTTCATATAGGCATTTCTTCTACTTTCTAAAATTTTATGTACCTTGTTACGGGTCTTATTGTACTGCAACCTTAATTGTGCATCGTCAGGACTTTTTTCCAGGAGCAAAATAACGCATCCCGTTTGATACAGAGACGATTGACATTTTCATTGATCCAGGGTACCCTTGTTTTATAATTATTACTATGTTTATATTTCTTATAATTTTTTTCACAACTAGCAATATTGATAGCGTTTGATGTGAATTACGGATGAAGTCATAAATGTCGTTTGGGTTATCCTTACCCTTAGTTAAAAGCCAATTTACTTTTTTTAATTCGTCTCTCAATATTTCATTGTTAACTATTGTTTTTGTAACAGCCTGTATACACTTGGTAGGCGCGTCATGTGTGTGTGAACTTAGCAGATCATTGTCCAGCAGATCAAAAAAAAAAGTGAGTTCCTTTCGCATGCAGCTGAGTTCTATAGTTCCTGATGGTTTTTAGAAATAGTTCTGGCGTTTTTACCCCAAAAATTGTCAATTAAAAAAATGATCTGCTAACTTCACGTAGCAGATCACTTTGCAGCAGATCAAAAAAAAAGGTGAGTTCCTTTCGCATGCAGCTGAGTTCTATAGTTCCTGATGGTTTTTAGAAATAGTTCTGGCGTTTTTACCCCAAAAATTGTCAATAAAAAAAATGATCTGCTAACTTCACGTAGCAGACCACTTTGCAGCAGATCAAAAAAAAGGTGAGTTCCTTTCGCATGCAGCAGAGTTCTATACTTCCTGATAGTTTTTAGAAATAGTTCTGGCGTTTTTACCCCAAAAAATGTCAATTAATGAATTGATCTGCCAACTTCCCGTAGTAGATCACTTTGCAGCAGATCAAAAAAAAGGTGAGTTCCTTTCGCACGCAGCTGAGTTCTATACTTCCTGATAGTTTTTAGAAATAGTTCTGGCGTTTTTACCCCAAAAAATGTCAATTAAAGAAATGATCTGCTAACTTCCCGTAGTAGATCACTTTGCAGCAGATCAAAAAAAAAGGTGAGTTCCTTTCGCATGCAACTGAGTTCTATAGTTCCTGATTGTTTTTAGAAATAGTTTTGGCGTTTTTACCCCAAAAAATGTCAATTAACAAAATGATCTGCTAACTTCCCGTAGTAGACCACTGCGCAGCAGATAAAAAAAAAGGTGAGTTCCTTTCGCATGCAGCAGAGTTCTATACTTCCTGATAGTTTTTAGAAATAGTTCTGGCGTTTTTACCCCAAAAAATGTCAATTAAAAAAATGATCTGCTAACTTCACGTAGCAGATCACTTTGCAGCAGATCAAAAAAAAGGTGAGTTCCTTTCGCATGCAGCTGAGTTCTATAGTTCCTGATAGTTTTTAGAAATAGTTCTGGCGTATTTACCCCCAAAAATGACAATTAACAAAATGATCTGCTAACTTCACGTAGCAGATCACTTTGCAGCAGATCAAAAAAAAGGTGAGTTCCTTTCGCATGCAGCTGAGTTTTATAGTTCCTGATTGTTTTTAGAAATAGTTCTGGCGTTTTTACCCCAAAAAATGTCAATTAACAAAATGATCTGCTAACTTCCCGTAGTAGATCACTTTGCAGCAGATCAAAAAAAAGGTGAGTTCCTTTCGCATGCAGCTGAGTTCTATACTTTCTGATAGTTTTTAGAAATAGTTCTGGCGTTTTTACCCCCAAAAAATGTCAATTAAAGAATTGATCTGCTAACTTCCCGTAGTAGATCACTTTGCAGCAGTTCAAAAAAAAAAAAGGTGAGTTCCTTTCGCATGCAGCTGAGTTCCATACTTCCTGATAGTTATTAGAAATAGTTCTGGCGTAGTTACCCCAAAAAATGACAGTTAACAAAATGATCTGCTAACTTCCCGTAGCAGATCACTTTGCAGCAGATCAAAAAAAAGGTGAGTTCCTTTCGCATGCAGCTGTGTTCTATACTTCCTGATAGTTTTTAGAAATAGTTCTGGCGTATTTACCCCCAAAAATGACAATTAACAAAATGATCTGCTAACTTCACGTAGCAGATCACTTTGCAGCAGATCAAAAAAAAAGGTGAGTTCCTTTCGCATGCAGCTGAGTTCTATAGTTCCTGATAGTTTTTAGAAATAGTTCTGGCGTAATTACCCCAAAAAATGACAATTAACAAAATGATCTGCTAACTTCCCGTAGCAGATCACTTTGCAGCAGATCAAAAAAAAGGTGAGTTCCTTTCGCATGCAGCTGAGTTCTATAGTTCCTGATAGTTTTTAGAAATAGTTCTGGCGTATTTACCCCAAAAAATGACAATTATCAAAATGATCTGCTAACTTCCCCTAGCAGATCACTTTGCAGCAGATCAAAAAAAGGTGAGTTCCTTTCGCATGCAGCTGAGTTCTATACTTCCTGATAGTTTTTAGAAATAGTTCTGGTGGTTTTACCCCAAAAAATGTCAATTAACAAAATGATCTGCTAACTTCCCGTAGTAGATCACTTTGCAGAAGATCAAAAAAAAAAGGTGAGTTCCTTTCGCATGCAGCTGAGTGCTATACTTCCAGATAGTTTTTAGAAATAGTTCTGGCGTTTTTACCCCAAAAAATGTCAATTAAAAAAATGATCTGCTAACTTCACGTAGCAGATCAAAATAAAAGGTGAGTTCCTTTCGCATGCAGCTGAGTTCTATAGTTCCTGATAGTTTTTAGAAATAGTTCTTGCGTTTTTACCCCAAAAAATTTCAATTAAAAAAATGATCTGCTAACTTCACGTAGCAGATCACTTTGCAGCAGATCAAAAAATAACGTGAGTTCCTTTCGCATGCAGCTGAGTTCTATAGTTCCTGATAGTTTTTAGAAATAGTTCTGGCGTATTTACCCCAAAAAATGACAATTAACAAAATGACCTGCTAACTTCCCGTAGCAGATCACTTTGCAGCAGATCAAAAAAAAGGTGTGTTCCTTTCGCATGCAGCTGAGTTCTATAGTTCCTGATAGTTTTTAGAAATAGTTCTGGCGTATTTACCCCAAAAAATGACAATTAACAAAATGATCTGCTAACTTCCCGTAGCAGATCACTTTGCAGCAGATCAAAAAAAAGGTGAGTTCCTTTCGCATGCAGCTGAGTTCTATACTTCCTGATAGTTTTTAGAAATAGTTCTGGCGTTTTTACCCCAAAAAATGTCAATAAAAAAATGATCTGCTAACTTTGCAGCAGATCAAAAAAAAGGTGAGTTCCTTTCGCATGCAGCTGAGTTCTATACTTCCTGATTTCCTGATTCCTGGTAGTTAGCAGATCATTTTTTTAATTGAAATTGTTTGGGGTAAAAACGCAAGAACTATTTCTAAAAACTATCAGGAACTATAGAACTCAGCTGCATGCGAAAGGAACTCACCTTTTTTTTGATCTGCTGCAAAGTGATCTGCTACGGGAAGTTAGCAGATCATTTTGTTAATTGTCATTTTTTGGGGTAAATACGTCAGAACTATTTCTAAAAACTATCAGGAAGTATAGAACTCAGCTGCATGCGAAAGGAACTCACCTTTTTTTTGATCTGCTGCAAAGTGATCTACTACGGGAAGTTAGCAGATCATTTTGTTAATTGACAATTTTTGGGGTAAATACGCCAGAACTATTTCTAAAAACTATCAGGAAGTATAAAACTCAGCTGCATGCGAAAGGAACTCACCTTTTTTTTGATCTGCTGCAAAGTGATCTACTACGGGAAGTTAGCAGATCATTTTGTTAATTGACAAATTTTGGGGTAAAAACGCCAGAACTATTTCTAAAAACTATCAGGAACTATAGAACTCAACTGCATGCGAAAGGAACTCACCTTTTTTTTTGATCTGCTGCAAAGTGATCTGCTACGGGAAGTTAGCAGATCATTTTGTTAATTGTCATTTTTTGGGGTAAAACCGCCAGAACTATTTCTAAAAACTATCAGGAACTATAGAACCAGCTGCATGCGAAAGGAACTCACCTTTTTTTTTGATCTGCTGCAAAGTGATCTACTACGGGAAGTTAGCAGATCATTTTGTTAATTGACAAATTTTGGGGTAAAAACGCCAGAACTATTTCTAAAAACTATCAGGAACTATAGAACTCAGCTGCATGCGAAAGGAACTCACCTTTTTTTTTGATCTGATGCAAAGTGATCTGCTACGGGAAGTTAGTAGATCATTTTGTTAATTGTCATTTTTTGGGGTAAAACCGCCAGAACTATTTCTAAAAACTATCAGGAACTATAGAACCAGCTGCATGAGAAAGGAACTCACCTTTTTTTTTGATCTGCTGCAAAGTGATCTGCTACGTGAAGTTAGCAGATCATTTTTTTAATTGACATTTTTTGGGGTAAATACGCCAGAACTATTTCTAAAAACTATCAGGAAGTATAGAACTAAGCTGCATGCGAAAGGAACTCACCTTTTTTTGATCTGCTGCAAAGTGATCTGCTACGGGAAGTTAGCAGATCATTTTGTTAATTGACAATTTTTGGGGTAAATACGCCAAAACTATTTCTAAAAACTATCAGGAACTATAGAACTCAGCTGCATGCGAAAGGAACTCACCTTTTTTTTTATCTGCTGCAAAGTGATCTGCTACGGGAAGTTAGCAGATCATTTTGTTAATTGTCATTTTTTGGGGTAAAACCACCAGAACTATTTCTAAAAACTATCAGGAACTATATAACCAGCTGCATGCGAAAGGAACTCACCTTTTTTTTTGATCTGCTGCAAAGTGATCTGCTACGTGAAGTTAGCAGATCATTTTTTTAATTGACATTTTTTGGGGTAAATACGCCAGAACTATTTCTAAAAACTATCAGGAACTAAGCTGCATGCGAAAGGAACTCACCTTTTTTTTGATCTGCTGCAAAGTGATCTGCTACGGGAAGTTAGCAGATCATTTTGTTAATTGTCATTTTTTGGGGTAAATACGCCAGAACTATTTCTAAAAACTATCAGGAAGTATAGAACTCAGCTGCATGCGAAAGGAACTCACCTTTTTTTTGATCTACTGCAAAGTGATCTGCTACGGGAAGTTAGCAGATCATTTTGTTAATTGTCATTTTTTTGGGGTAAATACGCCAGAACTATTTCTAAAAACTATCAGGAAGTATAGAACTCAGCTGCATGCGAAAGGAACTCACCTTTTTTTTGATCTGCTGCAAAGTGATCTACTACGGGAAGTTAGCAGATCATTTTGTTAATTGACAATTTTTGGGGTAAAAACGCCAGAACTATTTCTAAAAACTATCAGGAACTATAGAACTCAGCTGCATGCGAAAGGAACTCACCTTTTTTTTTGATCTGCTGCAAAGTGATCTGCTACGGGAAGTTAGCAGATCATTTTGTTAATTGTCATTTTTTGGGGTAAATACGCCAGAACTATTTCTAAAAACTATCAGGAACTATAGAACTCAGCTGCATGCGAAAGGAGCACACCTTTTTTTTGATCTGCTGCAAAGTGATCTACTACGGGAAGTTAGCAGATCATTTCTTTAATTGACATTTTTTGTGGTAAAACCGCCAGAACTATTTCTAAAAACTATCAGGAAGTATAGAACTAAGCTGCATGCGAAAGGAACTCACCTTTTTTTGATCTGCTGCAAAGTGATCTACTACGGGAAGTTAGCAGATCATTTTGTTAATTGACAATTTTTGGGGTAAAAACGCCAGAACTATTTCTAAAAACTATCAGGAACTATAGAACTCAGCTGCATGCGAAAGGAACTCACCTTTTTTTTTGATCTGCTGCAAAGTGATCTGCTACGGGATGTTAGCAGATCATTTTGTTAATTGTCATTTTTTGGGGTAAAAACGCCAGAACTATTTCTAAAAACTATCAGGAAGTATAGCACTCAGCTGCGTGCGAAAGGAACTCACCTTTTTTTTGATCTGCTGCAAAGTGATCTACTACGGGAATTTAGCAGATCATTTTGTTAATTGACAATTTTTGGGGTAAATACGCCAGAACTATTTCTAAAAACTATCAGGAACTATAGAACTCAGCTGCATGTGAAAGGAACTCACCTTTTTTTGATCTGCTGCAAAGTGATCTGCTACGGGAAGTTAGCAGATCATTTCTTTAATTGACAATTTTTGAGGTAAAAACGCCAGAACTATTTCTAAAAACCATCAGGAACTATAGAACTCAGCTGCATGCGAAAGGAACTCACCTTTTTTTTTGATCTGCTGCAAAGTGATCTGCTACGTGAAGTTAGCAGATCATTTTTTTAATTGACATTTTTTGGGGTAAAAACGCCAGAACTATTTCTAAAAACTATCAGGAACTATAGAACTCAGCTGCATGCGAAAGGAACTCACTTTTTTTTTTGATCTGCTGGACAATGATCTGCTAAGTTCACACACACGCGCGTCATCAACGCAGGTAACAATGACTGCTCGATGGTCGGCTAGTACGATATCTAACACCGCCGAGTACGAAACAAATGTGGGGAATCGTGTAAAAATGTGGTCAATGCAAGATTTAGTGATAATATTTAGTTTTTTTTCTATTCGGGTGTAGTCGGATACTCCACACATTAATCCGTGCTCGCTAAGTGTTTCTAGATATATATATTTGTGGGATGATATGGATTTTAGGTCAACATTAGTTTCGCCGATTACTAGTAGATTTTGTTTTGAGTCTAACTGAGAAATATATGTACCAAGCTCCTTAACAAATATTCGTTTATTGGTGTTTGGTGGTTTATAGATGGCACACACAACTATGTTCTGATTAGAATTTATTTTTACAATGCCTGTTAGACTTTCAAACATAAAACTTTTTTGCTGGAATAAAGTGAACTTAATATGATTTTTGACATAAACAATAATGCCTCCACCTTTTTTACCACTTCGTAGTTGTGAGAATAAATTATAACTAGGGATGTTATAAAGGTTTACAACTGAATCGGAAATGCCAGCTTCAGTAATTACAATAACGTCTAGCGGAAAGGTGCAATTATGCACGATTTGCAGTAATTTGGTAAAGTTTTTCTTAAGTGATCTAATATTAATATGTAAACATGAGAAACTTATATGACTTTTAGGAGGTAGTTGTTGGAAGTAGTCACTAGTATTACTACAGTTATATATTTATTTGATTTGAGTATCCAAAATGAGATTTTACAGTGTAGGTATATAAACAGCTTACAAATTTTATAATGAAGTGGAGTCGTTATGTGATTTCAAAATTTGGTTTATATCTTCTATTGAGCGAATGTAATAAATTTTACTATTGTTATACTTCCTAACGCAAACTTTACCATCTTTACACCAAATGAAGTAATGAGACTTAGCTAATTTCTGTTTTACGTTATACAACAAGGTTTTCAAATACTTGGTAAGAGCTTCTCTAATGTAGACTCTATCCTCCGCTCTCTCCTTTGGA
The DNA here is from genome assembly GCA_946251805.1 of Cybosia mesomella. NCBI lineage: Eukaryota > Metazoa > Arthropoda > Insecta > Lepidoptera > Erebidae > Cybosia > Cybosia mesomella. The sequence goes on from OX276397.1 coordinate 12,457,088, forward strand.
ACTTCTGGATTCAATACTCCCAGGGTGAGGCACTTTGCCTTACCAGCATCAATCCACTTCCTCTGAACCAACTTTGTCTTCATCTCTAGGATAATAGGTCCTGGCCTTTCCTTGGGTCCTGGTAAGCGACGGGAAGTAAGTATATCACCCGCATCCATTTCTAGTTTGTCAGCGAGGACCTCTATAGTTAACCCGAGGGCTTCAGGGGTAGTTTCAGGTATTCCAGCGATTTCCAAGGAGCTAGTCAGCGCTTTTTGCTCGACCGTTTTCATTTCTTGTTCTAAAGCAGCTACTCTAAGCTCTAAATTCTTATTTTTATTTTGAAGATCTTGGCTTTTGTGTTCAAGATCTTTGATTTTTGAATTTTGGTTTTTTATAGACTGCTCCATGTTGTTGATTTGGTCACCGTAAAACTCTAGTGCGGATTCAAGATTACTTATCTCCTCACGGAATGTCTTCTTTAATTCTCGGCTTATATCTTGCACAAGTTTTTGTGTATCTAAGGCTATCGAGGAACCTTTGCCGGATTTATCTTCATCGGCGTCATCGTCTGGAATCAAGAACGATGACCTACGAGAGACGTTCTTCATACAGTCCTCGCAGCTCCATTCAATACCCGGGGAATTTCGAAGAGTATTAAGTTGGTTATTGGACAGTTTAGAACATGTCGGATCAGCATGTACTATCTTCTCACATCTGCTACATTCCAGGCCGGGAAGTTTTTTGGTAATGTTTTTATTGCACTTTAAACACTTTTTAAATGCCATTGTGGGTAGGGTTAGATTTTATTTAACGATAACTGCGCACAACCTTTCACTCTGGCACATCAACGTAGACTTAATTAATTAGTAGATTAATTATTAGAATTAATTCGCAAGTATCTAATGTCGTGTTTTTCCATAAGAAGTTTCCGGTTATCTTCTGTTTGCTTCCAATTAAAACCTAATGACATGACGTGTTTTCGTAACGTGCTGACACAACCTTTATAATCGATATCTTCTTTAAATTTTGCGTGCAAAGTTTTCAAAGTGGGAACTTCTTTATTTGTGATGTGGAAGTCATGAATTGTTCTTCTGATAACTTGCTGATCAAAGTTATCGATTACTATTGTAGGTTTACGATTCGGTTTCTTTTTAGGAGATTTAAATGTTAGTTCCTGATCTGAAGGACGACATTTGCTTTCTGATACTACCTTTCTGACGGATGCTATTGAAATTCCTGTTGATTTAGCAACTAATTGAGTGGGGGTCATAATACTGCTCGGGTTGTTATTACACTCATTTTCGAAATATTTGTACAAACAGTACAAAACTTCTTTAGTTTGAGAAATCAAAGGCTTGCCTCGACCATGTTTTAACACTGGAGCCATTTTGAATTAACAATCACCAGTATTAGTGAGGGGGCTGGTAGCAGAGCTGCTTCGGAATCATTGCTCCGGCTACGTTCGCGTACACCGACAATGTATATAACTCAAATTTGAAAAAAGTGTTAGATGCGTCTTTTTTTCTATCGGGGGCAGTATAGTAGGTCCGCTTCCACAGGACATTTATAATAAAAATACATTTTGACCTTACAATGCGAATTATCAAAATTCACAGAGGCTTATCCATTAGTCAATAAGGATACGGTAAGTGTAGCTTGTGCTTTCGTTGATAATTTTATTTTAAGATTTGGCATACCTAGAGAAACAGCAACCGATCGAGGGTCTGAGTTTATATCCAGTACTATGAAGGAGATATGTCAACTCTTAAAAATAAATAAATTTTCATCCACAGCCTATCATCATGAAAGCATAGGAGCATTAGAAAACAATCATAAAACAATGGGTGCATATCTAAGGATAAATTGTGAGAATCGGGTAAATGCATGGAGTACTTGGTTGCCATACTGGTGATTTTCCTATAATAATACAGTACATACGGAAACCAAGTACACCCCGCACGAGTTAGTGCTCGGAAAGCGTTGTGTGTTGCCAACTAATTTACAAGGAAACATCGTGGATCCTTTATATGCTCATGACAACTATGCCCTTGAACTAAAATATCGGTTACAATTAGCTCAGAAGGATGCACATAGTAATTTAATTACCAGTAAAGTTATTAGAAAATGTAATTATGATAGAAATATAAAGCCAGTATACTATAAAACAGGTGATTTGTTATTGTTAAAAAATATATCAGATAGTAAAATGGATCCTATGTATACGGCACCCTATGTTGTAATTGATGAATTGAATTGTAATGTAAAAATAATGAAGGACGGAAAAGAATATGTAACTCATAAAAATCGAACTAAACTATACAAAAGTTTGTAATAAGTTTTTTTTTTTTATTTATGTCGTAATTTGTAATCAGTTTAATTTTTTTTTCAATTTTGTCATATACTTGTATTTTTCTTTACGCATATTTATACACTTTATAAAACACATAATAAATTGAATTATTAATGTTTTTTACTTAATCATTCTACTTACTTTAATTCTATAAGAGGCCTACGCAGGGTCAACCTTTTGTATTTCACATAAATAAAAATAATAATATGTATAGTTATTATTTTTTTAATTAAAGGGGAAGGTGTGATGTAGTGTGTACTTAGATACTAAATATTCTACATACTTGTAACCTAGTATAATATTCCATGATTAATCTCAAATATAAGCAGTATACAATCAGACCTCGTTCGTTTCATTTCGTCTCCCAACACCCTGCCTTACAGGGGTTCGCGTCTGCCGGATCAATTAGAAGGTTACAACATTTGCTACCAATTGCCACAAAAATTGCGCTTGCAAACTCTTTACTTCTTTCAATCGTAGATTATGCGGATTTTAGCAACTTGGGTTTGACAGAGAACCAACTTGACAAACTTGAACGTCTTCAAAACGTTTGTGTTCGTGTTATACTTGGTCTTCGCAAGTTTGATCATGTATCACAGTTCTGTACCCAGCTTAAGTGGTAATCCATAAGATCTCGTCGGAATGCACATATTCTCTCCCTGCTATACAATATATTGTTCAGCCCTATAACACCTTCTTATAAAAGAACGCTTTCAGCACAGATTAATAATCTGTGCTGATACTCACGTATCAGTTCCTTTCTGATACGCATGAGAAGTGTTTACGATCATCAGTGAACCTAATTTTAAAAATGCCAATGCATTTCACAGGCTTTTTTGATAATTCTTTTACTATTACAGCAGTTCGCCTGTGGAATAAATTACCGGTTGAAATAAGACCAGCTGAAAAAAAAGAATGGTCAAGGAGCATTATTTGTCCACTGTTTCACGTGTAACATAGACAACATCCTATGTAAAAGTATGTATATTATGTTATTATATCTGTTTAAGTGTGTATATATTTAAGTACCTAGGTATGTTTATAATTATGTATTTATATAAGTATGTTTATATTATAATCATTCAATAGCACGCCAACAAAATACCGAGCACTCCAACCAATATTTCCATCCAAAGGTTGCCTGGCAGAAATTGCGTTAAGCGATAAGGCATTGTACTTTTCTTTTCTTTTTAATTTCTGTTGTAATTCAATTCAATTGGCGTACAATAAAGTATAAAATAAATAAAGAATTATTAGTGGTCAAAGAGCTTACCGTAGTCTTCAAATCAAGTTTGTATTTCGCTATGAGATGAGACGTGACAATTGCTACGTTATATAGCAATGCTTGTTCTCTGTGCTAAAAAAATCGACCTTCTAGTCACGAGAAGCGTCGATTATACGCGTCGCAAGATCCCTGAAGAGATTACTTATAATATTTCATAGAGTGTGGATCCTAGAATAGCAGATTATATTAATTAAGGTTTACGGCGATACTTTTTCATATAATTCTTCTTACTATCTTGGTCCTGACCATAAATGATGTGAAATTAAAAATTCGAATGTTAAAATCCTTGATGACTTGATTTTAGATAGAAATGACATTTTGTGCTGTCAATTTATTTAAATCGGAACCCATGAGATTTTTCGTTGGGATAAATATTAACTGTGAACATATTGCCAGTAGAAACTGGTAAAAAGATACTGTATAAATGGCACGCAAAAAGTAAGTTTATGTTATTTGAATTATATAATTTGTTTTTTTTATTGAATAATCTTATTTTTTGTTCGTGCGGAAATATCCCCAGAGCATCCCCTCCTCCGCCAGCCAGCGGAGGTGGTTATGTCGGATTCGAACCGAATAAAACCGCACGTAGTCTTGGCTCTTCAGAATTCCACAATCTATTCATTTTTATTGTATACTTAACTGAAAAACTATCACACTTGTTTGGTTTGGGCTTTGACATAGTATATATATCCATCCAAATTCATGAAAAAATAATTTTCTCTATAAAAAACTGGCTTCAAAACTATTACTAGGTAGAAATTATGTATTTATATAAGTATGTTTAAATTCAATAGCACGCCAACAAAATACCGAGCACTCCAACCAATATTTCCATACAAAGGTTTCTGGGAGAAATTGCGTTAAGCGATTGTAGCCCATTGTATTTTTCTTTTATTTTTAATTTCTGTTGTAATTCAATTCAATGGGCGTACAATAAAGTATAAAATAAAGAAATAACATTTCGCGGGCCCTCCTAAAGCAGAGGTGCTCATCGCTGGCACAAGTGGGGGATTCCACATGTGAAAAAGTGTGGACACACACACACATATACCACGGTGTGGAACCTAAGATAGAAACACGCTTGTACGGTACGACTACATACAGAAAGCACAGCTAATAGACATCTCTATTCCTAGACAGCACTTTTCATCGAAAATTTTGTTGATAGAAAACATTGTTTGTAGACATCTCGGTACATAGGAAGCACTGTACACAGAGATTTGTTTGTAGACATCTCGGTACATAGGAAGCACTGTACACAGATATCTCTCTTCATAAATAGCACTTCTTGCCGGTAAAAAATTATATTCGAAAAATAAGTAAAGTGGGTTAGGTTAGGTTAGAACTGTGACCCCAACAGAGCGCGAGCCGAGCGAGCGAAGCGAGCGTGCCGCGGCTGCGGCCGACGAAGCGCCGGAACCACTAGTCCGAAAAGTTTGCGGTAAGAAGTGCTATCTATGCAGAGAGATCTTTTTTATCTTAGGTTCCACATATTTAGATTCTATATACAACAATCCTCCCTCATTGATGATAAAAAATTTTAAAACAACTTCTTATAATCGACCTTTGGGATGCTTCGCAACCGTATACGCGACAAGGGAATATGCCTTCAGATGTCTGGTCTCGATAACTCCCTTTCTGGGTTTTCACTACTGCCTGTTGATGCACCTTGTAGACCTCACCTCATAGACAACACTCGGCATAGACGATGTTGCTACCTCCGTGGAGTCGCGTGAACAGTGGACTGTAGGCAATGAAAGCGGCGAGGAGACGGCCTCCTGGGCTTTCTGGGATTACACTTCATCTCCTCCCCCATCCTGTGTGTCTAGTGCTGCTACCTATGATGCTAGGCAGGTATCATCCCCGCTTGACGATCCTTCCAAATCACTGTCGGTGTCGCACAACGCATCCCAATCGGTTACAGTGCCTTTATATAAAACTAATTGATTTTGGTTTGCTTACATTGCCTTTACAAAAAATATACTTAACAATGTAGATAACTGCGCCTTTACGCTTTATAATGATACCAATACAATGGTTTTTATATAAAACCTTATAGCCAATACAAAATGTTTGTTCATTTTTTCCCCCATACGTTTCAATATGTGAACACTGTTTCTTTTTCACTGAATTAGCAATTATTTCGGGCGAACATGACTCACGGTTAAAAAAAATCTAACCGCGAACTTAATATTCTACCGTAAACTGCGTGAGTGGGTGACTATCCTGTGGCACTGTGGATTGAATTCCTATAATCAAAAATGTATTCGAAAAGATTCAATTTGGCTTGGCGAAAATTATTTTTAGCTTAAAACTATTATTATTATTTCCTTTATTACATTTTAAACACATATAAATTATATTTTTAAATACATTCCATATATATAAAAAAAAAAACAAATATATTTAAAAATAAAAAAAATAGTAGCCCACCGGCATCGGGTACAGGGACCAAGCTACCGGTGGTTAGGGCTCCAGACAGAGGAATCTCCTCACAATACGTGCCGTGTCGAGGAGCACTGCCTTCTGCATCAAGCCCTTGACCCAACTGCCTAACGCGAGCCTCTGGAGATGTTGTTCGAGGCTCTTGGCAATCAGTCCGTGAACCGATACAACTATCGGAACAATAATCGCCGAATCCACACTCCACATGTCGACAACCTCGTGAGCCAAATCCAAATATTTAATTTGTTTTTCTTTTTCGGCTTTCACAAGATTCTCGTCATGTGGAATGGTGATATCGATAATTATTGCGCGGCGCTCTGACCGATCTATCAACACTATATCAGGTTTATTAGCTACAATATTCCTATCAGTGATGATAGATCGATCCCAGTACAACGTGATGTGCCCATTTTCGAGAACTGCGTCGGGCACATACCTATAGTACGGTACCTCTGATTCCACAAGGTTGTACTTTAGAGCAAGCTGTTGATGAACAATCCTGGCTACTTGGTTATGTCTATGCAAATACTCGCCGTTGGCAAGACGAGAACAACCAGAAATTATATGTCTAAGGGATTCTCCGGGATGGTGGCACGCCCGACATATGTCAACCGTCCCCTTATAATTATTATTATTTAACTATCTTAAAATAGCTCTCGGCTTCCCCATTACTGCAAGGGTGAATGGGTGGGGAACTCATGTGCGAAATGTTGTTAAGAGATACAAAACTGGTTGAATATTCGGGACGTAAACGCCTGTACCATTATCACTAACCAACATTTCTGGTACTCCGAATCTTGACATAAAAAAGCTTATCAATTACTGCTAACGACGTTGAAGTAGTTTTCGTATCGTAAATTTCTACCCATTTCGAATACGCATCCACTATAATCAAGAAGATATTACCGTTTACAGGCTCCAAAAAATCTATCTGTATCCTACTGAAAGGATGCGATGGATAAGTACTTCCAGGGACGGAGCAGGGTGCGCGTCGGGGAGGCTCGTAATTGTGTACAGATGGCGCACGAGTATATCAATTTCTCTAAGGCTTCGTCAATGCCTGGAAAACAAAATCGGGCCCGCACGGCCGCTTTTTCGGGATTTTCTTTAGAAAGGCCCTATTGCTATCGAGTTGTCGTCGTCGACGTCGTCGACCTCGTCGTTGCCAATTTTCTGTCACGGTTTTGGGTATGAAGGAGATGAGCTATCGAGTTGCTGTTTTCGGTAATATATTCGTGCTGGGGTGAACCATTGCAAGATAAAGAAAAAATCGCAAAAAAAAAAAACTTGTTTTTTACTATACCTAAGTGAGAAATATGTAATTCCGAAATAATCCTTCGTCGTAGCCCCTCGGGTAAGACTATTTTGTGACCTCTCATTATAACCCCGTTTTAATACGAAAGCTGTAACCAAAAATAAAAATACGGTTTTAACCTTACATCCACAATGTTCCTAGGTCAGCCGTTAATTATATAGCTAACCACTCTTAAAACACTTTTCTTGCTCCAATTCATTTAACGTTACCGGTAAACTATTATCTATAACAAAGTTAATATACGCGGCCACTCGCATGAGTCATAATACTCTCGCACCAATGCGGCAGCGATGCCCGTTGGCCCCACCTTCTTAACGTCGGTGTTTACCTGCGGCTCCGGTAGACTCGCCCGAGACAAATAATCCGCACTATTATCACTACTTCGCACATATTCTATAGTATAATTATAAGCACTCAGAAATAATGCCTATCGCTGAAGTCTATTTGCTGATACTTCAGGAATACCTTCATACGAGCCGAATATGGACGGTAAAGGCTTGTGGTCCGTTCGTAACTTAAAAGGGTTAGACCTAGCATACAAGTATTGGTGAAACCGCCTGACCCCAAAGATCATAGTGGTAGCCTCTTTCTGTATTTTAGCGTTGTTTTTCTCTGCTGCGTTTAGAGTGCGCGATGCGAAGGTGATGGGTCGTTCCGACCCGTCTGCTTCAACCTGTGACAGCACTGCACCGAACCCGGTAGGTGAAGCATATACGGTTAATATTAGTTTTACATTAGGATCAAAATGGGTTAACACTTGTTCTGAAATTAGGAGTTAAATGCTTTGTTCTATAACGGGCCCCGGTCCCAGCTCCATTTAGTCTTTTTTTTGAGTAAATCATATTGGGGAGACAGAATACTAGAAACATTTTTAACAAAATTTCTATAATAATTTACCAGTCCCAAAAACGACTAACGATATCTGGTACCGGCGCTTCGCTTATCGCTTTAACCTTTTCCGGTGATTTCTGGAGGCCTTGTCTAGCTATTGTGTATCCAAGATAATTTATGTTATTTTTAAAAAACTCACATTTATACTTTTGCAAGACTAAACCCTGCCTCTTGCAGTTTCCCGAGTACTGTGGTAAGCCTCTGCAGATGTACGTCTCTGTTAAGTTCCGTCACGAGCACAGAGTAATACGTAGGCAGAGAACCTCTTCCATATACGCGAGGAGTCCCTCCATTGCCCTCTGAAAAATAGCTGGGGCACTAGAGAGCCCGAAAACCAAGCGATTATATCTAAATAAACCCTGATGTGACTTGATCATGTTAAGTTTTGGGAATCCTCATCCAACAAAAAATTACTGTAGGCTATTGATAGAATTGTTGACCCTCGTACATTGTCGGTAACGGATATTATTCCACAATTAACTGTTTGTTTATAATAACCGAGTAGCTTACGCGCAGTCTAACAGTACCATTGCGCTTTAATATGGGGATAATAGGTGACGCATACTCTGGAGTCCCAACTGGCTTTAATACTCAACTAAATGATCTAATTCCTTATTGACTTTATCTTTTAGGAAATGCACAAACTATTGGCCGCGCTTTAAAAAATACCGGCTTCGAATCCGGTTTTACTGGCAAACTGACTTTATATTTATTTATTTATTTACATGATGTTAGCAATATAAGCTTACAGTATACACCAAAACGCTTATATGCTATATGTTACAGATTAGATTATTAAAGGCCACTAATTTGTCAGAAAAAAAAAAGGAAAATCTGAAAAACGGACTGAAAATTTTCTAACAAGTTATCTGTACAGTATTGGTTAAAAACGTACATGGTACAATTTTTAGTTTAAATCGTGAAATGAAATCACTTCCTACTAACGGCGGACCCCCATCGTGAATCACGTAAACATCAAGCTAGTGTGTTTGATGCGAATACGTAACTGGTAGCAGTGTTACCCCAGTGCACTTAATTTTGTTCCCAACGTATGTTAATATTTTTTTATTTGTTGGTGATAATGGTATACTTGAAAAAAAACTTAATATAAGTAGCACTCGAGATAACCGTCATCGCCAACCCGCTATCTATTTCAAATTGAATGTGTACCCCCAGAATTGTCACCGTTTCTAACATGGGTTCACCGTGTAAACATGAAATTTTAAAAATATTACCGTCGTTGACATTATCCGTGACCACGTAATTATATGCTACCAAGTACCTTAAAGATGACCTTGCATTTTACACTTTTACCATTTGTACTTTTACAAAACGGCACTTTGCAGATGTATGATTTGAACCACCGCATACGGAACACTTTCCTCTGTCTACCACCTGTTACCTCCTGTTTGATTTTATACAGCTGATCTGGTTGTCCCGCTGGTTGGTCCACTGGCTGCGCGGCGGCCACCCCGATGCTAGCGCTTCGCTGCAACTCCGCCAGCTCAATAGTATTAGCCAGTGTTAGGTCTGTCAGGTCCTTAGCGAACAGCTTGCACATCTCACGGCTCATTGCGGGTTTTATTTACATTTTATCATAGTTGCATCCGTGGAAAACCTTCAAACCACTTCACGCCGAAGCGTTGAGGGTTTGGTGCGCGATGCACTTTTTATGGGGCATGACAGCAAGCTGGGGAAAGGCCAATGCAATGGGCTGCAAGGCTTCGTGGGTACATCGCGCACCAAACCCTCAACGCTTCGGCGTGAAGTGGTTTGAAGGTTTTCCACGGATGCAACGATGATAAAATTCCATACTGAGAATTCGACATTTTTATTTTTCAATTAATAAAATGTTGATCGTTCACCGCCAACGTTAAGTATGATAGCTCGGGACACAAGTGTAACGACTGCTTGCTAAATGAACACTGATTAACGGCCAGTCTCAATAATCTACCTACAGTTAAAGGTAGATAGCTATCCCAGATAAACAGTCAACTTTAATCTCTCTGTAACTACTGTTTCAATATTATAAACTATGCTAACCTATCTTAGATCAAAGATAGAATTATATATTAACTTCAGTAAGGGCGTCACTCTGAAACTTTTTATTTTTGCATTTGCAATTAATAACGTCATGTTATAAAATAATGATTAACAATATTTTCTGAGTTACTATTAGCGGTGACTGGTGTTTTTATATAGTTAATAACCTAAAATATATGAATAATTCACGGAATGTGAATATAAATAATGTCAAATAAAAACTTCTTACAAAGATAATTTCATAATAACGAAACGCATCGCAGTCGATGTGGGTGAGTGACTGTTAGTGAAAAGAGTTTTTATAGCCATAGGTATACAAACTTTTTCACTGACTTATACTTTTCATATTCCTTTATTTTTAACTAGCTGTGACCCGCGGCTCCGCCCGCGTACAGTTCTCATAAATCTTCCCACAACCCATAAATCTCCCCCTTTTATTTTCGTGCGGAAGTCAGCTCGGATACCTTTCTCAGCGGCCAGCGGGGGCGGTTATGTCGGCCTTAACCAACTAAAACCTCACGCCGCCGTCTCGGGTCTTGCGATGCCGGGGTGTAAGGTGGGCCCCTAAGGCATTTCCCTCGCACCCTGACTAACCCACGGCCATAACCGGTTTCAAGATGGCCCTCTCGGGTTTGGGAACCACGGTGTCCGCGTCTTGTAAACCAAATTGCAGCCAGATCAGCCGTTTAAATGTGATGGAGTAACAAATATCCAAACATTTTTACAGACTTTCACATTTATAATATTATAGCGACCCGCCCCGGCTTCGCACGGGTGCCTTGGATGTTATTATACATAAAACCTTCCTCTTCAATCACTCTATCTATTAAAAAAAACCCGCATCAAAATCCGTTGCGTAGTTTTTAAGATTTAAGCATAGGGACAGAGAAAGCGACTTTGTTTTATACTATGTAGTGATTCGATTTTCTATCTGTCACTTTTGAATTTTGAGCATGTCTTCTATTAATCAATCATTTATGATGGCTTGCGGTTTTAGTCGGTTCAAGCCTGATATAACCGCCCCTCGCTGGCCGGCGGGGGGATAGACGAAAGGATTTCCGCACGAAAAAAATAAAAAAAGTACTAGAATTACATAGTTAGATAATACAATCACTGAGTTTTACTACTGCTGTTGCTCTACATCAATAGTGACGCGTGACGAACCATATTTCATTTCTAATTCCATTCTACAAAAAAGCAATTCGCTTCAAACTTTCAAATTAAAAATAGTGCTAAGATATTTTTTTTTAATTTCTCGGTATTAACTTCATTACATTGCTGTGTTAAAAATATGGCAAAACAAGTAACCGTAAGTATTGTTCGTTAATTCTAGATTTGATAATCCTCCGAAATTGAGCGATAATGTAAAACTCTGACAGCCAGTTACTTGACGTATCCACAGTTAGTTCAAAAGCGTTATTGAAACGCTCATGAGTGTTTTTCTAAGCAACTACTTATCTATGGTAAGCGACGAGCCCTCCAAAAGATTTATATATATTTATATATATATATATATATATTTCTTTAGAATATTATATGCGATTGCTCTCCTGTAAGGTCTTAACTTATTGGGTGCACATTTGTACATGGAATGATCGATACTCGTATATGTAATTTACTTCTGGGTTCCTTAGATTATTATTTTGTTTTTTTTATACGTATTGCAGTTAGCTTGGCATCATTCCATAATATCGTCGGTATAATGGAAGAACTAAATAACTCCGATTTTAGCCAAATTGACCTTTTGCCCCTTCTTTAGTCTTGGGCTCAATTACTATGCTCAACTGGTTGTGCCGTGGGTACTTTCGATTCCCTTGTACTCAACTAAGATACTGACAACTCAATCCCGACCCACGGCACAACTACTATGCCCAACTGATTGAGTGGTAGGGAACTCGAAAAACACTAATTCTCCATAGCACAACTACCTACCTCTTATTCTATCAAGTACTGATAGTAAACCTCTTGTTCAAGTGTTGCACTTCACATTCATCATCATATAAAAATCATTCATACATCATATAAAAAACAAAATGTCCAGGAAAAATAACAGTACACGTAAGTAGTAAGTTTACTTTTCAGTTTTAGCTCAGTTCACGCTGACATGGCAGCGACCGAGACCGTCAGAGTCCTATTCCTATGACAAAACCTTATTGTACTTAATTTAAAGATATTGGTCTTGCGCGCCGTATAAATACATAATTTTAATTTTAAAGGATGTACGCGTAATAAGTGAAAAGCCACATAAATGCCAAGTTGATCCAAACAAAAATTAAATAATAAAAGGAAAAGCAGCATTAAGATGATGATCAAAGTGATGATCGCCCTATACCTATATTGTATGCTGAGTCTATGGACGGGTTGATGGACAATGGGCTTAATTTTGTAACAGACAAGCCGGAATTAAAAAATATGAAACTTTCGGACCCACGCTACCACCGCCGATACCACTGGTGGTGGCGTGGGTCCGAAACGATACCACCAAGTAGTGTTGTGATTTGTAGATAAGTACCTATTCTTGTATTATAGCATAATACAAGATACTACATGTGGTAGCGTGGGTCCGAAACGATACCACAAAGAATAATTTCAGACGCAAGCGAAGCCGTAGGCTAAAGTTAGTAGGCATACCTACTTATCTTCTACTTATCTTCCGTATTAGCTAAGTGTGACCATTGTTATCTCACTGCATTCATATAAAATGTAAACCATTTAAATAATGGTTTTAAATATGATGTATTCAACACAATGTAAAAAAATTTATGAAAGAATGAATAAAATAAAAAAATATAGTTAAGTACAGATAAATGACAGATCTGTAAATAAGTAAACAACTTGGCGAAAAACAAAATTTAAAAGAATATTTTAGAAGGTCCCACTCCTAAAAATAAATAAATAAATCGATAAATAAAACAGTGTAGTGGGAACCTATTGTAATGCGTTTACTAAACGTAAAAGGTAACTGTATTTATGAGAGAAATTATTGAAAAAAGTTCATCGTAATTTATCTAAAGCATGGCCTATTGGGATTATTTTGTTGACAATTTGCATTTGTATATCGGTAATATAATCATCGTTGATTATTTGATCTTTACGACGCTTTTTTGGTGTTATTTCGGAATTATGTACATCTTGCAAGACCTTTAATAAACGCATCAGTGTTACCGTATTTTTATTTAATAACTTATTAATTTTAGAATGGAAACCTTCCAAGATATTATTTGTTCTATGGCGTTCACCAAACACACTAAATACGTTTGGTGAATGTATCTTAAACCAAAAGGTTTCCATATATTTTAACAATTTTGACAATCGGTCTTGGTTACTACATTCAGATCTGATGTATTCGTAGCCTTCTAAGATGTTTGTACTTGGAAGAAGTGGCAAAGCTGCTATCAGAGAAATAAAAATTCTTCGTTCTGCTTTGATTTTAGTATTTCCTAATAATTTTGCTTTCTTCCATATATTACGATTCCAGTGGTAATAACATCCTTTAAGCACAATGTCTGAAAATAATTTTAAAATCGCCTTCATAGGCGCAATTTCGTAATCACAATGTACCTTTTGTGGTTTCCAATCTGGAAGTTGGGACTGGATCAAATTAAACAAAACCATATAACTCTTTTCCGTGCGGTCAGACATCAACGCAAATATTAGTGGTTTCACTTTGGTTGTCTCCACACTGCTGGACATATCACCATGAATATTATATAATTGAACAAATGGTGCTGGACAGGTATAAAAAGTACCATCCATGAAATATTCTTTTACATCAGGAATTATATTTCGGGAGTTATAAGAACTAAAAACAAGGATTCGAGTTTGCTTGCCGGATTCTACATTGAAATAGTCTGCTAAAATAAAATTTTGAAATTGAGCCGGAACTTCTACTTTACTTTACTTTGAGAGTGAAAACTTGAATATTAACGTTGTGGATTTTTGATATTTTGGAATGATTAGGGAATAATTTTGCACGAATTGCTTTAATTATCAGTATAAAAGTATTATCATTTATGAGGTAACATACAATATTCATTTATTGCGCTATCGTACACAAACATGACAATTTATATTACTTTAAAAATGTAACACTTCAGAACTATTACAATTATTTTACATTAAAAAGTTTATCCCTCAGAAAAATCCACTTCCATCAATAATTTCAACTTCTTTTTCACCATCATTATTACCAAAACCATCATCGCCAATATATTTATAAAGTACTTACTCATTTTCTTTCGCTATTTCTTCGTCACTTTTTTCATTAATATCTATTAATGAAAAAAGTGACACTTTGTTTAATTTCCATTTTATATTAATAGATTCATGGCACAAAATAGAATAAATATTACAAAAAGTTATATGATGGCAAAAAGTGTTTCTTTGGGCCTCGGTCGTCTATCGATCTCAGTCTTTACGAAGTCAACGTACACTCATTAGACGAACGCGCCACCAAGGTTGTTAAGTACAGTGTGGAATTAGCGCTTCTATATTTGTTGTCTTACGTTCAGGTCACGTGTTTTACTGACGCGAGTTTAACCTTTTTAACCCATTACAAAAAAAGTGCCTAGCGCCGCTAAAAAAGGTTTCACTCCAAAAAATAAGAAAGTCCACGGGTAAGGCGCTATTATTGCAGTGGGGCGAAGCCAGGGCGCGCAGCTAGTAGTAAATAATTTTAGATTATAAAAACGTATATGGCACAACAATAATAATGACAATAAGTAAAATTTTCAGGAGAAGCCTATTCAGTAGTTGATCTAATGAAATAAAAAATAATATAATAATGTGTGCATCGTGATAACAAACTAACCCATCTGCCCTCCTCGAGCTTACCACGGGCAGTTAAATTATAATGCAGCAATAATTTAAGCTATAATAAATACTATGAGCAAAGCAATTGAAAAAGACTAAATACCTTTGCAATGGTAATAGAGCCACAACATTTAGTATTTTTATATGTTGAACACCGCCATATCGATGAACCATTTTTATATATTTTATGGCGATGGTATCTGTATATTCCAAAAAGAAGGGCACTTCCCCCATTTATTCGAATGATATCAAAATGAGGGTCCTGTATTTCAGTCATCATATCATAGGTACGTAGTTATTTAATATAGAACCAACCAAAACTTTTAACAGTAAAAGTCAACATTTATTGACATAAAAGAAACTCATGACAGTCGTTCTTGTTTGTTTATAAATGGCCAAGGTGAAACCGATAAAATACTTCTTGTTTAAAATCATATTGATGCTAATGCATTTTATATGAATGCAGTGAGATAACAAAGGTCACACATAGCTAATACGGAAGATAAGTAGAAGATAAGAAGGTATACCTACTAACTTTAGCCTACGGCTTCGCTTGCGTCAGAAATTATTCTTGGTGGTATCGTTTCGGACCCACGCTACCACATGTAGTATCTTGTATTATGCTATAATACAAGAATAGGTACTTATCTACAAATCACAACACTACTTGGTGGTATCGTTTCGGACCCACGCCACCACCAGTGGTATCGGCGGTGGTAGCGTGGGTCCGAAAGGTTTTTTATATGATGCCAGAAAGAAAGCACTGGGTGCCAATAAAACAAGATTTGGGGATTTAAAAAAAGGGGAAATACCACAAAAATTTAAAGACTCTCATGGCTGACTATAATGATGGCGAAGATAGAATTTTAATCTTTAGTACACCAAGTTTAGTACATCAAGACTGCAACTATGTAATGTTAAGGAGTACTTTATTGATGCAACATTTAAAAGCTGCCCGAAGTCTTTACTCAGTTGCTTTCTATTCATGAGGACTTTGGCAGTACACAAGAGACAGTAAACGTAAAACCGCTTGTGTTTGCACTAATGCCAAATAAAAAGCAAGCAACTTACTAAACGATATTCCATCGTGTACAGTCACAGTGTTTCATTTTAATTCGTATTTATGTTTTGATGTTGGTACCGCGTATTGATAGGACCAACACCAATCATATTTTTTCTTTACATACCCGCGCATTATTGTACTGTGACGCCGGTACATGGCGAGTTGAGCGCGTAGTGCACCGAGTCGTCGCAGCAAAAGGATCGTTGAATTAGCACGTCGTAAAGTCGTGCTAGCGCAATTGTGGTAAATTAGTGTTTTTACGCGCGTCGGCGCCCCTTGTTTGATTTGTTTGTTGAATTTTGAGTATCCGCAAACTGCCCTAGTTCTATTCACTGATTCTCTCCATCCAATGGTTGCCTGTAAGAGATTGCCCTGTGTGATAAGGCCGCCAATTGTATATGCCGCATAACTATGTATACCAACTTTATGTTTCTGTAATCTTGTTCTTGTGTACATACAATAAAGAGATATATTATTATTATTATTATTATTAATTGTGAACGTTGAGTGCCGAGATAATATCTCTTTGTTGAATAAAGTGAATACTCCCATCGCGTTCGTTGGACTTTGAACATTGTGGCGTTGGAACTCACCTTATTTTGGGAAGTAACCTCACATTTATTTTACTGCATAATTAGTTTATTGTATATCCAATTACACGTACATTCATGTCACATAGTTTCTACCTTCCCGGCTGATCCCGGTCCATAGAAGGTCAGTGACCCATTTATTAATATATTTTGTTTAATGTTAACGATAATTAACGGATTGATTTAATTTTGGTTTGCCATTGGAAACTTAACACGCGGCTAGAACCCGCCATTTTGTGTGTTAATTTATAGGTATTATTTGCCTTTTAGAGCAATTGAATTGAATAAAATTGTTATTGTAATTAAAATATTTCCTGGTCGATTTCGATCGGGTGTCAATTGCGGCTTAATTTGACTATTGAATCAAGTACGTGCTAAAAATCTGTTTAACTTTGAATTGTTGTTTATTCATTTTTATTGGACCCGTCGGGAGGTCGGAATAAATATTTATTGTGTTTACTTGCTACAAAATTGAAAGTACCGTATGGTTTGATTTGTTTGTACCCGAGAAGTTTTAGTCGGTTCCATTAACCGGTTAGTCTAAAATTGCGGTATTTTGCAGTTTGAATCGTGGTATATTCGTGACGACTTCCTGTGTTTGATGATTCGTGCGGTTTTAGTAAGTTCGGTTAACCGGTTTGTATGAAATTACGGTATTTGTTTTTTTGTTGTTTGATTAATGATTTTGTACCGTTTGTTGACTGCACCACCTTTGTGTAGATCCGGGTCATTAGACCCTTTATTTTAGTTATATATTTTAGTTAGATTAGGTTTTATTTGCGTTTTCACGGTCGGCTTTCGATCACGCTTCGGAACGAAGTAGTGATTGCGTGAAAGTGAGTGGTGGGGCTACGTCTTGAATACTACCTGCTCGTGGTCTCATTCCTCACCCTTGTCTCCGGGTTAAAGGAGACTGGTAGCAGTGTTAATTGTTTTTTTTTATTACTGCGCTCGCTACGTTCGCGTACACACAGATTGCACAAATTACTGAAGACGACAACTGTAAATGGACCATATCAAAAGCGCATTGCGACTTTGAAGTTGCTATAATAAACACTATTGCTAAGTTTTTTCCAAAAGCCGCCATACGTGGTTGTTACTATCGTTGGCACAAAAATATGTGGCGAAAAGGAAATATGTGGCGAAAAGGTAAACTTTTGGACCACACGCTCAATGCCGAAAAACGAATCATTGGCCTTACTGCTTCTTTACCGTTGTTGCCAAAACCAAGAATATTAGAAGATTGACTGATTTCTCAATGAACAAAAAAGTCTCATTCTATATTATATATATCATCACGCTATTATAAGTGTGATAGGAGCAGCAGGGTAAAATCTTCCAAATCTGTTATTGATCTTTTCGTAATAATCACAAAGCAGATCATTATGTAATTTACCCCATTCTGCATTTTACCCCATTAGTAGCAAAATTTTAAGAAACGCTGATACACGTGTTCATTTATTCCTAACCAAAAGTATATGAATTATCATGCTTCTATTTTCAAAAGTGACGAACTTCCCATAAAAACTTTCAACCCTTATTTCATCCTCTTAGGGGTAAAATTTTGAAAAACGTTGATACATGTATTCAGTCCTCTCTAACCAAAAGCAGGTGTATGAAATTTTATGGGTCTATCATTGAAAATGACGAACTTTCCCTCATTTTGCCACCTTAGCAGTGAAATTTCCAAAAATCCTTTCTTAGTGGATGCCTACAACATAAACGGCATCTACTGCCAAAATTTCAGGTCTAGCGGTTTGGGCTCTGCGTTGATGGATCAGTCAGTCAGTCAATCAGTCTGTCAGTCAGTCGGTAAACATTCAATAATTTTATGTAATAATTTTATATAATTGTATATAAAACAATTACAACTTTTATCATCAAATTCTTGTATACTGTAATAGCTTTTAATTAGTAGAAAGCTTTTTAGTACGTTAACAAATCTGCAAAATTTTTCTTCATTTTTTATGGACTCGGGCAACTTATTAAATTTTTATTGACATGACCAAAGGACCAGAAGAATGCATTTCGAGTTTGGAGGTAGGCAGGTTTAATCTATTTTTGTGTCTCAGTGTATACCTAGTTTGTATGTTTTCACGTATAGTGTAGTGTTCTGGGTATTTACGGACAAATTTACATATTTCTAAAAAATAAATGCAAGGCAATGTTAATATTCTTAGGTTCTGGAAATGGGGTTTGCAAGTGTCTGTTTGTTCTATATTTACTAATATTCTTAATAGTTTTTTTTTGTTTAGTAAATATAGTAATCGCGCATCTGTTCTGTTTCCCCACAAAATGATACCATAGGTCAGCCAAGAGTATGCATAGGCATAGTAGGTAACCGTTACCAAAGCAGTCGCCAAGTCGGTTGTCCTTTTGAATTCCCGTATAATTTGTATAATGTAATAATAATGTCCAAAAGGTAAGAGCCAAAATGGCAAGGTTCTCTTATTTTACCTTGCCATTTTGGCTCTTACCTTTTGGACATGTGGCTTCCAAGTTATATGAGTATCTATGGTTAAACCAAGCAAGTTGAATTCCCTAACACCTTCTAATTTTATGTTCTCATAATTGAAATTTATATCTATTGGTGGCTTTTGGTGAGGGTGGAAGAGTATTATTTTTGTCTTTGTATAGTCAATCTCTAAATTATGCTCAGCCATCCAAGATGCTGTTTTCTTCAAAATAGCATTTTATTTCTCTTTTAGGTTTAAGTTACTTTCACATGTAATAAGTAAAGAGATGTCATCCTCAAACAGCTTACATGTCTACTACACATGGTCCCTCAATAGCTTTAGGCAAATCGTTGATGTAGATGAGGAACAGTAAGCACCCTATCGCGCTACCCTGCGGTACTGAGGCCTTTACTTCTAGTTTGTTGGAATCATTTTTATTTTTTATTTGGTTAGTATTCTCGTTAAAGGATTCAATCTCTACCAGTTGTTTCCTGTCTGTTAGATATGATGTGAGCTAATTGTGAGCTTGTCCCCTTATACCTATTCCGTATAGTTTACCCAGTAGAATATTAAACTGTACTTTGTCGTCATATCAAGTAGTACTCCTACTGCATATTTTTTGTTATTTATAATGTTTAGAGCCTCCTGTATGTACTTATAGACGGCTAAGGTGGTTGATCTATTTTACGGAAGCCGTTTTGGCTTTCGTCGAATATCTGGAATTTCTCACAGAAGGAATATATCCTATTACACATCGCTTTTTCGAAGATCTTCGAGGCAGTGGGCAGTAGAGCAATTGGTCGATAATTGATAGGCTGACTTTTCGAGTCTTTTTTGTGAACCGGTTTTATGACAGCGAGTTTTATTTGGTCTGGAACAGTGCCCTCTTCAAACAACTGGTTCACCAATATGTAGAATGGCAATTATAGCTCTCGCACAATCGCTTCTTATTCCTGTCCTCGACTACGCCGATGTCAGCTATCCCGATCTCACGGAGGAGCAACTTGATAAACTTGAGCGACTTCAAAATTTTTGTATTCAATTCATATTTGGTCTGCGCAAATATGATCACGTTTCAGATTTTCGTAAACAACTCAAGTGGCTCCTAATTCGACTTCGCAGGAATGCCCACATAGTAACATTATTATATAATGTATTATTGAATCCCGCTACTCCCTCTTACCTCAAAGAACGATTCAAGATCCTCCATGACACACATACGAAGTGCCTGAGGTCATCCGAGAACTTGAGGCTGAAAATGCCAAGGCATTCCACTGATTATGCTGGCAAGTCATTCACAGTTAAAGATGTGCGCTTATGGAATGCATTGCCATTAGACATCAAACGGGCAAAATCCATAAATATCTTTAAAAAATGGTTAAAGAACATTACCTGTCATCGGGTACTCCGTGAAAGGTCGTAAATTATAATGCTCACTCGTCACTTTTTCAGTTCATATTAGTTTGTACTATATATTTTATATACCTATCGATTTATTCATTATAGTTGTATATATTATGTCTATATTACGTTTCAAAACAATTTTTTTTTTTTTTTTTTTTATATAAGACACGTCAATTTGACTTCACCTCGCCTGATGGTAAGCTGAAGGTAAAGTCTCAGGAAAGAGGGTCACCATTACATACACGTATTATGTTAACAATGGTGGCACTCAGCTTGGCGGCCTCATCAGAAGAGGATTGTCGACGCAGCACTGCGTGACACGCACCGGTCCCACTAGTGCTGCGACCACAATCCCCCTGCCCGGCTATGCACTTGCTGACCCCTGAACGCAATGAAACCGAAATTAGATTACTATGGAGGGTTTTTCTGACTGATCCGCCGGCCGCCCCGCCTTCCGGATAAAGCTTATATCATATATCTCATCTTTCTTATATAATATATCCTATATATATGATTATATCAGGCTTTATATCATACCTACACCATATTATTTTGCTTTTGTCACATTACTGTCCATCCTAAGGTTGCCTGGAAGAAATCGCTTTTAGCGATAAGGCCGCCCATTGTACATTGAACTGTTTACGTACTACCTACTACTAATACTAATAAAAAAAAAACTAATATTTTATTCTAATTTTTTGGTGTACAATAAAATTATCTATCTATCTATCTTTAGCACAGAATCTAAAGAGGCTGGGTGGAAACTCGTCGAAGCCATGACTCATCTTAGTATTTAAGTTTCTCAGAATATTGTAATGATTTCGTAAGGCTCTACAGGACTGAGAAACATAGTGTTTTCAGTTGAGTGAAGTACTGATGTTCTATTTGACTCTACCTGATCTAAGGGGGGTGGCTGTGTCCCCAATTGACGCAAAAAAATAATTAAAGTACTTTGGTTCTAGATAGCGCTGTATAGAATGTCGTAGAGCATTTCTGTATTAAATTTGATTTATGCTACCTCATTCTGTTCCGTAGACTGAGAATATACCTTTTTTTTTTTTTTTTTTTTTTATCGTGCGGAAATCCCTTCGGATACCCCCCCGCCGGCTAGCGGGGGCGGTTATGTCGGGCTTGCACCGACTAAAACCGCACGCCGTCTCGGGTCTTCAGACGCCGGGGTGTAAGGTTACCCATAGAGCATATCCCTCGCACCTCGACTGACCCTGGGCCATCTCACCACTAACAGCATCGCTCATCCTGTCTCCTCTGAAAGCAGAGGAGTACGGAGAGCGATGTGTTCCCGCCACGTTGGGTATTGGCCGACGATCAATGCCAACCCTATGAAGGGGTGAAGGGGAAGCCATTGACCGCCGCCCAGGGTGTACCGGCCGCTACGATTCCGTTCCCCCCGGACTGCAGCGGGATCGGAATCGGAGCGACACTCGAGGAGGTTACCCAACACACACCCCAGACTGAGAATGTACCTATATGAGGTTTTATTACTTATATGATGGGAAACTTTCATAGCCTGGTAATAAAAAAAAATATCGCTATTCCTCTTTGGTATACGCTGATAGCGAGTCGATAGCTTTAGCTTGTATTCTCATTCTAAGCTCTGTTCCTTGACCTTGACGACCGTAGACAGTTTACGTAGACACTCGTCCAGTGCCCCAAGCCCAGTTGAAATTATTTGATATGAACAGAAATTTAATACAACGCAATCTATTACCTCTTTGTACAAAATCTGCATGGAATCTCTAATTATTGTAAACATCTATTGGAGGAAAAATTGTACTAATTTTTATACATATTCTCGTACATTTTGCCAGGCCATACTTAACGTACAGTTGCTTTAAATTTTTGCTCTTCTTCGTCTTCTTCTATCTATATTAGAAATTACGTAATTTGTGGTAATATACTACGTAGTTTCCTACTATACAACAATTTTGCGGGAAAAAGAAGTTCAAACTAATAGGGATGTGAACTGTACTCAAATAAGTATATAATTTTACCACGAAAAGGTAGTTTCCATAATAAAAATAATAAAAAACACAATATTTTCTTCAATAAACAAGGGATTAATTTCTTATTTAATAAAATGTAATTTTTGGCCTCTGATGCATCTGGACGAATGCAAAGAGATAAAAGTCGGTTATGCTTGTGTCCGTCAAACACTACTCTAATGCATGACAGTGTTTTCGCCATGGCTCCGAAAATTTTCAATAAGCTACCCAAAAACATAAAAGAGGCAAACGTAACTACTTTTAAACAGGCACTAAGGAAGCTACTGAACGCAAAGTGTTATTATGACGTAAAGGACTTCCTTCAAGACAAATTGTAATTTATTAACTCAAATTATTTTTATTTATGTTTTTCTTTACATTTTTAAATTCTTTGACATAAGCATGTGACATAATATACAATTGTGATTATCATTTAATTGATCTAGTTGACATTTACTATATTCATTTCTGACATTAACTCTGCAATTTAAAATATTATGAATGCTCTCTAATACGACCTATAATGTTGCATGAATAGATAATACCACAGATTACCTTATAGATATTTATAAATAATTCCTAAATATTTGCACACCTCGAAGAGGTTGTAATACAGCGGACCTATAGATTTAATGAAAATGTATCTTTGACATCCTTTCTGTAACCTGTGAGCAAATAAATGATTTGATTTGATTTGATTTGAAATATTTCACCCTCAAGTCACGTGACAATGAACACCAATTAAAAGGCGTGACGTTACTTGTTGCCAAACAAGAATTTTCGCTGTCAAGTACTATGGTGTTTGTTGATATTTGGATAATATTATTACTGTGATTTTTTTTTTTAAATTTCTTTTTGAATCAATTTTGAAAGGTTTTCCCATAATGGAAAGTGGATATATTAAGGCAGATAGTTCAAATTTGCCAAGAATTGATTGCTTTACGGTGGCTAATTTCTTTGCAACAAATAGTAACTTCTGCTCTGCTGAATTTAGAAATGTGAAGACCTCCATGTAAGTAATATACTCAGGATACATTATAATAGTAATCGTAGGTATTTATAAACTCGAAAAGTTAAATTGAATATAATAAAATAATATGATTTTGAGGTTATGTTTTATCTTTTTTGCGCGTGACATTTCGGCTAATCTACATATGTCAATGGCCTGGGCTAACGTTAACTCCGTTTCTCTTAAAAGTTTTTCTCTCAAAATACTGTCATTCAAGACGCATATTAGACGATAACGCACTAATTCACTACACGAGTTTTTAAATTCACATTTGACAGCCATTTTGTTAAATTCGTACACATACTGTTCGATTGATTCCAATTCTCCTTGAGCTCTCGTAACAAACTTATACCGCTCAATGGTGATGTTTTTCCTTGGCAAGAACACTTAAGAACTTTAGTAATAGGTAACTCTACAAAAAAAATTTCAACTCCATGGATTTGATTGTATACCTCTCGATACTGGTCACCAATGACATGTAATAATATATTTATCTGCACTTTTGCCTCTTTCTTGGATAATTCATACGCTTATATATATTATAAGATTTTTTCCACCTTTCTCATCCCTTCCTTAAGTTTCCTGACGTAACGTTCGACAAATTGTTATCAAACAAAAAAGGCGGCGGTGGTCACAATATCGGATCCATTTCGAACTTGTTTCTTTCTTATGTTTTTTACTAACTAACACTTTGCTTCCAAATACTATGTTTTACATCACTCTTTTACTTATTTTTACACGAGTGCACCATGTAATGTTATTTGTTAGGACCTTTTAAATAAAACACTTATGTGTGCTATCTCCATTTCAGAATATCTATATTTTCTCACTCTACCTACACCTTAACATTTCTGATAAATAGAACATTATTTAGGGGGTGGGCGTTAAAATCCCCCAGCAACACCAATTGGGCAGAAAGGTACCGTTGCTGAGCTGTTTTCGCCGTCTCACTGAAGTATTGAGTGAGCCTGGCTGCCCCCTGATCTGCACTATGCGATCAGTAGACACTAGATAGATCATTTTATCGAGGCCTGTGTCAACCAGCATCAAAAGAATAGAGAACTTGGGGTCTTCAAGATCTTAGAGACGCCAATAGCAGATCTTGTAACGGGAAAATAGCCCTATGGCTATCTTTGTCACGAACTTGGCTATTATCGTCTAATCTAACTTAATATAAAATTGAACCGTGAGATTAATTTACTAACCGATTTTTACTAATGTACGCCGAGATTATTTTCTTCACTAAGTTAATCTAACCTAAGGTTTATATTATATCTTATCTAATGTTCTAACCTTTAAACTTCGAAATGAAATGAACTCTATCTGTATAAAATCTAGCTTCTCTATATCCAATGTTGATTTAAATGTCAAGTTATGATTTACGGTCGTAGATTATGTCTACCAGGGAACTGAGGTTTTCTTGATCCAGATTATATGTATAGTAATGGCCTGTATTTTTTGTGTCGTTAGCTCATAGTTGGTTGATATTAAATCAACATATTTTCCTCCCTCTCTCTCTGTCTCTCTGAAGAATAATTGAATTTTTGTTATCAGTACCTCCACTAACACTAAACATATAATAGTATCCTTCTTTTTTATATTAGTATTCACTAATTGATACAATTATATGTTTAACCGTCCCTTCGCAATCGCCTCGCAATCTTTGGTATGCCTTCAGATGGGTTGCTTATGTTGGGACATAAGTTACGTACAAGATTAGTGTAAATACTGATTTATTAAGAATATATTTAGTTATGTTATGTTTATTTATATTTATTTATTTATTTATTATATTTATATATATTTTTTTTTATTTTTTTTTCTATTTTGGTTTGTAAATATAATTTATCGATATCAGGCAGACTCCAGAGTTTCTACACACTGATAACTTGCTCAAACTGAAAACCCAAATAGTTCCAGGAGCTAATATTGTATTTCAATTAACTATTAAGTGAGCTGATTGTAACACATTATATTTGTTAATTACTGTACTCGACTAAAATGCACCCTTTTGTTAGAAAACTGCATAAATAATAATATTTCAGGTGTTTCTGAAGGATCCTTGTGTTCTTTTGCACTTTACTAGTCGAGTATCAATTGAGATCACAAGAGACAATCTCTTTGTATTGCTAACACTATTTTCATGTGTTACTATTCAAACCAATATACTATATAATAGTAGAAATTTACCAGACACTTTCAATTATATTATTTAGTAATATATTTAAAGTTAAATAACAAATTACCACGGTTCATTTAGACAATATCTTCGACACAACTGTTTATAATTATCTTTAATTATTGTAACGTATTTATTCACAACTTTGCAATAAAAGTTCGCGTTCACTTGATTTAAAACACAATGATTTTGCTGTTAAATTGATTAAAATGATTGATTGATTGTTAATTGTTGAAGTTATTTATGATAATTATTTTGTAAACAAAATGACTTAACGTGATATAATTTACGTAAACACTTCACTTTGGTTAGTTATCACTTAAATAAACGTATTTAGTATGATATTACCTTCAGATTCTATTAATCCGCCTCGAGGGATTGCTCTGAATAATTCTAGACTAAAATGGCCAAAGTGTATTTACCTTTGGTCTACAAGTCCCTTACCAAAGACATGTAGGTGTGTATGATTTTATGTGTATGTGTGTATATGCGAATTGTGTGAAAGGGGATAACAATGCGAACAAACAGAACTATTCCACGGATCCTAGATTATAGGAAATAGGTCTTCGAATCGCTCCCGAAATCAGACTCAATCCCAGAAATTAAGGCATATGATACCTACAAGTTCTTTCTTGACCTTTGGTTTACAAGTCCCTTACCAAAGACATGTAGGTGTGTATGATTTTATGTGTATGTGTGTATATGCGAATTGTGTGAAAGGGGATAACAATGCGAACAAACAGAACTATTCCACGGATCCTAGATTATAGGAAATAGGTCTTCGAATCGCTCCCGAAATCAGACTCAATCCCAGAAATTAAGGCATATGATACCTACAAGTTCTTTCTTGCGATGATTCTAGGAATTTTGGGTTGTATTAAGGTAGGTTATACAAAATATAAGAAAATTCAAAGCTTTGTTACCACTTGTCACAGATTCTACGCGCAACTCGTTAAAGAATCACCAGTAATATTAGCATAGCCAACGATAATTACTAATCGCTTCAACGGAACGTGCGCACATCAACCATGACCAATAGCAACTCTCACGCCACTACGTCTGCAACTAGTTCTTATATCTGGCCCATATCTGACAACACGCTTTCCGCATCTCTCCGCAAGATGTGTCCCAGTGACGTCACACACCCCTCGTTTTTTTTTACAAGAAATGGACCTACGCATTTCTAAACAAAGAGAAGGCCAATACTGTAATCTTTACTTGATAAGGGTCGCGTCGTCAAAGAAATCAAATTACATCTTATTTAGTTCTTAAAAGCAATTATAAATTATTTTATCTACACTCAAATCGAAAAATTCGAATAACGAATTCAAAGACGATTCTATACATACGCACTTTATAAACGCATATACATAAAATTAAAAATAAAACTTATAATAGCCAACTATCATAAAACTCATTATAGCACCGCTATAATTTTTTATTCATTAAACTAGTCTAAGGTTTTAGGCTGAATATGAAAAAAAATAGCGCACGCATGCGCAGTTCGAACTGTGAAAAAAATGGCGCACGCTAAATTACTTCCTTGTAACCTACCTACTTTGTTTAATTTCAATTTTTCCTATGAGTGAAGATAAAGTAGTGTCTGAAACTGCATATAATTTAGGTATAAAAACACTCGATCAATATCATAAACAGATATCGATAAACAGACTCTCGTGTTTTAATACCCCTTATATGACAGTTGCATAAACTACTATTATATCGCAGTAACCAATGAGATAATGCAGACGTCCATAGAGTTCATTTTGCAATAATTAACACATGTTAATTCTTCTTTATTTTAAATAAGTGGTGAAGGCGAATATTTTTTTATGTTGTATCCATGGTATTTTAAGTATTGCATAACAGATGTGAGTTAAAATTCTCAGTGTCATTTCTCAAATCGTATCAATATAAATAATCCCATCTCAATGTCATCACGGGCATAATTATGTACCTACGCCCGCTTGGGGTTGAAAATCGTGCTCCAGGGTATACCCTGTGTATTGTAGGTGCGACACATCGGACGTACACCCGTGATGAACACGAGAACAGGTTTCTCAGTCTCGAGGTGGTGATGGACTGCGACGAGAATTGAATGCAGACCTCGGATGTTAGTTAGGTGCACATTGAGAGAGAAGGAGTACAGCCGCTGTCTAACATTGCACTTTCTGTTCCTGATCATGTATTTAGAGTTACGGAAGGTGAGAAGATGGTAGTGAAATGAAGTTCCACGCTGCCAACCCTCAGACACCCTGGCAGAACGGCAACTATGGGGAGCTAGACAGGAGACTGCGGGGATGCCCGGGCCCCACCGGGAGGGTCCATCAGGCCCTCTCAGCCGGTCGCCATCCAGCACGATGGCGCAGTTTGCGGGGCAGCCTTTCATATGCGGCTAACATACTACTTGGGCCCCCATCTACCTGCAGTCAGCCAGCCGTGCAACGTGCCTCGGATCCCGCTACCCTCCGTGGCTAGACCCCCGGATCCCTAGGTGAACGGGATCAGAATTTCAAGCAGGCGGAGCCACGGTCAACAGCTAGCAGCTTTCCGTAAAGCTATAACCTCGGAATCTTCAAGTCTCGAGTGAATAGGTTCCTTCTAGGCAAACGTGATCCATCGTAGACCACATCTTCACTTACGATCAGGTGAGATAGAGTTCAAACGTGAGCCTATCATCCATAAAAGAAAGCTGTTAATGTAATTTGATCTGTCTACTACTTTAGAAAGAAAATAATAACTTTGTATTACTCTTTATTATACATTCAATTTTCTTTACATAGGCGTATCAAGAAAGCAAGCGCGACAGTATCATGGGGCGAAGCAATATTCCTATTTTTGGCTGCACATTGGCGCGGCGTTTTACTTCTCATAGTACCTTTAGCGCTTGTGGCCATTGTAGCCCCATTCCCTGGAGTGGTAAGTGTAACTAGTATAAAAACTTATTAGTATCTTTCCGTAGTATCTCAGGATTATATCTTTGAAAAAATTGCTTTTTTCAAGTAAGTATTTTGAGTCGTATTTAACTGCATTCATAATTCTTAAATTATAATTATACTTTCATATAATGTATTATGCTTGGTTGTTGAAATTAATGCAATATTATAAATATAATAAAAATAGAAGAAGAAAATACATATTTCCACTTAAATATTTTATACAAGAAATTCCCATACGAGAAACGTGACTTTTTAACGTTTTTTGCTTGATATTAATAACGACAATAGGTAGATGCCTGAAATATTCACATAATATTGACACATACATAGTAGTAATATACAACTAAATATTACATTATATAACACTTCAAACATAAATAAATAAATCAAAATAATATAATTTAAGGGGGCTCCCATTGAATAGATACTAATAACTAATGGACAGACCGTGACGTCGTCCACATGGAATGAAATAGTGAATATATTCGTGAAATAGTGAAAAGTGTGCAAACTACTTCTAAAATTGTTTTTTAGTTGTGATTACTTGCGATAAAATTCATAAAATGCAAAGACCACCGCTTTTTCCACGGAGTTCGTTGTTTTACGTTCTTGCCGCAAGTTTAGTTGAAAATGAGAGAACTCAACAAGACTCTAGGTAAGTACTAAACTTTGTTTTAGCAAAACGCTTCAAAAATGTTTAGGGATTTATAAAGATAGCTAACATAAACATAATAACAAATAAACATAGGATATTGCATAAGACGTACTTACATAAAATAACGTAATAATATTTTGTTTATAGGTACATAACCTATCTCACCCCAGCAGAAGCAGGCCGGGACGGTGGGGTGACTAGCGCCCCTCCCCCAAACTGGGGCAAGACGGGGACACCGTGGTTCCCAAACCCGAGGGGGCCATCTCGAAACCGGAGATGGCCCAGGGTCAGTCGGGGTGCGAGGGATATGCTCTATGGGCAACCTTACACCCCGGCGTCTGTAGACCCGAGACGGCGTGCGGTTTTAGTCGGTTCAAGCCCGACATAACCGCCCCCGCTGGCACGCGGGGGGGTATCCGAAGGGATTTCCGCACGATAAAAAAAAATAAAAAGGTACATAACCTATCAAAATATTTATAGGTAATATAAAAATCTATCAAGATACTTGTGTAGTACAAATCTATCATTATCTATTAAGATAATGTTATATATCCCCAGACAGTTTTGAAGTGTATATTAAGTGATATGTAAACTAGGAATTATGTTTGATGAACATGAAGCAATTTCTTTTTTAGCGAAATTTTAGATCATGATCGCAGTTTGGTTTCTCTTGGCCTTTAGGGAAGCCACTACCGTCTGACTCACAACACTAAGAGCACTTAAAAACATCATGAGCCACCATGTACAAGTAAGCTGTATTATTATTACTATTTATTTTTATGTTACAGATTCTATGTAAATTATGGTTTCCCTGGCGTCATAGGGTGCATTGATTGTAGTCATTGTCATATTTTTACACCAAGTAATGAAACAGAACATCTATTCTATAGTAGGAAGCATTTCTACTCTTTGAATGTTCAAATGGCAAGCCATAAGATCTTATAGTACGGCCGCTGAGTTATTACCGATTTGACAGATTATTCTTAAATTAATCGATATAACCTTGCACGAGCGACATATTTGCCGAATGATTTAGAATACCTCTTTAATATAAAACTTTATGTCAAAATGTCAGAATCAAGTAATTTTCCAATAAACTCTGTTTCAAAACTTAAAATAGTTTGTAAATAATATGAAAACATTTATTTTTTGTTCTTTGGCGCGCTTGTTCAAAGTTACATCGTGCGTCTAGTTTTCATAGTGATGTGCTTGATAGTATTCGGTCCGAATTCATTGGAATAGATATGATATTTATTTTATTTGGATATTTTTATTTTACTTATTCCTTCGAGCAACTAGACTAAATATAATGCTACCATTTTTTTGCGTCTCTTAATTGCACTGTGTTGCCAGTATCTTATGATTTTTAAGATTTATGTGTGATCCAAAGACAGAAATACTGTTTTCTATGATTTAAAAATAAACACAATTAAAATGATTATGTATAATTTTTAACATTTATAATATATAAAACAACATTTAATAAATATAATTTTCTCCCTCAATTAAGCAATGTTATAGGTGTATTTTTTTAAGTAATTGGCGATACTATTCTGGCAACATCCTTACCACCGCTATTTTAATCTGTTTAGTCGTCTTCCGTACTCTCGTGCGCACAGACTACGTTCTCTTGTGTAACCGTTGTTTTTTAACTCGGCTTTCTCCTGTTTATCGTTGCGCTTTATTGGACTAATTTTGTTTGTGTTTGGTAATTTTGTTGAAAATGCCGAAACGAGGAAAAACATTGAATAGTCAATGTCGTGAGCTTGTACTAAAACTACAGGATTACTTTGAGCGTGAGTCACAAAATGGCGGCCCTTTGATTCCTGTCACTCAAGTGAAAGATCGGGTTTCACAAGCTCTTGGAATTGGTGCAAAAACACTATATAATATAAATAAAGAAAAATTTGGTGCTTCTGGAAGTGAAGATAATATTTTACGCACTCCTAAGAAAAAAAGAAGACAAAAGCCCGTGACAGATGTTGATGTTTTTGATGCAGATGCAATAAGAAACCACATATATGGTTATTATACTAGGAACGAGTTTCCAACTAGACGTTTGCTTTTGGTCTCTTTAAAAGAAGCTGGCTTGTTTAAAGGCGGTAAAACGGCGTTGTCAAAACTATTGCACGAAATTGGGTTTGAATATAAAAAAACGAATAAAAGGAAAATATTAATGGAAAGATTTGATTTAATAATTAAAAGGAGTGACTTTTTAAGAGAAGCCAGAAAAATCGAGTCTTGGGACAACGTCGTTTTTGTTGACGAATCATAGTTAAATGCGAACCACACTGTGTCACGCTCTTGGACTGACGAAACAAAAGCATCAACCTCAAAGGTTCCAATTGGAAAAGGATCGCGACTGATAATTTGTCACGCCGGTTCTGCTGGAAGTGGTTTCTTTGAAAATGGACTGCTGGCTTTCGCGTCAAAAAGTACTTCCGATTACCACGAGGAGATGGATACAGACACTTTTACGAATTGGTTCGAAAATCAATTATTACCCAGCCTGCCAGAGCCTTCTATCATAATAATGGACAACGCTTCATATCACTCGAAACAAGTGAATAAAGCGCCTACTCAGGTCTACAAGAAAGCTGATCTCCTAGCATGGCTACACCAAAATGGAATTGAAACTACTGCCGAATTGCTAAAGTCTGACTTAGTAAAGTTGGTACGCGAAAATAAATCATCAAGAGTCCGTTATGAAGTAGATGAGATAGCTCTGGCACATGGACATCGGTTACTTCGAATTCCTCCTTATCACTGCCAGTACAATGCCATTGAGCTAATATGGGCACAAATCAAAGGTATTGTTTTTTATCGCATAAGTTATGAATATGAATAATTTATACTATAATAACATCCAATATTCAGCATATAAGTAAAAAGATACATAACTAAGAAATAAATATCTCATGTCCCTTACATGTAGGTAATTGTGTAACATTTCATTTATTTAATGTAATAAATTAACGTTATTTAATGTTTACGCAGCTCGTAATAATACGACTCCGCCATTCAGTACTAATAAAATGATGGGTCTATTAAAAGATGCTTGCAGCAAAATAACGAAAGAAGATTGGGTCAAGGTCGTCGAAAAGACTCGAAAACTGATAACAGAAGATTATGAACGCGATATAAGAGTGGACACCATTATAGACAATGAAATTGTCATACAACTGACTGATAGCGATGACAGCTCTGGCGAATCTGGTTCAGAGTCTGAATAATTGTTTTAATAAATGATAGGTAGTCATTTATTAAAACATCTTGTACCTACTCTATTCATTAAAATGTGTAACAGTGTTTACAAATTTGTTTTATTTTGATATGTCCTCGACCAATTATCTACGCCCATCAAGGATACTCCACCTAATAAAGAACCTGTGTCTTTAACTATTATTTGTTTTGATTTTATTTAATTACACACTATACTAGAATATTTAAGAACAAACTGTTCCCAAATGATATTAGGGTTACTGGTTCAGTCACTTCACTAGTATTGTCAATTCGTCATGTGTCAAATCGGTAATAACTCAGCGGCCATACTTTAACAAAATGAATTATATAAGTCATAACATATTATAAGTCATAAAATTTACATTCAATTTCAGATATGTGACACTGATTACCGGATTTTAAATGTGAATGCTAAATACGGGGGGGGGGGGGGGGGGGCACCCATGATGCGTGGATTTGGGAAAACTGTAGTCAACAATTATATGAAAGAGCTACACCAAAATAATGAGCAAGTGTGGTTATTATGTTAGTTTAAAATAACAATCAAATCAATCAAATAACCTACATGATCACTATAGCTGTACATATTTTATTATTTACAGGTGATTCTGGCTACCCACAAAGACCACGATGATGTCACGGCACAAAGGTATACATCCTTCATAACTTCATGAACAGGCCAAAATTGAGATATTTTTGGGTGGTTGAAAAATCAATGGCGTTGTTTAACCAAGGGTCGCCAAAATGTACAAACTCCATTATTGATAAGTAACAGAAGATGACAACAAAGATTGTTTTGTATAATGTAATACTTAGTTTTGAATAAAGTTGAATAATTAGGGTTAGGTCTAGTTCAATAAAAGTCAAATCAAAAAATAAGTTGGATCATTTTTATTTTTAACTTACACACATACAGTGACATACGTAATATAAATACTAAATCTTGTATAGAATTCAAATTTCCATAGGTCATTACAACAATATTTTGACACAATAATAATAATAAGACTATGACGAGAATTTCGTCCGCGGCGAAGCAGATAAAAAGACCAAATATCTGGACCTGGCGCACGAAGTTACCGACATTTGGAGGGTGGGGTCCACAGAAATAGTCCCAGTTGTGATCTCAGCGAATGGTTTGATCCCAAAGAGCCTCTCAGTCCATCTTGAGAGGCTCGGGATCGGTGGAAAGTCGGTGGCGGCCAAGATGCAGAAAGCGGTCTTGCTCGACAATGCCCAAATAGTCCGGCGGTTCCTCTGCCAATCGCCCTAACGCCCGGGGCAACTGTTCTGTTCAACTGGACAACTGTTGCCCACCTCGCCGGGGTTATCTTGCCGCCTCTCGGGGTTATCTCTAATACGGGTACTGTACCCGTATTATGAGTACGGGTACTGTACCCGTATTATGAATCCTTTCGAATAATATTTCGAATCGAGCTGGTGTACACGTCACAGAGACGGCATTATGAAGCACTTTCGTTGACGTGCGGTAAGCTCGAAGTAAAAACATTTATGACGTCATCCTAATGTAAATAGAGACGAGCCTTTGAGAGCGAATTGAACATTGCATTGAATGAACTATACGTTCGAAAATTAAATGACATAATTATATTCTCAATACTTTCGGCGAAACGGCCCTTATATTGGCATTTAAAACAAAATATAGTTGTATAAGTAAAGATAAATCATTAAATAAGGTATGGGAGATTGTGAAATGCAGTATATTTGAACAAAAACAATAATTTATTAATTAAAAAAATTATACGGTTTCTGAACAAAACGACTTCGAGTGACAGTTGACATGACATCCGTTGACAGTGCGCCGCATTTCACATCTCGTCTTATTTTGTTTATTTAAATAATAATTATTATATATTAGTAAAGAGAGATACTTATAAATAATGAGGACGAGTTATCTGCAGTATTTGGTGATGGTGGAGTACATGGAACTGTGGTTTAAATTGAAAAAGTTATTGTTTGCGTTACTTATTGTGTCAAAATGGAATGGAATAAGTTTTGGTCACATAAAGAAATATTAAAGGGAACCCATGACTCGGAGCTAAAAAAGACAGTAATGGATGTATGTATCTTACCTTGCCTCACCTACGCAAGCCAAACATGGGTGTACACTAACAAAGTTAGACGCAGATTACTCACAACACAACACGCCATGGAGAGAAGCATCTTGAAACTAAGAAAGATACATAAAGTGAGCAACAAAACCATCAGAAAAAGGACAAACTAACAGATGTTCTTGTACATGCTCGAGAAATGAAATGGCAGTAGGCTGGACATGTGGCTAGGGCCCCAGACCAACGATGGACTCTGCAAATCACCAAGTGGAGAGGTCCACCGGGAATGAGAAACCAGGGCAGACCAAAAATGAGGTGGATAGATGACATTGTTACAGTGGCAGGCGAAAACTGGCTGGAGAGTGCAAAAAATAGGAAGACTTGGAAGGAGATGGAGGAGGCATATACCCGGATGGGATCAAGGCTATAAAATAAAATAAAACTTACTAACAATAGTTTAAGAAATTTATAAAGTACTAACATTTTTTATAGAATAATATGTAAACAATAGTGTCTTGAATAAATATGCTTTATTATTATTCCCATCAAAGTAATTCACGCCTCCCCCCTAGTTTGGGAGAGGCGGCAAGATAACCCCGGCGAGGTGGGCAACAGTCGGCCGGGGCGTAACCGCCGGACTATTTGGGCATTGTCGAGCAAGACCGCTTTCTGCATCTTGGCCGCCACCGACTTCCCACCGATCCCGAGCCTCTCAAGATGGACTGAGAGGCTTTTTGGGATCAAACCATTCGCTGAGATCACAACTGGGACTATTTCTGTGGACCCCACCCTCCACATGTCGGTAACCTCGTGCGCCAGGTCCAGATATTTGGTCTTTTTATCTGCTTCGGCGCGGACGAGATTCTCGTCATAGTCTTATTATTATTATTGTGTCAAAATATTGTTGTGACCTATGGAAATTTGAATTCTATACAAGATTTAGTATTTATATTATGTATGTCACTGTATGTGTGTAAGTTAAAAATAAAAATGATCCAACTTATTTTTTGATTTGACTTTTATTGAACTACACCAAACCCTAATTATTCAACATTAGTCAAAACTAAGTATTACATTATACAAAACAATCTTTGTTGCCATCTTCTGTTACTTATCAATAATGGAGTTTGTACATTTTGGCGACCTTTGGTTAAACAACGCCATTGATTTTTCAACCACCCAAAAATATCTCAATTGTGGCCTTTTCATGAACTTATGAAGGATGTATACCTTTGTGCCGTGACATCATCGTGGTCTTTGTGGGTAGCCAGAATCACCTGTAAATAATAAAATATGTACAGCTTTAGTGATCATGTAGGTTATTTGATTGATTTGATTGTTATTTTAAACTAACATAATAACCACACTTGCTCATTATTTTGGTGTAGCTCTTTCATATAATTGTTGACTACAGTTTTCCCAAATCAACGCATCATGGGTGCCCCCCCCCCCCGTATTTAGCATTCACATTTAAAATCCGGTAATCACTGTCACATATCTGAAATTGAATGTAAATTTTATGACTTATAATATGTTATGACTTATATAATTCATTTTGTTAAGATCTTATGGCTTGCCATTTGAACATTCAAAGAGTAGAAATGCTTCCTACTATAGAATAGATGTTCTGTTTGATTACTTGGTGTAAAAATATGACAATGACTACAATCAATGCACCCTATGACGCCAGGGAAACCATAATTTACATAGAATCTGTAACATAAAAATAAATAGTAATAATAATACAGCTTACATGGTGGCTCATGATGTTTTTAAGTGCTCTTAGTGTTTTAGTTTTTTTTTGTGTTTTTTTTTTTTTTGTTTTGTTTTGAGTCAGACGGTAGTGGCTTCCCTAAAGGCCAAGAGAAACCAAACTGCGATCATCTAAAATTTCGCTAAAAAAGAAATTGCTTCATGTTCATCAAACATAATTCCTAGTTTACATATCACTTAATATACACTTCAAAACTGTCTGGGGATATATAACATTATCTTAATAGATAATGGTAGCAATTCTGTTGTTCAAAAACTCTCTAAACTAAACTAAAAATCACTAAAATTTAGTTTAGTGAAGTCAAACGACGTTTTGTATTCTGAAAACGTATGACTAAACTATTATTAGTTTGACACAACCAAAATTAGCTTAGTTACTCAACTTAGTCCAAATTTGCTTATTTGGTATTCTGTTGTACGTCCTAAACGTCTAAAATTAGAAACGTCACACTAAAATTAGACGCCATCTAAAATACTGCCGACCAGTTATAGTGATAATTGTAATTTCGTTAAAATTTCAATTCTAATAAAATTTTTATGATGAATAACATTTCTTTTTTTTTTTTTTTTACGTGCGGAAATCCCTTCGGATACCCCCCCGCTGGCCAGCGGGGGTGGTTATGTCGTGTCTCGACTAAAACCGCACGGTGTCCTCCCCAAGTGTCCATTGCCGGGCACCCCGGGTAAGCCCTCGAAAGGATAACCCCAGGGTTGCCGGCGGACTTTGGCCGCCGCCGCGGCCTCGCCTGGTGGGGTCGGGTTTTATCCCGCTTCGGTGAGTTCGCAGGCGTGTGTAGGGCACACACAACACGCCTCCGCCACGGCCTGCTTCTGTAAGGACGGCGAGTCAGCCAACTGCCGTCCTCAGGCCCCGATCATGGAGGTCGGTAGTCCCGGGCTTAGATGAGTCTGCGGCGTCCTCGCCGCAGACTGCGAAACTCGGGGGGCAGGGTTCTCTCCCGCTCCCTCTCCGCCGTCTCTTTCGCGCGCATTACCTGCTCGCAGAAAGAGGCGGCGGCTAGCCACTTGCTCCCGTCGGAGACCACGGCCCTCACCATGGTCTCCAACGAGAGAACGTCTGTTCGATACAAGTATCCGAACATGGATTTAAGTAGTTGTGTTGGTAGTTTTACTTTAAACACTGACTCTGTACGCTTGTACTGTACTGTGTAGTCGAATCAATAAATTACTATGAGATCTATAATCTCGCCAGTTTTATTTATGTTACCATCGCAAAACCAGCTAATTATATAAAGTGGCTAATAACGTCCACGCCCAGGACCGCAACGAGATCCCGGCGTTGACTCGCCCACGCAGGGCACTCCACCAACGTGAGGAGCGCCGTGTCTTCGCCAGGATCCTCGCAGTGCTGGCACTGCGGCGTTGTCTCCCGGTGGATGCGCCACAGATACTTACCGAAACACCCGTGTCCGGTAACCATCTGGCACATCCGGTAGGAGAGGTCCCCATGGTCCCTCTCCAACCACTCCTTCATGATCGATCTCACCGCCGCAATGGTGGATTCCCCCCACCTTGGGTGCTCAAGTCGCACCCTCCATGTCTCATGATGAATAACATAACATAACTTCACGCCTGTATCCCCGAAGGGGTAGGCAGAGGTGTATTACACACCCACGATTCGCCAGTTATGTTAAGGTCCCAATGTAATAGGGGGCTCGTCCCCAATTACATTGGGACCTTAACACCTATTACCATCTACCGGGCACATTATTAAGCGAGTGATAATTAACATTTATTAATGCACACATAACTACGAAAAGTCTACGAGGTGTGTGCCCGGGGTGACTGGGGATCGAACTCGAGACCTCGTCTCAGCAGTCCGTTACGTACGCCACTGGGCTATCGCCGAAATGATGAATAACGATTTCGTGATTTTGGCTTTGGCCAGTCAAAGTCAAAGTCAAAAATCATTTATTCTGTATAGACCATTAATACGCCACTTACAAAACGTCAAAAAAAAATAATCTAATGTTTGGCCGGTTCGAAACGCGGCCCTGTCCTGAGAAGACTCCGGCAAAAAACTCAGCGGGCTGTTTTTTTTGGTCTATTTACAAACATATACTACTTAACCAAATTACAATATTTCAGTAGCATAGAGAGAGAGCAAACAGTTCATATCCAAGCTTGTTTGTCATCTAAATAGTCTTGCATTTTATAATAGCCTTTTTGGCAGAGTATACTTTTACTTTGTCTTTTAAATTTATGAAGAGGTAGATTCTTCATTTCACTAGGAAGCTTGTTGTAGAAGCGTATACAGTTATCCTGAAAGGAATTACTAATCTTGTGGAGTCGACTATTACAAACCACAAGATTGTTTTTATGTCTAGTATTTACGTTATGTACATATTATATCACAAAGCCTTAAAAAATTGGAAATGTTTCTTCTAACATACAAAAGATTTTCAAAAATATATTGAGACGCTACAGAGACTCTTGGGCCCAACTTATAAATTGCCCGCACAGCACGCTTTTGCAATACAAAGATTGTATTTAAATCTGCGGCATTACCCCCAAGGAGAATGCCGTAGCTCATAATACTATGGAAATAACTGAAATAAACTATTCTAGCGGTATCTATGTCTGTTAAAGTCCTAATCTTTTTCACAGACAAATGCGGGCAGAATTAATTGAAAGAAATTTTAATTAAAAACATATAATTCGTTTTAAATAAAGTTATTTTTTATACATATAATCACCAAAAATCACAATCAACAATCACAATCACATCAACACTATGTTACGAATAGTTTCTTGTAAGGTGCTATTGCTTTCATGCAGGGCATTCACTAAGTTTTCATAAGCAGGAGGTCGTGAAGGCCTAGGCAATATGCGGCGTCTCGGCACAATCCGATGGCGAATGGGGCCAGCTTCTGCCGAGACACCAGATTGAGGCAGTTGTGGCTGCTGTACCTCCTGAGGAGATTGTACAGAGGGCAGCAATAGAGATACAGGTGGCGAGCTGCTCGATGTAATTCCCTAAAATAAATATTAAATTGTTCATGTATTTCAAATCAAGCAATTATTTCCTTGCCAAATTTTTAACTGATCCGATATGTCAATTGTGTCATGTCACGTCAAATTGACTTGCACATATTCCAGCCAGAGATAGTTTAGTTGCGTAGATAACAAAGAGGTTTACACCGGGTTGCCAGGCTAGTGAACTGAATAAAACCTTTTGTACTTAGCTATGACTAAGAAAAATAACGGTTTGTTTACTGTATGATCTATAATTTGCATTAATAATCATTTGTCGGCATTCTAAAAACCTAAGAATATAGTTTTTAAAGAATTTAATAATTCACTCTTTATCATTCATTCTTATTTTTTTAATAACGGTAACACTTTCATATTAAATTTTGGTGATGTCAGATTCAAATTTGGTGCTGTCATATTGAACACCAAATTTAGTTCGACGTAACAACAGAATAGCATTCCCTCTAAATTTCTCTAAAATAAGAAAATTTTAGAGAAAAATTAGTTTAGTGATGTCAGCAACAGAATCGCTACCAATGATAGATTTGTACTACACAAGTATCTTGATAGATTTATATATTACCTATAAATATTTTGATAGGTTATGTACCTATAAACAAAATATTATTACGTTATTTTATGTAAGTACGTCTTATGGAATATCCTATGTTTATTTGTTATTATGTTTATGTTAGCTATCTTTATAATATCCCTAAACATTTTTGAAGCGTTTTGCTAAAACAAAGTTTAGTACTTACCTAGAGTCTTGTTGAGTTCTCTCATTTTCAACTAAACTTGCGGCAAGAACGTAAAACATCGAACTCCGTGGAAAAAGCGGTGGTCTTTGCATTTTATGAATTTTATCGCAAGTAATCACAAATAAAAAACAATTTTAGAAGTAGTTTGCACACTTTTCACTATTTCACGAAGGTTTCTCACCGGCAAATATTAGGTGAATTAAGATTCGACAAATACATTTCGAAATTTACATTTCCGTGTGTCAAAACTAGCTTCATAATCCCAAATTTCATTAAAAAGTGTCATGTATCATGTATTTGTCGATACCAACACGAAACGTCTGCGATACGAAAGTGTTCATAATACCAATTTTGTTTCCTTTACTTCACGATAGGGGCGCTGTACAAAATCTCATACACATTTTCGTATTGCGCGATACGATTACTATTCGATTTTTTTTTTCGAAAGGATTCATAATACGGGCACTGAAGTAACTTCATGGTGCCTAAATGACACTTTTTTCGTTCGTATTTCGTGCGAGCTCGCAATTGCGGATCGCAATTTCATGGTAGGCCTCCAGTTCTATTTTAAACAGGGTTATGTTTTTCGAGAGTATGTATGTGTGTATTTTATTTTATTATTAGCAAATCATAAACGAAAGAAAATTAATAGGTCCCGCCTGCTATTAAACTTGTTTCAGTCTTTTTAGGGCATTCGGGCCTATTAATTTTTTAATAAGTTATTTAGAAAAAAATGTTGACCATGTAGCCAATATGAAGATGATTGCGGTGATCAAAGTTTCCAGAATCACGGACTTCTCGTTATGGAACTGGGTTGTCTAGGCCGAAGCTTCTCCGTTGGCGTTCTGTGCTTGATCGAACGACTACTTGATGCCTTTGATTTTCCTATGATTTTCCTATGATAGTGCAATTAGTCAAAGAAACCATTTGTGGCTACAATACAAAAAGAATCCAGAAAATGAAGCATTACAAAACAACTATAAAGAAATGAGAAGAAAGGTTGCCAAACTAATTCATGACACAAAAAATACCCACTATAATAAACTGTTTTCGGACTGTGCTAATAACCCCAAAAAATGTGGTCACTTATAAATAATTTAGCTAATAATAAAATAATACAAAATGTAGCTCCTTCAAAACTTTTGATGGGTTCCACCTCAATTACTAACACAAAAGAAATTTGTGAGGTTTTTAATGATTTTTTCTCTACCGTAGGGTCCACACTAGCAAACGAGATACCAAAAAAATATCATGACACACAAAATACAAACCATAATCTACAAACATATACAAAACATGAACTTTCCACATTTACTCCGTGCAGTACTAATATAATTAAGAATCTCGACACAAACTCAAGTAGTGGTATAGATAAAATTAGTACTAAAGTTATTAAAAGCTTACAAGAGTTAATCTCTGATAGTCTGACAAATTGTTTTAACAAATTGTTGATTGACGGGGAGTTTCCGAACACTTTAAAGGTTGCGAAGGTAACACCGATTTATAAATCGGGACCCAAAAATGACCCCGGCAACTATCGCCCGATCTCTGGTCTGCCAATCATGTCAAAAATTTTGGAGAAAATATAACATACCCATCTGTTAAGCTACCTAGACTCCTTTAATTTCATATCAGAACGCCAATATACCCCAACGGCTGTGAAGGCGGAAATGGTATCCATTGGCACGGCAGAACAGGCGGAAGGGGCACAAACCCAGTACTGAGCTAACCCTACATATTGGGGCTTATAGATCATACTGGAGTTGCACGGCTGGGCAGGGTTGTGCAATAGAGATGGTGGTGGAGGAGACCCTAGCGGTCCAACGGCAGCACTCACAGTCTTCCAGGAAGATTACTGTCTTGGCGTCAGGTGGCAACCGGCCGTAAAACCACATAGCCACTTCTCATTCCTTGTCCAAATATGAAAGTACACAAAAAGAGAGCGAGCATAAATGTTAGGGCGTCCCCCTTAAGCGACGGTCGATGCAACACATGCGTATCACTGCGATTGGCTACCTGGAACGTAGGTTCCATGACGGGCAGAAGTGCCGAACTAAGCGACGTTCTGAAAAGACGTCAAATAGACGCATGCTGTGTGCAAGAGACCAAGTGGAAGGGCTCAAAATCTAAACTTATCGGCAACGGCTTCAAGCTTGTTTTCCACGGCACAACCACTGGCAGAAATGGCGTGGGAATCGTATTATCGGAGGACTAGTAAACATCGACAGAATTAACGATCGGATTATGGCAGTGAAAATTGCCCTAGAAAAACAGCCTTGTTTTAACATAGTATCAGCATATGCACCACAATCTGGTTGCACAGACAGCGAAAAGGAGTCTTTCTGGGATTACCTCTCCAAACTAATCCAAGACATTCCACCCGAAGAAACTTTGCACATCGGCGGAGATCTAAATGGTCATGTTGGTGCAAGCAACACCAACGTTGAGAGATGGCACGGAGGGTTTGGATATGGTTTGCGCAATAACGATGGAGACACAATTGTGCAGTTTGCCTCAAGCTGTGACCTAGCCATAGTAAACACATTCTTTAAAAAGAAAGATACCCACCTGTTAACATATAAAAGTGGTGGCAATACAACTCAGATCGACTATACGCTAGCAAGAAGAAAACACTTAGGCAATTATAAGGACTGTAAGGTCATACCTGGAGAACCACTAACAACCCAACATAGAATCCTTGTCACTGTGTACAAACTTCCCAAATCTGTCAGAGCTAACCGAAAACTTACACCGAAGATCAAATGGAAATCTTTGAAAACACCTAAAGGCGAATCCTTTATACAAGAAATAAAAGAACATCTTAGTAAAACAGATACCACATACCTAACACCAAACGAAATGTGGAATGTTTTTGAAAATGTCAGCATTAACACCGCGGAGAAACACATGGGAAGAACAAGAAACAAGAAGGGCCCCTTTAAAGAAACTGAGTGGTGGAAACCAGAAGTCAAAGATGCAGTGGCTGCAAAAAAGGAAGCGTTTAAACAATGGCAGTCTACAAGAGATGATGGTGATTTAGTGAAATATAAAGAAATAAAGAAAGAAACTAAACGACAGGTTGCAATTTCGATGGCAAAATCAAATAACCAGTTTTATGAAAAATTAGAGTCAGCCGATTCAGAAGTAGACATTCATAAAATAGCAAAAACGCGTCACAACAACACTAAGGATATAACAACCGTAAAGTACATCTATAACAATAGCAACAAACTCCTAACACAAGATGAAGACATCAAAAACAGGTGGACTGAATTCTATAACCATATCCTAAACATATCCCACACGAGAAACCTGAGCTACAACCAT
Organism: Cybosia mesomella; assembly: GCA_946251805.1. Taxonomy (NCBI): domain Eukaryota; kingdom Metazoa; phylum Arthropoda; class Insecta; order Lepidoptera; family Erebidae; genus Cybosia; species Cybosia mesomella. The sequence continues at coordinate 12,500,676 of OX276397.1, forward strand.
CCTAACGTAGTCCAAGGTCCACTCCCTGCTGTGACACTAGACGAAATACAAGCAGCTCTAAAACAAATGAAAAACAACAAATCGCCCGGTCCAGACGAAATACCAGCAGAAGTCTGGAAACACCTAGGGGAGGAGGGAGCTCACTGGCTATACGAACTATTCAACAAATTGATTCAGGGTTACCCGTTACCAGATTCGTGGCGAAACAGTTTCCTTATACCATTCTACAAGGGAAAGGGAGATGTCAGAGAATGCAGTAACTACAGGGCTATTAAATTAATGTCACATACCCTGAAATTATCGGAGCGCGTTATTAATAACAGAATAAAACACATCATCTCACTAACACCAAACCAATGTAGTTTTGTAGCTGAAAAGGGCACCTCAGACGCAATTCAAACTATCAGAATACTGCTGGAAAAGGCAAAATCCAATAATGGAAACCTTTATATGGTATTTATAGACTTGGAAAAGGCCTTCGACCATGTCCCTCGAGACCTTATATGGGAATCAAGAACAGAACAACTCGTTCAGTCCATTGTTGTTTAACACCACCATTGACAATCTTACCAAAAGCTGCCAGCGGCCATTACCGTGGAACATTTTGTACGCAGACGATGTCGCTCTTATTTCCGATGATATAGACGATCTCCAGTCAAGCTTCAATTCCTGGATACAGGCACTTGAAGACAATGGCCTGAGGATTAGTAGGAAGAAAACAGAGCATATGTCTTGTGTGTTTGATGGCACCACAAACCCTGATAACATTAAGATTTCCATTGGATCCACACAAATACCCACAGTAAATCAATTTAAATATTTGGGGTCTACGATCAGTAATGATGGGAAGATCGACAGCGATGTAGCACATAGAACAACAACTGGCTGGCTTAAATGGAGGCAACTGACTGGTGTAATGTGTGACAGTAAAATGCCACTCAAAGTCAAAGGCAAAATGTATAAAACTGCAATCAGACCTGCAATATTGTACGGCTCCGAATGTTGGGCAACCACTAAACAACATCTCAATAAACTGCACACAACCGAAATGCGCATGTTGCGCTGGTCAGCGGGTGTCACATTGCTAGACAAGATCCGGAATGAATACATAAGAGGAAGTTTTAGGGTCGCCCCCATAATGGATAAAGTCAAGGAAAAACGTCTTCGATGGTATAGACATGTCCAAAGACGCCCAGAAGATCACGTGGTCAAGCTCGCCTTAAACCTGCCAGTGACGAAACGCGGACGCGGAAGACCGCCCTCCACTTGGCTAACGACGGTCGAGAAAGACCTGAAAGAAGACCAACTGGACGCGAGCACTGCACAAAATCGTGCACAGTGGAAAAGAAGGACAAGGAAGGCCGACCCCAAGTAGATGGGATACACGGTCGAGGGATATATATATATATATTAGAGTAATGTGGTGCGTTCCCTATTTTCATACCATCATGATTATATTTTCCTTAAAATTGTTGTATATTTTAACTAAATTCTTTATCTTTTCTTTTCTTTTTGAAGAACCTTATATTGTAGTCGCTTGGGAAAACCACAGCAGGGAGATCATTCTACAGCCTGAGGGTGCGCGGAATGAAGTGTTGTATAGTTTCCATCGCGAACAAACCGACAGACAAGAATTCCAAAAAAATATTGTTGTGCTCAGAATCGCTTATTTAACATAATCAAAGTTTTTTTTAATATCTCCAATGTACAGTCACAGCTAATTTACAATTTTATAATATATAAGTTATGTTCCTAATAAAATTAACATGAAATGATAATCTAATATTTATCATAAGAAAAAAACATTTTATCGATTTAGATTTCGTATAAAAACAATACTTATTGTATAATTTATTGCTGCATTTCTTACAAATAGGCGCGAGCATCTATCATATATCATATCATATCTATTTTTGTATCTTTTTACTGATTTTTATCCAGGTCAAGCTAGGATCCGGGCTGCTAGTTATAATCATGATTATAAATGTATATTCCATACTATATAAGTATATGAAGTACGAAGAGCTATATAAGAAAAAAATTATAGAGGATCTGTAATTACTACATTATTTGAAACAAATCCCGCGTGGGATTCGGTTCCCGTTCGCACCTCCCATGGGATCCTATTCCAGGGATAAAAGTAGCCTATTTTTTATTTCAGATTATAGAGTATCCCTGTACCTAATTTTAGCCAGATCCGTCCAGCCGTTAGAGCGTAAATGACTAACCAAAAATATATTTTAAATTCTTTTCTGTTTGTCTGTTTGCCTGTTTGTTCGCGATGGACACAAAAACTACTGAACTGATTTTTATGCAGTTTCTTCCATTAGAAAGTTCTTGGTCTGACTTAAAATTGTGCCGTATGTTTGATTGCAATTGGTTAAGTAGAACCGGAGATATGATTATGAACAGGCCATATCTATGTTAGTCATTATAGTAGTTAAATCCGATCTAGAGTATGAAGTTTGAATGCAAGAATCTTCTTCCAACTAATTGAACAGATTCACCAATGTTGGACAATGAATCGACATCCTCCGAACCTTTTCCCAAGTAAGTCTAAGAGATGCGATTAAAATTTTATAATAAATAATATTTCGTGTAATTCTTCTTTTACAGGCATATAACTGGGTTGCTTACACATTGCTCGTGATGGCCACTTTCTGGGTGTCGGAGTGTATACCTGTGGCCGTAACTGGATTAATTCCCATAATTCTATTTCCATTAGCTAATGTTTTGTCTACTCGCGATGTTTGCCATGCTTATATTAATGTAAGTATTCATTTTATATTTATTTGTTTTGTGATTATAAATGAAAGAGCGGTAACTATTCCTTATATCCATTAAGTAGAATAATCAAAAAGTTTTGCGATATAGCAAAATTAAATTCTACATTACATCTATATCCATATATGTAATAGTACATTGTTACCCTAGGGGTGAAAGTAACTTATTTAGTCCCGAGACGTGGTTAGGTTAGTTTTACCAATAGTTCGTGGGACTAAATAAGTCTTTAACCCGAGGTAAACACTGTGCTTTTCATTACGAATACAAGGAAAGTAAAAATGAAAACATGAATTAGCTAAAGAAAAAATGAGTAAAACCTTCAAATCGAAAAACAAATGAAGATCGAATTGCCGCTTTTCCGCCTATTTTGCTTGTTTTTTTTTTTCTGTGGCCGGCCAGCTATTCAGCTATTATTTTTCATTTTCATTATTGAAAAAATGGTAAATATTTTGCCCAAATCTATGTTATTTTAAGGAAATTGTTGAAACTAAACTAAAGTTATTAAAAAAAAAAATTCTTTAATCAATACTTAACTTTTTTTTTATATTTAGGACACGTCAATTTGACTTCACCTCGCCTGATGGTAAGCTGAAGGTAAAGTCTCAGGAAAGAGACTCACCATTACATACACGTACCATGTTTACAATGGTGGCACTCAGCTTGACGCCCTCATCAGAAGAGGATTGTGGTCGCAGCACCGCGTGAACCCACCGGTCCCACTAGTGCTGCGACCACAATCCCCCTGCCCGGCTATGCACTTGCTGACCCCTGAACGCAATCAAACCGAAATTGGATTACTATGGAGGGTTTTCCGCAAAATTTCAATTTTACATCGCGCAGTAATTGAGTGGCTGTATAGAAAATAGGTACATGGTTGGTACATTAAAAATGTGAAAATAGAATTAGTTTTTTTTAATAATTTGACAGCTGTCAGTTGAAAGCGATTCTCCCTAGGGATGAAAAGTATTACTTTCATCCCGCTCCTCCGCTCCTTCAGACCTACTTTCAGAGTATGAGTAATGAAAACAAATTTTCATAACTGATTTTCTAGTCCATATCAAACACCTTTCGATGATGAAAACTTGAAAAATGCATTAATAACTCGCAAAACTTACATACTCTGGACCATGGTCAGTACCAGATTCACACCATGAGACTTCTCACTCCGACGGCTGCTACGATGTAACGCCGTGACCGTCACGCCTCTGCGGCATTCTGCCAATGTATCAAGCAGTGTGTCCACGAAACAGCCCCAATAGTTAGAGTTTTGGCTCCTGGACTCTAAATTTCGTGATCCTATGATGTTTTAACATTTGGGTGATTGATGACCGTTTATACGGGTGAACCGATTCTCATGATCTTTGATTTTTTAGATTTGTTTTCGCCTATACTGTGCCATTTTGTGTTTTTTTTCGGAATACCCCACTTTTACCCCACCGCCGTCCGAAACAAACGATGTATGGGAATATTTTTAGAAAAAATAACAGCTACTTCTGCTTGTGTTGCATTGGATATTTAGAAACAAACGATGTATGGGAATATTTTTAGAAAAAATAACAGCTACTTCTGCTTGTGTTGCATTTGATAATCTTATAAATTGTGCTCAGCGTTATGTGAATTAAAGTTTTAGTTATTCAAGTGTTTTGTATTATTCGTGCTTTGTTTAATGAGATTAGACCAAAAAATGTTAACCAACCTCGTCGCGGGCAGTACCGCGGACATAACTAGATCCTATATTCTACTTCAAAGCTGTATAAGGCGTGTGAAGTTCTTTCTGTGCAAAAACTATTTTTATTAACTATAATAACAAAACAATATGCCAAGATCACTTCGGGCTCTGTTTCTCGGAAGGAAGGCGGCAGAAGTAGGCATCTGGATATATGCCAACCAGTGGCTTGTAGGACTTCCTTTGCCCAAAGATTTTTCTTCGTTTCTAGGCCCACGAATACTTAATATGGTGTATACAAAACTAAGAGTCTGCATGAGAAACGTAAAAGCGTAGCTCTTATCGTTAACACAAACAAAATTGAAAAAATGTAATAAAAACAAATAAATATACATTATTTTCTAAACACACTACACTTACATACACAAACACCCTCTTCCTCATATACACACACACACACACATTTTCACACACACATTTTCACACACAAACACATCCACATCACCTCACACACACACACACACAGACACATCCAGACAAACACACACACAAACACATCTTTAATGTTATTTAGGGCAAAGGGGAAAAAACTAGTTTTTAAGTTTAACATAACAATTTACAGATTATTAGGGATATTTATGTGTAAGGAGTGGAGGCTCCTAACACAAGCATTATTATTTTGCCTATAAGGAGTCCCTTTTTTTTTTATTGTGCGTAAATCCCTTCGGATACCCCCCCGCCGGCCAGCGGGGGCCGTTATGTCGGGCTTGAACCGCACGCCGTCTCGGGTCTACAGACGCCGGGGTGTAAGGTTGCCCATAGAGCATATCCCTCGCACCCCGACTGACCCTGGGCCATCTCCGGTTTCGAGATGGCCCCCTCGGGTTTGGGAACCACGGTCTCCCCGTCTTGCCCCAGTTTGGGGGAGGGGCGATAGTCGCCCACCGTCCCGGCCTGCTTCTGCTGGGGTGACAGGCAGCCTCACCTGTCACCCCCAGGCCTGCGCTCATGGAGGGCGGAAGTCGTTAAGCGACCTCCGGCGCCTGAGTCTCCTGCGACGCGCGGCGAATAAGTTGCGGGCTCGGCGGGCCGGGAGAGTTCTAAATCTCTCCCGGGCGCGCTCCGCCATCTCCTTCGCGAGCATTACATGCTCGCAGAAAGAGGTGGCGGCGGCCCACGCGCTCGCGCTTCGCACTATTGCCGCAATCATGCTGCCGAGCGAGAGGACTCCCACCCCGATGGCTGCCACGAGGTCACGCCTCGGCGTCTCCCACGCCGGGCAGTCCGCCAGCGTGTGCAGCCCTGAGTCCTCGCTCGCGTCGCAGTGATGACACTCAGGCGTTGGCTCCTTCCTGATCCGATGCAGGTGGTCCCCGAAGCACCCCTTCCCGGAGATCACCTGCGTCAGTCGGTACGAGAGGCTTCCGTGTCACCTCTCTAGCCAATCCTCCATGATGGGCCTTACCGTTGCTATTGCGGCGTGCCCTGCTCTTGGTCGCCCAAGTCGTTCCTTCCACTACACCACGATGGCCTGGCGGAGCTGGGACTGCACGGCCTCGATTTCTCGAGGCTCGGGGTTCCATCCCTGCTCCCGCGCCTCCTTTCGCCACTGGTACAGTTGCGAAAGGTCTCTCGCCTCCAGGTCCCATGGCGGAGTTCCGGCAAGGAGACTCGCCGCCTCGAAGGAGATCGTGTGGTGCCCGCGGATGACCCTGACGGCCATAACTCGCTGCGGAGCGCGCAGCATCCGCACACTTCCGGCCTTCAGGGCCTCCGCCCATATTGGGCACCCATACAGGGCCATGGACCGCACGATCCCCGCGTAGAGTCTCCTGCAGGAGTCATCGGGCCCCCTCATGTTGGGCAACAGCCGAGCCAGAGCGAGAGCTGTGCCCTTAAATTTGGGGGCCAGACTTCGGATGTGCTCTCCGAAGTTCCATCGGCCGTCGAGCACGAGCCCCAAATATTTCATTTGGGGCTTGATGCCGATGCGATTTCCTCCCACGATGAGGCTGGATCCCTCGGGTGGCTTGCTCCGAGGCCCATGAAAGAACAGGGCCTCGGTTTTATGCAGAGCCACCTCTAGACCCAGCCGCCAGATCTGCTCAACGACTTGGGCAACCGCGGTCGTGGCCCTTAGGGTCGTTTTGCGGTACGTCAACCCGCACGCCATCACGAGCGTGTCGTCCGCGTAGCACGTGACGGCGGCACCGCCTACGAGCTCACCGCGAAGCACCCAGTCGTATCCGATGTTCCACAGGAGCGGCCCCAGGACCGATCCCTGTGGAACAGCGCACGACATTTCACGCTGACCGAGACCGGTCACGGTTGGGTTGATGACGGCTCTCTCCGTCAAATACGCCCCGACTATGCGGCGGAGGTAGAGAGGCACTTCGTGATACACGAGCGCCTCCCTAATGCAACTCGAGGGCAAGGTGTTGAACGCGTTGGCGATGTCCAGGGACACCGCCAACATCACCTCACCCCGGGCTACTGCATCCTCCGCCAGAACCCTCACGCGCATGATGGCATCCACGGTGGAGCGCCTCTGGCGGAAGCCATATTGGCCACCTGCCAGGTCCGGCCCCACTCTTGAGAGGTGCTCGACGAGGCGCTTCGCAATTACTCTTTCAAAGAGCTTGCACACCTCGTCGAGCAACACTCTGCCAGTCCGCCGGGCGCCCCTCCTTTCGGATGAGGACCAGTTTCCCGTCTTCCACAATTTCGGAAACTGGCCCCACTCCAAACATGCGCTGAGAAGCCCTCTCAGTCGGGGCTCGAGAGCGTCGTCGACTAGAGCTAGGACCCACGCTCGGCCTGGAATGCCGACGGGTCCCGGGGCGGTATGTTTGGCTCTTAGCCTTCTCACCGCCAGCTCTAGTTCTACCCAAGTGACCTCAGGCACGTCGTCGTCTTTCACGTCGGGGTCCATGGGCAACCGCTGCGGCGGCTGGAGACACCGGGTTAACGGCGGGGTCTTGGGGCGCAGCTTGCCCCTCACCATCCGGTAGGGCCGCCCCCAAGGGTCCCGCTCCAGCGTCTACAGCAGCTCGCGGAAGGCGGCCTATTTGGCCCGCCTTATCTCCGCTCGGAGGCCTATAAGGAGTCCCTAAGAATTATCGGGTCGAACACGGGTATACTAATCGGTGCTACGATATGATTTATCTAAACGAGAACGTAATTTCCAACCATACGCGTGTATCAGAAGTTAAATAGTGTATTTTGGGTGTAGCTGACGTGCCTCGCGATGAACCTGCGAAATAAAAATGTTAATAATACCTGAAAAAAAAAGATATTCCGAATTCAACCTTATTATAACACTGTAAAGACTAATTTATTGTTGTGCCAAATTTATTATAAAGATGTAGACTTACCTTAATGTTCCTACCTACATACCTGTGTTTATTATAATAAAGATACTTTATTACCTGCTCGCATACTATGTTATACGCTTGGGATGCACCGTAGATGACTCGTCAGTCGAATACAACAGTAGCCCGCAGTAACACGTCGACATAGTTTGCGCCCAGGTGATACTTACCTTCCAACCATAAATCTATCTTATTTTACACGAACCCGTTACCATTGAATATGGTACTTTACTATAAAAAAAACAAACGAATCAGTTCAATATTATTGTGTGGTAATGTCATTTTATATAATTACATATGGTGTAATATGGACATTTCCTATAATTCATATAATATTTCATATTATATTCATATCAGTTTAATATATTACTCAGTTCTTACGCGTAAGGTGTTTAGTTTTAATCGTTAAATAATTATAATTTGATATTTGTACCGCGTATTAAAATGTCGGTGATTGTATATAATTTTTTCTTTACGTACCCGCGCAATATTATACGGGAACTATGACGCCGGTACAAAAGAGTTGAGCGCGACGTTGCTTGGTTAAGGTTAGCTCGTTGGTAGACGCTGTGTTCGCGCGTTTTTGGTTGGCCTCGCCACGCGCTTTGAAGGAACATTGTTTTGATTTTGTTTGTTGAATGTTGATTAATTGGTGAAAATTAATTATCGAGATAGTTATCTTTATCTCTATGTAAAATGAAGTGAATACGCCCATCGTGTTCGTTGGACTTGGAACCATTGCTGCGGGGGAAAACACATCCTAAGGGAAGTAGTATTTACACAGTTGAATTTGGATTTTACTGTATAATTAGTTTATTGTATATTCAATTACACGTACATTCATGTCACATATAGTTAGATACACTAAATAGGCACACTTTACAATCGTTGCTACTTTCCCGGCTGAATCCCGGTTCATTGAAGGTCAGTGACCCATTTTTTAATATAGTTTGTGTATTGTTGATACTAATTAACGGATTGGTTTGATTTTGGTTTGTCATTTGAAACATAACACGCGGTTCAAGTCCACCATTTTGATTGTTAATTTACCATTTCTATTTTGCCTTTTGGTGCAATTGTATTTGAATATTTTCACTCTTAAAATTATAATATTTACTGGTCGAATTCGATCTGGTGTCAATTGCGGCTTAATTTGATTATTGAAACAAGTACAGTCGCCATCGGTATTAGATTAACACATTTTCCAAGTTACCGACCACCTTAGCTCTAAAATTTTACGTAAAATAATGAACAAAAATGGATAAATATTAAATGAACCGTCAAAGGTTACAAAAATGATTATATATTAATTATTTATTGATTTATTTCAATGTAAAGATCGTTTGTAAATTTGTTTTTGTTCAGCAACTTACCTACTCTTAGTCGCATTTTTCGCATTTGCTTCCTCCTTAATTAGGGGGCTGGTAGCAGAGCTGCTTCGGAATCATTGCTCTGGCTACGTTCGCGTATATAAGGTATTATATTTAGCATTTATAACTAACGTTAAATATAATTTAGAAACGTTATAAGGAGTATCTTCAGCTATTATTAGGGTTCCGTAACTTTTTTTGTACGGAAATCCCTTCGGATACCGCCCGCCGGCCAGCGGGGTCGGTTATGTCGGGCATGAACTGACTAAAACCGCACGCCGTCTCGGGTCTTCAGACGCCGGGTCGTAAGGTTGCCCATAAGGCATTTCCCTCGCACCCAAACTGACCCTGGGCCATCTCCGGTTTCGAGATTGCCCTCTCCGGTTCAGGATTACTGGTGGTAGAAATTTGATGACACAAATTTGTCACAATTCGGCCGGGTGGGTACCACCGTGCACGATTGTGAAAAACCCTCCATAGTAATCCAATTTCGGTTTGATGAGGCCGTCAAGCTGAGTGCCACCATTGTTAACATGGTACGTGTTTTTAATGGTGACCCTCTTTCCTGAGACTTTACCTTCAGCTTACCATCAGCCGAGGTGAAGTCAAATTGACGTGTCCTAAACATAAAAAAAAAACAAAAAAGGAATCACAGTGTCCCCGTCTTGCCCTCGTTTTGGGCAGGTGGCGCTAGTCGCACCGCTTTCCCGGCCTGCTTCTGCTGGGCTGCCAGGCGGCCTCACCTGCCACGTCAGTCGGCCTCAACTGCCACGCCAAGGCCTGCGCTCATGGAAGACGGAGGTCGTTAAGCGACCTCCGAAGTCTGTGTCGCCTGCGACGCGCGGCGAGCATCTTGCGGGTTCGGCGGGCCGGGAGAGTTCTAAATCTCTTTCTACGACTTGGGTAACCGCGGTCGTGCCTTCAGGGTAGCTTCGCGGTACGTCGCCCCGCACGCCGTCACGAGCGTTTGCGAGCTCACCGCGAAGCACCCAGTCGTATCCGATGTTCCACAGCAGTGGCCCCAGGACCGACCCCTGCGGAACACCGCACGACATCTCACGTCGACTAAGACCGTTCACGGTTGGGTAGACGACAGCTCTCTCCGTCAAATTTAATTGATTTGATACTAAGATCTTTTGTAATACCTATGTTTCACAAAATAATACATAAATAAAAAACAAATACGCCCCGACTATGCGGCGAAGGTAGAGAGGAACTTCTTGATACACGAGCGCCTCCCTAATGCAACTCCAGGGCAAGTTGTTGAACGTGTTGGCGATGACCAGGGACACGGCCAACATGACCTCACCCCGGGTGACTGCATCTTTCACCAGAGCCCTCACGCGTATGATGGCATCCACGGTAGAACGCCTCTGGCGGAAGCAATATTGGCCATCCGCCAGGTCCGGCCCCACTCTTGAGAGGCGACGAGGCGCTTCGCGATTACTCTTTCAAAGAGTTTGCACACCTCGTCGAGCAACACTATGAGCCGGTAGGCGGACGGGGAGTCCACCGGGTGCCCCTCCTTTCGGATGAGGACCAGTTTCCCCATCTTCCACAATTTGGGAGACTGGCCCCGCTCCAACCATGCGCTGAGAACCCCTCTCAGTCGAGGCTTGAGAGCGTCGTCGACTAGAGCTAGGACCCACGCTCGGCCTGGAATGCCGTCGGGTCCCGGGGTGGTGCGTTTGGCTTCTTCTCACCACCAGCTCAAGTTCTACCCAAGTGACCTCCGGCACGTCGTCGTCACATCCACGTTGGGCGCCATGGGCGACCGAGGTGGAGTCACCTGCGGTAGAACATGTTCCACCGCCCGCGCTGGGAACAGGGAGCCAACAACTCCTCCAACCAGCTCCAGCTGGAGACATCGGGTCAACGGCGATTATTTGGCGCGCAGCTTGCCCCTTACCATTAGGTAGGGCCACCCCCAAGGGTCTCGCGCCAGCGTCTCCAGCAGTTCGCAGCGGGCCACCTGTTTGGCCTGCCTTATCTCTGCTCGGAGGGCTCCTCTGGCCTTCCTGTATCCTTCGTACAACTCCGCCTCTCGGGCTTCTATGCGGGATGGCAACGCCTCCTACGGAATCGGGCCCACCGGCGGATTGTGATCACGCAGGCCCGTCTCAGCCTCGCGATCTCCGACGACCACCAGTGGACCTGACCCCTCGGTATATAGGGCGGAGCCCTAGACATCGCCGCCTCACAGATACGGGTCATGGCCTCCCGGGACCACGCCACGTCACCGTCTATGTTGACAGGCCTATCCCACGCAAGGGCCCAGGCCTGTACGATGGCGACTTCCAGGAGCTCCCGATCGAGTCGTTTAAGCACCAAACGTGGCTCTGGTGGAGCGGGGGGGACTGGCGCGTCGCTCGCGGGGGGGGGGGTCCGTCAAACCGAATGTTTCGGTGATCCGCACTTGTCCTCCTCCCCCACAATGACGCGCCAGCCCTGAACACGTCGCGTCAAGGAAGGGCTCGCGAACGAGATGTCCACGATGCAGCTGCCCCTCGAGGTCACGAACATGGCCACGGCTCTCCGATTTAGGACGACTAGGCCGAGTCGTTCGGCTCAGTCATTCAGTGCCCTGCCTCTATCCCCCTGCAGGCCCCTATCGTGTCGGGAACCCCAGGCCAACGACCAGGCGTTGAAGCCCCCGAGTAGTCCCGGACGGCGGGGATGGCAGGCATTGACGACGACTGCTAGCTGACGGAGGAATTGCTCATATTCAGTTATGTCTGAGACATAGCGGAATATGAGCAATGGCTCGGCGTTAAATAAGCAGCCACGACCGCTATTTCGCCACCCACCGCCGCCACGCAGCCAGGTCCCCTTGCAACGACGGCAAGGGACGGGGGGGCTGCCGGCGGAGGGGTTGTGCACCAGTGCCGCCGTCCCATCCAGCGCGGTTTCCCAGGCAGGCGGAGGTTTCCAGGAGGATTCGGTTGGTGTATAGGTCGGCGACAGCGGCGACATTTATGGACCACTGTGCCATGCTCTGGAGCAGAAGGCCCTGAGCATGGGCACCGTGGCCCACGTTCACCTGCAGGATGCGGAGTTGAGGATCCATTATCCGATCTCCACATCCCGCTGCGAACCTTGCTGCTAACCCTATGGTCAGCCGGCTTGCCCCCCGCTGCACACCTGAAACAGTGCAGCGGCGCGTTACACGTGCCAGCCTTATGAACGGGCTGGCCACAGCGGAAGCAACGGTTACCTGCCGTTTCTTCCGCCGTGCAGTGCACCACCCCCACATGGCCGACCGACAGGCACCTGAATGACCTTACCGGTCGGGCCTGCAGGAGCCGTGCCTGCACCTTCAGGAAGCCTCCTATCAGGAGGCTTCGCCCGTCGGGAACCTTTTGGGCCGCCGCGATAGGGTAGCTGACAACTGCTGCCCCCTGTACACCGTGGGCGAAGCGCTCCGGCCTTATAGTCCGGCGAATAGTCCGGCGAGCAGTCCCCAGCCTCCGCCACGGCAAACCTAAGCTCTTCTGCCATGAGGGATCCAGCCCCGTGATGTACACTCCTCGCACCACGGCTGACCCTGGGCCATCTACGGCTTTAAGATGGCCCCCTCGGGTGTGGGAACCACGGTGTTCCCAACTTGCCCCTGTGAGGGAGGGGGGGGGCAGCGCGTCGCGTCGCCGCCCCAGCCTGCTTCTGCTGGGGAGACAGACGCCAGTGGACGAAATCTGTTGATTACCGGTAAATTGCAAAAAAATGTTTTTCGTGTAAAATTTGTTGTACTGTTTCTAAAAATATTAATGGCGGAGACGTAAGTTTTTCAACAAATTTTCAAATATTCAAGCCAGTCACACAGGTCAGTCGTACCGCGCGCTTTGATTTGATGTTTACAAACGTAGGCTCTTCACAGGCATTGGGATCCACGGTATGGTACAGTGGCAGCCTGAATACTGTTTTAAACCATTTCGACGTGTAAACAGCGCCAACAAACAAACTGTGGTTGCAGCAGTGGGAGTAGTACGAAACGGCTACCCGCATGAGCAAGAAGAGCCCTGAGGTGCAGGTTGCCATTTTTATGACGTGCATCGGTCCGGACGCAACCATTATTTTCAACACTTTTGATCTAACTAAAGCTGAAAGTAAGTCGTTACTGGCTATAAAAATGAAGTTCATGAGCTATTTTAGCCCTAAATTGAATGAGACTTACGAGAGGTACATTTTCAATACAATTTACCAAAAAGAAGATCCATTCGATATATTCTTAACTGAGTTGAAAACAAAGGTTAAGAACTGCGGATACTACATTAGAAGATAGTATCATCAGAGATCGAGTAGTCGTTGGAATAAAAAGCGATGAAACACGCGAGAAGTTGCTGGCTAACACTGCAAAAAACCATAGACATCTGCCATTCAGCAGAGCAGGTAAAGAAGCAGGTGGATATGATGAAGCAGACAGCAGCCGTGGAAATGGTTACCTGGAAAAGAAAAAAACACCAAATCAAACGAAATGTAGTGATGATGATGAAACAACAGTAATAACGAAAATGACAAATTTCACTGTAAACGTTGCGAAACAAAACATGGTCTCCGAACCTGCCCAGCATTCCGTAAGACTTGTAGCATATGTATCATTTTGCTAAATACTGTCGGAGTAAGTTGTGAACATGATAGAACAAAAACAAGAAGAAGACAATTACTATGTGTCATCTCTGGAGGCAGGACAAGACATTGACAAGGAAGACTGGTATGAAAAAGTTTCAATGCCCCATAACACAGTTGTTAACTTCAAGTTGGATTCAGGTAGCTAGCAATGTAATGTAATAACTAAAAATACAGCTTACCAAACACAAAGCACAATCAGATCATCAACAACTAGATTTTTTACTTCTTTTTCTAACCACTAAATACCAGTTGTGGGCGAAGTAGACATACAAGTTACCGTTAAAGGCAGAAGGAGTATTACAAAGTTCATAGTTGTTGAAGAAAATGTCACACCAGTATTGGGAAAATCAACATGTGTAAAAATGAACCTAGTAAAGAGGGTCGATACAATATCCCAAAATGATGACCTGTTTGAAGGCATAGGTACTTAAAGCAATTTAAATATGAAATTGATCTGATTGACCACCCTAAATTGCCCATTTGTCCTGTGAGAAAAATTCCACACACAATTAGGCAACAAGTAAAGGATGAATTGGATAGCATGGTAAGAAACAAGATCATACAACCAGTGACTAAACCTACTCCTGCTGTTTCGCCAATGGTGCCCATTTGTCCTGCGAGAAAAATTCCACACACAATTAGGCTATAGTGCTATGCTTGTAGTGGAGTACTGATGCAGAAAAATAAACCTATAGCCTACTGCGCCAAATCATTCACTAAAACTGAACAAGGCTATAGCCAGCTTGAAAAAGAAGCCAATGCAATATTAGTAGCCTGCAAAAAATTTCACACTTACATCTGGGGCTATAAAGAAGCTATTGAAAATGACCACAAGCCTCTAGAGACCATTTTCTGGAAACCACTCACAGATGCGCCACCTCGTCTGCAAAGAATGATGTATCAGATATTACCATATAACCCTAATCTATGAAAAAGGAACAGATATGTATGTGGCTGATACACTCAGCAGAGATTGTGAAAAGGACAATGGGCACAAATGTATGGCGCTTGTCCCATCGGCGGCCACATCTGTCCTATATTTTTATATTTTATATTTTTTAGTCGACAACTATGTATATATTAAGACTGCAAAAAATTATTTCAGCAACTTGTTTAGATAAAAAGTTATAAAGCGTTGATCATATAAAAAAATCGAATTAATTAAACCGAAAGTACGTAAATGATAAAACGTAATGCATATCTAAGTATAAGATAATGATGGATTAAATAAAACTAACGGTTTATTGGTTATTAAATACATCGATTTATTGACAGACACATATACAATGCTCGTATATAATGCTAGTATATACCTAATGCTAGTATTCCTTTAAAAAAAGAAAATGATGGGATTCAATAGTCGTCTACAACAACATCGTTTAAAAAATGAACTGGTAAACGGATCTCTTCCTCTTGGTTTCTCGCCCACCCTAAATACCACACTACACACATAATCTGGGCACAGCAACCAAGAGTGCGCTTACCGCTTAGACAACTGCAATAGTAGTTTTCTATGGCTTCTCTGCCGCTTTTCTCTCTATCTACTATAATGTACGAATAATATATTTTTGACCTAGTATGTCTAGATTGTATTCGACATCTTAGCAGCCAAACATTTGTTGCTGTGATGCCGTACCTGCCTAGGCCTGTAACATCGGGATCCCTATACGTTTCTATATTATAGAGACCTTGTCGCACATGCTCCGCATAATAGCTGCGGGCTAGCTTCACTTGGTATGTACCAAGTGCAAAAATGGTTAAATCCTCCTCAGTCAGCAAAGGAAAATCACTTATGTTAGGTTGGTTTCCTGTAATGCTATCGAAACTAGCCCGTCTACGATTAAGGTTGTTGGCTAGGACATACTCTGCTAGGTTATTTGGTTGGTTCATTCTTTGGTTTATAACCTCTATAAATGTTTCAGCGTGAACGCTATCTGACAATGGTTCTCTGCAAGCATTCAATAATGCAGCACCTATTCTAAAATCTGTCATCATATGAGGCAAAGCACGATTGAAAAAGTCTTGTCGGAATAGTTTAAAATCGCGTTTGAACCAACCATTTATAACTTCAACAACCCAGCGGCACATAGTAACCAACCTAGACTTATTCGCTTGTTCTGTCGTCAATTGATCTTCATCTCGATTTTTTGTTTTCGGTAAGTGAGCTTCATAACCATAGGCATGTAAGTCGTCGATTACGTCGCAAAACCCACGGTCTAAGATGAACACATCTCCATGTTCAAAAAACCAATGGAAAGGATTTCCTTCGTCGTCGATCATATTTTTCATTATTTGTGCATCTGATTCTATGGCTGAATATGGCCCAAAGGCATCTAAAATGTGGCCATCGCAGCACACTATTAAAAACGGTTTCAACAAATTCGTGTATTTGTGTAGACTGTATGATCGCTTTTGGAATAAATAGTTTGAGGACTTTTGTATATATATATATAAGTGGCGTCTGCTATCACAATTGCCTTTCTGTTTAAGGCATTTGCATTTCCAAAAATTGCATTTGGAACTTGTAGGTTTCGGTTAGCTACATCAATTCTATTGAGATGATCATAACCAAGATGCCGGGGAACGAAGTCCAGTAAAAGAGTCTCTGGCGAACGTTAAATGTCGTTCTAGGGTTCTACGGCTCATATTAAAAAGCGTCGCCAGCCTTTTATTTGCTTCACCGCTTCGCAGTTTCATTTAGTAGCATGCCAAAGATGTTTTCGGGCGTGTTGATACGTTCGACAATGAAGGAGTTTGTTCCAAAATATTCATAAATTGGTCTCGACTAACGCCTAATCGGATGTATACTTCATTTGGGTCCATGTCATCCATATTATCAAAATCTAGCATAGATCCTCGAAGCACCGCGATTTTCATGAGGCTCATGATATGCACAAAATGTTTGGCATTGAAGTCATGGAGCAAGTTAGGGCTGTCAATTATTTGATCCCAATCATTGGATACCAAATGATGATCGCAAACTCTTGCACTATTTGGAATATAAAAATTAAAATGAATCAAGAATGTCACTTTAATGTTATTCGGAATCCTTCGGAGATCCGTTCGTCTGCAGTTTTCATACATACAATGCGTTGCTGTATTAGGGAGTCTTGAATATTCTTCAATATGTAATACACATTCGTGTGGACGGTCTTCTCTTGGCTGCGCAGCTCTTTCTGCCCGTTGCCAGCATGGTCGACAAATGTACTCCTGGCCATTGTATTGTATCTGAAAATGAGAGTATTACAATTAGTCAAAACGCTTAGTTATTTTCATTGAACACTGTTCAAACAAAGCGAAATATAAAGAAAAATATTTTACTCGATTGCCTAAGCAGTATTAATTATCTCGCTTACTCATACGTAAATACCGATACTTCTATCCCGTTCTCGCCCCGTGGATCAAACAGAACGACAACGTCGCCGCGTCGGTAACAGTTTACTTACTACTTACAGAGAAATGTAATCTCAATGCGCGCGAGTTAAAACACTGTGACCACCTCAAATTAAAAAGTACTATATTGTTGACGTGACAACTAAGAAATAATGATTTCATTTGATGTACTGGGTTATGAGCACTACGTCCCATTCGCACTTCGTCCTCCGTTCGCAAATGGTCCCATTCGCGGTTAGTCCCATTCGCAGTTGGTCCCATTCGCGGTTATTCCCATTCGCAGTTAGTCCCATTCGCAGTTGGTCCCATTCGCAGTTGGTCCCATTCGCGGTTAGTCCCATTCGCAGTTGGCCCCATTCGCGGTTAGTCCCATTCGCGAATGGTCTCATTCGCAGTTCGTCCCATGCAAGTAGCTTGTAAGGGAAGAGGTGGGTTAAGGACCGAAGTGGGTGGGATGAATAAAATATCATCAAATAGAGTAATAAAACATCCGGATTCGATAATTTTGCATTGTAATTAAATAAACACACTTCTGAATTAACTAAAAACAGTATACAATCAGTATTTTCAATCAAATAACAATGTAGTAAGAGTGTGACATAATTTGAATAAAATATTTAATTCAATTAAATTTTTAAGCATTTTGTATGCTTACTTTTTTCTAAAGATTTAGATCGGAAAAAGAGAACATCTAGGACGGGACTTGAACCCGCGACCAGTCCCTTACAGGGGGAATGCTCTGACCAACTGAGCCACCTATACACGTCCCAGATATTCGAAATTCTCCGATACATTATTACGTCTTAAGGCGACGTAAAATATTTAAGTTGCACATAGTTCCACATGTTACTTAACTAACTGCAAAAATATAACTTTTTTCATGAAGACACCTAAAGATAAAGAACCCCGCTCTAGATTATCCAAGAGTATATTATATTTTCCATCAAAGTTAATATCTACAGCCTTTCTGTTCTTTCTTTTTCGTTATAAAAGAGCTGTTTTTCAATAATCTTGTCCTAGTGTTTTCCTTCTTGGCGCAGTTTGAAAATAAACAAAAACAAGTTTGGATTTTTAGGTATACGACTATTCATGCGACAATTTTTGAGTAACAAATGTCATGTCACCTAAGTAATTTTCTAATTCGCTCTGAAAAGTAGGTTTTACTATTTTTGTATCTAAATTTTGAATTTTCCAATTTGACTTGTAATTTTTAGAATCGATCCTCCTGAGGTGTTATTATTAATCGAACTCTTCTTCCTAGGCAATCTAGCGCCGGGTTTCAGTCCGACTAGTACTGATTCTAGCGTATGCTCTCAATTCGACTAGTACTGTAATATCTAGCCCCAGTTCTCAGTCCGACTGGTACGATTCTAACGTCAGCTCTGAGCCTGAGAACTACAATTCTAGCATCTGCTCTCAGTCCGACTGGCGACGGCCTTGATGTCATACTCCTATTACATTGTTGTTTGATTGAAAATACTGATTGTATACTGTTTTTAGTTAATTCAGAAGTGTGTTTATTTAATTACAATGCAAAATTATCGAATCAGGATGTTTTATTACTCTATTTGATGATATTTTATTCATCCCACCCACTTCGGTCCTTAACCCACCTCTTCCCTTACAAGCTACTTGCATGGGACGAACTGCGAATGAGACCATCCACGAATGGGACTAACCGCGAATGGGACCAACTGCGAATGGGACTAACCGCGAATGGGACCAACTGCGAATGGGATTAACCGTGAATGGGACCAACTGCGAATGGGACTAACCGCGAATGGGACCATTTGCGAACGGAGGACGAAGTGCGAATGGGACGTAGTGCGCATAACCCGATGTACTTACCTGATGTTCAGAGGTAAGAGCTTCAAAGATATATTGGCTTACAGCGGGATGGTTCTTCAAACCGAATACGGGTTACTTCGTATCTTCTTCTGCTTATCACGGATCGATTACATAAAATACACACTTGGCGATTATCTGCCATTGTTATAGGAATCTGCTTAAAAAAAGTCCAAAAAAACGAGCACAAGTCACCAAGATAGATATTAACAAGTCCGATATGCAAGCCAGAGTCGAAAGAGATTGTCAAACAATAATAATCGCACAGTACTCAACGAAACAAATGTCAACGATGGACTGCGCTGTGCGCTTGAGCATAACGGTAATCGCCGACTCGCCGAGTGCGAGCGGCGCTCGTCGCTGATTGGTTGACGCATGAAACATGGCGAGACCGATTTTAACAAAGGTTCTTAGACCTCTAATAGAAAAAGTATTGAATACTAGC
Organism: Cybosia mesomella; assembly: GCA_946251805.1. Taxonomy (NCBI): domain Eukaryota; kingdom Metazoa; phylum Arthropoda; class Insecta; order Lepidoptera; family Erebidae; genus Cybosia; species Cybosia mesomella. The sequence continues at coordinate 12,520,176 of OX276397.1, forward strand.
TGACCCGGCAGACTTCGTACTGCCTCAATCGATGACAAACCTTTTAAACCTTCTCTGGACCTCCACAAATAATTCAAGACCAAAATTAGCCAAATCGGTCCAGCCGTTCTCGAGTTTTAGCGAGACTAACGAACAGCAATTCATTTTTATATATAAAGATTAGGATACATAAATAATAATGAAAAAAAAATTGTATTTTAATAATAGTATTTTAACTATTTTTTTTTCCCCAAACGGTATTTCATAGTACTCCTTGAACAATATTTGTTGTCAAAGATCTCCCCTTTCAAATGACACTAGTTTCATTGATGGCCGCTCATGAGCCGCAATGCCCATTGTCCTTTAACATGCGAAGACCTAAATACTGAAAATCTACAAATGTGTGTAATAATGCCGTTCTCTAATCAAAGTAGAAATGAGAAACTGTGAAGAGTTAAGATTACTGAAAGCAATGATTTTAGAATGGTGGCCTGAAAAAATAGAGAATTTACCAGAAATACTGAAACAATATTGGTATTACAGAGAAGCGCTGTCTGTATATGATGGCATAATATTCAAAAACTATAGAACCTTGATACCAAGATCAATGGTGCTATTAATCTTAAAACATTCTCACTTATCCCACAAGGGTATCCAAGGCATCCTAAGACTGGCTAGAGACGACATCTTCTGGTCTAATATGACTCAAGATATAACAAACTATGTAAAGTTATGTAAAGCCTGCTCCAAAATACAGAAAAATAACATCATGGAACCGAAAATGCAGCAAGAGGTTCCTAAACGCCCTTGGAGTATTGTGGCCACGGACCTCTTCCATCTTAAAGGCAAAGACTACATAGTTGTAGGCGATGCTTATTCTGGATTCTTTGATTTCACAGAACTTACCATCACAGGAAGTCCAACGGTGGTACTAACAACGAAAAACTGATTCGCCTTGTTTTGTATTCCAGACATTCTTCAATCTGATGGAGGCAAACAATGTGACTGAAAACCAAGATGTGACTGAAGACCGATGCACGTCATAAAAATGGCAACCTGCACCTCAGAGCTCTTCTTGCTCATGCTGGTAGCCGTTTCGTACTACTCCCACTGCTGCAACCACAGTTTGTTTGTTGGCGCTGTTTACACGTCGAAATGGTTTAAAACAGTATTTAGGCTGCCACTGTACCATACCGTGGATCCCAATGCCTGTGAAGAGCCTACGTTTGTAAACATCAAATCAAAGCGCGCGTTACGACTGACCTGTGTGACTGGCTTGAATATTAGAAAATTTAATAAAGAATGGAAATTTGAACAAAGAATTTCAAGCCCACACTTCCCTAGTTCTAACGGACTAGCCGAAAGATATGTGCAAGAGGCGAAAACCTTATTGAAAAAGTGTAACGAAGATAACACAGACATTTATTTGGCATTGCTTCATCCCCGAAACACACCAAGACTTGACCTCGAATCACCCTGTCAAATGTTAATGAACCGAAGGACTAAGACATTACTATCTACAAATGAAAAATTATTGACACCTAAAGTACGAACCTAAAGTACACCTAAAGTAAGAATATAACTCAAACTTACATCAGCAAAAAAGCTGCAAGAACAAACATCAAATCTGGATCCTCCTGCCAGTGACCAGACCCAGCCAAACGTGGCAGCACCAGTAGCAGTCCAGGCTCCAGCTGCAGTAGCTCCAGTCCCAGCTCTCCCAAGGACCTCACGCAGCGGGCGCGTAATCCAGTCGCCTTCAAGATACCGCTGAAAAAGAGGGATGACATGTATGGATCCGGAACGCGTCAATAACTCTCGGCTGTCACTTGCTCGCCTACTTGACGTCTGTCGCCATACATCCGTTTTTCCCGCGTACCTCTAACCTGTATAATGTTTTATAATAATAAGTCAATTAAAGTATATTCTACATTCATAGTCGTATCAATACAAAGCATAACGATACAGTGTTCGACTTAAATATGGGCCCTGTGACGGTTTTTCCAATATCCTGAGTTCATTAGTTTTTTTTTAGGACACTATAATGTTGTTTCTTGGAAGTTTGATGCTTGCAAAATGTGTGGAACAATCTGGAGCTCACAGGCGCTTAGTATACTTTGCTGTACGTCATATTGGATATTCTCATTATAAGTAAGTACAAGTTCTTACCCGTCATACTCACGCAGCATTGTGTTGATAAAATAATTTAAAATGATTATGCACACCAAAGAGCACTGCACCAAACGGTGGAGATCGCACAATGATCTTCGTCCTCCATAAACACAGGTTTGAGGGTGACGGTTGGGGCTTGCTGTCGTGATGGTGATCCCCAACAACTCGCCGAGGTCGCCAATTTTGGTGTCCAAGGTCGGTCAGGGTCCCAGGGCACACCTGATTCCCCGACGACGCAGGCATATTATATGAAACGGGTGTGTAACGGTTGATATAATAACAAAAAATCTAACGTTCACTTATTATTTCACCTTATTTCAGTTAATATACTTTTGTTTACTATAGCGATCAATTGAGATAATGAATTGTTGATATAATTTCATTTTATCTAATTTCTTATGATATACTGAACATTTCCTCTTAATGCACATTTGACATAATATTAATTCAGAATATTATTAATTTACTATAATACTCATAATCTCTAAGTAACATTTAATATAATTTAGAAAATTGGATTTTAAATTAAAATTAAAATAATACATAATATTGTAAGGTCCAAATCAATTATGGTTAATATTCTGACTCAGAGCAATCTGACTTGGATGGGTTAGGTTAGAAGACGGGCGTTAAGTTAGGTTAAAAAAACCACGAAGACTAAGGCGGGAGCGGAGCGAAGCGGAGCTCCCGCCTTAGTCTTCGTGGTTTTTCTTCTTCGTGGTTTTTTTATAAACCACCCAGAAGTAGGAGCCCCGCTAAGCGGGCTCCGTCGAGCTATATGTCAAAAGAACATTAGGTTAAATTAATTTGATATAAAAAGAATATTATACGTATTGAAAATTATATAAAATGAACGTTATACTAAATGTTATTATATTATAGGAATAATAGATGATATAAAACATTAGGTCATTTGAATTAAGGTTACTTGACATTATAGCATATAAAAATTATATCATATGAATGTTATTTCAAGTGAAATTAGAGCGTTTGTTATTATACCAAACATAACACACGGTTTAATCGGTTCGAGACTGACATACCCACCGCTTCGTTAGCTCCGGTGAGGTTCAGCGGTGAGCTCTGACAAAGGTGTCGTTTCCAGAGTTGGGAGATCAGACGATCATCGCTTTAATCATTAACTAGCATCAGCGTCGTTATTATAATCACCATAACAGCGTTGTGTCCCGATTGCATCCGAGGCCTTGATAACTACCGCGCAGTTTTTCTTAAAATACGTAAATTATTAATTAGCCGTTATTTTTTCAGGTTACTACTTGCTATGGTTATTGTTACGACTTTTGTGTCTTTGTGGATTACAAATACTGCCACTACCACGATGATGGTTCCTATAAATTTTGCTTTATTATCTGTGTTTGAAGATGTAAGTTTATCATGTGAAACTTTATATTTATAAGTATACACATAAATTAAAAGTAACTTGTTTAAGACCATTATCAGAATAAAGAATGAACATTATACATACGAGTAAACTTAATATTAAGCAGTTAAGCTTGTTATTTATTTTCTAAATGATGCATCATCGAATTTTTTTATTCACTTCAAATTAAGAAAGATATTATTCATGACTAAGACCCTCAGAAATACTAGGTACGCTAGATAAAGGGTCCTCTTCGTGAGGTTCCAAGTATAAAGCTATATTTATAATACCTTTTTATTGAAGAATCCTATTAATGACATTGCAGCAAGGAGTATTAAAAATTTACGAAAAAAATTCTGATGGTGAATTGGAAGCAAGTGATGTGACGACCTGTTACTTTTGTGCCGCTACCTTTGCTGCCTCAATTGGTAAGCTTATCCAATATATAAACCTAGACTTCCTTCGAGCATCCCTCAAAACTCTCTTCTAGCTATAGGCATACCGCTTAACTGAGTCCTTGACTGCCTGCCAAGGGGAGGTAGGACCAGAACGGGGACCGGGTGAGGTGCGGGCGGCGGGCGTTCGTTGCGTGGTACACATAAGGCTAAAGTGCCATAGACAGTTCTTAACATATGTGATGTCAGAGTGGTTACCGGTGAACAGTTGTTCATTTTTTATTAGATAATTGACTTTACAAAATTATGTAAAACAACTTTGTAGTTAACAATATAAAACATTAGGCAATAAACTTGTGTACTGTGTACGAGTATTAAGCAAAATTTATTAAAAAATTATAAATTAATCACATATTAATCATTAATCATGAATCCATATCAATATCACAGATATCACTAGAACTTAATTCTTCACTATCGTAGCAGCCATAATCAGAATCATCATGTTAAATAAAATCAATAAAATCATAAAGAACACAATGTTTGCAGTATTTGTTCACGAACTTAATGATATGATTAATACAATGCTCCCACTTCTCTACGGAATATCCAGCAAATAATTCCTCCAAATTTTTTTTTTTAGTATTAGCAGGCCTCCTTCACTCCATATACTTGCGCGCTATAATTACCTACCGCCCGGCCGAGCGGCCTCGGGCCGTTTGCGGACCAAATTTCAGTGCGGTTTTCACTAGCGAAGCGCACGCACGCTGCGCTGTTTAATTTTAATCGCTCCGTTCGTACGCGTACCTACGATGCCGTCTGGTGCCATAAGTGCTGTAGATGGGTGCAAATCAAGTAAAAGAAGAAATAAACACCTAACATTTTTCCATTTACCTATCAATGAAGAAAGGTAAGTGATAAATTATTACTGTTTTTTGTCGTTTCAAAATTATTTTAAATAGGTCTAGTCTATATGATACATGATTAGCTTGCCTTTCAGACACAGATTTACATATTTTTGTTACATAGAAACGTCATGCTTACCTTAAACACTATTTTAACAACGTTTAAAATTATTAATAAATTGATAAATGTATTTATTAGTATTATTTATTCATAATATAAAATTTTAGGATTGCCTAGTTTGGGATCTATTATAAATTCGTCATATCTGTGTCATTCTGTCCGTCTGTCTTATCTAGGTACCCATCTCCTTCCTTAGACCTGTCCAATTTTTTTATTTATTTTTATTTTTTTAGGCGTGAAACATGGGCTGAATTGATTGGCAGGCCCGATTTAGCAAGGCCAGACACCAAGCCAAGAAGTCATTATGTGTGTTGTCTTCATTTTGAAAAGTCGGTGATTATTCATAAACCACAATTACGATTTGACGCTTTGCCTACAAAACTCTGCCATCTCTACGAACTACTTCAAGTGCCAGTACTGAACCAGAATCTAAGGAAATATCGACACAAACCAAATATTCGAATATTAATATACTATCAGCCATTACCATCAAAGGCGCAGATACAAAATTTATTAGATTCAGGATTTTTTCTACATTAAAATTTCATAACCGAGAATTTAGAAAGGGTAAGAAATTTATAAAAAATTATATAAAATAAAACACATGTAACTTTTAAAGATTTTTTTTATTTTACCTACACACTGACCTCTATAATTGTGTTTTATCTAGATGTATTGCACAGTCAGCACCAATTTATAAAAAAATATTTTATAAACGATACAATTTTAAACTAGGTGCCACCTAGTCAGAAGTAGTCAGAATGTATTCAATAACATTACACAAAAAGTTATGTTAATTTAAATTTATCAAAGAGGCAGCCCTGCGATTGCTGTGGGATCGCGCGGTGCGAAGCAATCTCAACTGTACGCTTAAGCATTTAGGCACATTTTAGCATGCAGGGTTGCTGACGGGACGGAGTAGTCTATTATAGCAGTAGGTATTGGAATTTTTCTACTGAGTAAAGTATCTGTTACGTAGTAACTATTTAGTAATCTGTGGTATTAGGAATTAGTGATATTCAGCAAAAATTGTTAAAAGCTTACACTGACTATTCATTTTATGTCCGAAGATATTTCGACTCATCTTGGAAATATATATATATTTTTAGGAATTCGTGCCTATCGCACACGTGTGACCTCTATCTCACCTGGTCGTAAGTGACGATGTGGTCTATTTTAATTTAATTACTTATCTTTCAAGTTAATCTAAAACGAATATTTTGTGAATATATCAAGCGTCTAACTGTTACCGTTATCAATATCGAGAAAAATCAAGCCCCCTTAAATATTTATTTTATTGTTTTTCAGTATTTGTTATACATTAAACAGAAATAAATCATCTGTGAAAATTACAACTGTCTAAATATCACGTTTCATTAGATACAGCCTGGTGACAGACGGACAGACGGATGGACGGACGGACAGCGGAGTCTTAACAATAGGGTCCCATTTTACCCTTAATTATATACAACTTGGTATATTGTCGTTGTCGTAGATTAATCGCCAGTACCTATTAAAAAATTTGAAAGAAAAAATGGCTAGAAGGGACCATCACACTTGATGGCAAGATGTGTTTTGTAGTTGTTTGGGGTCTCAGGTATAAGAATCCGGTCATAGTTACAGGTCCTCGGGTTTTGCATACTCAAGAACCTCTAGCGCCTGATTTATAAATTTCTTGTGCGATACAAGCTTTTGAAATCTAGACAACCCTTTCATAGAACTATTTTTGTTAAAGAACAACTACATTTTTGAACAGAACCTTTGGAAGCTTTTAATCATCCAAACATCCAATTAAGTGAACCTAACTTTCGCCCTTCTCAAGTTTAGTTCAAATTATATTCTAACTTCATTTCTTCTTGTACATTTTTTAGTTATGTTTTAATAGCTTTTTCTATCTAAATCTTCAGTTCTAAATGAGGTAAGTACGTTAATTCAATTAAATTTTTTAAGCATTTTGTATGCTTACTTTTTTCTAAAGATTTAGATCGGATAAAGAGAACATCTAGGAGAACATCGAGGTGTCTAGGTGGCTCAGTTGGTTAAACAATTCCCCCTGTAAGGGACTGGTCGCGGGTTCAAGTCCCGTCCTAGATGTTCTCTTTATCCGATCTAAATCTTTAGAAGTAAGTATGTTAAGTTCTAATTGAGTCAGAAAACACTCGCTGAGACATCCGCGAGCTATAGTTCAAACCAATAGGGTGAAGGGAGAAAATGTTAGTTGAATGTTTATACATTTCTAAATTTCTTTCAAAATTTCAATTATTTATACTGTAAGATACATCGGCCCTTTCAGAACAAATCTATGGTGGTAACATTTGTTAATTACACTGTTGCCTAGCCCTTATGAATATACAGGGGTGAGTGTAGGAAGTAAATTATTATTACGTTTAATAACGTTTTTATTTGCATTTCATTGTTTTTTTACAGGTGGAATAGGGACTCTTATAGCTACAGGTACCAATTTAGTATTCAAAGGATTGTTTATGGCGTAAGTTGACTACTAGTTTACAGTTATATAATACAATACCCTTGTTGCATGCAAACTAGTGACGACGAAGATGGTCTGTTCGGCTTTCTTCTTGTTTGCGTTTCTGTAAAACCACAGGTTAACTATATTGTCAAGAAGTCACATAAGACAAGCATAAGAGGAGATTTTAGTGGGTCTGCGACCTCAGCGTTCAACTTTTGCACAGTTATCTTAATATGCGGGATATAATATTCTAGGAACTGGACCAATGCAGAAATGATTATTGCTTAGAAGATTTTGAACGGAGATTTGGTATAATGATGTACTATGCTTTACGCTATAGCGTAAAGTATAGTACAAGTATCTTCATACAAACGGCCGAAATGAATTGCCTAGGTATTACAGGAACGACTATGGTGTGAAGCGCTCCCATCTATACTAATATAATAAAGCTGAAGAGTTTGTTTATTTGGTTGAACACGCTAATATTACAAACTACTGCTTTGGATTAAAAAAAATATTTTTGTGTTAGATGGCCCATTTATTGAGAACGGTATGTATACGCTATATATCATTACTCAACAAATCGGGCAAATTTCAATACATCGTTGTAACTCGTAAATTACGGGTATGTTTGAGACAAATGGGTGCGACAGAGGCGCAGTATGCCACGGGCAAAGCCACGGGGGACAGCTAGTTCATAATGTTTAGGTATTATAGATAGTACCTATTAAATGGGAAATACTTCTTTCACAGGGAATTTCCGGAAGCACCAGAATATCTGTCCTTCCCAATGTTTAGTGCCTTTTCAATACCCTACATGATACTGATGTCAACGGCTCTTTACCTATACCTAGTAATTGTATATTTTGGAGTATTCAGGTATGTTTTATAATAAATTATCAACTTGATTGACTTGATAGCTAAAATTATACAACTTGGTAAATACTTGGTAAATTCTATCCAAAATGATAGATATATAATATTGCCAATTTTGCTCAGTAGCTACGGTGATACTAACGCATAAAATTAGAAAACAATAGGTAAAAGTATGATTTATTATGTATAGTAAATAATTAAAAATACAATGCGTAAATACAGTAGAAGAATCTACTATTATGATGTTCTACTTTGTTGAATTCATTAGCATCTTACTAGAGCATATTATAGTATGTTCTTAACACCATGAAAAAGTTGTGGTATAGTTGCAACATTGCAAAATGAATTAATAGTGAGCGTAATGAGTATTTTCCTATAGGAGGGATTAGACAGCGTTTTTTATGTGCAGCTCCTGTGAACTGATGCTGTGTTTATGCTGCTACCCGTATATTATTAGTAGGCATTTCCCTCGCACTCCTGCTGACCCAGAGCCATCTCCGGTTTTGCGATGGCCCCCTCAGGTTTGGGAACCACGGTGTCCCCGTCTCGACCCCGGAAAGAGGGGGGACGCGGGGGGGGGGTGAGCTTCTCGAGCATTATTGGCTCGCAGATGGCGGAACCCACGCGCTCGGATCGGAATCACAGTTATGTAGCGGTTCGGAAATCTTATTACGAGACTGAGGAGGTTTACGTTTAAGAGGAATATTTATCCAATGCAAATAAACGAATCAGTTCACTAACGAGCATTGCAATAGCAACAATAGCAAATCATAATGCACTAAATAATAGGCGGGTAAAGATCCAAGTATAGCCCCACCCAATTATCATGCGTTTGCGCTGGCGTCGACGATGTGTGTATGGCCATGCACACTGAGAATACCGCAGGTAGCTGTAGCTGTAGGCTGTCGCTTAATGAGTTTAGGCCTTTATTACTATTACTAACGTGTAACGTGTACTAAGATACACTTTGCACGCTTCTTGTACTTATGCGCTCCTGGTAGCAGCACCAATTTATGATTTTATTTTATAAAATTAAGTATATTAAACATTTGCAAATAGGTTCACTCAAAGCACGTCTGTACTGTACAGAAGTCCGGGGGAAATGGGAAAATTGACGTAAAGACTTTAGAAATTTCGCACTGTAACATGGTTCTTCGTAATTTGTTTTAGACCTGGAAGCCCAGAAGCAATAAAATCACATATTCCAGAGCATGCGAAAAAGGCTGCTGAACTTAAAATCGGAAAGGACGCAAAAGCTTTAGGACCAATCACCTTTCACGAATATGTTAGTAGAATTACTTTCTTTTTAGTTTATTTATTACAGTTTTTACGTTACGTTTAGCATAGACCTCTATGCATGGAGAACCCATTTTAACAGAATTAACTTAATTCAATTAAATTTTTAAGCATTTTGTATGCTTACTTTTTTCTAATCTAAATCTTTCCGATCTAAATCTTTAGAAAAAAGTAAGCATACAAAATGCTTAAAAATTTAATTGAATTAATTAGGCGGAGTCATCAAAAAACAATGTTTAAAAATGACTGTAAAGTTATTCATTGTTTCCGTAGTTCGCAAGAATTACGGTAGATGGCTCCAACGTCGCCTTAAGACGTATATGATATATCGGAGAATTTCGAATATCTGGGACGTGTCTAGGTGGCTCAGTTGGTCAGAGCATTCCCCCTGTAAGGGACTGGCCGCGGGTTCAAGTCCCGTCCTAGATGTTCTCTTTTTCCGATCTAAATCTTTAGAATTAACTTAGCTTAGTTGGAGGGGTTAGCGCCATACTAGTAATTTCGGTTACAACAAATCAGTATAACAAATATTATTTAGAGTTTGTTTAATTCCAATATTAATAGCTTTTATTTATGATTGTTTTTTGAATCAAAATCATAATCAGTGATTTATTTGATTATAATCGATCACGTTATTTTATTTTGGTGGTACTTTTATTTAAGAGCGGATGGGGATACCTGCCCCACCCGAATAGTAGTATGGTGTGTCAAATTTAATGTGAATTGGGCATTAAGAGTTGCATGTGTGCTAATCTATTGGCTCTCAATCGTGTCCGTTTTTGTGTATAAAGTTTGATTTTGTATTAGAGTCTCATTTACCTGCCCTTATCCCAATTATTTGGGGTCGGCGCAACATGTCATCCTCCTCCATACATTTCTGTCAAATGTTATTTTCTCAGTTACCCCCCTTCCTTACTATATCCTCTTTCACGCATACCCTCCACCTTTTCTTGGGCCTATCTCTCTGCTCCTAAAGCCCTCTATACTCATACTTTGAACCTTTTTAAAAACATTACATTCATCTCTTCTCATAACATGTCCATACCACGACAGTCGCTCGCTTCTCAATTTTTCGTTCACTGGTGCAACTTTCCTCGTACAGTACAAACTTCCTCTAATATAGGTACTCATTCCTTGTTCATGCCCGACATAACCGCCCCCGCTGGCCGGCGGAGGGGTAGCCGAAGGTATTATATCCGAACGAAAAAAAAAGTACTCATTCCTTATTCTGTCCATTCTCGTCACACTTGGTTGGTTGGTTCAACTGATTTTAAAGCCTACACTCTCCAGCCTACACTGCCATTTCGCCAATCTACTCTGGACCTTAAGCTTGTCTTCACCGACGAACACAAGATCATCGGCAAACAGTATACACCAGGGGCACTCTTCCTGTACCTACTATGTCAAAGCATCCATTATTAGCAGGAAAAGAGGAGCTTAACATGTTCCTCCGCGTCTGGCTCCGCCTCTGGTTCTTGACGCAGATAACAGCGAGAGCAACGTGCCCGAAGTTAGAGGGTGAGCTAGGGGCAGCAATGCTCAGGTTTAAAGGTCAGGAAAGTACTGCTCCGTGTATAAATAAAATGCAAAGCTTGAGATAACGAATTAATCGCGTTTATTCTGATGTATAATATAAAATGACATGCGAGCTGTATACAGCGGGATGGCAGCAAACGGAAAGGGAAGAATTGCCATATACAAAATATAATCTTAGCTAATTTTATTGCCATATCGAAACCTAAAAATATTACTGAAAATTTACAATTTTAATTAATGTTCTAATATTTAATTGAACATAATTGGGCCCACGGCCACGGTCAGAATAAAAAAGCAAGACGTTATGAATAAGCTAAACTTTTAATATTATATAATAATATTATAGAAAAAGAGAACAAAATATATTTAATGAGACTCTACCCATTTAATAATATTATACAATGTATGAAAAATACCATTTATTTGAAAAACTATGCTATTTTATAATTTTATATCTCTATCAAATAACTTTCATAAAATTTCTTCGAAACAAAAACAAGGTAAACTTTTGAATTAAAATAAAAAGGGTAATTATTTGATAGAGGACTTCTACTTCTTCTTCTTCTTCTTCTTCTTCTTCTTCTTTGATAGAGGTCTATAAGACCTTGTATAAATTTTATTACCTATCTTGACCTCAGTCACTCTCACTCTACCGTAAGAGCCAGGAAAAATTTTGACAATCCGGGCCGGTCACGACCCTGTCCTGAGAAGACTCCGGCAAGAAACTCAGTGGGCTATTTTTTTTTTGGTCTATTTACAAACATGTTTTTATACAATATTTCGTTTCGTATCCTGTGGGAAGCCTAATTTTGCAAGATCAAAATGTTGCCGAGGCAATCATGTGGTAATTGAATACACTACACTACACTTTACATCCAACTGAATATCCTGCACTGGAGAGTGAATAGCAATATTCACATCTTGATTTATTTTATTACTATAATATTGGTAGCTTGAGTCATAGGAATCAAGGATAGTTTTGTCCTGTCCGGTTGTCAATACCTACATTGCAAAAAACCATGGAGTAGAATAACCAGTGGAGAGAGCGCGCGGGGCTACCGTGGCCGCCAAACATACGCAATATGAAGCGTATGCGGCGAAATTTTGGTCAGTCGCAGAAATTGTAGGCTGACGTACAAACGTCACGCGATCCCGTTTTAAAAGTAAATAAAATTAAAAGCAATGCCTACATAGTTGTGCAATTAAATGATGTGGAAAGTGTACTACAACGTCAAGTTACACAAAAGATTGGATAACATTTGACAGGTAAGTGTTTTTTACTCTATTTAATTAATTTGAATAAATTAATGAAAAATAAAATCAAATATTTGCTGTCTCTTTCTAACACACTGAATTGCATATAGCAGTTGTCTCCTTTTTTCTCCATAGTTCACAGCATCGTGACGGTTTATAACGATAGAATTTAAAATAGGTATAAGTTCTCCCTATAGTTTCCCTAATTTTTTTATATCATTATTACTTTTTTTTTTAAACATACTTATGCACTTGGCTTTCCTCGCAAATGTGTAGGAATACTGGAATAAAACTTGTACATTACAGTAAAAACTGTAAGTGAATGATGTCTCATACTGCCTTTTACACAAAATTTAGACACGTTGCTTGTAATCCATTTGAACCTTTGCAATCCTAGACAATATTGTTTTTTTGTTATGTTATAATATAGGTCAGTGTATGGAACAGACGTTATCAACTTTATTTATACAATAACGTACTCCGGCGTGTGAACACATTGCTGGCACCGCCATTATTTGCAAACGTGCATTATCTTACGCATTGGCGATGCTCGCTTTCAAATCTTAATAACTCAATGCACATTACTCGATCATTTTTTTTTTGTTTTTTTTATTTTTACGTGCGGAAATCCCTTCGGATACCCCCCCGCTGGCTAGCGGGGGTGGTTATGTCGTGTCGCGACTAAAACCGCACGGTGTCCTCCCCAAGTGTCCGTTGCCGGGCACCCCGGGTAAGCCCTCGAAAGGATAACCCCAGGGTTGCCGGCGGACTTTGGCCGCCACCGCGGCCTCGCCTGGAGGGGTCGGGTTTTATCCCGCTTCGGTGAGTTGGCAGGCGTGTGTAGGGCACACACGACATGTTTCTGCCACGGCCTGCTTCTGTAAGGACGGCGAGTCGGCCAACTGCCGTCCTCAGGCCCGGATCATGGAGGTCGGTAGTCCCGAGCGTAGATGAGTCTGCGGCGTCCTTGCCGCAGACTGCGAAACTCGGGGGGCAGGGTTCTCTCCCGCTCCCTCTCCGCCGTCTCTTTCGCGCGCATTACCTGCTCGCAGAAAGAGGCGGCGGCGTGCCACTTCCTCCCGTCGAAGCCGGCCCTCACCATGGTCTCCAACGAGAGAACGTCCACGCCCAGGACCGCAACGAGATCCCGGCGTTGACTTGCCCACGCAGGGCACTCCACCAACGTGTGGAGCGCCGTGTCTTCGCCAGGATCCTCGCAGTGCTGGCACTGCGGCGTTGTCTCCCGGTGGATGCGCCACAGATACTTACCGAAACACCCGTGTCCGGTAACCATCTGGCACATCCGGTAGGAGAGGTCCCCATGGTCCCTCTCCAACCACTCCTTCATAATCGGTCTCACCGCTGCAATGGTGGATTCCCACACCTTGGGTGCTCAAGTCGCACCCTCCATGTTTCCATGAGTTCCTGGCAGAACAGGGACCGCTGAGCCCTGATTTCTCGGGGCTCCGGCCTATGGCCCCGTTCCAGCGCCTCCTTGCGCCACTGGTACAGCAGCGCAAGGGCTCTCGCTTCCAGGTCCCATGGAGGGGTCCCGGCTAGGAGACATGCCGCCTCGACGGAGATCGTGCGATACTCCCTGATGACTCTGACGGCCATTGCTTTTAACGGGCTGTTTAATACAGCCACGTTGCGGGCCGCCAGAGTCTCCGCCCATACTGGGGCCCCGTACAGGGCCATGCTTCGCACGATCCCCAGGTACAGTCTCCTAGTGGGGGCGTTGGGTCCCTTAACGTTGGGCATCAGCCGCGATAGCGCGGCCGCAGCCCCCCTCATTTTCGGGACCAGACTTCGGAGATGAGGTCCGAAGTCCCATCTGCTATCAAGTACGAGCCCAAGGTACTTCATCGTGGGCTCGATGCCGATGCTTACGCTCCCTACGGTTATGCTGGTTCCCGCAGGTGGCCCCCTCCGAGGCCCGTGGAAACACATAGCCTCGGATTTGTGGAGAGCCACCTCGAGTCCCAGCCGCCGTATTCGACCCACGACTTGAGCAACCCCTGCTGTGGCCTTTAGTGCCGCGCTTCGGTGCGTTGCTCCCCGCGCCATAAAGAGGGTGTCGTCAGCATAACACGTTAGCTGACACCCTCGAGCAACGAACCGCGCAGCACCCAGTCGTATCCGATGTTCCACAGGAGTGGCCCTAGGACCGACCCCTTCGGAACACCGCACGACACTTCTCGCCGCCCTGGCCCTAGCCAGCTCGGGTAAACTATGGCCCTTTTGGATAGGTATACCTCGACAATGCGGCGGAGGTAAGGAGGCACTCCGTGATACGCGAGCGCCTCCCTAACGCAGCTCCAGGGTAGGGTGTTGAAGGCGTTGGCGATGTCGAGAGACACCGCCACCACCACCCCACCCCGCGAGACTACTTCCTCCGGCAGGCGCCTAACGCGCATGATCGCTTCCACGGTGGAGCGCCCCCGGCGGAAACCGAACTGCTTTATGCGAATATGCTTTTTTAAGGGAATAGCTATTGTAGTCAAATACAGTTTCAGTATCGTCATGCTTGCGCTTTCGCAGGTTTTTAGTATTAAGCGCAATCGAAGTTTCTTTTTTCGATACATCCATTTCTTTATAATCGGAAACGTAATCATACCTATATTGGACAATGTTAGGCCGCATTTTTTCAAACTTAAAGCATTTAACCTTCAGCCACTGCAACTTGAGAGTCAATTGACCTATTGACCATTAAGTTGTTTCTTAGCTCTTTTAGGTCCAAGATATCAGAATTGCTCATTACGATAGGTTCATAAGGCTTCCTTCCTGTCTTTTTCTTGTTTAGTTTTCTGTTCGATCTAGCTAATCTTATAACATGACAGAGGTCTATCATAGAAAAAATTGGCATAAGACGCATCTGATTTTCGATAGCGCTATGCATACTATCGACCTCCATATGCGTGTGACCCGATTCTAATTACTTATGTTCAATCACCTCGAGGTGGGTAACTTGAACTACGTACAGCATTAAGCATAACAGAAACTGGTTACGATTTTGACCTCCACAAGTATCAGAAAATATAGATATTTCGGTAACTGTAGGAGGTAGACGTTGGATCCAAAGATATAGAGCGGTTCCCACTTACTTTTTTTCCATCTACTTCAGACCATACGTAACAAAAACCATCATTTGGAGAACTGGCTTCATAAATGGTAGCATTGTAAACGTTTAATTTACGCAGGTAGTAAAGTAGAGAAACGTTACTAGTTGGCAAGTGTACAACTTTTTGCAAGTCAATCGTAATAGAGTTAAAGCTGTTATCTTCATTTGCCCGAACTTTATCCAACTCCTTAGCTTTTCGACCTACCACGAATAACTCACCAAACTACAATCAATGATCCACGTAGCTTGTAAGAAGCTATTAACCGATGTTAACCGCTCAGCGGACAAAGCATTCTGTGGAATGCCAGTCCCGTACCGCTCAGCGGACAAAGCATTCTGTGGAATGCCAGTCCCGTAATTGCACTGCACATCGTAATAATATGTTTATTTCTTTTTAACACGTGAATTAGTATCGGTTTTCGTCAGTCTAATCGACTAAATACACATCACTTCGTCCAAAAAAATTAACACACAGCACACCACTAGTCGATTCGATTTAAAAAAATAATAATTATTTAATATAATAATTAATATTTGAATATTATTCGTCTTAGTCATAAGCTTGTAAATAAATATTTTTGTACTATACACATCTTTTTTTAAATTTTGTTGTATGTAGTTAGAACCTATAGACTATTTCAAATGATAAAATACACTAGTTTATCAAGTTACATATTGAAATAAACACCTAAAGTTGGCATATTAATGTTTTTAACTATCGTCTCTGTTTACAGTCGCTTATAATAAAGCAAACGATAATTATAAACAAAGATTCTTATCAGAATTGAAAGAATGACTCGTATCCATTACAAAAATGACACTTCGCTGTCGCACAGCACTTCAAACCATAACAAAAAAATTGTTTGGCCCCGGCCGGCGACAAGTGCGGGTGCGCTGACGTCATGCGTGCGCCGTTAAGTGTTTTTATGACGCGGGGTGAGCCGGCTGAGCGGTTAATTAAGATTAAATTATGCGATTGAGAAAATAAAAAGTAATTAAAAACAATAAATGATTTTAGGAATATCGTGAATAAGTTAAATCATGATATTTTATATAAAATTCATTTCGATAAAATTCATTAAGATTACTTATTGTGTACTTATGATCAATTATTCATAACAGAAAGTAATTAAATACAAATAATGAACTTTATCGATCCAAAATCTAAGATATTATGCTACTCTTGTTTATATAGAGTTAATTACATGGTAAAAATGAGTTTTGTATAATATGTATGTTGTTATTTTAATAATTATCTATTTAATAAAAATAACTTGTGCAGCTTAGTGATGTTTCGTAAATGCCTGATTTCCAAAGTTGCAGTTATGGACTTAATGTCAAAGTCATAACGCCTAAAATTGAATAGATAGAAATAAGTGAGTTTTTGCCTTTTGTAGATTGTGTCAAATGAAATCCACTATAAATAAAAACGTATTTAGTGATTTTTTGCAGTTAATGAATTCTTGCAATAATCCGACGATATTATGAAAAAATTAATGCTACCACAGAGGAATGATCACCGTTAAAAAAATTCCAGATGGAATTACATAATAACCACTCGAGACACTGTGACCAATCTTTACACGCTCAGAAAGCATGTCCAGAATTGTAACTTTCAAAAACAATTTTCAAAATCGGACTTGCCACGGAGGAATGATCACTGTTCAAAATTTTAAAAACTGATTCACGATGTCTCACTCAGCTCAACATTGCAAGCAGCGATTCGCCTTGCAGACCTAGTATCACAGATCCCACAGTGGAATCCAAAAGTTTTCATTACTGATTTTGAAGAAGCAGCAATCCAAGCTATTCGGTATTTTTTTCCACAAGCTAAACACCAAGGTTGTTATTATCATTTCACTAATCTGAAAATTATGTTCAAGAAGGATGGGAGTACATAAAATTCCAGATTGAGGACTTTAGCGACAGGGTAAATTTAGACAAATTTATTAATTACATGTGATTTTGGATAAAGGCAACTCGGGTGAAGTCGTGGCTTACACTTGGTGCACGGCATCGCACAACAAATTTTGTAGAAGGCTGGCATAGAGCCATTAACGGCTCATTTAAAACAAGACCGGCTACCGTTGCGGAGTTCATCAAGAAAATTAAAGATGACCCGGAGTTCTTTTCCGTTAGGTTGGAAAATAATACACCAAAAAACAGCGCAAAAAAGCAAATTGAAAATGATGACT
Organism: Cybosia mesomella; assembly: GCA_946251805.1. Taxonomy (NCBI): domain Eukaryota; kingdom Metazoa; phylum Arthropoda; class Insecta; order Lepidoptera; family Erebidae; genus Cybosia; species Cybosia mesomella. The sequence goes on from OX276397.1 coordinate 12,537,877, forward strand.
TTATCCGAATTTGTCAAATACAAGCGTCCCTTTATTTTTGGAAAAACTTATGTGTTTATGTACTTACCTAACTTATTATTATTAAAATACCTACATCATTAGAAATGAACATCTGAAATATAGGTAGGTAGGTAATATTAATTATATTAAATCTTTATCTGACAGAATAAATTATGGGTTTCTACTTGTATACACGTAGGCTCATTTCCATCACTATTCTTTGTACGTATAATGATTTTCCATATTTTTTACCGTACGTTTATAATTAGTAATTAATTATTGATGGATGACTTAGGTATTGTGTTTCTCAAATTGATAGCAAACCTCTACAGATATTACGATTAAATACTTAATAACATTTATATCTGAAAGGAGTTTCAATAAGTATGCATAGAGTCTGACACGCGAAACATGAGCCAGACAATTTTTAGACATTCTTCATATGGCCACACCAAATAGATGTCAAATGTGTACATGATTTGTCATTTGGATAAAACGTGTTTGCTTTTTTTGCTGGGAAATTATTATACACCATTAAATATGAAGACACCTATTAGGAGTTAGGCTAGAAAGCTACTATTCAACATGATTAATAAATTTGATGTGAGAAATAACGACAATGAAATGATTTTCAATGAGAAAGAAAAATGTTTGTTTACAATCTTGGAGACCATTGGTAAGTTCGACATGTGAATCTTGATCTTTTGCTCAATCTTAGTAGATGTAGGCATATTTGCATAAAACATTGTTTTTTTCTGTACATCTTGTTATCCATGAAAGTGTATTCAATGTTTTAAATATTTTCGTATTTCTTTCAGAAACCGAAGTTATAGATGTTAACAAAATTAAAGAGTCTGTCAAAAAACTTAAAGATATACATAATTCAGAACGGATTACAGCAACCAAGTACATGGAGGAAATATCAGCAATGACAGTTAGATACTAACAATTTACTAGAGAGGAAGAAATTTCCTACCTAGGTTCGTTATGTAACTATCAATCTATATATTCTATTCTATATATATATATATAATACAAACATTAATGATTGCTTTATAATAACAGCATGAGATAATAAGATGCTCATGAGTTTAAAGGGTTCTTTTCTTCTCGGGTTTAAAGGGTTTTGAAAGTGTGTCCTCGATCCTGACGGTGCTCTGGCAGGTGTTGTATAGAGTTTGGAGGAGTGCTGTAAGGTGCTTAGGTACCCCTAGTTCCAGTAGGACTCTCCACAGGCTTTCCCAGTTAACGCAGTCGAAGGCCTTGCTATAATCGACAAAACACATAATCATCGGTGTGTCGGACTCATAAGCCTTTTCGATTAGTTGCCTAATGTTTAAGATTTGTTCGCGTGTTCCTCTGCCTTTGACAAAACCTGTCTGTTCTTGAGGTATTTGCCAATCTAGAAAGTGACGTATACGGCAGTTTATTATGTGAAGCAGGATTTTACTGGCATGCGAAATTAGAGAAAGTGTCCTGTAGTTATCGCATTTGGTCTTCGAACCCTTCCTGTGTAATGGTATGATGATGGACTCGGCCCAGTCCGTTGGCCATATGCAGCATCTTGGAGAGGATGGAGCGCATCAGCAGAGACCTGGGGCTTGCAATAAACCGATCCAAAACAAAGATTATGGTGGTGGATCGTTTCAACAGCATACAGCTCAGTGGGACACTTGACCTTGAAGTAGTAGACAGTTTCATGTACCTGGGCTCAACTGTAAGCAAGAACGGTTCTTGTGAGGCGGAAGTGCGTAGACGGATTGGGATGTCCAAAAATGCCATGACCCAGTTGTTACGCATCTGGAAGGACAGGAACATCTCGCTAAAGATGAAGTCCAGACTCGTCCGCACTCTGGTGTTCTCCATATTCCTTTATGGAGTGGAAACCTGGACGTTGAAAGCTGCAGACAGAAACCGCATCGACGCCTTCGAGATGTGGTGTTGGAGGAGAATGTTGCGGATCCCTTGGACTGCTCGTAGGACAAACGCTTCAATATTAAAACAACTCAATGTGAAGACAAGACTCTCCACCATCTATCTGCAGAGGATCCTTGAATACTTCGGACATATTGCAAGGAAAGACGGCGATAATCTCGAAAAACTAATTGTGACTGGAAAGATAGAAGGGAAGAGACCCAGAGGCCGCAGTCCGATTAGATGGTCTGATCAAGTCCGCACCATTCTTGAGTCCAACAAACTCTACGACGCTCTACATGCCGCGGAAGATAGGCACCGATGGCGCAATATACTGCGCAGAAAAGTGATCCATGGCAGGGGTCACGACCCTCAGAATTGAGGAAATCGACGCAAGGAGGAGGATAATAACAAACTTCTCAACTTCTGGTTTTAGATACTAACCGAAAGTAAGCAACATCTACCTACTCTTTCTTGTGTATCTAAATATTTAGATTTTTTTTAGAATGTTTGTATATTTGGTTAGTTTCAGTAATTATGTAGTACGACTCATAGTAAAATTGTAATCAATATTATTTGCATTTTTTTTTCAGATGTTAGTCTCGCTACATTAAAGCGCATTAAAAAAGAAGGCCAATCTAACAACAACATTAAGAGTACGCCTGGGAACAAGAGACCCCATCCAAGTACTGTAATGTATATGTATAATGTGTAAAAAAATCTAGATAACTTTGATATATGTGCAATTAGAAACAAAATTAATGAATTTTATACTGTAAAAAAACAAGTACCTACTATTAGGAACTTGCTTGCAGAGTTAAGAGATGCAATCGGATTTACAGGAAGAAGGGAGACTTTAACAAGAATTTTGCATGACAATCGCTATGAATTCAAAAAGAATTCCAATGAACGATCATTACTCATAGAAAGATATGCGATTGTAGCTTAGCGGAATAGATTTAAAAAAAAAATGAAGTAAAATGTGCCAAGCTAGGCAAGAAAATAAACATATTGTCTACCTTGACGAAACCTATATACATCAGAACCACAAACCTAAAAAGTCTTGGCAAGGTCCGTCAACAAGTGGTCTTGTTGATAAAATATCAGCGAGAAAGAGACATATTATTGTCCATGCTGGGTCAAAGGAAGGGTTTGTGCCTAATGCTCTTTTAAGCTATAGTACGAAGTCCGTGATGGCAGATTATCATCAGGACATGAACGCCGTTAATTTAAAAAAATGGTTGCGGGAAAAATTAATTCCCAATTTAGAAAAACCCAGTATTGTGGTAATGGATAATGCAAGTTACCACACATGTCAAATAAATAAAGCACCTACCACACAAACCCGAAAAACTGACATCCAAGACTGACTTAGATCTCAAGGTGTGCCGTTTGAAGAGTTTATAACGAAGAATGAGCTACTTTCTTTGGTAAAAAAACATAATCCAAATATACGAAGGTGCAAATTGAGCAAATTGCGGCTCTAATTGATTATTTAGAAAATCTGCAATAAAATAAATAAATTTATTAGAATCTGCAATAAAAAATATAACATTAATCAACCTATTTCGCTTAGATTATTAATATGTCTAGATAGACAGTCAAAGCGTTGAAAGCGGCCAAAAAAATAGGGCCCAACTATTGGGCTCAAAACGACTTTCAGTGTCAGACGCACTGTCAATGGGCACGGACAATAATTTATGATTTTGAAAATAATAGTTTGTGTGGAAAAAGTGTGCAGAAATTATAAAGGACGTACTAAATCAATAAAAAAAGTTACCTATCATCGGTAACTACCATTGTATCGTACCAATTTTAGCAAAATAAGCCATTAGCTTTTTTCTAAAATAATTTAATATTTTCGTCGCCATTTTGCACTTAACGGGTGTGTTGCTAGTTACTCAAGTCAAAGGTCCCATAAAAAACGTGGCCTAGCGGGTATAATATGCAATATAATGTGCAATACAATATGAGTATTGTATGAGGGGTTTTTCAACATGCTGAGTACGAATTTGAAGTCATTTTTGCAAGACAAAATATGGCCACCACGTCTTAGTTATGAAATTTCAGAATGGTATCATGGGTTTTTTGGTTATTAAAAAAAGTTATGCGTCATATCACAAAAATAATCAAAAAAATAGTAGTCATAAAATACTTCAAGTACTAGCTTTCACTAGACCAGTCTATAATTAATATTACAATAGTTCGACGGACGAAACATGTTGTTAATGTTGTATCAATATTATTAATTATTACATACAATTTTCCCTATTTTTCAGGCAGTTTTAGCAACTGGTATCAATTTATACACGCACACTAAAAAGCAAACTGACATGACGCGAGTATAAGACGAAGCTGTCACGCACACTATTATGGAAAATTCGTCCCATTTCTTTTTGTTCTTTTGCAGCGCGATGCTCCATCTAGACATATTAATAATCTAAGCTATTTCGTTTGTTTATTTAGAGAATAATAAATCAATGTCAAATTCAGTTTTCTCACCTTCATTTCTGCCGATACGCTATCGTTTCGGCGCGGTCTGGCCATAAGAGGAATGAGTTCTTCGATTAACCCGCTTACTGAGTCCTTTCCAAGGCGAAACGTTTTTACAAATTCCGCCTCGGGAATATCAAAGGGGTTTGTATTCTCTCTCGCTAAGCGACGGGCTCGACGACGTCTTTTGCATTCCGCCCGTCTTCTTTCTCTAGCATCCACTGCGTTGGCTAGCTCGAGAATATTTGCTCGTAGTGGAAACATTTCTATTTTTCCACAAAAAACACGATAGATATGACAACCGAGCTATTAAAAGCAATGACTGCACAATGATGTTTTTATGGTAGGTCACTGATCAAAGGAACTGTCAAAATTTTAGCAGATTACCGCATACGTCAGTCATTAATTTGTCATTGTGTACGAGATTACCATTTTATGCCATTTCTTTCAATAGTGTGTCAGTGGTTGACCATTGGAAAGTCATAAAGACGCCATTATATTAGTAGATTACCAAACTTGTCAAAATCAACAATTATGAAATCAATGATAGACCATTCTGACACTATTGTAATAGCAGACTTGAGGCCCTGGTATGTAGGTATGGCCGGTATACGTTCAGATAATTTGATCAAAATGACAGTTTCAAACAGTTTGCCGTAACCTATCGTGTAAACATAGTGTCAGTGTACCAAATCCGATAGTTAAAATTCAGTCGAGAGACACTTAGGCGAGATCATTTTTCATCGTGTGACGCGTGAGTGGGCGAGTCCAACGAATCTGTATTGCTTAGGAATGCGAGCCACTATTGTTCTCAAGGGATTTCCGCACGATAAAAAAAAAAAGGTAGCCAGACCGCCATTTATTTTCTGTGCTGGACTATAGTATTGTCCGATCGTATGGGTAAAATGTTTAAGATATGGTTGATTATGCGCTGTCGGGAATTTTGATTGAAACGACATTGTGTTCTTTTGAAAATTATTATGCAAAAAATAATCTTGCAATGTTTTGCGTTTCAGAGATCCGATTCACCTAATGCATCAACGAGTGCTGAACTGATGGCATCAGCTTTAACTGCTACATCAGCAAGTTCTGTGGTGAAAGTACCAACACCCAGCAAGAGACGTTCGCGGCCGCCTCATAATAAACTCAATGTGGACAATTTTACAATTTGCGCGATTCGAAATATAATTGAAAGTTTTTATACGGTGCGCCAGGAGGTGCCAACTTTAAAAAAAAGTATTGGCAGTAGTCAAAAATGATTTAAATTTCCCAGGACAAAGAGAAGCCCTGAGAAAAATAATCACACGAAATTTAAGCTACTCTTTTAAAAAGTATACAAAGAAAAGAGAAATTCTTATAGAAAGACCCAAGATTGCTGCATGGCGAGCTCGTTACTTGCGACGATTGAAGGAGAATGAGGAATTGGGTGCTGAAAAAAAACCAGTCATCTACATGGATGAAACGTGGGTTCATAGCCGTGATACCGTTGACAAATGTTGACAAAATTTGTTGCAGAAAGGAGTGCGCAATAATGATAGCCCAGCAGCGCTAAGATGCGACCCGTGACATAATTATCTCGTGCCGTTTTGTCGTCGATTCACGACATATTTGTCTATCTCTATAGGTGCTAACATGCGCGTCCTATTATGTCGTGAAGTGTCTCACATTGTAGACAAAACGGATTTTTATTTATCTGTGGTAACTTATCTCTACAAACGGCAACATGCACGTCTGAGTTTTGTCTTAATTTGACGTAAGCGCGTGAGATAATTGTCGTCGTGAGTTATTTAGGACGACATTCTACTCTACTGTGTCTCAAAGTTGAAAAGATGGCTGTTCCGTACGTAAATAATTTATTGTACATTTATTACTTACGAGAACAGCGAAAAATACAAAGGAAGCGAGTAAGAGATGTATGTGATGCATTTGATATACCAGATATGGAATTTACACGGCTTTGGAGGATGTCCAAACCTATGGCTCTATATCTGATAGAAAAATTAAATGTTGACGATTTTTTGACTACCCTGGGGTTATCCTTTCGAGGGTTTACCCGGGGTGCCCGGCAACGGACACTTGGGAGGACACCGTGCGGTTTTAGTCGAGACACGACATAACCACCCCCGCTGGCCGGCGGGGGGGTATCCGAAGGGATTACCGCACGTTAAAAAAAAAAAAAGGCTTGGACGGTTTTCTTCCTTGGTACCTACACTTTCTTATTTAATTTAATTAGTAAAATCTTTATCGATGTCGTTAGGTACCAATTTTTTACAGCAAACTGTATTCTATTTAGATAATATTGCAAAAGTCAATGTTACTTTTTGACAGATAAGTATTTTAAAGAATGAACTGAATGCGTAAACACAGAGTAAATGATCAAAACTTTGCCACGAGAAAATTTGTCTACGAAGACAAATATCTCTGTCGTGGCACGCATGTTAGGAAAAACGAAATGTTAGTCTACGAAGACAAATTTTGTCATCTCATGCGCGACATATCTCTTAAGTCGCATCTTAGCGCTGCAGGACAGCGCTGGATAATAGTACACGCAGGGGGCGAAAATGAGTTTATTGAAGGTGCACAATTGATTTACTAGTGCAAAAGTAAGCAAGGAGACTATCATGATGAAATAGGTTCAGATAATATCACAAAGTCTTCCTCCATATCAATGCCACCTGAACCCTATCGAAAACGTGTGGAATTTGATTAAGCAAAGAATAGCAGAGAAAAACATTATTCAATCAGAGAAAGAAATTGAGGGTCTAACCCGCCAAGCCATCCAATTTATAACTGCGGCCGACTGGAAGAAGGAGGTTAACCACGTCAATCGATTGGCAAATGAATATTGGGAGAAAGAAAGATTAGACAAGTTTGAATCAAGACAACTGATCATTAATGTGAGTGAAGACAGTAGTTCGGAAAATTCTGAAATGTCTGGCATTGAAGCGTTTGATTCATCAGATGATGAAATAAATCCTGATTAATATAAAAAATATCGTTTTTTACTTACACACATAAAATCCTTTTCTCTTTTTCAGCTATTATAAAATGTATAGGTAGCTATAATAATATTCTGACACATTCACACAGCGCTACCTAATCCGAAACTACTACTCAGATCAACGTGGCAGTCTAGTTATTTACGTTATGACTTCACACAAACACTCAAAACAATGATGATAAACAATCTTGATGTCTTTATAACGTTTTATTTAAAATCTCGGTTTCTTAATTTTTTCTGTTTCGAAACGCATTTTACAGACTAAAAATCGAACTTGAACCACTAGTTAGTCGGTTAATAAGCCTAGTTTAGTTGCCGTTTTGCGAAGTCTGTCACTTCCTCGTCGCAGACTACGATACGCCCAGGACTACCGATCTCCATGATCGGGGCCTGAGGATGGCAGTCGGCCGACTCACCGTCCTTACAAAAACAGGCCATGACAGAGGCGTGTCATGTGTGTCAGCGCCTGACAACGGACGCTTGGGAAGGACACCGTGTGGTTTTAGTTGGTTCGATTCTGACATACCCAATTCACCGCTTTGCACCGGTGGGATGAAACCCGTGGGGGTTCCATACGAAAATTAATAAATAAAAAGTTCTTGATCGACAGTGATGTACTGTCGATCAAGAACTTTTTCACAGATCAACTCTACATACTTCCCGGGCACACCTTTCTCTTTCAGGGCCCACCACAAAACCCTTTTTGGGTACTCGGTCATATACTTTCTTCAGATCCACAAACACCATGTGCAATTTTTATGAGCTAGCCTATATTTCTCACACAGTTGGCCGAGGGTAAAAATGGCTTCTGTGGTACCTCCACCAGGCTTAAAGCCAAACTGGTTTTGGGTAATCTCGCTTTCTTCTCGTACACGTTTCTCTATAACTTTCTTCCAAACTCTCATACACACAGTAACATGGGCTTTATTCCTCGTTAGTTGCCGCAGTCTTGCACATCACTTTTATTTTTGAAGATGGGCACTAGCGAGCTATTGCACCATTCATCGGGAATTATCACCTCATACAACATCTTATTGAAAAATAGTCAACCACCAACATCCATCACCAATCTCTCTTGTGCTTACACTCTTCCACTTAGTCTCTTGCAAGCAAGTCACATTTATTCTTCTTTTTCTAAACACATAAGCTAATTCTCTTCCTTTTCCAGTCATAGTAACTTCTCTAGTGCTATGGTCTTGCTTCTTATGGCGCATCCACCCGTAATGCGAAAACCCTGTTCTACTTCTCACAAGTTCCGGGTGCTGTCCATGCGCGTTGCCTGTGGGGTACGCCCTAGCACTATCGCAATTTTTTCCTTGTGCTGACATTGTTGCAAAGTGAGTTTTGGTATAGTTTTAAAACCAGCATGGAAGCTGGAGTCTAAGAAGTGCAACTAGATGGTCTATCAGTATGAACATTGTTTTATTTCGGAAGTAACAGCCATTGTTATGCTCACTATCAGAGTGATATTCAATATTGCTTCAATGAATTTTTATAAATGACATTACTTGCAAAACTTTCTCAATCTTGACACATCTTGATAGTCCATTGAAAAGTTGGGGTTGCGTTTTTTAGAGGACGCAATTTTAATTTTTTTGATGTGTAGGGGGGGTCAGTGTAAAGCTAAAACCAAGTTTGTGGGGTCGCCACCCTTGTCGAACGGCCGCCATCTTGAAAATAGGGGTTGAAATGGTTTTTACGATATATCTCTTAAACTATTAATCTGATAAAAAAAAATTCATAACATTTTTTGTTCCAAATTAAATTCTCTACAACTTTGGTACAGTAACTTTTTGTCGTAGAACGTAAAAAAACCGCACCTCCAAACTCTTCCTCGTGTGTGGTGGGGAAAAGAGTCAATAATTATTTATTAATAATATTGCAAAATTAATAATTTAAAAAATTATATTAACAAAAAAAAAACAAAAGTTACTGGACCAAAGTTGTAGAGAATTTAATTAGCAACAAAAAATGTTAATTTTTTTTTATCAGATAAATAGTTTAAGAGATATATCGTAAAAACCATTTCAACCATTTCAACATTTCAATGGACTATGAGATAATTCTGTAAAATGTAAAACCTTTCAGTTTGCAGATAAAGATAAAAATATAGAGGATTTATTGGTCACAAATGTTTCATAATCTTAATTTATTACAGATGGTAGTACTCCTCTTTGGTTCAACGATGGTCTTGTTCTTTTGTCGTTCACCGCAACTATTTCCCGGCTGGTCCGAATTACTACAAGAATACTTTGGCATCTATAATCAGAAATAGTATGTTTTTTTATAAATGATCTATTAACTTGGGTGTGCCTACCCCTTCGGGGATACAGGCGTGAAGTTATGTTATGTTATGTTATCTATTAACTTTTATATTATTTTGACCTAAATAATTGAGATTGATACAATGGTATATTTCTCGTAGATATACTTTCCTCTTAGATATATTTTTAAATCCGCGCTTTCATTCCCGTTAGATACTTTTTGGTACAACACATACGTACAAAACTTATATATTTCTTTTTAGCAAGTTTTATATTCTTATCATCAAATAATACGATTCGATGTAAGTTGTAATAAATTGTCACTCTTTTTCGGGCGGGGATTTTTAAAAGGCCTGTTTACCAGGAACGTGCGTCTGCGGGGCATTAACCGTTAAGGTCCATATTCAAGAACAATGTAAGGATGTCGTAGTGCGGTAGTATTTTAGAAGATCAGTTTGTCAACTGCTTCTATGTTACTGTGTATTGAATATTGACATTATTTGCGCCATACACAGTTAACTTCAGTGTCAGAGTCAGGTTTTCCTTCTAGTTCATTAATTGTATGTTTGCAGAAACCCTTGAACAGAGTGCACGACCGCTGTATTGCATTTTATGTAGGTATTATTAGTAAATATTTATTTTGATATTAAAAATATATAAAACTAACATTTTTTTGTTTCAGTATACTCGACTCTGCTCTGTGTATGTTTGCTTTGTTTTTAATGGCATCATTGCCAAGCAATTTGAATTTTTTTAGACAATTTACACGTACATGTAAGTGACACATTTGATTATCGTCAAGCCTAATTATAAGTTCATTGAAATGTGAATATATTTTTAGGCTTAGCAACCATAAGTCGAACGCAATTTTATTTTTTGTAGGTCAAGAGAGGGTTGGTGTAAAGTTAACAGAACACTAACTAGAGAATTGAATTTGCAATAAAACTGCTTTTACAACTTTTCTATGCGACAAATAGTTTGCCCGATATAATGCTAAAACCATTCGCACGATCCATTCGGATAATGGTGCGACCCCATAAAGTTGGATTTAACTTCCGACGTCCGAAAACTAAAATTGCATTCTCTAACTTCTTAATGACCTATATATATTTCCTACTTTTTTAGTATACAACACAAACGATGTCATTATAATATTACATTAGAAACGTTGGGACGGTATGTTTTCATAGCCCGTTTCATCACATTTGGTCAAATACGCAATGCGTCGTAACACGAACAAAACAATATTGAACATTGTTTATGAAATTAATTGTAAAATGTTTTTTTTTGTATTAGACAGACCAGATATGCCCAAAGGCCCTATTATGTCTGTAGTGAATTGGGAAAAATGCAACACAACAATGCCATATTCTTTTATGCTCTTATTAGGTGAGTGCGGCATTTAATAAATACTTTTATTTTAGTTATTGGCACGGAAAATAACTAGTGTTCAGTTAGTAAAACGAATATAATAACTCTTAAATGAAATAAATAACTAAATATCTTAAACTATATATATATATATATATATATATTGATGTGGACAGTGCTATTATGTAGCACTGGACACGCTTCCACATAACCAAGGATACCGCAATTACATGTAACCGGTATGTGTAATAGTGGTATCCTGTTATGTACTTATTAAAAGAATGTTAAACTTGAATATTACTAACATAGTTTTTAAGATTATTGTTACTAACGCTATGGATTCCGGTTCGAAATAAACGAATTTCATTTTTATTTTATTTCATTTTTAGGGTTCCGTTGCCTAATGGCAAAAAAACCGGAACCCTTATAGATTCGTCATGTCTGTCTGTCTGTCCGTCCGTATATCACAGCCACTATTTTCCTAAACTATAAGGTCTATGCTGTTGAAACATGGTAAGTAGATGTATTCTGTGAACCGCATTAAGATTTTCATACAAAAATAGAAAAAAAGCAATAAATTTTGGGGGTCGCCATACTTAGAACTGAAACTCAAAATTTTTTTTTCCATTAAACTCATACGTGTGTGATGGATAGGTCTTTAAAAATGATATTGAGGCTTCTAATATCATTTTTTTCTAAACTGAATAGATTGCGTGAGAGACACTTCCAAAGTGGTAAAATGTGTCCCCCCCCCATGTAACTTCTAAAATAAGAGAATGATAAAACTAAAAAAAATATATGATGTACATTACCATGTAAACTTCCAACGATAATTGGTTTGAACGAGATCTAGTAAGTAGTTTTTTTCTTAATACGTCATAAATCGTAAACTGCAAATTACCTTTCATTCAATCAACTCAAATATAAAAATTTTAAAAAAATACATTATTGTATGGGTAAGGGTTCCGTAGCAGCAAGTAATGCTGCTACGGAACCGTTAATGGGCGAGTCCGACTCGCACTTTTTTTTTACGCAATGATATGATGAGATTTAGATGCGTTGACTACATCATTTATCTGTTTGAATGAACACGTTAATTGCGTAAATTTTACACTTAAATAAATCCTTTGTTACTAACAACAAAACCTCTGAAATAGCAGCGAGGTCTAAAATAATAAAACAGTAGATTTTGATACAAGTGTGTAAAGTTGGTGATTACCGCGGAGGCGCTATTGAGACCCGAGCCGTAAGCCGAGGGTTTAAAGAGAGCCGAAGACGGTAATCAACAATACACACGTGTATCATACGACGTTTTTCAATACACTTACGAATAATATAATACTAAATAAAACAATAATTTTAAAAACGAATTGTGATACTTTTTGGTACTGGCGGGAACAATTAATAAGTTTTTTTATATGCGCGCGCAATGACCACAAAATAAAAAATGAGGTTTCTTTTTTTTTTGTTAAAGTTGTTGTTGAAAGTTTTAAACTGAGAGAAAACAAGTTATATTTGAGTAAAAGTTTTGATTATTATATGTACAAGATATATTTCTATTTAAATATGAAGTTGCATGAAATGAACAAGCAATAGATAGGTATATTAATTTATTTGTTGTAGGTATTGAACGCGATCTTTTTTGTATCGCTTTTTTTTTCAAGAATAATGCAACTCAACCAATATAATAAAAAAAAACTATTATCCCATTCGTGATTTAATAACAATCAAAAACCACAGTTTGATAATAGGTAACATAATGGCCTAATTGCGGTGAGATTAGAGCCATGTTATGAGTAAGTGTATTGAAAAATATATTATAAGTTAAGTTATTATAAGTTTACATCATGGTACCACATGCCATAAAATGCAGTCCCCGAGGAATGGTAACGGACCCATCCGTTATTAAAATATACCAGTCGAAATATTTTTCAATTTCTTTCTCTATAATGAAACATCTATTTTAAAGCGTGCACAGCAGTTGTGAAGCAAAACGTTTCCTTTATTATTTAGTCTCGCTAGTTAAACTTGCAACGTTATTTATGCTGCACCCACAGTAAGGCGATAATTATCGCGATAATCAATAGCCATTCTTGCCAATAAAATATTAATCCTAGATAGTGTAATATATCGGGGTGCGACTGGTTGGATCACCTCCAAGTTTGGTGAACCCTGTGCAACGTGGGCATCATTGATTGCTCGTCTGGAGTAGCTGGCGTCAACGTCAACGGCCAAGAATCTGACCAACCGGCCCTTTTCAGGGCCAGCTGACTCCATTGCACGAGGGGGTCGGGGCATGGCGGGCCTGCAAGGCCCGCGGGGGTGGGGGCCACTCCAGGTACCCCTCTGCTGTTATCAGAGGGGACACTGCGAATGGCCCAGGGTCAGTCGGAGTGCGAGGGATATGCTCTATGGGTAACCTTACACCCCGGCGTCTGTAGACCCGAGACGGTGTGCGGTTTTAGTCGGTTCAAGTCCGACATAACCACCCCCGCTGGCTGGCGGGGGGGTATCCGAAGGGATTTCCGCACAAAAAAAAAAAGATAGTGTACCTAATATATCATTTACTCACCTCAAATTTAATTATTATATTATAATTTTTTATCGATTTTTATGTCTTGACTGTTATTATATCGCAAAGGATAATTTTCTCTTCATCCATCTAATACTATTTATTTTCATATATACTTGTCTGTTTACTTAGTTTAGAACATAAATATAAAAATTAATTTGTTTACAATTTTTGAGTGACAAATGTCATGTCAAGTAATTTTCCAATTTTCTCTGAAAAGTAGGTTTTATTATTTTTTTGTAATAAAAAATAGTAAATTTTATACCTATTTGTATCTAAATTTTGAATTTTCAAATTTTTAGAATCGAACCTCCCGAGGTGTTATTATTAATCGAATTCTTCTTCCTAGGCATGCTAGCGCCGGGTTTCAGTCCGACTAGTACTCATTCTAGCCTCTGCCTTCAATCCGACTAGTACTGTAAAATCTAGCCCCAGCTCTCAGTCCGACTGGTACGATTCTAGCGTCAGCTCTAAGCCTGAGAACTACAATTCTAGCATCTGCTCTCAGTCCGACTAGCGACGTCCTGGATTCCGACGAGTACTCATTCTAGTGACAGCCTTGAGTCTTGCTACAGCTGCCACCATAACTAGTTCTACGAAGCCAAAACTGAAGTGACTGAAGTTGAAGCACTCCTAAGAAGCTTGAGAACTTCTTCTTCTTCTTTCACAGCTTTCTGGTTAGAAGTCTCCACTGCTCGTTCCTGAACTACTTCTACTTCCTCGGGTCCTGTGAACCTTTGAAGCGGACAGTATCTAGTGTAACCTTTAGTTTACTTCAATTTTTTTACAACTTCTATCCTTAGTTCTAATTTTTAAAATTAAAATTCTTGACTTGAAACCTAAATTCTTTTATATAACACTCAATAAATGTGCATTACGCTCTTCCTCCTCTCAGAGGTGGACCGTAACGTGACAATAGCTAAGCTATTCTGCGGGTAAAGTAACTAAATTTTGTAAAAAAATCGACATGAAAATCGACCCTATTCCACCATTACAACCTTTATAAGATATACAATTCCACCATATTTTTTTTAATTATATCTCTAAGGGTCTCGGTAGCGTTTTCGTTGAAAGATTATTTATTTTCCAGATGGCTTATTTTTTTCCAACACCTTCAACAAATTCCAAGATATTTTAGCCAATGTATACAAAAACTTGACAAATGATATACTAAAACCTTCCTCGAGAACCACTTTATCCATTGGTACAGCATGACAACAGGTGCAATAGTTTCTCAGTTTATCGCGAACCTGTCTGTTCAGCGGCGGAAGACTTTTCTACAGTTTTTTTTAAACGTGTGGAAACCCCCACGGGCTTACCCCATCGGGGCCAACGACGGGGTGGGCGTGTCGGAATCGGATCGATTAAAACTACACGGTGTCCTCCCCAAGTGGTCCATTGCCGGGCACCCCGGGTAAGCCCTCGCAAGGATACCCCCCAGGGTTACCGGCAGGACTTTGGCCGCCACCGTGGCCTAGCCTTGTGGGGTCGGGCTTTATCCCAATCATTGTATTATATATAGTTTATCACAACCATGTCCCAGATGATTACCGGACAGGTAATCATCTGGGACATCCGGTAGGAGAGGTCACCGTGGTGCCTCTCCAAACCACTCCTCCATGACCGGCCTCACCGCCGCGGTGGTTGATTTCGCACCCTCCATGTCTCCATGAGTTCTTGGCGGGGATCCAGGTCCCATGGACGGGTCCCGGCTAGGAGACATGCCACCTCGACGGAGATCGTGCGATATCCCCATCTGATGGCCATCATTTTCACCGGTTGTTTAGCACAGCCACGTTGCGGGCCGCCAGTCGTCCCGCCCATACGGGGGCCCCATACAGGGCCATGCTTCGCACGTTCCCCAGGTACAGTCTCCTAGTGGGGGGCGTTGGGTCCCTTCATATTGGGCATCAGTACTTCATCGAGAGCTCAATGCTGATGCTTACACCTCCTAGGTTATGCTGGTTCCCGCATCCTCCGCCACCTCGAGTCCCAGTCGCCGTATTCGACCCACGACTTGAGCAACCCCTGCCAATGACCTTTAGTGCCGCACTTCGGTGCGTTGCCTCCCGCGCCATAACGAGGGTGTCGTCAGCATAACATGTTATGGATGTTCTGTTATGGCCTCACGCAACGGTCCGCGCAGCACCCAATCGTATCCGGAGTTCCACAGCAGTAGCCCTAGGACCGACCCCTGTGAAAAACCGCACGATACTTCTCATCGCCCTGGTCCTAGCCAGCTCGGGTAAACTATGGCCGTCTCGGATAGGTATGCCTCGACAATGCGGTGGAGGTAAGGAGGCACTCCGTGACACACGAGCGCCTCCCTAACGCAGCTGCTTTAGGGAGGCGCTCGTGTATCACGGAATGCCTTCAACACCCTGCCCTGGAGCTCGAGTGCAGGGTGTTGAAGGCATTGGCGATGTCGAGAGACACCGCCACCACCATCCAATTTTTTTTTTTTATATATTTGTTCCGTCAATTGAATGCACCCCGCTGGATGGTGAGAAGCTAGGGTGAAGTCCAGAAGATATGGGCCACCATCCCAGATGCTGACGATCCCAAAATGGTAGCCCCTACCTTGACGGCCTCAAAAGATGCTTTTTCACGCCCCGCTTGAAGAACCCGGGATTGTAAGAAGAAGGAAACACGTGCGCGGGCAGAGCATTCCAGCTCTTTATCGTGCGACAAAGAAAGGAAGCACCGAACCGCTGAGTTCGGGACTGAATGGTTTCCACCGTGTGCGGATGGCATAGCAGTCCAGCACGTGTTGTTCTGGATCGAAATGGAGAAGGTGGGATCAGTTTAAAGAGCTCGTCAGAACACTCGCCGTGGTAGAGGCGGTAAAATACAGCCAGAGAGGCAATGTCTCTACGCAGCTGCAGAGGTTCCAGGCTGTTGGTAATCGCTGGACTCCCAATGATACGGATGGCACGCCGCTGCAATCTGTCGAGAGCGTCTAATAAGTACTTTGCGGAGCCGTCCCAGAGATGAGAGCAGTATTCCACGCAGGGGCGAATTTGTGTCTTGTACAAAAGACACCGCTGCTCAGGCGTGAAAAACCGTCTCACCCTGTTCAGAACTCCGAGTTTTCGTGAAGCTGTTTTGATGACGCTTTCGATGTAGTTTTTATTGTTCAGTTTGCAGCGAACGTCCATTCCGAGCATGTTAAGGTGGTCTTGCAGTGGTAGCGGTGTGTTTTGAAGAGTTGGGAGAGGAAGGAAGGAGGATACTTTGGCTGTGAACGCGGACGCTTGTGTTTTCTTGGCATTGAACTCGACCAAGTTCTCAGACCCCCATTGGGAAATGCGGGTCAGGACCTGGTCGAGCTCAGTGACAAGTTGTCGTCTGTTTTCCTCAATATCGGTCCGCTTGGCCGCAGGGTGTCCGTAGTATCCCCCATGCAGAGTGCTATCGTCTGCATAGCAATGAATGCTGCCATTAGACAGCATGTCATTGATATGCAGAAGAAAGAGAGTGGGTGATAGGACGGACCCCTGAGGTACGCCAGCATTAACCTGCATGAACTCTGAAGCTCGGCCGTCACAGAGAACTCGGATGCTGCGCTCATGCAGGAAGCTGGTAACCCAATTGCACAATCGAGTAGGCAGACCGTAGGCCGGAAGCTTGGAAAGAAGCGAGCTGTGCCAGACTCTATCGAAGGCTTTGGCGATATCAAGGCTGATAGCCAATGACTCGCCATGCCTGTCCATAGCCTCACCCCAGAGATGTGTGACGTTCGCCAGAAGATCACCCGTTGACCGCTTCGGTCTGAAGCCATATTTCCGGTCATTAATTCATGAGTGATCTTCTAGGTAACGCATGAGCTGTGTGTTTATAATATGCTCAAACACTTTACAGAGGACAGGTGACAGCTATGGGTCGATAGTTGCCCGGGTCCGAACGGTCTCCCTTTTTAGGGACCGGTTGTATGTTCGCCTCCTTCCAAGCCCGCGGGACTTTTCCTGAGGAATAGGACAGGCGGTACAGCCGTGTTAGCGTTGGAGACAACTCCGCTGCACATTTTTTTAGGACCAACGCAGGAATACCGTCAGGTCCACTGGCTTTCCGGATGACTGTAGGGTTATTCGAACGTCGCATTGCCTGATGCGAATATCAGGCATTGAGTGGTCGCAGCTGGGTAGCGTTGGTAGCTGTAGTCCACAGTCATCGACACGGGAATTAGCCGCGAAGAGGTTAACCAGCATGTCTGCTTGCTCTTGCGGCTCGTGAGCCAGTGAACCATCAGGGTACCGCAGTGGCGGTAGCGAGGGCTGGCAGAAGTTGGATTGCACGGCTTTGGCCAGTCGCCAGTAGCCGCGGCTGCCTGCGGGATGCGACATGATATCTTGACCAAGCCGTGCTATGCGCTGAGCATCCGCTCTAATGCCCTCTTGCAGTCCTTAGTGGCTCTGTTATACGCCGCCTTGAGGTGACCCACATTTGGATCGCGCACTGCGCGTGCCCTGACCCAGGCGCGGAATGCCGACTGCTTTTGTTGAACAGCGATACTAGCAATACTGCTTCCTCGAATAGGCGCCTAACGCGCATCATCGCTTCCACTGTGGAGCGCCCCCGGCGGAATCCGAACTGGTTGTCTTCCAGGTCTGGCCCCGCGTTCGTGAGATGCTCGACTAGGCACACATCAATAATCCACACACACACACCTCGTCAAGTAATACGATCGGCCGGTAACCCGGATGACTGATCCGCTGGCCACCCCGCCTTCCAGATCACCACCAGTTTCTCCATCTTCCACGCCTTTGGAAACTGGCCCCTTTCGAGGCATACGCTAAAGAGCTAAAGCAGGTGCTTTAGGTGCGTTAGTGGAACAGGTGTACTTGCAGCCCCGCGAGCTCAGGTGGTCTCGTGGGACTGCAGGACATGCATCCGCGCCTTAAGAATGCCCCCAACGAGGAGGCTCCGTCCGTCCGCAATCTTCTGCGCCGCTGCCATGGGGTAGTTGTCGACTGCCGTGCCGTGACCGGTGGGGCTGAAGTGGATTTCTCCAGCTCTCACCTGATCCTAGGGGCAGCCTCCACGACGGCGGAGATAATTTCCTCCGTCGTGGCCGCATCATCCAGACCCGAAATGCGAAAATCTGCACATTTGTTGGGTATGGTGACGCGGACGGCTTCCGTGTCCAGTGACTCCTTCAGCTTAGCCGCAAGGGCATCAGCTTGGGCTGCTGGTGGCGCCGGAGACCTCGAGGAGGCGAGCTACGGTGCGAATCGTCTTGCACTGGAGCCCACCTTCAATCTCAAGGGCCTTGAGGGCCACGGAGGCTTTCACCTGCCTCAGGACCTGGGCGTACCCCACGCTCTTCTCCACTCTCCCCGTCGCGCCTTCCCCGCTGCGGCTTTGACCGCCTTATGGGCCGCCTTCTTGGCGGCTTTTCATGGCTCCCGCTACCTCCCATCCCTCCCCTCTGGAGGAATGCTCGGATGTAGCAGGAGCAGTGGTTACAGCGAGGGCGAAAGTGCCACGCTTCTACCCCTTCCCTTTCGCCTTATCAGGCGTTGGGCTCGCAGGGACGATGGTCTCTGTTTTGAGGCCAGGATTACCTCTGGCAGCACCCGCGTAGGACGCGGGCCGAGCCCGCGGTGGACGGCATTCCCGGCCCTCCTAGACGCTGACCCCCTGACTTTCCCCTCCTCCTTGGAGACGCTCCTGTTTTCTGCCACCGTCTTCTTTTTCCCCGTCCACGCTTTTGGCTCCCTTAATGGTGTCCATAATCCGGGCAAGCGCTGCGAGGAACTCCCTTGCAGCGGGGACGCCTTGGTCCCTGCCACTTGTTAGTGGTGGCACTCTACCCGCTGAAGTGGCTAGCACTTTTGACGGCCGATCGTCTTCGCTTGAGGAGACCGCCCGCTGTCCGGAGGAGCTACTGCTCCGGTCTAGAGTGGGTCCGCGCGAGCTAGGCCTCTTTCGTCAGAGACTTATCTCCATTTGGCTGGGAGCTGACTCACTGTCAGTCCTAACCGTGGACGCAATCTCCGCGTCCGTTTCCTCTCCCATAGGTAGTGGTGTAGCGGGTCGGGTAAGACTGCCTTGGTCGGCCGCGTGCGAGACCGCAGCCTCACCTCTTCCTCCCTCATTACCTCCACTCCGTCATTTTCGTTTCCATTTTGCGTGCCCAGGTCGTCTGGAATGTCATCGATTTTTAAATTGATATTTAAATTGCTCATATCATATCCCACGAGTATGGGGCAAAGACGGGCAATCCAGGTGGAGCCCCCTACACTAGGACAAGCCTAAATACTATGGAGGTTGGCTAGTATCCATAGGTTTTTACGACTTCGCTGTCGGGTGTTATAGACTTTTCCTTGTCGTCGGCCGGCCAATAAAGGCAAGCCCACCGGTCAACAAGTTCACAACGTACCCTTCTGGAGCCACCATTTAGGTCGTTGCTGATCACCTACTGATTACGGAACGCGAGAGGATAGCTAGTCCGCTCACACCGGCCCCTGCGTTTGTAGTGGGCTAACCCGCCCCTGGATCCCATAGGACCCTACAGCGGCCTCCACCCATAATCCCATCGCTCATCTTCCCTCCTCTCAAAGCAGAGGAGTACGGAGAGCGATGTGTTCCCGCCACGTCGGGTAATGGCCGACGATCAATGCAAACCCCATCAAGGGGGAACCATTAACCGCCATCCGGTGCGTACCGGCCGCTTCGATTCCGTGCCCCCCGTACTGCGCGGGATCAGAATCGGAATGATACGCGAGGAGGTTACCTAACACACACCCCTGATTCTACACAATTGAAAAACTTTTTTAGCTTACGCACGCTATAAATGGCTCTTTAATACTTAATACTTTTTATAAACTGTTTTATTTCACGGCGCAAAGGTCGAATATTTAAGAGAAGCGCGCGCGGAAACACGATGCTTCGCCACCCTGCGCCTGCTTCTGCTAGGGTAACGGCTAGTCCCGACCGTCACCCCCAGGCCCGCGCTCATGGGGGACAGAGATCGTGTTGCGATCTCCGCCGCCCGGTGCGCCTTCTATGGCACGGGAGAGTGCTAGACTTCTCCCGTACCTTTTCTGCCACCTCTTTAGCGCTCATCACTGCCTCGCAAAAGAAGGCGGCGGTGTTCCACGCACTCTCGCTGCCGACCATGGCCAGCACCAAGGTCTGCAGCGTGAGACTTCCCACTCCGACGGCTGCTTCAAGGACACGGCGCTGCTCTATCCACTCTGAGCACTCTGCCAGTATGTGAAACGGCGTGTCCACGGAGCAGCCCCGGCAATGGTGGTATTCGGGCTTCGGCTCCCGGTGTATACGATGCAGAAACTAACTGAAACAGCCATGTCTGGTGAGCACCTGCGTCAGCCGGTAGGAGAGGCTTCCGTGGTGCCTCTCCAGCCATTCCTCCGTGACGACAGGAAGTGCCCTAGAGGTTTTGATGCCTTTCATATTTGGTGAAATTTGTAACAAACGACTGTACATACCTTTTAGATTGCATTGACCTAGAAGTTTGATTTTCACAGTTTCAAGGTGTTGCAGACTTGAGTAATTGGTGAAAATTTTAACTTTATACCTCTATACGTTCCTGAGAAAAAGGTCTTGATATACGGACAGACAGACTTTCTTTTGCGGTACAGAATCCTAAAAACCGGAAAATTTCGGGGAATTGACAACACAGACAAGAATACAGAGTTTAGCAATCGAATTTCAAGGATGGATAGTGACGGTGCGACTTTATATTTGATGAGTACTAATTTTTACCTAGGTTCATGAGATCTAAAGTATCAAAATGTCTAGAGTATCAAATTGTCTATTTATTATTTATTGTTTAAGTGTTAAAATGTCCACAATATCAAAATGTATATTATTCATTAGGTCTAAAGTAGTATAATGTCCACATTGGGTAATCTATACATATAATAAAATCGTGATGAGGTGAAAACTGTACATTGAATATTCTTCCAAAAAAAATAATTGATGTGTTTCTAGGGTATCGCTCCTATGATGCCGAAAATGTGATCTTTAAAATTTTTGTCTGTCTGCTTTTTAGTATCGATGTTCGAGCATCACTTAAAAAGCGCTGAAAAGATTTGCCTGAAATTTACACAACTAACCAAGCTCCGCAGCTAAACTACCTTTTGGACTACAACCCGTAACTTTAACCACATACCGAATAACTCTCATCTTTGGCGAATAAATTCGACTAACTAAAAAGAATCGAAATCAGTTTTGGTGGCCCCGCCAGAATAAATCACACCCACAAAATTCAGTTGTAAGATTTAACCCAAACTAACATACATACAGAGCAAGTTCGATAAAAGTTACGACATATCCCTGTTAAAAGCTGATTAAGTGAATTTGGGTATTTTTCAATAAATAGACGTTTTATTTTGATACATTTACAGTTTAAACTGGTCATCTGCAATAAATAGACATTTTATATTAAGGACAGTTTAATACTTTAGACCTTATGAATCTGAAGGCTACAATTGCACAAGAAATGTATACTGTAGAAATCTATATATATTTATTGGTTTAAATTTTATTTATACCAGTAATATAAAATTGAAGAGTTTGTTTGTTTGAATAGGACAGATTTGCTTTATGACAGATTCGCTTTAGGAAAGATTCGCTTTATGACAGATTCGCTTTAAGGCAAAAGTACAGACAACTCGACAATAATTAATTGAACTATTTATTGATAATTTAACTTAAAAAAAACAAAGGCTTCTTGGCACGTTCAAGTCAACGTATTAAATTCACCCTGCACAAGCGTTCTAAACATTCCAATACGGTGATTTCGTTTTTCAGTGCACTAGTAATAATCAGATGAATTTTAATACCTTTCTCCTTTAATTTTAAACTGCGCCGTTTTCCTTTACAAAAGGTTTCTATCCTTCTTAAATTTATGTCTTGATACTGGGCTTCCTTTTTGAGTAACTGTATGAATCTATACAACGGTGGCTTTACAGAAATTCTGTTTTTAAGGCGTCCATGCCACCCTTCAACTGGAATATTCGTTCGGAATATTTCTTTGTAGCAACTGAATTTATCAGTAGTAATTAATCCAATCCATTGTTTTGAGAAATAGTCTCTGAACGCAGTACATTCCTCAGAAACGAAAAATAAAATATGATGATCTTGCTCTATATGTCACCGATAAATCTTTAGAATCGGCAGTTGGCCGTTTGAATACATCTCTTAGCTATTTGTCTATCTGGCTTAATCAACATGGGTTATTCTTATCAGCTTCCAAAAGTAAAGCCGTGGTTTTCACAAGGAAAAAAACAAATTCCTCCGGTTTATATTGTAATAGATAGTGAGATTATTCCTTTGGAAAATAAAGTGAAATTTCTGGGTGTTTGGTTGGACTCCAGACTCACCGGTACTGTTCACATTGATTATGTGGCTCAAAAATGTGAAAACAACATTAATATTCTTCGCTCCTTATCTGGTGTATGGTGGGGTGCGCATCCCTACACTCAAAAACTCCTATATAACGCTATAATACGTAGTCACATGGATTACGGACTATTCTGGTTAGACCCTTGTAATCTGTCGGGTCTTCAAAAGTTAGATAAGATCCAAGCTAAATGTCTACGCATTATACTTGGTGCTATGCGTTCGTCTCCTATCAACGCAATGCAAGTTGAGTGTGGGGATCCCCCTCTAACTTTGCGCAGACAATTTTTAGCCAATCGGTACTTTTTTTAAATTGCCCAATCTTTAGACCATCCACTTTTTCGTAAGCTAGACGATCTGTCTCTCTTCTATGATTCGCATAATAATCGCTCAAATTCGAAACCTCCCTGTCTTCTCAGTGCCTACCTTTATTTTTCACGTCTTTCTAACCCACTTTTTCAATCCCGCTTATTGCCACTGTATTATTGAAGCCAATACGACGCTGGACTATGTTGGCAAAAACTTTTGCCAACATAGTCCAGACTTCATATAAAGATTGGGTTCTTCTTTACACTGACGCTTCCAAAGTTTCTAACGATAGTCCCGTTGGTGTTGCAGTTTGGATCCCTTTCACTCATATAATATTAAGCTACAAATGTCCCCCTATTACTTCAGTTTTTACAGGAGAAGCCCTCGCTATATTAGAGGCCATTCGCTTCATTAAATCGCATAATTTATATAAGGCTCTCATTTTTTCAGACTCCAAAAGTTGCCTTCAGGCCATTTTGTCCAACCCCTTCCGATCTAAATCTAGTTTCCCGTAATTCTTCAAATTAGAGAGGAGCTGCTTCAATGCCACCATCTGGACATCAATATCATCTTAGCCTGGATTCCTGGTCACTCGGGCATTCAGGGCAATGAAACTGCTGACTCTTGTGCCAGGTGTGCCATTGAAACAGGCTCTGTCGATCACAACCAAGTTTTTTCCCATTATATCTGCACCACTTTTAAGTCAACGTTGGTTGAATCCTGGAATAAGTTTTGGCAAATTTCAAAGTCAATTAGAGGTAAGTTTTACGGGGATATTCAACCCTCTATTCCCTTTAAACCCTGGTTCTCTAATCATAAATATAGGCATTTTGATAAACCGATCACATCCACAATTTGCCGCCTTCGCTTTAACCACTCTTGCACTCCTGCTTTCTTTGCCAAACTGAGGATTAGGGACTCCTCGCTTTGTGAATGCGGTCTGGATGAAGGGCACGTGGACCATTTATTTTTCAGTTGTCCTAGACTGAGATTCTCGCTTTATGATGTTCTTCCTACTCACGTTCCCCGTCCTACTTCCTTTAAATTGCTTCTTTCCCTTGTGCATTCCCCTTTTGTAAATTTTTTGTATAATGAATAAACTTAAATTGTAAGTATTTAATTATGTATATTCCTATTTTTAGTGATAATTTTTGAGTTTTCGTCTTTAATAACTAATCTAACATAAATTCACATTCTTTGTTAGTTGCAACTTTGCAATTTGACTTGGGGAGTGTTTAAGTTCCTCTTTTGCCATTTGTCGTCAGTATTTAATCTGTGGTCGTCATATTACTCGTATAATAAAATAACGCGCAACTGCTCCACAAGGCCATATTCAAGAATTGAATTGAATTGCAATCTGCTTGATTACATGTTTAATTTTTGGCCTATCTTTCCACCGGTCAAACTTCCTTCCGTTTACTGGTCTATCTCTAACTCGACACTGTCAAAATTGTGGTGTTTGCTCCACAAGGCCATAATCAAGAATTGAATTGAATTGAAAAATAAAATAAATAAAATATTCAAGTGGCCATTTACATGAAACACAAATTAACTGAAGAGGTCTTAATAGATAAATAATCTGAAGGAGTTTTCATAGATAAACTGTAGTAGTTTTGTATGTTCGGAAACTTATTGGAAACATACCAACTATACATAACATAAATTGAAAAGAAAGTACCAGGACAACAGAAATGTAAGGATCAAATCTGCTAAAACGTTTCCATGAATTGCGTTTCATATAGATTTAAAAAACGTCTATACCTCTCATGTTTGAACCTATACCTTTTTTACTTAGACAAAACTTTAGTGTACTTTACTACTAACTGTACGATTTCTGCCATACAGCGAATCTGTCATAAAGCGATTCTGTCGTACAGCGAATCTGTCATAAAGCGAACAAGGGGTTTGCGGGTTAATGTCTGTAACCACCAGTGGGTTTTAACTTTTGAGTCTCGGATTCCACAAACATGGCTATTTGCAGAATCTCGACAAATGCAATTACATCCTCGTTACTCCACTTCATATCTATAGTATGTTTTAAGGAAGTCAAACGTGCAACCCTGTCGCGCTCACGGAGCACAATGACAAACGTAGCGCCTTATTTAACGTCAAACGGCAATGTGAATGCTATTAATTATCGCGAGAATAAACGGTATTTCCCTATAATGTGGATCCACAATAAG
This sequence comes from Cybosia mesomella, assembly GCA_946251805.1. Lineage (NCBI taxonomy): Eukaryota > Metazoa > Arthropoda > Insecta > Lepidoptera > Erebidae > Cybosia > Cybosia mesomella. The sequence goes on from OX276397.1 coordinate 12,563,356, forward strand.
TACTTTATGAATACAATAGTATTTCCTTGCGGACGTTTTGCTTCAACTACGTATTACATCAATATGGTCGAAATTCCAAGGGAACGTTTTATTTTAAGTACTTATCAACTACCATGGGCCTTTTTTTTTTTAACGTGTGGAAATCCCTTCGGATACCCCCCGCCGGCCAGCGGGGGTGGTTATGTCGTGTCTCGACTAAAACCGCACGGTGTCCTACCCAAGTGTCCGTTGCCGGGCACCCCGGGTAAGCCCTCGAAAGGATAACTCCAGGGTTGCCGGCGGACTTTGGTGGGGTCGGGTTTCATCCCGCTTCGGTGACTTGGCAGGCGTGTGTAGGGCACACACGACACGCCTCCGCCACGGCCTGCTTCTGTAAGGACGGCGAGTCGGCCAACTGCCGTCCTCAGGCCCCGATCATGGAGGTCGGTAGTCCCGGGCGTAGATGAGTCTGCGGCGTCCTCGCCGCAGACTACCTACCATGGGCCTAATCTAGTAAAATTATATTTTTAAAACTTACCAAATTCTTTACCGCTTTTCTGATGGAATTGAATTCACACATTACTGAATTGGGCCCCTGATTAGGAACCTTATACCTTTATACGAGCAATTCTTGTTTATGTAAATATATGACGACCTCTGTGGCGTAGCGGTAGTGCATTCGACTGCTAAGCCAAAGGTTGCGGGTTCGATTCCCACTCAGTGCAAACATGTATATTTGCATTGGTCTGGGTGTTTCTATGTATAATATGTATTTATTTACAAAAAAAAAAGTATTTAAGTATGTTTATCCGCATTCTAGAACCCATGTGACAAGCTCTGCTTAGTTTGGGTCTAGATGGCGTTGTGTACTTTGTCCTACAATATTTATTTATATTTATTTATTTATATATATGTATAATCTAAATCTAAGAAACAACGATTTTCATGAAATTTAGTATACAAGGGGTTTCAAGTGCGATAAATCGATCTAGCTAGGTTTCATTTATATAATACAACGAGCGTTGATATTGAAAACCTACTGAAGAGTAGACTTAATAAATGTTTAAAAAATTCACGATACTTATAGGTGGAGGATTCGCATTATCTGCTGGAGCACATCAATCTGGATTAAATAGTAAAATTGGAGATGCTATGCAAGCTTTTTCAATTTTTCCAATGTATTTACTGATTCTCATGATAATCCTTACTGTGATGTTTCTTACGTCCTTTGCATCAAACGTTGCTGTAGCTACCGTGTTAGTTCCAGTAGTTATAGATTTGGTAAGAAATATTTTGATTAGTAATTGTAGTGGAAGTAATTTTCGTTACATCAGATTATCGGCTGAATTGTGACTACTAATAATCGTAATCATAATAATTATTATTTATTTGGGAACACAGTTACAATAGGGTAACTTTACTGAAATATCTTATTGTACCTACCACCTACCTTCAGGCCTTCCTCTCGGGATTTGAAGGTCAGACGGCAGTCCGTAGAGTCACGGGTAACAGTTATTTCAAACATTTAAAAAAAATAGCATCCTTGTTGCCCCTCCAGTTACTCAAGATGGCTTGTGTCTAGAGTGGGGTTGCGAGGGGACCCGAGCTAGTTGTAGTTGAAAAAAAGCTACGGCATGGGGTTCGAACTTTAAAAATTACGATTACAAATCCGCTGACTTAACCATTACGCCATCACTAATTTATGACATTTCCGAAATTGTTTTTCTTTTAAAACCAGAATACTTCCAAACAGTTTTAAAACCTTTCAACATGAATATATACTACTACTATATATACTTTCAGGCAAAGAAAATTGAGGTCAATCCCCTGTGGTTAGTTTGTATAGTTGGATTTTGCTGTTCCTACTGCTTTCTACTACCTGTCTCAACACCAGGAAATCTCATAGTGCAAAGTGCTGCTAGTATTCCTGTGAGAAAAATGGTAAGACAATGGAAATTTATTTCGTAAATTATATTTGATGAAATATTATTGCGCCGCCCCCGGAGAATGGTAACATGCTATTACCATAAGTGTTATTCCATATTTGAAGTCTAGGGTACCCGTAGGGTGCTATTTACATTTAGTACAGTTTAGACTGCCTTTAATATGGCCGGTGCAGCTATCGAATGTAACTTACAGGCAGCAGGAAACTATACAAAATAATGGAACAAGTATAAGATAAAATGGCCAAGTGGCAGTTGCTCTCGAGCACGAGTGATCAATTTGAGTTGATCTATTCCAATAGAATACCAAATTTCTATTACCAGTGGTATTTCTTTTTAGTCAAATTCCATTCAAACATTTTATTTTTCCTTACTTTAAAGAATTATTTGTACAATATTTGTCGGTATAAACTTCATTATATGAATATTTATAAACTACCAATGCATAATAGCTGTAGGCTATTTGTAAGAAATTGCAACTAAGCAATAAAAGCCACCCAATGTGCTACATTTATTATTTAGATTTTACGAATTAAAAATAAACAGACTGTTATAGCTTCGGCTTGTGCTAACGTCAATATTTTTATTTATTTCAGATGAAATGTGGCGTTGGTCCAACAATAACTACAATTATTATATCATGGTTCGCTTTCATGTTTTGGTGCCCAGTAATTTTTCCAGATGTGCGTATACCTGTACCTTCTTGGGTAAAAAAGGAGTAACGCTCTACAACTGTGCACTATTGGTGTTTAGTGTTCATGTGACCATTAATGCACCCACTAGGGATGCAGCGGGAATTTGTTTCCCTGTTCACCCACTGTGATATGGCTTTAAATAATCGAAAACTTTGAATTGTTTTAATGCATTGTCGGCACGCAGGTGACGTTGGGATGACCAGCTAGTATATTATAATAATTTAATACGTATAATGAACAAAAAATGGTAAATGTCCGTATATTGACACATTGTACCAACCACAAACAAATTTGAACAAGGACAGGCAGATGTTATCGATATAATATGAGTGTATATGAGTATCGATTTATGTTTTTATTTTATTATTTTCGGAAGAATTATCATTTTTATTTTTTGCCATAATACATAGTGGGTAGACAGTTCGTGTGCCATTCCTAGATGTTCTTCAATTATTGTTGTATCATATGAATTATGTTATTTCTTTGTATGTTATTCTCTACTTAATATATATATATATATAAATATATCGATGCCTCCTGTTACTTTCTTTTTATTTTGTTAGTTAGCAAATTAAAATAACTAACGTACCGTACTGCCATTGTCTTGTCTGAACGTTGCCTTTCCGTTTAGGTATAATATTTTTTGTTGAAAACACCGGAGTGTTATCTGGAGGTCCAAGTGTAATCTTCATGGAACAACTAATGCTAGGAATGGAAGGACGTCCGAATCCAATGAATTGCAAAGCACTTACTTATAATCACTTAGTAGTAAGTTAAAAAAAATTGTAGTCCAATCCTCAATTTAGTAGTATAATACTTCAAAAGATATAAGGACATAAAAGTGGCACCTCAATCTAAATCCCTTCTGACCAACGGTACCACCGACCATACCGCTGGTGGTACGGTGGGTAAATTTTTTTCCCTTCGATACCACCGTAATGCTGTTACAAATGATGAATCTATAATTTATTAAGTACTTATCAATTATTTTATCATAATGCACTCAATAAGAAGGGTAATCCCTCTTATCTCCATGAAGTGCATAAACAAATAATAGGTCTTTACCTATGAAATTGCCGAAATTTTCTTACAAATTCATGAGTTCGTTATTCCTGTAGTTTAATAGCAATTTCCATTATTTATATTTTGTTTGAAAGTTGATTTTACGATATTACAACTCTGTATTAAATTTTGTTTTTATTGGCCGCTTGATAAATTAATTTGATCTTCAAAAACAGTACTTCCTAGAAGCTATCTATTTTGATAATAAATTTCGTATTACTTAACAGCTGTCACTTTTGAAAAATGTAATAAAAGTTGCTGTTTGTTAGCCTAATGTTCTCATTCCGACACAAACAAAATCATAAAATTTGGATTTGTCATTCCTTAAAAAAATGCAAAAATGTTAGTACTGAAAATTGGGTTTCCTCAAATTTCTTCAACGGCAATTTCATATGTAACAACCTAATATTATGATGAAGAGGACCTCTTTTCTAGAACCGAACTCTTTACTTGCATTTATTTGTCTTCTTAATTTAATTTTAATTTATCTATCAACATACTGTAGATAAAATTCATTATCGTGAAATATTTCGAAGTGAATATTATATTCTTAGATTAATCTAAGATTATTTCCCATGGAAGCTGATTTAAAATTCGTTAAAATAAATGGAGGCGCGCACTCCTTTGCGGCAAATATAGGTACCATCGTCATAAAACATATAAAAATGGTACAGAGTATGGCGGTGTTCATCATATGGTAAAACAAAATGTGGTGGCACTATAACAATTGCCTGTTCTTCCAGGTGGACTATTTTGTCAAACTGATTTGACCAAGAGGAAAAAAAATCCTGCTGGTCAAACTTCTTGGATTGAGTTCTTGTGATCAAACTATTTTGTCTAACTGATTTGACCACGAGGAATAGTTCTTCCTCGTGGTAAAACTTGTTAAAGTTTAAGAAAAGTACAGTCATTTCGAAAATACCAACAATTATTCACTTTTTTGTTATCAGTTTGACAAAATAGTCCACCTGGAAGAACCGACAATTGCGGAGGTTGGTACACTTTTAATAATTCTATAATAATTAGATATTGCTTGTGTTTTCATAGATGTGATAGTGATTACCGAGTATAGGACAACTATAATAATAAACCGTCGTTCTGTCTTTAGAATAAAAATATTTTCATACGAAGAAATGAGCATGCATGTGAAGCAGTTCCAAATAAGAATGTGATGTTAATGAAAATGTGATTTACGGGACAAAGTAGTACTCGTATCATCTGACGTACCGATACAAAGAGTTTATGATTTAAAAAAGAGGGATTATGAAAACAGGTGATTAAATTTTGCGAGTGGGAGTTTTCCTTCATTGGAAGGTGTAAAACATTTCCCTTCTTTCCCCATGACACCGCCAAATGATACCCTCAGTGGTGTCATGGGGAATCACCTATTCCCCATGACACCAAGTGGTGTCAGGAGGAATCATCTTAATCCCCATGACACCCCCAGTGGCGTCAGGAGGAATCATCTTAATCCCCATGACACCATCGAGTATTAGTGATGTCACTTTTGGGTGCTCTGAGCAGAACAACCTATACCTAATTTAGTAGAATTTAGGATGAGCCTAGGAATTATTATTATAAAACTTGGCCATTTGAAACTAGAAGTTAACTATAAAGTTCTAATAAAGTAATAAAGCTTTACCTATTTAAACTTCTTATGTCTAGGCATAGAATTCACTTATCCTTATTCGTCATCGCTTCTTTTCCTATATATATTATTTTTTGGGGCGTGAACCATTGTAATTATTGTTGATATTTATGTGAAAATAAATAAATAAACGATAACTTGAAAATGCAACGATATAATTGTGAGCACAAAAAAGGTACCGTGTTGCTTACACGCGAGTAGACATCTAAGGATAATGTAGCCAACTATAAATATGGTTGCGTTCTTTTTTTAATGGATGATAGGCTCACGTTTGACCTCTATATCACCTGATCGTAAGTGATGATGTGGTCTACGATGGATCACGTTTGCCTAGAAGGAACCTATTCACTCGAGACTTGAAGATTCCGAGGTTATAGCTTTCCGGAAACACAGACTCAGGCAGGCAATTCCACTCCTTAGCTGTACGCATAATAAATATGTCGCCGAAACGTTTCGTGCGTATGAATGGAATATCCACCATGTAGCGGTGGCGCGTCGCTGTGCGTCTGGACTTTCGTTGTTGAAAAGGGCTTGGAGGTATGAAGTTGTGCAATTCCAGCGCACACTTTCCGAAATGCATCCGGTAAAAAACCGATAGGCCTGCAACTTTGCGTCGATGTTCAAGGCTCTGAAGCCTTTTATCGACGAGTGCATCGTTATTGATGAGCCTTTTGGCCCGTCTCTCTATTGTCTCAAGCGCTTCCAGGTGGTATTTAGCTGAGCCATCACACAGATACGAGCAGTACTCCATACAGGATTGAACCTGCGCTTGGTACAAGTTGAGCAACTGTTCCAGTGTGAAGTACTGTCGCACCTTCGACAGAATACCCAGCTTTTTAGCACCCACTTGAGCTTTAGCCTCAATGTAAGACCCAAAATTGAGGGTGGACTTCAGGGTAACGCCAAGAAGCTCGAGGCAGTCGGTTATTAGCACGGATGCATTTCGGAATGTGGGGTTTGGCTGAAATTGACTTCGCTTGGCAGAGAAGAGACACGCCTGGGTCTTGGTAGCGTTGAACTTGACCAAGTTAGCATCACCCCAATCGGAGACCGCCTTCAAGGACAAATTCAAACGCTCAACCATAGCCTCTCGGAGAGATCGAATCTGTGCCACGCTGGCTCAGGGGTGGACTCGTAACTCTCGACTACTGTGCTGTCGTCTGCGTACCCAAAAGTACCGGGCTTGAGCAGGTCGTTAATGTGCAGCAAGAATAATGTAGCCGAGAGTAAAAGTTCTTATTTGCCAACACTCCCCACAGAACGCAGACCCATTTTACTGATACAGAACAAATGTTTTTCTAAAGTAGTACCTTTAGTCAAGTTATCAGCTACCATGTTGCAACCATTTATGAATTTAAATTAAATTTTAGAATTGACAATGTTTTCTCTAAGGAAATGTAAACGAATATCTATATATTTGGTTTTCGGTTTATAACAGTCTGTTGATGCCAGTCTTATTGCACTTTGGATGTCACAGTGGATAAGTAGCGCGCTGTTCTTCCCTTGGCCGAGCTCGGCCTGCAGTTGCCGCAGCCATAGAGCCTCCTGTGTCGCCGCCGCCATCACCATATATTCAGCCTCTGCCGTAGAGAGTGCCATTTGCTGTTTACACGAATTCCAAGATAAACAAGCATTCTGAAACAAAAGAATATAACCCGTGCACGATCGTCTATCCACTGGGTCGCTTGCCCAGTCAGCATCACAATATCCAGTTATTTCCTTTGAGTCCTCTTTGACATAGCATAGCTTTAGGTTTCTGGTTCCTTGAAGATACCACAAAATTCTTTTTATTCCAAGCCAGTGTTGATTTCCTGGACTATTACAGTACTGACTCAACTTGTTAACTGCATAGGTAATATCAGGTCTCGTGACATGTGCCAGATATATCAGACATCCCACTGCTTCCCTGTATGGGATATATTTGTTTCCATCTTCAGGATTTTTCTCAAATTTTGCATTCACCTCTATGGGGTTACAAACTGGTTTGCATTCAGACATATTAAAGCGGTTTAATACTAGTTTAATGTATTTTTCTTGATCTAACATAATCATACCTGCCTCGCGGTTCCTATTAACGTTTATGCCGATACAATTCTTCATTACACTTAGGTCTTTCATACTGCATTCTCCTTTTAACTTGTTTTTAATCTCTGTTTTTTTATCCTTGTTATTCGTGAATATCAAAAGGTCGTCCTCCACCCACACTGCAATGAATTTTGTTGTAGACTCATTTACCAAATAATATATACACGGATCTACATGTGATCTCTGTAAGCCAATTGTTAATAAAATACTGTTCAATTTAAGATTCCACTGCCTACTAGCTTGTTTGAGTCCATAAATTGATTTATGTAGTATACATACTTGATCATTTTCTTTGTAGTATTCCGGTTGTGACATGTATATCTCAGTATCTATGTCACCCTGAAGAAAAGCACTTATTGCATCCATCTGAAACATTTCTAAATCATACTTCACAGCCAGTGAAAGTAAGAATCGAACAGATTTATATCTCACAAGAGGAGCATATGTCTCACCATAGTCACTTCCTTTTCTCTGAGCATACCCTTTTATAACCAATCTTGTTTTGAAACGGATAATCTCACCTTTTTCATTTGTTTTAGTTTTATAGACCCATTTACATGGTAAGACTCTTTTCCCAGATGGTGCATCAACCAGTGACAAAGTTTTGTTTTTGATCAGAGAGTCTCTTCGCAGAGAGTTCTTGCATAGCCTTTTTCCATTGATCAGCATGAGATGATGATAATGCTTCGTCTGCTGTTTGTGAATCATTTAAATTAGTATTAGCCAGAAGTAACTTACATCATGGTCATCTGTTTCTGCATACTGAACCGCTTTCCGTGGCCGTAAATTTATATTTCTTATTGGTGACTCGAGATCAATCGCGTTGCTCTGGTATATAAGTTGAATCATCATTCTTGCCAGACTGGTAGTCTTCGCTTGACTCACCAGTAGAATGGTCTGTGCTTCCCTCTAATTCTTCCTTACAGATTTCTTCGAGTGGCTGTATCCCTGGACTGCTGCTGCTGGATGTACAAGGTAAGTATACAGGGTGGAATTTTGTAATACCACCTGGAGGGAAAGTACTCTTAATACTGGAGATAGAAAATTTTACTCAAAGGAAACATTCCTTTACTTTTGAATAGAAAGCAAACTGCATTCAAAGATTTTCGAAAATTCTCTTCCACACCCGGGAATCGAACCGGCTAAAATCTGAAAAAAATATACCCTGTACTTTTATTGCATCGATCGTTAGGGTCAATTATAAGGATGAAATCTCTCTAACAAACATGATAAATTAAATGAAAGGAAAACCAGGAAATCTTAAATTAATTTAATTATTTACAAAAAATGGTAAACTAACTAATTAGTTGCTCGAAATGGGCTCCATTCTCTTGGATACACAAATTTATTCTTTTAACGAATTCATTTCTAGTAACCTTTAATAAAGTGTTGTAGTGAATATTATAAATCGTATTCTGAACTTCAACTCTCAACTCGTTGTCATTCGCATAAGATTTCTTGTAAATTTGATTTTTTACATATCCCCACAAAAAAAATCTAATGGGGTGAGATCTGGCGATCTCGCAGGCCATCTGATTGTGCCGTTTGTACCAATCCAGGTATTAAAATGGTTATTAATGTAGGCAGTAGTGATTCTGCTGTTATGTGCTGGAGCACCATCTTGCTGTAGAATTATTTGGTTTTGCTCTTCCTCGGGGAAACCATTTAACTCGTTTCTTAAGAGATCCAGTATTTCAATATGCTTGACAGTGTTTAAATGACCTTCGTACACGTGGGCTAACACTACATTATTTCTCATAATTTCCGCACCAAACGTTAAAAAAAAATCTTACTTGATTGTTAGTTTCATGAACACGAACAGGATTCACTCGAGACCAATAATGGTTATTGCGGTGATTGTACATGCCATTATTGCTGAAGTTGGTTTCGTCAGACCATACAATGTTACTCAAAAAATTAGGGTTTCGGTCAATTTCTCCAAGCATGTTTTCACAAAATTGTAATCGTCTCTCACGATCCCCAATATGCAATTTTTGCACCAACCGACCTTCACGATAGCATTTATACTTATACTTTTTCGGCACTTTAAGACGAAGTGGTAAGTCCAGAAGCGTAAAGGAGGTGTCTTAGAAACAGTTTTTGGGAATCAAACGCTAAAATGCATGAAATGATATTCCTACCGTCGTAAAGGTAAAGAAATTCTTTATATTGTTATACAATTCGAAACACGATTAGAGTGATTTGCCTCGAAAGAAAAAGATCGTGAATATCGTAAAAAATCGTAATTTTGTTAGAATGAAACAATTTTACGGCGATTGTAAAGAAAAAACAAGTGCAAAATTTATATTTTCATAAACCTTACATCAAATCCCATATGGTAGTACAGATGGTTTTCTCTTAAATAGAAGTTCATTATTTTAACTATATAAAACATAGCGCTCGCGTGCGAGCTAAGTCGGCCGCGGGGCCTCGCCGCGAGTAGACACGTACTGCTTCGTCGCGCTCGCTCGCTATTGCATTTTGATGTAAAATGGGCAATGAAAGCCTTAGAGGAAGGACAATATCCCGTTAGCGGAAAAGCAGGATCGCCCAAAACAATCTATCTCAGTGAGTATCAACGTACCACATAATTATATTTGTTATTTTCTTAGTGCGAGTGGGAATGCTAATAAAGGTCACCGTACACTTGACCGGATATCGGCATTGTTTTGTGTCGATACCATTTTATTATCTCAGTATGAGTGGGAATGACAAGACCATCTTCACATTATAAGAAATTTAAAGTGACACGTATTAGATCTATTGAAAAAGTTTAATATATATAAAATAATAGTGATAGTAAATTATTGCACCAAATATTCCTGGCTTCTGGACCCGCCAGGAACGGTGGGAACCAGGAACAGTGGCAGTGAAGACCAACCCTTCACGAAGGATAGTTGAGAAGATGACGTGTCTAGATTAGAATTCTTGTGTCTTATCGGACATCAGAAAGAATTTCTTGTAATGTGCACGGTCTCATACAACCACCGATCTAACTGGATTTCTTGTGTCTGACAAGAAAAAATCTTATAGAGTGAAAATGGTTTAAAGGTATATACGTGAATCTTTTGTTATGGTGATTTGAATAGGTATTTGGAAATTACTTATGTTTGATAAACTGAAAAAAAAATTAGAAGACTTACTGTTTTGCAGATTACGAGCATTGGCTGAGCAAACAAATTCGAAAAAACTGAGTTCAGAGACAGCGTAAGGCATAACCATTTATCAAATCATAAATTGCAGTTGTCGAGTGGGAATAAACATTATGAAGTAATTTTTTTTTTAAGAAATGATAATAAGTACCTACTTACATTGCAGAACTCCATCATTACTAGACCAAAGTGCACCAACGGAACTGACTCCTGTGTATGCTGACCTATTATCAGCCACTTCTAATGCCTTACGTTCAGAAACTCCATTACAGTGAGTGTCAAAGCTATTTATTTTACAACTTATATTCATTATTTATATTCATTCGTTGGTGGCTGAACCCTCCTTCCTCCGTATCTTGACCAAATTTACTGCGGTGCTAGTGTGGACACTGAGGAGTAGTAGTAGTAGTAGTAGTAAATCTCTTTATTGTATGTACACAAGAATACTCGATACATAATATAAGCTGGTACAGTTTTGAGGCATATACAATTGGCGGCCTTATCGCACAGGGCAATCTCTTACAGGCAACCATTGGATGGAGAAAAAACAGTTAATAGAAGATATAGGGCCGTTTCTGGTGTACTCTGACATTTAAATATAAAATTATAAATATATAAATTTATCACTATACATATAATATATACTGGAACAGTACCTATTTTTAGGTACATCATACATACAATATATACTTATAATTAAGACATAGTTTAGAATAAATAAGGAAGATGTAGAGAAAGTAGGAGAAAAATTAATGACTATGGTTCCTGTGGATAGTGGGCCGTGACTAAGTTTTTGAAGACTGAAAACGATTGCGCACGTCTTATGGCCACAGGTAAGGCATTCCACAATCGAACAGCTTGAACAGTAAAGGACTTATCCATGAACTTTGTGGAGTGTGCTGGCATTTTCAGCCTCAGATTCTCTGACGATCTTAAGGACCTTGAATGTGTGTCACAGAGGAAATTAAAGCGTTCTTTTAAGTAGACTGGGAGGAGTGTTTTGAAGATGGTTCATGGCCGATGTACCATTGAGGAATAATCAACGAAAAACAGTTTCACGAGCGCGCGGCCTTAGCTAAGCGCGCGACCGTAGTAAGACTTCTTATTTTCAAGTAAGAGTCCTGCTCGCTCAGCTCAATTTATTTCAGTCGCACCCTGTACTGAATTCCTAGTATAGTTATTAGTACATACATAGTTATTAGTACATCATCAATCATCAATTAGCCTATTGCAGTCCACTGCTGGACATAGGCCTCTCACATACAACATAGTAATTAAATAATCATTGAGAGATTTGTAATATGCATTTTTACCTTTCAGGTCCATAGATAATATTGACTGTGAACTTGTCATCTTCCTGAAGATACATTGAACTTTGAGGAAATTACTGGCAGGAGAATAGTGGACATCGGCTATTTTTTGAAACAATTAAAAGAAATGGAGCATGAATTTGTATTTAAATGCAACTACAGTCATTTAAATTTACTACGGGATTATTTTATATATATTAAACTTTTTCAATAGATCTAATAAGTGTCACTTTATTTTGGAACTCTCTTTTTACGTTTAAAAATTGAAATAAAAGCATTAAAATAAATAGATAACTTAGATTTTTTAGTCCGCTATACCTACATTGGTTTGTATGAAATTGAACCCAAAACTTGTGGCAATCAACTGACTTTCGACGACTTGCAGAAGACAAGAATTTTCATGGATGCATTCACATTATAAGAAATATCTGATCAGACAATTTCTAATCGGACACAACAAATTTTCTTATAGTGTGAAGATGGTCTAATTGATTTCATTTCAAAAAAAAGTCAGAATTACTTTTCTTGTGTAAATTACATACTTATAATACATATAGAAACGTGTATTAAAGACCAGAAACAAATATCTGTGGTTCACACAAATATTAAGTCCCAGCGGGAATCGTACCCGTAACCTCCTGCATCGTAAGCTGGCGCTCGCCCGACCACGCTACAGAGGCTGTTACGTACGTACAAATATACGGTGATCATTTCACTTCTACTCATACTGGTGAAAAATAAATTGGTATCTTTACATAACAATACCGATATTACCGATACCCGGTCAAATGTACGTTGACCCTCAATTTCACGTCAACTCATCATACTGATGAAAAAAAAAATTGGTATTCGTAAAAGACAATACCGATAGCCGGTCAAGTGTACGGTGACCCTTATGGTCCGTGAACATAAAACGCGGGGGAAGATGGTTGCCCCGCGCATGCTCCCGCCGCACTTCATGAGGTATGAATGGTCTTGATATCTCTCTCCATACCACCGCAGAGCTAGATTCACGTTTTTCTTATTTAAAAAATAAGCTTCCATTAAATCAAACTGTTCTTGATAAGTCATTTTCACCGTGAGACAAAATGTGAAACGAGTTGTAAAAACAATCAAATGTGAATAACAACTATGACAATCTAATTTTCAAATTTTAATCTAACATTCCATATTTAAATTACCTCATACACGCAGCTACGAGTATGTCGCAAAGCTTTAACTTGACTCATTGAATTTGTAACTTCAGATTTCCTAGTTTTCCTTTCATTTAATTTATCATGTTTGTTAGAGAGATTTCATCCTTATAATTGACCCTAACGATTGATGCAATAAAAGTACAGGGTATATTTTTTTCAGATTTTAGCCGGTTCGATTCCCGGGTGTGGAAGAGAATTTTCGAAAATCTTTGAATGCAGTTTGCTTTCTATTCAAAAATAAAGGAATGTTTCCTTTGAGTAAAATTTTCTATCTGCAGCATTAAGAGTACTTTCCCTCCAGGTGGCATTACAAAATTCCACCCTGTATATTATCATATTCCTTTTTATTTTCTAAAAATACTACATCTGTACTTTTTATGATTTTATTGGTATCTGGATCAAGTATTCGGTATCCTTTGGTAATATATATATATATATATATATAATAAATAACTTCCTGGATTTGGAGTCCCATTTTTTGGCGTTTTTCTTTTGGAATGTGTATCATAACTTCACAGCCTTTAAATTAGACAAGTTGGGTTTCTTACCAGTCCACATCTCCAACGGAGTTTTACCATTAACTGACTTTGTAGGTGATCGGTTAATTATATATGCTGCCGTTGCAAGGGCCTCTGCCCAGAACAGTTTTGAAAGCTGAGCATCAAACGACATACATTTTGCTCTTTCCACCAGGGTCCTGTTCATTCGTTCAGCAAGACCATTCTGCTGGGGTGAGTACGGAGCACTTGTTTGATGTTCAATCCCATGTTTGCTCAAAAAGTTTTCAAATTCTCTATTGCAGTATTCTTTTCCATTATCAGATCGAATTATTTTTATTTTTCTCATGTTCATTCTCTACTCTGTTTTTGTAATCCTTGAAAATTTCTACAATATTTAATTTATTTAAAAAAAAATAGACATGAACTCTTCTTGTGTAATCATCTATAAAAGTAATAAAATATCTCATACCTCCTACTTGCTCCATTGGTCCACATAAATCAGTGTGAACCAGCTGCAGTGGTTGTGAAGATCTTGAACCAATGTTATTAAAAGGCAATCTGGACTGTTTCCCTGAGAGACAGGTAGTACAAGTAAAAGAACCTTTATTTTTGTCTGAGAATGGCTGAACTCCCTCAGCACACTCTGGCAGCTTGTTAACATCTGAAAAATTCAGGTGGTCCCATGTGTCTATGCCACAGGACAAAATCATATAAGTTATCTGAACAAGACAGGTTAGAAAATACCTCTCTGTATGTATTTAATAAATATAAATTGTTTACTAGTGTGGCTGAACACAGGAGCTTGCCATCCTTATCATGGATATCACAACCTTCATCTCTGAAATTGACATTACAGCCATTTTTCACCATAGCGCTGACTGACAGGAGGTTTGCAGCAAGTTTAGGTATCTATAGAACAGGGTCAGTCGGGGTGCGAGGGATATGCTCTATGGGTAACCTTACACCCCGGCGTCTGAAGACCCGAGAGGGCGTGCGGTTTTAGTCGGTGCAAGCCCGACATAACCACCCCCGCTGGCCGGCGGGGGGGTATCCGAAGGGATTTCCGCACGAGAAAAAAAAAAAAAAAAAAGGTATGTATAGAACTTGTCTTACCTGAATTTTACTTTCTTTATTACCATTTAGCAATAAATTGACCTTTCCCATACTTTCCACAGGTAACGGTGTCTTACTGGCAACAGTTATGGTGGGTATCGGTGGAGTTGTGACATCATACATCCAGTCACGTTTATTTGTCTTGTGCATGGAGGCACCCGAGTCCACATACCACAGGTCCGGATTCATTGTCTGAGGAGATGCTGAAAATGCTGCAACAAAACCTTTATTATCTTTTGTATTTTCTTCATTCTTCTTTTTCAGAGCACGACAATTCTTAGCAATGTGTCCATGCTTGTTACAGTTATAACATCCGGGTCCTTTGTAGGCTTTTGTTGAATCATGTTGATTTTTCTGAATGACCTTTTTCCTTGTAAAGAATGCTGAATTATCAGAGCATTGAACTTCCTGCAGGACTTTAGATTTAATAGAATCAGCACTTATCTTGATGCCAGAGCTCTCCAGTCCCATGTTCATGGGCTTATAAGCTTCAGGGAGGCCGGCTAACATCAGTATACCGAGCCATTCATCATCAATGTCAAACTTAATATTCCTGAGTGATGCGTCTTCTTCGATTGGGGTTGAAATTAAAAAATTTATGGACTGTAGTTTCTTATTTAATGAAATATAAAAACGTGAGTACAAGATTAACGTGAGTTGTTAAGCTAACAGTAAGATGGTGAATGTTCTATCCCCTCCTTGCGCTAGTGTCGTCGTCGTTCCGTCAGAGGGCGCTGGTAGTACGGAACATGCCCCCGGCTTTGGAAGCACCAGGTTCCAAGGTGTGCTATTCGGATTTTCCTGGTTCTATGTTTTCGCATTCAGCATCTTCAAAAAGAGGACAGATTTTCGAGAATGCCCTTCTGATGATGCCAGCTGATGTCCGGATATCAGCAACTCTTGCGACGCCGTCCTTACCTGGTAGTATTGCTTCAATACGTCCCAAATGCCAGGCGGCTAAGACAACCGTCTTGCTTAATCAATACAAGCATGCCTGGCTTCAAATCGGACTGTCTCTCTCTTCACTTCTTCCTGACCTGTAACTCCAACACATACTCCTTAGCCCATCGTGACCAGAAGTGCTGACGTAATTGTTCTAGCCGTTGAAATCGGGTAAGACGATGTTCCGGTGTGTCTCATCGACAGACATGGGCGCTGTCAAAGAACGGCCAACCAGAAAATGTGCTGGACTCAAAGAATGAAAATCGTGTGGATCGGGAGAAAGAGGACTGAGGGGACGGGAGTTAAGAATAGCTTCCACCTGTGTAAGGACCGTGCTGTATTCCTCGAATGTTAAGTGCGCCTTACCAATGACGCGTAACAGGTGGTACTTACAGGACTTGATTCCCGCTTCCCACAGGCCACCAAAATGAGGTGCGTAAGGAGGTATAAATTTAAATTTAATTTGTTGACTAGTAGCGTAATTTACTATATCGTCTGAATTATTGCTTAGAAATTTTGTAAACTCATTCATCAATCTTACAAAATTCCTACCATTGTCCGAGTAAATCTCGGTCGGTTTACCTCGACGTGAGATGAACCGCTTTAAAGCGAGAAGCTACGCATCCGTTGACAAATCACTAACCAATTCCAAATGAACAGCTCGCGTAACAAAACAAATGAATTAACAGATATATGCCTTGACAGTACGCGCGCCTCGACACCTGCGATTGAGAACCAACACTGGCCCTGCGTAAAAGTAGGAGTAATGCGTTCCGCAGGTAAATTACCCATTATAGGGTTTATCGGTCTAAAACGCAGACGAGCGCAGATGATACATTGATGCACAATCATTCTAGCGAGGCTACGTCCACCTAGCGGCCACCAGTTTTCACGTATTCCAAACAGCAAAGCCTGTGGGGCTGCGTGCTGCCTATGTTCGTTACGGAAAAGTAGGACCGTGAAGCTATGTTTACACGATAAAAAAACGGGATGCTTCTTGTTATAAGTGAAATTGGTCGAATATTGTATGCGTCCCCCCACTCTCATAACATTATCCTTATCTAAAAATAAACTTAACTTAGATAAGCTATGTTTTGATTTTAATTGACCACAACTTGACAACAACTTATGCTCATCTGGAAAACATTCCAGCTGAGAAAGTCTCGTCAAGGTTGTAATAAATTCTCTCAGGTCATCCACCTGGAGCGCGCCGGAGCGTCGACTTAACTTATTTCGTAAATTGTAAATAAACCGCAGGACGTAGGCGCCGCAGCGACTCATGCGATTAAACTGAGAGAACCTATTGAACGGAAATAGTGAAACCACTGAATCTACTGTAAATGCGTGCAGGGCAGTAGATTTGAGTTCAGGTAATGCCTGGTCAACGTCAGGTCCGGTAGGATTCAATATTAATTGTACATTAAACTCAACATCGCGTAAGAATTCGGGCCCCTCCCACCAGAGCGTCGAAATCGACAAGTCTTGTAAGCCGACTCCCCGCGACACTAAGTCGGCGGGGTTTTCTTTACCACTCACATGACGCCATCTGAGTTGCTTCGTCAAATCATGTATTTCTACTATTCAGCGGGTCTACTCTCTTAGCACGAAGTCCGTAGTTTCGGACATCGTTACGGGCGTTTCCTACTCCGTATCGCCCTACGGACTGCCTACGGACGGACAGCCCGAACTAAGAACGAATGATAGCACGATTGGACAGATGTCCCTACTCCCTATGTGTTTTTGCCCGTCCGAAAAATTGAATTTGACACTTGTTTTAGTGGATCGTTATGTCATTTGATACGACATCAAAATAGCTATCGTGCTGTCAACGAAAGTGAAAAATTATAAAGTATGGCTGCTTTTTTAATGCTGGAAGAAGTTCTGCGAGAAGAGAACTAGGCTCACCCGGGAGTTATTTGAAGATTTGTGTGAGGATTTAGTACCTCTTTTGCCTCAGCAAAGACGACGAAATGGAGTTGATCCCAGGATGAAGGCAGAGGATTGATTCAAGAATGAAAATATTCAAGATTGTGCTAGTTATTAAGTTGTATTTACAGTTGCTTTTCTCTACTTTTAGATCCTTGCTGCTCTCAATTTTTATGCCCTGCACCTTGGTAGCTCCCCAACCAAGGTGCAGTGGGCCTTAGCAGTGATGTCCCAATGGCAATAAAAACAATGATAATATTTTTTTTTTTAATAATATTTCCGGACATTTTTACACAGCGCCATCTGGTCCCAAAGTAAGCAAGGCTGAACCTGCTTGTGTTATGGGTACCGGACAACGGATACTAATACTTTACTTTTTTTTTGTAAATACATACATATTACACATAGAAATACCCAGACCAATGCAAATAGACATATTCATGCATACAAATATTTGCACTGAGCGGGAATCGAACCAGCGACCCCGGCGTGGCAGTCGAATACACTACCGCTACACCACGGAGGTCGAATATATACTGCCAGTGGGGACGCCGTTTGACCAGACGGGTGATCAGCCCTCCTATGTGGGGCCATTTCACCCATTTCCCCTATAACGACTGTCATACATATGCGTATGGCAACCGGGACCGACATCTTAACGTGCTCTCCGAGGCACGACCAGACCAATGCAAATACTCATATTCATGCATACAAATATTTGCACTGAGCGGGGATCGACCCGCGCCTCCTGCGTAGCGGCCGCTTTCAATACCGCCGTGTTATATTATTGATTAGAGTGTTTATTTTACAAACTGTTTATTTTGCTCACAGGTCTTATAATCATATAATGGAACAAGAAAAGCAATTTACACAATAAAATATTTTTTTTATAAAAAAATGTTTTTATTTTATTTACAACCAAATTTAAAAAAAAAATACAATCAAAACAATCTATTGCGGTCTTAAATTATTGCTAGGAACTTAGTTTCTCTTACTGTCTACTTCAGTCTGAAATACTTAAAATCTGAATAGAATTAACAATACACTAGAACTATAAAAAATAGTTTTTCTTTTATTTATCTAAGAAAATTGACCTTTTGTAACATTGTATCATCTCAAAATACCTACAACATCAAAGTTTAAGTTAAATCTTCTAATCAGAACTTTAATCCAATGCACTTTCCAATACATTTCAAATCGATTAAATAGTCATGCAAACTTGAATCGTTTTGATTTTGCACTGGCAACTCCCGCTCCAGTGTCTCAGTGGACATTGAGGGATGCTCCGGGGTAGATGGGTTGGCAGATACAGCAGCAGATGTTGGGATGGGTGTGATAGTTGCTGGGTCTTGTCCTACAGGTGGTGGATCCTGTACAACAAAAACTGATTATCATTGATGAATAGAAGAAATACACATAAACAAGACACATATGAATGGTATTTATGTTATTTGCTATTATTTTATAAAAAAAAGTCATGGCATATATTATATATACACACAATTAAAAATACATTATTGCTGTGAACAAACTAATAAATATATTAATAAATACTAATAAATAACACTGAAATCCTGACTTCCTTTTGAAGTCAGGACGGCTACAAACTGCTACTCTTTTAAAATTAAAGTCAAAGACATTCTATGTAAGGAACTGGCAGATCGTACCCATCCATAGCTATCACCTTTCATGTTGTTAATATTTATATAAAGATTTGATTATTTATTTGTTTGTTCATGTAAATGTAAGTTTATCTTAATATTGACTATATATTTTAATGATGGCTATATGTATAACATGTTTGTTTATGATATTGATATCAAATGTTAATCTGTATTCCATTTATTGTATACTATTTATCTACACAACTTTAAACTGCAGCTACTTCTTTTTTACTCTACATCATCCAAAGGTTTGATGGTAGAGAATGTCTCAGGCATTAAGCCCGCCTATGTATATATTGTGCATAAAATTTATAAATAAATAAATACAAAAACAGAACAAACTAATAAATACTAATAAATTATACATTTAATTATTACCAATGGAAAAGCTGGCACTCTTCCCTCAGTTTGCGGCTCTCCAAATCCCTCTCCCATAATGGTTAATATCTTCAATTCAACTTGAGAGAGGGTTGGTGCTACCGATGGCTCTCCACCTGTAGCACATGCTGACCGCCTGGCAGCTACAGCAGCTTTTTTAGCGATACATTTTCTATCAGCCCACACCTAAAATTTAGTTAATTTTAATTAGGTACTCACTAAAAAAATACATAAAAGCCAGTATACTCGTAGGTCCTCGTATTGGGAGGATGACTGATTTATCATTGTTTGCACTTAACTGACCATAAAATCATATTAGTACGAGTACATAATGTATTAAACTTACCCTTTGCCACTGTTCCACGGTCTTTGTGCAACTTCCCATCGCATTAAGTGAGTTGCACAGGCCTTCCCACAGCCGTTTTGAGCTTATTCTGCCGTCGGCACCCCTCAATAATCCACGAGCCAACTCAGGGTTCTCGCTCATAAAATTGAGGAGAACCTCAATTTGAGCTGGAGTTGCTGCCGCAGCGGGTGGGGCCATTTTTTTAAATTAACTATGTAACTAAACTTTCAACGTTTCACAGAGTTATTTTACTTGTTTTGTTTATTGATTACTTTGTATCTCAATCTGTGCTATTGACATTTCTTTTGAAAATGGCCACAGACTAAGTAGTAGAAAGTAGTAGAAAATGGACATCAAAAGAAAAAGGCAAAGGTATTAACAGGATAAAGTCTAAAACCCGGACAAAAATGGTTCAATTTTGTGGAAAAACATGATAAAAGTGTATTTCGTCATTTCCTAACGATAACAATATTATATTTTGTTTATTTAGCTTGAAAACCACAAAATAAGTTAACCAGTAATCAATCAGTAAAATAGCGCCGCTCTATCGTCATGCGTCATTCGTTCACTAATCTTATCTATGATTCCGTTCGAAACTCGTGCATCCGAAATCATTAGGGAGTAGGGTTTACTGCTTCGTATCGGACTATTTTCGGACGGGTCCGTATCTTCGTTGACGGAGTTATAGAGTAGACCAGCTGTTTTGGACAAACGTTTTTAATAAATTAGGAGACATACCTAACCAGCCTAACACAATAGTAGAATCAGTCCAGAACATAATATTATTGAACTGCACTTGAAGTGAGTCTTTTACTTTTTCGTACAACCTAGCACCAAGTAATGCTCCACATAACTCGAGCCTAGGTATACTAACGGGCTTCAACGGTGACACCTTCCCTTTCGAAAATAATAACCTGACAACGATCCCATTATAGTTATTTATGCAACTGTGGTATAATGAGGGGTATTAAAACATGAATGTGGGTTTATCACACGAAGCGAAGCTGAGTGTGATAATAGTATCACATGAGTGTTTTAATACCTAATTATACAGTTGCATACAAGACTTTATCTACACCCATGATGTGTCCTCTATAAAATAGTAAGTAAACAAAACAATTTGCAAAAATAATAGCGAAGAAAAATAGCGGGAATTCGAATTCGAACGAATAAGCTTTAATTTTTTTTTACGGCGCGCCGCCGCCGCTGTGGTGGTGCTATGCAACGCGCGTGAATGACAGTTCTTTTTTTGAAACTCATACAGATTCCACGCATCGGGCGGTAAGAATTTGGCTGTCTGATGAGTAACCCTTTGCGCGGAAGAGATTGAAAAAGCGAAAGGAGTGTTATTATGAAATTTCATACAACATTATAACACCCGTTCGGATGATATTATGGTTATTATGACATTGGATGTATTAATGTTGGCAATAAGCTAACTGTTTCAGAATCTTTTATAGAGGATTTATAGCATGGGTGTAGATAAATGTAAATAGAACGCACATATAAACAAGCGCCGTACGCTTTTTGCGATGCATCGGTAAATTTATGCAACTCAATACCTATAGGATCACCACTTGCGACAGGCCGAGGTATACGAATGACGTTCAAAATAGATAACTCAATAACAAACCGGTTCCATGCGCGCGTAACATCCTCGGGTACCGCTTCGTCCCATCCTATTTTCAATAACCATAGGCGTTGTAGTAATAATTTGCCAATGATCACTGATGGGCTTAATAAACCTAATGGGTCAAATATCTGAGAAACCGTCGAGAGTATTAAACGCTTAGTTACAGTAGAATGAGTATCTACAAATTGTGTGGTAAAAGAAAATTCGTCTATATCGTTATACCAACCTAAACCTAAAGTTTTACACTGACTGTGCTCGCCGAGTGATGAATGTTTAGAATCATATTCGAGGGACGGCAGTGTATCGCTGTATTCCCAAGCATTGAAATTAAATATCCACTTACGAAGTGGAAAACACCCAGACTTGAGCGCGGTTGCGGTATTGTGACAAATTTCCAACAATTTGTTCTTATTATTATTAGTAAGCAACATATCATCGACATAAAAACAGTTATTAATCACATTCTGAACGTCAGAATCATCGCAATCTATCGCTAACTGCTTTAAACATCGTACGCTAAGGAAGGCAGAGGATGCAATACCGTACGTAACTCGGTTTAACTGATAAATGCCTAGTGGCTCCGAAGGCTCGTCACGCCACAGTATTAGCTGTAGATCGCGTTGTTTGGGAGTGACGAGTACCTGCATATACATCTTTTCGATGTCGGCACAGGCTGCGTATTTATGTTGCCTAAAGCGTAATAGTATGGCAACAAGATCACCCTGTATAGCAGGCCCTACTAACTGTAAATCGTTTAGAGACTTACCCGTGGATGACCATTTTTAAAAAGTCAATAGGCAAACGAGAAATTGTCATTTTTTTCACCAGATAACCAGATATTTATACCGGATCCATCTTTCGATAGTTAGCAAAACTGCAAAAAAATCCGTAGCTCTCGAAGTTGTTTAAAATTGAGTTCTGCTCTACAGATGGAGCTTTAATAAAACAAGGAAGTATTACGTAAAATGTGTGCTGTCTACACACGCTAGATGGCACCGCAGATGCCATTGGCCACGTTAAATATTTTGTGTGCAGCTTGCTATTTAATACTCAATAAAATACCATATCTATAAATAAAATGGCAGTGTTTATTTCAAGAACTGTAACAATTAAAAATATCATAACACAAGTCACGTATGCACCTATGTACTTTCGTAAAGACACTTCTTAATTGTATCCGTAACCTGTTAAATACGATCATTAACTATTAATTAGTACAGAGCATGTGCATAGTCACTTATCACTTCTCGATATGCTTTATGTTCAGGTCAGAAGACCCAAATTCTAGGATCAAACCGGAGTTGTTCTGCGGTAAGGATCCGTACTAACCGCACGATCGTGACGTGGTAGAGGGGGTTCCTCACCACCTCGCGCAACAGCACCAAATGTCACCATCTCTTCCTCTCGAGATGGTGGTGGCTCTACAGCTGAAGTATCCAAAAACCGCCCGCTAGCTACGGAAGCCTGTGACTGGAATATAGATGCGCTTCTCAGGCCACTCAACGTATTCGCACTTTGAGGAACCTCCTTGAATTCTTCAAAGTAATTATCACAGGCGGTAGGACGTGGCGCCGCAGGGAAACCATACAACGTTGATGATGATAAATCCTTAAGCGATGCTGAACTTAAATTTATTCTTCGGCTTTTATTGTGTATAGAACAGTGTGGCATTTCGTCACCGTCGAATACAAAGCGTCGCCGCTCACGTGGTGTAGCGGCTGATGACCCGGTAGGTGGGTACGTATCTCTTTTCATCATTCGCCTTTCTAATAGTGTTGAATCTCGTTCTTTAAACTCTGAGAAGGCATACTCTCGATCCCAAGCTCGACAGTCGGCTTTAGCTTTCTCGGTAAGCTCTGTAATCCAGTCTTTTTGATACCACTGTAGAAATAGAAATATCGCCGACGTGCCTGCTAACTCAACAGCCAAAAACCCACTGATGTAGAGTCCAAATGAGTATCCGTAGCTGTATGACATTTTAGGTTTATCAAATACAGTCATGTATTTCAATTTGTGGCCTAATTGTGATTTGAATACAGATATGTACATGACAATTCCAGTCAGCATTATTAAACCTGCAATTGAAAAGAATACTTGTTACATTACTTAGTTACTTCAGTTTGCATTGTGTAACGATTACATTCGTAAGTATAGGGAATGAATTGTTATTTAGAATTAATTGTGGTTAGCGCCATCTGTCGGACCCGGCCGCGCAACAGTGGTTGCAATCGATGTGGCGGTCGGTAGTTTCATTCAAGGTTAATATTTTTGTTATGGAATATTCGAGTTCGAAGTTCATCACCGGTATTATTCTCAAAAGGTCTAGAAATATTTGGGTATATAAGAGTGACCGCAGTGACAGTAATTTTTTATTTGTTGTTTAAGAGGTAATTAGTCCTCTACTCTGAGATTTTGTTTTTCGAAGTACTTGCAGTAATTCGGAAATCATATTGAATTTGAAGGTTATAATTTGTGTGTCTCACAGATTTGATCTGGTAAGTTGTCCTTTTTGATTGCTGTTAATCTGTTCGCATAATGGAGATGTGTTGTTGATAAATGCTGTGTATATTTAAACAGGGTCGTTAGTTTTGGGAGAAATCCCGTATACAATTTAAAACAAGAACAGATACTCTGAGGTATCAATTGTGCTGTCGTGGAGGCCTAGACCTTGGGCAAGCTGAACAATAGAGAGGCTCCGGAATCAGCTTTGCCGTAACCCCACCACTGATGGTCAACCGATAACTATAACGGAATAAGGTCATGTATCAATTCCTATAATTATTATTGCATATGTTGAACTGGGCCAATAAGTAGGTGATGCTGCCTTGTGGAGAAGAGTGTTATATGTGTTGAAAACTGTTAACTGTATGTGTAAATGTCACTGTAGATCTCCTAAACTAACTTCTTCTATTTCTATTTATGTCTATATTTAATGTGTAAAACTTCTGTGTAACCCTATGTGACTCTGTGTTTTCTGTGTATGCAAAATATATGTATGTACAACTGAGTATTGTTTCATTGGAGATCAGCTGACCTGTGCACCACCTAGAACTCTGATAAAAGGCGCCCTGGGATTAGGATACTCTGTTGCTCACCTGGACTAGCCGGTGAGTAACACTAGCAGGAACTAGTGTTGTAATTGAAAGCTTATAATTATTTATACTGAATGTGAGCTGCACAAAGTCAAAGTCAAAAACCATTTATTCTGTATAGACCATTAATACGGCACTTACAAAACGTCAAAAAAATTAAACTGTTTGGCAAATGGACCACCGGTTCAAAACGCGGCCCTGTCCTAAGAAGACTCCGGCAAGAAACTCAGCGGGCTGTTTTTTTTTGTCTATTTACAAATATGTTCACTTAATCTAATTACAATATTTCGTTTGAGTAGCATTAGTGAGAGAGCAAACAGTTCATATCTAAGCTTGTTTGTCATCTAAATAGTCTTGAATTTTATAATAGCCTTTTTCGCAGAGTTTAGTTTTAATTTGGCTTTTAAATTTATGAAGAGGTAGATTCTTCATTTAGGAAGCTTGTTATAAAAGCGTATACAGTTACCCTGAAAGGAATTACTGATCTTGTGGAGTCGACTATTACAAACCACAATATTGTTTTTATGTACTGTATGTTTTTATGTAATATACATTAACGTCGTTTGTATTAATCGCACCATTCGTGGAAGAAAATCGTATATAACGTCGATTTACGAATGTTGCTTCTCAATGTCACAAGCTACGGAGCCATTTTAGCCAAAAAATTGAGCCGTCCGATTTGGCTACGATGATAATTGGCTCCACATTATTGTCAATACTGTCAGTCCGATATTCGATAAAGAGAACGCATTACAAAACCGAAGTAAGTTAATCTTAGCCGGACTCGCTCTGTCTTCTTCCCGACGTGCCAACCTAGACGCCGCCGGGACCTTTTTTTTTTTAACGTGTGGAAACCCCCACGGGCTTCACCCCATCGGTGCCAACGATGGGATGGGCGTGTCGGAATCGGACAGACTAAAACCACACGGTGTCCTCCCCAATTATCCATTGCCGGGCACCCCGGGTAAGCCCTCGCAAGGATAACCCCAGGGTTACCGGCAGAATTTGGCCACCACCGCGGCCTCACCTGATGGGGTTTGGGTTTTATCCCGCGACGGTGAGTTGTCAGGCATGTGTCGGACATACACGACACGACTCCGTCTTGGCCTGCTTTTATAAGGATGGCGAAGCATAACACGTTATGCTGACACCCTCGAGAAACGGACCGCGCAGCACCCATCCGATATTCCACAGGGGTGGCCCTAGGACCGACCCCTGTGGAACACCACACGATACTTCTCGCCACCCTGGCCCTAGCCGTAGTAACATATTGCTTGTTTAAACGCCTACCAGATATGCATCTGTATTACTACCAATAAAATTAGAAATACCTGCCAGATTGATAAATAGTCATCAAAATGGATAAATGCTCGCCAAATTGTGTTTCAGGCTTTTGTTTTGCAGGGCCTATATTTCTGAGTGGTTGTATAAAAAATAACCACGTAGGTTAAGCCGGGTGCGTTCTACTATGTTTCGGCCTTAACATTCTAACCTAATCTATCCAAGTCCATTAACTTACTGTTACACATAAAAAATATTTGGTAAGCTTGTATCTATTTTGGTAAGCATTTAAAGCGTTTCCGTAACCCTTATAACACATCTATGGTACAGACACATGTTATTAATCTCGCGCACTTGCCAGAAATAATAAACAGAACACCAGCGATGAAAGTGCACAGCCGTCTTCCTTTGACACAGTGGCCTAGAACGCAACAGAGCGCCCCGACCGCCTGAGTTAATACCGCCAGCAAAAGCGGAGCAGCCGACCGAGTCACTACATCTGAAATTGCAATGTAATAAATATATATTAGTCCCATGACTCTGAACACATTTCTTGGTAAAATATTGTGCACAATAATGGATTAAGATTAGTGGCTAACAAGATGGCACAAAACGTGGTTAAAAAGAAAGGAATGATGTTGACTGGCTTCAACAATCTTACAAAACATATAAAAATTCAGCATAGTACAACGTAATTTTCATCCAATTAATAAAATACAAAATAATAATAAATTAAAACAATGTGGATTTATGAAATTATATCATTGAATTTGTTCAATAACTTTAATGACCAATGGTTCGTAAATATTTACACAAACATAAATATAGGTTTATGCATATTCATATTACTTACATATTACAGATGCAAGGATAAATGTGCCGTTTAATTTTCCGTTATATTCAATTAAAGGAAAAGCTAAAATATAATGCAGTCTTCAACAGTCACAAAGTTTTAGTAAACCCAATAAACTTACACGGAATCGCGTTTGTAGAGTCACTTGGATCCGGTGCGTATTGTGATAGTGGAAAATATGGTATATCGATACACCGGAACACTGTGCTGCCAGCTGAAAAAGAATAAATGGTTTCATGTAGATTTCAAGCAAGTGGACCGTATGCATTGCACATTTTTAATAACTCAACTTTTGAATATGAAAAACTTTAAACGTCATATATAATTCCCATTACTATAACTCCTGCACACCGAGATAGGAACCTACAAAACACCGATCAATAATTTCTTATAAGTTATACTGTCTAGAACTTGGATTATTAAACATAAGTAAATGAGTGGAATAAGAAAGATTGATAATAAATCGACTTCTCCCAATAGTAAGTTGGAGACAAAAGAGAAAATAAAAAGGGTTCCGTAGCAGCAAGTAACATAATTTTTTTTTTTTTAATTTTTGTATTTGAGTTGATTCAATGAAAGGTAAATTGCGGATTACGAATTATGACGTATTGAAAAAAAAAACTACTTACTAGATCTCGTTCAAACCAAATTTCGGTGGAAGTTTACATGGTAATGTACATCATATATTTTTTTTAGTTTTATCATTCTCTTATTTTCGAAGTTACAGGACACACACACACACACACACACACACACACACACACACACACACACATTTTACCACTTTGGAAGTATCTCTCGCGCAAACTATTCAGTTTAGAAAAAAATTATATTAGAAACCTCAATATTATTTTTGAAGACCTATCCATAAATACCACACACGTATGGGTTTGATGAAAACAATATATTTGAGTTTCAGTTCTAAGTATGAGGAACCCCCAAAATTTATTGTTTTTTTTTTCTATTTTTGTATGAAAATCTTAATGCGGTTCACAGAATACATCTACTTACCAAGTTTCAATAGCATAGTTCTTATAGTTTCGGAAAAAAGTGGCTGTGACATACGGACGGACAGACAGACAGACATGACGAATCTATAAGGGTTCCGTTTTTTGCCATTTGGCAACGGAACCCTAAAAAGCCGCCAAGTGCGAGTCGGACACGCCCATTAAGGGTTCCGCAGCAAGTAAGTTTTTTTTAATTTTAATATTTAAGTTGATTGAATAAAAGGTAAATTGCGGTTTACGATTTTTGACGTATTAAAAAAAAATTCCTAATTACTAGATCTCGTTCAAACCAATTTTCGTTGGAAATTTACATGGTAATGTATATCATACATTTTTTTAGGTTTTATGATTCTCTTATTTTAGAAGTTACATGGGGAGGGACACACATTTTACCACTTTGGAAGTGTCTCTCGCGCAAACTATTCAGTTTAGAAAAAAACTATATTAGAGACCTCAATATCATTTTTGAAGACCTATCCATAAATACTACACACGTATGGGTTTGATGAAAAAAAAATTTTTGACTTTCAATTCTAAGTATGGGGAACCCCCAAAATTTCTTGTCTTTTTTCTATTTTTGTGTGAAAATTTTAATGCGGTTCACAGAATACATCTACCTACCAAGTTTCAACAGCATAGATCTTATAGTTTCCGTTTTTCGTAGGGTTGCCGAATGGCAAAAAACGGAACCCTTATAGATTCGTCATGTCTGTCTGTCTGTCCGTCCGTATGTCACAGCCACTTTTTTCTGAAACGTTCTTATAGAACTATGCTGTTGAAACTTAGTAAGTAGATGTATTCTGTGAACCGCATTAAGATTTTCATACAAAAAAAGAAAAAAAAACAATAAATTTTGGGGGTCCCCATACTTAGAACTGAAACTCGATTTTTTTTTTCATCTAACCTATACGTGTGTGGTTCTATGGGTAGGTCTTCAAAAATAATATTGAGGTTTCTAATATAATTTTTTTCTAAACTGAATAGTTTGCGCGAGAGACACTGCCAAAGTGGTAAAATGTGTGTGTCCCCCCTGTAACTTCTAAAATAAGATAATGATAAAGCTAAAAAAAATATATGATGTACATTACCATGTAAACTGCCAACGAAAATTGGTTTGAGCGAGATCTAGTAAGTAGTTTTTTTTAATACGTCATAAATCATAAACCGCAATTTACCTTTCATTCAATCAACTCAAATATAAAAATAAAAAAAAAACATTATCATGTTACTTGCTGCTATGGAACCCTTAATGGGCGAGTCCGACTCGCACTTGGCCGCTTTTTTTTATTCAAGCAATGTTGCAATTACTTTAAAATTTAACATGTAAAAGTATAAGTATAAGCAAAATATGCTTTTATTAAAATGCAAAGGCTTTTGTTTAAAATGCAAATGCTTTTGTTCGAAATGCAAATGCTTTTGCTCTTAAATTTAGTCACAAGTCGATTAAACTTCAGTCTCTTCAAAAGTGCCAGCGCTATTTAATGAAGAAAATGGCCTACCCATAAATGGCGGAATGGATACATCAAGGTACTCTGTAAACGGGACGAAAGTGGGCCAGCCTCGGACGGTGGGACAATACATTTCCCGAGCGCCATGTTGCGGAAACTGAACGCATTGTAGCCAAGCGACACACGTGGAACTTCCGTACTCTTTGTATATAGAGTAGGAGGTAGTGGGTATCGCCTGTCCAATTTATCGATTCTAATATTATGAAGAGGTAAAGGTTGTGAATTTGTGAGGTCGTAAGGGATAATCTCTGGATAGCTCTGGTTCTACTGAACCGATTTTGAAAATTATATTACCAATAGGAAGTAATACAACAATGCGTTCTCTTAACCTGACATAACCCCAAATACTGAAACACGTGTAGACGTGTTATTTGCAGTAGCTGCAATAATTATGCATAAATTATATAAAATCCTTATCATATTTCAAAGCTATTTTTAAAAACATGTAGTGAATAGTGAAGTAGTAAGGTACTGTAGTGGCTAGGTGCGCCGGCTCTCGGCAAACTTCGGAGGAGTTCCGGCCGAGCGCGCTGCCCTTTTTTTGGCGTACTTTATTCCCGCCAGCCATTGCATTGTTCACCTCTACCTGACGCAGATGCTGTGTCGGTTCGCGTCGCACTTAGCTTCATATATTTAACGCACGTAGTAAAATTATTAATTCACTGTGCTCTAATTTCTTTCTTCCTTTTCATCCAAGCGAGTGGTAAGTAATAATACCTGCTTGGTGAGTTCGCTTATTTGTGTGACCATCTGTTTCTTCAGGCCCGGCTGACCTGATGCCGAGGCCCTTGCTACCTGGTGCGATCCGACGGGTGCGATGTCTTGAACCGTGTCCGCTAACTCTATCAAGTTACCCAAAGCAATTTAAGGTTGGGACGCTAGCGCCGTCTGCAAATTGTTAGGGACACGACTCGACCACAAAGTTTTCAAAAAATCCTCTGGTATCGATACTGCAAACGCCGTCTGCAAATTGTTGGGGACACGACTCGACCACAAAGTTTTCAAAAAATCCTCTGGTATCGATATTGCAAACGCCGTAGAAGCTGCGATGGTTTTCTATCTCTCAACTCTTCATACCGCAACAGCCGTTGGAGTATACGCAATAAAAATGGACATAAGATCAAAGATGCCAATTTCACTTAGGAAAAAATTGCTTTGGATAGAAAATTTGATGCTGATTAAAATTTATTACTTCGACTTTTCTATAAAATGATTTCTTTATATCTAAAAAAAATTTCGAAGTAAAAAATGTAAAAAGATCTATTTTATTTATTTTCTCCATTCGGAATCAAAGTGTAACGTTCCAACTCTATATACTTGTTAGCACCTACGATCCTTAACACGACAACATAAACATTGCTTGCGTATCCCTGCAGCCTTAGCACCTATTATGCTTTAAGTTTCAAAATTTTAATATTTTCAGTTGAAATATATTCAACATGAATTATTTTAGTGTAGTATACATCCAGCATATATTTTGTAGTATTTTATTATGTAATTTAAAAGTACTGACTTAGGTAATTTAAGACACATGATGATGCGTTTACTGTTTACAACTCACTGAGATTACTCCTACAATAAAACAATTGTTTATCCCGACCCATGAGACATCGACGACGCTGATTGGCTGTTGAAGCTGTTGCACTCGGTAACTAGTTGTGAGTGTAAGTCTGCTATTAATAGGTGTACATAAAATAATTAAGAGAATTGAGAACAGAAAAACAAAAATAGACAGGGCTCTGTGCCCACAGCATCCTCTGACTGGTTGTTCTGCCACCCAGTTCATTTCACAACGCTTCGAGCATGACCTATGGGCCTATACACTCATGGGTTCCATCTACCCATGAGGCCCCATCAAGATCTTCGGAGCCCAAGCTAGTCTGCAAGCTGGTACACTTTTTAATTGACGGATGAGGCTCTGGCGCAGGCTTTCGGGAGGTCAGACGGCAGTCACTCCCGTAAAAGGCAATATGAAAATAATTATGGAAAGAAGAAGTAGTAGAGCAAACCCCAGGCTCTATGCTGCAAGAAGATCTTGATGGGGCCCTATCAAATGGTGGTGTATTATTATAATACTAAATATTAGAAACAATACCTACCAGCGGCACCGCAGCGTACTCACTAACAAGTATATTCAACACTGTCAAATACTAAACTACTTCTAAATAACTTTTTTTTTTATTGCTGATAAATATTTTGCTTTGGGGCCTAACCTCGAAAAGCCTACACAAAAAAAGGATGTAACCGCTTCCCATCAAGTGGGCTGTGTTCTTGTCTGCTACCAAAGTGGTATAAAAAAGGCCGTATAAATCATTATCGCCACCCGAGCTCCAATCCTTGTTACATCTGAAGCTTGCAGTTAGGAGCCTGGGGTCCGCTCTTCTATTTCTTTCCATAATTTGGTTAATATTTTTACCGGAGTGACTGCCTTCTGACTTTCTAGCCCCGAGAGGAAAGCCTACGCCAGAGCCTAATCAGCAGCTTGTTGGTGGGCGTGGGCTCCTTTTTCTTTTTTTTTTACGTGCGGAAACCCCTTCGGGCTTCACCTCATCAGAGCTAACGGTGAGGTGGGTGTGTTGGAGTCGAACCGACTAAAACCGCATGGTGTTTCGTCACATCGGCCTGTGTGGCCGGGGAACCTGGTGTGCCCTAGAAAGGATATCCCAGAGACCCCGACCGGCCCCGGCCACCAGTAGTGGCGACCCCGATGTGATGTTAGGGATCTAAATCCCCCCTCCCCTATAACTAAGCGTGCGCGGAAACACAATGTGCCGCCAGCCTGGGCCTGCTTCTGCTAGGTTAATGGCTAGCCCCGACTGTCACCCCCAGGCCCACGCTCATGGAGGACGGAGATCGGTCTGCGATCTCCGCCACCCGGTGCGCCTTCGACGGCACGGGAGAGTGCTAGACCTCTCCCTTACCTTTTCTGCCGCCTCTTTTGCGTACATTACTGCCTCGCAGAAGAAGGCGGTAGCGTTCCACACACTCTCGTTACCGACCATGGCCAGCACCAGGGTCTGCAGCGTGAGGCTTCCCGCTCCGACGGCTGCTTCAAGGACACGGCGCCGCTCCATCCACTCTGGGCACTCGGCCAGTGTGTGGAGCGGTGGCTCCCGGCCTATACGATGCAGGAACTCACCGAAACCGCCATGTCCGGTGAGTACCTACGTCAGCCGGTTGGGCGTGGGCCCCTAAGATCTTGGTGGGGCCCAAAGCACCCAATATAATATATGTAATAAAATAATATACAATAAAATATACTCACGATCTGTATGACATATTCTCCACAATCCAGACACGGTTTGCTTAGCAACCAGGGCGTGCCTTCCAGTGCCGTTGAATGAAGGGTTCAGCATATTCTCTTCTGTGTGTAGCCAGTTATTTGTTGAGACAGCTACTAGGACCGCCACTACTGCAGTACCAGCCGATAGCGGAGTTAGCAGCCACAAACAGGCAACTGATGAATCAATTTGAGCTACTAAGGTTGGTGATGGGGGAGTTGGCCTGCAATTGTAAATAAAATGAATTGTTACGTAATAATTTTATCTGCATTTAGATACTTAGTCATTAGTTGGATTCCACAACGCAAACTTAAGTGGTAGCTTTCACACGATGAAAATGATCATGGTTGGCGTCTGGAACAGTGAAGCCGAAGAGAAGAAAAGCTCACTTTTACAAGTATAAGACCAAAATAATAACAATACAAGTAGTACACTTTTGCAGAAAATACACTTTATCGTAAGTTTATAATCGCATTTTATAAAAAAAAACGTTTTTTTCTTTACATATGCTTCCTAACTTCTAGCCTTATTAAAATTATACTACATAAAGTAGTAGTAGGTTGTATGTTATGCTAGCGTTGACTTGGGAGTTTTACTTTTAAGCATTTTAATCAAAACAGTGAGATTGAAATATCTAAATGGCTTCGATTATATTATTTTACAAGATGTGTCCGCGACTTCGTCCACGTGGATTTAGATGTAGGTTTTAATATTTTTCCCCAGAACCCTAATTCTTATTAACATAAAAGTAGCGTTTGTTACGCCTTATAATATCAGCTATCTGCCAGTGAAAAGTACATCGAAATCGGCCCAGTCATTTCGGAGATTAGCGAACACACAAACACAAACAGCGAAAGGACAGACAATAAATTTAAAAATTCCTTTCTTTGATGTTTGTATCCATGTATACATTCATGTGCATACATTTAAAAGTTGTTTTTAACATTACAAACAGACACTTCAATTTGATTCACGTGTTTAGATTCTTAAATAACGTTTCTAAATACTATAGAAATTGTAATATTCACCTGGGCGGGCGGCGGCTGGCTATGGCACCGCTGAGCGTGGGCGCTGGCTGCGTTGGCTGCGCACGCGCGGCTCGCGGCAACGACGCGTGCACGCACTGCGCACCGCCGCCCCACATGCCTCTCTTCCGTTTCACTAGAAATTAAACACACTTCGGTGAGATATTTTGCTTCAATTCGTGAATAAGCAATGCTAGTACTAGTTAGTTCCATATAAGTAAAAGTGCTTCACCTGGGCGGGCCAAGTAAACTGAACTTCAATTCTTGATTGCAATAAAACTATTTTTAACGGATTCTATAGCAATTTATTTGATGGTATTTTAATATTAAATGTTATGTTATTTACACAGAACCCGACGTTTTGGTAGTTTTTTTTTATTATTTCATAATCCAGTCAATATTCTGGTAAAATATAATTATGTTATTAACGTATTTTGAAGACGTTTAAAATAAAGTGCCACAAACTTCTTAAATAGTTTTGGAGTGGGAAACATGTAGAAAAATTTCAATCCTACTTTTAAAGGTATACACTGTTGCCGTTCCAGATACAAAAGGTGAATATGGTTACACCACCTAAGGAGACCAAAAATTAATATCCGCTATATGACTGCCATGATACGAAAACGAAGATCGTAATTTGAAAGAGCATATAAATAAATAAATATTCTAGGACATATGACACAACGCCACCTAGACCCAAACTAAGCAGAGCTTGTCCTTTGGGTGCTAGAATGCGGATAAACATACGTAGATACTTTTTTTTTCTACATATATACATATACTACATAGAAACACCCAGACCAATGCAAATATACATATTTGCAATGAGCGGGAATCGAACCCGCGATCTCTGACTAAGCAGTCGAATGCTCTATCGCTACGCTACAGAGATCGTGATATATATATTGGGATCATACTACAGGTCATCATCATGTAGGGATTACGCACGAAAAAAAAAATTCAAGGGATCAAAGGCTTTCTAGCGCCAATCATAATACCACCCCAAAAGAACACTGATTTCCCGCCTTGCTGAACTGTTTCAGTGGCAGTTATTTGCCTTTCACGGTCTCCTGGTCTTCTCCAGATATGGACACGTCGGTTATCTGGATGAGTACTGATTCGCGATTCGTCATAGAAGATATAGTTTTATCAAATGTTCCCTTCTTCATCATCTTCATTTTATCGAAGCCTAGCCCACCGCAACCTCCGATGTTAACCTTCCCGGGAGTTCAGAGGAGCTCGCCAAGACCTCCGTGCTCGTAATGCAGTCGGGTAGAAGCAATTCCGAATGGTCTGGGTGCTAGGCGTCCAAGCCCAGAGGCGGCCCGAACTTTTGCTTTTATTTTAGTTGTGGTGATTGTTGGGTCACGGGCTGCCAGCAATGTGAAATAGCGCTTCTGGGCAGCAGTTAAAACAGTTGGGCGACCACTGCGGGTTTGGCCAGTTAAATTACCCATCTCGTGGTACCTCTGCAACATGGTCACGACGCAGGAATAGGATATAGCAACTCTGCGTGCTGTTTCTCTCGTGGTGCATCCTTCTTCCCTCAAACCTACTATTATTGCTCGTAAAACTTCTGATAATCCTCTTGGCATTCTTTTCAATCAAAACATTCCGCGAATAAGTATTTTAAATTCGTTAAAAATTGACTAAATTAGATCTATAAATGAGCGTAAGCTAGGACTGAAAGCCTTTTATATGGAAAAACAATTGAAATGTTTTATTGTTTTACATTCTAATTCTATATTAGGATATAAATAAATAATGTTAAAAGCGGAAGAAATAATAATATAATCTACCGTAACAAAAAGTATTTCCATTTTACAAAGTGATTGCAAACTTTGTTTGATGTGTGTATACATTTTGTATTGCTAAGATAAGACCAGTTGCGTAACGCGTATAAATTACGTTGAAGGTTGCAAACCACTCTTACACTACTATATTAACACCCGATACAGCGTGCATAAAGGCTGACTCTCAAGTCGTAGTATATTAAATTGTATCCTTCGGCATAGTAGAAGTTCCATTTAAAAATTGTGACTAACGAAGATCATCGATAAAGATTAGAAACTTTTAAGTTGGTGGCTTTGGTGATAAGAAGTTAATCGCTAGTGAAATCACCAATTTTCAGACACTGCCGTCTATCTATGAGGTAACTTTTGAAAACATATAGCTGTTCTCCATTGATTTTAATACGCTCCATATTGTCCACAAGCACGACAACAATCTTATCAAAAGCCGTTGCAAGGTAGAAAAATATCTTGCTTACCTAGAATTCAATACCCGCAATGGTAAGATCTAATACCGAGTGATTTGTTGAAAAATAGGACTGAAAGCTATATTAAGATGTAGATTTGAGTTTTGAGCTGGTTCTATCTTAAATGTTATTTAAGGATACTTTTAATTCTGAATGCAATTTCGACAGAAGTGACAGGATAGAAATTGGTTGGTAAAATGTATCTGGAAAAGTAAAGTTTTTAATACTTTAAGATAATACTGCTATCAAAACTGGTAGCATAATCAGGTTCATCATAATTATTTTTTATTTGAATAAGTAGTTTAAGTTTGGATTAGTATGTTTCTAATATAATAAAAGCGGCCAAGTACGAGTCGGACTCGCCCATGAAGGATTCCGTAGTAGCAAGTAACATAATTATGTTTTTTTTTTAAATTTTTATATTTGAGATTGTGATTGATTTATTTGATATTTAAAAAAAACTACTTACTAGATCTCGTTCAAACCAATTTTCGTGGGAAGTTTACATGGTAATGTACATCATATATTTTTAGGGTTCCGTTGCCACATGGCAAAAAAACGGAACCCCTATATATTCGTCATGTCTGTCTGTCTGTCCGTCTGTATGTCACAGCCACTTTTTTCCGAAACTATAAGAACTATGCTGTTGAAACTTGGTAAGTAGATGTATTCTATGAACCGCATTAAGTTTTTACTGGTGGTAGAAATTTGATGACACAAATTTGCCACAAAATTCGGCCGGGTGGGTACCACCGTGCACTATTGCGAAAAACCCTCCATAGTAATCCAATTTCGGTTTGATTGCGTTCAGGGGTCAGCAAGTGCATAGCCGGGCAGGGGATTGTGGTCGCAGTACTAGTGGGACCGGTGGGTGTCACGCGGCGCTGCGACGACAATCCTCTTCTGATGAGGCCGTCAAGCTGAGTGCCACCATTGCTAACATGGTACGTGTATGTAATGGTGACCCTCTTTCCTGAGACTTTACCTTCAGCTTACCATCAGGCGAGGTGAAGTCAAATTGACGTAAATAAATAAAAAAAATGAAAAAAAAAACAATTAAATTTGGGGGTTCCCTATACTAAGAACTAAAACTCAACATTTTCGCGACGATAGCCCAGTGGTGTACGTAACGGACTGCGGAGACGAGGTCTCGAGTTCGATCCCCAGTCGCCCCGGGCACACACCTCTGACTTTTCGTAGTTATGTGTGTATTAAAAAGGTTGATTTTCGCTCGCTTAGTAATGTGCCTGGTAGATGGCAATAGGCTCGCCCCCTATTACATTGGGACCTATACATAACTGGCGAATCGTGGCTGTGAAATACACCTCTACCTACCCCATCGGGGATACAGGCGTGAAGTTATGTGTTTTATGTAGTTCATATAGTTTCGGAAAAAAGTGGCTGTAACATACGGACGGATAGACAGACAGACATAAAGAATCTATAAGGGTACCGTTTTTGGCCATTTGGCAACGGAACCCTAATAAGAGGGTCGAGGTTGGTAGCCATTCTCTATTTGCTGCTTAGCGTTACAGGGTGACTGTATATAGATGCCAGCTATCTCGATTTCGACAAGCAATAACTAGATAAACTTGAGCGTTATCAAAATTCTTGTGTCAGATCTATATTAAGATTATTAAAAAAACTACAAAATGCAAAACCTAAATAAATACACGTTGCTCCAAATTGTACTCGACCGTAAATGTCAGGGCGTCAGTTGCAATTAAATAAAACCTTCCAAAACAACCTTCCAAAACAAAATGGAAATAATTATATTTCGACTTAAAGTAGTGTGTATCTGTAATAATTAAATTAAATTAATAATATCTGTAATAATTAAATTAAATTAAAAGGACATTGTTATCATACTACCAACTATGCGAGTCCGGCCGGACCCTTTTGTTGTTATACACCGAAATAGAATGCCAGGCTTTTGCCTCAGGTGGCTATTTATATTCAATAGTCGTAACCTAAGACTTTTTGTATGAAATTCAGCTCAGTTTTTTCGCGCACCAACCCAAAACCAGAATGTAATAATGTTAAGGACGTCTATAATAAAATTCAATTATATCCTCTTGGTCCAAACTCTGGTCGTGTTACAATTTGGATGGTTCCAATTTCTTGCTATTATAACATTTTACTGTTATGGTTTTAACTTTACCCGTTTTTACCCGGTTGCGGGGAGCCAAAAAAGGAAAATTATGTGTTTAACCTGTATGTACATAAATATACATATGTGTGTCCGTCCCTATGTTTCTTTAAACTCCTAAACGACTGAAGTCATTTTTATAAACGAGCCAATTTCTTTCGCTATTGTCACTTTGTATTTCAAAATTATAAAATGAAAAAAAATAAGGAAAATGACAATATCCAAGATGGAACTTGATCACGTGAGCCATCTTAGCCTGTTGTATGTTTGTATACACTCATCTTGGATTTATTAAAATTCTATTCTACACACACCTCATGCAACAGAAGAGTGGTCTATGCATTGACGACCTATGTGGCGCGTGGCATGGCAGTAGAGCATTTGACCTCTACGTCGGAGGTGGAGGGCTTGATTCCTGGTCGGTACAAATATTTGTATGCATGAATATGCCTATTCGCATTGGTCTAGTTGTTTCTTTGTATAAGATGTATGTATTTACAAAGGAAAAAGTATCTTTGTATGTTTATCAGTATTTTATAACTATTAGAATACTTATAGATATAGAATATGGATACACATACGGATAATTTACAAAAAAATACACAGCGCTTCCTTTGGAGAAAGGACTTCCTTTGGAGCTAGATAGCGCTGTATAATATTTCCTAGAATCTAATATAATCTATACCTATACTCTTAGAAATATGCGAAAATTTATAAACATATAAGCCGTATGGAAAGAAAAAGAGCTGCACGGACGCACGGACGCTTCTTGCAGGCTTTACATGAGCCCCACGTAGATCAGGAAGCCTCCGTGCACTGGCTGCGATTCGGTGAACTCTTTGGGGATACCTAGAGTTTTATCTGTGCGATACAGAATAAGGTTATCAGACAAACAACAGTAGGAGGTACATACTGAGGGATGGAACGGTGGATGTATATCTTTTGTGCCACCGTCCAGGGGAGTCTATCAGACATGTGACCTCCGGTTGTTCAATGCTTGCTAACACTGAGTATCTGCACTGATGCCCACCTCGCTGGGGCTATCTTGATGCGTCTCTCAAACTCTGAGGGAGGCGTGACCTAGATGCATGGGAATAATAATAATAATAATATAGGTATGTTGCTGAGCCGGTTTTGGAAAATAGTCATATCACATTGTGCTGGGATCGATCTATCATCACTGATAGGACTGCTGCAGCCAACAAGCCTGACTTTGTGATTATAGACCGATGCAAAGGCCGAGCACTGATTGTTGATATCATGGTTCCTCAAAACCGCAAAAGAAAAATAGGTTAAATACTTGGACTTGGCCCACGAGATTGTCGACATGTGGAATGTTAACTCAGCAATCATTGTACCGATAGTCGTATCAGTACCCCGTTGGCCGGCGGGGGGGTATCCGAAGGGATGTCCGCACGTTAAAAAAAACCACTCGTCTCTTGACTGTGATGACTGTATAGATTGTTAGACTGTGGTATTAGTCTGTCCTTGGCAAATGTTACACAGTAATTATTGCTCACGTAAAGTCTGGAGACAAATGAACTGTCTTGTTGATATTGACAAATGATCAGGTAATTGATTTTAGATGTATTAGGGCGAATAATAACAATTTATTATGTTGTGAGTAGGTTGACTGTCTAAAAGTCAGAAATACATTATACAAAAACAAAAAGTAACTGCTATTTTTTAAGTTTCGAGTTTATATTACGAAAATATAATAAAATTGTAAGTGGATAGTGATCGTTTTATTTTGGCATAGTAAGTAAGTGGTCAAATATGGAAAAACATCCAAGATCAACACGGGGTCAAAATTTGGTATTTGACAAAACGAATTTGGCTACCTCAGAAAGTACATGAAAGGTAATATCAGTCATTTGTTTTCTATTTGTATCATTCTAATGAATAAAGAAACATTAAAACTAAAATCATCATCATCATCATCATCAACCTATTCTAGTCCACTGCTGGACATAGGTCTCCCCTAATGAGCGCCATAGCGCCTTATCTTCAGCTTGCCGCATCCAGCATCTGCCCGCAGTCTTTCGCAGATCGTCATCCCACCTGGCCGGAGGGCGTCCTACACTACGTTTGCCGAGTCGCGGTCTCCACTCAAGAACTAAAATAACTAATGCAAATTAATAACGCAATAGGAGGAGCGCTGAGCGAATACCAGCCTCAATGGCTTAATCCAACGTGCTCTTGTCACCGCCGCACCGGTGTGCCAGCTGTACTTGAACCGAACAGTTTGGCACACGTTGATGACAAGAGACTGGACGGTATGTCATTAATACCATGGAAAATGGGTAGAACTCTAGTGTGCTACTATATCCTTATGCCGGCAACGCCGGTGCTGCTGCTTCTGCAGAGACTATTAAACGGCGTAAATACTCGACTCTCATTGGTGATTATGAATTTATGGGGTTTGGAGTCGAGAGTTTAGAATCATAGGGCCCAAGTGCTCGTCATCTCTTCAAGAGATTGTGAAGCCTATGATCGATTGTGCGCGGAAGTCTGGGTTTTTTTAGCAATTAGAATAAGCATTTCCATACAACGTGGTAAAGCTGTCAGCCTTCTAGGAACGTTTCTACATGAGGCCTACGCTGCAGAGAAATGCCATGATGCATTTTAGGTTGAGTTTTCTTTAGTATTATTATGTATTATTAAGTGGAATAGTTATTTTAGTTTATCTTTCGTAACAATTTATTCTTTTTTTTTTGGTAAAAAAGTTTTTACACGACATCCAAGGCGTCATACCAGCATTGACTCTTTACTCTTGTTGCACTAAAATGACTCTTTCCATATTTGTTGCCCTATAGAATAAAATCTGGCGTAATGTATAAAGTACTTAGACAAAATTTAGTTTCGCACACATTAATGATATTCTGCTGAAATTACTATTGTTGAGTGTATAGAACGCGAACGGATATCATATAGATTGGATAGGAACCCACGGGAAAAAAACATTTGAATAAAAAAAAGGTGGTGTTAAATCTGTCGCCTGAAGAGCCAAATTTCAGCTAATAGATAAAACCGCCATGTTGTAAACATAGAGAGTGCGATAAAGTGGCAAAGAGATGAAAATTCGGCTGAATCGATATAATAGTTTTAGGCAAGACGGCCCCACACAGAGTAGTAAGTAATGACAACACAGAGTCACAGTATAGTGCCCGATGATGGACAATCGGCACTCCCCATGGGATTAATTGACACTGGAACTAATGAGAATCATCTGACTCAGAGAAGTCCGACTCGGATACATTAGGTAAGAAGGTTACACCGGAAGCGTATCGAAGCGGAGTTACTAACACAGAACAGAGAAGAACATATGTACTAGGAATTCAGTGCAGGGTGCGACTGAAATAAATTGAGCTGAGCGAGCAGGTCTCTTACTTGAAAATAAGACATCTTACTACGGTCACGCGCTTAGCTAAGGCCGCGCACTCGTGAAACTGTTTTTCGGTGATTATTCCTCAATGGTACATCGGACATGAACCATCTCGCTTCAAAACACACCTCAGTGTCACCGAGGTAAATTTGGTCAAGATCGCGCGAGTGGTTACGGAGCAGTTCAGCCACCAACAAACGGCTATGCCGGGTATAAGAGCTTCGCTCGCTCAGCTCCAAAAATACTGAGCCTCATATAAAAAACCTGCATAGAATACCCCTGAAACCTTCCTTGTAACAATATATAGATATAAATAAAATATTTGTATTTACACAAACAAGTAAAGTACAACTTCAAGGCATTTTTTATGTTTTACATAAAATATGCCTTGAAGTTACGTCAAACACATGAAAAGTTTAAAGAACATTTTGATAATTTCATAGCCATGTCACAGTACTATGAGAATACCACGAACGTCTATAACTTTGATAAAGATGATAATGTAAGTGATGGTTAGAAAACGTGCCGCTCTCATAATGAGTTCGGGTAAAACACGAATACAAAGTTTGGCGTAGTAATGTTGGCGATAAACGGTCCCATTAAATGTAATTACGACAGGCATGACGTCAATGTGGACAAGCCAAAATCATCTCAGCTAGTAGGTTATAAAAGTTATAAAACTCGTTTTTGCGATATGCACAATGCTGCTACTATTTAGTTATTTATTACAATCATGAAAATAATGTATTTCGGCGTAGAAAATGTAATGGAACGTATGTTATTAAAAATGAATATCGTAAAACTGAACGCATCCTTGGGCGTTGACAGCTAGCTCCCCCTCTGTGTATTACAATAAATAAAACAATATAAGTTTCCCCGAACTGTTATTTTATTACAACAAGCATCTAATACATGGTGCAGCCGAAACCGGACCTGAGAAAACAAGAAGTGAACACCAATGTTGAAAATAAAGATAGAATCCCAGATGGCGGCGACGTGGGAGTTCATGGCGGCACAACGACGCAAGTTAGTTCTATCGAAGGTATGACGAGTATTGAATATCGTATGCTTCCTTCACTAAAACTGGATGATATCGAGAATTTGTACCCACAATGGATACGATTTAAGCAGTCATTCCAGATTTTTCTTCTGACCGCCGGATTCGAAAAGCTTTCCGAAGCAAGATGGCGGCTTTTCATATTCTTATTCGCGCAAGAATTATTCTTCAATTTATTAAAGAAAACAGAATCTACTATATTGAAGGAGATGTTGGAAACATTTGACCACTATTTTAAACCAAAACAAAATGAAGTGATGGCGTCCTTTAACTTTAATAATCGTAAATAAGAAGACGGAGAATTTTTTGACTCATTCTTCACTGCAATCAGAAAACTAGTAAAAAATTTTAATTATGAAGACAAAGAAGAAAGAATGCTTTGTGACAGAATAGATTTTGGAATTAGAGATAAAAAATGCAACAAAGACTTTTAGAAGTTAAAGATTTAACACTTGATCGTGCGGTGGACAGGCGGCCTCACCTGCCACCCCCCGTCTCATTTGTACCTACTGTGTTTGTAGAAGAGGGAGAAAACTATAGAATATTTTGTTTTTTGAAAAAGAGGGAGACGTAATGGAACGTATGTTATTAAAAATGAATATCGTAAAACTGAACGCATCCTTGGGCGTTGTCAGCTAGCTCCCCCTCTGTGTAATGGTGTGTCTTTTTGCAATTACAATAAATAAAACAATATAAGTTTCCCCGAACTGTAATTTTATTACAACAAGCATCTAATACAGGAAACACTGAGGATTGAGTACCTTCATGGTTTTCGGGGTTCCGTTCCTCTTTTTTTTTCGTGCGGAAATCCCTTCGGATACCCCCCCCGCCGGCCAGCGGGGGCGGTTATGTCGGGCTTGAACCGTTCCGTACCTTTTTTTTTTTTTTTTATCGTGCGGAAATCCCTTCGGATACCCCCCCGCCGGCCAGCGGGGGCGGTTATGTCGGGCTTGCACCGACTAAAACCGCACGCCGTCTCAGGTCTTCAGACGCCGGGGTGTAAGGTTACCCATAGAGCATATCCCTCGCACCTCGGCTGACCCTGGGCCATCTCACCACTAACAGCATCGCTCATCCTGTCTCCTCTGAAAGCAGAGGAGTACGGAGAGCGATGTGTTCCCGCCACGTTGGGTATTGGCCGACGATCAATGCCAACCCTATGAAGGGGTGAAGGGGAAGCCATTGACCGCCGCCCAGGGTGTACCGGCCGCTCCGATTCCGTTCCCCCCGGACTGCAGCGGGATCGGAATCGGAGCGACACTCGAGGAGGTTACCCAACACACACCCCAACCGTTCCGTACCTCAAAAGATAAAAGAGTACCCCTTTTTTCTTTTTTTTTCATGTGGAAACCCCCACGGACTTCACCCCATCGGTGCCAATGATGGGATGAAGTCGAACGTGTAGGAATCGGACCGAAGCCCTCGAAAGGATAACCCCAGGTTACCGGCGGACTTTGGCCGCCACTGCTGCCTCGCCTGGTTGGGTCGGGTTTTATTCCGCGTCGGTGAGTTGGCAGGCGTGTGTAGGACACATACGACAGGCCTCCGCCACGGCCTGCTTCTGTAAGGACGGCGAGTCGGCCAACTACCGTCCTCAGGCCCCGATCATGGAGGTCGGTAGTCCCGGGCGTAGACGAGTCTGCGGCGTCCTCGCTGCAGACTTTGGACCTCGGGGGGCAGGGTTCTCTCCCGCTCCCTCTCCGCCGTCTCTTTCGCGCGCTTTACCTGCTCGCAGAAAGAGGCGGCGGCGTGCCACTTGCTCCCATCGGAGACCACGGCCCTCACCATGGTCTCCAGTGAGAGAACGTCCACACCCAGGACCGCATCGAGATCCCGGCATTGACTCGCCTACGCAGGGCACTCCACCAACGTGTGGAGCGCCGTGTCTTCGCCAGGATCCTTGCAGTGCTGGTACTGCGGCGTTGTCTCTCGGTGGATGCGCCACAGATACTTACAGAAGCACCCGTGTCCGGTAATTATCTGGCACATCCGGTAAGAGAGGTCAACGT
The DNA here is from genome assembly GCA_946251805.1 of Cybosia mesomella. Classification (NCBI taxonomy): domain Eukaryota; kingdom Metazoa; phylum Arthropoda; class Insecta; order Lepidoptera; family Erebidae; genus Cybosia; species Cybosia mesomella. The sequence continues at coordinate 12,607,832 of OX276397.1, forward strand.
GGTGCCTCTCTAACCAATCCTTCATGATTGGCCTCACCGCCGCTCCAGCACCTCCTTGCGCCATTGGTATAACGACGCAAGGGCTCTCGCTTCCAGGTCCCATGGGGGGTCCCGACTAGGAGATATGCCACCTCGGCGTAGATCGTGCGATACCCCCTGATGACTCTGTCGGCCATCGCTTTTAACGGGCTGTTTAGAATAGCCACGTTGCGGGCCACCAGAGTCTCCGCCCATACGGGGGCCCCGTACAGGGCCATGCTTCGCACGATTCCCATGTAAAGGACCCCTTATATTTCTTTTGTTTATTACCATAAATACAATTTTGCATTACAGTTCACTTAGGAATAGACGCAGTAAAGATTACAGACCAAATATGCAATTGTAATAAATGTCACTTAGGTTGTATCTCTGTCATCCAAGCTAAGATTAATCTTAGATGAGTATTATGGATGACAGGGCTCTCCTTCTAATTACACAAGTTAATTACTACTTTAAACATATTAGTGTTGATATTGTTGGATAATTATGAAAAGAAAATATAGATGAGTATTACAAATTATTTAGATTAATAAAATTTAAAGTGCAGCAGTTGTTGCCTGTCTCAGAAATGCTTGTAAAGGATGTGTATGAGAGTGCCTGTGTGGAAGTATGTTGTTATGAGGGTGTGTGTGTGTGAGGGTGTTTGCAGTATGAGTAATAGATATAGATGAGTTTAAGATTAAAAATTACCAGCAAGATTAGAGCATTGGTTGAAGTAATCCTTCGACCTGCTCGTAATTTAGTGTCATAAGATATTTACCCACCTTTTTGCACCTAAATTTATTGAGACTGTAAATATTACAATATTTATTGATGGCACTGTAAATACGGTTTCCTATGATTCTGAAGTGTCTCCCTGCCAGACTGGTACGATGGATTTCCACAGGACAGACATTTGTTGGCCTACGTTTAGCTAGAAGTCCCTTGTTGCACTTTAAACACTCATGTAAACATAAACAGTTTTGAGCACAAAAAACTGTCTCACAGTCAATACCTATATAATTGTGCAGTGCGATAGCGAAAGTGTTTAAAAGTCATGACCTTAAGGACAGCTCGTTGCGCTCTCTCCAATTACAGGATGATAGTTTTTGGAGCGCCTCCCCAAATTGTGATACCAAAAGACACTATAGACTGACATAAGGCGAGGTATGTCATTACTGAAACGTCCCTATTAGTACTATATCGCAGGTTTTTAAAGACAGATGAGTCTTCTGACTCTAGCAGACAATACTCTAATGTGTTGTTGCCATGATATGTGAGTGTCTATTACAATGGCTGACCGTCGTGGTTCTTGTCAGGGCTAGACAGGTGCATTGGTCTGTTAGTTTATTGCAGTTATGTGATTTGATGGCAAACGAGACGTCTGGTTGTGAAGCGGATGTTATAGTAAAAGGAATATAACTAGTATTTTCCATATTTAGTGTTAAGATGTTTGCAGATAACCAGGTCATAATAATTTCTGGAGCAGACTCCGCTCTCTCACGCACCTCTTTCCAGTCCCGACCATGTAAGAGTAAGGCTGTATCGTCTGCATATGTGAATATACTGCAGTTTGGGATGGAAAGATCACACAGACTGTTGACATAAATTAAAAACCGCTTAGGACCCAATATTGATCCTTAGAGAACACCATATTCGACCCTGTTTTCATCGCTAGCACTTGAGCCTATTTTACCATACTGGGTTCTTTCTGAGAGATAGCTCTTGAAAATAAGCAATGCAGTACCTCTGATGCATATCTTTTCCAATTTGGATATTAAGATAGTGGTAGAGATAGTGTCAGGCTTTAGATAGGTCTAGGAAGATGCCCAGAAATTTAGACTGCTTATCAAGAGTCCCAACCACTTTATCAATTAAAGTGACTTCTGCGTCCCCAGAAGATGATGCTCTGCAAAAACAAATTGATTTAGCGATAACAAGTTATGCACTTCCATGAAGTTCATGATGCGTATGTTAAGAATCTTTTCTAGTATTTTGGACATTATGGTAACACAGATATTAGCCTATAATGATTGACACTTCCTCTATCTCTACTCTTATGGATATGGTGCACTATTGCCTTATTTAAGGCTCTTCGAAATATACACGTAGAGATGCACATATCACAAATATGTGTGATAGGAAGTATTACAGTCTCTTAGCTATCCTTTAACATTCTTGTTGTGATTCCATCCCAACCTGGAGCAGATTCAGTGCAAAGGTTCATTATTACTTGCCCTACCTCTGCACGATCGGGTGCCAGAAGCACGAATGGATTTAGTTGGAAACCTTCCAAAAGATGCGGTGCATGTTTAGCGTTATCATTCACATGTTTGGCAGCTAGATTTTTGCCAATATCTACGAAATATTGGTTAACCATATTTATAACTGTATTTTCATCATGTCCGGTAGTTAAGAGATCAGCCGAGATTTAGGAGAGATTTTTATTTTTGTTTATTGCTTATATTATTAATCACTTGTCAAATTTCTTTTGGATTATTCTTTGCTTTGATTAATTCTTCTTTCTCGTAATTTCTTTTCAATCGGTTCAACAATTTATTACAGAAATTTGGTATCACAAATAGGTAACCATTAAGACTAGTTGTCTAGTGACTTTTTAACCGACGAAAAAACGGAGGAGGTTCTCAAGTCAACGCGTATGTTTTTTTATGTATGACCCCGCACAACTTTTTACAGAGTGGTCCGATTTTGATAATTCTTAATTAATTGGAAAGAGTATACACCGAAGTTGGTCCCATATACATTTGAAAATAAAATCCAACCCTAAGGGTAGGAAACAGGGGATGATTGATTGTTCCCTCACTGATTGTAAGGTATGACCACGCATAACTTTTTACAGAGTAGTCCGATTTTAATAATTCTTTTTTTATTGGAAAGAGTATCCCCGAAGTTGGTCCCGTATAAATTAAAAAAAAAAAACCCAACCCTAAGGGTTGGAAAACAGTGGATGATTGATGAGCAGATTTGTTTGTAGGCCTACCCATGTTGGTATATAAAGCCTGTTTTTTTTTAAGTATTTATATCATACAACAAATAATGGTTAAAGAAGTATTATATGAAAGTTTATAGTTCAAGTAAGGTAGGTAAATATTTTAAAAGTAATCAAAAATTAAGCATGTAGTAATTAGAGGATTATAGCCACAAAAAATATGAAATAAAACCTTTTTAACAAATATTAAACCGCCGAAAAAACTGAAAAGCTAAAAATAATAAACCTTTTTTATTTAACGTTAATAACTAACTTCTTAAAGTAATAAAACTATATCTAAGTATATATTTTTGTAAATAGTTGAGTTTTTAATTAACCTTAATAACTAAGTTCTTAAACTAATGTAAGTATAGCTAAATAATATTGAGTCGGCCCAACACTGGACGCGGACCGCCAGCGCTTTGCTGTGGCATAAAGTGGCAACTTTACTAAAACTACTCCTCCTCCTCTCTACTACCAAAAATACCTAAAGTCGACGACTTATATACCCTCCCCTTAAATCCAAGCAATAGCGTCATTATTAATGATGCATAGTTTGAAGTAATGAAAAATCACTCTCTTGTCCATCTGTCCGTTTGTCTGTGTGTCACCACTGATTTTCTCAGGAATAGGTTGACCTAGCTAGTTGAAATGTATACTAGATACTGGGGTCTAGAGTCCCTATTAGGTGTATAGAAATCAAGATTCTGAGTCAACACGATAAAACGATATTTAGCCAATTAAGGCCAATTAAGAAAGGCCTCTGAGTTGTAAGGTCAGTCGCCTACGTAGAGGTCTAGCTTAATTGGCGCTACTCCCAAATAGGGTACATAAATAAAATTGCGCTATTGTGTGAATAAAATAAAAGAAAATATTTATTGCGTTCGGTACCAATTCTATTGTGGTGGTATAGTGGGTAGGTACGGAACCCTCGGCGCATGAGTTCGACTCGCACTTGACCAGTTTTTTAATTTTATACCAACCTTCTAATATCAAAGAAAAAATCAATACAAGGCACACAAGGGTAGGGTAGGAGCTTGTGATATACTAAACCTGCATGACGAGACATTGGTCCTGACCCAATTAGCTAGGTGACCTTTATTGGCTAATAGCGCCACTAATCTTCCAACTCTAGGGTATTTCGATTGGCTGGTCATAGTGAAGCAGCCATGACTCTCATTATTAAGATCAAGGTCATAACTAACCAATTTTAGTTCTATCGATGATGAGCCGTGATAGTGAAATAAAGGCCGTACTATTCATCACATCTTACCGCTAATACCGGTGCTGCCCTTTGTTTCCTGTAGGCTACTATGCCTATGACGATGCCCCAATGGCTATAATAATAACTGAAATTTGAAATCCCTGCCTAGCCTGAAACCCTTGGAAATTTTTATTGATATACACTTTCAATGATGCAACATTGTTTTTAATGCTTCTATTCATTACATTAATTCATTTATCAGCCACACCACTTAAAGTAATGGTATTCTGTATTTCATATAAGAAGTGAGCCTACATAATATCATCTACCGAGCTCATCAGGTCTCCAAAAACTAAAAAATGTTTAATTGTTTTCAAAGCTGTTGTTAACTTTTTACACTACTTCTTTATTAGACCTATTAGATACACATCATATTTTCCAAGGGTGAATGTTCACCATGTCAACCTCCTAGAAGCCCGGATATCTAAACAAAAACAATAACAATAATACCCACAGTGTTAATATTCACTGCTGGGTACCTGGAATCACTGGACTAATGCGGATTGGCAGTCTTCGCATATGTTCGACAGCGTTATTGATAATGATAAGGCTTCCAGGCTTGTATATAAGAATCAAAACGGAAACTTTTCTATACATTTTGAAGCGTCTGTCGGAAATCGTCGTCTGTAACTGTCTGGTAATATTGATTACAAATTTTTAACCACATTCTATAAAATTTACTTAGAAATCAACAGTTTTTAGAAAATTGGCAAATGTTTTAACGGACTTAACATCGGGTAACTGTGTGGCGATACCACATATACCCAGCGCCATCTAGCGACAACAAGTTGAACTACTTCGATACTACTACGTCACTATCAATCCTGAATCGCGAAATTGAAGTTTGCGCGCTGGTATAACATATATACAACATCCCAACGACAACCGTAGGGCCGCGGCCCGCAAGGTGTGATCACCTTGCCTGGTCGGAGGATCCTCCCTTTGTGTTGGAGGAACATCACACCCCTTTCCTCCACAGTGGTGACCCCGACGTGATCTGAACACGTAACCTTCGCTGAACATATCAGTAGCATTCTTATCGCTACCATCCTATTCACTTCTTCCACATGATACTGCAGCATGCAGCGACCGCTGCAGCCTGGTTACCCTACGGCCATATCAGTCTCTAAGGCACAGCACACTGCACATACGGTCCTTGTAAGAAGAGCAAATCTCTCCCGTCTACATGGCAGTCAGTGCCCACTGCACCTACGGTCCAAGTAAGAAGAGTACTAATATAGTACAGTGACTTTCGATGCATTCCAATTTTAAAGATTATTTGCATTGCACTAAGCTACTAAGTGAGTTTAACCTTTTTTGAATAAAATAATAATAAATTCTTTGACATTCTACACAGCGATATCCAGACCAAAGTAAGCAAAGTGTAACTAGTTTGTGTTATGGGTTCTAGAATGCGGATATACATAATTAGGTACATTTTCTTTTGTAAATACATACAGATTATACATAGAAGCACCCAGACCAATGCAAATATTCATATTCATGCACACACATATTTGCACTGGGCAGGAATCGAACCCGCGACGTTAATAGGATTGAGTTTCGAAACATGTCTGTCAAAATAAAATGTAGTTTAAATCAAAAGCACTAAGGAGTATTAATAGGTATCAACTTCGAAGCAATTCATCCCAAAATAAATAATTTACCCCTTTTTTACCCCATTCGGGGATGAATGTTAATAAAATGCGAAACAAGTCTTCTTTCTATTCTATTAAATAATTTCTATGCAATATTTGAAGTAGATTGGACCAAAGGATCACGTTATTCCATACAAACTTTGCCCCCTTTTCCCTAAAAATACCTTTTGCATACAAAGAACACACTGTCAAAATTTCAGATGTCTTCAATCAGCGGTTTAGGCTGTGCGTTGATCTGTCAGTCAATCAGGACTAAGCATTTTGTATGTACCTATAGTATAAATGAAATGAAAAAATGGTGTTTTAGCAAAACTATATCAATTACTTAAGGTATATCTTGCAGATTTAATTACAAACTATGGAGGTTTGTAATTCAATCTATTTAGAGATTTTCGTTTTGAGATATTTTTGTTTCGAGATATTTTCAGATATTTATCGAATCTACATTTCTGATCTCACTATAAAAATAATGACGAAACGTTTTCCTATGTAATACACCGTACTGTTTTTTTTCCATCACTTAGTTTGCAGTATATATTTGAATTTCAGTTTGTGACGGTGAAGCTGATCCAAGTTCATGCTGACTAGATCTATTGAAGATACTTGCAAAAACAAAAGCAATTCATTCGGCAAATTCTGGAATTCTGGACCGACTCTAAATATTTCGTCACATGCAGAAAGCTACATTAGGTATGATTGAGTAGCATAGGCGCATAAATAAAAAATAACAACGTAATCCTTCAGGAAATTCCAAAATAGTAAACTGAAGCGAAGCGAGAGCAGCTCGTTGGTTTATAGATAAGTTCTAATACAACAAGATCCCAGGGTCATAAATTACCTACTCACTTTCTCATAAGCAAAATCTATCGGATAGAGTAGTATTAAATGAGTATTGGTATATACTTGGAAGGAATACATACCAGCTTACTTGTGCCGGTGGCCAGTTTACAGTTGTGGAGGTAAGGAGTGTGATGTTCCTCCAACACAAAAGGAGGATCCCCTGAGGACCGAAGACAGAAGGAGGACCCTGCCCGGCTATGCACTTGCTGACCCCTGAACGCAATCAAACCGAAATTGGATTACTATGGAGGGTTTTTCACAATCGTGCACGGTGGTACCCACCCGGCCGAATTTTGTGACAAATTTGTGTTCTCAAATTTCTACCACCAGTAACTGTGTATGGGGCGAATGCTGCGTAGAGACGGGAGAGATGTGCTCTTCTTATGTGGACCGTATATGCCGTGGCCAATGACTGCTAGGTGTCTAGCTAGCTAGGTTTCTAAGCTTTAGAGAGGTCATGCAATATATTTATAAATTAATAAATGCTAGGAAGCACCATCTGTAACATTGGTAACTTAATATTTTAGAAGCCGTTGTCTACTTATTCTCACGTTACACACCTGCGTCTATTGTTTAAGTACCTCAATAAATAAGAAAACGCTGCAATCAATATTTTAAACATTTAGGAAAGAGTCATGGGTTTTTGTTACGCAAATTTTATAGAAATACAACATGTGCAGTGCAAGCTTCATAAAAATGGGATGGATCTTTAGTAGGTTGGATGAAGTTGGTAATCTAGAGAGACAGTTTGTCTTGAGTCGCGAAGTGGAAGGTTAGGACGGGGCGCTAATGTTTATTTCACTTTTAAATCAATACAGTATAATTAAGATTGTTATATTTTATAAGTATTTATACATTTCAACATAATAATTTATATGTTACAAAAAATTAAAAGAAAAACAATTACAAATCTGTCTATTAGTACCATTTTCGACTTCTAGGTGGACGAAGTCGTGGGCAAATGCTAGTCTAATTATGATCGAGCTAGTAAAATATAATAATTATCTTTACCTAATTTACCTTTAGATTTAAGTTCTAATTACCCTTACGCAATCCCTCCTTCTCACTAAGTTGTTTTATAAACTGTAATATTTCGTTTAGTTTCTGTCCCCAATGACTCACTCAATGACATTAAATTCAACATCATCAGAATTTCTGTAATCATTAATATCAATGCAGTCAACTAATTTATTCCAAAACCTGAACATTATAAATGGAAGCTATAGAGGTTAATATATACTTACTAAAGAGCTTGTATATTTCAGATTGGAGCAGATGTCACAACGGGCGGTAGGTGCTTGCAATTTATATAATGACACCCACCCTACTCTTAACAACGCGTTTTTCCACTTGTAGAAGATGATGCTATTTATGTTATTCAACTCAACCGCTAGCTTGAACTTCCTAAGGTAGATGGTTTAGTAAGGGACTGGTGCTTTAGTGCTCTTGTGGAACGTATAAATACAATTTCTTCTAAATATGTTATAACACTAGTTGTTGCCCGCGGCTTCGCCCGCGCGGATACCGGTTATCGTTTTTTGGTCATATCTCCGGTTCTACTTGACAAATTGCAATCAAATATAATGCAGATTCAAATTATGTCCAAGACCTTTCTAAAAAAAATTGCATCAAAACAGTAGTTTTTGCGTCCATCGCAAACAGACAAGAATTCCAAAGAAAAATATTTTTGTGTTCAGAATCGTTCATTTAATAAGTTTTTTTTTTTAAATACCTCTAATGTCCATACACAACTAATTAACAATTTTATAATAGTATAGATTAAAATACTATCCAGTAACGTTCCACAACCGATAGCGTTGGTGGATGGGTGTAATATTGAAGGCTTATTTTAGTGCCTATTTCAATTTAAAATCAGGGTTTAGAGGGCCTTACCAACATCCTTGAGGCCCCTGCCAACTTCGCCTGCTAGTCGGTTCATCTGCTAAATAATGGACAAGGCTCTGGCGCACGCTTTCCTCTCGGGGTTGGGTTTGCTGATGACAGTTGTTCTCGGAAAAGCACACATGCTAATAAAAAACACTTTTTTTATCGTGCGGAAATCCCTTCGGATAAACCGCCGGCAGCGGGGGTGGTTGTCTCGGATCTTAAGACGCCGGGGTGTAAGGTTGCCCATAAAGCATATTCCTCGCACCCCGACTGACCCTGGGCCATCTACGGTTTTGAGATAGCCCCCTCGGGTTTCCAGATGGCCCCCTCGGGGCTAATAAAAAACACTAAGCGGATCGGGCTTCAAAGTGTAAACTCTGGACGCAACTGGGATATCGCTATGAGGATGCTGATGAAGTTCAGTGTTATCAGGCTAGTTAATTTGACATAACATGATAGAACATCATTTATTTTAAAAAACATACCAGGAATATTTTAAACAAAGTTCTGTTATTATTATACCAAACGAACTATTTTTAGGTTAATGGCAGCCTAAAATAATGGTTCAGGGCTTTTATTATATTCCCACCAAAACCGGATTCGTTTAGTTTTTTATGATACAGTTCATCTATAGTCGTTTTATTATTTTCCTTGTGGCAGGTAAACTGTACCAGTCAACCTCTCTGCTTAAAAACGCTATGGGTTTATGTGGAGGTTTATACCATACTGCAATTCTGTTATGTGCCATACTATGTCAAATAAGTAAACTGCTGGAACCGTTGAATAAGATGTGTAATGCTTGCTCTTTTACTACAGCAAAGCGGCGTAGCGCACAGTGGGCCGAAAATAGCATTTTATAAATATAGGCATCGACATTATAAAATGTTGGATTTGTGGCCTTATAATTCCCCACCGATTTCATGTATAAAAACCAATATTTTCCGATATCTATTTCTATGTCTATGAAATGCGATTTTCGCCCTACTGTGTGGCGAGCACTTACTCTTAATATTACTGTCATCATCATCATCATCATCAACCTATTCTAGTCCACTACTGGACATAGGTCTCCCCTAATGAGCGCCATAGCGCCCTGTATTCAGCTTGCCGCATCCAGCATCTGCCCGCAGTCTTTCGCAGATCGTCATCCCACCTGGCCGGAGGGCGTCTTACACTACGTTTGCCGAGTCGCAGTCTCCACTCAAGAACACGTTTACCCCAGCGGTTGTCGGTTCTTCTCGAGAATGGCCGGCCCACTGCCACTTCAGCTTGCTTATTCTTTGAGCTTTTATTCTATGTCGATAACCTTGCTTCTCTGTCGGATGTATTCGTTACGAATCCTATCCTTCAGAGAAACTACGAGCATAGCTCTGTCCATAGCTCGCTGAGCGACTTTGAACTGGTGGACCAGCCCTACCGTGAGTGTCCACGTCTCAGCTCCGTAGGTCATTACGGGTAGGACGCACTGATTCAAAACTTTCGGTTTCAAACACTGCGGTATGGATGACGAGAAGACCCGACGTAGTTTCCCAAACGCTGCCCAGCCTAGCTGGATCCTCCTCTTGGCCTCCTTCTCAAAATTGTTTTTACCCAACTGCACAATCTGCCCGAGGTAAGTGTACTCAGAAACAATTTCAAGAAGGTGGCCATCCACGACGACTGGTCCTGGATCAATGTGGCCATTGATCAAGACTTTGGTTTTATCCAAATTCATGCCAAGACCGATGCGTCGCGAGGCTGAAGCTAGGCCATCCAGCATCTGGGTTAGCTCCTCTAGCGACTCCGCCATTACGACTATGTCATCAGCGAATCGCAGGTGTGAGATGTAGTCGCCGTTTATATTTATGCCCTTACCTTTCCAGTCCAGCGTCTTAAACATATCTTCCATATTACTAATATTACTGTGATAACTAAGAATTATATTCGTAACTCAAATGGAAATTAGATCGTAGTATAAGAAATTATTCATTATTGACTGAATTACATACAAAAAAAACGTGCTTCATAGCTCTATACTAAATCATTGTCCTTATGTATATATGATCTAAATAAAAATCGGCCAACTGCGAGTCGGACTCGCCCATGAAGAGTTCCGTAGCAGCAAGTAAAATTTTTGTATTTGAGTTGTTTAAAAGAAACGTAAATTTCAGTTTACGATTTAAGACGTATTAAAAAAAACTACTCACTAGATCTGGTTCAAACCAGTTATCGGTGGAAGTTTACATGGTAATGTACATCATATATTTTTTTTAGTTTTAACACTCTCTTATTTTAGAAGTTACAGGGGGACACACACATTTTACCACTTTGGAAGTGTCTCTCGCGCAAACTATTCAGTTTAGAAAAAAATGATATTAGAAACCTCAATATCATTTTTGAAGACCTATCCATTAATACCCTACACGTATAGGTTTGACGAAAAATTTTTTTTTGAGTTTCAGTTCTAAGTATGGGGAACCTCCAAAATTCATTGTTTTTTTTTCTATTTTTGTGAAAATCTTAATGCGGTTCACAGAATACATCTACTTACCAAGTTTCAACAGCATAGTTCTTATAGTTGCGGAGAAAAGTGGCTGTGACATACGGACGGACAGACAGACAGATATGACGAATCTATAAGGGTTTCATTTTTTGCCATTTGGGAACGGAACCCTAATGTATGTAATGACATTTTGTTTTTTTTTTAATGTAAAGTTGAAAGAGCTTTGACCACATGGACACGTCAACTTCAACATCACGTCAACAATTGCTTTATTTAGCCACCTTATACCTGGGCATTAGAAACCCGTGACAGTGTGCGGTTTTGGTCAGTTCGAGTCCGACTACCCCCACTAATTAATAAATAAAACGGAATTCAGCTAGACATGGGGTAAAAAAAATTCTGCATATAAATAATTACCTACTTGTCCTGATCGATTGACCAACGTAGAGCCTAAGGTTACAAACATGAAATTTAGCCGTTTGATGCATTTTATGTTGTTAACATCCACTAAGGGGGTTTTCAGAAATTCCATCAAATAAGGATTGAAGGGTTGTATGAAAGTTCGTCATTTGCAAGATGAGAAGCTCAAAATGTCATGTGTCTGCTTCCGGTTAAAAATAAATGTATACGTAAAAAAGCGTTTTGCGAAATTTCACCTCTAAGGGGATGACGTAATGTTTGAAAGTTTGTATGCGAAATATGTAATTTTCAAAATAAGAAGCACACAAATGTTATATTCTTAATACTGCTTAGACATACGTCTATTGGCGTTTTTAAAAAGTTCTCTAAGTGGATGAACTATTTCGTTGGAAGTTTATAAGGGCACCTCTTTTCTTTTGAACGTAGAAACATGAAAGTATATTGTAAATATCATGAAATTTAGTGTGTGTGCTTGAGTAGGTTCCTGGACGGTTCAGGATTATAATTGGTAGATCATGTCGTAATGGAACTGGATTATACAACGGACTTTATCCACTCAGTTCAGTTAAAATAATCATAACAATAGTAATTTCCACACAGCTGACAATTGGCGGAGGTCTAGAGTAAACTATTATGAACATATGACATTCAAGTCGTTAAAAAATAAATATACTCAAGATCAATTATCAAAAATATAAGTTTTTCCCTTTTTCTGATAAACCACCCTTTGCAATGACAAATGTCACATTTCAAAAACAGCAATTTGGTAGGAAGGCCCTTTTTAATAAAATCTAAAATATTTATTCTTTTGCTATTAATTTTCAAATATTTTATGCGTTAACTAATAAGTTTTCTAAAAATAGGCAAATTAGCGCGTTTCAATAGACTATGAGCATAATTTTGGCCTTGAAATGAAACAAGTTGAATTCCTGAGACGAGCTCAGCCGAATACAAGGGACTTTCGATTTTGCGTTTTTTTTTTTTGCGATTTTTTGCGATTTTTTCTTTATCTTGCAATGGTTCACCCCAGCACGAATCTATTACCGAAAACAGCAACTCGATAGCTCATCTCCTTCATACCCAAAACCGTGACAGAAAATTGGCAACGACTTATTTTTAGGGCTTTTCTAAAGAAAATCCCTAAAAATCACGGCCAAGTGCGAGTCGGAGTCGCCCATTATTATTACATAATAATATTTTTTTTAATTTTTATATTTGAGTTGATTGAATGAAAGGTAAATTGCAGTTTACGATTTATGACGTATTAAAAAAAAACTACTTACTAGATCTCGTTCGAACTAATTATCGTTGAAAGTTTACATGGTAATGTACATCATATATTTTTTTTAGTTTTATCATTATCTTATTTTAGAAGTTACAGGGGGGGGGGGGGGACACATTTTACCACTTTGGAAGTGTCTCTCGCGCAAAGTATTCAGTTTAGAAAAAAAATGATATTAGAAACCTCAATATCCTTTTTGAAGACCTATCCATAGATACCACCACACGTATGAGTTTGATGAAAAAAAAAATTTTTATGTATTAAGTATGGGGACCCCCAAAATTTATTGTTTTTTTTTTATTTTTGTATGAAAATCTTAATGCGGTTCACAGAATACATCTACTTACCAAGTTTCAACAGCATAATTCTTATAGTTTCGGAAAAAAGTGGCTGTGACATACGGACGGTCAGACGGACAGACATGACGAATCTATAAGGGTTCCGTTTTTTGCCATTTGACAACGGAACCTTAAAAAAGGATCATTATGTCACGTTGTTTATGAAAATATGTGCAAAATGATGTGTAGCATATTGACTTATAACGTTGAAAATGTGCGTAAGGAAATACGATAAGCTAATTGCTTGTTAAAATAAAAAGCGTGTTTATTTTGAGAAACATTATTTTATTAAAGTGATTAAATTTGCAATTCAGTTTTTACAATATTAGTATGGATAGGAACTTAAGTCATTTATATATATATATATATATATATATATATATATATATATATATATATATATATATATATATATATATATATATATAAAAGGTCAAAGGGTAAGAGGTGTCAAAGAATTCCTCCCTATCGATGTCGACTGGCATTGGCATTGACACGTTGGAGGGCAATTCCAATTCTTTGCGCAAAAAAACAAGCCGGCCTTTTAGTCACGCGAAGCGTCCGTCGGCCAGTCGCTTAGCGATTTCTTTGTAATTTGTTTATACCACCCATAACGCGCAATGATACTCGTATTCATCATATAAAACATACATAAAAAAATAAAAAAAACAATTGCAATATACTAAGAACTTCCTTTAAAATAACTTTAACGTTTAAATAGTTTTTAATATTTTAACGAATTCGATCGCGATTAATTTGGTATTATTTCATTATTCACACTGATCCCTACGTTTCGGTTGCCTTTCTGCAGCCATGGTTTTGAGGAGACTAAAGATGGTGGTTGACTCATAGTTTGAAGTGCAAGGTATCTCAAGTTAACCGAATTATGTTAAATTTTTGGTGTTACTGTTTACGTAGAATGAGCTTAGAAATACCTTGAAATCTTGTTGTATTTTGTTTTTCTTGTGCTTATGAAGTGAATGTCTAGATACCAAGCTGGTAGGTATGTTCCTACCATTTTCTCTATTAAGATTGTTTTTTTTTTTAATTTCAATAGCCTTGCCAATCATCCTAGGCAGGAATCGATGTTCGTTATCAGGTATCGGTCATCATCATCTTTGCGTTAGTCCCGGTTGCATCCGAGGCTCTTACTTTGGAGGCATCCATGGTAATGAGACACCATTGAAACGAATGTCACCTTTTACGACGCCAAGCCAGTACTTTTTGGGTCTACACTTCCTGTTTGTGGCCCATCTCGAAACAGGAGATGGCCCTGGGTCTGCCGGGGTGCGAGGGATATGTTCTATGGGCAACGTTACACCCGTCTGTAGACCCGAGACGGTGTGCGGTTTTAGTCGGTTCAAGCCCGACATAACCGCCCCCGCTGGCCGACGGGGGAGTACCCGAAGGGATTTCCGCACGGAAAATAGGTACTAATATGTATTTAGTACTGTATAATATGAAAATGCACACCACCCGGCATTTGGGTTGGCACGTTGCCGTTGCTGCGTTGGGAGTTAAGTGCTGGTACTGGAGGTCGTCTTATATAAGGTGTCACAAAATTAGGTCTCTGAATTTGGTGAGATGACTAGGTATCGACGGAATATGTATATATGTATAATTTTTATATATTTTTTTAACCGATATTTTTTTTTTGTTTCAAATACATATTTTGTCGATACCAAGTCATCTCACCAAATTCACAGACCTAATTTTGTGACACCTTATATAGAAGGATCTATGTCATGTCACACGATGCGCTACCGCCGCACTGGATTTACAACCACCGAGACGAGGCGGGGAGGAGTGAATGCATCGCTCTGTTACGTATGCGTCACCACGAAAGGCACATGCTCGCTCGTTGCATTTTTTTAAAGGGACTGATTCAATATTTTTGGTTATAGTAGAGCCTACAACAGACGTCTTTTACGTTCCATTTTTAAATACTGTCCAACGTTGCTAGGGCGCCGCCGCCGCTGCGACTTAACAACGTTGCGGCGTCGCAACGCATCGTGTTCTCCTACCCTATGATCGGCTTGTTTCGTCTTGTTGTGTCTCTGCATCGCACATAGCATGTCTTCAGCTGGATATCTTTCTACAGTAGTTAAAACCAAAATTATAGATTTATACTAGATTATTGCATCGAGCACAAAGTAATTTATTATTGCAACGAGTGCCTGATTTAGAGCCCGAGCGTTAGCGAGGGCTCTAATCTAACAGGCACGAGGGCAATATAAATTACTTAAGGCGAGGTGCATAATCTGCTTTTCTTTCAACTATTACCTATAGGAATAGTAGATAAAAGAAACTCATATCAAACACTTAAAATAGAAGTTTAATTATTGAAATTAAAAGTTATGCTTGAGCAATTATTAAACGTAAGGTTAACAGTTTTATTGGGCAAATTTATATTTGTTTGTTTAACTTGGGACTGAATAATATTATCAGACGAGGTAGATGGCTGATTTGTTACAATGAAGTCGTCATTACGGGAAGTAGATGGGCGCGGCGATGTCGATTGATTTAAATTAATTGCTTCCGTAATACATGAAGTAATTTTACTTTTGTTTTCAACCGACTCTTCAATATAGCCCTCTGCTAGTTGGTCGGATTTCCAGCCGCCGCCGTCGCGCTTGAGTGTAGTTATATTTGCGCCTGAATCTGCGAGAAGCGTTGCTGAGGTTCCACGTTAGCAATGGCCTGTGTAGAGTTCTGGGTTCGGAAGCTTTAGAAATGTAGCAATCTCTTTAGGAAAATTTCCAAATTTGTTTCTGCCTATAATTTGTTTCGTAGATTTACCATTTCTGTAATTCAAGAAGAACCGCGGCGTGCTTGTTTTTGTTGGACGAAATAGTCGATATTTATCCACGACTTTCACGAACTCATCGTGAATTACGAACATTCGATCTTCTTTCGTTTTGGTGTTAACAAGTTTTATAAGCAACATGTTGTCGTGAGTTTCTATATCGTCAACCGAAATATTCAATAATTCAGAGGTTCTACAAGCACCACTAACGCCAAAAATTAGAGCAACCTGGAAAGATAGATAATTTTGTTTGTATACTCGTACATTCAAATAAAAAATAATATAGTAAAATAAAAATATTTGTTTTTTTTTTCGATAAACATACCTTTGTAGCCAAATATATGTCATCAGGGGATTTATTTAAAAACATCTCTACGTTTTGAGCTGTAAAAACTTTAGATTTTTTGCTTTTGAACCCATCCGATGATCGTTTCAAAAACGCTGTGTGTTTTGAATATTCTTTGATATGCACATTGTGTCTTGTGCTAACAGTGGATTTTAGCATTGAGTATTTGGACCACAACGAAGATGACTTCATTTTGTTTCGATAGTTCACTAAAATAAGCAAAAAATACACTCTCTGATAACGACTTTGCTTCATTTCTATCTTTCCAATCAATAAATTTCTCATAAGATTTTACGTATTGTACTCGAGATTTTAAGGGTAAAAGATTTTCTATAACACTGTTGGCTTCATTTAGAATGTTTTCCGGCGTTAATGTGTCGCTAGATGATTCCATTTTAATTCGAAGCCGAAGCACTTAAAATCAGATAGTATCACACTTTATCGTTTCCAAAAATATTGTCAAGCAAAATTAACAAAGTTCCCGCCAAATCACTTTTCTAAATTTCTTTCATTTTTAAATCAGAGTTAGCAGCAATCATTTTTTAAATTTGGAACAAGTAGGATAGAAACGAATAATACGTACGTAAAAAAAAGTATTGATATCGGCTGGCTGAATAGAGCTAATCCATTGAGATTGGCACCTTTTGGTGCGATTAAAAAAAACTGTGCAATAATGAAATTTCATACATTTTTATTGCTCTAGAGCATTAAAGACTCGCTTTGTACTGAGTTTTTAGTGTGATTGTGATGAAATTAAAGCATAGTTGGAAGAAAATATTTTATGTAATTACACAAACAGCTTACTCTATAAAGGTTTCACACTCTCAGTTTGCTGTGCAATAAAGAGAACGCCTTACAAAACCAAAGCACGTCGATCTTAGCCGAACTCTCACTCTTCGTCCCGACGAACGAGAAAATCAAAAGCCACCTTACAACCCTTAACCTTACACCCCGGCGTCTGAAGACCCGAGACGGCGTGCGGTTTTAGTCGGTGCAAGCCCGACATAACCGCCCCCGCTGGCCGGCGGGGGGGTATCCGAAGGGATTTCCGCACGATAAAAAAAAAAAAAAAAAAAAAGGTAGATACAGTCAGGGGTGTGTGTTGGGTAACCTCCTCGAGTGTCGCTCCGATTCCGATCCCGCTGCAGTCCGGGGGGAACGGAATCGGAGCGGCCGGTACACCCTGGGCGGCGGTCAATGGCTTCCCCTTCACCCCTTCATAGGGTTGGCATTGATCGTCGGCCAATACCCAACGTGGCGGGAACACATCGCTCCCCGTACTCCTCTGCTTTCAGAGGAGACAGGATGAGCGATGCTGTTAGTGGTGAGATGGCCCAGGGTCAGTCGAGGTGCGAGGGATATGCTCTATGGGTAACCTTACACCCCGGCGTCTGAAGACCCGAGACGGCGTGCGGTTTTAGTCGGTGCAAGCCCGACATAACCGCCCCCGCTGGCCGGCGGGGGGGTATCCGAAGGGATTTCCGCACGATAAAAAAAAATAAAAAAATATGTAGATACAGTCAACGATGAAAGATGATTTACACTAAAATATTTACAAACCTTTTTTACATTTTAATACATTTACCGACAGTTAATGTATAAGCAGTTTTTTTTATCCCCACAGGACAAAATTAATATATTTCATGTTTGTTTATTATTTTATTAAAGGTTTAAGAGCAAAGATGATCAAGAAATTGGAATTTGTAAAGCCACTTTTGTCGTTGACCGTACCGTTGATATAATTTAAAAAAAACTTTTTTTATTTAATACTGCTCCTTGTGTTTATACTATTTATTTATAGTAGAAACAGAAGGATATTTATATTTGTTTATTACAGGATATTTATATTATAACTTTGTTGTACATTTTCAAAGGTCAAGACATAATTCGAACTTTTTGAGTCGATCGGATTATTTTCTTGCCAGCCCATAAAGTTAGGGCTATAAAAATTTAGGAGCACTTGGATCGTGCAAATAAAGGTTCCATGCTTAAATTTGCATTATGTAGTCTACTTTCAGTCGCCTAATAAGTTTTTGACCTATAAAGTAGCTGAGACATTATCTTCGTAACGAAGAAAACATTTCCAAAATTCGATGTTGCGTAAAAAATATGCAGTAGTAGTAATAGTATTTGTGCCCCCTTCTGACTGTTTCATAGTGCCAAGTTTAAGATTACATATCTATATAAATATATATATATATATAAAACAAAGTCGTGTTACTGATGACCGCTATGAACTCGAGAACGGGTGGACCGATTTTCATGATCTTCTGGTTTAGAGCAACTTATGTCTTTAGTAGGTAATCTGCACCATTTGTTGACTTAAGGTAAATTTCCATATATATATTTCATCGAATACGTAAACAAGACTTGATTTATATTTTATTTGAGCTTGCATCGGTTTACCTTTTTGTTTGTAATGTCATCACGGAAAAATGGCAGCAAGGTTTAATAGGCTTTCTATTATCTTTTATGAAGGCAATAAGTTATACTTATACATATTAAACGAGGTTCATTTTATTTTATCACCTATGTAATCATTGATATAGCTTGATCTTTGGATAGATCGTAATTTCATATAAAGGAGAGGTCGTCCTTAAGTTGTGACATGATTTTTGTGGGCACAGCTAGTCAGTAACATTTAGCAAAATAACGAGCACATCAACAAACAAAACAACCTTTGAAAGGTGTGATCATTATCCCTTTCAATTTCATAAGTTCTACAAAAAGGTAAGAAACTCTGCCAGCAAGTAATAGCCTTAAAGATTAACTTCTTGATAACTTTTACCTCAGATAAACTTAGCTTCTTTATATTAAATTATTCCAAAACTTCTAAAATACGCTGAACATTTTTGAAAGTGCTAATTGATTGGTATTAATATTCGTAAAATTTTATTTATGCTTCGTTATAAATATCATTTTCAAGTATAATTCTGCTTTCTCGGAGCAGTCCAAAGTTTATTAAAGACATAAATTGTCTAATCTTGTCTTAAAGTATAGCACCTTTAACTGGAGGTGCGTTACCTAACTTTATCTAGTATCCTCCTGTGGAGAGTCCACCACACACAAACAGCACATTATTATTTCCAAAATTGTCACATTATGCCTATCATATTATAATCTTACATTATGGTATAAGTGCGGTAAGGTGAAAATTACAGCCGCGGCGATATTGCTACAAGAAAGCAGAGACTGTAATTATCAAAGCTCACGTATCTCATACGACATTTTATAACATGTTTGCGAGGAAATAAATAAAACTCGGACTTTCTTAAAATAATAAATCTTTAATCACTTGTTAAAGCAGTTATAACAATTTGTTAAATTGATTATTACGTTACCAGTTGGCGTTTTTAATGATGTCAAGTTATTCATATTAGTTACAATTTCACAAGTCTCTCTTTCACTCTCTTGAGTTAAAGGAGGAGTAACGAGACCACAGAGTTCTGCAGACGGTGGCAGCAGCGGAGGCGAAATGACGTGGTGTGTACTCGTAGATGGTCGAGAGTCAACACTTGGCTCCAAATTTATATTCCTTTTAATGCGGGAGCTAATTTCTACTTTATTTCTCATCGAATCATCTATGTAGCGCTCGGCTACACTGCTCGACCGCCATACTCCGTGGTATTGTAGTAGTCTTGTCAATAAGTCCGCACTTGAATCGGCGAGTAATGTAGCTGAGGACCTTCTGAAACTGTGCCTTGTGTATTGATGTGGCTCATCCAAATTTAAGAAAGTGGCAATTTGTTTCGGTATTGATCCAAATTTATTTATGCCAATGGGTTGGCTAGTGCATTTTGGTAATATTGGATAAAATCTGTTAGACTCTGTTAGACCTCCATAGTAATCCAATTTCGGTTTGATGGCATTCAGGGGTCAGCAAGTGCATAGCCGGGCAGGGGGATTGTGGTCGCAGCATTAGTGGGACCGGTGGGTGTCACGCGATGCTGCGACAACAATACTCTTCTGATGAGGCCGTCAAGCTGAGTGCCATCATTGTTAACATGGTACGTGTATGTAATGGTGACCCTCTTTCCTGAGACTTTACCTTCGGCTTACCACGAGGCGAGGTGAAGTCAAATTGACGTGTCATAAATATAAAAAAAGACATCACTTTTGTTGAACGAACTACTTCGTATTTCTTCACTATGTCGTAAAAAGGCCCCTCTATTGTGAACGGTCTTGGAATTTTATTTTTTGTGTTTTGACCTGGACAAGAAAAACTCGCCCATGGTTCTCGACATCATTAGTTGTGATGTTTGCCAACTTTTAACGTCTACATGCACCATTTATACCCAATATTAATACAACCTGAAAAAAGAAAAACAGCGGCGTACCTACACAACACCTATATTGTAAAGGAATACGAAAGTGAAAGAAGTTAATAACAATTATTTAGTTTCAACTGACCTTTGTTGCCAAATATCAGCAATCCGAAGCTTCTTTTAGGAACTTCTTGACATTGTCAGCCGAAAATACTATGGTCTTTTTATTTATATGGCCATCTGAGCGTCTTTTTAGAAATGCCAGGAATTTGGCGTATGACTTGATATCAATACCATGTTTTGTTTTCACAGTGCTTTTTATCATTGAATAGTAGCATCACAATGAGCTTGACTTATATTTTTGAGAAAGTTCCATGAAATAAGCAAAAAACACACTTTCTGAAAATGTATTTGCATCTTTGTTTGTTTTCCATATGATGAAATTTTGATACGCTTGTAAGTATTTTTTACTGCCTCTAAGACTTCTAGCGGTGTCGAATAAAATAAACTCCTCACAACTTGACGACATTTTCAAATAAAAACAATACAGCGAAAAGAAAAAACGCGCGTAATAATTTTTACTTGTTCACAAGAGTTACATAAATGTTTATTTATTATATTTTATCTCCCAAAGTTAATTTTATTCATAAAATGCTGACCACTTTTCTGACATAAAAAAAAAAACTCATGCGTTTTATATGGTGAAATAATTTAATAATTACGAGCGAATGTGTTATAAAATATATTATAACTCTAATAAGTACCTTTTTTCTTTTATGCGGAAATCCCCTCGGACACCTGCCCCCCCCCCCGCCGGTCAGCGGGGCGGTTAGGTCGGGCGTGTACCGACTAAAACCGCACGCCGTCTCGGGTCTACAGCCGGGATGTAAGGTTGTCCATAGATTATATCCCTCGCACCCCGAATGACACTAATAAGTACCTTTTTTTTTTTTTTTCGTGCGGCAATCCCTTCGGATACCCCCCCCGCCGGCTAGCGGGGGCGGTTATGTCCGGCTTGAACCGACTAAGACCGCACGCCGTCTCGGGTCTTCAGACGCCGCAGTGTAAGGTTACCCATAGAGCATATCCCTCGCACCCCGACTGACCCTGGGCCATCTCCGGTTTCGAGATGGCCCAGGGTCAGGCGGGGTGCGGTCCCTCGGGTTTGGAAACCACGGTGTCCCCGTCTTGCCCCGGTTTGGGGGAGGGGCGCTAGTCGCCCCACCGTCCCGGCCTGCTTCTGCTGGGGTGACAGGCGGCCTCACCTGCCACCCCCAGACATGCGCTCATGGAGGACGGAGGTCGTTAAGCGACCTCCGGCGCCTGAGTCGCCTGCGACGCGACACTAATAAGTACCTAATATACTTTGGTAAATTATACTATTATAAGTAAATTATGTGGGTTCCTAATGTTATTAATATCTATACATCTATACAATAAAATCGTAACGAGGTGAAAAGTTTAAATTGAATATTATTTCAAAAAATAATTGCTATTCTAGGAGCAATACCGATACCAAAAATGTGATGTTTAGAATTTTTGTTAGTTTGTCTGTTTATCTGCTTTTTATTATCGATGTTGAAAACCGCTCAACCGATTCAGCTGAAATTTAGCATGAATATTTTTTTAGGGTATGGTCATATACGCCGCTATACTTGTTTGTCATCCCGCTATTATGGGTGTGATAGGAGCAGAAGAGTTAAATCGATCTAAACTATTATTAATCATGAAGTTATCATAATATCAGTTATTATTACATATAAATTATATTTTTAAATACATTCTACCTATATAAAAAAACACAAATATATTTAAAAATATAAAAAATAGTGGCCCACCGGCATCGGATACAGGGACCAAGATACCGGTGGTTAGGGCTCCAGAGAGAGGAACCGCCTCACATTACGTGCCGTGTCGTGGAGTACCGCTTTCTGCATCAAGCCCTTGATCCAACTACCTAACGCGAGCCTCTTCAGATGTTGGTCTAGGCTCTTGGCAATCAATCCGTGAACCGATACGACTATCGGAACCATAATTGCTGAATCCACATCCCACATGTTGACAATCTCGTGAGCCAAGTCCAAATATTTTATTTGTTTGTCTTTTTCGGCTTTCACGAGATTGTCATCATGGGGGATGGTAATGTCAACAATTATTGCGAGACGCTCTGATCGATCAATCACCACTATATCAGGCTTATTGGCTACAATAGTCCTGTCAGTGATGATTGATCGATCCCAGTACAACGTGACACGACCATTATCAAGAACTGGATCGGGCACATACCTGTAATACGGTACCTCCGAATCTACAAGATCATACTTCAGAGCAAGTCGTTGATGAACGATTCTGGCCACTTGGTTGTGTCTATGCAAATACTCTCCGTTGGCAAGACGAGAACAACCAGAGATTATATGACTTGGGGATTCTCCGGGACGGTGACACGCCCGACATATGTCAATCGTGCCGTCCCTAAGGATTATACCTCCGATAACACTAGTCAACAAAAAAGCAACTTTTGCATGTAACATGAAAACTTTTGTGTAGTTATGTTTAGGACAAGTATAAGGATGCTAGAAATAAAATTATAATTCATTAAATACGAATAGTTTTTTTGTAAAACTATTTTATAACATTCAAGAAATTTTGAATTTTTATGAACAAAAACAAGTTATTTCGATTTATTGCAACGTTAATATGAATTTACTTTTATGATTTTCGTTTGTATTTTGCTTGAAGAACGTCTCTTTTTAATTTCCAACAGTGATCCGCTAACATACGTGGGCTCCACTTGCCCTGTATCTTTCACCGTGTTCATCCCTGACGGCGCCCAAATTTCCAGGAAAGAAGTCTAAATGTGAATGACGAAAATGTTTATATTATTAAAGCCCAAACCCTTATAAGTAGATAAAAGCTCCGCGATAATACATTTATAGTCAGTTGATCGGTGATTTCCTAGAAAATTGGAAGTTACTTTCATGAAAGATTTCCAAGCTTATTTTTCTAAATTTCTAAGCTTTTCTTTAAATATATCATCTTCATCAATTGCCTGATTTGAGGGCCAATAAAAATTCTTAAGTTTTGCTTCACTCAGCTTAGGAAATTTTTCTTTCAAATATAAAAAGAAGTCACCACTCCTGTCCATAGCTTTCACGAAGTTCTTCATAAGCCTAAGCTTTTTAGCTGATGGCAGGTCATGATACTTTATTCTAGTTCTTGTTTTAATTGTAATACCTTTGGCATCAGTAAGACAAAAATAACAATCAGATGAGTGGTTCGTTGGTTCCCTCCAAGTCATAGGCATTGCAAAAGGCATAGATCGAGATCTTTTCGCCCATCCAGTGAGAAGACCCACACATGTAACACAACAGATGTGTGGAATCCACGCTGTGTCTTGTTGTACGATGGTAAAGCCAGAATACTGTAACTTAGTTACTAATGGTGTCAAATTCCTTCGCTGAGTTTTAAAATTCATGTCACCACAAATGTAACAAAACTTGTCAGGATCATTTTTACACCTTCTTGTCATTATTTAAGAATCACTTAACTCTAAAAATAGAACAAACCACTACGTTCTTCAAATAAACAAAATCTCTGAATGCGAAAGTGAAACAAATACGGTTAATTTCTAATTTTATGAGTAGTAGCTGTAACACGAAAACTAGACCTCATGGAACCAAAATAAATATGAAAATAAAATTAGGGGAGGCAGGTAATTTAAAATTAGCAAGCACCTTTCTTGTTACAAAATTTGGTTGACCAGTGTAATTATTCGTCATGACAATTTTTTTTTTTTTATATTTAGGACACGTCAATTTGACTTCACCTCGCCTGATGGTAAGCTGAAGGTAAAGTCTCAGGAAAGAGGGTCACCATTACATACACGTACCATGTTAACAATGGTGGCACTCAGCTTGACGGCCTCATCAGAAGAGGATTGTCGTCGCAGCACCACGTGACACCCACCGGTGCCACTAGTGCTGCGACCACAATCCCCCTGCCCGGCTATACACTTGCTGACCCCTGAACGCAATCAAACCGAAATTAGATTACTATGAAGGGTTTTTCGCAATCGTGCACGGCGGTACCTACCCGGCCGAATTTTGTGACAAATTTATGTCATCAAATTTCTACCACCAGTAAAAACTTCACCTGTAATTGCACAGACAAAACCTTTGGTTTCTCCAAAGAGATCACTGAAGCGTAGCCAGAACACTGATGCCTTTATATCTACGTCGGGCCCATTTAAGGCCCGATAAAAACGTCCATGCAGCTCTTTTCTCTTCCATATTTCCTTGCGATCAGCGATGCTAAGTATTACCGGTTTGTGCCAGTTCTCTTTAGCCAGAGCGAGAAGGGTCAGCCGTTATCTATTGACACTACATCTCGGTGCACACCCACGTCATCGTGTAGGAAATATTCCCTAAGGTTGCATATCTCACGGTTGTGGAGAGTCCTGGCGTTTAAAAAACCGTGACCCCCACACTTCCGTGGGATATACAACCTCATTCGGTGGTACGAACTTTCCTATCCAGGGCATCTAATTCGGTCTGAGTCCATCTTAGTATGCCAAAGGAGTGTACTAAGACTGGCATGACCCAGCCGTTTTAGGCTCGTACCTTGTTACCGCCCGATAAAAGACTCTTCAGTACTTTTTTCAGGCGTCCAAAGAAATGATACCGCAACGTCTGTTTCATGGCAGCCTCAGTAATATCTAACACTTATGACATACCAAGATATTTATAGGTTTCAGTTGCCGAGAGAGATTTCAGTTGTGTAGAATCTGAAAGTTCAATTCTTTCAGATTCAACAACCCCACCCTTCTTAACATGAATGACTGCACATTTGTCTACACCAAACACCATTCTGATAGAATTACTAAAGGTTTCAGTTACTTTAATTAATTCTACCAGGCGGGAGTCGGGGGTGGCAAACAATTTCAAGTCATCTATGTAAAGAAGATGGGATATAACTTGACCTTCTCTCCGCAGCTGAGCTTAGAGAGCTTAGCCCTGAATTTTCCAGTATTGTACTGAGAGGATTCAGTGCTAAGCAAAACCATAACGGACTCACGCTATCACCCTGGAATAAACCCCTCTCGATCTTTATCGGTATACCATCCCCAAGGACCTGACGACATCCTGGAGAAAGAAGAACCGTCCTCCATTGCCCCATACATGCCTTTAAGAAGGTGCATAGACATAACATAACTTCACGCCTGTATTACACACCCACGATTCGCCAGTTATGTTAAGGTCCCAATGTAATAGGGGGCGAGCCTATTGCCATCTACCGGGCACATTATTAAGCGTGCGATAATAAAAAAATTTAAATGCACACATAACTACGAAAAGTCAAAGGTGTGTGTCCAGGACGACTTGGGATCGATCTCGAGACCTCGTCTCAGCAGTCCGTTACGAATGCCACTGGACTATCGCCGCTATTAAGTTATACTATAGTTAGTTAGTTAGACTATAGTTAAGAAGGTGCATAGAGTTGTATCAATTTTATACAACTCCAGCACCCTCAACAGCCATGTATGTGGCACGGAGTCGTAGGCTTTCTTGTAGTCGATCCAGCATGTCGTCAGATTTCGGTTACGGCGGACCTGTTGGCTAATGGCCATGTCAAAAATAAGGAGCTCTTTCGTACCACGTGCCCCACTTCTACATCCATTCTGAGAGATAGATATTATAGAGTGACTCTCTATGTGAGATGACAATTTACCTATCATA
Source organism: Cybosia mesomella (assembly GCA_946251805.1). NCBI lineage: Eukaryota > Metazoa > Arthropoda > Insecta > Lepidoptera > Erebidae > Cybosia > Cybosia mesomella. The sequence continues at coordinate 12,634,162 of OX276397.1, forward strand.
ATGGATGTAAGAAGTTTATACATTGTGGGTAAACAGGTTAATGATCTATAATTTTTGGGGTCCGTGGTACTACCTGATTTGTAGAGTAGGTGGGTTATGCCTGTAGTCATAAAATCTGGGAGCGATCCTGATTCGAGTGATGACTGGAACTGTGATGCCAGACAGGCATGTGAGCTGTGGAGCCATTTTAGCCAGAAATTGTGCAGTCCGTCCGGTCCCGCTGATTTCCAGTTTGGCAACGAACGGACTGCACTGGCAACATCATTTTCAGTGATTACTATTGGCTCCATTGCTTGTATTGACTCACATGACTGCCTGACATCCCGCATCCATTCACCCTCTGTATGACTAACAGGCACCGACCAACTGCTGCGCCAGAATAAACTGGTGGCTTCAGCATTCGGCCGGCACATATTAGCCATATCTGAATTAGGTTGCTCCTATCTTCTATAAACCCACCTCTCATCTCTTTGGAACGAACGATTCAGAGTATATCTATCCACTCTATTCTTATAACGTCGTATACGGTTTGCCCACGCATAAACTTTCTGCTTCAGGAAGTCAATGCGCTGTCACTCGTAGTAAATATTCACGAGGACTAACATCAGTCCCTGAAAATTCACGAGTCACAAAGCGCATTACTCTCGAGCGTGTATTGCGTGTATCGGTTGATAAGTCAGTCACGCAAAAAAAGCTTAAAGCGTTGAAACAACCATGTTAGATTCGAGACTTCATAAGTAAACGTACCTTTTTTTTTTTTTTTTTTATCGTGCGGAAATCCCTTCGGATACCCCGCCGCCGGCCAGCGGGGGCGGTTATGTCGGGCTTGCACCGACTAAAACCGCACGCCGTCTCGGGTCTTCAGACGCCGGGGTGTAAGGTTACCCATAGAGCATATCCCTCGCACCTCGACTGACCCTGGGCCATCTCACCACAAACAGCATCGCTCATCCTGTCTCCTCTGAAAGCAGAGGAGTACGGAGAGCGATGTGTTCCCGCCACGTTGGGTATTGGCCGACGATCAATGCCAACCCTATGAAGGGGTGAAGGGGAAGCCATTGACCGCCGCCCAGGGTGTACCGGCCGCTCCGATTCCGTTCCCCCCGGACTGCAGCGGGATCGGAATCGGAGCGACACTCGAGGAGGTTACCCAACACACACCCCTCATAAGTAAACGTACCTAGAATTAACCGAATTTAATGTGGATGAAGTCGCGGGCAATAGCTAGTGCTACAATAAGAAGTAAGACTTTACATTTAGTTCCATGATACTTTTGTTAGTAAAATTTATTAATATTTGTAAAGGTTACTCAAATGTGTTAATTTTCTTAGTTTATTCATCGTGTTCTAAAAACATACTGCAATAAAATAAAAAACAAAAAACATACTTAGGTGTTTTAGTCACAATTAATTAATTATCTACCAAAAAAATAACCAGAAGAATGAAGGCCACCATTCTGTCTCATACCGGCTGATGATACTTACCGGGTATGGGTGCTTTGATGGGTTCCTGCACCGTATAGGTCAGGAACTGTAGGACCTGTACCTGGGATACAACACTTCATACACTGGTAGAGTGCCCAGCGTTGAAGGAGTGGCACCATGCCCAGTTAACCTCATACTACAGAACCTGGTGTTAGTCATAGTCAACAGCGAGAGAAATTGGAATGCCGCCACCCCCCTTTTTGCGAAGCAGTAATGCGCGTGAAAGAGGCCGACGAGATGAAGGCGGAAGGGAATTAAAAGCAAGTTGAATTCCTGAGACGAGCTCAGCCGAATACAAGGGATTTTCGATTTTGCGTTTTTTTTTTTTTTGCGATTTGAAGCGATTTTTCTTTATCTTGCAATGGTTCACCCCAGCACGAATCTATTACGAAAACAGCAACTCGATAGCTCATCTCCTTCATACCCAAAACCGTGACAGAAAATTGGCAACGACGACGTCGACGACGACAACTCGATAGCAATAGGGCTTTTCTAAAGAAAATCCCTAAACAAGTTGAATTCCTGAGACGAGATCAGCCGAATACAAGGGATTTTCGATTTTGCGATTATTTTTTTTGCGATTTTTGCGATTTTTTCTTTATCTTGCAATGGTTCAACCCAGCACGAATCTATTACCGAAATCAGCAACTCGATAGCTCATCTCCTTCATACCCAAAACCGTGACAGAAAATTGGCAACTACGACGTCGACGACGTCGACGACAACTCGATAGTAATAGGGCTTTTCTAAAGAAAATCCCTAAAAAGATACGATTGTATTAAAGATACTAATATGGTGATCTCTAGTTCAAAAACTCATGAGAAGCTTTTTCATGTAACTAATGAAATACAAGTCTTTTTAGCGTGGTCACAGTAATATATCAATGACCGCGGTAAAGTAAATTGTTGCTGAACCATATGGTTCGAGACGGAATAGTTGGCAGTTTATGGGAATAATAGAAACAGTTCCTTGTGAATACTCCTGCTGGTATAATCTCATTGGACAGCATTTCTATGGCTCATAGGCTCAGGTCAGTAACCTCTGGACTTGCAATGATGTGGATAGTTGCACTATTACTGTATTGAAAGCGTCTAATATATACGCTGAGTCTTATAGGCTTTTAGGTTATAAATAAAATAACCTAAAAGGTTTGAATACGGCACTTGAAAAAAAAACGTATTTGCTAGTCCGGTTCACAAATGATCCCACAGAGACATATAGCAAAGTTCATAATAAGGATATCAGCAAGGCGATTAAACATAATGTTTGATGGACGTCATATAGCTGCCCTAAGCAAACGAGACCTACCCTTTCAGGATATCATAGATATTATTATTGCTCCTTTTATTTTGCTGGGTAAGACGTCGTTTATATAATGTGTGCGCTTTGTCGTAATCGATATAGGTTTTTGCTATTAGGTTAATACTCTTTCCGTCGCTTTATGATGTGGAATAAGGACTTTGGCTAAATGGAAAGTTCAGAGTTCAATGTCATAACACGGATATCCGGCTTTTGTATAGTAATTCTTTTTAATAATGAAAGTAGTGTAGGACAAGTAAGTCGTGATGTCAGGGTTGCATATTTATGTCGCCGTAAGACAAAGCAGGTGACTTTACTCGCGATACTGGTGAACTGCAATGAGTTCGTCTATTACATTCACGGATGTTATTGAACTCCGCCTTAAATAGTTGGCCCTCTACGAAAATTCCACACTCATCTACTAAACCGTCAACGTGGCACTTTGTAACGAGGGTCCGGCATCCGTCAATTGGGAAAGTCACTTATGATATAAGGACTGTATTGCCTAGTGGCGATCTTTTTAAATAAAATCTGAAAAAAAAAGTAATAATATATTAAATAGTAATAATATTTATAAATTCAGTCCTAAGATAGACATCCAACAATGGACCATTAAAGCGGACTCTTATGGAAATGGGAAACAAAAACGTATTACGTAAATTTACTACACCTTTTCAATTTTGTTAAGTAGACTCGCAAATGTCCACGATTTGTAGGCAAAATAAAACTGTAGCTATAAAATGGGCTGAAACTTAGCTGCCATCTTGGTGAGAGATTAACAGCCATAATCAAGCAATTGGGCGAGGATTACAGCGATTTTTATGTCGCCATTGACGGCGGCACTCTGAGCACCTCATCAATCACCACGACAACGCGACGGTTGAAACTCGTGCAATAACAATGACGAGCATGGTTCAGAAGAAATTCCCTTAGAAAATGAGCACACGTAAGACGTTGCGTAATAAATGTAGATTTAATGCGTAAGCGATATCGACTTCCAATAAGACCATGCTTCAGACTCACATAATTATTCATCATTTAGACATTTACACGGTAGGTGAATTTTTCCTGGAGTAGGTATTCCAATATGTTCTTTTTATTTTTCCAATTTCAATATATTTTCTTCCACTCGACGCTAAGCTCCCGCTAAAATATAGTTAAACATGTACTTAGTGACTGACAGAAAACAATTGAATGTCGAGTACGCTGGAAGCTGTAAAAAATGTTAAATCCTATATTATTACTCGAGTGAGTAAAATATATTTCGTCTTTTTTTAATTTACCATTGGTCTACGATTACTTAAAGATAGCGAGGCAACATAATAAAATATAAGGCTTTTACTATATAAAAAGGCGTCCACAACAATAATTAAGGCTAATGGCGCCACATTTTTTAAAAGGTCATTGTGTGGAAAATTACTTTGAAGTTTGATCCCTAAAGTGAAAAACATGGTATTCAACTCTTAGTAATAATGAATACTAAGAAAGTGTTATAAATTATATAAAATACTTTGTTTGTATGGTTCCGTACCTTCGTTTTTTTGTGTGGCAATCCTCTAGGATATCCCCCCGCCGGCCAGTGGAGGCGGTTATGTCGGGCTTGAACCGACTAAAACCGGGAAAGACCCAACAATTATAGGATCACCTTGTTGTCCGTCTGTCTATCAAGACCTTTTTCTCAGGAATGCATAAAAGGTATCAAGTTTAAATTTATACCATTAACCAACCAAATTAAATATACCAACGACATAAAAGTGTGAAAAAATCAAACTTCTAACCTTTTTTTATGTCACTTAGGTGGCAGACAAGCATGCGGTCCACCTGATGGGAAACGGTTACCGACTTCTAATGCCCTTCTTGACGCACCCCATATTGTAGTCACTTGGGAAAGCTACATATATAGATACTTACAAATAGCTCAAAATTTATAGATCATCTAATATATTCGAGCTACCTTTCTCAGGTGGTCAGTTCATCTGGCTGGGGAATATCCCGTCCCACCTTTTGTTTAGTACCGATTCGAGGACTCTAATCTCGCTTGGGCTTACAAATACGGTTTGATTACGAATAGCGTAGGTTGATAATTAATTATACAAACACGAAATAGTCTCAAATGACCAAAAGAGTTCAATAATAATAAAATAAAATAATTAAACATAAACTCTAATTAAGCAACGCACCTTCATGTTTCATTCAGAAAACTTCAGTCATCAAATTATCACAAAAATTGAAATCTTACTTACATCCAAAAATGTAAGAAGAAATGAAATTTAGGGAAACATTTGCAGATTACAGAATTTTATCTCTCACAGACTTAAAACACTCCACAGATTTTCAAATAAACCAGCTTTAATTCCGACCGCTTAACGCGACCCATAAAAGAATCTCTGGTATCAAATCAAACGAGTTAGGTAAAAACGAATCAAGGAAATTACATTTTATAACGCTGAACCTGTTTTGCTCATTTATTTATATGAGGCTATTAAATTATTCTGGACTACGTAGAAGTTTAATCTGTTCTAACCTGGTAACTGATTTGATTTTTATTTGGAATATCTATCATAATAAAGTAACTTTAGTAACTAATTTATCGGAGTCTAGGTAGCTCAGGTGGTCAGAGCATTCCCCCTGTAAGGGATGGGTCGGGGATTCAAGTCGCGTCTTAGATGTTCTATTTTTCCGATTTAAATCTATAATTATCTTTTTTTTTTAATCATAATTGGACGAAGAATGGTTAACTACTGCTCTAACTGATTCACGATTAGTATAGGGCAGTAGTCCAACTGCTCTTTTCAACTATTTAGACTACGGGTCTACATCTCGGCGATGCCTAGGGTTAAGCCCGGCCCGGCCAAGAAACAGGTGTACTGGTGGTCAGCGGAGATCGCACAGCTGCGAGCAGCGTGCGTGACCGCTCGCCGCCAGTACACCAGGTTTCGCCGGAGGCGTCGCCGACCAGATGATGCGGCAGCCCGAGAGGCGGAGCTGTATGAGGCGTACAAGGGGGCCAAGAGGACCCTCCAGGAAGCCATAAAGCAGGCCAAACGGCGGGCCCGCGAAGAGCTGCTGGAGTCTCTGGAGCAGAATCCATGGGGGCGTCCTTACCTTGCGGTCAGGGGCAAAATCCGCCCAAGGGCGCCCCTACTGACCCAGAGCCTCCAGCCGGAGCGGCTGGAGGGGATACTGGGCTCCTTGTTCCCAGCGAGAGCGGAGGAGCATGTCCCTCCGCGTATGGCTCCGCCTCAGGCACCTGACGCCCATAATAGCGAGAGCGATGTGCCCGAAGTCAGGGAGAGTGAACTGGGGGTAGCAGTGCTCCGGCTTAAAGCCCGGAAATGCACTGCCCCCGGACCCGACGGCATTCCAGGCCGAGCATGGGTCCTGGCCCTGGAGGAACTAGGGCCTCGACTGGTGGCGCTCTTTAGCGCATGCCTCGAAAGGGGCCAGTTTCCAAAGGCTTGGAAGACGGGGAAACTGGTCCTTATCCGGAAGGCGGGGCGGCCGGCGGACCAGCCATCCGGTTACCGGCCGATCGTGTTGCTCGACGAGGTGTGCAAGCTCTTTGAGCGGATTATTGCAGAGCGCCTCGTCGAGCATCTCACGAACGTGGGGCCAGATCTGGCGGACAACCAGTTCGGTTTCCGCCGGGGGCGCTCCACCGTGGAAGCGATCATGCGCGTTAGGCGCCTGGCGGAGGAAGTAGTCTCGCGGGGTGGGGTGGTGGTGGCGGTGTCTCTCGACATCGCCAACGCCTTCAACACCCTACCCTGGAGCTGCGTTAGGGAGGCGCTCGCGTATCACGGAGTGCCTCCTTACCTCCGCCGCATTGTCGAGGCATACCTATCCGAGAGGGCCATAGTTTACCCGAGCTGGCTAGGGCCAGGGCGGCGAGAAGTGTCGTGCGGTGTTCCGCAGGGGTCGGTCCTAGGGCCACTCCTGTGGAACATCGGATACGACTGGGTGCTTCGCGGTACGTTGCTCGAGGGTGTCAGCATAGTGTGCTATGCTGACGACACCCTCGTTATGGCGCGGGGAGCAACGTACCGAAGCGCGGCACTGAAGGCCACGGCAGGGGTTGCTCAAGTCGTGGGTCGAATACGGCGGCTGGGACTCGAGGTGGCTCTCCACAAATCCGAGGCTATGTGTTTTCACGGGCCTCGGAGGGGGCCACCTGCGGGAACCAGCATAACCGTAGGGGGCGTAAGCATCGGCATCGAGCCCACGATGAAGTACCTTGGGCTCGTACTCGATAGCCGATGGGACTTCGGACTTCATCTCCGAAGTCTGGTCCCGAAACTGAGGGGGGCTGCGGCCCCGCTATCGCGGCTGATGCCCAACATTAAGGGACCCAACGCCCCCACTAGGAGACTGTACCTGGGGATCGTGCGAAGTATGGCCCTATACGGGGCCCCCGTATGGGCGGAGACTCTGGCGGCCCGCAACGTGGCTGTTCTTAACAGCCCGTTAAAGGCGATGGCCGTCAGAGTCATCAGGGGGTATCGCACGATCTCCGTCGAGGCGGCATGTCTCCTAGCTGGGACCCCTCCATGGGACCTGGAAGCGAGAGCCCTTGCGCTGCTGTACCAGTGGCGCAAGGAGGCGCTGGAGCGGGGCCATAGGCCGGAACCCCGAGAAATCAGGGCTCAGCGGTCCCTGCTCCGCCAGGAACTCATGGAGACATGGAGGGTGCGACTTGAGCACCCAAGGTGGGGGGAATCCACCATTGCGGCGGTGAGACCGATCATGAAGGAGTGGTTGGAGAGGGACCATGGGGACCTCTCCTACCGGATGTGCCAGATGGTTACCGGACACGGGTGTTTCGGTAAGTATCTGTGGCGCATCCACCGGGAGACAACGCCGCAGTGCCAGCACTGCGAGGATCCTGGCGAAGACACGGCGCTCCACACGTTGGTGGAGTGCCCTGCGTGGGCGAGTCAACGCCGGGATATCGTTGCGGTCCTGGGCGTGGACGTTCTCTCGTTGGAGACCATGGTGAGGGCCGTGGTCTCCGACGGGAGCAAGTGGCACGCCGCCGCCTCTTTCTGCGAGCAGGTAATGCGCGCGAAAGAGACGGCGGAGAGGGAGCGGGAAAGAACCCTGCCCCCCGAATTTCGCAGTCTGCGGCGAGGACGCCGCAGACTCATCTACGCCCAGGACTACCGACCTCCATGATCGGGGCCTGAGGACGGCAGTTGGCCGACTCGCCGTCCTTACAGAAGCAGGCCGTGGCGGAGGCGTGTCGAGTGTGCCCTACACACGCCTGCCAACTCACCGAAGCGGGATAAAACCCGACCCCACCAGGCGAGGCCGCGAAGGCGGCCAAAGTCCGCCGGCAACCCTGGGGTTATCCTTTCGAGGGCTTACCCGGGGTGCCCGGCAACGGACACTTGGGGAGGACACCGTGCGGTTTTAGTCGAGACACGACATAACCACCCCCGCTGGCCAGCGGGGGGGTATCCGAAGGGATTTCCGCACGTAAAAAAAAAAAAAAAAAAACGGGTCTACATCTGGGGTCGTAGTCCAAATATTTCTGAAGTTGGACTACCGCTCCTTCTCATAGTGTCATGGTCCAATAACTAAACTAAACTAATATTATATAAGTGTATAAAATATATATACACCAACTTAATATTCGTTATGAAATTCCTTCGCAGTATTTTAATTTCATTTGTATTAAATAAACATTTTTATTCTATTAACTTGTACGTTAGCTTACTCCAGTAAATAATATAATGTATGAACTCACCGTAAACAAGAACAAGCTGCCGTCATTTTTATAAGATAAAATCATAAAACGTGGAGTACACGAAGGGTATATAAAAATTCCCTAACAAAAATAATAATAGAAAGGTCGTGTGACATATATGGCCTCACACATCACAACCGCAACCTGTACAACAAAGCTTTAATTAAGATACTTATTACTTATATGTTATTTAGCTGACATACGCCGAAACAAAAGGAGCTTAGAAGACTTACTACTTCACGGTAAGGTTTTTTTCATTTAATCTCACCAAAATGCCGCTTTATGTCGCAGCACGATTGTAAATTTTTAGATATATAAAATATTTCAATAAAACGAATGTCTAAATAAAAAGGTGAGTGCTGTGCAAGTTTTATTTTTGTAGAAAAGTGTGAAGACTTTTTGGCAGTAGTCTATACTCTAGAGTTACCCAGATAGCTTTTTATAACAATACATTTTACAACATGATATCACAAATATAACTTGAGAAATAAAACTTAGTTATTTATTTACTAAGCAATATGGAGTAACTCTTGTCTTTTATTTCTTTAATAACAAAAACTGTGATGATATACCTACGTAATAAATCTTTTTTCCTTAGGTTTTTCTTTCGGAGAAGCAACGTTTTGTCCATTTCTTCCATTTGTTTTCATATGAGCGCCAATTCCAGCTACATTCAAAGCTTGCTTAATACCAGGGACCGCTCTCCTTCTCTTTCCTCTGTCCCTTCCTTTTCCGAGATTTCGTTTATTTTGAATTTTACGGGTGTGACCCCCAAATCCGGAAGTTTCCAGAGGAAAACCAGCCCCAGAGCCTGCGTCAATCAATCAGTCGAAGATATACCTCATTCACTGGAATAATACAACTTTATTCTATTCCAGTAAAAAAATAAAAAAATTGTATTTTACTTTAAAACATAGTTTTATGTGTTGATATTTTGATACTGCATTCTTTGATATTGTTCTAGTGAATAAATATTATTTTAGATCCGTGGGGGATTTTTTTAACGTGTGGAAACCTTAAAAAAAACTTTTTACTTGTATCAGAAACTCAAGATATTTCAATTCGTAATATTACTAAACCTATAGTTTTCGCAAGTAAAATAACTACCAATAATTAAATCGCTTGCAAATGTTCGAGTACTATACGATAATATTGTAAGTTCGAAAATCGAATTTATTTGAAGTGTTGCTAAGCATGCTTGAGGCCTACTAAACCATCAATATTAACATAAACGTGTCAACTATTTGCCAGATAAAACAGTCAACTGGAAGTTCTTGTTTGCACGATTAACGAAATAAACTCTTGTCTAGTTTGTATTCACAGTAGTCTACTCATTGTGTATTCGAAAGGCGGATGGAAATGAAATATGGACTATTCTCCATGAATTTTGAACACAAGGTGTGTCGGCAATACCCAAGTTGCTTGTTATCCGTGTTTTTACGAATGCGGTTTAGTAATTACTTGTATTGATTAATTAATTTCTTTCTTCTTTGTATTTCTTACATGAATTTGATCGAATACAAATATTATTTCAAATTTTGAATAAAGTCGGCTGAAAAGTAAGATAGCCTACTTTTATTCCAGGAGTAGGTTTATGCGGGCACTTAATCAGTATTGAATACGTGCAGGTGGAGCCATGTGGTTAAGTTAGACAGACCGATATTCTTAGAAATCCATGGATTCTTCGTGTGGGTGTCCCGGATCCATCGCGTTGCTGAGTTGGGAACTCGGGACAGTGCTTGGGACTTGCGACCCAAGGGTAGGTTTAAACCCCCCCTTTTGTTGATGTACATCAACACTCACCTTCACTACCCAAGTTCCCCTCCCTGCCTAACCAAATTTGATGCGGACCTACTAGTGCCGCTTTAGACATTTGTCCTAGTAATGAGCTTATTGTAGCTCTCGATGGGCCTAAATCTTTAAGTAGGTTATAGAGAGATTTTGCTGGTACAAATTAACCACGTAACCGTTTTTGGTTAATTCGTTTGTGAGATCATAGTATTTATTTTTCTTTATTGTGTGTTCCTTCGGTATAGTAACTCCCACAAGGACCACATATTTTATGGCTCATGAGTAAAGAAATATCTCAGGTCTAGATGACGAAACCCCAACATCCTCCGGACGGTCCAATCTGGGGCAGTATCTAAGATTGAATAAGGTTTATTCCTGGATTTTATGGATGAACCTTCTGACACAAAGTTGATATGACGTCTGTAAGTAGTCAATCCTTTTTGGGATCTAGCTACACTGCCAGGCTCATTGCTTCACGTATGATGATAAGCACCTTATCGTGGCGGCGTGAGTATTGGCCTCTATCGAGAAGCACCCTACATCCTACTAATATGTGCGTAGCCGTCCCTATTGCCTCGCCACAAGTATAACATTGTTTTTCTGTGGCCTTTGTAACGCTCCCCCCTTTACAGGTGTCCGAAAGCACTTGAACCGCCCACTGATGAGACGATGGACCTGAATGCAGCAACTGATTACAGTGCTGAAGGCACTGAGAGTATCCGTTACTATTATATCCTCCAAGTTTAGGAAGATACTATTAAAAGTTTGGCTTTATTGTGATCGTCTAAATATTTACAAGTATGGAACCCTTTATACGTTGTGTTTAAGCATTGTAGTAACTCATAGTCCTTTATTTGGTACATCGAGAATACTGATTTTAATCTAATTCCTATAACTATTATTCTATCTATTAATAAAGTTAAATAATGTTCCTATACAACTACATTGAATCCCTGAACCTAATATGATTTAAGATTTTGATTTTAGAAGCTACCTAGTCTCTATAGTGATAATTAGTGATATTTATAAAGTTCTGAATATTGAGTTCCTTCCTAAATGATCCTAGATATAGACATATTAAGTTTTGTGTACCTTTAAATGCAAGCTAGTTCAATTTCACAGTATGATATATAAGCATTTAGTTTAGGTTAGGTTAGGTTAGAAGTGAAGATATAACACACACAATATGGAGTTGTCTCACCATAACTGGACCTTTCGAAGGAAATGTATATAGTTTTCTTATATACAATTTGAGTTATTCAGACAGAGATAGTAAATATTGGTAGTCAAGTAAATAAAATGTGTGATTAAATACATATGTGGTTAATAATTAATTACCTTGAGATAACCTACATAGTAGATTATCTCAGAGTAGCCGGAAAAATGAAATGAAGCATCTGTTGATATGTGTAGACTGCTAGGATGGGGTAATTTTATAGGTAATAAGGAATCCTATGACCAGTTCCATTGCTGGAACCGGGGAGGCCGCATCCGCCAAAACCCCAGGCCCCCAACGAGCAACCAATCCTCTCCAAGCTGAAGGCATACTACTTTTAAGTTATGCACAACCTTGGTGCTTTACAAAATAAAAATAGTACCGAATTGGGAATGAGTGCCCATAGGTTAGATGCAAATATATCCAGTCTAACGAATGTATCGCTCGAATCATTGCTGTAGTGTATTCATACACAGGCAGTAATTGGGTAACCCCTTGGGCAGTTCATCTAGAACACGGCCAATGAGTTACTAGCGCTGATATGGGTACCAGCTGTAAACAGACATGGTAATATATATGGTAAGGTTTCGCGAGCTTGTGGCAACTGTCCACGTTTCAGGGTCAAGTGATACCGCGACCAAACGCTTTCAAGACACAATGCGAGCTATTGGCAACTGTCCACGTTTCAGGGTCAAGCGATACCGCGACCAAACGCTTTCAAGACACAAATATTTTCCCCACACCGATAAAGACATAATAATAAGTAGGTAGGTAAGTATGATAGCATGTATTGCGAGGGCTTAGCCCAGCATGACATATCACTTACAATGAAACGAACTCACATGCGTCAAACAGGATACATAGATCGAATTGGACATCGATCCTGTAAATAATTTGTTTTAAATGTCTGAATTCAATCAGGCACTCACAAGGACTGGATAAAGGCAAGGAATTGTCAAGAGTTAAATGAAACTGCTTTGTAAGACATAACAATCATTTACTCAAGTAATTACCGTACCTTTTGAGCTTCTCATCTTTACAATGAAAGTGAGGTCTGTATTTGATAGGAATAATAGTCCAGCAGATATCTGTATGTATACACAATACAACAGAAAGTGGACTGTCTGATCTTGTCCTATCACCAGTTGAGAAACCGTATGATACTACAAGATAAGCTCAGTAGGGTTGAGCTAGCTAAGGGGCATCAGTTCGTCAGTAAACCTCCCCTCAGACCGAACCAATATCAGCAATGAACTGAGTCAGGGTATGATTATGTTACCTTACTTGATTAAGCAAGGTTTCACAACACACATCGACAATCCATTACTAGCTATTGTTGCGTACAGTACTGTTGTCTCGGCAGACTAGGCAAGTAAAGGGACGCTACATTCCATCCACTAGAATAAACATTTAATTTGTCTAGCACATAGAATGCGATATCCAACGCTGAACGGGCTCTGCCCAATTGGGGTTCCCTATAATAAAACAACGGTCGAATACAGCCATCCTCTGGACTCATCCCAGACAGACTGTTGAATTTCAGTAGAACCATCGTAAAAAAATAAGATAGCTCAATTTCTCAAACATTTACCTCATTCCAAGCAAACTTAAGAACTTGGGAGGCTCTTAAGCGTGCCTAGGACTACATATTTCGTGTCCACAAGGGTATTGTGTAGTGTGCAGGCTGAGTATAATGATGAGTGTATAAAGTAATATTTTATAAGTTAGTTTAACAAGTCATATGACCCATTAATCACACTTTGAATATTAAATGCCATTACAGATACAGGCTAAGAATCTAAAATAGACATCCCAGGCTTATAGGAACTAGCCATCTAGATTTAGATAAGGTAGCATTAAAAGAAAATGTTAGTAGCAAATTGCTTACATATACGTTAACGGCAATAAAAATGTTCCCAGTCACCTCATTCCAGATAGAGAGCCTCGAGTACTCTAAACCCAGCATGAATCGACAGAGAACGCTATCATAGCATAGTCACAGTCTGATCCCTGACTTGACTTGGCCAAAGTCAACCCAGTTCACATACCACGACCACACCAGGTATATAAATCTTAGGTTTCAAAGGAAAATTTATATTCTATTTTATTTTTCTACCTCCAACCCACAAAAGTAAATTATCATGAATACAATTTATGAAACCTAAATACAGTTAACATTTTAAGAATAAGAACAGAAACTAAGATAACTCACCATCAGATTTAAACGCAGGCTACAAGGCTTTCTAAAATTCGGATAGAAATTACGATGGACTTTTCCCTAATTTACTTTCTCGGTTATAGATTCGCGGCGTTTCCTATCACTTTCCTATTATATCCTAAGCTGAGCAGCGACTGATCGAAGGCTGCTCGGGCAGAGCTTCCGCTTGCTTATAGTTCGCGACGAATTCTTGAAGACTCCTCCTGATATTCCCCGGTACGCTCCTTTTATTACCTCTTACTACCCCCCTTTCCTATAATCACGCCACTACACGTCATCTCTTCTGAGTTGCCATAAAACAATATGTTTCAAAGTCACTACTAACTATCGACTATTTGAAATTAATAACGGAAGCTATCAGCCTAAACAAATAAATTCACTTCAACTATTCCTACTCTTTAAATTGTCTTGTAACCAAATTAACATGAGATTATACCAAAATTATATTAAAAGTTAATAAAAGAAATCATTAAGTCTTGAATTGTCACCACGATGAAACAAATCACAAAAAGCAACATTGCTCCCGCTCGGGTTCGAACACACGACCCAAAATCTGCAACGTCTGAAGCCGTTCTGAACAGTAAGCCCCCATCCTCAGACCGCCAATGCAATCTCGATGGTTGGACCGTCACACCTTCCCCCACCTTACTAGGTTACTCTGGTCTGGGGGGGTCATCTGAAAGGCGTATGCAGAACTCTCCCATTGTCAACCATTCATTTTGGATTTCCAAATTCATCGCGTGCACTCGATATTTATCATTTTCGCCTTGGCTGTCTTACTCCCAACCCCACTCTGTTCGACTGGGGCCCTATCATAAATCGTTTATGGAATATGAGTCTAGATTCAAGCTCGGACGCGTTATTATCTTTCAGGAGTGCTCTGACTGTGTCATTTTGGGATTTACCTAAGAGTGTGGGCTTTGGTAACTCTAAGATGTTTAAAGAGCTCCTATGGTTTCTTTAATTTCATCGCAAAATTATTTTGATCCCTAAATAGAGCAGAGGGATCAGCAGATTGCGCTAATCCAAGCCACGATTTTAGTGATTTTATGACAGTTGCATCTATTTTCGCTAGTAAGGTTTTGCCGAAATCATATACCAGAAAAGGCCAAGTCAGACGTGATGTTAAGTAGTTATCATATATCCAAGCTTTTTTGATATTGTTCAGTGGTAGCTGATCTATCTTATGTAGGTCAATAGTGTATAATATAAAACGCAAATTTCCGAATTTTTCTTTATGTTCCTTCTTCCATTTTCTTCTTTTGAGATACGGAACCTTAAAATAAATAGCTTCGGAAGTGAATACTTAAATGAAAATAATTACAGATAATAATTATTGTTAAATAAATCAAAGTGTTAACCTAGTGAAAATTAACTCTGCATTTGATGAAACATCTTCTGCCTCACGATTTTGATGATAGATAAGCCAGTCAGCCCATGACTACAGTGCGTATAACCTGATCCAAACGTTATGCACTTCAAAAGTATAATATACACATACTTATAACATGACTCCTTAAATTCCCATAAATATAATTTTATAAATTACGAAATAGACTCGCGAAACAATAACATTGTTCCCAAATAAAATCAAATAATAAAATGTCGCACTACGTTCTTCGTAACATGTAACAGACAACTCTAACTCAATTTCCTGAATCTTCTTAATGTGAAATGTTCCAAATGGATACCATTGTTTTCTTCCACAAAAAGCATCAAATAAGTAACATAGCGAATACAAAACGAAGTATGGAGAGCACTCAGTATCGTAACAGTAAAGCGAGAATACGATATGTCTCCATCACATTTCCATACCTTGTTGAAATCGACGCGGGAATGGATACCTATTCTGCAGTGATGCGTAACGTTGGAAACACCTCTTTACCAAGCACGTTTTATTTTCTTTGAATTCATTTATGAAAGGCTAATGTATCAACGTGAAACGTGGAAGAAGTACGGCCTACGGAAGAATTGTATCCGACATAAAATTTACCGTGTCTTAGACTTTGAGGTCTACGGGTTCAGAAATTTATGAGTTCAATTAAAAAGGGAGTATATTTACTCGGTAGAAGCTTAAATACCATAGTCATCCATTTAACTATCGAGAGTATATGGGTACACCCACCACTTGATAGTGTACTGTAAAACCAACATTAATACAATTCAACACAGGCAATTTAGCTCAGTTGGATAAGTTAACAAAACCATTCTTACTAATGTTAAGAACATAAAACTCGTCCGTGACAAAACGGGCTTTTATTAATTTAATTTTAAAGTATTAGTTGTTGAATTTACTTATTAATTGTGACAAATATGATTAAACTATCGTAGAATTCCTCCGCATCGTATGCCTCCCGTGGTAACGTGCCCAGAAGACTGGCAGCATTACCACGTTGTATGGCATGACAAATTAACCTAATAAATTTAATGTTACGCTACAATACATCATAAGTAATGGTCTACATCTTGAACCGACTAAAACCGCACGCCGTATCGGGTCTACAGACGCCAGGGTGTAAGGTTACCCATAGAGAATATCCCTCGCACTCCAACTGACCCTGGGCCATTCGCAGTGTCCCCTCTGATAACAGCAGAGGGGTACCTGGAGCGACCCCAACCCCCACGGGCTTTGCAGGCCCGCCATGCCCCGACCCCCTCGTGCAATGGGGTCAGCTGGCCCTGAAAAGGGCCAGTTGGTCAGACTCTTGGCCGTTGACGTTGACGCCAGCTACTCCAGAGGAGCAATCAATGATGCGTCATTGCCCACGTTGCCCAGGGTGCACCAAACTTGGAGGTGATCCGACCAGTCGCATCCCTCCAACCAGTCGCACCCCTCGAGAGACATACCTACTGCTAAATGTTGATTTTTTCTACTTGTTGACCATGTTATATATTCTACATTTAGATAGGTTTGCTATCATGATCGTTTCGATACAAATTTGCGCGTGCCCACTGATTCATGCAGTAACGTCACTATTTTAATTAATCACCTATCTTATGACTTGCCAATCCAGTCAAAGTCCTTTTTGTAAAATTGCAAGTGCATTTAACTATTTACATATAAAATAGAACTGCGCGATCTTAGAATATTTTCTTCAAAGTAACTTTCGGCAAGAAAATTATCTGAAGCTACATTTCGTTCATAGAAATCTGCAGTTATTCCCCGACGTTCCACAAGTGGCAATTTACAAGATAGATGCCACAGCAAATGTTCTACTGCTTCTTTACTCTCACCGTACCATGAAAAAATTAAACGACGCGCACTAGTTAATTAAGCTAATTTTGCTTATTTAGCTATATGCTTCGGGGCCATCTCGAAACCGGAGATGGCCCAGGGTCAGTCGGGGTGCGAGGGATATGCTCTATGGGCAACCTAACACCCCGGCGTCTGTAGACCCGAGACGGCGTGCGGTTTTAGTCGGTTCAAGCCCGACATAACCGCTCCCGCTGGCCAGCGGGGGGGTATCCGAAGGGATTTCGGAACGAAAAAAAAAAACGTATATGCTTCGGGAGCTGGAAGTTTGAAAAAAAAGACCTTTTGAACTTTTAGGCATTATCAACCATAACCTTTCATAGTCTTCCAGCTTGATATTGTAGCTGAGTAAGATAGCCTCTCTCAAAGATCATCTAAGTCTTTTGAAGTTTTACCATCATTCTTGCAGTACTTTAACGAAAAAAAAGGCTACTTGTAATTGATCCTTTTAGATTTCACATATAAAATCCAAAAGATATTAAGCCATTAAGCTAATAATTTTGCAATATTACCCCAAAACAGAAACCTGGACACATGTAAGTTGACTTTATGGTTAGGATTAAGTCAAAGAAAGTAAAATAACCCTTATAAGATCAGAATTTCAACTTGATACCTCCCACACCTTTTTGAGAGAAAGGTATTGACAAACAGACGGCCAGGAAGACAGACGGAGAAAGAAGTAATCTTATAGTGGTCTCTATTTTGTATTAGTTACGTCAAACGAGCAAGAACCAGCCGAAGCGAATTCAAGATTAAAAAATATAAGGGACGATTACAGTTGAAAAAGTGCGTAGTGAAGTGAAGGAACTGTTAACAATAACACTTTAAACAAATTTTGTATTCACTGCAGCTTGTTTTGCCTCGTTATTCAAAACATTTTGCTATCATTATAACGTCGCAAATGTGCTGATTTCCCTCGCGTAATCTTTTCAAGTTTCTGCTTAATTATGAAAAAGATTTTTTCGTTGTGCGATTAAGGTTAAGAATTTTTGGCTAAGTCTAATAACCTTATCTTATGGTCAAAGGTAGGCAGTATTTTATACAACATGTCTATGAATTCGATATACTCCTTAATTACGTACCACTGCTGATTGTTTTAAATTATTTTTTGTATTGATTGAAATATGTAATCAGTATCAATTTTAATTAAATAAATTAATCATCACGAAAAAAGCTAGAATCACGTGTTTTGCACCAAAAGAAGACTGAATTTTTTAAATTCCATAAACCTTCGCACAGGACTGTGTATAAATTTATGTGTACTTGCAATTCTGTGCCGTCAGTACTGTGTATGTATAATAATACCTTGTTAAGGGTTGCACGTATGCCAATCAGATCGAGGACATTTTGAAGAAAGGCCAGGTCAGAAGTATTCGTAACCGGCGTGCTTGTAGGAAAACAATTATGAAAGTGGAAGAAGCGAAAGGCGTATCTCAGGATCGTAGCAAGTGGAAAGAAGTTGTCTATAAGGGTTGTCCTCTCATCCAACAGTAAACATTATACTATCAGATAGAGAACATTCCTATCCCTTAGTAGCAAGATATGACGTTGGCCTTTGAATTTCTACTTCTTTGCTGGAAACCATTGTTTGATCTTTCTTTTTAAAAGTCGTTCATTTACCATAAGCTATTTTTATTAGATTATCAAAGAGATGATTATTCATAATCATTGGATTAACATCTCCGAGACATCTCTCAGAAGATCAAAAATTTGCCATGAATCCTATTCAGGGATACAAAGTAGCTTATTTATTATCCCAGACATTAATCTATTCCTGTACCAAATTTCAGCCAGATTTGTTTAGTCGCTAGAGCCTGATTGAATAATAAACATCTAAACATCTCCACAAACTTTCATATTTATTATATTAGTAGGATAGTAGGTAGGAGGATAGGATATACATAACATAATGTATTGCAGTTCCTCACTTTTGGCTGATTTACGAAATACATGCTGCATTTTGGCGACTGAAATAAAGTGGCGTTTGCCCAATTTTCTTCATAATGATACTAAACATAGTTTAAAATGTAATCGGGGATTCTTTGTTTTATTACAATGTAAAGTAAATTTTAAACTCAGGAGTATGGGATTAGAAATTAAAGTTACAGATTAGGTATCATGCAGCCGCTTTTTGGGATCACATTTTAAGTGAAGCAAACATTTTATAAAAATATAAAAGAAGAAATTTTTCCTTAAACCAAACACTGACATACATAAATTAATGTTAATATCGCCCTGGTTTCGCCACTTTTTATGCTCATAATTTACATACATTATACTGTGATATCATAATTTAGTTAAAAGTATATAATAGGCTGTTCAGTATTTAGTGGAAATGAGATTGTAAATAAACTCTACGGTAGGAAGAAGCTGTACTACCCGTAGTTTTCAATATTTAAACATATTGGATTCTACGAAAGAGACATATACGAGGGCGGACCCATGCTTCACCTAGGTTCTCAACCTTGGTGAAGCATGGATACTATAAAGGGTCCCGTGCTCCAACTGATAGGACCTACTGTGAGATACAAGTTCAAAGGAGGAAAGGTAATTGACATGAAACCGACGACAAATATTGCGTCTTTTAAACCGCGTTTATGTTGAAAGAAAGAAGACAGTTCAACACATGTATTAATCACTCACAAAAAAGCACTTAGAATTAATATTTCGATATAGATTAGTACTAGCTGTTGCCCGCGACTCCACCTGCGTGGAGTTTCGATCCCGTTTCCGCTTCCCATGGGAACCTATTCCAGATTTTAATCTATCTCTGTACTAAATTTCAGCCAGATCCATTCAGCCATTCTGGCTTAATTGAGTAACAAACATCCATCCATCCATCCAAACTTTCACTTTCGTGATATTAGTGGGATTACTAAATCATATATACATTAAAGTGTAAAAATGAACACAATATACACGGTGTCGCTTGCGCAGCCCTTAGGTACAGTAGGTACACAATAATATACTAATTGACCTATAAGCATGGCAATAATAATAATGAACATTTATATTATTGTGTACTCTCCGATTATCTTATCTGACTGTGCATAAGGAGTGCGCTGGCAGTATAGCTGTAACAGCGATGGGGTGGCGTTTCGAACAATGCATTGTTGTTTGCGTTGCGCCAGCACGTCCAGGCTAGGCAAATATATAAAATGGGTTTCGTTTAATGCTGGCACTTGGTAATTTAAAATGTTTGAGCGCACATTTATGGGACATGTATGACACTAATGCGCTTCATGATTGCAGCAGCAAACATGTCAGACCAGGAGTAGTTAAATACATTTATGACATTCACCTAAAGATAATGGATGAATATCTGAGTTTCCATCTATGATGGGAAAAAAGTACATACAATAATATCACAATAAGAAAAAAACCGGTCAAGTGCGAGTCGGACTCGTGCACTGAGTGCACTCGTGCATAAAACTGAATTGAGGGGCGAACTTAAGGTTGCTGTAGAGGGATAGAGGGTTTTTCGTAATCGACACCTGCAAATATTATTGTAGGTATTTTTGACTGCGGTCTTAAACGCTTGCAATATCTGAGATCGTCTGATTTGTACTGGTAATGCATTCCACAAGCGAACAGCATATATGGTAATAGACTAGTCGAGGTAATTAGTGGCATTTTTAACCGTTAGTTTCCTGATGACCTTAAAGTTTTCGCATGCGTGTCGTGCAAGTACTCAAACCAGGATTAAACAGTATACTGTAGGTATAATAAAGATAAAAATAGATTTACGTAGCCCAAATATAAATCGGATACAGAAATTTTGGAATCGCTCTAATTTGTCTAGTTCTCGTTAATACCTGGATAGCAAGGATCTGCGTAGTATAGGATTGGTAGAAGAAGGTGATTTACTAGGACTATTAGGGCAACGTCAGGATCTCTAAGAAGAGAGATCCCCTTCTTAGAGATCCTGACGTTTCGAAATTTTCTTCCTACTGCCACTAAAATCTATATCTTGTCTAGACACAGTTCTTAAGTATAGTACAGTCAACGACAAAAGTTGATTAACACTGAAATATTTACAAACCTTTTTTACGTAGGTATAGTTATATATCAATAGTTAATTCCTCTCTCTGGAGCCCTAACCACCGGTAGCTTGGTCCCTGTACCCGATGCCGGTGGGCAACTTTTTTTTTTATTTATAAATATATTTGTTTTTTTTTGTAAATATAGAATGTATTTAAAAATATAATTTATATATATTTAAAGTGTAATAAAGGAAATAATAATGATAATTTATTGATTCAAGTGTTGTACATGTAACTCTTATCAGTTATTGTATAAGTAGTTTTATAATATAATCCCCAGAGGACAAAGTTAATATATTTAATTTAGTATACATACGTATTTATATTTAAGTTGTTTTTAAAAATAAGATGAGAAGTATTTTAAACTAATCAAATTATTTATTAATGATACTTATCACCACAATCGAAGTCAATGACCTGTTTTTACTATGATTATTGGTTCCACACTTCAAATTCTTAAATAATTTTACTACTTCACTTTGCATTATCTTCACTCTGTTTTATAAAGAAAGGAAAGAATGGATGTATTACATTTTCACCTTAGAACACACACAACACAAAAAAATAATAATTTTATGACATAATTTCACATATACCTACATACACTCCGTTAAAATTTACACACACTTCAGTCACACCACATAATGGGTGAATTATGCGTGAGAGGGTGAAAACTTGGAACGTAAGATGCGTAATGCGATTTTCACAAGCTTTGTCTCACACCCTTTATGGGCCCAATTCCCAGTTTCATTTTTCTCTAACGTTACGTTGTGTATGCGTTTACGCATGCGTTAATCTTTTTCTTGCATTGTCGCTCACATTACATGAATTTTGTCGGTGTCTTACGTGGTATTTTATTCAGAATAACTTAGTTGTTTTCTGTCACGCATAACATTATGCTACATTTGTTGCATTAGCGACTATTTTATATAAACTCTGAAGTGTTAGCGACTTATGATGGTAATAAATCAAATAGTTAAACACATTACCGCGTAATGTGTTTAACTATAGCCTAGTGGTATGGGTAAAGGACTGCTGAGATGAGGTCTCGGGTTCGATCCCAGGTATTACCATGGCACACACCAATGACATTTCGATGCTTTTCGAAGTTATGTGTGTATTTATCACAGGTTTATAAGTGCCCGGTTAATGGCAATAGGCTCGCCACCTATTACATTGGGACCTAAAACATAAACTGGTGAAATGTGGGTGCTAGCACCTCTGCCTACCCCTTCGGGGATATAGGCGTGAGTTTATGTTATGTTAAACACATTAAGTTGTAAATAGATGTATATAAATTGGGTGTCTAAGGCCCTACCATTACCTTTGGGGCCCACCGTCACCTGTTAGTCGGTGCACATACTAAACAACAAACTTCCTCTCCTGAGAGGTGGTAGACGTTCCTGGAAAAGGCGACATGGGGTCTGTATATTGTTTTGGATTGGAAATCAAAAACAATATATGAACTGCGGGATCCTAGGTGCCAACTATGGATGGAACAGGGAAATCGCTATGAGAATGATGACATATATATATAAAAACATAACATAACTTCACGCCTGTATCCCCGAAGGGGTAGGCAGAGGCGTATTACACACCCACGATTCGCCAGTTATGTTAAGGTCCCAATGTAGTAGGGGGCGAGCCTATTGCCATCTACCGGGCACAATATTAAGCGAGCGATAATTACCATTTATTAATGCACACATAACTACGAAAAGTCAGAGGTGTGTGCCTGGGGCGACTGGGGATCGAACTCGAGACCTCGTCTCAGCAGTCCGTTACGTACGCCACTGGGCTATAGCCCCTATATATATATATATATATATATATATATATATATATATATATATATATATATATATATATATATATATATATACCTATATATGACTGCTAAGTCAGAGGTCGCGGGTTCGATTCCCGCTCAGTGCAAATATGTGTATTTGCATTGGTCTGGATATTTCTATGTATAAATGGTATTTATTTACAAAAAAAAAAGTATTTAAGTATGTTTATCCGCATTCTAGAACCCATAATGACAAGCTCTGCTTAGTTTGTCTAGATGGCGTTGAGTAATTTGTCCTACAATATTTATTTATTATTTATTGCCCGCGGCTCCGCCCGTGTGGAATTCTGATATCATTCCCGCTACTCATGGGAACCTATTACAGGGATAAAAAGTAGCCTATATGTTATTACAGACTATAATCTATCCATGTACCAATTTCAGCCAAATTCGTTTAGCCGTTTTTGTGTGAAAGAGTAACAAACATCCATACATCCTTACAGACTTTGGCGTTATTAATATTAGTAGGATTTCCAGCATTTTTCTGTCTTCATAAATAAAATAATAAAAAACAAACCTGTTAAATACTCATAAATAAGGTAATAAGGTGGTTAAAACTATAATAAGCAATCATAAAATAAACGACCACCATTATAATCATCCTTAAACATAATATCATAATTAATTGTATTAAAACTCATCTCCACTAATTAATTATTTAAAAATTAAAAGATATTCACGATAGGGAGTTTTGGCATAATAGTTATATGAAATTGAAATGTAGATTTTCATGTACCGTCAAAATAAATATTATAACAATAGATTTAATTCGGAAAAGGTCAACAACAAGGACGGCACTTGAACCCGCTACATTTAGTTACCACTACATAGAATTTATGTGGTGACGTAATCCGAAGCGCCTCGGAAAGCCCTCGGAATCTGCCCATCGGAAGGCCTCCCGCAAGGTGGACAAACGACCTGGTAAAGAGCGCTGGGACTCGGTGAATGCAGGCCGCTACAGAGCGGTAGAAATGAAAGTCAATGCGGGAGGCCTATGTTCATCAGTGGACTTCCTACGGCTGATATGATGATGTTGTTGATGAATCTAAAAACACCATTTAAAATTATTCTAATATTATTATTTGTTTCGGTAGTTCGCAAAAAATACGGTAGATGGCTCCAGCGTCGCCCCAAGATGTGTAATATATCGGAGAGTTTCGAATATCTAAGACGTGTCCATGTAGCTCAGTTGGTCAGAGTATTCCCTCTATTAGGAACTGGTATCGGGTTCTAATCCCGTCCTGGATGTTCGCTTTTACCGCAATAAATCTAAAGGAAAAGTTGGCATACTAACTGCTTCAAAATTTAATTGATATATAATAATAATTGTAAAATATATAAAAGAATAAATGAAAATAATCAGTAAGGTCATAATTAATCAAGAAACAGAAACAACTCATATTTTTATCATTTGCATTTTGTTTACACAGAAATAATTAAGTAAAAACACTAATCAGAGGTAGCAAACAACTTCACAGCTTACCTGTTAGTAAGCGACTAAGCATAGAGCTACATAGAGTGGTACTTGCCTAATCTAACCCGGATGGCTCATGCTGGGAAAATTATAGCTGTATCTCTACAACAACAAAAACTAAAGTGTCCTATATTTTTATCAGTAATTCTGTAAAAAATATTCATCCGGCAACTATCGATAGAAGAGAGATAGAAAACACTTTATTTGTACACCATTTACAATACAGACACAAGTAGCACATTAACTATTATTAAAAGGTTATTGTAATGTACAAAGGGCGGCCTTATCGCTAGACGCGATTTCTTCCAGGCAACCTTAGGACGGAATGGAATATTTTCACAAACAGGGTGGTAATAGTTGGTGTAACATAAAGGAGGTAGCAAACAATATTTCAATTAAAAACATATAGAATATTATATGAACCTACTTTTAATGATTTGATGACTGAACTTTTGATGATACTTTGTATATGAATTGGAATTATTTCAAACGACATAAGCCAGATAAAATAAAAAAGCTTCATTTAGTACTTTCACTGGCAACGGATAATATAAGTAGTACATTTAGTTCTCAGATAGAATAATAGAAGTGACTAAAAGTGGTATAATAGCAAACGAAATAAATTCAGTTGTTCGAGAAAAGTATTATGAGAACATATTTTGTCACGGGTAGCCAAATGTAGATCGTTTGCTACAAAGACTGGTGGTTATTATGAAAATAAAATACACAAAAAACCGGCCATGTGCAAGTCGAACTACGCACGAAGGGTTCCGTACCCTTATCTATACTAGGTCTGCAAGGCGAATCGCTGCTTGCAATGTTGAGCTGAGTGAGACATCGTGATTCTTGTCCAATAGATTTGACCGCGATTGCGGAATCAGATTTTGAAAATTTTGAACAGTGATCATTCCTCCGTGGCAAGTCCGATTTTGAAAATTCTTTTTGAAAGTCACAACTCTGGACATGCTTTCTAAGCGTGTAAAGTTTGGTTACAGTGTCTCGAGCGGTTATTATGTAATTCCATCTGGAATTTTTTTAACGGTGATCATTCCTCTGTGGTAGCATTAATTTTTTCAAAATATATCCATAAACCTTCCTCTGATTGACCTCTTTAATCATGCCAAATTTGGTTCTGGTTGGATTAGTAGTTTAGGAGAAGACCTGTGACAAAGAAAATCCTGAAGTCTGGTATGAGGAGCTTTCGCTCGATTTCGTCTCACTCAGCTCAAAAAACGGTAAAAAATCATATTTGCTGTATGCGAGCTGAGCCACCTTAAATATTTGATTTATTTAAATTTCATTATTTAGATAAAACAAATATTTATTATAAATATTTATTTTAATATTTATTTTAGACGAAGTGCATTATAACTAAATATTCTGTGAATATTTCAAGCGGCTACCTGTTACCGTTATCAATATCGAGCAAAAAAACACGGTTTTTGTATGGGATCCCCCTTAAATATTCATTTGTTATTATAGCAGAAAGAGAAATGCATAATCCTTGAAAGTTTCAACTTTCTAACAATAGACTCATAGTTCATGAGATACAGCTTGGTGACGGACGGACGCACAGCTGAGTCTTAGTAATAAGGTCCCGTTTTACCCTTTTACCCAATGATGCTCGCGAAAGAGATGGCGGAGCGCGCCCGGGAGAGGTTCAGAACCCTCCCGGCCCGCCGAGCCCGCAACATGCTCGCCTCGCGTCGCAGGCGACTCAGGCGCCGGAGGTCGCTTAACGACCTCCGTCCTCCATGAGCGCAGGCCTGGGGGTGGCAGGTGAGGCCGCCTGTCACCCCAGCAGAAGCAGGCCGGGACGGTGGGGCGACTAGCGCCCCTCCCCCAAACCGGGGCAAGACGGGGACACCGTGGTTCCCAAACCCGAGGGGGCCATCTCGAAACCGGAGATGGCCCAGGGTCAGTCGGGGTGCGAGGGATATGCTCTATGGGCAACCTTACACCCCGGCGTCTGCAGACCCGAGACGGCGTGCGGTTTTAGTCGGTTCAAGCCCGACATAACCGCCACCGCTGGCCGGCGGGGGGGTATCCGAGGGGATTTCCGCACGAAAAAAAAAAAAGGGTACGGAACCCTAAAAATGACTATGGAATCTTAATATTTAGTTTCATAATATACAGCTTAAATTACCCTACCAAGCTAATTTACATTTAACAACAATCACAAAAAGAACAAGGTTTTTTATGTGAATAAAATGGAGAACACAATTGTATACTTAATTAAATTTTAATATGGGCTTCATAAAGTTTTGTTTGCAAGAGAGAATATCAAATTTACAACTTACATGGTTTTAGAAAACACAATGCCATCAAACAAGTAGCAAAGAGTGTGTTGCGTGGAAATTTTAAATTCAGATTCAACATTGAAACAATGGAAACGGTCTTGGTAAAGCGGTTAGTTCTTTTCATACGCTGCCAGATCACTTAAATAAGTTGGGCCACATTTTTGTAAAAACATAATATACTTTCACGTGTACAGCGCTTTTCAATTGCGAGCCTGAAGAGTATCTTGTATTATACACTACTACTCCCACTAATATAATAAATGTGAAAGTTTGGATGGATGGATGAATGTTTGTTACTCTTTCACGCAAAAACGGCTGAATGAATCTGGTTGAAATTTTTTACAGGGATAGATTATTGTCTGGAATAACACACTAGTAATAAGTAATCAGTTTATTTCGTAAACATTGGTAGTATATAGGTGTTACATTAAAAAAATAGGCTTTTATTGCTCCGTCTACAGGCATACGAAAAATAAATTTAAAAGGCCATATTTTTGAACGAAATTGAAGAATAATAAATAATAAACAAAATCAAATAAAGTATGTCAAGTTGTCAGATGTCAGTTAATATTGGCGTGTAAAAAAATTGAATTAAAATGCAAATTTAATGTCAAATATTAAAAACACAAAATAAATTTGTAGATGGTAAAGTCAAAAGTTCAAACTCAAAGGGAGTAATACATTAGCTACTTTTTATCCCTAGAATAGGTTCTCACGGGCAGCGGGAACGGGTACAGAACTCCACGTGGGTGAAGCCGCGGGCAAAAGCTATTACTGTATATTTTCAAGGAAATAGCCAAGGAAATTTCTTTTACAATTCTAGTATGTATGTATGTATGTAGGTTTATGTGTAGATTTCCCTGCAGCCTGTAGATTTACCTGTTTATAAAGTGTGACAACTTTCTAGTTTACCCCTCGTTTCTTTTGTTCCATACAAGAGTGAATGTGCGTCTTGGGAATACTCTAGAGCGAGATGTACTTTAAAATTTGTTCTCACCGACTTACTTAGAAATAGAAACATGATGTTTATTTATTCAGCTTGTGATTATGTGGTTCTTTCTTACAATATTGATTTGATCAGTCATAAGCTTCTGATAGGTAGTTCTCTAACGGCATCTAAAATATCGGTACTCTCGGCTACATTATTCCTGCTGGACATAAGCGACCTGCTCAAACCCGGTACTTTTGGGTACGCAGACGACAGCACAGTAGTCGATAGTTACGAGTCCAACCCCCGAGCCAGCGTGGGACAGATCCAGTCTCTCCGAGAGGCTATGGTTGAGCGTTTGAATTGTCCTTGAAAGCGGTCTCCGATTGGGGTGATGCTAACTTGGTCAAATTCAACGCTACTAAGACCCAGGCGTGTCTTTTTTCCGCCAAGCGAAGTCAATTTCAGCCAAACCCCACATTCCGAAATGCATCTCATGCCTCGAGCTTCTTGGCGTTACTTTAACATCCACCCTTAATTTTGGGTCTAACATTGAGGCTAAAGCTCAAGTGGCTGCTAAAAAGTTGGGCATTCTGTCGAAGGTGCGACAGTACTTCACACCGGAACAGTTGCTCAACCTGTACCAAGCGCAGGTTCGATCCTGTATGGAGTACTGCTCGTATCTGTGTGATGGCTCAGCTAAATACCATCTAGAAGCGCTACAGACAATAGAGAGACGGGCCAAGAGGTTCATTAACAACGATGCACTCGTCGAGAAAAGGCTTCAGAGCCTTGAACATCGACGCAAAGTTGCAGGCCTATCGGTCTTTTATCGGATGCATTTCGGAGAGCGTGCGCTGGAATTGCACAACTTGATACCTCCAAGCCCTTTCCACCAACGAACGACCAGACGCACAGCGACGCGCCACCGCTACATGGTGGATATTCGACTCATACGCACTAAACGTTTCGGCGACTCATTTATTATGTATTATGTAATATATTATTTATTAATTTTGTTATTATGTAAAAAAATAATATATCTATTCAATTCTTAATGTGAGATTTGATACTACGAAGCGATCACAGTTCCACAAAGCTCGAGTTAAATTAATACTTCAATAACGAAACCCCAAAATTGTTTCCTTTTGTACGGGACACCGGATATATAAATAAAACCAGGTACGTTTAAAATTTCATTAAAATGTTTTTTTACCATTAGGTTTTTTTTTTCAAATTTTTTCATTGTTCAATTTTTACCTTGGACAACCAAGGTACCCTTTATTACTCAAGCTACCAACGAGAGAAGAATTATTAATTTAAAGCGTGCCCAGCAGTGCACTGCAATAGACTAATAAATACATGATAGTGATGTATTAATAGATGGGCGATATAATTTTATATTCTGTTACTGTAATATGTTTGTTAACGCCTTATGTCTGAATCACCTACACATACACTTACAAAAACTATAGGAAGAAATACTTGAGAAACACAAGTTCGTCAGCAGTTTACTGTCTCCCAAAGCGGGTCTGTCTCCCCCCTCCTCCGACAGGCGCAGTCTATCAGAGGGGATTAGCAAACTGTCGCGTACCCTAACCTGTAAAACTTTCAAGCCGGCACGCTGCTAGAACCTCTGATATAACGGATCAAGTGGTCGTTAAATGGTTTCGGTATCTGAAATTTTTTGTTCTTTTTATTTATT
Source organism: Cybosia mesomella (assembly GCA_946251805.1). NCBI lineage: Eukaryota > Metazoa > Arthropoda > Insecta > Lepidoptera > Erebidae > Cybosia > Cybosia mesomella. The sequence goes on from OX276397.1 coordinate 12,663,468, forward strand.
AACTTCATTTACAAACCCATAAAATTAAAGACTAATGTACAGTCAACGACAAAAGTGGATTACAAACGTTGTTTACATTGGAATACATTAACCTAATAATAATATAGAATAGAATATATGTATAAGGTGTCACAAAATTAGGTCTCTGAATTTGGTGAGATGACTTCGTATCGACAAAATATGTATTTGAAACAAAATAAAAAAATATCGGGTAAAATTAAAAAAAATTTAATAAGAATATAAAAATGAAAATAAAAACACCACCAGCGACCAGCATCACGTGACGCGACGAGCCCTTGACGCACGTGGTAGGCGAGTCCTTCTCCTCGCAGTATTCTCCAAGCGGATGTGTGGGAAATACCTAAATCGCGACTAGCGTCACGTGTGCTCGTCGTGTCACGTGACGCTGGTCGCTGGTGGTGTTTTTTTTGTAATTTTTTTTTTTTTTTTTTTACCCGATATTTTTTTTTGTTTCAAATACATATTTTGTCGATACCAAGTCATCTCACCACATTCAGAGACCTAATTTTGTGACACCTTATATATATATATATATATATATATATATTCGTTTTAGAGCTAGGGTGATTAATAAACTAGAATTTGTTTAGCCACTTTTTTCGTTGACTGTACAAGTATTTCAATTTATTCTTGTCATTATAACGAGTATTGCCCGTGGTCCTGGGTAACCAGGTGAACTACGCAGGTGAACCACGGGCAATACATGGTATAAAGACTAGTTCAAATATAGTTACGTTTTAACTAGTTTGGGAAGTTTACCACATTGGATGTATTGGCACTATCTCTCATTAATCAAGTGACAGGCGTCATACATCTAATTCAAACTGCGTCTATGAGAATCCATGGTAAAACCACGTCTACTGTTCTGATCATTTCAGAGACGGTAAACCCACTCCGCAGTGGTTTCTGTACTAAGCCCGAAAATCGACCTCACTTATCCCCAAATAATATTAGTCATAAGCTGTAACACGCATCATTTAGATCAAGATTTGTCGCTACTTCCTACCAGTCAACCCAGAGGCTTATCAGCAAGTCCCTCGAGTCACGTCTAATCATAAAATTGAACATTGTGTTGAAATTCATAATTAAAATGAACCTCTGTGTAATTATCGTCTTAACGCTGACCTGACCTACTAATCGATGCACATCATGTGTAGATAGTACATATTATTTAAGTTAGACTACACAGCACTGCTATAGCCTATATAGGTACACATTTATTACTCCATTAATTAGTGAAGGTAGCGTAGCGCTATCGTTTACCGTAATAAAATTACCGTATCAGTTTCTAATTAATTTTGTTTAGTATGTTTTGTAAAGCTTGAAATTAAATGGATAGATTACAGGTAATGTAATCTATCCATTTAATTTCAAGCTTTACAAATGGTTCACCTGCGTAGTTCACCTGGGTAAGACCACGGGTAATACTCGTTATAATCACAAGAATAAATTGAAATACTTGTACAGTCAACGAAAAAAGTGGCTAAACAAATTCTAGTTTATTAATCACCCTAGTTTTAAAACGATTCGTAAAATAATAAACAAAACATGACATATGCTAACGTTGTCCTCTGGGGATTATTAAACTACATATTATATATATTTTATTCCATATTATTATTAGGTTCTTGTATTCCAATGTAAAAAACGTTTGTAAATATTTAAGGGTTAATCCACTTTTGTCCATGGCTTTGTCAATGAAGTTAATGAATAAAAAGAACAAAAAACTTCAGATACCAAAACCATTTAACGACCACTTGATCCGTTATATCAGAGGTTCTAGGATAGGACGTCGTTATACCAATGGCGCAAGGAGGCGCTGAAGCGGGGCCATAGGCCGGAGCCCCGAGAAATCAGGGCTCAGCGGTCCTAGCTCCACCGGGAACTCATGGAGACTTAAGCACCCAAGGTGGGGGGAATTCACCATTGAGACCGATCATGAAAGAGTGGTTGGAGAGGGACCATGGGGACCTCTCCTACCGGATGTGCCAGATGGTTACCGGACACGGGTGTTTCGGTAAGTATCTGTTGCGCATCCACCGGGAGACAACGCCGCAGTGCCAGCACTGCGAGGATCCTGGCGATGACACGGCGCTCCACACGTTGGTGGAGTGCCCTGCGTGGGCGAGTAAACGCCGGGATCTCGTTGCGGTCCTGGGCGTGGACGTTCTCTCGTTGGAGACCATGGTGAGGGCCGTGGTCTCCGACGGGAGCAAGTGGCACGCCGCCGCCTCTTTCTGCGAGCAGGTAATGCGCGCGAAAGAGACGGCGGAGAGGGAGCGGGAGAGAACCCTGCCCCCCGAGTTTCGCAGTCTGCGGCGAGGATGCCGCAGACTCATCTACGCCCGGGACTACCGACCTCCATGATCGGGGCCTGAGGACGGCAGTTGGCCGACTCGCCGTCCTTACAGAAGCAGGCCGTGGCGGAGGCGTGTCGTGTGTGCCCTACACACGCCTGCCAACTCACCGAAGCGGGATAAAACCCGACCCCACCAGGCGAGGCCGCGGTGGCAGCCAAAGTCCGCCGGCAACCCTGGGGTTATCCTTTCGAGGGCTTACCCGGGGTGCCCGGCAACGGACAATTAGGAAGGACACGGTGCGATTTTAGTCGAGACACGACATAACCACCCCCGCTGGCCGGCGGGGGGGTATCCGAAGGGATTTCCGCACGTTAAAAAAAAAAGAGGTTCTAGGAGCGTGCCGGGTTGAAAGTTTTACAGGTTAGGGTACGCGACAGTTTGCTAATCCACTCTGATAGACTGCGCCTGTCAGAGGAGGGGGGAGACATACCCGCTTTGGGAGACAGTAAACTGCTGACGAACTTGTGTTTCTCAAGTATTTCTTCCTGTAGTCTTTGTAAGTGTATGTGTTGGTGATTCAGACATAAGGCGTTAACAAACATATTACAGTAACAGAATATAAAATTATATGGCCCATCTATTAATACATCACTATCATGTATTTATTTACATCGGTGAAATACATTTCAAATTAGTGACAAATAGTTTCCTGCCGTTGAATAAAATAAACAATGAGAACATAACAACATGTTCTATTATGCTTAACCTACTATTTGTTTGGTTTAGTTATAGTGGTGTATTTAGTAACTATATCATATAATTATATTAGATCGGGTTACGGTGTATGGATCTATAACTAATCAAAATATATATAAATAAGCAAAATAATCAAGAATTTCCTTTTCCATCGTTTGCCATAGAAATAAATAGAAGAGAAACAAATAAATTTAATTATTATACAAAGATAATAAAATATTAATGAAATACTAATAGTATGCTTCATAAATTGTTTATAGTACTATTTAATATTCTGGCTACATTCTGACTTATATTTCAGTTAAGTTAAATTCTCTTCTGGCCTATAATTTTCGAATAAGTTGGTATCACCTTGTAGTCTAAGATGTATTGTATGAGCTTTAATCTAATCATAGATTTAATGTCAGTCAATAATTGCTTTTCATTGGAGTTGTTTCAACCGATTGCTTTATAAGACCCTTTGGGAGTTTAAAATGAATTATTAGCTATTACGATCGAAACCCTCTTGTTCTATGCATGTAGGGTCTGAATAAAGTATGATCGAATAAAAGAGCCGGTAAAGTGCGAGACGAATGAAAAAGAAAAAAAAACAAACTTAATATTGCTTTCGGCAAACTAGGGTAAAAAAATTATCTCACAGCAAACTAAAGTGAGCATGTGCCCATAATATATCTGCCGAGGGCCCGATCCTAGAGAGGTGACCTAAATCTTGCTATAGTTAATACGCATCGAACTGTAAGATGAATTTAGACGATGAACATAAAAAATCTGAAGTTATATAGATACATACTTTATTATCCACTAGTAGGACTATTACGGACAGCAAAGCCTTATTAGGTGGATTTCGATGAAATCGATCTACCTATTGGTTTCTTGACTACTGTCGAATTTAAAAAAAAAAATCTTCATAGGAGGTCTAGTTATGACCCCCTGAGTCCGAAATGACCACTGGTCAAAAAGTTTATACATATATATATATATGTATGTATGGTTCCACTTCCCAAAATTTGCGGTACTCTCACGGTCGCATTTTTGCCCCGATCGCTTTCAAACTGCGGTCAAAAATTGCTTGGGTGTAAACTTAGTTTAAGGAATCCGGCCTAAGGGGACGGTACGGCCTCACTTTTTGTGAAATCAGTTTTTTCTCAAAATTTCACGTTCCGTGAAAGATATTCGAACCGTTCTAATTTTATCCCATAGTATACATGAATACCAATAACTTTCAAATATAAACCTATAAGATTAAAACTTTAACTAAAAGTGGAGGGGGGGGGGGGAACCAAAATTTTTCGGGAAAAAAATCATAACTTCTAACCGGTGAACATTCTTGATGTCAGAAACATTTTTAATCGATAGGCCATTTTTAAGTCTAAAATAAATGTCTGAAAAGTTTTTCGCTAAAAGTTACCGTTTTCGAGAAAAAATAATTAAACTGTTTAAAGTAGTTCTCTAAATAAAATAATATTAATTGCTTCACCAAATCTACCTGTGCGTTCCCCCTGCGGGAACGGACTTTTTTTTTTAATTTTTTTTTTACGTGGGGAAATCCCTTCGAATACCCCCCCCGCCGGTCAGCGGGAGTGGTTATGTCGTGTCTCGACTAAAACCGCAAAGGCCTAATGAAATTCTATCGTAATTTATATGACACTTATAAATACTTGTATAGTCAAACATATTTACACAAATAATATTGTGTTTATTATATTATAGAGCTGTACGATATATAATATTGAGCAGCATTCATAACTATGAATACGGCATCTGAATAATACGGGGAGGTCCTCGCATTCAGGGTAACAATGAAAGAGTAATATTTTTTTCGATTTATATAAGTGTATTGGAAAGTTATGCAATGGTGTGGTGTACAAGTATGTATTATGAAAATGGAAGTTTCTTGGAAAGGAACTCGCACCGAGTTCACTGAATAGAAGAAAAAATAAGAAATTTTATAGCTGATGGTTTATAGGTAGTAATTCCCAAAATGGATTTACTGAAACGGACGAACATTTTTACTATAGTAGAGTGGTTGGGATTTATGATATGAACTAAAAATAGAGTGTGCATGTGGTACACGACTGGAATTTAGTCCTTAATTGATTTGACTTTTGTAACTTTGCTAACTATTGTTACTTTAATGACAGTGTAAATTTTTATTTTTTTATTTACAAAATATCAGACATGTATAATTACACAATTGGCAAACTTTACAACACGAGGGTTTTATACGATAAATAACTTTGGCATAGCGGTAGTGCGTTCGACTGCTAAGTCAGAGGTCGCAGATTCGATTCCCGCTTAGTGCAAATATGTATATTTGCATCGGTCTGGGTGTTTCTATGTATAATAATTATTTATTTACAAAAAAGAAGTATTAAGGCGTGTATTCACATTCTAGAACCCATATGACAAGCTCTGCTTAGTTTGGGTCTAGGTGGCGTTGTGTAATTTATCGTAGAATATTTTTATTTATTTATTTATTAACTATTATTATTTATTGGTAACTTTGACCAAATATACATAAACACGAATGATTACATCGTCATAATCAATAATATAATAAGAACAGTGAAGGTTTCTTCTTTTTATAAAAATGAAAAGAACCTTAAATTTAATCCAGACAAACCTTTTATTATTATAAAAAGCAAAATCACGCTAAGAGAAACATCATAATATATCACTTAGTCGTAGATTTGTCTCCTTGCGATTAGTGACAGTGAATAGTTTACTGATATTCGTCAGTGCCAGTTGCCCTAAAGCACGAGCTGCCCCACATGAATTGTGCCCTATTACAATTCATGTGGGGCAGCTCGTGCTTTAGGGCAAACAAATATATTGATCAGATTTTTTTGTCATACTGGATATTATTTTTAAAACGGCTTTTACAATTACAATTTTGTGCATGTGTGCATACTACTCGTAAATACAGGACAATGTGTCAATTTTAACAACTGAGAAGGAAATAACCTGACAGAATGATTACCTAAAATGATGTCTCCTGCAATATTTCTTATTTATTTTTTAAACTGCAAATAAAGGGGTGGTAATTATACGCACGTAATACATGCTTATAAGGCTGCATAATATAATATATTCGGAAAGTTTTGACTATAGAGACAGTGGTCATCTTTGTATAACTCATTTTATTTTTTGCTTTAAGCTAACAGTTCCACGGCGTCTCATTTCCGTTTTCCGGCAGAGCTGTCTGCAGCGCCTTCTAACCCTTACCCAAAAGCTCAAAGACTTGAAGTTAGTTTCACCCTATACGTGACAGTATTATCGGCACGGTTATGAATCGTTCAATAAATAATCTATTGTATAATTGACTAATTTCCCCTCTATAATGTCGGTATAAGAAAGATCTAGATCTTTTGTAACATTTGATATATATTTTCTCTTGTAACAATAGAATATTAACAAAAGTCACTTTAGTAGTCCTTAACTTTTATGCAACTTAAAAAACATGACTTTAAAGTTATATTAGGTACTGACAATAAGGGGGTGGCAGGTGAGGCCGCCTGTCACCCCAACAGAAGCAGGCCGAGACGGTGGGGTGACTTGCGCCCCTCCCCAAACCGGGGCAAGACGGGGACACCGTGGTTCCCAAACCTAAGGAGGCCATCTCGAAACCAGATATGGCCCAGGGTCAGTCGGGGTGCGAGGGATATGCTCTATGGGCAACCTTACACCCCGGCGTCTATAGACACGAGACAGCGTACGGTTTTAGTCGGTTCAAGCCCGACATAACCGCCCCCGCTGGCCGACGGGGGGCATCCAAATGGATTTCCGCACGAAAAAAAAAGTAGTTAGCCCTCAATTTCAACAGTATTTTAAAACTTATTTCGTCCCTTGGATATATATTTGAAATTAATCTATAATTAGTATGTAACTACTGTTTAAAGAGTTTCACCTTGTATTGAGACATTTCTAAATTAAATATCGACATGAAAGCAAGGAATCGTTCGCCGATCGCTTCGTTATGGAGTCCACTGATGTCCCACTTACACTTTAACATTTATGAGACTATAAGCTTCACTATGTACGATCTAATCCACCTGATACAGGTAGTAAACTGTTGTTCGTTTCGACAAATAGTGAGAGTTTTTTTACGAAGGAATTGCTGGCGATAGAGGATCCGATAACTGATTCTGACAGCGAACACTTTTGGAAAACGTTACGACAGCCAAGCTTTTAATCAACGGAGAGAGTTCTCTAAAAGCCAAGGGTGAAGATACAAGTACTTTCTGATGGCATTTATTAAGCAATGGAAAAGAACTTGACTATTCAGTTTTAGTTTTATTTTAAGGGATTAATTATGTTATTAAGTCGTCCATAACTTTTGGCTGTAATTGAAGCTACATATTTTTTGGCTCTTTTGATAGTTTTCGCTATTTTTTGAACATGGTGATTGGTAAGTTACTTTTATACAACGACAGCTGTAAGGGTTCTGATATTAAGCTCTTCTTTTCAGTATTTAGACAATATATATTTAGATTGGAAAAAGAGAACATCTAGGACGGGACTTGAACTCGCGACCAGTACCTTACAGGGGAAATGCTTTGACCAACTAAGCCACCTAGACAGGTCCCAGATATTCGAAATTCTCCGATATATTATATACGTCTCCAGGGGACGCTGGAGCCATCTACCGTAATTCTTGCGAACTACGGAAACAATGAATGACTTTACAATCATTTTTAAACATTGTTTTTTGATTACTCCGCCACATTAATTGAATTATACAGTATGTATACCTGCGATATTTCGTTAGTTCGCGCAGACTATATCTAAAATAACCTAAAATTGAATATTCTACTCCAATAGGAACTTCTTAAAATTATACTTTATTCTTTTCCAGGTGTAAATATGTATAGATACATAATATACCTATATTATCTATATCAAGTTTTTAGCCAGATCCATTCTACTAACAAATAAAATTTCACTATTCATTATTAGGTACCTTTTTTCTTAATTTTTTTTTTCGTGCGGAAATCCCTTCGGATACCCCACCGTCGACCAGCGGGGGCGGTTATGTCGGGCTTGAACCGACTTAAACCGCACGCCGTCGCGGGTCTACAGACGCCGGGGTGTAAGGTTGCCCATAGAGCATATCCCTCGCACCCCGACTGACCCTGGGCCATCTCCGGTTTCGAGATGGCCCCCTCGGGTTTGGGAACCACGGTGTCCCCGTCTTGCCCCGGTTTGGGGGAGGGGCGCTAGTCGCCCCACCGTCCTTGCCTGCTTCTGCTGGGATGACAGGCGGCCTTACCTGCCACCCCCAGGCCTGCGCTCATGGAGGACGGAGGTCGATAAGCGACCTCCGGCGGCTGAGTCGCCTGCGACGCGCGGCGAGCAAGTTGCGGGCTCGGCGGGCCGGGAGAGTTCTAAATCTCTCCCGTCATATTAGGTACCTATTTTTTTTTTCCGTGCTGGTACCTATCCGTAAGATATGAGGAACAAGATTATATAATATATCTCAATTGAATTTAGAAGCATTAGGAGCATTAGAATAGTCAATATCCAGGCCAGGGCAAACTCTGCTTCCCTGGGTATTCCAGAAGGGCTAGATGTAATATGTGTTTATGTCTTATAAACATCTAATACAAAATACAATGTGTGTATAAAATACTGTACGCATCATTTACAATTTTGGTTATACAATTAGATTGAACCAGATTGAACACATCACTGACTGTTATCAAAAAAGCTTTCAAAATGTTCTCAATACAAAAACAAAAATATTATTTTATACTGTTTTTATACTGTTTTGTTATCAACAAAATAGTAAAAGTAAAAGTTTCTGTGAAAATACGATGCAGAAGCTCTTTTAATGAAATTTTACAGTTTACTTGCATGTTATTGAAATATTTGGAATTTCTCTGTGAATACCAGCTACCAGCCACCCTATTGCTTTGTGTTCGGACAAACGCATATTTCATGTATATTACACGCCCTTGGGGGTTATTCTGTAAATCAGCAGCAAGGAATATTCTATCATATATTTTATTTTATTACATTTTATTACTAACTCATGAGTTGAATCAATGGTTAGAAATTTAAATTAAAATAAATAAAGACACGACTTTTTCATAAATTATTTTGTTTTCCATCAATTCAGTGATCCTGAATTGATGGAAAATTTTATTTATATATACAATTTTATTTATTTATGTTGAAAAGTTATATTCATGTGTATTTTTCTTCTATATTCATCAGAAATAATCTCATTTCTACACATATTATTTAACAGGTATACAACCTTCCTATTTACTTTTTATCTAGAATGCCTCTTAGTGCATTCTTGAATCCAGCAAGTTTAATTCTAACTCCAATATTAAAATCCCTAAGCATGACGATTTCTGCATTCGGTTTACATAATAACATTATATGGGGGCCCCGTCAAGTACTTCGGGGACAGGCCACCTCACCTGCAAGTCGGTATACCGTTTTGACCGATTGACTGGAGAGTTTCTAGTACAGGCTTTCATTTCTGGGGGTCAGACAGCACTCGTTCCTATAATAGCCTAAATATGTCAAATCGAGAGAAAGAGTAAGATAGCGAACACCAGACTCTAAAGTGCAGGCCTTAGATGCAACCGGGTCTGATGATGAGAGTTTACGGAATAACCTCTTCTATCCTTCTATAATCTATGCTCGTTGCTTCCAAAATACATATCTCTCTATTATCTATATAAGAAAAATGTGTCTAAGTTATAGATACCTACCAAAAAAAAGAGATGGGTCTTCTGTTTTTATCGTGTCGACGCCATATCACTTGTCAAATTTTATTTGCCCAGTGCGCTGCCGCCTTGATTAAGTTATATGGGTAAAATATAAGCTCACAACAACTATATTTCTATATAATAAATACTTTTAATGATATACTACTGATACTACACATCTATATCTAGACCCAACTAGCTAAACTACCTTGTGATATGGGTTCTAGAATGCGTATCGACATACCACAATACATTTGCTTTTTGAATCCATACATATTGTACATAGAAACATCTAAACCAATGCAAATACACAGAGTTATGCATACAAATACTTGCGAATGGAAATCGAACCCGTGACTACTGACATGGTGATTGAACGCTCTACCACCACGCTACAGAGGAGTTCATAACGTTGTAACTTGTAATTACTGGTCCTACCACTAAGTAAAGTGCTTGCTTAGTAGTAAGTGCCATTTACTTAACTGGACTTTGATTTATTTATTTCACATATCATGACCTTATAACCTAGTGCCACTAATCTCACTAAGATCAGAGCAAAAATAAATAGTCGCTAGATGAACACAGATATGTAATAATAACAGTTCATTTATTGTAAGCATTTCACATCCCGTTCCTGCGGATTTACCCCCTAGAAATAAATATACCCACACCGTGTAAATCACACCGTGTTCGGTCATGGGAGGACCCTGAGTATACCCAGGGTCCTCCCATGACCGAACATGGTGTGATTTTAGTCGGGTCAATTCGACCATAGATACTTCACCGCTAGCCCCGGTAAGACGGTACCCGAGGGACTTTTCACACGAAAAAAAGGCATTTCATATCCCACAATTTCATACTAACAATGATTGCCTAAATAGGCTATAAAATGAAATATATGAGTATTTACTCAAGATGTATGAGTTTTGTTTTTTAATGAAACCCTATTTTTTTTAACGTGTGGCAACCCCCACGGGCATCAACTCATCGATGCCAACGATAGGGTGGGCGTGTCGGAATCGGACCAACTAAAACTACACGTTGTCCTCCTCAAGTGTCCATTGCCGGGCCCCCGAGTAAGCCCTCGGAAGGATAACCACAGGGTTACCGGTGGACTTTGGCCGCCGCCACGGCCTCGCCTGGTGGGTACGGGTTTTATCCCGCATCGGTGAGTTGGCAGGCGTGTGTAGGGCCCACACGACACGCCTCCGTCATAGCTTGCTTCTGTAACTCTCACCATGGTCTCCAGCGACAGAACGTCCACTCTTAGGACCACAACGAGATCCCGGCGGTGTCTCCCGGTGGATACGACAGAGATACTTACTGAAGCACCCGTGTCCGGTAACTATCTAGCACATCCGGTAGGAGAGGTCACCGTCGTGCCTCTCCAACCACTCCTTCATGATCGGCCTCACCACCGCGATGGTGGATTCCCCCTACCTTGGATGCTCAAGTCGTACCCTCCATGTCTCCATGAGTTCCTGGCAGAGCTGGGACCGCTGAGCCCTGATTTCTCGGGCTCCGGCCTATGGTCCCGCTCCAGCGCCTCCTTTCGCCATTGGTACAACGACGCAAGGGCTCTCGCTTCCAGATCCCATGGAGGGGTCCCGGCTAAAAGACACCCTATAACCTATGTCCACCGGAGATTATGTACCTTTTAAATGGTCAAAGAATTTATCCAATAAGTGCAGTAGTTCCGAAGATTACCCCCAATTTAAATAAACTAACAAAATTCGGCCTCTCTCTTTGTTATGTTAGTATAGATTATAGTATAGTTCAGATAGTAATATAATTAAAATTACACCTAAATAGTACTTGTTAGCGTTGAATGATTGATTTTATGGGAGCAACTACAGTTTAACCACTCAACCCCGAGAGGAAACCCCTGCATCAGAGTCTTATCCGTCAATCAGCAGGGATACTGGCCAGCAGGTGAGGTCCGCTTGGCCCCGAAGGTTTTGATGGGGTAGATGGAAGAGAGAAAGATGGGGCTCATCTTTCGGGTCATCATCTCCCTATCTCTTGGGGTATGCCTATATAATATTACCAATATGAGTATAATATTAGCAAATAGGTGCAGGGAAAGCCCTTTTTTCTACAAGCAAGCTTGTTATCGCCTCAAGCTTAATGGTAAGCGGTAATTTTTATTGTTATTTTTTTATACCACCACGTTGGCAGACAATCTCACGGTCCACCTGATGGGAAGCGGTTACCGTGGCCTAAATGTGAGCCTGTTGTCAGCAAATCGTCTCACAGAAGATTAAGGCGGCGTAATGTTGCCTTTACTGATGATGATGTAATCGTACCACACTCGTTCAGGATAACTGACCAAAGATCCAAGTGGATAGGCCTGGGATACTTGTATATCTGTATTTATAGCTTACAGTAGCACCTCTTACTTCCTACCTCTATGACGCCAATGTACCCCAGGTGAGGTACTTGCTTCTGGTAAGATTACCATCTTAATAGAAATAAGGTTACCGCTTGCTGTTCTATCAGAAGCCATAGATAGGAAATTAATTGAATTTAACTCCTCAATATAAAATGAAATATTTTATACTTTTAGTGTGTAAATTATCTCAGTGTACATGCCACTACGTGTTAAATTATAGTTTTAGTTCCAGTTTTCACTAAAAAGTAGACCAGTGAAGGGGACGTTTTTCAACTAATTGGATTGCCGAACGAAATCGAATTCGAAATCTCTACATACGGCGTATTTTCGTGAAAATTAACTATACAGTGGTTTTTAAATTACTAATTATGTTAGTTATGATCATGGGTTTTGTATAGAATGAAGTTAAATCTTCATATCTACATTACTTGGATTGTCAAATCCAAGTAATGTTGAGATTAAGTTAGGTTACTTCTTTATCCACTGGCTATGTGGGTCACCAGTTCACATATTCACAAAATTTCCCGGTAATTATTGTAATTAAGTATGTATCTATATTATTTGAATGAAATAACAGACAGAGCAAGTATTTTTATTTAGCAAATTACCAAAATATCAAAATACAGTAATTTTTTTAGTCACTAACTTAGGGTAATACCTTTTTTTTTTTTTTTTCGTGCGGAAATCCCTTCGGATACCGCCCCCGTTGGAGAGCGGGGGGTCTCCAGCGGGGGTGGTTATGTCGGGCTTGCACCGACTAAAACCGCACGCCGTCTCGGGTCTTAAGACGCCGGGGTGTAAGGTTACCCATAGAGCATATCCCTCGCACCCCGACTGACCCTGGGCCATCTCCGGTTTCGAGATGGCCCCCTTACTTGCTCTCCACTGTGCCCTCTGCTAATCAGAGGGACACGTGGAAAGCTTCCGAACAGCCCTCAACAGGGCCGTCCTCGCCTCGGTCGGAGTTGGCCGTAGGCGGCAGCGTCTCTCCCACCCTAGGATAGAGGCGCTGCCGTCTCCGTTGCCCAGGGTGCACCGCGTGGAGGTCCCCAACCAAGCACCCCAACTTAGGGTAATACCTAAGAGATTTTTCCAATTTTGACCTTAATTTTAGTTTCCCCAATGGTGTTATAGTTTTAAAAACCAAAACTGATCCAATAATTTAACATATCTCAGATATTTCATTAAATTAATTTGGGAAGATAAAGCTCCGGTTTTATTAATCTCGAAACCAATTTTCTATGTAGCTAAAGCAGATTCATAAGCTTTTTCGGTAACTTTGTTTTATCTTTTATCCCCCGAAAACACATACGCAAGCCAATTAAGATAGGGGGAACTAAAGATTTATATAGAGCATAGTTAGAGATAATTAATTGTCTCTGATTACCTTGTAACTAGTTTCGTGGTGGTTTCTAACACCTTTAGGTTATTTTTTCTATTAATGATGTTCAAATTATCAGATACATGTGTATTTATAATATATGTAAAACATTCACGATATACGTGCAACGCACATCAGTTATAAGATACACGTTACCTAGAACTCAGCATCATCATCGTTATCATTGAGGCCGAGTTATATCTGAGGACCTTATCCTCGGAGTCCGGGGGTCTATTCTACTTAGAATACAGCACATAATTAAAAAATATAAGTAAGCGAATTTCAACACATTTTGTATTGGCTCTGAGTACGTCAGCAAATCCATTTTTTTTTCATCCATTTCACCCATTTCATTGATCAATGCTTCATTTGACTAAAAATATAAGCTTCTGTTTTTCTCAAATAATAAGCTTTACCGTTTGGCAAGCATTTTGCCTTCATTTTTACATCTTATGGCAGATTTTTTGAAAAAGTAATATAACAAAAAATAAAATAAACTTATAAACCTTATCAATACTATTAATATAAAAAGAGAAGCCGATTTTGTGAGTTTGTTTATATGTTTGGAGTAATCTTCCGAACTACTGCACTTATTGGAAAAATTTTTGACTATTTAAAAAGTTAATTATCATGGATGGACATTATGGCTATGGATAGCTCTATATCAATCAATAAGTTAGCCTATTGCAGCCCACTGCTGGACATAGGCCTCTCCCATTGTACGCCATAGCACCCGATGCGCATCCAGTCTATATATATATTATGTTCATATTACGATGGCTTGAGTAAAATAAATCATATAAACCGAACTGAAGCGAGGGCGGATTGCTATAGTAGATTAAAGACAAGCAAGTTAAACTATGCTCACATTGGGTCTAGAAAGCGCTGTGTAGAATGTCGTAGAATATTTATTATTCATTATTATATATTTATTTGAATTAAGTTTTTATTTAATTATAATTAATAAAATTATTGTAGTATCACTGTTCAGTGCGTGAACCGAGCGAGCGCAGTAATAAAAAAAAAACCGGCCAAGTGCGAGACGGTCTCGCTCATTAAGGGTTCCGTAGCAGTAAGTAACATGATAATGTTTTTTTTAATTTTTATATTTGAGTTGATTGAATGAAAGATAAAATACGGTTTACGATTTATGACGTATTAAATAAAACTACTAAATAGATCTCGTTCAAACCAATTTTCGTTGGAAGTTTATATGGTAATACATCATATATTTTTTGTAGTTTTATCATTCTCTTATTTTAGAAGTTACAGGGGAGGGGGACACACGTTTTACCACTTTGGAAGTGTCTCTCGCGAAAAGTATTCAGTTTAGGAAAAAATGATATTAGAAACCTCAATATCATTTTTGAAGACCTATCCATGGATACCACACACGTATGGGTTTGACGAAAGAAAATTTTTTTACTTTCAGTTCTAAGCATGGGGACCCCCAACATTTTGTTTTTTTTTATTTTTGTGTGAAAATTTTAATGCGGTCTATAGAATGCATCTACTTACCAAGTTTGAACAGCATAGTTCTTATAGTTCCGGAAAAAAATGGTTGTGACATACGGACGGACAGACAGACAGACAGAGACGGTTTTTTGCCATTTGGCAACGGAAGCCTAACAACAATTAACAGCTCTGCTACCAGTCTCCTTTAACACGGAGACAAGGGTGAGACCACAAGCAGGTAGTATTCAAGCCGTAGCCCCACCACTCACCTTCACGCAATCACTACCTCGCTCCGAAGCGTTATCTAAAGCCGACAGTGGAAACGCAAATAAAACTAAAGCTTAATATCTAACTAAAACAAAGCGTCTAATGATCCGGATCTACACCAATGTGCAGTCAACAAACGGTACAAAATCATTAATCAAACACAGAAAGTCGGTACGAATATACAACGGTTCAAACAACAAAAAACACCGCAATTTTATTAAACCCGGTTAACTGACAAACCCTCAAAACGGTCAAAAGGCATTCGAGGAACCGCCCCGAACTTAGAACAAATCAAACAAAAGTAATATCAAAAATTCCCGGGAAGTTGAATTCCCGTTACCGTGAATCGGTTAGTTCGGTCAGAATCGACCACCAAAATTACCCGGAAATCCCGAGAAATATTAAACTTAAAAATCAGCCATTCTAAACGCTAGGATACAAACAAATCAAATTATTCATTACTTTCACTTTTAAAGCAAGTAAACACAGATGAATATTTATTCAGTCCTCCCGGCGGGTCCAATCAAACACATGAATAAACAACAATTCAAAGCTAAACAGGTTTTTGGCACGTCCTTGCTTCAATAATCAAATTAAGCCGCAATTGACACCCGATCGAAATCGACCAGGAAATATTTTAATTACAATAACAATTTCAAGTTTTACGGTGAAAATAGTCAAATTCAATTGCACCAAAAGGCAAAATAATACCGATAAATTAACACTCAAAATGGCAGACTCTAACAGCGTGTTAAGTTTCAAATTGCAAACCAAAATTAAACCAATCCGTTATTTATTATCAACAATACATAAAATTTATTAAGAAATGGGTCACTGACCTTCAATGGACCGGGATTCAGCCGGGAAAGTAGCAAAGATTGGAAAGTGTGGCTATTTATAGTGTATCTAACTATATGTGACATAAATGTACGTGTAATTGAATATACAATAAACTAATTATGCAGTAAAATAAAATTTGAGATTTACTTCCCGTAGTATGTGTTTCCACCGCAGCAAATGTTCCAAATCCAACGAATGCGATTCACTTTATTTAACAAAGAGATAACTAGTTTGATAAAAAAATTTCACCAATATATCAACATTCAACAAACAACCAACAAATCACAACAATTTTATCCTTCAAAGCGCGTGACGAGGCCAACCAAGAAACGCGCGAGCACGTGATCTACCAACGAGCTAACCTTAACCCAACCAAATCGCGCTCAACTGTGATGTACCGGCGTCATAGCTCCCGTACCATAATGAGCGGGTACGTAAAGAAACAATAATATACAAACACCGACATTTTAATATGCGGTAAAAATCTCAAAATATAAATATTCAACGATTAAAACTAAACAATCACTATTAATTTAATACATATATATTTGACTTAGTACAAATGAAAGTGGGGACTGATAAGTAACAATGAAATTACTGTGAATTATTATTATTATAACCAAATATGTTTTAGAAATGTTGTAATATTAGTATAGATTATTATTTATTTTACTAATTATGGCCACAGTAATGAATGAAAGTTCTTCAGTGGAAAACAGCTGAATATAAAAAAAACTATATTGAATAACAATTGACTGTTTCTAACAATATACTCATTTGAATCTGTTTACCATATTATAGTGTTTTGCGGAAAAAGGTTCCATGTGCATAATCGAATGTTTTTTTTTAACTAAAGTGACAATACAGTTCAAGATTTTTATGATTGAAATGATAAATATTAAAAGCATTTAAAGACTCAGCTTCTAAAATGACGATAAAAAGATGGAAGGTGACAAATAAGAACTACCAGATGATTGGCTATTACCGGAACCTATAAACACTTCCAACGTTGGATGTGCCACCAGTGTGTTCACCTATGTCTCCTAAGATACTGATCACCTTAGCATTAAAACCTTTATAAAATAATAAACAAAACATTACATATATTAAACTTGAATAATACTCAGATAATACTTTTTCTGAATAATGCTTTAATTTTATTTATTAATTTTATTTCCTTGTAAAGATCGTTTGTAAATGTGTTAGTGTTCAGAAACTTCTGATGGTGACTGTACTCTCAAGGAGTTCTATCTACCGAACTCACAAGTAACTGTATCTTCTGTAATCTCATCACATAAAGTTGTAATTGTTTTAAATAATAGTATTCTAGAACCTATCAGATAGCTCTATCTAGACTAAGCATTGCTTAAGTAGCTTATTATGTGGGTTCAGAGTAGGTATTTTTTAAGTACATTCGTATTATCCATAGAAGTACTTAGACCAATGCAAATATACACACACAGGTATACCAATATTTGCGCTGAGCGTAAAACAGACAAACGAACCCGCGATCTCTGATTTAGTAGTCGAACGCTGTTCTGTTGCACCACACAGCTCCTTATATCGATCAAGTCGATAAATTGGATGATGATGGCAGGTTATTACAAAATCAAATAACTCATGTTTAGCTAAATTTACTACTGTATAAAGTCGGTGTACGTTGTTTACACATTCTGCAATATAGGCGAAGTAGAGTTGCCAAATAAATAATCTTGACCAAGGAAAGGCCATCGTAAACTAACAGGTCGATTACTACGTGTAGTGCCACGTATATTACAGTGCACAAACTATACTTCTGAAAAATATTACAGAGGTATTATAATAGGTATAAATCCGGTTCTACTTAACTAATTGCAATCAAACATACAGCAGATTTTAAGCCTAACCAAGACCTTTATAATCGAAATCCGTTTAGTCTTGTGGGCGTTATTCGCGAATAAATAGACAACAGATAGACAGAGCCAAGAATTTAAAAAATATGTTTTGTGTTTAGTATCGTTCATTGAATATAACTCAAGTATTTTTTTATATTTTCAATGTACATATGCAACTAATTTATAGTTTTTTAATAGTATGGACGTCATAAATTATAATATGAATTATTTGCTTTAACACACAACTTTAAAAATAAACATAGATAAAGGAGATGGAGACGGTTCCATACAATCTTGGGCCATAATTGTAATGAGATGAAAATGGATGCGAAGTATTACATTCAGGTTTATCAGTTCCTAACTGAAAGTTTCCTAATTGTTCACAATCTGAAAGTAGTTTTGTAAATTGAGAAAGAATTGGGCAAGCACTGAATGCATCGGATAACACGAAAAGAGTAAGCTAAAATCCGTTATCCGTTAAAAAATATTTTTTTAAATGTCAATCAATATAAAAAAGTTTGACTGATTTTGCTGATGTGAATTCGATTATTATTATATTGGATGTTCAATAATATTTAATATTTTATTTGCATATTAGCTTAGCTATAATTAAATGCATTGGTTTAAACACCTAGGGCGAAGTTTCCTTATTATGATTATTGTGTGATCGATTTCGCAACAAATCAATAATCTCATTAAAATATTATTCTTCTTTCTTATATTTCTCCGCTTCTAGGACTCACGATTGACCTAATTTTAGATTTTTTAAGATAAAAGAATATGACAATGTTTTTAGATCCCATCTCAACTCTTTACATCCATGGCCCACAATTTTCCATCTCCTTCACATATAACATACATAAATATACTATGATTAAAAATTTGATTTCCTTGCGATATGCATAAAAATACCTCAAATATGCATGAAACATTTCAAAATATGCGGCACGAAATATTAAAAATAAGGGTTTGAGTTCATTTATTTTCAATATAGTAATTCAAACACTATTACCGAAGCAATTACGCTTCCATGAACTATGATATCGACCATAATATTATAATATTAACAATTGTTTAATATTTTATTATTCTTGTTAACGCTAACATCCACTGTTGGGAATGTTTAGTCGTAAAATTGTCTCTTCGCTCACTCAAAATATTTTGATAGGTGCAATAACATCGGGCCACTTCCACTGAGATAGCTGGGCAATATTTAAAATTTGGATTTATGTTAGCATTTATATTTTTGGTAACAGTTCTAGCGTCCTAGATTTAGGTACAATACGCACACAGCAGTAGCGGTTTCGAATTTATAGGTTATTTCGTAACAACTATTATATAATCTGTGGTATAGGCATAGGATAGGGAAGATTGCGTGTGCTTGCTTGCCATCTTAGTTTTATAAATAGAAATTGAGTTATATTCAAGGAATTTTACGTTAGTCACTAGTCAATAGTATTAAAACAAAGTCACTTTCTCTATCCCTATATCCCTGTATCCCTATGTATGCTTAAATCTTTAAAACTACGCAACGGATTTTGATGCGGTTTTTTTTAATAGATAGAGTGATTGAAGAGGAAGGTTTATATGTATAATAACATCCATTGTACCCGTGCGAAGCCGGGGCGGGTCGCTAGTATGCAATAAAATGAGAGTATTTTAATGAATCACCTTTATTGTTAATGTTGGAAGATAATCTATACTTATAATAAAACTAGTTTGTTCGAACGTGTTTAAACGTGCTCTGAAACAAGCAGTGTAATAAAAATATTCTTTTCGCATTTGATAGCCCATTTTTGGTTAAGGTATTAAACTATTTAACATTTTCGCATTTCAATATTTTACAAGGATCACCTATTATTGCCGTAAACCGTAAATCGTGGGGTAATGCTAGACCAAACATATGGCAAGTCCATTCCGGATATGACTTTAGAACAGCGGTCCCTTTTTCTGTTAAAATATCAGTAAAGTAGTACTTTTGGCATTAGACATTTGCCCGTATGAACAATTTGTTTTTACATTTCATGTATGTCCTCAGCTAATAAAGGAACATATCTTCCGGCTAGCCCCCTTTTGTATACGTATAGAAAGCTGTAATTGTATATAATACAAACGGCCAAGGAAATAAATCTAAATCTTTGCATGTGTAGGTGTCTGTCAAGGTGTATACTTATTTCCTTGACCGTGTTGCAATTAAACAAAAATACTTAGAGGATCAGCTGCATTCGATTGATTTAAGTGCCAGTGATGTTAATCACGCTAACTGGTTTGTGAGATATGACTAAAGAGGCATTGGAAAAATTTTGTTTTTATTCATTTTCATTGGCAGCCTGCTGTCTTTAACGACCTTTTAATCACCATGGCTATTACTAGTTCATTCCACCCGTTTGCAAGCGGATATCACGGACATAGCTTGAAGTGGATCGCTGCGACATAGCTTGAGTGGATCACTTGTAAGGGGAAGAGATCTAATATGTCGTGCTTGTTATCAAGTGGATGTGGGTTCAAATTACCCTCAGGGCACTACTACTTCATTTCACTCCTAAAGAAATTTGGCTTAGTTGAAGAGTTTAACGAGATTAAAATACAAGCAAAAAGTTAAGATAAAATAATTATTTTACGAGTTAAAATATATTAGTAAGAGATATAACAAAAATAAGCAGTGTTTATTAAGATGCTTATGTAGAGCATGTCAACATGAATTCAACTCGCCTGATGGCAAGCCAAAGATGAAGCCTCAATGATGAACGTCACCATTACAGATACCAATAAGCATCAATTATGGCTTTAAGCTTGGCAGGTTCATCAGAAGCTTTTTCACGCTCGGCTACAAATCCGTGTGTTGGTAAAGAATTTAAATTTTATGGTGCCGCAAAGTAGTAACAGTATGGGATGATTAATTAAAACCAGAAATGGACATCATTTATATTGCTAAGCCACCAGACCAAGGCGCCTATGTCTCATTATACTTTCTCAATAACTAAAAAGCACATGTTTGTTATTTTATTATACTATATTCTTTTTTAGATATTTCCTTGGGCTTACAGGCACCTTACGGTGAGATGGGTATCACGGAATCAAATCGATTAAAATCACACTGTGTAGAAATAACGTGTAAGTTATCGGAATCAAACCGGTTACGGTTTCACACCGACTGATTGTTGGTCTGTGCTGGGGAACCAGAAGCCCTAGGAAGAATATAAAACAAATTTTGAATGGCCTTGTTCGGGGATCAATTGCTCCTTTCCTATAAAAAGACAAAAAAGCGCTAGGGCCGTACCATTGCCTTCAAACCCCGAATCATTGAAACTGTAGATCATTGGATACCAGATATCTTGTACAGATAACTGGTTCTGTTGGTAGACTGATACCTAAGCCGTGGATATACCTGCTCGACCAAAGATTCATTACTCCCTCATTTATATTGGTGTTAAGTTGCAGTTTGTTACATTTCCTATTGTATAAGAGAGTGCTGAGGGCCCTGCCTAACTAAGTTTACTTTTTCACACTCTCCTTCTACCGTTCGCTCCCTCTCCGCAAGTGGCAATACCTAAGTGAATATCCAGGAAGGCCCTGTTTTTGAGATGAGATGAAATGATTTTATTATTATTATTATTTATTTATTATTTTATCTCAAAGTATCTATACTATTACTAAATTATAAATTAGTTGCATCTGTACATTGGAGATATAAAGCAAAATACTTTTATTACTTTATTAACAAATATATTACAAGCATTGCTTAGTTTGGAACTAGATGGCGCACGTAACATGTTAGACTATTATTATTCATTATTTTCACTTACGCGTTGTGAAAATTTTGTATAATATAAAAACATTTGATCTATTTCGTGTCACTGTGAGATGAATATAAATACAATAAGTAATTTGGCATCAGCCATTGGGTCCATTAGTTGTAAAATAATAATTATAATTTAAATATGAGTGTTCTAGTCAAGACTGACAGTAAATTTGCCTAGGTCAGATATGGTTTTTCATAGTAAAAATCGATTTTTGATACAAATAGAAGAAAGTAAATCGTCTAATGTCACGCTGGTGTTAGGTAGCGGTTGTACCGGCGCGGACAAATTACTTATCTCCAGGGAGAAATAAGATAAAAGACACTTAGGAACATGAAACAATAGAAAAAGACAAAAGGAAAAAAAATGTACTGCGCAAAAACTAAAGACAACCAAAGATATTGATGTATTGGCGATGGATACGTTTTAATATATCATGCATAACATAAAAAATGTAAACATAAATAAATGGTGCTTAAAACAAATCTTCGGATTGTATAACAAAATGTATTCTGTTTAATTTTATCTAGAATATATGAATTTTATGTGATAATAATATATCATAACTATGTTATAAATAATAATAATATTTTTAAATATATTTGTATTTTTCTTTATATAGAATTTATTTAAAAATATAATTTATATGTATTTTGAATCTAATAAATAAAATAATAATAAAGCATGACCATAAAAATAATATTCTTCGTATTATAGAATACCAGGCTGTTAATTTTATTAAATTATTATGGAATTTATGACGGGACTCCGTAATACCAATATAAACACTGATAACCGTGTAATTATCAGATTTCATAAGTTATAGTGATCGCGGTGGGCTGTAAACTTGTTCCTATAGTTTAAGAAAAGTTATATTTAACTAATTCTAAAAAAACTCTAAAACCAAAAAAAAACTAAAAAAACGATGAATTAAAATAACAAATAATTTAGCTCGGTGAAAAGATAGCAGAATCATAATTAATTTGGAAATCATTTAAATGAAGGCTGACTTTATAACTCACCATGTAACAACCAGAGATGTAAACCAAACTAGCTTAGCGATAATCCGTCAACTTTCACAATTCCACGTACATAATATATCACTTTAAGCGTTTATCACAAAAGTTAAAGTCACTTCACGTATGTTACCCCAATATTTGTAGACAGTCTACGTTCGAACCTCCCGCTACGCTGTTACGACAAGCTCTACGATGACACGTGCGACCCCTGTAGCAGTGTAGATAAACTGGAGTATTGCCGCTACGAACTAAAGTTCCGAAGTTTACCGAACACATCCGAGCGTCACCGAGACTTAGTAAGCCGTGATTGATATCAAATGAAATGTGAGGAATGAGTAGTTCTAGAGAGCTCTTTGTTTTAAGGATTATGTTTTTTTGCATCCACCTAGCTGTGTTACTCCCCTCGTATATCTTTTGCAGATAAGCAGTTTCTTCGACAAGTTTGTTTCAAAAATACAACAAACTTCAAGTAAAATGGTGTTTAGAGCTAAGAGATTATTTAGACAGGCTGCAGTGTGTCCAGCCAAGTTGAAAGAAAAAAGAACTGGTGACGCAGCAGCCATGTGTATATTTATACGAGCCATTTCGAGCTACTTCTGACCCCTTCACAACTCTAAAACGATTTAATTTACATACATATAATTTGTAATTTTTATTAAAGCCTCTTGCTAAAGTAGCTAAAGCAGCTTGTCGAGAATTCAGAATATCATAAATATTGCTCTTATAGTCATTGATATATTACAGTTCAAAAACCGCATTTTTATGACTGATCCACTGACTGACTTAAGGATTAAAAATGTAACCCACTTCCAGATGACTTAGATACTTGATATTTAGCATCAAGGTAACATTATTAGGCATATACAAAAGAAAAAATCTGAAAACTGAAAATCATTGATAACTATAGAGATGTTGCTTGTGGCTCCACCCGCCTGAAATTTTGAATCCGTTCCTGTACCCATGGGAACCTATTCTAGGGACTAAGCTAGTCTGTCCAGACAAGACAGAGACATTTCATAAATGTTGCTCAAATAGCTATTGAAATCCTAACTTAAAAAAAGCGGCCAAGTGCGTGTCGAACTCGCCCATGAAGGGTTCCGTAGCAGCAAGTAACATAATAATGCATTTTTTTTTTAATTTTATAGTTGACTTGATTGAATGAAAGATAAATTGTGTTTTTGTTAAAAACAACTACTTACTATATCTCGTTCAAACCAATTTTCGGTGGAAGTTTACATGGTACATCATATATTTTTTTTAGTTTTATCATTATCTTATTTTAGAAGTTACAGGGGCGAGGGGGGGCACGCATTTTACCACTTTGGAAGTGTCTCTCGCGCAAACTATTCAGTTTAGAGAAAAATGATATTAGAAACCTCAATATCATTTTTGAACCCCACATGGGGTTTGATGAAAAAACATTTTTTGAGTTTCAGTTCTAAGTATGGGGACCCCCAAATTTTATTGTTTTTTTTTTTCAATTTTTGTGTGAAAATCCTAATGCGGTTCACAGAATACATCTACTTGCCAAGTTTCAACAGCATAGTTCTTATAGTTTCGGAAAAAAGTGGCTATGACAAACGGACGGACAGACAGACAGACAGACATGACGAATCTATAAGGGTTCCGTTTTTAGCCATTTGGCTACGGTACCCTAAAAAAGGGCAATAAAACCTAACGCACTTCCGAATGAGATACAAATTTGATATTTGGCATCTAAGTAGACTATGAGACACATACAAAGGAAAAACTCTGAAAACTGAAAATTATTCTCAACAGCTGTTACCCGCGGCTTCAGCCATGTGAAATATTAATACCGTTCCCGTAGCCCATGGGAACCTATTCTAGGGTAGCATTAAGTAGCCTATGTGTTCTTCTTGACAATAATAAATCCCTGTACCAAATTTCAGCCAGATTCGTTCAGACGTTTGAGCATGATTGAGTAACAAACATTCAAATATCTTTGTGAACTTTCACATTTATAATAACTAGCTGTTGCCCACGGCTCCACCCGCGTGGAATTAAGTACCCGTTCCTGCTTCCTATGGGAACCTATTCCTGAGATAAAAATGTATATAATACATAAATGTATTATTCCAGACTATAATCTATTTCTGTACCAAATAAATAATAATAATAAATATTCTAGGACAAATGACACAACGCCATCTAGACCTAAACTAAGCAGAGCTTGTCAAATGGGTTCTAGAATGCGGATAAACATACTTAAATACTTTTTTTTGTAAATAAATACATATTATACATAGAAACACCCAGAGCAATGCATATATACATATTTGCACTGAGCGGGAATCGAACCCGCGACCTTTGACTTAGCAGTCAAACGCAGTACCGCTACGCCACAGAGGTCGTCAAATTTTAGCAAGAACCGTTCAGCCGTTAGAGCTTGATTAAGTATAAATTAATAAATAAATAAAATAAAATAAAATAGCCTTTATTGCTGTTTCTTTTCTTACAAATTAATACATGCCTACTTGCTAAAAAATAAAACTTAATTTAATTTTATCAATTATTATAGTTTGAATTTGAGTGATCGGCAACTGGATGTTTGTGTGAAACAGCTTGTCCGACAAAGGCCTCCTCTAAAGATTTCCATGCGTTCCTGTCTCTCGGTAGACGTGTCCATACCGGACCAGCAATCTGTTTAATGTCGTCTTCCCATCTTTTGGTTTGCCTGCCTCTATTTCTTTTACTATTCCTTGGGTACCATTCGGTTATTAATTTAGTCCATTTCTCTTTACTTTCTCTTAACATATGTCCTGTCCAACGCCATTTAAATGCATTTTTAAATTTTGTTTTGTTTTTAATTTCTTGTAGTTTTACTTTATCTCTTCTTTTTATACCTTTTTTTTTTTTTTTTTTTTTCTCGTGCGGAAATCCCTTCGGATACCCCCCCGCCGGCCAGCGGGGGCGGTTATGTCGGGCTTGCACCGACTAAAACCGCACGCCGTCTCGGGTCTTCAGACGCCGGGGTGTAAGGTTACCCATAGAGCATATCCCTCGCACCCCGGCTGACCCTGGGCCATCTCACCACTAACAGCATCGCTCATCCTGTCTCCTCTGAAAGCAGAGGAGTACGGAGAGCGATGTGTTCCCGCCACGTTGAGTATTGGCCGACGATCAATGCCAACCCTATGAAGGGGTGAAGGGGAAGCCATTGACCGCCGCCCAGGGTGTACCGGCCGCTCCGATTCCGTTCCCCCCGGACTGCAGCGGGATCGGAATCGGAGCGACACTCGAGGAGGTTACCCAACACACACCCCTCTTCTTTTATACCTAAAATACTCCTTTCCATTCCATTTTGGCATACTTTTAATTTACATTCTTGTAGTTCTGTTAACGCCCATGTCTGGCATCCGTATAATAAGCATGGCATGATGCACATTTCATATATTTTCTTTTTTCCGTTCATTGGCATACCTTTATCCTTCATTATTTCCTTAAGTGACCAAAACCGTTTCCATGTATTAGTTATTCTTCGTTCTATTTCTTTATTCATGCAATCTTCTGTAGATATAAGCTGGCCCAAATATATATATTCATTTACATATTCTATTTGTTCGTTATTTACTGTTATGTGTTGATAGTTTACTGTTTGTTGGGAATTCGTCATAATTTTGGTTTTAGTTAAATATTAATACCGTTCCCGTAGCCCATGGGAACCTATTCTAGGGTAGCATTAAGTAGCCTATGTGTTCTTTGTGTTCATTGTCAGGCCAGCCTTAATGCTTTCATCAGATAGTTGCTGTAACATTATTCCCAGGGTTCTTGCGTCCTCTGAGAACAAAATCAAATCGTCCGCGAAACGTAGATGGTTAAGAGTTTCACCATTTATATTTAGCCCATTTCCGGTCCAGTTTAAGTTTCTGAAGATCACCTCCAGCACTGCTGAAAATAATTTAGGTGATATAGGATCTCCTTGGCGTACACCTCTTTTAATAGGGAATTCGTTACCCGTAGATTCAAGTTTAACTTGGGCTGTGCTCGCTGTATATACGTTTTTAATTATGCGTATGTATTTTGCTTGTACCCCTTGTCTTATTAGAGCGTCCCATATAAACTCGTGCTCCAGTGTGTCGAAAGCTTTGTTAAAATCAACAAACCCTATGTAATATGTCTTATTATATTCTTTATACTTCTGTAGAATTTGTCTTAGAGTGTGTATGTGATCTATAGTTGAGAATTGGCTTCGAAAACCAGCTTGTTCCTTAGGTTGATTTTCATCTAATGTATTGGTAATTCTGTTTAATATAATTTTTGAAAATATTTTATAAATGTTGGACATTAAGCTGATCGGTCTGTAGTTCCCTATATCACCCTTGTCTCCCTTTTTGTGCAGCAAAATAATTGTAGATTTAGTCCAGTCTTCCGGGATGATCTCCGTTTCGAGAATTTCATTGAACAAATCTGTAAGTCTCGGTGCTATTACTGGCAACGTAATTTTTAGCAGTTCATTTGTAACTAAATCTGATCCAGGTGCCTTGCCTAGTTTTTGTGTTTCGATAGATTTTATAGTTTCTTCCTTTAGAATCGGTTTGATTTCCTCTTTATTTGTTGAAATATGTTCATTTATTACTTGTTCCCCTTTACGACTTTGGTATAAATTTTTGTAGTATTCTGTAGCGATTCCAAGTATTTCTGGTCTATTGCTGGTCTTTCTACCCTCTTTATTTTTCATATTAGGAATCCAGTCCTTTTTGTAATCCATTTCTTTTAACGCCTTCTTTATTCCTCCTGTTTTTTCTATATGTTTTCTCAATGTTGTTAATCTTTTTGATTTTCGTTCTTTTCTAAGTTGTTCGCTAATCTTTTTACTTATTTCTGTTATCTTGTGGCCATTGCTATCATAATTTTTTCCTTGTTGTATAAGTTGCTTCCGTTCTTGTAATAATTGCTTAATTTCCAATGATATCTCGGTCTTACTAGTCTTGTTTACTTTTTTGGTCTCTACTTTTAATTGGTTAAGCAATCTGGTGTATTTTTCTTGTGTGGATATATATTCTTTGTCTCCAACTTGCAGGGATATTTCGAGGTTGTTTAAAAGTAAATCAGTGCTTCCAATGCATTCAATGACTTTCATACTGTTGTGAAATTGTCGTGCTCTTTTAGCACGCGTCCCTGAAAGTTTTGCTCTAACCATCCTATGATCTGTTTTAAAATTAAAATTATTTAAAATAGACAAATCTTTAGAAACTTTTATATTGTTCGACATAATAAAGTCAATCTCATTTTTATACTGGCCATTAGGAGAAAGCCATGTCCATTTCTTTGATGGTTTCTTCTTATAAAAACTGTTTATGATGCTTAGTTTATTTTCAATAGCAAAGGAAAGGTTGCCAAATCCATGATTTCCTATGATAAGTTCTTCTCCCCTTTTTTGTTTGCCAATCTGCCCATTAAAATAGCCCATAACGATTAAATTTTTGGATGCATTTGCAATGGTGGATTGGAGGTCTTCATAGAATTTTTCTATTTTTGTGATATCTTCTTTTTTATTTGATTCAGTAGGGGAATATGCCTGGACTATAGACCATACTTGTTCTTCCTTACCATCTACACGTAATTGAATGTTGAGAATTGCAATACGTTCCGAAATTCCTCTTAGTTCTTGTATGTTTTTGGCAAGGTTTTTGCTGACTATGAATCCGACTCCATATAATCCGGGCGTCTCCCCTATGTGGTGTAGAATGTATTTCCCGTGGTCTTCTATTCTTTCTCCAAGTCTTCTCACTTCACTAAGACCAATTATGTCCCATTTAATATCATCCAATGCTAATTCCAGTTCTTGCAGTTTTTCCATGGTTCCTAGTGTTAAACAATTTATAGTTGCTATATGTATATCGTTATATTTCTCTTTGCCGTTATCTTTTATCTTTAGAGGGTCGTGGTCATTTTCCCCCACGAGGACCAATCGGCTTGGGGGAGGTTTATTGTTTCTAGTTTGGTTTTCTACATTATTTTGTTGTGTTATCCGGTTGCCGATAGCTAATTGTTATTGCCTATTATCTGTCGTACAGGAAGAGAGAGAGTTGGATCTGCCCCTCAAGAGATCAAATGCGTTACGTTTAATATTTTGTGTTGGCATCCGGACTTGTTGTCTTTTTGCTAGTGTATTATCTCGTGGCGATGAAGATATTTCTCTCTTTCTTTTATCATTGGTAGTATTATTTTCCTTTACTATAAGCTTATCGTATTTGAGATATGCAAAATTTCCTTTTATTTTTTCTTCTTGCAATTTAGTTTGTAACATTTTTCTTTTCTCCAGGACTTCTTTAGAATAATCCTCTGTGATATAGATATCCTTTAGATTTTTCCGACCTTTCATTATCTCATTTTTCTTCCATGAATTGACAAAGGAAAGAAGAACAGGTCTCGGCTTTCCGTCTGGGCTTTTCTTTCCAATGCGATGAATATTGTTTATTTCAAAAACCTCAATGTTTACATTTAAGTCTTTATTGAATACCTTCTTCGCCTCCTGTAATAGTCCCGAATTAGATTCTTCTTCCTCTTTCAATCCAAAAATAATAATGTTATTTTTTTTCTTATCTCTTTTCAAATGTTCCATCTCTTTCTCAAGGTTTACTATTTTTATCTTCAAATTTTTATTTTCTTCTACAATAGGCTTTATTTTTCATCCATTTTTTCCATGATTGAATTAGTTATAGACTCTTGCAATTCGACCGTTTGTTTCTGCATTTCCAATTTCATTTTGTCAAATAGAATTTGAAATTGTTCTTCCATGTTAAAATTTTAACTTGTTTGCGTAAAATGAAACGCAGTGGTAGGATATAAATTTGCGTTGGCAACACCGTTGTGATGAATGACACTGGCAGTGACTGTTAGTGACACTTGCACTATGACGTTTCTAATAATAAGCTATTAATGCACTGTACACTTTGTCAAATTTCTAACCTCAATCTGATAGTTGTTGATTCCTATTTAATTGTAATCTGTTTTATTTCACGTTAATTGCACCAGAATCAATGTTTACTCCAATCCACAGAACTTATATTGTGTTTTCCACTATTCACCGTGTCCAAATATGTCGCAATTGTTTTTAATTACAATTATGTTTGAGGACTGCACAACAACGATGTTTACGCTTCGAACACCGGAACCGGAATCCTTGATTCAGTAACAAACATCAAACCTTACAAACATCTTGTAATGGATACGATAACATGGTTTAAAATAAACATCTTATAATGGAGAGTAGTATATATACTGAAATATACGTAGCTTAAGATTTTTCGAAAATGAGAAGTACCTGTATTCTGAAAATCATATATGTTATACTAAGCTATTCAAACTAGTACTTTCGGTTATTCGATACACGATGAATTTGCTCTCAAAGATTGGTCTAACCAAAAACGCATATCAGTTTTATTTGAGTTGTGTTCAGATTAGAAAAATAAAAATGATACCAAAATGAAGATCTTTGATAAGAAAATGAAAAACGGTTATCAAAATTTACATAAATTCTGAATTATACCATGTAAATTCAAATTACCTACGCTTTCTATCTATATGACGCGTTCGGCGAGTCAGTCAGTCCCGAGCCGAGCGTGCTAGAGGCAGCACGTGTGTCAGTTTGCGCCAGATGCACGGTGAAACCGTACGGTTTTTAAATGTAGGTACTTAGCGTAAATGCCACATCATAGAGAATGTGCTAGATGTACAAATCCAATGATAAAAAGTTGAGAGTCGAACTTTTGCGAATACATTGGTAGTATAAGTACGCCGTCTCGGGTCTAAAGACGCCGGGGTGTAAGGTTACCCATAGAGCATATCTCTCGCACCCCGACTGACACTGGGCCATCACCGGTTTCCAGATGCCCCCCTCGGGTTTGGAAACCACGGTGTCCCCGTCTTGTCCCGGTTTGGGGGAGGGGCGCTAGTCGCCACGCCGTCCCGGTCTGCTTCTGCTGGGGTGACAGGCGGCTCCACCTGCCAACCCCAGGCCTGCACTCATGGAGGACGGAGGTCGTTAAGCGACCTCCAGCGCCTGAGTTGCCTGCGACGCGCGGCGAACATGTTGCGGGCTCGGCGGGCCGGGAGAATTCTAAATCTCTCCCGGGCGCGCTCCGCCATCTCCTTCGCGAGCATTGCATGCTCGCACATGGAGGTGGCGGTGGCCTACGCGCTCGCTCTCCGCACCATTGCCGCAATCATGCTGCCGAGCGAGAGGACTCCCACCCCGATGGCTGCCACGAGTTCATGCCTCGGCGCCTCCCACGCCGGGCAGTCCGCCAGCCTGACTCCTCACTCGCGTCGCAGTGATTGTGAACAGTACCTACCAGCGACACAATTTAAACAGCCATGAACCTTCAACACCACCAAATAGTACTACTACCTGCCTCTAAAATCTTTATAATATTTTCAATGCTGATGAAGCTTTTCTTTTGGGGCCTAACCTCATGAATTCAAGCTCCAATTCCGGCTGCATCCAAAGCTTACAGCTTGGAGCCCAGGGTACGCTCTTCTATTTCTCTTTTCCATAACCTGGTTCATTGTGACTTTTACAGGAGCGACTGCCGTTTCACATCTTGCTTGGGCCCAGATACTCTACGGATCTTAATGGTGCCCACGGTTATATGGAACCCATGGGTGTATGGGACCCCATAGGTGTATGTGACCCATGGGTATATGTGCCATGTGGGGTGGGGTGTGCGCCATATGGGTTACGTATAGGTGTATGGGCTGCCATGGGTCTATGTCACCCCATGGGTGTATCGGCCCCATGTGTGACGTATGTGTATGGGGCCTCATAGGTGAATGGCGGCCCACGGGTTTCATATATGTATGGGGCCCCATGGGTTATATATATGTATGGGGCCCCATGGGTGTACGGGCTCCATACATGTGTGGCCCATTAGTGTATGCATGGGTTTAGGGGGCCCTATGGGTATATGGGGCTCCATCAAGATCTTGCAGCTTGGCACCAGGGGTCCACTCTCCTATTGCTCTTTTTAATAGTAATGTTCATATAAGCTTTTACGGGAGCGATTGCCTGATAGCTATATTACAATATTAAAATTATTATAAGCTTTATACCATTCATGTAAGGTGCAACTAGAAGATCTTTGTAAATAACAATTGCGTCATTATTTGTGTTAACCTTTGTTGTTTTTCTGAATATTATACGCCAGCGTCTCGTTGTGGCGTAAAGTGGCAACTTTATTATGCCAAAAATACCTAATTCGTCGAATACCCTCGCCTTAAATGAAAATGGCAATGAAAAAAAAAACTATTATACATTTAATTCAAAATTAAATAATTATATATTTATAGGTATATAAAAAAGTAAGTTGCTTATAAAAGAAGCTTTCAGAAGTTGAACGAAGAAAAGGTCCCCATTATATTACACTGGGTATTTTTTTCACATCATTATATTCAATTTATACGTATATTTCTATGGCATCCGTAAGCCAAACTTAACAAAGAACTCGATTACATTCTCGATTTACAATGACGTCGAAGAAAAGCAAAAGGCTAAAAAGCTAAATTAGGTATTATGTTGAAGCACCTTTGTTTCTAACATAAACATTGTATACATAAGAGCTTAAAGTATTAATATTAACTTGGCGTAGCGGTAGAGCGCTCGACTTCTAACTCAGAAGTCGCGGGTTCAAAACGCGCTCATTGTAAATTTGTATATCTGTTTTAATCTAGGAGTTTATTGTATTTATTTACAAAATAAAAGTCTTCTTCTCAGTTCTTTCCCCAAGCCGGACAGCGGTCTCCGTGGGGAAAAACGACCGCAGCCCCCCAGCTAATTCACGAGAGAAACCACAACAACCGAAACCTAACCAGCCAAAGCAACCAAAAGTCGAACAACCAAACCAACTGAGAGCCCAACAATTAAAACAACAAAATGGTACCAACATTTATATAGGAACCCTCAATGTACTAACACTAAGAACATGTGACAGACTTCTGGAACTGGAAGAAGCACTCAAGAACATTAAATGGAATATCCTAGGCCTCAGTGAGGTCAGAAGACTAGGAGATGAAATCACTGAACACGATGACTACATTCTATACTCCATTGGAGAAACAAAAGGACTCTATGGTGTAGGATTCATGGTCAGAAAAGAACACAAGAGAAGCATACTTGAATTCATAGGCTTCTCAGAAAGAATAGCAGTCCTAAAAATAAGGCTACCCGGCTACAGAGACAACTGGACCTTGATACAAGTTTACGCGCCAACAAACGAAGCAGAAAAAGCCACAAAAGACTCCTTCTACTATCAACTATCCAAAACTATAGAAACAGCAGACAAAAATCTAATAGTTATGGGAGACTTTAATGGGAAAACTGGCAAACAAAGATCAGGAGAAGAAAAAATTATAGGCAAATACACCGGTTTTTTTTTTTTTTTTTTTAACGTGCGGAAATCCCTTCGGATACCCCCCCGCCGGCCTGCGGGGGTGGTTATGTCGTGTCTCGACTAAAACCGCACGGTGTCCTCCCCAAGTGTCCGTTGCCGGGCACCCCGGGTAAGCCCTCGAAAGGATAACCCCAGGGTTGCCGGCGGACTTTGGCCGCCACCGCGGCCTCGCCTGGTGGGGTCGGGTTTTATCCCGCTTCGGTGAGTTGGCAGGCGTGTGTAGGGCACACACGACACGCCTCCGCCACGGCCTGCTTCTGTAAGGACGGCGAGTCGGCCAACTGCCGTCCTCAGGCCCCGATCATGGAGGTCGGTAGTCCCGGGCGTAGATGAGTCTGCGGCGTCCTCGCCGCAGACTGCGAAACTCTGGGGGCAGGATTCTCTCCCGCTCCCTCTCCGCCGTCTCTTTCGCGCGCATTACCTGCTCGCAGAAAGAGGCGGCGGCGTGCCACTTGCTCCCGTCGGAGACCACGGCCCTCACCATGGTCTCCAACGAGAGAACGTCCACGCCCAGGACCGCAACGAGATCCCGGCGTTGACTCGCCCACGCAGGGCACTCCACCAACGTGTGGAGCGCCGTGTCTTCGCCAGGATACTCGCAGTGCTGGCACTGCGGCGTCGTCTCCCGATGGATGCGCCACAGATACTTACCGAAACACCCGTGTCCGGTAACCATCTGGCACATCCGGTAGGAGAGGTCCCCATGGTCCCTCTCCAACCACTCCTTCATGATCGGTCTCACCGCCGCAATGGTGGATTCCCCCCACCTGGGGTGCTCAAGTCGCACCCTCCATGTCTCCATGAGTTCCTGACGGAGGAGGGACCGCTGAGCCCTGATTTCTCGGGGCTCTGGCCTATGGCCCTGCTCCAGCGCCTCCTTGCGCCACTGGTACAGCAGCGCAAGGGCTCTCGCTTCCAGGTCCCATGGAGGCGTCCCGGCTAGGAGACATGCCGCCTCGACGGAGATCGTGCGATACCCCCTGATGACTCTGACGGCCATCGCTTTTAACGGGCTGTTTAGTACAGCCACGTTGCGGGCCGCCAGAGTGTCTGCCCATACTGGGGCCCCGTACAGGGCCATGCTTCGCACGATCCCCAGGTACAGTCTCCTAGTGGGGGCGTTGGGTCCCTTAACATTAGGCATCAGCCGTGATAGCGCGGCCGCAGCCCCCCTCAGTTTCGGGACCAGACTTCGGAGATGAGGTCCGAAGTCCCATCGGCTATCGAGTACGAGCCCAAGGTACTTCATCGTGGGCTCGATGCCGATGCTTACGCCCCCTACGGTTATGCTGGTTCCCGCAGGTGGCCCCCTCCGAGGCCCGTGAAAACACATAGCCTCGGATTTGTGGAGAGCCACCTCGAGTCCCAGCCGCCGTATTCGACCCACGACTTGAGCAACCCCTGCCGTGGCCTTTAGTGCCGCGCTTCGGTGCGTTGCTCCCCGCGCCATAACGAGGGTGTCGTCAGCATAACATGTTATGCTGACACCCTCGAGCAACGAACCGCGCAGCACCCAGTCGTATCCGATGTTCCACAGGAGTGGCCCTAGGACCGACCCCTGCGGAACACCGCACTAGAAACAGCATACAAAAATCTAATAGTTATGGGAGACTTTAATGGGAAAACTGGCAAACAAAGATCAAGAGAAGAAAAAATTATAGGCAAATACACCATAGGAAATAAAAATGAAAATGGAGAACGACTAGTGAATCTGAGTCAAGAAAATAACCTAACAATCCTTAATACCTTCTTCAAGAAAAAGCCTAGCAAAAAGTAGACCTGGGAGTCACCAAGCGGCAGATACCATAACGAAATTGACTTCATAACAAGCAATCAACCCAAAGCTTTCAAGGACGTTAAGGTGATCAACCAGTTGAACTTCGACACTAACCATAGAATGGTTAGAGCGGTCCTATATACCGGAGACCAGAAAAAGTCTAGAAAACACTATAGAAATGAGAAACACACGCATGCCACAAAACCAGATTCAAACCCACTGCTAGAAAGGCCAAACACAATACAAGAATGGTATGACAATGAAACAAACGAAATGTATCAACATAAAAAGCAAAACCATCAGAAAAAAGATATACTAAGTGCACAAACAAAATACTTAATTTCAGATAGAAGAGAACTATTTAAAAACAGGAACGACAAAAGTACATTAAAAGAAATCACAAGGATCAGTAAAGAAATTAACAAGAGCATAAGAAAGGATAAAGCAAAGAGAACAACAGATTGCATAATAAACCACATTGCCAGAACAGGAGGAGTAAGAAAGGCGCTAAAGGAACTACAACCACCTAAACAATGGATAACAAAACTCAAAAACAAGGATAAAAACTTAGTCACGAACAGACAAACAATACTGGACACTGCCACTTCTTTCTTTAGAGTATTATACACCAGCAACACTATTCTAGATCCAAATATGCACTCTGAACCGGAATTGGAAGATCCTATCCCTCCCATTCTTGAAAGAGAAGTAGAAATTGCAATACTGACACAAAAAAACGAAAAAGCTCCAGGCCCTGACAACATAGCGAATGAGACAATGAAAATCGCACTTCCACACACCTTGGCAAGACTAACAAAACTTTTCAACGAAATATTAGAATCAGAATATATACCTTCGCAGTGGACACACAGCACTATAATCCTAATACACAAGTAAGGAGACAAAGAAGACCTAAGCAACTATCGCCCTATAAGTCTTATGTCCAACGTGTACAAAGTCTTTGCAAAAATCATCCTCAACCGCATCACAAAACAACTGGATGAACAACAACCTATTGAGCAGGCTGGATTCCGGTCAGGGTTCTCCACAATAGATCACATGCACACCTTGAAACAACTTATTGAAAAGTGCCAAGAATATGGATATCCCCTGTACTTGGCGTTTGTTGACTACAACAAAGCTTTCGACTCCTTAGAACACCCACACATTTGGAGAGCACTTAAAAACCAGGGCATTGAAGGGAAATACATCAGACTCATTAGGAATGTCTACAGCCACAGCTCAGCTAAAGTGAAGCTGGAAACGCTAGGCGAATCATTTCCCCTAAACAAAGGAGTCAGACAAGGAGACCCACTTTCACCTAAGCTCTTCACATGCGTGCTAGAAGAAATCTTCAGAAAACTAGACTGAAAAGATTGTGGTATCAATATAGACGGAGAAAGGATCAACTACCTAAGATTTGCAGACGACATTGTGCTCATAGCTGATAA
The DNA here is from genome assembly GCA_946251805.1 of Cybosia mesomella. Classification (NCBI taxonomy): domain Eukaryota; kingdom Metazoa; phylum Arthropoda; class Insecta; order Lepidoptera; family Erebidae; genus Cybosia; species Cybosia mesomella. The sequence goes on from OX276397.1 coordinate 12,699,935, forward strand.
CCCCGGTACACTACAACATATGATTGAAGAACTGGCAACAAAGAGCCAAGAGGTAGGCTTAACGATGAACAAATCAAAAACAAAAGCCATGACGAATAAAGCACCAGAAAAAATCATACTGGAAAACGAAGACCTAGAGAACGTGACAAGCTATATTTATTTGGGACAACTCATCTCCATGTCAGAACAGGCACAACAGGAAGGAAAAGATTCTGGTCACTAAAACATATCCTGAAAAATAAAGAATACCCACTAAGGATCAAAAGGAGCATATTCAACACCTGCATCCTACCCATTCTAACATATGGCTTCGAAACTTGGATCAATAAACAAGAAATAAACCGAAAACTTATGACTTGCCAGAGAAGTATGGAAAGGAGTATACTGGGCTACACAAGAAACGATCGGAAATGAGCCGCAGACCTCAGAAAGATCACCAAATGGGAAGACGTGATAACGAGGGCCAGAAAACTGAAATGGAGATGGACGGGACACCTGCTCAGAGGCCAAAAGCCAAAGTGGTCCAGGAAAGCCACAGAATGGACACCCCGCCACAACACCAAGCGGAGGAGAGGCAGACAGTACGCACGGTGGGCGGACGACCTAAGAAAGGCTGCTGGCCCTCTGTGGCAGAGACTGGCAAGGAACAGGGAAAGCTGGAAGCTACTGGGGGTGGCCTTTGTGCCGCAGAGGCAGACTGACAGGACAGCTTTGCAACAAATTCATTAATGTTAAAACTATGTAAACTTAATCAGTCAATAAAAGGATTGAAATTGAAATGGACAAAATAAAAGTATCTAAGTACGTTTTATGCGCATTTTAGAACCCATATGACAAGCTCTGCTTAGTTAAGGTCCAGATGGCGTAAGTTAATAAGTCCTAGAATATTTTATGTGTTTATTATTTTGATGCAATAATTTTATTTTTAAAATTCAGATAAACTTTGTTGCAGTTAGTTTATTCTTGAAAAGTTTTCGATGTTTTTATAAATCGTAGTTCAAATATGCAAAGTGTGCAGATTGTTTAATAATAAGGACTTGGTTCACAAATTTACATAAAAAATCATAATTTCAAATGCAAATTACTAATTCGTTAGTTGTCAATGAATACAATGCGTTTACCCCTTTACACTTTTTCACGCTTATCAGACGCTTCCGTCATGGAAGAATACACAAGAGAATGCCTATTATACGTCAAAAAGTGGAGGTCACAAATTGAGTACTCAGGGTTAATGATTCTGTAGATTTTAATATTTTTTAATGTATTTCAAAACGATGATTTTTATTTTATTTAATAAACTTAGTTATATTATTAAATAAAATAAGTTTGTAATACTTAGTTATATTTTTTCGGGGGAGCCTCACCCCTAGGAAACGCGTCCCCAGGTGGCGGATAGGGGAATGCTCGGCAGATATGCAGGGTAGGAGGGAAATAAAATACCTCCCGCGGACCAACAGGCCGGAGAAGGTCACTCCGTATCAAACCCCTATTTCGAGCTGCTCCGACATACACGGAGTTAATTAAGGTCGCGATAGTGCTGAAGGGTTGGCCGAGCCTTCAGTAGGGATGGCAGTGGATGAACACAATGAAGTGTCAACGGTGACGCCCACACCTTGAGAAGGTGACGGCCTTGTCGTCAGGTGGCAACCGGCCGTAAAACGTACAGCCAAATCACTTCTCCTTGTGCAACATGAAAAATACAACTAATGAGAAAACGATAAAGGATAGGGCGTCCCCCGTAAGCGACGAGATTGCGCCGAATGTGAACTCAACAAGATGCAGCCAGGCTAGGGCGTCCCCCCGAAGCGACGGTACTGACAAAGGCAAAAATCAGCCAAATGCAACTACATCTATACGTCTAAGATTAGGGACATGGAATTTAGGGTCCATGACCGGACGCAGTACTGAACTGAGTAACATACTAATGAACAGAGAGATAAACGCATGCTGCATCCAGGAAACCAAATGGAAAGGTTCTAAATCTCGAGACATTGGCCACGGTTACCAACTTATCTATCACGGAACAGATACAAATCGCAACGGAGTTGCTATAGAATTGGATAAAAACCTAAAACAAAGAATAGTCAGCATTGAACGGAAAAGTGACCGCCTTATTGCAGTGAAGTTGGCGATGGACAACCAGCCTGTCCTCAATATCATCTCAGCGTATGCACCACAGGTCGGTTGTAGATCCGAAGACAAGGAACTCTTTTGGGAAGACTTCGATGAACTGCTGCTTAATATATCACCTAGTGATCTAATACATATCGGAGGAGACCTGAACGGACACGTGGGCGCCAAAAACGCTGGACATAGGGACGTACATGGGGGATACGGATATGGACACCAAAACCAAGAGGGATTATCTATTTTGAATTTTGCAAGTAAATACAACTTTAAGATTATAAACACAAATTTTGAGAAAAAGGAAGAACAATTAATTACCTACAAAAGTGGAAATGTAGCAACACAAATAGACTACATAATTGCTTCAAAATCAATGTCTGGAAGGTACAAAGACTGTAAAGTTATTCCGGGGGAGGCACTGACTGCACAGCACAGACTACTCGTTGCAGTTATGAACTTACCAAAACCTATTAAGGCCCAAATCGACAGGACCGAACGGATAAAGTGGAAGGAACTGCACAGTAATAAGGGCCAAATATTCATTGATAACATTAGAACCTACCTAAATCAGGACATTGCCGAAGATAAGCCCGTGCATCAAATGTGGTCCGATTTTGAATCATTCTGCCAGGGAAACGCAAAGCAAACGCTGGGCACCTCCAAGGGTGGCCCTATAATCACAAAAGACACCACGTGGTGGAATAGCGATGTAAAAGAACTTATCAATGCCAAAAGACAAGCGTTCAAACTCTGGCAAAAATCTGGGCTTAACGAAGACCGGGATGACTATAAATCCCTAAAAGCGGTTACTAAGTCGGCAATGGCGGCGTCAAGAAAGACTTTCTACGAAAGACTAGAAAATGCTTCCGATGAAAACACCATACATAAAATAGCTAGACAACGTCATAAATCCACATTAGATATCAAATGTAACAAGTACATAAAAGATGACCAAGGCATGCTTCTTACAGACAACGTAAAAATAAATACCAGATGGAAGCAATACTATGAATCGCTCCTAAACGAGGAATTTGAAAGCGAAGCACTGCCAGAGCTGGATCCCAGTGAAGGACCAATAGATTGCATAGAACCCACGGAAGTCAAGCAAGCCTAGCGTCACATGAAATACCACAAATCCCTGGGGCCGGATAATGTACCTGTTGACGTCTGGAAAATCTTGGATGAAGACACTTTACCCTGGCTCACAGACCTACTAAACAAAATACTGGTACAAGGCAAAATACCGTCCTCATGGCGGAAAAGTTATCTCTGTCCCATTTTCAAAAACAAAGGCGATGTTGCCAACTGCAGTAACTATAGAGGTATAAAACTAACTTCCCATACCCTCAAATTATGGGAGAGAGTACTGGGCGCACGGCTGACAGCGATGACCAAGACAACCGAAAACCAGTTCGGCTTCACAGCGGGAAGGTCGACAACAGAGGCTATACAGACGCTCAGAATCCTTATGGAAAAGTACAGGATAAATAAGGAAAACCTATTCATGGTGTTTATTGATCTCGAAAAGGCATTCGATCGAGTCCCGAGAAAACTGGTATGGCTGTCGCTGAGAGCCCAGAGAGTCCCCGAAGTCTATATCGAGCTAGTCCGGGACATGTATAGTGACGTCAGTACTCAGGTCCGTAGCCCCGCAGGTGTTAGTGAGCCATTCCTGGTCCAAGTCGGAGTACACCAGGGCTCAGCTCTGAGCCCGCTGTTGTTCAACCTGGCTATGGACCACATCACGCGGGAAATCCAGAAGGAGGTACCATGGAGAATGCTATATGCTGACGATATCGTGCTGGTAGAGACGAAAGCCTCAGAACTCCAGAAGGCATTTGACACATGGCTGTCTACAATCGAAAGACACGGGTTAAGAATAAGCCGAACTAAAACCGAATTTATGGAGTGCGACTTCGGCGGGACTGAGGAAGTAGGCTGTAACATAACAGTTGATAACACCATCTTACCTAAAGTGTCCAGTTTCAAATACCTCGGCTCTGTGCTGACTATTGATGCTCGTATAGATGAAGATGTGAACCACCGAGTGAATACGGCGTGGATGAAATGGAGATCACTATCTGGGGTGCTGTGTGATACCAAAATGCCGATCAAAACCAAAGGCAAAGTATATAAAACGGCCGTCCGACCTACCATGATTTATGGCGCTGAATGTTGGGCTGCTTTGAAGAAACATGAGCAACAACTCCACACAGCGGAGATGAAAATGCTTCGCTGGGCGGGCGGTGTAACGCGCCTCGACAGAGTCCGTAACGAATACGTCAGAGGATCCTTCAAAGTGGCCCCTATATCCGAAAAGATCAAGGAAAGCAGACTAAGGTGGTACGGCCACGTAATGAGACGGGACGATAGCTACTCCGTTAAAACAGTGCTCAACATCAGCACCAAGCAGCGAACGAGAGGCAGACCACCAGCTTTGTAGTTTTTAGGTCTCGCGGATCTTATTAAATAAACTAAAGTTCCAAGTTATTGGTTTTATTTCTTTAAACACAATAAGAATAAGAAACACTCATGTAATGGTAGCGGCCATTTTTAAAAGAAGAATATTAACAGTATGGGGTTGCCAGACATGGCAGTCTTTTTCATTGTTGCCAACACTCCGCCTCAATGAAAATACTAAAAAACTTACTTAATATTTAACAAATGTCTAAACTTCTCTACTTTAATTTTACCCAGGGGTTTCGTGAACAAGTCAGCAACCTGATCATTTGTTCTTACATACTCAATATTTATAATTTTAGAATCTAACTTTTCTCTAACAAATTTTAGTTTGATATCTATGTGCTTTAACTTACTATGAAATTGGCCACTCTTACATAGCTTAATTACAGGCTGATTATCTTCATACATACAGACAGTAACAAATTTTTGTTTAATATCAAAATACAAGTTTCTCAACCAACATGCTTCGCTGGTTGCATTACTTAATGCTACAAACTCTGACTCGGTGGAAGACAATGAAACTGACATCTGTTTTCTTGATGCCCAAGACACCACACACTCAAATATTTTAAATACATAACCACAAGTTGATCTGCGGTCATTCTTATCCCCCGCCCAATCAGAGTCTACAAAGCCAACAATCTCATTACTATTTTCATATTTGTGAAACTCTAACTTTAAGTTAACTGTTCCTTTTACATAGCGCAGGAGATGCTTTAGCGCATTCCATAAATCTTTACTAGCACATGACTGATATCTGCTTAATATACTTATTGCTAAACACAAATCAGGGCGAGTACATAGCATAGCATACATTAATGATCCTATGATCATTCTGCATCTCTTCTCTAGCTCTTCACTCTCAGAACTTTCCCTTTTTAAGGTGCTATGGTCAAAACCCTCCTGCATAGGTGTAGCCACAGCATTGCACTGACTCATATTACATTTTTCAAGTAATTTTTCTAAATATTCGCTTTGACTCAACATAATACAATTTTTATCAATATTTTGACAAATTTTTATGCCTAAAAAATTACTTGCAAGCCCTAAATCTTTCATTTTGAAACATTTATTTAATTTTTCTTTTACATGTACAATCTCCCTATTATTTGTAGATGCAATTAACAAGTCATCGACATACAATAATATATATGTGGTACAATTTTCCTTCCTATTAATATACAAGCAGTATTCATAGTCAGATTGTTTAAATCCTAACTCACACATTACATCATTAAACTTTTTGTTCCAATTTTTTGGAGATTCTTTTAGTCCATACAAAGATTTATTAAGTTTTAAACACTCATCATTTTTAATTTTAACATACTCACAACCTTTAGGTAGACAAATGTACACATCTGAGTTTATATCTCCATTTAAGAAAGCGCTACAAACATCTAGTTGGTACACAGGTAATTTATCCTCATTACATATAGCTAAGAACAACCTAATAGAAGGTAATCTAGCAACAGGACTATAAACATCACTCAAAACATTTTGTTGAAAGCCTCTGGCTACTAATCTTGCCTTGTACATCATACCTGTTATATCCGTCTTCCTTTTAAGTACCCATTTGCAGTCTATAGGTTTACATGAAGAAGGCCTAGTTACTATACTCCAAGTGTTGTTTTCTTCAAGTGCATGAATTTCTCTGGCTATTGCTTCCTCCCAAGATTTATGTTCCGCACTTGCAACTGCTTCTTCATAGCTAGGATTCTCCTCACACATTAGACTCATATGGTAATCATTAAACTTCGATGGAAGTTTTCGCTCATCCCTTGATCTCAAGTTGTATCTCCCTTCTCCGATTTCTTCTGTGCTCTCCGCTACTCTGTTCCCATCTTCCTCTATTTCTCTGACTCTTAACTCTCTTTCCTCATCAGCTCTGGTCTCCTCAATAATATTTTTGTCTTCCTCACTTTTCTCAGCCTCTGTGCTCACACACTCTTGTATATTTGTACTTTCCATCATTTTCTCTTCTGTACTTCTCTCACAAAACTCTTCTCTACGTTTTGTTGGTAGAAAGATTATGTCTCTATGTATTTCAACTCTGTTTGAACTGGGTAGGTACACACGATAGCCCTTGGTGCACTCATCATATCCCATGAATATACCAGTCACATTCTTAGGGTCCCATTTCAACCTTTTCTCTTTAGGCACATGAATGGAAACTTTTGTCCCGAACACTTTAAAAATATTCAAATTGCAATCCTTCTTGTTGTAATAGCTCTGATATGGAGTTGTGGCACTGTTGGGACTTGGACCAGTTCGATTCAAAGTGTAAACTGCATTACTAACACCTTCAGCCCAAAAATGTTTATGCATACCTTGTATCATTGCACGAGCAGCCTCCACTAACGTGCGAATCTCTCTCTCAGCACGCCCATTTTGTTGAGGTGTATACGGCACACTTTTTTGATGAATAATACCTTTAGACTCCAAAATTTTTGTAACCTCACTATTTACAAACTCAGTGCCATTGTCAGTTCGTAGTATTTTTATTTTGCATGAAGTCTCACGTTCAGCTCGGGCTATGAACTTTTCTAGGCAACTTTTAACTTCACTCTTCTGTTTCATAAAAAACACAGTACGGTAGCCTGAAAAATCATCTTTCAGTACCAGGAAATATCTATTTCCTCCCAAAGACAGCTGTTCCATTGGACCGCATACATCTCCATGAATAATTTCCAATCTTTCTTTTGCTCTTGATTTGCTCTGCGGATAAGGAAATTTATGTTGTTTCCCGGCCAAACATTTCTCACAACAATAATTCTCACTGTCATCTTCAAAATCAATTTTATTTTTACGTAGAACTCGTTTTATTTGCTCAAAATTCTGATGTGATAGTCTTTCATGCCACACAGAAATTTTTTCTAACCTTTCACTCAATTGACAACTCGATACGTCAAATAAGGAACGTTCAGAAATTTGTGTTCCACTTTCAGCCACTGCTCCCAATATTAGATTTTTATTTGACACAAAGTTCATTTTGTAAAGTTTGTTTTCTCTATTAGCGATAGCCCGAATATCACCATTCTCATCAACAAACTGACACTGCTCACTATTAGAAACAAGATGAAAACCATTGTCTAACACTTGTCCGACTGAGAGCAGATTAAACTTCAGCTCTGGCACATATAACACATTAGATAATTTTGTTAACCTATATTTTTTAGAGTCCCATGCATACACAATCACTGTTCCTATACCTTTCACTTCTAACATCTTGCCATTGCCTACCCTTACTCTGGATAAAAAGTCTTTCTCACTTAACTCTCGAAACAGTTCTCTTTTGCTACACATATTGTCACTTGCGCCGGTGTCCAAATACCACACAGACTCAGTTTCATTTTCCCCACTGTCACACATAAATGCATTACTTTCATTTTCATTTTTCTAGAATGACCGCAGATCAACTTGTGGTTATGTATTTAAATTTTTTTAGAGTCCCATGCATACACAATCACTGTTCCTATACCTTTCACTTCTAACATCTTGCCATTGCCTACCCTTACTCTGGATAAAAAGTCTTTCTCACTTAACTCTCGAAACAGTTCTCTTTTGCTACACATATTGTCACTTGCGCCGGTGTCCAAATACCACACAGACTCAGTTTCATTTTCCCCACTGTCACACATAAATGCATTACTTTCATTTTCATTTTTCTGTTTATTTTCACTATTCATTTGCTTCTTTTTTAGTCTACATTGTTTGGAAATATGGCCCTTCTTTTTGCAGGTAAAACATTCTCTTGTATCTTTTTTCTTACATGAACTTGCATAATGTCCAATATTTCCACAATTGTAACATTTAATTGTATTTGAAGTACTCGCTTGGGGCTTTCTTGATGACAATAATGCCACAGTTTCCTCATTGGAGTTTTGACGCTCCTCTTCAATCAGTAGTCTGGATGTTATCTCACTTAGAGTCTGTTTCTCAAGCGGCACAGACTCCCATGCTGATCTGAAGTGTTTATATTGCTCGGGCAGTGACATCAGTACTTTGGTAATCATCATTTTTTCAGACACTGGCTCTTCTGCTAATTTAAGCTTTGTTTTTATGTCCTCAAGCTTAGAAAAAAACTTAGATAAAGGTTCTCCACTGTCAACACTCATTGTGAAAAACTTCTGTTGTAATAGGTGGACGCTCACAGTTGACTCTCTGTCGTAGACGACTTTCAGTTTTGCCCACATTTCATAAGATGACTGACATGAAAAAATATGAGTCAATGGTTCTTCTTCCATTCTAGTCACCAGTATCTCCTGGGCTTTTGAATCCAATCTCTTCCACTCTAATTGTTGCTTCACAATCGCCTCTGTTGTTCCTTCTGGATATTCTTTTGTGCCCATTACTACGTCTACCACTCCTCGGCTCCTCAAGATAACTTCAGTTTGGAACCTCCACACAGGCCAATTACTCGCTCCGGATAACTTCACGGTGTTGGTGAGTATGTTCGCTTCCATCTCGTCCTCCTTTTGACTTTACTCAGCCAAGCACAACTCAACTCGAAATACTCGACCAATACTCAACGAACGAAGCCGAACGATAACCCACGCCGCGCCGCTAAAAAAAATGGCGTCGCCAAGTCACAAGTTACGAAAACCACTTCGCTCACAGCACCTCGCAACTCTCCTCACTCGCTCAACAACTAGGAACATTGATCTGGCCCCATAACCTGTAGTTTTTAGGTCTCGCGGATCTTATTAAATAAACTAAAGTTCCAAGTTATTGGTTTTATTTCTTTAAACACAATAAGAATAAGAAACACTCATGTAATGGTAGCGGCCATTTTTAAAAGAAGAATATTAACAGTATGGGGTTGCCAGACATGGCAGTCTTTTTCATTGTTGCCAACAAGCTTCTGGTGGTCCACTGTCGAGAGAGACCTGAAGGCGCAGAATATATCACCACCGACAACCCAGGACAGATTAACCCTGGCGCAAACGCACAAGGAGGCCCGACCCCAAATAAGTTGGGAAGAGGCCTGGAACAAGAAGAAGAAGAATAAACTTAGTTATATTGTTCAGGTGGCGTATGCGATTTAATCGCTGTATCTTTCACTAGAATAAAAAGCACTGGGACGGGATCTGAGTTCTGTACCTTGAGAAATTGAGGTCAGAGTCAAAGATCCACGGAAAAGTGGTACTGGAAGGGCATTTAAGAATTGCAGTGGTTAGATAGTTTAGCGCGTTCCATAGCAGACTGCGTCTTCTACGGGGATAATAGGGCGCATTTACAAATACTTCTTTAGCTCAGCATTTACATGGTGTTGAGCTAAAGAAGCTTTCGGGTGAACAAATTGTGAAAACGATTAACGTATATAAATATATTCCAACACACACAACATGTTAGGCTGAAGAAACTTTTGCGGAGACAAATTGTGCATACGAGCTTCATATCCTGCTTTAGCTCAACACACACACCATGTTGGACTGAAGAAGCTTTTGCGAAGACAAATAGTGTTATTGCGTCGCAAATGCTTCTTTGAGCCAATGTTGCAACGCACTGCCCCCGTACTGCCTCGCTCTGTATATATAGGTGCTCTGTATATATGCTTCGCACCATATTATTGGAATGTTGAATGCAAGCCGAGTAATTTGTGTATATTTTTATTAGATGCTTCTCTATCTTACGAATTAATGAGTAAAAGAGGAGAAAGTATGACAAATAGCAACAGTTGAACGAGTTAGAGTTTTTAAACTGGGGTTCAAAGTTTACGAGATATGGATTGTGATATTGAGCGGAGAGTTTTGGCTAGAAATCAAGTATGCTACTGCATAATTTTATTAGAAGTTTAGATATTAGTATCTAAAGAGGTACGACTGGTTGTACATAGAGGAGTGGTCGTCCCCGCTCTTATGGTGAAGTATTTTAGTGTGACAGAAGGAATGTGAAAATTAACTGAATGCCGAGAAAATCAGAAGCTTGAGAAGTATAACTGGGGTGATCCTGATGGACCGAGTGAGGAACAGCATGATAAGGGAAAGTTGTGGTATGCAGAAATGTAGTAACCAAGATCGAGAAAGGATGCTTCGATGGTTCGGGCGTAGAGAGGATGGACGAAAGGAGATTAACGAAACAGATTTATGAGGCGAAGGCTACTGGGTAACCCGGTAAGGGTCGACTTAGGCATTACGTTTACCAAATAGGTCGCGGACGTTTTGAAGAAAAGGTAGGTAGGTAGAAGTACCCCTAACCGACGTACATGTATGATAAAAATTATGAAAGTGGAAGAAGCGAAAGGCGTATGCCAGAATCGTAGCAAGTGGAAAGATGTTGTCCCTGCCTACCCCAATGGAAAGATGCGTGACTATACGTATGTGTGTATTTAAAAAAGCAATTTAATACAGTGCGATTTTATGCATGACTACCAAGAATTTTCTATTAAAAACGTTCTTCCTTTCAAAACTTTACGATGAGCCATTTTCTTAACGCAGCACAAAACTTTCCACGACGGAGATCAGCGATGAACTTGAGTAATGAGTTATATCTATAGCGGATCCTTGTATACACAACTGCGTTTTAGAAGTTCCTGGTGACCTGGACAATTTGCACTTTGAAAGATACTGGTTTGCCACTCATTATTCCTGGATGGTTTTCATCAAGAGTGCTCGAACTTTAAAATAGCTATAACAAGCTCCCTACGTGATATTTGCCACAATTTTTTATTTTAAAGCACATTCAAAGTCCTTTTTAGAGTTACTTTGTTGTCCGTCTGTCCCTCTGCCTGCCTGTCAACCTGGTAAGACCTTTTTTTAGGAACGCCTCGAGTTATTATGTTGAAATTAATATCAAATATTCAGGTTTGCAACTCTCTTGCAGCTGTGAAAATAAATTTTATATATAGGCCTGTGCCACAGTACATGATCGGAGGATTGGGTACTGTGGCGCCTTCAGTGCCCAGTCTAACTTTTTCAGGTAGACAGTTCAACTGGCTGGAGGGCATTCCACCATCCGTTTACCTATTCGGAGTCTAGGACTCGTTTGCGGCCATCGGGCATTCAGTAGATGCGGCCACCCCAATGTCATTTTAATTTCCCCGAAGCAATGTAAAGTTTGTCCCTTAATCCATTTATATACGGATCCCTCAGTGCGTGAATCTGACTCACACTTGACCTGTTTTAGGGATCCGTTGCCAAATGGCAAAGAACGGAACCCTAATAGATTCGTCATGTCTGTATGTCTGTCCGTCCGTATGTCACAGCCACTTTATCCGAAACTATAAGAATTATGCTCTTGAAACTTGGTAAGTAGATGTATTCTGTGAACCGCATTAAGATTTTCACACAAAAATAGAAAAAAAAACATGACATTTTGGGGGTCCCCATACTTACAACTGAAACTCAAATTTTTTTCAAACCCATACGTTTGAGGTACCTATCTGTGGATAGGTCTTCAAAAATAATATTGAGGATTCTAATATATTTTTTTCTTAACCTAATAGTTTGCGCGAGAGACACTTCCAAAGTGGTAAAATGTGTCCCCCCGTAACTTCTAAAATAAGAAAATGATAAAACTAAAAAAAATATATGATGTACATTACCATGTAAACTTCCACCGAAAATTGGTTTGAACGAGATCTAGTAAGTAGTTTTTTTTAATACGTCATAAATCGTTAACCGCAATTTACCTTTCATTCAATCAACTCAACTATTAAAATTTTACTTGCTGCTACGAAACCCGTCATGGGCGAGTCCAACTCGTACTTGCCCGGTTTTTTTTTGAAATATAATGTCAGCTACATTTTCTCCTGTAGACGACGCATTCAAATGGAAAAAAATTACATTGCCGCAAAATTAGGACCCGATTTCATAAACGACACGAGTTATGTTGGACTTCAGGGTGGTTAATCATTTGTGGTTTGTGTGTATAGACCAAAAATTCACACACAAAACTTTACAAAACTAAACAGAAAATAATCGAGCGCCGTTAACTCACACAATCTACGATTAAGTGGTCAGTTGATATCACTACTATGTGAGAGTTTGGTAAGTGACATTGTCCATTGTGACTTTTTTGGACGGTTGAGTTTTAGTTGTATAATATAATGTTTTTATTAACTAATTAACTTAATTTAAATCATAATTAGTCTTATATTAATTTTACTACAAGTTATATAAGCTATGGTAAGCACTGTTAATCAGAACTGGCTTGTTCACTCCCACTGCACCTAAAAAAAAGCGGCCAAGTGCGAGTCGGACTCGCCCATGAAGGGTTCCGTACCAGCAAGTAAATTTTTTATATTTGAGTTGTTTAAATTAAAGGTAAATTGCAGTTACGATTTAAGACGTAATAATAAAAAAACTACTCACTAGATCTGGTTCAAACCAATTATCGGTGGAAGTTTACATGGTAATGTAAATCATAATTTTTTTTAGTTTTATCACTCTCTTATTTTAGAAGTTACAGGGGGGGGGGGGGGGGACACACATTTTACCACCACTTTGGAAGTGTCTCTCGCGTAAACTATTCAGTTTAGAAAAAATGATATTAGAAACCTCAATATCATTTTTGAAGACCTATCCATTGATACCCCACACGTATAGGTTTGACGAAAAAAATATGTTGAGATTCAGTTCTAAGTATGGGGATCTCCCAAAATTTATTGTATTTTTTTATATTTTTGTGAAAATCTTAATGCGGTTCACAGAATACATCTACTTACCAAGTTTCAACAGCATAGTTCTTATAGTTTCGGAGAAAAGTGACTGTGACATACGGACGGACAGACAGACAGACATGACGAATCTATAAGGGTTCCGTTTTTTGCCATTTGGCAACGGAACCCTAAAAACAGTTGTATACAAATTGCTTGGCTTTTTAAAGATGCAAATGCGTTTCGAATGGCTATTGTTAAATTCTTATTTTATAATTGTATTAACTTAGCATGCTAACGTCGAACGCAATTTACTATTAAGCTAACGAAGGAAGACAGTGGACTCAGCAGCTCATTAGTACCCCGGCGGTGAGACAGCCTCGTGTTTAAATGAGATAAGAACTCGATATAACATGTTACAGCAATCATTACTAAGAAACAACGTCACAGCTACATGTCAAACTCTAAAAGTTTGACATGTTTTTTTTGTCAATTTTGGCTATGAATTACACACGTTTTAAAAACCTGAGAACCTTTCTGTTTTCATAATATTATTATTATTGACAATGACTAATCTTTATAACCAACTTAAAAGAAATAGTTGGTTCTGAATTTGAGACAAAACAAAACGTCTAGCGCCGTTTGTCGTCATAACCCATGAGTCTTATTTACCTTCAAGGCATGTCAAAAGAAATGTCATATCTAAATCTGAATCTTACAAATATCTGTGATACAAACCTAAATGGTAAATAAATTTATTATAATACCATCTATTCACATAATTCACATAATGCACATTTCAATGCTCTATTATGCAGTTGTTGTTATGCTTTTTAACAAATTGTGTCAGTCAATCAATCAATTAGCCTATTGCAGTCCACTGCTGGACATAGGCCTCTCTCAATGCACGCCATAGCAGCCAATCCTCCGCCTTGCGAATCCAGTCTATCCCAGATACCTTTTTTAAGTCTTCATCTGGCTAGGGGGCGTCGCACCTTCCGTGTGCCGACTCGTGGTCTCCACTTTAGGACTCGTTTACTCCAACGGCCCTCGGTCCTGCGACAGATGTGGCCAACCCATTACCACTACAGCTTGCTTATTCTGCGAGCTATATCGGTGACTTTAGTTGTCTTTAATTTACTTGACTTTAGTTTGTGATTTTAGGGGATGAACTCATTTCAAATTTTATCCATCAAAGAAACCCCAAGTATAGCTCGCTCCATAACCCTCTGCGTGACTTTTAAGCAGTGGACTTGCCTCACAGTCAATGTCCACGTTTCAGGACCGTAAGTCATGACAGGTAGGACACACTGGTCGAACGCCTTTGTTTTTGAGCATTGCGGTAAAGAGGGGGAGAAAACCCGACATAGGTTGCCAAATACTACCTCCTTGATCTCCCTCCCTGATCCGTTCTGCGTCTTCCTTCTGCGAGGACGTCATCTCGCAGAACGAAGACGCGGAACGGATCAGGGATACGACCGCGGCGAGCTGGATAACCTGCCCAAGGTAGACATACTATTGAACAACTTGGAATGTTGACCCTTTGATGGCAATCGGTCTTGGTATGACATGTTCGTTGAACAGAACCTTGGTTTCATCAAATTTCATACCAAGACCGATTCGCCGAGAGGCTCCATTCAGGTGCAGCATCTCGCCCAGCTGCTCCAGTGACTCTGCAACTATAACGATGTCGTCGACGAACCGAAGATGCGAGATGTACTCATCGTTTATGTTTACACCCCGCCCAGTCCAATCTAGAGTCTTGAAGACGTCGTCCAGTGCGTTGGTAAATCAAGCAAGGCCTTATCACCTTTTTTGAAGAACAGTACCACTGCACTTCCACTTCATGCTCTAAGTGTTAAGCCTTACTGGATGATGGAATTAAAAAGCCTCGCTAGCTATTTCAGGACTGGGACCCCACCTGCTTTTACGAGCTCAGTACTAATTCCATCATCGCCAAAGCACTGGTTGTTCTTCATTTTTTTTCTTTTTATACCACTCAGGTGGCAGACAAGCTCACGGCCCATCTGATGGGAAGCGGTCACCGTGGCCTATGGACGTGTGCAACACCAGGGGCGTCACACTCGCGCTGCCGACCCTAAAAACCAAAGGCTACTCCCGCCTCTCCCTTCTTTTTTAGTTTTTGTGCTGTCAGAAGGAAGACTCTTCCCTCTGACAGCACAAAAACTCTCAGTGAGCTCTGACTACCCTACTCACCGCCGGGAACACAACACGAGGTTATTATGGCCGCGGTATTCTGTAGGGCGGAGGTATTTCCCCAGTCGGACTGTTCAGTTGGACGGGAATACCGGCATGTTCTACCTCTCCTAAGATATACATTTGCTTGAGAGCCGCTTTTATTTCGTATTTGCTCGGTGTAATGGAGCATGGGTGGGGCTTTGTGGTCTTCCCCTAATTATTTTTCTAAAATTCAAGTAGCCTTAGGTGGTAGGTTGGTAGTACGTTTGGCGCTTGGGAAACGACGTGATCGATCCTAATTGGTTGAGAGCTGGGGAGCCGACGCACTCGATTCTGATTGGTCGAGGCTAACCAGAGAGGTATGGCCTCCCGATACCGAAGATGGAGTTAGGTTCGTCATGTTTGACCTGCGATGACGAACGGCTCTCAGTACTGGCCTGTACTGTACTGTACCCAGCACGCGCCTATATATACGCCAGTGACTCGAGGCTCTACATCAGTCGCAGAGAAGTCACCGCCGACGAGAGTTTTACACGCCACCCGGATCTGACCACTGAAGATGTTGACCGCAGTGATCGACGAAACGTTTGGAACACAAGTTTCATAATATGGACCACGGCCAAACAGCCCGGAAGCAGTATTTTCTACATATACCTCTAATAGTTCAATATATTATTTAAATATAAAATAAACGTAAACATTAGTTTACGTTTATTATATAAATAATCGATGACTTACGAGTAGAGTTAACCCTCAAACATAATTATAATATGAAATGAACTAAGTCCACAATATTACGCTATTATAACCTTCTCCAAACGTGTTAAACGACATAATACGATGAACAATTTCACGACTTATCTATACATGTAAACATATAATAAAATCGTAACGAGGTGAAAACTATACATTAAATATTCGAAACTACATAGTTACCTAGGTGTAAAAGATAGTTGATTAGAAACTCAACCTTTGATAATAAATATCATAACGCTATTATTGCGATGTTACATGTACACATCTATTTCTTCATAATAAATGATTGAAAATATAACGATGAAATAGATTGGGGTAGACCTGTTGGGTTCGAAACTGCAGAAGTAAATATGCCTTGATTTATTTCGAATTTAACGTGAACGAAGTCGCGGGCAACCGCTAGTTATAAATATAACTGATGACCCTCATGATTTGCGGATATTGAATTTATTATCACTTTGGATCCTCGCAAAAGGGTTAGTGATTAAAGCTACCCTAGACAATTACTTCAAACTCGGGTAATTTTAGAAATTCGTACAATGTCTTCATCGATCCCTGAAGCGAGACGAAACTATCAATGTCAAAACAACAAGTATGTATGTAGCCAAATTTTGAGTTTATAAACAAATCCGTTTCTAACTTATTACATGTTCAACTTTTTATTGAAATATTTAAACATAGAAAATAAGCATTAGCAATAGTTCATATTTTAAATTTGTTGAATATTTGGATCTACACTCGGGTGCAATGAAATCGCACATGTGACTTTTTTTTGCAAAATATTATTGTCTAAAGTCCGAGGCCAAACGCACTAGGGGGGATATCCACCAGGGTACTTCAATAAAAAACCTGATAGGATATCTTGTACTGTATTTAGGAAGTACCAATTACAAGGATCTCAAAAAAAAGATTGCATTTCTAAAGCTTATAACTAGTAACCGGAGACTCTTAACATCGCCTTGTAGAAGTTGGCCTTGTACGACCAACGCCAGCTAGTGGTAAAAAATGTAATTACATTTTCTAACAAAACTTAGAACTACGTGAACAATTATTATTATCATTATTTTTTTTAATATTTCGGACACGTCAATTTGACTGCACCTCGCCCGATGGTAAGCTGAAGGTAAAGTCTTATGAAAGAGGGTCACCATTACATACACGTACCATGTTAACAATGGTGGCACTCAGCTTGACGGTCTCATCAGAAGAGGATTGTCGTCGCAGCACCGCATGACACCCACCGGTCCCACTAGTGCTGTGACCACAATCCCCCTGCCCAGCTATGCACTTGCTAACCCCTGAATGCAATCAAACCGAAATTGGATTACTATGGAGGGTTTTTCGCAATCGTGCACGGTGGTACCCACCCGGCCGAATTAAGTGACAAATTTGTGTCATCAAATTTATACCATCAGTTATTCTTCTATTATTATTATTCTTTTAATAAGGAAATTCTATTATTTTTAATACGGAATTAAAGCCTGTTTCAATACCTATTCAATGATACCAAAATGAGCCGTTATAAGTTTATCCTATTGCCAAAAAGTAATGAGAACAAAAAAAAACCGAAAATTATTCCCTTTGGTCACCGCAGTTTGCCAGATTAATTGCAGGTATGAAGAGGCATGTTTTGAGTCAAAAGTCATCAGAAATAGGAAGCAGGAAAAGACGTCCAGTGAATACAGCTGCATTTATCAGAAGAAAATGGATACTACTCCGGAAAAAGCCGCTCAAGTCGTTGCTCTAATTGAAGCGGGCCAGAACCACAGTGCTGTAGCTCGACAGCTGAATATCAGCCGATATTCAGTTCATCGTGTGTACCAGCGCTATCAGGAGACTGGTGACTTTTAACGACGACGAGGATCTGGTCGAGCCACAGCTACATCTCAGTGCGACAACCGATTTCTCGTTACGGTGGCTTTACAAAATCGTCGTGCGACTGCCGTTGATCTTGCACATCATCTCCAAGAGGTGCGTGAAGTGGAAGTCAGCCGGTGGACGGTCAGAAAAAGACTTGCTGAAGGCGGCCTGACTGCGCATAGGATAGCAAACGGCCCTAAATTGACGCCAGCTCACCGCCAGGCCCGTCTTCGATTTGCACAGGAAAATGTGGACTCGACAGTCGACCAATGGAAAGCAGTACTGTTCCCAGACGAGTCCAGGATGTGTTTTTATGGTAATGAGGGATGAGGACGGGTCTAAAGAAGGCTTACGAGAGATTTACCCAGTGTTGGAGCTACAAACTGCGCTCAAGTAGGAATGGGATGCCATCTCACAAGACTCTATCAAGCACTTGATAGAGTCGATGGAAAACTGGTGTCGAGCGATAATTCGATCCAGCGGGGGTAACACTTCTTATTAATAATGATATTTTTAGTAAAATTTGTTTTTTTTTTAAATTAATCATTAATTGTCACACCTTTTAATAAAGTTGAATTTGGTGATGATGTTTTTTTTTTTGGAGTAGGGTAAACTTATCACGGTTTATATGGTATTATTGAATAGGTATTGAAACAAGCTTTAATTCCATATTAAAAAAAAAGGTAAGGCAATAAGTAATGAATATATGACATTATTGGATAAAAGCGGCTTATTCCCATGCGCTTCAAATCTATTGTTCTCCAAAATTCATTTTTCCATACATCCATTACCAGGCAGTCCACAGATTTATAGATTAAAATTTTGAATAAAGCAACATCTAATAATTTCATTCCTTACAGCTTCAAAACATTACCTAGGCAGCGAGTTCGCCGCCGAGGAAAGTTCTCCGCACTCAACGGCGTCCCGAGCTGTACCACTGAAGATGTCGACCGCAGTGATCGACGAAACGTCTGGAATTCAAGTTTCCGATGGACCACGGCCAAACAGCCCGGAAGCAGTATATTCTACAAATATAACCTTCATTTTAAATGATTTATTTATAATAAAACATTATAAAATAAATAACTCACCGCTAGTAAAAAAAGCGGCCAAGTGCAAGTCGGACTCGCCCATTAAGGGTTCCGTAGCAGCAAGTAACATAATAATGTTCTTTTTTTAATTTTTATATTTGAGTTGATTGAATGAAAGGTAAATTGCGGTTAACGATTTATGCCGTATTAAAAAAAATCTACTTACTAGATCTCGTTCAAACTAATTTTCGGTGTAAGTTTACATGGTAATGTACATTATATTTTTTTTTTAGTTTTATCATTCTCTTATTTTAGAAGTTACAGGGGGGGGGGCACACATTTGACCACTTTGGAAGTGTCTCTCGCGCCTATTAGAAACCTCAATATCATTTTTCAAGACCTATCCAACACATATCCATGGGTTTGATGAAAAAAATTTTTTGAGTTTCAGTTCTAAGTATAAGTACCCGCAAATAGATCTTTACTTTCGTGATTGTTGAGAGAAAAATTATATCTTAATTTGCAAATTTGAATTACGTGCGAATGCAAAAAGAATCATCAAAGCGAGTCCAGTTGCTTTTATATACTTCTCTGTCAAATAAACAGACAATTACATTCTTATAATACTAATGTTCTAATATTATAAGATATTCTACATAGCACTTAACTAGCTTGTCGTATGGGGACTGCGGAACATATACTTAAATCCTTTTTTTTTATCAAGATCGTTACAGTCTATTGTGGGAACCTATTGCTATACACTATACATTTGAGTACTGTAAAGTTAGCACTTCAATGTATAGTGCAGAACCATGGGAGATATTTATGCAATATAAAATATTTACGAACAAGTATCAATAAATTCAACGAATACGATGTAACGAACGAATTTTAATTTAAGCATAGTGCAAAAACTATCCCGACAATAAACGCCAAATTGAATTCTTTCATCACAAGTGAAAATGTTACAACCTAATATTTTATAGCTGATGGCCGCGGCTCCGGCCGTGCGGAGGTCGGTTATCTTTTCTTTGGTCATACCTCGCTTCTACTTAACCTATTGCATTCAAAAATACGGTAGGTTTTAAGGCTGACAAAATAGTCCATTGAAAAGTTACATTTGGGGTTGCGTTTTTTAGAGGACGCAATTTTATTTTTTTGATGTGTAGGGGGGGTCAGTGTAAAGCTAAAACCAAGTTTGTGGGGTCGCCACCCTTGTCCCGCGGCTACCATTTTGAAAATAGTGGTTGAAATGGTTTTTACGATATTTCTCTTAAACTATTTATTTGTTAAAAAAAAAAAGAAATCATTTTTTGTTGCAAATTAAATTCTCTACAACTTTGGTTGAGTAACTTTTTCTTTTTTTTGTTATTAGAGTTATTCTTTTTTTTGTTATTTGTGTTAGAGTGAGGTCAAGTAACAAACATCTCAATATTCAAATATACAAACATCTTCACAAGTTTTCACATAAAAATATTAGTAGGAGTGACATAGATTGGATTGAAATTTTGAAGTATTAGTATGCCAACTTATTCCTATAATTTTAACTGGAAAAAAGTGAACATCCAGAACGGGACATGAACCTGCGACCAGTCCCTTACAGGGGAAATACTTTGATCATATGAGACACCTGGAAAAGTCCTAGATCCTGTAAGAGCCTGGTAATACTCTGTCGAACTGAGCTACCTGGACACGTACTAAATATTAGAAATTCTTCGCTAGATTACGGCTTGGGTCACCACTTGAGCCTACCGTAAATGTCCCGAACTACGTGTAACAATGGGATACTGTTGAAGGTGTAATTCTGGTTAGCGCCATCTGTAGGACACAGTCGCAACTACTATGATTGCATCGATGTGGCTGACTTTACAACCTCCAAATCGGGTAATATATTGTTCTCAATAATAACAATTCACAATAATGACTTGTATGACACGACTAATGACCTCTCAAACAAAAAAGGAATCATAGGGTCACTGCGACCATCCTTATATATCAAATTAATTCTAGTTCTTGCTAGAATTATTTACGTGAAGATACCTAACTCGAAACTTCTCTGAGAATGACCTGGCTGATCCGAACGCATAACTCACGCCATCTGGCGGGGAATCGCTTCGTGTTTTTTCCCAGATTTGATCTGGTAAGTTATTTTATTCCATTGCTGTCAGTATATTCGCATAATGGGGATGTGTTATTGATAATAGTTGTATATCTTCATCACAGGGTCGTTAGTTCTTGGAAAGAACCTTTAAAAACAATTCAGACGGCAGTGACTCTGAGGTTGTCAATCAAGGTGACTTGGATACCTTGACATTGGGAAGCAGATCGCAAGGAAAGCTCCGGGTCTGTTCTGCCGGTGCACAACCACTGTAGGCCCCGCGGATACACGAGATTCATAAGGTCAAGGTATCTTTCTTAATTTAATTGTTCATTGCATTACTGCTGACCGGCGCAAGGCTGGTGTATGGTATTACTGAGCTGTGCCACTACTGGCTGGCATCTGATGAGAATCCCCCCTGGGAACGGAAGTAATTGCATGTCTACATATGAGTGTACCTGTATCTGTGTTCTGTTGTATCTTGCTGTGTAACTTATTCTGTATATCTATCTGTGACTTTTCTATTTCTCTGTTTATAAATATATGTATGTACAACTGATCCTTGAGTTTCATTGGAGATCAGCTGACCGGTGTACCACCTAAGAACCTCTGTGGAAAGGCGCCCTGGGATTAGGAACTCATTCTTTTGCTCACCTGGTCTAGCCGGTGACTAACCTATTAAGAAAAAAGGTTACATACGGAAACAGTAAATGTTACAATAATTTTTAAACAAGGTTTTTAGATACATATACCTTTATACCGACTCAATAATTTATTGGAATTTTGAAGCAATTAGTATGCTAACTCTACCTATAAATTTAATTCGGAAAAGGTGAACATGAAACTGTGACCAGTACCTACCTTTTTTTTTTCGTGCGGAAATCCCCTCGGATACCCCCCCGCCGTTCAGCGGGGGCGGTTATGTCGGTCTTGAACCGACTAAAACCCGTCTCGGGTCTTAAGACGCCGGGGTGTAAAGTTACCCATAGAGCATATCCCTCGCACCCCGACTGACCCTGGGCCATCTCCGGTCTCGAGATGGCCCCCTTACTTGCTCTCCACTGTGCCATCTGCTAATCAGAGGTACACGTGGAAAGCTTCCGAACAGCCCTCAACAGGGCCGTCCTCGCCTCGGTCGGAGTTGGCCGTAGGCGGCAGCGTCTTCCCCGCCCTAGGAGAGAGGCGCTGCTGTCTCCGTTGCCCAGGGTGCACCGCCTTGAGGTCCCCAACCAAGCACCCCTGCGACCAGCACCTTACAGAGGAAATACTCTGACCAACTGAGACACCTGGATAAGTCCTAGATCCTGTAAGGGCCTGGTCGCGGTCCAGGAAGTTAACTTTTTCAGAGTTAATTTTATTGTATTTTGTATCCAAAGTGATGACATGAAATATGAAGAGAAAATTTTGATATTTCGTTATGTATGTATATTTAAAGTAAATACGATATCTACTGATATTTTTTATTCAGATGAATCACATGTCATCATGATATGGGTTTTTTCCTATTAGACGTCACAGTAAATATAGCGTAAATGATTTGAAGAAACGTACCTAAATACATGGTTCAAATATCATAGTAATATTTTTATTATAATAATGTTTATACCTTTCTAGGGTGACCAAACTCACAAATAGACATTTACGCCATTCATGAACAGACGAAGTTATAATAAATCTGAGATAAAATCATAAGATCTATGATGATGAAGTAAATGTAAAACGTAAATTTACATTCAAATATGATTCAATGATTTCTATCGTAATTAAAGAATAAGGATTTCAAACAATATTTGTGACATACGCTTGTATGTCTCTGAAAGGTTTTATCACCACCCTAAGGCCTGAATTATACAGAAAAGGCATAAGGTGAAGGCACGACGCCCGTTTTCACACAAAAAGCAACGACATTTTCAAACAAAAATGCGTGGTGCAAGTACGCCGTTTCGCCGCATCTTCCGCGCCGCTAGCAGGTGCGACTGGAGCGGCACGCAAGAGGCACGTCGATTTTTATACCTACAGTATGAGCACTATTTACCAACACCCAATATCTTCTGTGCCTCCACATTAGTGAGTTGCACCAAATTAATTTGTATTGGACTGCTAACTTAGCCAAGCTTTCCTTACTTTGGGTCTAGACACCGCTATGTAGAATGTCATAGAACTACTTTTGCTTTATTTGTCTTCGTCTTCTGAAGTTGCTATCGCATGTACCCTATGCGATAGCAACAAAGTCAGCCTGTAAAATGGCGCATCGCATCGCCTCTTTTATATTATTTTAATAACGAACGTGGCTCATGCTTTTCATGCCTGCGCTACACATGCACCTCGCCTTCGCCTTACGCCATTTCTATATAATTCACGCCTAATACGTCTTTTATCATCAGTTCTGCCTTACTCTGAGCTAACACTGAGAAATTATATGCAGAGAAAGGTAAAAACACTTCAGCCCCATGCGTAGCACCTAGGTCGCGCTACAACTGCCCCAATATAAATATAAAAGACACTACATAAAGTTGAACATTTATATCCAACATTTGGTAATAAAACGCCTGTCCTAAAAATATTATTTTATTATGTTACATTTGCTCATATTATTTGGATAGAAATATTTTTATTTTCTAACATAAACTGTCAACCGTAGCTTATCTAAGCATTACAAAAAGTAATTCAAAGGAAAGGAAATATTAATTCACCGTCCATTGCGATTATTTAAAGTAAGTGTGTAAAACATTAATCTTATTAAGATATACAGATAAATAATATTTATCCTATTTTACTTATACCTCAGCAAACTGTTAGTTCATGACGTTTCGTTTCTGTTTTGTTAATTTAAGATGTTCTTAACTAATCCAGTCGAGTGGTTAAACAAGTCTAAAGTTTATCCATCACTACATCAATAAGTAGCTACGTCACTATAGCTTAAATTACAGTTTTTATGCTTGGTATTTACATCTAATTAATATTATGAAAGCAAAAGTTTGAACGAATGGATGGACGGATAATTGTTTTTTAAATCTCGCTAAAACAGCTCAATGGATCGAATGAAATTTGGCATATGGACAGATTACAGTATGGAATAGTACTCACTCCCTCCTTATACACCTCACGAGCCTTCTCTGCTGGTTTATTATAATAATGGTCACGTCAATATGATTTCACCTCGCCTCATGTCAAGCAAAGGTAAAATCCCATGAATGAAAGTTACCATACAGACACCGATAATGTTGGGTGCGCCAAAGTTCACCTAAATTTTCAACTCCGAAAATTGGAACTCCGAAAATGTTCTTCCTAACATTTTTCATCCTAACAATCACAATTCCTAACTACTCTGTCTCTAATGTTTTAATTCCGAATCATTCAACTTCATAATGTCGGTAGCAATAAACATCTATTATACTATTATTTCTTTTCCTATATTTTGTCAACATAACCATCTTTTACACTATTATTGAAAGTCATACCTTTTTTTTTTAGATTTATTTTTATTAAAAATAATCAGTATTATTTACATTAATTTTGCGTAACTCTTACAGTTTTAGTTATTTACACATAACATGATAAGCAATAAGAATACCAGTACCCTGGTACAAGTAGTTAAATACATGTTTTCATTTACACATTTCAACTAATTTTAATTTTATTAATTAAAGCGTCTTCTTTAATTTTATTTAGAGCGGTGTGTACCTGCAAAGATAAGAGTAAATCTTAAGTTAAAACTGCGACCATAATGCACGAGCCGAGCGAGCGAAATCTCGCTGCGGTCATTCAGCCAAGTTCCAGAAACGAATCGGTCATATTTATAGTTCTTGGTTTAGGTTAGGTTAGAATTGTGACCACACAACGTGCCAGAAACGAATCGAAAACGAAAAGGGTCATAAACATAACCGTAAATCAGTCGTATTTTATGATTTTCATTCATTTAAGCCAAAAAATCAGTGAAACAACCTTTAATCATTCTAAACAGTTTTCTAATTAATGGTAATAAGTATGTAACAACAAATAACCAACATTATGTTTAGGGATAAAAACGTTAGGATAAAAAACAGTAGGAGCTTTAATATTGTATGTTAACGATTTTATTGATAACAATTTTCGGAAACATGAGTGTTATGAACATCGACGGCAGCACTACAAATAGTATGAATAAAAAGTTTAGGATGAAAAATTTTAGTAGGAGTGATCATTCGGATTACAAATCGTTAGGAAGAACAATTTCAGATAAATAACTTTAGGTGAGTCAATATGGACCCGATAATGTTACAATGGAGGCCCTCGGTTTGACCGCCTCATCAGTTGCTTTTTCACGTCCCGCTTAAAGGACCCGGGATGTGTGTGGAAAATAATTTTAAGTCTTGATGGTGCGACACAGAAAAGACGTGCCGGACCTTTCATGCAAACCCATCGGTTTCGAGTGTTTTTAACCTGCCCTTTTAATATCATGTCGTTATTAAACTTCAAACAAGGATAATGCCATAGATTTATACTCAACGAGCGTGAAAATCAGATCAATAAAAGGTAGTTCAGAACACACATTAGCTGCATATAGATATCCGCCATCTTTAACGACAATTTCGTCTCGTTTATGTTCATTAGTTAGTGTCCAGTAATGGAAATGGCTATGACCAAACGGAATGGTCCCCAAAATGGTTTCGCGCCGCATTTAACCTCTCGCTTAGTGGACATAGGTTTTTGCTATATATTGTTCAGCTTGAATTGCTCTGGGCAATTATATTTTAGTGGTGCTCATAATCAGGGTTATGGATTTCAAACTAGGGACTTATGCATATATTTATTATCCGGTGAGGACAAGAGTGGATGATATGCAAGTAATAAAAGCCACGATCTAATGTTTTTGCAAGCTGTTTCATTCCTCGTTTGCGACTTACACAGTTTAGAGATTTGCTTTGAGCATATTAGTGGAGCTGAATGCGTATTTCATATTTAACTACAAACTCGTATACTAAAATTTGGTACCTATGTGTAATTAAGTTGGTTTCGCACTGGAGTAACTCCAATTGATTGTATAATTTTTTTTTTATTACCACTATAACTATACTATACACTATATACGATACACTATAATAATATACTCATGTAGACATAACTTTTCAAAACACTAAATATCAACGATTAATTTTGGAACTAGTAATCCTAATTGAGTTTTGAAATTTTATCCGTAAGTAACATGTTTCAAATAAGAACATCAAACAAGTTCTTTGAGCCTGCCCTCCTGAAACTTGGCACCTGGCTATAGGATTAATACAAAAGTTTTGAATAATTCTCAAATATTCAAATTGCCATTTAATCCAAAAGTTTCTTCTATGATCCTTCAACTCGAAGCTAAAATCCCTTTATGTAGTTTTTCTTAAGTTAGTTATTGTTTAGCATCGCCAAAAAATTAGTTAAAAGATATCTATTTTAACCATGACCACTGAAATAAAAAAGAACTCGTAATGAATGAATGTAGAAGCTTAAAGGGGTTATTACAATATCAATCGTGTTCTGCCAAGCTTCTAAAAACCTTTAATGTCCGTTATGAACCCTATATAGCCTTTTGGGAAAAATATCAAAAGAAAGTCTATAAATCAAAAAGAAATCATTTAAATCGGATTTATGGTCTCCGAGTGCCCCAACGGGTACAAAGACATGTTTCGCAATAAAAAACGTCTCCGTGATTTGTAAATATTTAATATGAGGCTTACTTACTTATAAGAGTAGTAAAATAATTCTCTATATATTTTTCTATATCAAATAAAGAATGCTGATAATAGTTTTGAAACTATTTCATGAAAAACAACATAATATTTTGAAGTTACATTATTCAAATCAAGTATATTCCAACATGTTGTGGATAGACCTAGATCTTAAAACTTTTATTGCATTTCCCAGTTTACTGTTATAACAGAGGGTGAAGTCCTTCAATCAGTATGGGTCGTCCTTGAAGATATTGAACGCAATAATATTACGTTCAACAACCTTTAGTATCGACTGCCTTCATTTCTGAGGTCATTAAACTTATAATAATAAAAATGTAATTCATCAGTCCCAAAGAGGACTAGAGCTATATTTTTTTCAGCATAAATAGGCCGGACCGGGGAATTACGTATCGTATCATATGGTTGATAAGACTGCCTGTGCCTTAGACAAAGTGACATTTATTGGTGGAATCGCTTCGAAGCCAATTGTTTTCTATTTGTTATTGATGAATTACGTGACACTTCTGTGATTATAATAACATGATAGATGATTTATTTCGAGTAACAGGTCTGCATCAAATTTCATGAAATTTTCGTACTATCATTAATAAATTATGTGAATCCCATAAGATTACTGAATATTTCTACTAGCTATTAAGTCTCAGTAATGGCCCTATATTAGAACTAAGAGAATGAAAATTGTTTTTTTTTTTTTTGATAGCCCACGACGCAGCTATGTAATCTTCACCGTTCGGTCAAGGACCCTCGTGACCCACTACCTTCAGCTGGAGTTTACTGATTCCCCTGCTCATGTGGCTCTGTATACGTGGGTACTACTCAAAGAAGCATCAAGACCCGCCTTTCGAAACATAAACGAAATTGCCGCCTCAGCCACTTCGACAAGTCAGTGGTTGTAGAACACACCCAGGAGTATAGTAATCATACCATCAAATTTCAGAACAGGTAGGTTCTAGCCTCCACATCACACTTCTACCCGCGTCTGCTTCGAGAAGTCACCGAAATATTCAAGCATCGCAACAATTTCAATAGAAAAAGCGATGAATTTTATCTCCAAAGAGATTGGTACCCAGCACTGAGAGCCGCTCGTCATCACAGTTCAAACATGACTGAGCAACGCCACCTCAGTATTGGGAGGCCACGCCCCCTCATTTAGCCTCGGCCAATCAGGCTCGAGTACGTTGGTTCCCCTGCTCTCGACTAATCAGGATCGAACACGCCGTTTCCCCCCTCCAAACGTGCTAATAAAAACGCCAGTGACTAAATTCTACATCAGGATCGTCGCACGGAGTTGCCGAGGAAGACCGCTGCAAGCATCTATCTCGGACTCGCCGCTCGGACCTTCACTCGCGCGCTGACTGCCGGCGCATACGGTCGCGTCTGTATTCGACGCAGCCGTAATCGCCGGATCGTGTCGCGCGCGCTCACGCCCCGCCCAACGCTTCGCTATCGTGTCGCGGTCGCGCTCCTGCTACAACCATAAAGAAATCAAGCAAGCTGCCTCCTCGGGTTCGGAGTCCCCCTCGGGACCCCCGACCCCCCCCCAAAAGCCCTTCTAAGGGCTCCATCGCCTCCAAGGGACCGGTAACCAGGCCCAAGGAGACGTCGACGCCGCCGCGCGCGCTCGCAAGTACGCCGACCGCATGCGCATCGGGGTCTTCCGCGCCGCCGGGTGGGTCGAGCGCATCTCGCGCTGCGCCAGCCAAGGCGCCCGCATCACGTGCAAGCCCGAGCCCCGCTCCACAACTGCTGAAGTGCGTTCCGCCCGCCGCGACTCCGCCGTCCGCTACAGCGTCGACGTCGAAGGCGATACGGACGCCGGTGGCGAGATACCAGACCGCGGCCTCTCCGCGTCAAGACGCCAGGGATTCTCCAGCACCGCGCGCGTGGGCTCGTGCTCCGAGCGAGGACTCACTCGCTTCCACGAAGCCGACGCCAATGGACACCGACCCATTGGCCCCGGACCTGCGCGCCGCCCACGCAGCCCCGACTCCGCCGAGAAGGAGGTCAAGCGTGCCAAGACGCGTTACTCAGACGCCGACCCCGCCGCCGCCAGAGCTGTAACCGGAGCGCTCGCAGCTAGCCAGGGCAAGAGGTACCCCCCGGTCATCGTGGAGGAGCTGCCTAACTTCGCCCGGCACCTTCGAGAGCTGAAGGCCCAATTGGGAAGGCCGGCCAACGTGCTTCCTAACGGGAACGGGGTGCGCTTCATCCTGAAGGACGGAGAAGAATACCGCCTGTTGCAGGCCTACTTCTCCATATTCGAGAGCCAGAAAGGAGTGGCCTGGCACACTTACTCTCCCCCCTCGGACAGAGGAGTCAAGGTGGCCATTCGAGGGCTGCCAGTCAATGCCACGCCAGAGGAGATTGCAGACGATCTTCGCGAGCTGGGATTCGACCCCGAATACACACGCGCTATTCGGGGTCGCGGCGGACGACCCGGATGCATCTTCCTGGCGGTCCTAAAGAAGACTCGAGGTGTCATCCCGGACATCTAAGAGGTCAAGGAACTTCTCGGCATGCCCGGGATCCGAATCGAAGCCTGGCGCGGGAAGCGAAGCCCACCCAATGTCACCGCTGTCAGCAGTTCCGCCACAGCAGCCATCACTGCCACCGCACGCAGGCCTGCGTGCGGTGTGGCAGTGAACAAGCTGCGTGGAACTGCCCTCGGCCGCGGGAACATCCCGCCACCTGCGACAACTGAAGGGGCGAGCTCCCCACCAACCACTTCCGGTGCCCCGTCTTCCGACGCGAGGCCCGGAACAAGAAGGCGGGCACAGCAGCCGTCACTGGCGGACCACACAGCCGGCCTGCACCGGTGAACCCACAGCCTCTCGGTGAGAGCCAAAAAGGCGCGTCGCTCATGGCGGAAGCGAACGCGCCCTTCACCCGAGGGGCAAACACCGAGGCCTCTTCCGGAGGAGGAAGGCGCCGAAGAAGAGGGGGCAGAAGAACCCGCTCCAGAAACCAGCCCACTACGAAGGAGGAGACCGCCACACCGGCACCCTCATCGCGAAACACGCCGTCCATTCTACCGGAGCTCGGAGCAGCAGGCAGAAGAGAACGCTGACGGCTCCGGCTGCTAACGCCCCAGCGATCAGCCCCTCTACCAAACTAGCGGCAGCGCAGGCACTCGTCGCGGAGCTAACGCAGGCCGATATTACCTTCGATGATGTCAGCCAGTCGGTCCTGGAATGTATCGGCATGACTATGCAGTCTGGCGAGGCGCCTTCATGGCGACCGCCAGTGAAGTAGAAGAGGAGGTCGCCGCCACCCCGTCGCTGGTCACTTGGAGCTTGGCCTTCACTGGGTAACCAGTGATCTCACCCGGCTCGGGTCGACCACCGGGCGGCGTGAAGTCTAGCGGTCTGCCGGCGTCACAAGCCATAGGGGACTAAAACCCCCGCCCACAGGACCGGTGCCTTTCCAGGCGCTGAGATGAGGCCTCGAGAAAGGGAAATAACCCAAATGTCGACACCACGCGCCCCTTGCGGGGTCGCAGTGAAGACCAACGGCCGTTCTACATCAGTCGCAGAGAAGTCACCGCAGAGGAGAGCTCTACGCACTCGTCGACCGCAGTGAGCGACGAAACGTTTGGAACACAATTCTTCTCACATTCTTCCACGTATTCTATGTGCCCCAAGTCTACTGTTACTTTATATGTTTGTGACGCATTAGACATATTTTTTATTATTTTTTAGCCGTGTTCATTGAGAGGTCTGCTTCCTCAGTTTCATTCGATAACTCTTGTAGCATAAGTTGTAGCTTTTTGGGACACAGAAAATATAATCAGATCGTCAGCGAAACGTAAGTTATGGAGGTTTTCATCATTTATATTAAGTTCATATTCATCCCCATCCAGGTCCCAGAATATCATCTCTAAAAGCGCTGTCAACAACTTGGATGAAATAGGATCAAATTGCCAAACTCCTCGGTCTGTAGGTAACTCCTCATCCAATGTTTCCAGCCTAATTTAGGCCGTCCTTTTGAGTAGATACTCTTATGTATTCGTAAGTATTTTCACTGTAGTAGTGCAGATATACTAGTATTCTAAGGAGTCGAAGGCTTTATTGTAGTCGACAAATCCCAGATAATACGATTTGTTGCATTGAACTTGCCTTAGGACATGTATATGGTCTACGGTTGCATATTTGCTACGGAAGCCCGGTTTTTTTTCATTAAGTATGGGTGTGTTTTGAGATAAAATAATTTTAGGAAAAACTATACGAGATATAGATAGATATTGGATTTCAAACTTATTGGTCTATAATTCGCGATAAATCGCGTCGTATCAGCTTTTTTTACGATTGGATAAGGGATCTTCCATCTGACGAAGACGACTGAGTGGGGTTCTGATCACGCCTCCTCTGCATAAGTTCGAGAGTCTTGGGTGAGAGTTTGGAGTCTAGCTGTTTGTGATTTCTGGGAAAAACCTTTCGAGATACTTCCTACAGCGTTTTGACCACTGTATCGGCTTTCTCATCTACATTGCTGGTGGTTTTCAAGATTGCAAAATGATTTTGAAGTTTCAGTTGGAACTGTTCAGATCGCAGGGTTGCTTGGAGCACTGTAGGTTGGAGAGTAGAATGTATCATTCGTAAACTTTCAGTCTTGTCTAGAGGCTTTAAAATTCTTCTTCTCTATTTGTTTTTTGCCATTCTCCTGCCACATTATTGCTTCCCCTTTGTCCTCTACGGGTTTCAACGCGCGCCTTTTATGTAGAAAGCGTTCTAGGCTGCGATAACGCTTACCATGAAGTGGATCGTGCACCTACTTTCTTCCTACTTTAGTTGTATTCTTTAAATTGTCCTAATAATTTCTATCAAATCTTTTGAATAGTTCAAAAATAGTCACAATAACAATAGTACGCAGAAACCTTTTAACAATTCAGTGTAAACACAGTTTAACTATACACAAGTTACTTGCACACAGCGGTTAAACGGGACGGTAACATGTAGCATATTGCTTGCCAGCACTATGTGCCCCATGAGGCAGCTATCCCACTCGTAGCGATATTAGGAAATGTCTCTTATAATGTTAAGTACCTACCTATCTTGGACACCTTAATATCTAGAACAATATTCATTGCTTAGCTCATGTGATTTTGCATAAATATATATTTAAAAAAATTCTAGCACATTCAACACAGCGACATCGAGACACAAAGTAATCATTGCTTAACTAGCGTATATTGTGGGTTCTAGTTCTATTATTTTTGTAAATACTTACATTACATAGTTTATTAAGAACTTCAAAAACCGTTGAGGGCAAAAATTGCGATTTCTGAGAAAGCGTGCAACTTAAAAGTACATTTATACACTAGAAACACTCGGGTTTTTGTCACACGGTGTAATATCACATTACCTAGATGTCTTTTTTTCGACGTTTTCTAAAATTACACTTATCGCCCCTGAAACCCCCTGCATACAAAATTTTATGAAACTCGTTGGTCATTTTCTTCTTCTTTCAATCATTCAGATTATATACTATACATATACAGGGTGTAACACGGCGATGCCATAAAAGTACAGGATATTATTTTTCCGGGTTTTAGCTGGTTCGATTACCGAGTGTGGCAATCGAGCTTTCGATTCTATAATTGTAGTTTAAATTGTTTTTGAAAACAAATGAAGTCTTCTTTCAGTAAAATTGTCTATCTACATTATTTAAGATACTTTCCCTTCATGTGCCTTGGGACGCCCTGTATACAAGGATTGGTAAAGGTAGGTATTAGATTACCGTGGTGTATAATGCTGGAAGATTATTTTTATACTGGCAAAAATTTAATTATGACCGCCATCTGGTTGTTTTATGTATCCCGAACCAAGCCTCACAATAAAGTTTCGAGAGCGTACGTTACGTTGATGTTTGATAATTTTAGGCCGTTATACTTATATATTGAACATAACATAACATAACATAACTTCACGCCTGTATCCCCAAAGGGGTAGGCAGAGGTGTATTACACACCCACGATTCGCCAGTTATGTTAAGGTCCCAATGTAATAGGGGGCGAGCCTATTGCCATCTACCGGGCACATTATTAAGCGAGCGATAATTAACATTTATTAATGCACACATAACTACGAAAAGTCAGAGGTGTGTGCCCGGGGTGACTGGGGATCGAACTCGAGACCTCGTCTGAGCAGACCGTTACGTCCGCCACTGGGCTATCGCCCATGGGTTATATATTGAATGTATTTATATTTAAACCTTAACATTAAAATATAAATTTTCACGATTGTTATTTTTAATGGACGTATTGTTCAATGACAAACATTTTTATAATCTCCTTCTTAAAAGAAAATGCAACATCACCTACTTTGTTTTGTTTCAATTTTTAGTTTAGTTTTCGGTGTTTTTGATAAACAACTAAAACTAAACTAAAAATTGAAACAACTATGTTTTTAACTGGCAGCCCGGGAATAAATTTGTAAAAAAATATCCTATAACTTGAATGCACCGCCACCCACTGGTTGTAATTGTAAATATAAATCACAAGAAGCTTTATTATTGAATTTTGTGCTTCTTACAGACACAAATAGTTCGCTGCGCTCGCTGCGACTGATGTAGAGGCCCGAGTCACTGGCGTATTTATAGGCGCAGTTGAATGGGGGAAACGACGTGATCGGTCCTGATTGGTTAAGAGCTGCGCAACCGATGCTCTCGATCCTAATTGGTCGAGGCTAAGCAAGGGGGTGTGTCCTCCCGATACCGGGGACGGGGATGGTGGCCGAGGAAGGGTCGACTCGGGCCTCTACATCAGTCGCAGCGAGTTCGCCGCCAAGGAAGGTTCTCCGCACTCGACGGCGTCCCGACCTGTACCACTGAAGATGTCGACCGCAGTGATCAACGAAACGTCTGGAATACAAGGGTCGGATGGACTACGGCTAAACAGCCTGAAAGCAGTATATTCTACATCTAACGCCGGCCGTGAAAGCCTTAAGATTTATGTATAAATCTTCTTTTTATATATAAAAATGAATTGCTGTTCGTTAGTCTCGCTAAAACTCGAGAACGGCTGGACCGATTTGGCTAATTTTGGTCTTGAATTATTTGTGGAGGTCCAGAGAAGGTTTAAAAGGTGAATAAATATGGAAGTTGTTGACGATTGAGGCAGTACGAAGTCTGCCGGGTCAGCTAGTAATTGATAAAAATAATTAAATTCTAAATATTTGTAAGCTATTTTTAATCACAAAAGGGAAGTCTGGTCTTTATGATGTTATATTTTTAAGGCAAATGTAATTGACGTACTTTTCTATTGTCTCTGAGTAAAAAGTAAGTTTAGGGAAACCTAAAGAAACAATTTTTCAACGAGTTTACTTAACCTAAAGAAACAGCGCCCAACTTGAAACACTTTCAAGGCACTCCAAGTTTAATCATATATATAAATATAGACCATTAATCATAATTAGGTATGCTTAAAATGTCTCTCATGAAAAACGTAATAAAGTTCATAGGTATTAATCCAATTTATAAAATACTAGCTGTTGCCCGGGGCTCCACCCGCGTGGAATTTTGATCCCGTTCCCGCTTCCCATGGGAACCTATACCAGGGATAAAAATACTATGTGTTATTCCAGACTATAATATATCCTTGAACTAAATTTCAGCCAGATCTGTTCAGCCGTTTTTGCGTGAAAGAGCAACAAAGATACATACATACATACTCACAAACTTTCGCGTTTATAATATTAGTAGGATACATCATCATTATCATATCAGCCTTAGGAAGTCCACTGCTGAACATAGGCCTCCCCCATTGACTTCCAATTTGACCGGTCTCTAGCGGCCTACATCCACCGAGTTCCTGCGCTCTTTACCTCCTCTTTACATATATATACAAGGTCAAATACAATGATACAATTTCTACATACAGAGAATAATTTTTTACTGAGTATAAAATAATAATTACGATTCTATTACACTTATTTAGATAGATTACGGTATGAGGTTACGGTACGGTCAGAGCCCTAGACGTAGTGTCTGGGACTCCGAAAGTATTAGTAAGACCCTATAACTTCGTATGACCTCATTACGTCGAGATTTTTGCTTTTTTTTGGCGGGAACTCATGGAAACATGGAGGGTGCGCCTTAAGCATCCAAGGTTGGGGGAATCCACTATTGCGGCGGTGAGGCTGATCATGGAAAAGTGGTTGGAGAGGCAACACGGTGACCTATCCTACCGGATGTGCCAGATATTTACCGGACACGGGTGCTTCGGTAAGTATCTATGGCGCATCCACCGGGAGACAACTCCGCAGTGCCAGCACTAAGTGGATCCTGGCGAAGACACGGCGCTACACACGTTGGTGGAGTACCCTGCGTGGGCGAGTCAGCGCCGGGGTCTCTTTGCAGTCCTGGGTGTGGACGTTCTCTCGTTGGAGACCATAGTGAGGGCCGGAGTCTACGATGGGAGCAAGTGGCACGCCGCCGCCTCTTTCTGCAAGCAAAGAGACGGCGGAGAGGGAGCGGGAGAGAACCCTACCCCCCGAGATTCGCAGTCCCGGGCGTAGACGAGTCTCGTCTACGCCCGGGACTACCGACCTCCATGATCGGGGCCTGAGGACGGCAGTTGGCCGACTCGCCGTCCTTACAGAAGCAGGCCGTGGTGGAGGCGTGTCGTGTGTGTCCTAGACACGCCTGCCAACTAACCGACGCGGGATAAAACCCGACTCCACCAGGTGAGGCCACGGTGGCGGCCAAAGTCGGCCGGTAACCCTGGGGTTATCTTTTCGAGGTCTTACCCGGGGTGCCCGGCAATGGACACTTGGTGAGGACACCATGTCGTTTTATTCGGTTCAATTCCGACACGCCCACCCCAACGTTCGCACTGATGGGACGAAGCCCGTGGGGGTTTCCACACGCTAAAATAAAAAAAAGGTGGTTTGTGACGACTGTCGAGAAAAACTTTTCATGTGACCTAGGAGTGATATAGATCTGTAATTCAGAAAAGCCTTGTCGCCTTTTTGAAGAATGTCGTCACCGCACTCTCACTTCATAACCTTGGTGTTGAGTACTGCTGGATGTCTGATTTTGGAGGCACAGAGCTAGCTGTCACGATTAGAGTTTCGCCTGTTTTTAGAAACTTTGTAGTTTTCTCATCATCGCCACATCAACTGTCTTCTTCGACTGCTTGAGAGCTATGTACTTAACAGCCCGGAAGCAGTATATTCTATGTAGAATATAGCTATATACTTAGTTTTATGAGTCAATCAAATCTTATAACTGAACTTCAGAGATTTGCGAGATTTGCGAGACTGCCCCGCGAGAAACTAGCTTGTGAATATAGGCACTTAAAATATTAAATAACCCCAGTCTAATAACAACCTAAATTAAATAATAATTTAAATTAATAACAGTGCGAATTAAACATATATATAATTCATTTATTTTATGACAAAGCTGCTCATTCTGAATCTTCGAAGAACGTTAATTTTTAAAGTGTAAGTACCCGTTCTACTCAGTTTATAAAAAATGAGAAAATTTCCAAGTATCCTTCTAGGTAACATTATTCACGTCCAACATTATTATATTACAAATATTCAAAGTTGATCTGGCGAAAAAAGGCCTCATACATATAATAAAACGATTCATTCGGATTGGGCATAATACTCTGGAGCGCACCTAACGATATAAACCTGGGAACGGGACCATGGATATAGTCGGCATCGTTCTGCACATCTAACTGTCGATGTGCGGCCATGAGACAAGCGGGTTTAAAAAATACTAAAAATATACTTAGTGTCTGCTCCCAAAATCCCTTCACTCTATACCTTGTAACTCAGTAAGCACATCAACAGACTAACGGACTCAAAGTGCACTCAGGCTTAGAGTAATTATTTGAGAATGGAATGGACAACGCTTGACGTAGTGGTAAATTAAAGTATCTCATCATACTACTCTAAGGGATCACATTTTAAGTTGCAGCACAGTGCAACTAATCAAACCAACGAAACTAAAAAATGTTTTGCTGTTTGAACTTAGTTCGAATTAACTACATCAAAAAGAGTCCATTCGTATGAAACGACGAACGCAAAAAGTATCTTAGGGTGATTCGAATTGGGGTGTGTGTTGGGTAACCTCCTCGAGTGTCGCTCCGATTCCGATCCCGCTGCAGTCCGGGGGGAACGGAATCGGAGCGGCCGGTACACCCTGGGCGGCGGTCAATGGCTTCCCCTTCACCCCTTCATAGGGTTGGCATTGATCGTCGGCCAATACCCAACGTGGCGGGAACACATCGCTCTCCGTACTCCTCTGCTTTCAGAGGAGACAGGATGAGCGATGCTGTTAGTGGTGAGATGGCCCAGGGTCAGCCGGGGTGCGTGGGATATGCTCTATGGGTAACCTTACACCCCGGCGTCTGAAGACCCGAGACGGCGTGCGGTTTTAGTCGGTGCAAGCCCGACATAACCGCCCCCGCTGGCCGGCGGGGGGGTATCCGAAGGGATTTCCGCACGATAAAAAAAAAAAAGGGTGATTCGAATCACCCAAAGTCAGTATAGCTTAACTAGCGTGTGTTATGGGTTCTAGAATGCGGATAAACAACTTAGATATTTTTTAAATACTTACATATTATAGTTATATTAATCGCAGAGTACGTTAATATGGCAAACATCATGTTAAATGCGTTTTATGTATTTTTTATCAGTCGCAGTCAAAAACACACGAACATAGTCATGTTTTAACAACGTAAATTTGTAAAGAAATTGGACACATAACTGAACACCTTCATCATTTCTGGTTGCTACAATTTTAACCAAGACGAGGGAAAGAAAGCGGGATAGGTGCCTCACGCGCATCCTCCTCTAGCGTTTAAAGCGGTAGATTATAAGGAATGCCCTGAAAGTAATCGCAGAAGCTAATTCAGGGCTCCAGCAGGATAAGATAGATAGATATAAAATTTATTGTACACCAATCAGAATATACATCTATGGAAACGTAATTAATACAAGTACACATGGCGGCCTTCTCGCTAAAAGCAATATCTTACAGGCTATAAGGCTTGAGGTGTAAGTTTCATTGCCTTCAAACCACGGTGCATGCTCGCACATTTACTTGCGGTTTAACGGCCTTCTCGCTAAAAGCAATATCTTACAGGCTATAAGGCTTGAGGTGTAAGTTCATTGCCTTCAAACCACGTTGCATGCTCGCACATTTACTTGCGGTTTAACAACGCTGATGCGGGTTCGATTCCCTCTCAATGCAAATATTTGTATGCATGAATATGTCTATTTGCATTGGTCTGGGTGTTTATATGTATAATATGCATTTATTTACAAAAAAAAAGTATATAAGTATGTTTCCGCATTCTGGAACCCATAACACAAGCTAGTTAAATTATGCTTACTTTCGGTCTAGATAGCGCTGTGTAGATTATCCTAGAATATTTATTTATTTATTTGAGCAAATATGATTACAAAAGTTAATACCTGTACTTATTTATTGGGTTAATTTTAACAAACGTATTTGATACTTTTGTTACCCAATATTCCGATCGATTTGCAATTGAAAACTAGCGTGGTCACTGATGGAATATCAATCGGTAACCGCACTTGGTTCATATTTATATAAATTCAGATCTTCATCTGATATAACGTACAACTTTCAAAAGAAGTAAAAATTGATGATGAGTAACTAAAATGAAATCTCTTCTGGCTTAAATCCTTAAAACGTGTGATGAATTTATTTGACTTGCCTTAGAATCACGTTACCTGTGTAGTAGAATATAAGAGCCACTCCATCTCTTCCTGTGGGTTCTGTACGACCCCACTAAGTAAATATTTATTCAATATAGCTTCAGTCCATAGTAAGCATTCAGTAAATGAAAAACTGCTTGGTCTACTGCAACAGGTTCACCCCGGTTCACCCTCTATTAGGTGGGGCCAAAAAACGCTATTAGTAAAATATCACTGACACCTTTAACCTCTAATCGACACTTCGATGCAGTCACTATATTATTAAGCACCTTTTTGTGAATACCTATTTGATATTTATTTTTAGACATTTTAGCGGATGGTGCGTTCTTTTATGTATTCTGTTTATTTTCGGTACGTTTTTGGTCAATATTTAATTGAAATAAAAATCATCATTTTATGTAATTCTTAGCGAACATCGCTACTTATACTGAGTGATAACTGCGCATTTAGTTTTCCTTATCCTTGATTGAGATCAAGACGTGAGTGAGCGATGCCAAATCAAGATTACGAAAACCCCAATTCTAATAAATTATAAGGCGTTCTAACTTTATCCATGGAGATCATTCACATGAA
The DNA here is from genome assembly GCA_946251805.1 of Cybosia mesomella. Classification (NCBI taxonomy): domain Eukaryota; kingdom Metazoa; phylum Arthropoda; class Insecta; order Lepidoptera; family Erebidae; genus Cybosia; species Cybosia mesomella. Next base: position 12,739,051 of record OX276397.1, read on the forward strand.
ATAACTCAGCTGAGAAAGAGAAGGAGGAAAAGATCGTAATCATATTCTAATTACTTTTTAACAAGGGATGAATGGGGCCCCACCAAGATCTTCGGGGCCCAAGTCAACATAAGCTGTCCTTTTTTTTTCGAGCAGAAATCCCCGCCCGCCAGCGGGGGTGGTTATGTCGAATCCGAATCGACTAAAACCGCGGGCTCTGTAGATCGAGAGAGACCTGAGTATCTTCTGGACCCCCTTCGCCGCCTCCTTCTCGAGCATTACTTGCTCGCAGAAGGAGGTGGCGGCGGCACGCGCTCTCACTTCGCACCATCGCTGTGAGCAAGACGCCGAGCGTGAGGACTCCCCCTCCGAAGAATGAGGGCTGCCACAAGGGCCCGCGTCGGCAGCTCCCACGCCGGGCATGCCGCCAGCGTGTGTAGCCCCGAGTCCTCGCTAATATCACAGTGAGGGCACTCAGGCGTAGGCTCCTTCCTGATCCACCACAGGTGGTCTTCGAAGCACCCCTTTCCAGAGATCACCTTCGTCAGCCTAAACGAGAGGCGACACGGTCGCCTCTCTAGCCAGTCTTCCATGATGGGCCTTACCACCGCTAATACGGCGGGACTGCACGGCCTCGATTTCTCGAAGGTCTTACCCCTACAATCTAAGCTGCTTCTGCTGCAGCTGCTGATTGACGGACGAGGCATTGGGGTAAACTTTTAATAATGAAAAAGAAAAAAAAAACACTTTTATTGGTTATAAATGAATTTATTGTTTATCAAAATATTCTCCCTTCGCGTCAATGGACTTTTTTAATCGATTAAATCAATTTTGAAAACATTAACTCCTTCGTTGTGATACATATTTTTCATACTCATCGACAGCCTCTGCCGGTCGAAGCCGTTGATCGCGTATGGTTCTTAATTTTTGGGAACAGATAAAAGTCACAATGTTGCCAGATTGGGAATATGTGCAGGATGTCTCATAAGTTCTACGGTTTTGCATTCACTTGCATTATCGTCGTACGAGTTAGTCAATAATTTCCAGCAAAAAATTGTTTAAAGAGCTCCAAAATGTTAAAACAATTGACAGTCACACTAATCAAATTAAATTCTATAGCAAAAAATTCTATTTTCCAATGATGTGATAACTTTTTAAAAACAACACATAACATAAACATAAACTCACGCCTATATCCCCGAAGGGGTAGGCAGAGGTGCTAGCACCCACGTTTCGCCAGTTTATGTTTAGGTCCCAATGTAATAGGTGGCGAGCCTATTGCCATTAACCGGGCACTTATAAACCTGCGATAAATACACACATAACTTCGAAAAGCATCGAAAAGTCATTGGTGTGTGCCATGGTAATACCTGGGATCGAACCCGAGACCTCGTCTCAGCAGTCCTTTACCCATATCACTAGGCTATCTATCCTTTTTTAAAATTGTAAATTAGTTGTGCTGCACATTGGTGATATTAAAAAAATACTTTTTTTATGTTATATGAACGATATAACGATTTTTTTTAAATTCAAGCCTGTTTGGCTGTTTGTTTGTGATGGGCGCCTAAACTACGGAACGGATTTTGATGCAGTTATATTTATTAGAAAGGCCTTGGTCAGACTTAAAATCTGTCGTATGCTTGATTGGAATTGGTTTAGTAGAACCGGAGCTATGTCCAAAAAACGATTACCGACTATCACGCGGGCGGAGCCGCGGGCTTCAGCTAGTTATAAAAAATTGTGTTGTTTAGAATTATCATGATGAACCACGACGTATTTACTAATTTAGATGTTAAAACCCAAAAAAAAATATTTAAGTGAGACAACATAATTTTACAATGTAATATTTACAAGAAAACTTCTTTTTATGTTTGAAGTATAACTGTCAGTCTTAATCTTGATAAATTCATCTATTCGAATAAATAAAATTGAAGTGTCTGTTTGTAATATTAAAATAACAGATTTGTAATTATTGCACATGATTGTATACACGATAGCAAAAATACATTTGTTTTAAATATTTATCTGTGTCTGTCTGTATTTCTGGCTGTTTGAAAGAGTTAATCTCTAGAAAGGCTAGGCCGATTTTGACGGGACTTTCACTGACAGATAGGTAATGCTACAAGGCGTAATATTTTGAAAAATAATTAGGGTTCCGCATAAAAAAAAGTCCCACAAAATTGTAAATAAAATCTGCCTTTCTGTTTGTTTGAAAGAGGTAATCTCTGGAACGGCTGAGTCGATTTTGACGGAATTTTCAGTGGCAGATAGTTAATATTATAATACGTAACATAGACTACTTTTATTTTAAAAATAAATGGAGTCCAGCTCAAAACAACTAAAACCCTAAAAAATCTAAATCCACGTGGATGAAGTCGCGGGCACAGCTAAATCCATAGAAACTTGATCATATCTCTATTTCAAATATCAAATCTTTTACCAAGTGGGAGGAAAAACTCAAAGTTTTTGCCATATCTCCGCTATCTTAATAGCCACTTGCGTATATAGGTAGGAGTACGATATGCCACGGCTACAGCACCAGGTATTACCCATTTTATTACATCCAATTTTATTTTATGCCCCTCTCATACTCGTATTGATCGTTCGATAGATCTTTATGCACCTAAATCTTTATTTGACGTCCCAAACGACATTTTAATGTTCTGCCCAATGTCCGGACTCCTTTATTTGAATTCAGACATTTAATGTGATGAAGGTATCTAGGCCATAATCTGTATTCATGCTTACGTAACGTAAAGTATTTTAAAATCTTCTGTTTGTATTACAAAATTATAAAATGATTTTACTGTAGCGTCTGTCTGTTTCTCTGCTAACTTTTTTTAAACTACACAACGGATTTTAATACGATTTTCACTTTCATTTAAGAACGTTTCATGGAAGCAGACGACTTATACATTTTTTTTGATACCACTAAGGTGGCAGACAAGCACACGGCCCACCTGATGGGAAGCGGTTACCGCGCCCTATGGACGTGTGCAACACCAGTGCAGCAGTGGCATTACACTCGCGCTGCCGACCCTGTAAAGGAAAGGGGATGGGAAAGGAGTTTGGGAGGGGATGGGAAAGGAGTTTGGGCTCCGGAACTCTCACTCACCAAACGGAACGCAACAGTTCAAATACTGTTACTTGGTGTCGATATTCTGTGAGAGGGTGGTGCTTCCCCTTTCGAGTCGGCCCATTCATGCAACGGCCAAAATGACTGTTGCTTAACTCTACCACCTACAAACATATTATGTAGGTAATCATCCTAAGTAAATATTTGAAGGATGGGTTATCAAATTGCAACCGAGCAAAACCGGGGTGGATCTCATATATACCTATTATAAATAAAGGAACACTAAAACATATTATTTCATCTAAGATCATCTAGTCTACAGCATCTAGTTTCAACTCTCCGGCAGCTCCAAGCTGATCGAAAAATTCACTATGCTCTGCCTTTAACATATCCTAACATTTATATAAAACTACTACGTGTACCTTTACTACGGTACTCCCCAGATTCCCTGGAGATTCTAGGAAAACAAACTGATACCATGGAAAGCTATTTATTGAATCATGTGTTTTTTCTTTCACTTGACAATTCTATTATTAATTTTAAAGATTATTATTTTATTTGAATTCTGTTTACACTGTAGGGATCTGCGTGATGAGACAAACATCTACAGTACTAAAGGGTGTACTACAATCATGCTCGCTACAAGACGTCTGAATGTCATTGAACTATTTGACAAAATATAAGCAGCTTCCTATGGAAGTAAGTTAGTTCTAATTAAGTTCGATACGGGTTCCAAGACAGTTTGAAGTGTGAATGGAATTCGTATCTATGGAGAAAAGAAGCAATGCATATCAAAAATCGTAGGAATTTTGCATATTCTATTTGACGCAGAAGAGTATGTCTTATTCTTAATTTCATATCAACTGCATATTTTACCCTGATCTTGGTAGTATATTAGAGTAAATTCTTCTGTCAGAACAAAAAGTTTATCCCAACTATCTTAGAGATTTTACAACGCATGTTTCGAGTACGACCACGAGAATGGGCTAGTGTATACCTGAGTAGATATTGTGACGTGGGTCCTTGTTACAATGTTGAAGCGTAATATATCCTCTCCATATCCGTGTTATTAGAATTTCAACATCCTCTTCATACTATATGTATGTTATACCTTCTAAATATTGCCACTCAAGCTGTGATGATTTATAGAGCAGATAATAAACTCACAGTGAACGATATTTTATTTTAGTGTGACAGTGGCATTATTAACGTGGGTATAGAATTAGTTCTCAAATATAGACATTCCGCTATTGACATAAATCTTACTTACATACATTCGCCTTTTTCCTCTGAGTTAGGCACAGATAACATCTTGTCGTCTACTTCTTTCCTAACACACTTCACAAGGTTCCTCTACTGTCATTAAACCTTTCAGTTTCGCTTGCTTTTTGACCTACATTTTTCCAATACACACAAACATAAATCTTGAATATGATAAAACTGTAACTCTTTATTTATTTGTTTTTTTCGAATATTACAAAAAAACAATACAGATACTTTCTGCTTCAACTTATGAATGGAGTTATTTTTAAAACAAGTGAGTAATATATTTTTTATATTTTCAGTAATAAAGATTAAAAACAAACATAATCCCTACTATTATGAATGCGAATGTAAGTTTTTTAGGTAGATTTCGATGAAATCGATCTACCTATTGGTTTCTTGACTACTGTCGAATAAAAAAAAAAGTCCTCTCTAGGAGGTCTAGTTATGACCCCCTGAGTCCGAAATGACCACTGGTCAAAAAGTTTATATATATATATGGTTCCACTTCCCAAAATTTGCGGCACTCTCACGGTCGCAATTTTGCCCCGATCGCTTTCAAACTGCGGTCAAAAATTGCTTGGGTGTAAACTTAGTTTAAGTTCGTGAACGGGTGGAATCCGGCCTAAGGGGACGGTAGGGCCTCACTTTTTGTGAAATCAGTTTTTCCTCAAAATTTCACGTTCCATGAAAGATATTCGAACCGTTCTAATTTTATCCCATAGTATACATGAATACCAACAACTTTTAATTATAAACCTATAAGATTAAAACTTTCACTAAAAGTGGAGGGGGGAAAAACCAAAATTTTTGGGGAAAAAAATTATAACTTCTAACCGGTGACCATTCTTGCCGTCGGAAACATTTTTAATCGATAGGCCATTTTTAAGTCTAAAATAAATGTCGGAAAAGTTTTTCGCTAAAAGTTACCGTTTTACGTTCCCGTTTCCGTTCCCTGCGGGAACGGATTTTATGTTACGTTTTCACCCAAAAACCACTGAACCGATTTTGCTGAAATTTGGTACAGGGGTAGTTTAGACCTTGGGAAAGGACATAGGCTATGTTTTGTCGCGATAACCGATATCTACGCAGGCGGAGCCGCAGGCAAAAGCTAGTATATTATAAACGTGAAAGTTTGTGAAGATGTTTCAATGTTTGAATTTGGTAATAGGTACCTTGGCAGTTTGAGCGCAGGCCTGGGGGTGGCGGGTGAGGCCACCTGTCACCTCAGCAGAAGCAGGCCGGGACGGTGGGGCGACTAGCGCCCCTCCCCCCAAACCGGGGCAAGACGGGAACACCGTGGTTCCCAAACCCGAGGGGGCCATCTCGAAACCGGAGATGGCCCAGGGTCAGTCGGGGTGCGAGGGATATGCTCTATGGGCAACCTTACACCCCGGCGTCTGTACACCCGAGACGGCGTGCGGTTTTAGTCGGTTCAAGCCCGACATAACCGCCCCCGCTGGCACGCGGGGGGGGTATCCGAAGGGATTTCCGCACGATAAAAAAAAAAAGTTGGTAAAATTAAAATGTTACTTTGACCTTTGTTCAAAGCTTCCGGTAACATTAAAAAATCTTCCATTTTGACTAATTACTCTTAGTGTGTTTAAATAAATTCATTTCTGAACTTTTTCTGAGACTCTTCAATGCTTAAAAAAGAAAGAAATACATATAAACAATTAGGACCATAGTTCAGCATCACGATATTACGAGTTTCGATTCTTATTGCAACGTTAAAAAACAATGTTCGTAACATAAATGTAACTTTAGCAATAAAACGTTAAGCAAGATGTCGATCCATAGCTATTTCGAGGTTATTTTAATTACGAATGAATGAATAAAATTTTCAATATCACTTTGTAAACGACCAAATATTAGCTGAAGCGTAATGTTAGTTTAGGTTAGAAATAGCTCTAGATAATTACCGTTACTTTCGACTTCGGCCTACTGTTGTTTGCTAATATATTTACTCAGGCACGAATAAATGAGATCCCAAATTTAATCCAGACAGGTGGAAAAAACATAGGCTGTGTATATTGTGCTCTCCTTTACTAATTACAATTAGTTAAGTTAAAGACCATTTCTAGTTATAGAGCACTTACACAATCTGAACATTATACTTACCATGAACGTGAGCTCACTGCTTAAGCTTCTATTTCCTCTATTGCGATTATACCACATATATGTTAATTTCCTCTCTCGATTTATATACCTACGTATATAGAAGTATTTTAATAATACCCATTTATAATGAACATCTATGTTCATTATTATGATAGTGTCGTAAAATAAATTCTAAGTCAACTATCTGAAGCTTCGCAATTTGAAATACGACAAAATGTTAGAGAATAAACTGTATATATTGCTACCAGGGCCAGGGGGTGAGTCGTGGACGGAGGAAGAATTGCCTTAGCAATCCCATAGATACCTTACGACGTACGACGCCAACGAATGAACGAGGAACAATCATAGGTTTTGATAAGCATAAGCAACCAACAGGTTGTATAAACATCATAGGAAATGCGATTTTAGTCGGTTCAAGTCCGACATAACCGCCCCCGCTGGCCGGCGGGGGGGTATCCGAAGGGATTTATGCACGAAAAAATAAAATAAAATAAAAAAAGGTACATAGACATTCCTGTAACCCTTATAAAGTTTATAGGAGTGTGTTGCTGATAACCAAGAACTTAAAATTAAGATAACTCACCGCAAAAATCTTGTCTTATTTATAAATTGTTTTTTAGCCTCACTCACTGGCATCCTTTCAGATTTAAAATTATGATGAATTTCCAAAAATTATACGCTCTGAAAATCTTACGTTGTATTGTGCAACTATGTTTCACAGGTCTGTGATGTAATGGGAGGCGACACTATAATGACAATTGGATTATTTTTTTTTTTTTACGTGCGGAAATCCCTTCGAATACCCCCCCGCTGGCCAGCGGGGGTGGTTATGTCGTGTCTCGACTAAAACTGCACGGTGTCCGCCCCAAGTGTCCGTTGCCGGGCACCCCGGGTAAGCCCTCGAAAGGATAACCCCAGGATTGCCGGCGGACTTTGGCCGCCACCGCGGCCTCGCCTGGTGGGGTCGGGTTTTATCCCGCTTCGGTGAGTTGGCAGGCGTGTGTAGGGCACACACGACACGCCTCCGCACGGCCTGCTTCTGTAAGGACGGTGAGTCGGTCAACTGCCGTCCTCAGGCCCCGATCATGGAGGTCGGTAGTCCCGGGCGTAGATGAGTCTGCGGCGTCCTCGCCGCAGACTGAGAAACTCGGGGGGTAGGGTTCTTTCCCGCTCCCTCTCCGCCGTCTCTTTCGCGCGCATTACCTGCTCGCAAAAAGAGGCGGCGGCGTGCCTCTTGCTCCCGTCGGAGACCACGGCCCTCACCATGGTCTCCAACGAGAGAACGTCCACGCCCAGGACCGCAACGAGATCCCGGCGTTGACTCGCCCACGCAGGGCACTCCACCAACGTGTGGAGCGCCGTGTCTTCGCCAGGATCCTCGCAGTGCTGGCACTGCGGCGTTGTCTCCCGGTGGATGCGCCACAGATACTTACCGAAACACCCGTGTCCGGTAACCATCTAGCACATCCGGTAGGAGAGGTCCCCATGGTCCCTCTCCAACCACTCCTTCATGATCGGTCTCACCGCCGCAATGGTGGATTCCCCCCACCTTGGGTGCTCAAGTCGCACCCTCCATGTCTCCATGAGTTCCTGGCGGAGCAGGGACCGCTGAGCCCTGATTTCTCGGGGCTCCGGCCTATGGCCCCGCTCCAGTGCCTCCTTGCGCCACTGGTACAGCAGCGCAAGGGCTCTCGCTTCCAGGTCCCATGGAGGGGTCCCAGCTAGGAGACATGCCGCCTCGACGGAGATCGTGCGATACCCCCTGATGACTCTGACGGCCATCGCCTTTAACGGGCTGTTAAGAACAGCCACGTTGCGGGCCGCCAGAGTCTCCGCCCATACGAAGGCCCCGTATAGGGCCATGCTTCGCACGATCCCCAGGTACAGTCTCCTAGTGGGGGCGTTGGGTCCCTTAACGTTGGGCATCAGCCGCGATAGCGCGGCCGCAGCCCCCCTCAGTTTCGGGACCAGACTTCGGAGATGAGGTCCGAAGTCCCATCGGCTATCGAGTACGAGCCCAAGGTACTTCATCGTAGGCTCGATGCCGATGCTTACGCCCCCTACGGTTATGCTGGTTCCCGCAGGTGGCCCCCTCCGAGGCCCGTGAAAACACATAGCCTCGGATTTGTGGAGAGCCACCTCGAGTCCCAGCCGCCGTATTCGACCCACGACTTGAGCAGCCCCTGCCGTGGCCTTCAGTGCCGCGCTTCGGTACGTTGCTCCCCGCGCCATAACGAGGGTGTCGTCAGCATAGCACACTATGCTGACACCCTCGAGCAACGTACCGCGCAGCACCCAGTCGTATCCGATGTTCCACAGTTGTGGCCCTAGGACCGACCCCTGCGGAACACCGCACGACACTTCTCGCCGCCCTGGCCTTAGAAAGCTCGGGCAAACTATGGCCCTCTCGGATAGGTATGCCTCGACAATGCGACGGAGGTTAGGAGGCACTCCGTGATACGCGAGCGCCTCCCTAACGCAGCTCCAGGGTAGGGTGTTGAAGGCGTTGGCGATGTCGAGAGACACCGCCACCACCACCCCACCCCGCGAGACTACTTCCTCCGCCAGGCGCCTAACGCGCATGATCGCTTCCACGGTGGAGCGCCCCCGGCGGAAACCGAACTGGTTGTCCGCCAGATCTGGCCCCACGTTCGTGAGATGCTCGACGAGGCGCTCTGCAATAATCCACTCAAAGAGCTTGCACACCTCGTCGAGCAACACGATCGGCCGGTAACCGGATGGCTGGTCCACCGGCCGCCCCGCCTTCCGGATAAGGACCAGTTTCCCCGTCTTCCAAGCCTTTGGAAACTGGCCCCTTTCGAGGCATGCGCTAAAGAGCACCACCAGTCGAGGCCCTAGTTCCTCCAGGGCCAGGACCCATGCTCGGCCTGGAAAGCCGTCGGGTCCGGGGGCAGTGCATTTCCGGGCTTTAAGCCGGAGCACTGCTACCCCCAGTTCACTCTCCCTGACTTCGGGCACATCGCTCTCGCTATTATGGGCGTCAGGCGCCTGAGGCGGAGCCATACGCGGAGGGACATGCTCCTCCGCTCTCGCTGGGAACAAGGAGCCCAGTATCTCCTCCAGCCGCTCCGGCTGGAGGCTCTGGGTCAGTAGGGGCGCCCTTGGGCGGATTTTGCCCCTGACCGCAAGGTAAGGACGCCCCCATGGGTTCTGCTCCAGAGACTCCAGCAGCTCTTCGCGGGCCCGCCGTTTGGCCTGCTTTATGGCTTCCTGGAGGGTCCTCTTGGCCCCCTTGTACGCCTCATACAGCTCCGCCTCTCGGGCTGCCGCATCATCTGGTCGGCGACGCCTCCGGCGAAACCTGGTGTACTGGTGGCGAGCGGTAACGCACGCTGCTCGCAGCTGTGCGATCTCCGCTGAACACCAGTACACCTGTTTCTTGGCCGGGCCGGGCTTAACCCTAGGCATCGCCGCATCGCAGATATGCGACATGGCTCTCCTGAACCATTCCGCTTCTGCGTCGACATCGGCAAGCCTGGCCGGTAACGGAATCCAGGCCTGCACTATGGATGCCTCCAGGAGAGCCTCCCGATCCAGGCGTCTGAGCGCCCAACGTGGATCCGGGGGATTCGCGATTGTCGGCGGCAGGTTAGGTGGAGGGGAGACGTTGAACCGAATGTACTTATGGTCGGAATCCGTCTCCTCCTCCTCCACCACGCGCCAACCCTGGACGCGGCGGGCGAGAGCAGGGGTCGCGAACGCGACATCCACGACCGAACTGAGCCCCCGCCGCTCCCAGGTGGCGACATTCCCCCGGTTGAGGACCTCTAGACCACGGGTGTTGGCCCAGTCCTCCAGTACTCGCCCCTTGTCATTGGTTTCCCGGGAGCCCCAGGCCTGAGACCAGGAGTTGAAGTCTCCCAGGACCAAGACAGGACGAGGACGGCACGCAGCGAGAACAATGTCCTGTTCAGCGAGCCTTAGCTCAAGCTCGTACTGGTCAAGGCTTGGCGAGAAGTAGACGGCCACGACAGCCAAGCCCTCATAGTCCGCCGCGACACAGCCTCTGCACCTTGCAATGAGTGCAAGGCGCGAGGTGTCCGCGGCGGACCCCCCGAAGACGGTCGCTACGCCGTCCAGGTCCACCGGGCTTTCCGGGGTGGACCCAGTACGGCTGAGCGACCACGACCACATTGATAGACCACTGCACGGTGCTCTGGTACAGAAGATCCTGAGCACCGGAGCAGTGGTTTATGTTCGCTTGCAGGATGCGGATTGGTGTGTCCATTATTGGACTGCCATTTCCGCATCCCGCCGTGTATGTGGCCGCTCCTGAGCGGCACCCCCGCTACCCGTTGCGGACGAACGGGGCTTTGGCCTCGAGGCGGCGCAGGTTTTGCTGTCCGCCCGGTGCTCCGCCGCTTTGCCCTCCGCTACGCATTTGTAGCAGCGTGGCGGAGCATCACAAGCACTGGCCTTGTGCCCGGGCTGACTACAGCGGAAGCACCGATCCCCCACGGTGTCTCCCGCTGTGCACTGCACCCCCACATGCCTCACGGCAAGGCACCTAAAGCACCTGGTCTCGCGGGGCTGCAGGAGTTGCACCCGCGCCTTAAGGAAGCCCCCAACGAGGAGGCTCCGTCCATCCGCAATCATCTGAGCCGCTGCGACGGGGCAGTTGATGACTGCCGTGCCGTGACCGGTGGGGCTGAACCGGATTTCTCCGGCTCTCACCTGATCACGGGGGCAGCCGCCCGCCTCCACGACGGTGGATATAATTTCCTCCGTCGTGGCCGCGTCATCCAGACCCGAAATGCGCAGACCTGCGCATTTGTTGGGTCTGGTGACGTGGACGGCTTCGTTGTCCAGCGACTCCCTCAGCTTGGCCGCAAGGGCGTCGGCTTTGGGGCCGCTGGTGGCGCCGGAGACCTCGAGGAGGCGAGCTCCGGTGCGAGTTGTTTTGCACCGGAGCCCCTCCTCAATCTCGAGGGCCTTGAGGTCCACTGAGGCTTTCACTTGCCTCAGGACCTGGGCGTACCCCACGCCCTTCTCCACACCCTCCGTCGTCACCGTTAGGACGACGGCTGTGGAGCGTGGGGCGCGGAGCCTTTTCGGCGCCTTCGCCGCAGCGGCTTTTGCCGCCTTATTGGCGGCTTTTTTCGCCTTTTTGGCGGCTCCCGCTACCACCCATTCCTCCCCTCTGAAAGAACGCTCGGGTGCAGCGGGAGCGGCGGTTATGGCGGGGGCGGGGGTGCCGCGCTTCTTCCCCTTCTCTTGTGGCGTTGGAGCCACTGGGGTGGCGGGGCCGGATTTACCACTGACAACAGCCGCGAAAGACGCACTCCGTGACAGTGGGGGACGGTAAGCCCGGTCCTCCAAAACGCCGAGCCGCCTCTCGATGGCCGCCAAGAGCTGCACCACACTAGGCGCAGGCTCCGGCGGCGGATTGGGCGCCGGCCTAGGCGCTGTTTTCGGCGCCGGCTTAGGTGCCGATTTTGTGGCCGGCTTTGGCGATGGATTTGGCGCTGACGTAGGCGCCCCCCCTGGCGGCGCCAGAGCCCTCGGGTGGTCCGCCACCTCCTTGGCTCTTGGGGCCTTTTGGGCCTCCGGGGATCCCCTGACCATCTGGGTCAGTTGCCTGACCTCCTCCCGGAGGACCCGCTGTTGCTCCAAGGAGTTGGCCAGCTCAGTTTCCAGGCTTGTGACCCGGGCCCTGAGCTTCACCTCCTCCTCGGAGACGCTCCTACCAAGGAGCTCCTCCAGCGCTGTCCTGGCGACGGCGACATTTTCCGCCACCGTCTTCTTCTTGCCCGACACATTTTTGGACCCTTTTATGGTGTCCGTTATGCGGGCAAGTGCTGCGAGGAGTTCCCTCGCCGCGGGGACGCCTTGGTCCCTGCCACTGGGTAGTGGAGGGACGTGAATCGGCTGCTTCGACGTTCTAGCCGCCGCGGTGGCCAATATTTTGGCCGGCCGATCGTCCTCGCTCGAGGAGATCGTCTGTTACCCGGAGCTTCTGCTCCGGTCAAGGGACGGTCCACCCGAGCGTGGTCGCTTCCGACGGAGACCCTCCTCCGTCTCCATACGGCTGGATACTGACTCATTGTCAGTACCCACCGTTGACGCCGCTGACGCAATATCCGCGTCCGTCTTCCCGCCTATCGGTAGCGGAGTAGCGGGTCTAGTGAAGACGGCCTTAACAGACCGCGAGTCAGGCCGCCGCCTCACCTCCTCTTCACCCCCAACTACCTCCACTCCTTCGTCTCGGATACCATTGTCCGCTCCAAGGTTGTCGTTTGTATCGTCCGGTAAGTTTTTTTTAAATGTATCATTATTTGCCATAATTTATCCCACGAGTATGGGGGAAAGATGGTCCGTCCAAGCGGAGCCCCCTGCACCTGGATAAGCCTATATACTATGGAGGTCGGCTGGTATCCATAGGTTTTGACGACTTCGCTGTCGGGTGTTATAGACTTTTCCTTGTCGTGAGCCGGCCAATAAAGGCAAGCCCTCCGGTCGGCAAGTTCACAGCGTACCCTTCTGGAGCCACCAGTCAGGTCGTTGCTGATCACCTGCCGATTACGGAACGCGAGAGGATGGCTAGTCCTCTCTCACCGGCGGCGGCACAAGTGCCCGTCGGCCCCTGCGTTAACAGTGGGCCAACCCGCCCCTGGATCCCCCAGGACCCTACGGTGGCCTCCACCACTAACACCATCGCTCATCCTGTCTTCTCTGAAAGCAGAGGAGTACGGAGAGCGATGTGTTCCCGCTTCGTTGGGTATTGGCCGACGATCAATGCCAACCCCATGAAGGGGAAGCCATTGACCGCCGCCCAGGGTGTACCGGCCACTCCGATTCCGTTCCCCCCGGACTGCAGCGGGATCGGAATCGGAACGACACTCGAGGAGGTTACCCAACACACACCCCATTGATGAGTACCTTTTTTTTTTTTTTTATTTTTTTTTATTTTTTTTTATCGTGCGGAAATCCCTTCGGATACCCCCCCGCCGGCCAGCGGGGGCGGTTATGTCGGGCTTGCACCGACTAAAACCGCACGCCGTCTCGGGTCTTCAGACGCCGGGGTGTAAGGTTACCCATAGAGCATATCCCTCGCACCCCGGCTGACCCTGGGCCATCTCACCACTAACAGCATCGCTCATCCTGTCTCCTCTGAAAGCAGAGGCGTACGGAGAGCGATGTGTTCCCGCCACGTTGGGTATTGGCCGACGATCAATGCCAACCCTATGAAGGGGTGAAGGGGAAGCCATTGACCGCCGCCCAGGGTGTACCGGCCGCTCCGATTCCGTTCCCCCCGGACTGCAGCGGGAGCGGAATCGGAGCGACACTCGAGGAGGTTACCCAACACACACCCCATTGATGAGTACCTAGGTTAAACGGAAAAGTCAAAAAGAACCGATCGCTTTTCCATTTGGGATTGAAAGTATAACAGCGATATAATATATAGTTCTAAAAGTCAACAAAATACTGAGTTCGATAAACGTTCGCAGATATATTTACCATTGAATTTCATCATCAATAAAAAATTTTTTATGTATTTACTCTCTTGAAAAATTTCTTCGCTACAGAGTAAGAGTACCTTTTGTTAACCTGGGACGTTTTTACAGAATTACAATTTCCGATTATGGTGACCAGTGAGATGTCGTGACAGTGACCGCGGTCGGTGCAAGTAGTAGATATATCTAAAATGTAGTCTCAAATTTTTGATATCACTACAAGTCGAAACATTATAAAACAATTAGTACGTATTACATAGTAGTTAGTAATACATATAGTAGTAGTAAGATATGGTAAATTTTTTATGTTTATTTATTTTATAGTCTTCATTACTTTCAATGTGTGAGCATAAATGGGCCAGCTTGTTTCATTTCTCATTGGTAAACGTCCAAATTTCACTTCTAGTTTCATTTCACCGTTGCAAGAGTATGATAAGTTTCAAGACTATGGTAATCAGTAAACATAAGTTAATAAGTACTGTACTTGTATGCTACCTTAGACGTACAAAAGACTTGCTTGAACATTTTTATATTCTTACAGTAAATCTTTTGTAAACCAAACATTTTTATTGCTACGTTTAATTTGCGACTAAAAAGGACTTCACAATAAGTATTGTGGATAAAACGGCTTTGAAGAATCTCGTCGCGCCCCCAAGTAACGATTGCAGTCCTATCTGCCAAACAAACTGTAATAACAAGCACACCTTAGCACGCCTGTGATAAATCCTTAGTGTGTGGTGTGAGTGACAAGCTTCGAAAATGTTGAATAATTTGCAATTGGTGGGATATAATTATGTTGACGATTATACACGTATAACGCACTACCATCAAATACCTGAAGGAAAGGCATTGGTGGCCTTTCAATTTGTGTGTCCGTTTAAGGTTGTAAAACATTTAAAAATATTGAATATTTCTGCATAAAAGTGGTTATGTTATGGCATCAAGTATGAATACCGTACACAAAAATCATTTTTATATCGATAAGTCAAATGCCATCAAGGCTAATAAGATGATAATCTTGGCGATGATGATCCAACAAAAATCTTTATTCATCTGACATAGATATTTTTGGATCCAGTTACTCTTAAATTATTCTCTTAATTATCAAGATGCATAAGCATTATGATGTTGCTCAGTAAAGAATAAAGAGGTATTCTATCATAGGTAGGTATATTAAACTAAACGGTATATGCATAATGCACTCGTTTTTTACTCAAAGCAATAAGGCTGTGACGAACGAGGGTTCAGTATCTTAATGTTTTTAACAACTGAAATACAAATACTCTTATCTCGAAGGCGAATTAAAGCAGCAAAGGTTCCCACAAGAAATCGAATAGCTGTTTCATAACTAGGTTTTTGATGAAATATCTGATTAATTATATATGAGAAATATCTAGCATATGATTCAAGATAATTACTGTTTATTTGATATTCGCTAGGTATTTACTGAGTTTTTCAAAAATGTTGTTTCACCCACACCCAGGATCGTGGCGAATCGTGGGTGTGTAATAAACCTCTGCCTACCCCTTCGGGGATACAGGCGTGAAGTTATGTATGTTTGTTTCACGTTATAACTTTTAGTCAAACATAATTATCCCTAAATTAACCTATTCCCTTCTGTTACAATTCAGCACACTTTAAAAGTTATTTAAGAACTTATATCTAAATTCAACAAGAGCTCATTCAGAAAGCAAACAATGTAAAGTCCTAAACTAACACAACTATTGGGCCAATGGTACAAAATTCTGTTAAACTCTATCTTATCAAATCATTAATGAGACTAAATATATTGACTACCATAAAATTCCTTGAAATCATCCTTAGTTAGCTTGATGATCAAATTTTATTATTTTTAGATTATTTAATGTTTTGAAAACAAAGCAGGAAATTGTTTATTTTGTAGATCTAAGCAAATATAAATAAATTTAATGTGCTTTTTCAATACAAACATTGACGGAGGTTAGCAATAAAAATACATATTGATTGATTTCATTTGTTTCCATAATTAACGATTTCATTAATATTTTGGTTACCTTTGCCATTGAAATTGTATTTATACCCGGCATAGCCGTTTGTTGGTGGCTGAACTCCCCCGTAACCACTCGCGCGATCTTGGCCAAATTTACCACGGTGATAGCGTGGACACTGAGGAGTGTTTTGAAGCGAGATGATTCATGTCCGATGTACCATTGAGGAATAATCACCGAAAAATAGTTTTACGAGCACGCGGTCTTAGCTAAGCGCGCGACCGTAGTAAGATGTCTTATTTTCAAGTAAGAATCCTGCTCGCTCAGCTCAATTTATTTCAGTCGCACCCTGCACTGAATTCCTAGTATAGGTAACCTTTTGGGACATCAGGTAGGGCTGCGTTCCATCCTTTTAGTTGGAGATCCCAGGGTAGGTACCTGGTAATTCTCTTCCTATTGGTCACACTTATTGTACGTATTTACAACTAACTATAGTGAGTTACTCAGTGAGAAAATTAAAGAAGTAGAACTGACTATAAGTACAAATGTTAAGTAATTTGGAAATAAGTTCTTTAATATTACTATATACAATACTTTATTTATATTGCAATCTATGTATTAGTGATGTCGAGGCAGTCCAGCTTATTGCCTCAACATTCCCATGGTGATGAAATTTGTTTTTATAAGCTTCTGCATATTTTCGTATAATATAATCTACATCGTCCATGTTTAGGTCCCAGTGTAGATCGCAGAGTGTCTTCCAAGCAGCTAGTACATTTTCTGGTGGCGTTCTGAGCTTTTTTTCTTGACGTGTGCTTTTCAGTGTCATTCCAAGGTGTTTAGCTGTATTAGCGTATGGAACTTGTTGGCCATTAATAAATTTAGGAAAATAGGCTCTAGGAACGTGAATTGACTTGCTTTCATTTAGCTTAATTCTGCATTTTTCGCTAATGGTAAGAAATTGATTATTTGCTATTTGGACTTTTTCAACAGCCTCTTCAGGATTATTACCTATCGCCATAATAGCCGTATCACCGGCAAAAGTGGCAATAGAATTATTTTCGGATACTGGATATAGGAGAACTGGGATATCACTGGTGTACAATAGGTACAGGATCAGGCCTAATAGGCTTCCCTGTGATACCCAAGCTTTGATGGGCCTTATTTTTGATAAGGCGTCTTCGTGTCGAATACGAAATGCTCTGTATAGTATGTATAATTCGAGAATGTCCGCAACTGTCTTGGTAACCTCAGTTTTAGTTTGTGTATGAGGCCGTCGTGCCAAACTTTATCGAAAGCTTGTGCTACATCAAGGAAGATGGTAGAGCACATTTTCTTTTCTTCTATCACTTTTTCGATTGTATTAGATGTCCTGTCTACCTGGTCAATAGTTGAATGTTTTTATCTAAAGTCAAACTGGTGATCAAGTATAACTTGTTAACGAGTTATTATGACTTATTATTTCTCCTTGTAAGACGTTTATTCATGTTGTCAAGCTCAATTTTGTCTTGAAGGCTTCTGGTTAAATGGCATCTTCCCCGCTACCTTCGTTTATAAAAAGATTTATGATTATGTTCAGGGTACAAAGTCCTTTTTGTCAATTTTATTAGTATTTTTCCAAAATGCCTGTTGTATATTTAAGATATATTTACTTACTTCTAGGTCTAAAATTGTTCAGTGGTTTTAAGCTGAATTCTTAATTCTATACTATTGATTAGGTCTAGTCTAAAATTATCCCAGTGTATACTTATTGACTAATATCAGTGGTTTCTCATTATATAGTATATGTCTCCTCATTGTTAGTTATATAGTGGAAGGGTCTGAGTTCATGTCATAACCCTCTCTAATAGTAAATTCACCCCTAGATATATTTTTACAGATGAAGAAATCAATCAGGTCTGGAATCCTATAAACGTCTGTGGGCCAGTAGATTGGCTTTTTCTGTAGATTCTGTTTCAGTTTTACGCCTGTATGTCTCTGTATAGAACCCGGGCTTTTGTATTAATAAGTTTGGATCCCCAGTGCTTCTACTTAGCGTTGAAATCACCACCCACAATAAATCTTTGGCGTAGAAAGCTTAAATATTGTATTTTTTTTTGGAGTGTTTTGGATGAGATTACAATGCAGCTATCGTGAGAGGGTAAGGATTACACCTGATACTTACCGATACTGCTTGTATTTCTGGATGTTCGTGCTTCGTTTCTTCGGAGTGGTAAAGATGGAATGAACAAATGATTTTCTGAAAATGCTAATGTTATTTGACTAAAACATAAGCAACACACGTGATAAATGGAACTTGCTTGGCGTAATCATTTCATCGTGAATGTATATAATACCTATATGGAAGCTGAAACAATGCGGATAACTTTTGTTATTATAACAATTTTGTTAGGATAACTTATGCAGCCAGTTATGATGTAATTTTATATTATTAGTTTTATTTTATAGCTTTATTGGTTCATTCTATATCACATTTTAATGTACCGTGTTGTTCGCAAATACAATTCATTTATTAGAGTTTCTTCTTATATTCTATAGTAATCAGTGAGACATTTTCTTGTAACTTGACTCGCCTGAACTCCAGGTTTTAAGACAATTGCAATCTTATACAAAGTACACGAAGTTCGTCGCAATAAGGAACATTGAGTAAAAGGGTGAATACAAGATAAGATTTTCTTGTACGACGGCTATTTCAAGCCATCACGTTCAACTGTAAGCATTATTGTTTTTATGAACTACGTCACCGAACTGCTTAAGATAATACTCCTTGAAAAAAAAATACAATAAGCGTTATCTTTATTATTGTAAGCATTTTTTGTTACAGTATGAAGAACAAAAGAAAACGCAATAGGTACCAATGTAAGGCCGGCGGGGGGGTATCCGAAGGGATTTCCGAACGAAAAAAAAAAAAAGGTACCAATGTAAAGCTTATTTCTTTCATTCCATGACTTTATATCTAAATTTTACAAATATGTGTCTATAATACAGGAGTACGATAATATATAAATACTAGGATATTTGAAGGAATCAAATAAGTCTATGAAACTGTACGGGAACCTTCCTACAGACGCCAGGGTGTAAGGTTGCCCATAGAGCATATCCCTCGCACCCCGACTGACCCTGGGCCATCTCCGGTTTCGAGATGGCCCCCTCGGGTTTGGGAACCACGGTGTCCCCGTCTTGCCCCGGTTTGGGGGAGGGGCGCTAGTCACCCCACCATCCCGGCCTGCTTTTGCTGGGGTGACAGGCGGCCTCACCCGCCACCCCCAGGCCTGCGCTCATGGAGGACGGAGGTCGTTAAGCGACCTCCGGCGCCTGAGTCGCCTGCGACGCGCGGCAAGCAAGTTGCGGCCTCGGCGGGCCGGGAGAGTTCTAAATCTCTCCCGGGCGCGCTCCGCCATCTCCTTCGCGAGCATTACATGCTCGCAGAAGGAGGTGGCGGCGGCCCACGCGCTCGCGCTCCGCACCATTGCCGCAATCATGCTGCCGAGCGAGAGGAATCCCACCCCGATGGCTGCCACGAGGTCACGCCTCGGCGCCTCCCACGCCGGGCAGTCCGCCAGCGTGTGCAGCCCTGAGTCCTCGCTCTCGTCGCAGTGATGACACTCAGGCGTTGGCTAATTCCTGATCCGATGCAGGTGGTCCCCGAAGCACCCCTTCCCGGGGATCACCTGCATCAGTCGGTACGAGAGGTTTCCGTGTTGCCTCTCTAGCCAATCCTCCATGATGGGCCTTACCGCCGCTATTGCGGCGTGCCCTGCGCTTGCTCGCCCAAGTCGTTCCTTCCACTCCACAACGATGGCCTGGTGGAGCTGGGACTGCACGGCCTCGATTTCTCGATGCTTGGGGTTCCGTCCCTGCTCCCACGCCTCCTTTCGCCACTGGTACAGTTGCGAAAGGGCTCTCGAATCCAGGTCCCATGGCGGAGTTCCGGCAAGGAGACTCGCCGCCTCGAAGGAGATCGTGTGGTACCCGCGGATGACCCTGATGGCCATCACTCGCAGCATCCGCACACTTCCAGCCTTCAGGGCCTCCGCCCATATTGGGCACCCATACAGGGCCATGGACCACACGATCTCCGCGTAGTCTCCTGCAGGAGTCATCGGGCCCCCTCATGTTGGGCAACAGCCGCGCCAGAGAGAGAGATGTGCCCTTCAATTTGGGGGCCAGACTTCGGATGTGCTCTCCGAAGTCCCATCGGCCGTCGAGTACGAGCCCCAAATATTTCATTTGGGGCTTGATGCCGATGCGATTTCCTCCCACGATGAGACTGGATCCCTCGGGTGGCTTGCTCCGAGGCCCATGAAAGAACAGGGCCTCGGTTTTATGCAGAGCCACCTCGAGACCCAGCCGCCGGATCCGCGCAACGACTTGGGCAACCGCGGTCGGGGCCTTCAGGGTCACTTCGCGGTACGTCGCCCCACACGCCGTCACGAGCGTGTCGTCCGCGTAGCACGTGACAGCGGCACCGCCTACGAGCTCACCGCGAAGCACCCAGTCGTATCCAATGTTCCACAGGAGTGCCCCAGGACCGATCCCTGTGGAACACCGCACGACATTTCACGCCGACAGAGACCGGTCACGGTTGGGTAGATGACGGCTCTCTCCGTCAAATGCCGACTATGCGGCGGAGTTAGAGAGGCACTTCGTGATACACGAGCGCCTCCCTGATGCAACTCCAGGGCAAGGTGTTGAACGCGTTGGCGATGTCCAGGGACACCGCCAACATCACCGCACCCCGGGCTACTGCATCCTCCGCCAGAGCCCTCACGCGCATGATGGCATCCACGGTGAAGCGCTTCTAGCAGAAGCCATATTGGCCATACGCCAGGTCCGGCCCCACTCTTGAGAGGTGCTAGACGAGGCGCTTCGCAATTACTCTTTCAAAGAGCTTGCACACCTTGTCGAGCAACACTATGGGCCGGTAGGCGGACGGCGAGTCCGACGGGCGCCCCTCCTTTCGGATGAGGACCAGTTTCCCCGTCTTCCACAATTTCGGAAACTGGCCCGGCTTCAAACACGCGCTGAGAAGCCCTCTCAGTCGAGGCTCGAGAGCGTCGTCGACCAGAGCTAGGACCCACGCTCGGCCTGGAATGCCGTCGGGTCCCAGGGCGGTGTTTTTCGCTTTGAGCCTTCGCACCGCCAGCTCTAGTTCTACCCAAGTGACCTCGGGCACGTCGTCGTCATCCACGTCGGGCGCCATGGGCGACCAAGGCGGAGTCATCTGGGGTAGAACATGTTCCACCGCCCGCGCCGGGAACAGGGAGCCAACAACTCCTCCGAGCAGCTCCGGCTGGAGACACCGGGTTAACGGCGGGGCCTTGGGGCGCAACTTGCCCCTCACCATCCGGTAGGGCCCCCCCAAGGGTCCCGCTCCAGCGTCTCCAGCAGCTCGCGAAAGGCGGCCTGTTTGGCCCGCCTTATCTCCGCTCGGAGGGCTACTGTACGGGAACCTATAAAAAAATTGACTTCAGTTTTTCATCAAAACAATTCATGCGAGAGCGTGAAAAGTGAAAAATGCAATATTAAATATAGTTTTGCAAACCATTCCATAAATGAACAAACAAAATAAACATACCAACAGTGTTTAACGGACAAAAACTCATACTAAACAGTCCAGAAATAAGTTGGCGTCTGATCCAATCACTTAGATATTAACGCATATTACTGATAATTTTATAGGTAGACATTTTAAACTTTACGTTGTTGTTCTCCCAAATATAATCTACCACAGAAGTTCGTATAAAGCTAATAAATTCACGGTCTTGCCAACTTACATTATTATATACCATGAGCCGTCGGTTGTTTTCCTGCATCCTTTACTTACGTAGACACTGAGATATTATTATGGCTCGTGCATACTGCGCTTAAACTTTGAATATGATATACTAGTGGTTTTCCTGACTTGGTGGAGGTAATTTTTACATGACAGCATTATTAAACTTTATCGAAGAATCATGAATTTAACAAAGAAATCAATTTAGTTGCTTAAATCGGTCTTGAAGTATCACAAACGCATACACGTCCGGTAAGAATTTAAAAAATCACAATAATCAGATCGTCGATATCAATACTGGAATTTGAAATGACTTAGATTACACGGGCTGCGACATTTTTACCGAACTTGGGCGGGTTCAGTATTAATGCCGACATGAAGATCAAGTTCATTCATAACTGTACCTTGTTGGTCGGAGGCATAAAGGCTATCTAAGCCTTATTGGTAGACGACATAATACAATGGGGTAACTGGCAGTTTGGGCCACTATCCGAGGAGCAAGATATTTATGGGGCCTCACCAAGATCTTACAGGACTGAGTCAGCCTGAGCGGTTAACCGGTGCATGTGCTGATGTACCGATGAGGCTTTGGAGCAGGCTTTCTTTTCAGAATTAGGTGAGACAGCAGTCACTCCCATCAAAGCCACATAAGACAAATCAGAACGAGAAGGAGTAAGCAGAGAACGCAGAACAAAGCTTAAATGTTGATGAGACTCTTAATCATTATCTAAGCTTGGTTCTCAGTTCAGACTCATCAGATGAGTATTATATCAACGTATATCGCGACCTATATTTTAATCCTTCGTAATAAGGGTGAGCCTGTACTGCCAATGAAGCACTTTGGGATTTAAGGATGAAATACTTGGGAGTATGTCGGTACGTCGGTACTATCGATAAAAGATGACTCGCCAATGTATCCTTCACTGTTTATTACACCATTAAATGTTGTTCGCAGCAGTTCTGCGGAAAGACTTCTAAATTTGTTAGGGTAAACTAACCCAATAACGTATGTTTTAATATTTGCTTATAAATAAAAAAGGTATTCACATTATATTTGTAGAAGTTTGAAGGAATACTGCTTTTGCAGTTGAAACGTCGAGATAAGTTTAATAAAAAAATAATAAAAATATCGAATTGACGACCTCTGTGAAGTAGAGCATTTTACTGCTAAGTCAGAGGTCGCGGTTTCGATTCCTGCTCATTGCAAATATATATAGGTATATATTTGCATTGGTCTGGGTGTTTCTATGTATAACAAGTATTTATTTAAAAAAAAGTAGCTAAGTATGTTTATGCGCTTTCTAGAACCCATATGACAAGCTCTACTTAGTTTGAGTCTAGACTGTGCAATATGTCCTAGAATATGTATTTATTTATTATTCGGCTTGGCACCGACTTCAACTGAAAAGTCTTACGTTTAGTTTTGTCTTTTGAATTATATCTGTAATTCAGGCAGATGCATAAAACCGACTTAAAAACCAAAATAGGTTTTTGAAGTCGGTTTTCGTATTTTATTAAAATTTCACTTAGTTCTCCCTTTTCAGTGAACGTAACTGGCAAGTTCATTATTTATTTATTCACCTTACTTAAAAACTACCATTACAGGTATTACATTTCTTTAATCCTGGTAAATCTTCTAAACACACTACCGAATATGTATATGCGATCCGATTTAGAGGAAATAGGCATGATGTTATGTTATAACATAAACAGCGTCTAAATAAATAAATAAATAAATATGCAATACCATCAATCACGGTTGATTTGCTGAAGTTTATTTAATTTTTATATGTACTTTTTTTTATTTACAAAATATAACACATACATTCTACACATGGGTAAACCTTAAACCACGAAGAGTTTGTCTGGTCTGCATATATAAACAAAGTGAGCTTAAAATAAGTGTTGGAAGTGAACGAAAATTACAAACATTATAAAAAAAGGAATGAATAAAAGAAATAAAAATAAGAATTGAGAACCTGCCTCCTTTTGAAGTTCCTTCCTCCTTCCTTTGGAAGTTGGTTAAAAAGCAGTTTCATTGCAATAAATATAGTAAATAAATACGCCAGTGGATGGTTGAAAGCCGTATTTACGCCATAAAACTCACTCTCGTTTTCAACAGCCTCTTTTCGCAATGACGATGTCGACCGCATTGTTCGACGAAACGTCTGGAATACAAGTTTCCAATGGACCACGGCCAAACAGCCCGGAAGCAGTATATTCTACAATTCTAAACCTATTATTTATTAATTTTTAGTCAGAAATAAGAGAAAATGGCAGTGGAACATAAATGCTTTGTTTGAGGAGTTATCTCGGCAGAACAAGGTAGTATCAAAAGAACGACTGCCTCAAAGAAAGCGGTGAAGTCCGAGGAGGTCGTTTTATCCATAATATAATAGCGAAGCTTGCTACATCTTTAAAGAGGTAGGCACTGGTAGAAAGGTCGGTTCCACGTAGGTCAAGTCAATTTGCCGTCAACTAGTAACTTTTGAGAAAAAATATAGTACGTTTAGTTCTTTGTTTGACCCAGGAAGCGAACCTGGGACATCATTAGCACTAGTTACAGCTGCGTCTATAGAACTAGATTTTATATATACACGTTTCCAAAAAGCTCTGGCTTATACACGCGTGTCAAAGTAGATTTGTATAGAATAATTCGGGGTTGAGATCTTTTCGGGAAACAAGCTTCGTTTACTTATGACTATGTCTCGCGAAATAATATGCGTTATAAAATACTGTACGATAAACTTTGTTCTAACGCGTATTTTGTTAGGAATTTCTATAAGCATTATATGAGAGATAGTTTATATTGGATTTTGGAATAATATCAACTTGAGAATGTTGCAAATGAAATTGATAAAAAGCATTATTATTATTTGTTGGTAAGAAAACTTTGATACAACTGAAAGTTACATATACATCTGTGAATTTCTCACTCTCCAAGGCATATCATTTGTGTTTGTCCGCGTCTTACTAACGGCCAGTACACGCAGACAAAATCAAAAGTGGCTGGGTCTATTACACCCCGGCGTCTGTAGACCCGAGACGGCGTGTGGTATTAGTCGGTTCAAGCCCGACATAACCGCCCTCGCTGGCCGGCGGGGGAGGGGGGGTATCTTAGGGGATTTCCGCGCGAAAAAAAAGGGTCTATACAGCAGCAATTAACCTTTTTTTGTTTTAATAAAGAATACTTTGACTATACATAAATTTTATCGTTAAAGAAAGAATATTAGTAACCGGAAGTATAATAATCCCTCTAACCTAACCTAGTTGAGCTACATTACTTGTCTTAGTAGTAGGATCACGTCGGTAGTGTAGTGGCTAGGATTCGAACCCCTGACCTCCCAATTGTCGGGCCGACTCCATAACAAAATACAAACTTGAACAAGTTCTCGAAAATAACCGTGGCACATTATACAGGGATCGATCTATCATCCATCACGGATATTACTATTGTTGCCAATAAGCCTGATATAGCCCCCTAGTAACTACGGAAAAGAAATTAAAGGGTAAGCCAGTTTAGATGAACCATGACGAAGTTATGAAATTTCCTTTTACTCTATATTTCACATTCATTTGTTTTCTTTGTTTTGTGAACAACAATGGTGATCCAAATAGCAGTAAGTCAATTTTGGTTTCAGAAATAATTACATTTATATTTGTATGAATTATTCGTCTGTGCGCTAAACTTCAATTATATTAGCAGTTGCCCGCGTCACCGCCTGCGTGGAAATGATGATCCTGTGCCCGCAAGCCATGGGGACCTATTCCAGGGATGAAAAGTGCCTATGTGTAATTCCAGACTATAATCTTTAGGTTTAAAGAACTTTATTTCTCATAAGAACAAAATCAGTTCACTTAAAATGAGATACATAGTAAAGTATTATTATAAAATGGTAAAAAACATTTGTCCGTGGCGAGTTGGGATATATCTTTAACAAATATTTCTTTTTCGCTTACGAATTTAGATTCGAGCCATCTCACACTGTATGTATATATTTTTTAAGTTTACTTTTGAATACATTTATATTTTCGCAGGTTTTAATATCATTAGGTAATTTATTGTATAGCTGTGCACCTTCAAACAATAGTGTTTTTTTGCCATAATTGGTCCGAGGAGTCTTAAGTTGTAGTTTGTTTTTGTTTCTTAGATTATAGGTTATTTCTTTTTTATCTAACTGTATATTCGATTGTATAGAATTTGTAGTGATATTTTTTATTAGTAAACAGGTGTTATATGTGTATAGTTGCGACAGATTTAATAATTTGGTTTTATTATATAATGTGTTTGTTTGTGTGCGATAATGGTAATGGAAAAGTGTTTTGATTATTTTATTCTGGGTTCTTTGTAATGGACTTAAGTTGGTTTTAGCGGCTGATCCCCATATTTCGATTAAATATTCTAAATGCGACTTTACTAATGAATTGTATATTATGGTAGCTACTTTTTTTGGAATACAGTTGTTGACTTTGCGTAGGGCTCCTAATAATGATAATAATTTTGTTTTAACGTGATCGATATGCAATTTCCAGGTAAGTGTGTCGTCTATCCATAGTCCTAGGTATTTCTCGTGGGCGGAACGTTTAATAATATCATTATTTATAGTAAGCGGTGAGAACTCCCCTATTGGTTTATTTTTAGCGGCAAGTACCATATATGACGTCTTTGTTGTGTTTATTGTTAGCAAATTATATTTCAGCCATTCATTAAGTATGTCAAGGTCTTTTTGAGCTACCGTTATAATGTTTTTTATGGAATTATCGAAGTAGAAGAGGCATGTGTCATCCGCGTATAATGTTAGGTGTCCTTTTAGTCCTATTTTGTTAATATTGTTGATATAGATCAGGAACAGCAATGGACTTAATATTGAACCTTGAGGACAGCCGAAAGGTACTGTTTTGATGGAGCTAGTGAAATTATCTATTTTAACTACTTGTGTTCTGTTTTTTAAATATGACTTAAACATGTCAAGGGCTGTGCCTGTGACACCTATGTTATTTAATTTTTTTATTAATTTGGGATGACTCACTGTGTCAAATGCTTTTTTTAGATCAATAAATATACCTACTGCGATGTTTTTTTCATCAATTTGAGTTTTTATTTTTGTAATTAAGTCTACTGCAGCTGTAAGGGTGCTTGATTTGGGGCGAAAGCCATATTGTTGTTCGATTAAAAAATTCTTTTCAATTAGGTATTTGTTTAGTCGGCTATATAAAACTCGTTCAAATATCTTTGACATAATGGGTAAGACAGACACCGGTCTGTAGTTACTGGGGTCAGTTCGACTCCCGGATTTGAAAATAGGAGTCACCCTAGCAGTCTTGAGACTGTCGGGAAAAGTACCGCGTATCAAACATAAATTAATACATTTGGTGACCCTTTCAGTAATTAAACTTTTAAGGCATTTAATTGCTTTGGTACTTATGCCGTCTAAACCAGTGCTAGTGTTGCAGTCAAGGTCGTCTATAATTTTTGATATTTCGTGTGTGGTGCATGGTGTAAAGTCATTTAGTGTTATGTTATGTGTGTAGCTAGGTTCGTACATAAAGATAATGTTGGTGTCGTCATGATATGATTTAGGTATTTTATTAGCTAAATCCGCGCCTATTGATGAGAAGTATGAATTAAATAGGTCACATATTTGGTTACCTTCGGAGATGAGTCCCGTATTTGACATTAGTTTTGGAGGAGCACAGCTTTCTTTAATTTTGTTTAATGCTAAGTTATTGATTACCTCCCACATTTTCTTTGGTTGGTTGTAAGTATTATGAAACAGGTTATGGTAGTAGGTTTTCTTGTAGGATTTGATTAAGTTTTTCACTCGGTTCTGTTCTTCGGTAAAGTTTTTTCGAATATCTTCATTATCTGGGTGAGATTTAGTTTGCTGCCAGAAGTTGTTGCGTAAATTTATTGCGTCTAGTATTTCTCTATTTATCCAGTCTTTCTGTGGTGGATTTAAAAATTTGGTCTTGTCTATTTTACTGTTGTCTATATGTTCCGAAATAAATCTTTCCAGGTAATAATAGTCGTTTTCTTCATTTTCGTAGTCTGCTATTGAAACGCTATTATAAAGTTTTGTATAATCGAGGGCCTTGTATTGTGATCTTCTATTGCTTCGTGGTGCCAAACCACCTATCTCCAGAAATATTTGCTTATGGTCGGATAGGCCTGATTCAATTATAGAGAGACTGAATGAGTGGTTGCTTATATTTGTGCATACATGGTCCAGTATAGAATTAGTAGTGCTGGTTTTACGAGTGCTGTAATTTTCATGGACTTTATTTATTATTTCATATCCGGTTCCTTTAATTTCATTCAGGTATTTTGTAATATCAGTGTCTACTTTTAGGAGGTTAAAATTAAAGTCACCCATCCCAAGTGATCTTTTCCTTTGTTCTAATTGCGAGGAATAAGTTTCCAAGAAGTTGTTTATGTTGCTCACTCCAGGTTTGTAGATCGCCCCTATATTTAAAGACAGTTTATCTATGTTAATCCAGAGATAGTGGTTGCCATCCTCGCATAAACTTTCTGTTACGTCATATGTTATGCTGTCGTGTATATAGATCGAAACGCCGCCCCCTGTGTTCTTTTTCTTCTTCTTTTTCTTTTTCTTTCTTTCCCTATAGTTGTAAACATGCTTATAGTTAGGTAATTGATATAATTTTGCATCCACTTCCGAGGTAAACCATGTCTCGGTAAATATTAATCAGTGTTAGGTGCAATAGGAGGGCAGAACCCAGTCGCCCCCATAAAAGCCATAGTAGCCCAGTGTTAGGTGCAATAGGAGGCCAAAACCCAGTCACCCCCATAAAAGCCATAGTAGCCCAGTGTTAGGTGCAATCGGCATCGTAATCAACCGTCGGAATCGAGTTCAAGTCGACGACACTTGGGCGGTAGGCCCACTGTTTCATGTATCATTGCTTGCTTCTAATTAATTTGGATATCATCTATGTTATTTGCATGTCATCGAGAGGAAAGCTCAGTATCATAACTGACCTTTACTCTCATTGGCAACTTTTCAAATATAAAACTTTTGTGGAATATAATGAAATAAAGATGAAATAGAAATCTTCTTGTATATAATTATATGATCTGGTCACTTTGCATTGTGTATTTATGGATAGACGACATACTCAGCTGTCTTGGATCTTACATTAACAATAAAACCGAAATTGATGCTGTAAATATGGATTAGGTTCATCTTTATCACTACATATGTTAAAACAAAGTCCTCCGCCGCGTCTGTCTACCTGTTCGAGATAAACTCAACAACTGCTTTACGATTTTCATACTGTTTTCACCAACGGATACAGTGAATCTCGGTGAACGCTTTAGTACATAATTTGTCAAGTTTTTGTATACATTGGCTAACATATAATGCTATTTGTTGGAGGTGTCGAAGAAAAATGAGATATAACAAAATCAAGTATGGTGGAATTATGTATCTTATATAGGCTGTTGTGGTAGGGTCCCATAGGTAGCGGGAACGGGATCAGAATTCCACGCAGATGAAGCCGCGGGCAACAGCTGGTATCAAAATAATTGAAATTCACATACGGATTCACCAATATCTACGGGGCCAAGCCAACCTAACCTGCAAGCCGGTGCACCTGCTGACTGACGAACGAGGCTATAGCACCGGTTTATATAGTGTTCTTGTTTTTTTTTTTTTTTTTATTTAGGCCACGTCAATTTGACTTCACCTCGCCTGATGGTAAGCTGAAGGTAAAGTCTCAGGAAAGAGGGTCACCATTACATACACGTACCATGTTAACAATGGTGGCACTCAGCTTGACGGCCTCATCAGAAGAGGATTGTCGTCGCAGCACCGCGTGACACCCACCGGTCCCACTAGTGATGCGACCACAATCCCCCTGCCCGGCTATACACTTGCTGACCCCTGAACGCAATCAAACCGAAATTGGATTACTATGGAGGTTTTTTCGCAATCGTGCACGGTGGTACCCACCCAGCCGAATTTTGTGACAAATTAGTGTCATCAAATTTCTACCACCAGTATTGTATTGTATAGTTTCAGGCCCTCCCGACAAGGGCTGAGTATAGCACACCACAGGGGTTTTAGTGTGTGAGAGCCACACATAATCGCGCAGCCTCCCCGCATATACCGTATACGTGGTATACCGTAGGACATTTCCCCTTTCGAAACAAAAAAAAAGGCTTTCCTTTCGGGGTTGGGAGGTCAGACGACAGTCGCTCGTATCAAAGCCGTATAATTCAAACCAAAAGCAGAAAAAGGAGTCAGCGGAGCCCAGGCTCTCAAGTGAAAGCTTTGGATGCAACCGGGAACAACGCAATGCTAAGATGATGATGAGTTAAATATGAAACCAAATATACCAAACATGAAATGTTTATTCATTATTCAATACAGTAAATAGAACCGTTAAATGAATAAACTTTAAATTTAATTAAGTATGCAGATACAGTGCATGAAATGGAATTGCATGAGTTGGTAAACATGAAGGAAATCCGGCACCACCTTAAGATCTTAACACGAGCAACTGTAGCAGAGACTTAGTTAATTTTATGCTGTTCACGGCTACTTTAATTTCTCGCTTCGCTGATAATTCTGGCGTCGGCGGCCATGGAGAAAATCTGGGCAAAAGTTCAGTCTGTAATATTATTTAAATGCAGACGCTGTACACAACGTGCCTTAATATTTTATTGCGTCTGCTTTTCTTGCAAACTACAACTCTATGTGAACAATAACGTAAATAAACTCTAAAATTATTTGAGTGTTCATTAAAATTTTCTCCAATATTATATATTGAAAATTTTACTTTGGCAGTTTTCTCTAAATTTGCAAGATATTAATTATATTGCATACATATGAATAAGACAGAGCGCGAACAGGCGGCGAAGACGTTTCTTATGCCTGCACTACACTGTTGGTGATGATGATCGTTGATCGTGTGATCATCTATCGGCACTATCATCGTGCAAGCATCCATATTATCGTCTATAGTAGTTTGTCAAACGGCAAGCGTCAAGATGGTCGTGGAGTCTTGTTTGATAAAGTTCGATGAAATTGAACTCTCTTCATTTGACTAGTTAGTGGGTGTACATATTTAAGTAGTAGGTACTTATTGCGCTGACTTTTTAGTTAGTTTACACACGCACGTGTGCAATGCTTCACTGTCTGCGGGCAGATAAATGATGGGCGATCGTATGGGCACCTTAACGAACCACCCGGTCATTCCCTTTGGTGTGGACGATAATTCACAGGTCGCAGACGATCACAGACGATGATCGGCGAGTACGGGCAAGCATGTTCTCTACACGATTGTGCTCGCACGTAGTCGTTTGTTATTGCCGATAGTGTAGGGAGAAGCATGTGGGGGTTTCCAAACGGAAAAACAAATCCATACACTAATATAACATAAAGCGAGGCATACCAGAGGTGTTACAATTATTATTCTTTGAATTTCCTTACATTAAGTTTCTATGCGTATGGAGCTCGATTTTCGAACCACTGTGCGACGTGTTACATCTTCTGTATGTTTCAGGATTGGATGCAGTCATTTAAAGCATCGTATCCGCGTCTCACCGGCGTCCTGTCTTATCTGCGCCCTATCATGAAACATACAGAAGAGACGAGATGCTGGCAAGACGTTGCTGCGCAGGGTGAGCGGAAGGGTTATGGGGTGGGCGGGGTATTACGTTGAAGGACACCCGCGCGCACACGCAGCAAAACTAAGATCCATTAACACGATGCCATTTATTTGTACATACAAGAGCAATAATTGAATGCAATAAATTCAGTGCAATAATTAACCTTCAAGAATTGTAAGCAATTGTTTACGCACAAATACTGACAAGAAAAAATAAGTGTCTTTTTATTTATTTACACCAATATGATTATGTTCAGGCCATTATTGGTTTCAACTTTTAACTTGTCTAAACAGAGAATTGTACATGAGTTTGCATTTTATAGGCATGTTGCGTTAAGTATTGCACGTATTTGCGTTGACGATTTTTTACTCAAGTATTGAACGTTTTAGAAGAGAGTTGTTTTTTTTTCGACAAGGTCAATAAGTGGTAAAATTCGATTGTGGTGATTTAATAAAGACTTCAACATTGATTGCAGTATACTGAAAATATAAATTAAAAGAATTGTGATGCACGTAATACGGCATTTGCGCAGAGAATTTGGAATTGAACGTGTCGGACCTAAGGAAATAATAGGGCAAAGAAAAAGATAGAAGATGAAGAGTACGGGTAACGGCAGCCATGTCTGCAAATGAAGAGAAGCTCCAATAGAATACAATAATTGCAAAAGAAATTATGAATGTTTTGTTTATACCAAGAACAGTCTTGCATTGAAAAATGGCCTAGTAGAGCAAGAATGTGACATGTTGTTTAGACGATGCGAGTCATTTATTACTTTAATTTTATCGTATGCCAGAAAAACAGGCAAGAAATTTGCATCGTGTAAATGGGCCTTTGAGAAATGTCTTCGTGCCGTCTTATTAATATACTTTAACAGCGGACACGTATTAGACATTTTAGACGAGTCTGAGGCGCGCCCGCGCCTTCGCCCTTTCTGTTTGTCCGGCGCCCAATAGTTTATAAGGAAGCGTATTAGTGTTGTCTAAATAAAAAAGCATATTTTTTATTTGGACGTTAGATGGTTTCAGTCTAGTAATAGTAGATACCTAATACAATTATCGAACTAGGAAAACATATTGTAAGTAGATATATTTTGTATTTGTTTCAAAAGTAACAATTTAAGAGCATTGATAATCACATTATGATGTTACAAAAAACATGACAAAAAGCAGGATATTGAGATACCCATTGCGTTATTTGTCAGAAAATAACATGTGTGTCATAAGGAATAAGGCTCAAACACTTTCCCGAATTTTCCCTCACCATTTCAAATATTATGGTTGCTATCAGGTTGACTATAAATACAGAAGAATACCGATTTATTTAGCCAATTCATTATGCCATCATCTTTCGCACATATTTTTCGCTATTTAGCCTAAAATATAACTTACATCACAAATTTGGAGCAGACTAGATACCTCGATTTCATTAAATAGTACGGAAACCGAGCTCGATATTTTATTTCTTTTCGTAAACAGAATCGTTTAAATCGCAACGCGTCATTTCTATATTTGCCATCAACCGGCAAGGGCAACTTAAATTAAAGTAGAACCGCGAAAAATCGCATAAAACTGCACTGACGGCTTTAAATATATCATAGAGACCGTAATCTTAGCAATCCATGGATTCTCCGTGCGGGTGCCGGGTCCATCGCGTTGCTGAGTTGGGAACTCGGGACAGTGCCTGGGACTTGCGACCCAAGTGTAGGTTTAGAAGGGGCCCCTTTTGTTGATGTACATCAACACTCACCTTCACTACCCAAGTTCCCCTCCCTGCCTAACCAAATTTGATACGAACCTACTAGTGCCGCTTTAGACATTCGTCCTAGTAATGAGCTTATTGTAGCTCTCGATAGGTTATAGAGAGATTTTGCTGGTATACCTCTCGCTCCCACTTCCACTGCATACAAATTAACCACGTAACCGTTTTTGATTAATTCGTTTGTGAGATCATAGTATTTATTTTTCTTTATTGTGTGGTCCTTCGGTATATTTGTTTCCCACGGTACAGTAAGTTCCACAAGAACCACATGTTTTAATCTCTTAGAATATAGGAATATGTCAGGTCTAGATGACGAAACCCCAACATCCTCCGGCATTTTGTAGTGCTTTTCATACGTGTCGATTAGGAGAGTCCAATCTGGGGCAGTATCTAAGATTGAATAAGGTTTGTTCCTGGGTGTTATGGATGAACCTTCAGACACAAAGTTGATATGACGTCTGTTAGTAGTCAATCCTTTTTGGGCTCTAGCTACTGCCAGACTCATTGCTTCACGTATGATGATAAGCACCTTATCGTGGCGGCGTGAGTAATGGCCTCTATCGAGAAGCACCCTACATCCTACTAATATGTGTCTAGCCGTCCCTATTGCCTCACCACAAGTATAACATTGTTTTTCTGTGGCCTTCCCCCACCTTACCAGATTACTCTGGTCTGGGAGGGTCATCTGAAAGGCGTTAAGATAAAATTTTAACAGGGCCGGCGACCAGTCATAGATCAAGGTGCGCCACTTTAAGGCCATCGGTATGCAGAACTCTCCCATTGTCAACCATTCATTTTGGATTTCCAAATTCATCGCGTGCACTCGATATTTATCATTTTCGTCTTGTTTTAGAAAGGACTTAAGTATATCCTGGTCCCTTTCTGGCTCTCGTACTCCCAACCCCACTCTGTTTGACTGGGCCCCTATCATAAATCGTTTATGGAATAGAAGTCTAGATTCAAGCTCGGACGCGTTATTATCTTTCGGGAGTGCCCTGATTGTGACATCTTGGGATTTTCCTAAGATGTGGGCTTTGGTAACTCTAAGATGTTTATAGAGCTCCGATGGTTTCTTAAGTTTCATCCCAAAATTATTTTGATCCCTAAATAGAGCAGAGGAATCAGCAGAGTGCGCTAGTCCAAGCCACGATTTTAGCGATTTTATGACAGTTGCATCTATTTTCGCCAGTAAGGTTTTACCGAATTCATACACCAGAAAAGGCCAAGTCAGACGTGATGTTAAGTAGTTGTCATATATCCAAGCTTTTTTGATATTGTTTAGTGGTATCTGATCTATCTTATTTAGGTCATTTATAAACGTATCGACAACTTCATCTAAGGATGGTGTGCGTCCTTTATAGTCTATCTTTCTCCCAAGAAATTTAAATGGCACCGATTCAGCGACTATGGAAACTGGTTTACCCCCAATGAAGAGTCCCGGGTCGTAAGAGGTAAATTTGGTGTCCCGTCTACCCAGACATAGACAGTGACACTTACTGGGCTTCGTCCTCAGTCCATTTGTCCACGAACAGAACTCATCGACTTCCTTTAATAGTTCCTGACATTGTTTTGGATTGCGCGTCAGTATTGCGAGATCGTCAGCAAAAGCTAAGATGGACTCTGAGTATATGTTATTTACTTTAAACCGATAGCCCCATTTCTTTTCGTGACGTATTAACTTGGTAATTAAGATATTAATTACTATGTTAAATGCTATTGGTGACAAGCAGCATCCCTGAAACAGTCCCACATTATACCGTAATGGTCCTGTGTGTACTTCTTGGAAGCTTATAGCAAATTTTAGCTGGGAGTAATACGACTCGATTATCTCTATGACCACGGGCGGAAAGTTATACCATTGCAACGCGTATACCATAAGGTAATGTGGAATTGAGCCAAATGCATTTTCTAGGTCTATCCAACATACCGTTATCTGTCTTTCGTAATTTTCTGGCATCTTTTAAGCTTTCCGCTAACAGACTATTGTGTTCCAGACAACCAGAAATGCCGGGTAAAAACCCTTTCTGGTGGTTAGGTCCGAAATACCTATTGTTAATCATAAAATGACACATTTTTGTTTGTAGAATTGAGAAAAATATTTTTGAAATTGTGTTAGTTAGTGCTATCGGTCTAGTATCTTTAGGATGGGTCACTTCATGTTTTTTTGGAATGAGAACGAAAACCGCTTCGCCAAATGCGACTGGTATATTCTTTCCTGACCAGATTTTACTGAATATATTTGTGAGATGTTTACGAACTGTTGGACATTTTTTATACACTATATATGGAACCCCATCAGGGCCCGGAGCCGATTTAGATGATTTCTTTTTTATTTGTATCTCTATTTCCTCTATGGTAGGTGCATTCCCTTGGAATTGTACTAGAGGGTCGTGAGGTCTTTGGGTTTCCGGTTGATTGTATGGTGTTCTGCATTTAAGTATTTCATAAGTGTTTTTGTAATGTTCGTAAGTTTGTTCTTTGGTCAGAAGAAGTTTACCATTTTGGCTTTTAAAGATGTTTTTTGAGTACTGAAAAGGGTTTTTATCAAAATTTACTTCGTGCCTTGCCCTATCGTAACTATCGCAATTGTTTGCTATTTGTTGCGATATACCTTGTATTAGTTTAAGAATTGATCTTAATGCCCTAGACAGTTGGTGACTAAGATGATAATCGCCCAAGGCTTTGGCATCTCGAAGTTTTTTCTTTAGCTCCCTTTTCTTTCTCCGCAATTTAGTTTTAAAAGAGTTTTCTTTAATTTTAGGAGCATGGTAATTTGGAGGTGGATAATGCTCACTCAAATACGTATAAATTGTATCTTGGAAAGTGTTTACTTGGCTATTTAGATCTTGTTTCTTGCCTGGATGTTCTAGCAGAATGGCCAAATTTTCGTCGTGCACTTTCCAGGTTGAGTTTTGAAGGCTCGGAATGCTAAGACGTGTCCGGATATTTATGGACTCCTGGTTACTTTGACACGATGGTTCACCATGGGATGTATGAGGGTCAACTCTATCCGTAGTGACTGATGAAGTTCTTACCGACGGCTGTCGTGCTTCAACACCATGTGTATTCAAATGTTTGATGTACCAAGCTCGCCTCTTGTATTGTTTCCCGCACGTGGGGCATTTCAAATCCGTATTATCGCCAGAGTCGTCGTTTTTTCCTTCCGGTGGACAGATCTTCCGCCCCCCCTCTCGGACTCGGATAATATTATTTTATGAATATATTTACTCAACCTGATAGAGCCCGTGGTACGGTAGATTTTAAGTCTGACTAAGGCCTTTGTAATAGAAGAAAACTCATATATATCGGTTTAGTAGTTTTTGAGCCCATCGCGAATATACAGACAAACAGATACGAATGCCAAAAAAATAATTGTACTGGATCGTTCATTCAACCCAAGTTTTTTTTAAATCTCCAATGTACAGATACACTTAATTTACAATTTTATATTAATAGTATATAGATATACATAATAGTATATAGATACATTACAAGCTCATTACTCAATACATACAGTGCTTTAAGTTTGTGATTGTTTTCTTCTCCCCTGAACATAAGTAATTTGTATGAGAGCTAAAAATGTACAAATGCAACGGAAAACAATCATCAATCACTCCATACAATGTTGTTTCACGACGTAAATTGTTCGATCTGCTAACCGTTCGATCTTCCATAGCTTTATACGAAAATAACCAACACTAAAATCGATCTAACTGTAAGATGGTAGATATAAACTGATATATATATGTAATCGTATACTCTAAAAATAATATTTGCTTTGATGAAAGTCTACACTAACCGGTGATTGATACGTTTTTTCCAGGAACTAAAGCAAAACACGATATTGCTCCGTTCGAATTTAAACTCGCCTGAACACGAAAATACCCTCATCACATAAAACAACACTACTGCCGTAGTATAGAGTAGGTAAGTCAAGATTAAAAGGCAAAACAATAACAGGGCTTATTTCCTCACCGAGTTATTCAGGTTCGCTCCGCTATTATGTCTGTGCCAATACAAAACCCACTTATCTTTACTCATCTTTCCTCTTCACTTGACTTCGTAGAAACGCAACGGTATTCAATTTATCTTTGCATACTATATAACAGAATATTGACGTAATAAAACTGAGTTACGTTTCCAATCGTTTCAATAAGCCTGCTTCTAGTCAGTTAACATGTAATTTCTAGAATTCGAGAGGGCTGTGTGTTGGATTCCGTAAACTCTTTCGGATGAAATATTTTCTACCTATTCGATGTCTTATATCATATGATAAGTGTACGAGTATAGTCAATTGAACTTTTTTTGTAATATATATTACTCTTTACTTTATTCCTCATTCCTCAACATTGAACTTTCTCAAGTATCGTCATTGTTCATCTATCAATAATAAATTTAGATTGTTTCTTGAACACCTTTTGAAGCTTAACAATTTTCTATTACTATAACAGTTTTATAAATATACGGAAACATTTACTGATCTCCAACTAAATCCTATATCTTAGATGAAAAGTAAAACAAATAATCCTATTGTTTTAGTTCGCTAATATTCGTAAAGCTCTGAAGGACATCTTTTGTATCGCGGTACGTAACGTTTATTTTCTGAAATAGAGCATGATTAAATAAGAAGAATTAGGTTAATGTTATTGTTACAATATTAAGATATTTTATGAAGTCAAAAGAATTAGAAAAAAAATTATAAACTAGAAGGAATTTCCATGGAGGAGAGTTAGTGTTCGAATTTAAGAAGTTCGACATGATGTCCTGTTGCATACATAAAGGAATTTCATAACCGCCCCCGCTGGCCGGGGGGGGGGGGGGTATCCGAAGGGATTTCCGCACGAAAAAAAAAAGGTATGGCCTATATTACTCTACTTATTTACGTAAACTGAATACATCACATATTTATTTCACTGTGACATTTGAAATTACTTAATATAATACCAATCGTGTGAATGAGGCTTTTTGTTCATTACGAAATCAGATTTTAAATATTATTTTCGGTGATTATTCCTCCGTGGTACTTTTGATTTTTTAATTTTCCTAGCCTATGTCCTTCCCATCAGTAACATCTTTGCTTGTGTAAAAATAAGGAGAAAAATTTTAAGCTACCCAAATATGCTGAGTTTATAACATAACAGCAGCCAAACAACACATATGACGTATTAAAGTACATTGTGTTTCTTAAAAAATTGTTTATGAATATTTTTGGATACATTTAGGTGCACGTTTCCGCCAAGAATAGTATATTCATAATATAAAAATATCACTGACATAACTCTCGAACATTGTTGTAGCGACTCTCAAAGTAGCACCAAAACACATATTTTTCATACCAAGGGCCCGATTCAGTAACGCCACGTTTAAAAATGCGTGATTTCAATTCGATTAGAAAGAAAAATGTAAAAAATGCGTCTGTATTCCGTATGATCTGTCAAAATAAAACCTACCTACGTTTTCGTGAACCTTCAGATCACTCAGGATTTGATTCTTTTAATAAGTTTTGTAAATTTTTATTTCATAAGTTATCGTAAGTTTTGGAATCACACGCTTTAAAAATGTAAGTTTACTGCATCGGGCCCAGCTGTGGACTTTCCCGTTTCCACGTCATAGATATGACGCACTTGTGTATTGATTTTCTTATTTCTGTATTATTATAAAGAAAACTTGACATGCATTAAATTATAAAACATACCTTTTTTTTCCGTGCGGAAATCCCTTCGGATACCCCCCCGCCGGCCAGCGGGGGCGGTTATGTCGGGCTTCAACCGACTAAATCCGCATGGCGTCTCGGGTCTGCAGACGCCGGGGTGTAAGGTTGCCCATAGAGCATATCCCTTGCACCCCAACTGACCCTGGGCCATCTCTGGTTTCGAGATGGCCCCCTCGGGTTTGGGAACCACGATGTCCCCGTCATTCCCCGGTTTGGGGGAGGGGCGCTAGTCGCCCCACCGTCCCGGCCTGCTTCTGCTAGGGTGACAGGCGGCCTTACCTGCCACCCCCAGGCCTGCGCTCATGGAGGACAGAGGTCGTTAAGCGACCTCCGGCGCCTTAGTCGCCATGCGACCCACGGCGAGCAAGAACATGATACCTTTTTTTTTTTTTTCGTGCGGAAATCCCTTCGGATACCCCCCGCCGGCCAGCGGGGGCGGTTATGTCGGGCTTGAACCGACTAAAACCGCATGCCGTCTCGGGTCTTAAGACGCCGGGGTGTAAGGTTACTCATAGAGCATATCCCTCGCACCCCGACTGACCCCGGGCCTGCTCCGGTTTTGAGATGGCCCCCTTATTTGCTCTCCACTGTGCCATCTGCTAATCAGAGGGACACGTGGAAAGCTTCCGAACAGCCTTCAACAGGGCCGTCCTCGCCTCGGTCGGAGTTGGCCGTAGGCGGCAGCGTCTCTCCCGCCCTAGGAGAGAGGCGCTGCTGTCTCCGTTGCCCAGGGTGCACCGCGTGGAGGTCCCCAACCAAGTACCCCAAGAACATGATACCCTTTTTTTTTTTTTTCGTGCGGTAATACCTTCGGATACCCCCCCGCCGACCAGCGGGGGCGGTTATGTCGGGCTTGAACCGACTAAAACCGCACGCCGTCTCGGGTCTACAGACGCCGGGGTGTAAGGTTGCCCATAGAGCATATCCCTCGCACCCCGACTGACCCTGGGCCATCTCCGGTTTCGAGATGGCCCCCTCGAACCACGGTGTCCCCGTCTTGCCCTGATTTGGGGGAGGGGCGCTAGTCGCCCCACCGTCCCGGCCTGCTTCTGCTGGGGTGACAGGCGGCCTAAGAACATGATACCTTTTTTTTTTTTTTTTTTTTTTTTTATCGTGCGGAAATCCCTTCGGATACCCCCCTGCCTGCCAGCGGGGGCGGTTATGTCGGGCTTGCACCGACTAAAACCGCACGCCGTCTCGGGTCTTCAGACGCCGGGGTGTAAGGTTACCCATAGAGCATATCCCTCGCATCCCGGCTGACCCTGGGCCATCTCACCACTAACAGCATCGCTCATCCTGTCTCCTCTGAAAGCAGAGGAGTACGGAGAGCGATGTGTTCCCGCCACGTTGGGTATTGGCCGACGATCAATGCCAACCCTATGAAGGGGTGAAGGGGAAGCCATTGACCGCCGCCCAGGGTGTACCGGCCGCTCCGATTCCGTTCCCCCCGGACTGCAGTGGGATCGGAATCGGAGCGACACTCGAGGAGGTTACCCAACACACACCCCAAGAACATGATACCTATCTTAAATTTGGTAGAAGAATAGGCTTAGTATCAGTAGTCCGATTAAATAGTCCGATGATCGAACTAGTGAGACTTTTTCGACTCAGTAGTCCGATGATGCAGATGATTACGAGTATAAATCATCGGACTACTGAGTCTTTTAGTCCGATTCGACATTCCAAAATAAGAAATGGATGCAGTAGTATTAACAAGTCACGTTATCGAAGTCCAACTTTCCGGACGGCACACCCAACGGCAGCGGCCGTCGAACCACTAGTCCGGAACCCCTAGTTCCGGACTAGTGGTTCGCCAGCCGCTTCCGTGGCACGCTCGTTCCACTCGCTCGGCTCGCGTTCTGTTGGGGTCACAGTTCTAACCTAACCTAACCCAGAAGCGCCGGAACCACTAGTCCGGAAAGTTGGATTTCGATAACGTAACTTGTTAATACTACTGCATCCATTTCTTATTTTGGAACTAGCTGATCCGGCAGACTTCGTACTGCCTCAATCAATAACAACTTCCATATTTATTCACCTTTTAAACCTTCTCTGGACCTCCACAAATAATTCAAGACCAAAATTAGCCAAATCGGTCCAGCCGTTCTCGAGTTTTAGCGAGACTAACGAACAGCAATTCATTTTTATATATATAAC
This sequence comes from Cybosia mesomella, assembly GCA_946251805.1. NCBI lineage: Eukaryota > Metazoa > Arthropoda > Insecta > Lepidoptera > Erebidae > Cybosia > Cybosia mesomella. The sequence continues at coordinate 12,779,967 of OX276397.1, forward strand.
AACTTCCATATTTATTCACCTTTTAAACCTTCTCTGAACCTCCACAAATAATTCAAGACCAAAAGTAGCCAAATCGGTCCAGCCGTTCTCGAGTTCTAGCGAGACTAACGAACAGCAATTCATTTTTATATATAAGAAGAAGAAGAAGAAGAAGAAGAAGAAGAAGAAGAAAGAAGATGTCGAATCGGACTAACTACAAATATTGCACTGAGCGGGAATCGAACCCGCGCCGCCTGTCGTAGCAGTCGAATGCACTACCGCTACGCCACAGAGGCCGTCAAATGAGAGTACTTAACTGGGGAAGTCCCATTCCCTTACTTAATATCGACTCAATTTTTATAAAATACTGGTACTCAGTAAACTGCTACTAACTAGATAGGTACTCGTGGGCCGGGGTGTTAGGCTGGGTCCTCCTCGTAGTACACCCTGGGCAACGAGAGCGGCAACATCTCTCTCCGTAGAGGGTAGTTGTTGCTGCTTCCGGCTAATTCCGGTCGAGGCGGGAACGACCCAATCTGGGCCGTTTTCAGTGGTGCTTCTCCACGTGTCCCTCTGACTAGCAGAGGAGAGCGAACGGGTTCACCACCGCTGAACATGTTCATAGGTGGTGAACAATGGTGTGAGGCAGATCACCGTCCGGCCAAGCCGTAACCCTGAATTGACAGGGCCGGTGGCTCTTCGGAGTTGCGAGAAAGGAAACCTCTATAAGAAATCACCTCAATTCCACGTTCTGACACCCGGCAATAGGATGAATGGCTGGGGGGAACTCAGTCCCGAGGGCGTCATGTCGAAGGACAGTAAACTTAAAAATGGCAATGGGTAAGGAAAATAATAATTCTACCCAGGAGGGTCCCAGGCGCATTGCGTCTGGGGAATCCCTTCCGGAGCCAGTCGGCCAATATCGCCGAAGAGAATGAGCTTCTCGTGGCTGAGCTGGCTAAATCTCGTGAAGAGATGGCCCGCCTCACCGTAGCATTCGAGGAGCTCAAGAGAGGGGCGGCGAGCTCTGCCAGCGCAGGCGAGGTTATTGCGCCATCGGCGGGTCAATTGGCACAGCCCGCACATTACGCCCAGTCACGGCCGACGGTAAGGCCAGCGCAGCTGGTGCAGCCAGCGCGATCGTCGCAACCGATGCTGCCGACGCAGCCGGAATCATCGGTGCCTCCGGTGGAGCCCAATGTAGTACGGCTCCTGGTGGCGCTGGAGGAGCGGTTGATGAGTCGCATCTCCGCATTGGAGAGCGTGTATCGCCATCCACCTCTGGCGCCGTCAGAAGCCGGCTACGCGGCTGTAGCCAGGGCGGGCCCAGCTACCCGTCCAGCTACAAGGGAGGCCTTCCCAGGCCAGCCAGCACCGACCTACCTTCAGGTTACCCACGGTAAAGGGAAAGGAAAGGGGAAGACGTCCCCAGCCCTAGCCCTAGCTCCGGCCGCCTCCACACGGCGCCAGTTGGCAGGGGGGTTCCCACCCCCCTGTCAACTAGTAGGAGATAGGAAGAACTACCCCCTGGATACTGTGAAGGTCGGAGCAATACGCTTCGGCCCTGGTGGACAGGGGGCAGCAGTTGTCGGCTGCCCTATCACGGCAGCCCAAAAGGTTGCTGATGAGCGGCGCCTCCTGGTCGGAAGCTTCCTGAGAGTGCAGGTGCGGCTTCTGCAGACCCGACCGGCTAGGTGCTTCCGGTGCCTGTCGGTGGGTCACGTGGGAGTGCAGTGCACGGCGGAGTTAACGGTGGGTGACCGCTGTTTCCGCTGTGGCCAGCCCGGTCATAAGGCGGGTGTGTGCGACGCTCCAATGCACTGTTTCAGGTGTGCAGCGGAGGGCAAGCCTGCCGACCACCGGGTCACCGGTATCACGGCGGGATGCGGAGATGGAGTTCCACTAATGGATCCCCAACTCCGCATCCTCCAGGTGAACGTAGGCCACGGTGCCAATGCTCAGGCCCTTCTGCTCCAGAGCATGGCACAGTGGTCCATCAACATCGCCGCTGTCGCCGATCCCTACAATCACCAGTTTCTGGGCCTACCTGGGAGACTGACCTGGATGGATCGGCGGCACTGGTGCAAAACACCGGTACCCCTCCCCTTGTCGTGGTAGCAAGGGGACCCGGCTGCGTGGCGGCGGTAGTCGGGGAGATAGCGGTCGTGGCCGCTTATTTCACGCCGAACCGAGACCAAGCTGCATACGAGCGATGGCTCGATCAGCTGGCCGTCGTCGTCAATGCCTGTCACCCTCACCCGGTTCTTGTGCTCGGGGACTTCAACGCGTAGTCACAGACCTGGGGTTCCCGACTCACGAACGGGAGGGGTAGGGTATTGGAGAACTGGGCCGACAGACTCGGCCTAGTTGTCCTAAATCGAGGAGCCGTAGCCACGTTCGTGACTTCTCGTGCCCCTCGCTGTCACGTCGTGTTCAGGGCTGGCGCGTCGTTGTGGAGGAGGAGACAACCAAGGTTTTAGGCCCAAGAGGCGGAGTTGTTAGAGGCATACAGGGAAGCCAGTAGGACCCTCCGAGCGGCAATAAGGCGGGCCGAAATTGAGGCCCGCCGCGAACTTTTGGAGACGTTGGAGTGGGGTCAGTGGGGGCGGCCCTACCTTATGGTTATGGGCAAGCTGCGCACTAGAGCCCGGCCGTTGACCCGGTGTATCCAATCAGAGCTGCTGGAGAGGGTGGTTGGCTCCCTGTTCCCAGCGCCGGCGGTGGAACATGTTCCACCGCAGATGGCTCCGTCTCGGTCACCCTTGGCGCCCGACATGGATGACGACGACGTGCCCGAGGTCACTTGGGTAGAGCTAGAGCTGGCGGTGAGAAGGCTCAGAGCCAAACACACCGCCCCGGGACCCGACGGCATTCCAGGCCGGGCATGGGTCCTAGCCCTAGTTGACGATGCTCTCGAGCCCCGACTGAGAGGGCTTCTCAGCGCATGTATGGAGCGGGGCCAGTTTCCGAAATTGTGGGAGACGGGGAAACTGGTCTTCATCCGAAAGGGGCGGCATCCGGCGGACTCGCCGTCCGCCTACCGGCCCATAGTGTTGCTCGACGAGGTTTGCAAATTCTTTGAAAGAGTAATTGCGAAGCGCCTCGTCGAGCACCTCTCAAGAGTGGGGCCGGACCTGTCGGATGACCAATATGGCTTCCGCCAGATGCGCTCCACCGTGGATGCCATCATGCGCGTGAGGGCTCTGGCGAAGGATGCAGTCGCCCGGGGTGAAGTGATGTTGGCGGTGTCTCTGGACATCGCCAACACCTTGCCGCACCTTGGAGTTGCATTAGGGAGGCGCTCGTGTATCACGAAGTGCCTCCCTACCTTCGCCGCATAGTCGGGGCGTATTTGTCGGAGAGAGCCGTCATCTACCCAAGTATGACCGGTCTAGGTCGGCGTGAGATGTCGTGCGGTGTTCCGCAGGGGTCGGTGTTAGGGCCGCTCCTGTGGAACATCGGCTACGACTGGGTGCTTCGCGGTGACCTCATAGGCGGTGCCGCCGTCACATGCTACGCGGATGACACGCTCGTGACGGCGTGTGGCAGGACGTACCGTGAAGCAACCCTAAAGGCCACGGCCGCCGTTGCCCAAGTCGTGGGGCGGATCCGGCGGCTGGGTCTCGAGGTGGCTCTGCACAAATCCGAGGCCTTGTTTTTTCATGGGCCTCGGAGCGAGCCACCTGATGGATCCAGCCTAATGGTAGGAGGCATTAGCATCGGCATCGAGCCCCAAATGAAGTATTTGGGGCTCATACTCGACGGCCGGTGGGACTTCGGTAAACATCTCCGAAGTTTGGTACCCAAGCTGAAGGGCACAGCTACCGCTTTGGCGCGGCTGCTACCCAACATGAGGGGACCCGATGACTCCTGCAGAGAGACTTTACGGGGGGATCGTGCGGTCCATTGCCCTATATGGGTGCCCAGTGTGGGCGGAGGCCAACAATGCCTGGCTGCTGCGGGAACCGCAGCGGGTGATGGCCAACAGGGTCATAAGGGGGTACCGCACCATCTTCTTCGAAGCGGCGAGTCTCCTTGCCGGAACTCCACCATGGGACCTGGAGGCGAGAGCTCTTGCAGCCCTTTACAAGTGGCGCAAGGAGGCGCTGGAGCTGGGATGGAATCCTGAGCCTCCAGAAATCGAGGCCCAGAAATTCCAGCTTCGCCAGGCCATCCTGGTGGAGTGGAAGGAACGACTTGGGCAACCAAGTGCAGGGCACGCCGTTGTAGAGGCGGTAAGACCCGTCATGGAGGATTGGCTCGAGAGGCGACACGGAAGCCTCTCGTACCGACTGACGCAGGTGATCTCCGGCAAGGGGAGCTTCGGGGACCAGCTGTTTCGGATCCGGAAGGAGCCAACGTCTGAGTGCTACCACTGCGACGCGAGTGAAGACTCAGGGCTGCACACGTTAGTAGAGTGCCCGGCGTGGGAGGTCCCGAGGCGAGAACTCGTGGCGGCAACTGGGGTGAGAGTCCTCTCGCGAACTCGGGAGAGATTTAGAACTCTCCCGGCCCGCCGAGCCCGCAACATGCTCGCCGCGAGGCGCAGGCGACTCAGACGCCAGAGGTCGCTCAACGACCTCCGTCCTCATGAGCGCAGGCCTGGGGGGTGACAGATGAGGCCGTCTGTCTCCCCTGCAGAAGCAGGCCGGGGTGGCGGCGCGACTCGCGCTCCCCCTCTCCGGGGCAAGGTGGGGACACCGTGGTTCCCACACCCGAGGGGGCCATCTTGAAGCCATCCACGGCTTCGAGATGGCCCAGGGTTAGCCGGGGTGCGAGGGAATTGCCTTATTAGGTCACCTTACACACCGGCATCTGAAGACCCGAGACGGCGTGTGATTTTAGTCGGTTAAAGCCCGACATAACCACCCCCGCTGGCCGGCGGGGGGGGGTATCCGAAGGGATTTCCGGTCGAAGAAAAAAAAAAAAGACCTACTCGTGGGCCGCAACCACCTGAGAACCACCCAAGGAAATGGCGGAGCGCGCCCGGGAGAGATTTAGAACTCTCCCGGCCCGCCGAGCCCGCAACATGCTCGTCGGGCGTCGCAGGCGACTCAGGCGCCGGAGGTCGCTTAACGACCTCCGTCCTCCATAAGCGCGCTACTAATGCTACTGCTACTGAAAGATTTGTCCTTGCCACATAAATAATACTAAGTCCACCAAGGCAAGTCGTGTACAGGTAGAAGATTCTAGTAAAATCTGTAACATTTTGTCTCATAATTTTATTAATAACCCTATAACCGAGGGTGGAACCTAAGATAGAAACACGCTTGTACGATACGACTACATACAGAAAGTTTGTAATATTATAATACAATAACACAAAACACATTAAGCATTTGCATAATTCTGAAACTTGTAAGTACTTAACGAGAAATCAGATATAATATATGTAAATAATTGTAGGCAATAAACTGACATCGATTTGAAATTTCTTCACGTAAATTTAATATGCGTTTAAAAGCAAGCCTGTGTATCAATGCACCTTTTTTTTTTTTTTTGTTTTTTTTTTCGTGCGGAAATCCCCTCGGATACCCCCCCGCCGGCCAGCGGGGGCGGTTATGTCGGGCTCGAACCGACTAAAACCGCACGCCGTCTTGGGTCTGCAGACGCCGGGGTGTAAGGTTGCCCATAGAGCATATCCCTCGCACCCCGACATATCCCTCGCACCCCGAATCAATGCACCTCATACCTAATAATATCTATATATAAATCAAAGACCTGTTACTGATGACCGCGATGAACTCGAGAATCGGGTGGACCGATTTTCATGATCTTTATTTTTTTTACTTGTCTTCGCCTATACTGTGCCTTTTTGTGGTTTTTTTTTTGTTGTAATCACCTTTATCCCACTGCCGGCCAGAGAGTGGCTAACCCTGGGCCATCTACGGCTTTGAGATGCCTCTCTCGGGATACTGTACTTTATTTTTTTTTTTTTATCGTGCGGAAATCCCTTCGGATACCCCCCCGCCGGCCAGCGGGGGTGGTTATGTCGGGCTTGCACCGACCAAAACCGCACGCCGTCTCGGGTCTTCAGATGCCGGGGTGTAAGGTTACCCATAGAGCATATCCCTCGCACCCCGGCTGACCCTGGGCCATCTCACCACTAACAGCATCGCTCATCCTGTCTCCTCTGAAAGCAGAGGAGTACGGAGAGCGATGTGTTCCCGCCACGTTGGGTATTGGCCGACGATCAATGCCAACCCTATGAAGGGGTGAAGGGGAAGCCATTGACCGCCGCCCAGGGTGTACCGGCCGCTCCGATTCCGTTCCCCCCGGACTGCAGCGGGATCGGAATCGGAGCGACACTCGAGGAGGTTACTGTACCTATCCGGGCGGGTTCGATTCCCGCTCAGTGCAAATATTTGTATGTATGAATATGAATATGTCTATTTGCATTGGTCTGGGTGTTTCTATATATAATATGTATGTATTTACAAAAAAAAAGTATATAAGTATGTTTATCCGCATTCTGGAACCCATAACACAAGCTAGTGAAACTATGCTTAACTTGGGTCTAGAAAGCGCTGTGTAAAATGTCGTAGAATATTTATTATTATTATTTATACTATCAATTTGGATAATTAAAAAAATATGAGACATTCAAAAAATCAGCTGATAAGGTAGCCAACCATAACTTGATTCTAAGGCAGAACGAAGTTTGCCGTATTATAATATAAATTTGAATAAATAACTTCAAGAATGTAAGAAGTCTCTCCGGCATGGCCGAACCCTCATTAATGAAAACTTACTTGATGTTCATCGTCGTCTCCTGCCTAATATAATTGTCACAGAAGCTAAATTAGTAATTCAGTTTTAATTAAATGAGAAGGAGAAACTACTGCCAATAGAATTGTTCAGTAAAATTAGAAGCTTAAATTTAAGAATGATAGCCCATAAAAACGATTTATTCAATAGGTGCTTGTTTTTGTGAAACTTTTGATAGTTAGGGCTCTGAAGTTCGCAAAGTATAGATTTGTTTTGAATTGTATCAAAACCGGTCACGGGAAAAAACAAAACGAAATTGTTTTTCCCGTGACTCTTCTACATTTTTGTCGTCAATCATTTCTTTTAGTTTTTGTTGATGAAGGAAAATATACATACTATTTGGGATACGATGCCGGCCTTAACTGCTTTTTGTCGGGAATAGTTTTTTTTAATAGAAAAATGATAAAAACATTCAACCATTAAGTTTACAAAAACACTCAAACTAAAACAATCAATTTTTTTTTGGTTACAATAAAACATTCAACAAATGTAATCATCTCCGAAATAAATTATTTTACACTTATCTATTTCCAAACAAGTGTAACAATTTTTGATTCCGAAAAATGCCAAGCGAACAAATTGATTGGTAAAATGGTCAATTAATTGTGGTTACTGTGGGTTGCTGTGATCTGGACCATGAAATTTCCAACAGAATACATGAGCAATTCGAAAAATAAAGACAATAAAAACTCCATTACCTCTTGATGCCATCAATTCTGATTTCTTGGCGTAACTTGGTCTTCCACTAGATTTGTAAGTAGTTGTATTGTTAAACATTTTTATATCGTGAACACTAGATATGGAAAATTGGAAAATCAGTTATTCTATTCACAGTTTTTTGGTTGGAAAAGAAAACCTTTTGAGCGCGTAAACGAAAAACCATTTAGTATTTTTTGCTCGCGAATCGTTTTAATATGATGGCAGCGTTCGCGTGAAACGCATGTGTTGAAACTGAATTGGCGGGCATCGCTTGACTGTGTTATTTTTGTTTCCATGCCACTCCCGCACTCTTATTTAATAAAATATTTCCCAAACATGATTTTAGGCTGCCAAACATCCAACAGAGAAACAGATGCATCCGATTCAACCGTAAAATAAATACTAAATTGGCAGTGCAAACATTGATGAACCTGAACTTTAAATGCACGTCGAGCGATGCAACGTAGGAATTTTGTCTACCAGAACTTTTATGAGTTATGGGTATTTTTAAATAGCACTCTGTCACGGGCTACAGAAACTTATTTTATTAATGTTGAAATTTAATTTCCTAAATTTAAATCGGAAAACATCAACGTCCTAGTTTTGACCTGAAACTACAACATTCCGTTTCTATCTTTCATTCGAGTTAGTTACAAAGACGTGAACATTTATTAATACATATTTTATACAAATGTACATTACGTTAAATATAAACTTTCAAACCCTTCACACACCACACACAAATTAAACACACATTATTTTATTAATCATACCTACTTGGATACATATTAATAATACATCAATATTAGGAGACTTGCAATACCAACGCAGAGATAAGCTAAGAAGGATAACAATTTACAAAAAAAAAAAAATTTAGTTTACTATTGGATAACATTTTAAATAAAACAGTACATTACAAACAAATAAAACATTTCCTTGTAACAACAACAATTACACAAAATTTTACTCGTGTTGTGTTAGTTCTAACGTTGAGAGTTGTACTTTGAGACAACTCTTCAAGATATGAGACTATCACTATTAATATCCCGAATATCCCCGTGGCTATTACCGCTCAAAGCCACAATCGTCATAAATAGAGCAAATATAAAAAAGAACATATGCCATAAACCGTAATTATAAACCGAAAGAAATATTTTTTTAGTAAAACTAAACTGCAAATATAATTTATATGCCATGAAATAAACTACTAAAAAACACACGTATTCTACCACAGACACATAAATCATATTAAAACCATCAGACGTAATGGTTAGTTAAATGTTAAACGAAATATTAGCTTGCATGAGTAACCGTGACGATAAGATACATGATTAAAACTCATCCTCGAAATCGATGCTTAATGCGATCTTCGTTAAAACAAGCACAATGCATCATCACAATATAAAAATGTCATTTGGCATTAAGTGTCAACTGCATATAATCAAGTCTATTACGGACACGTAAGTCATATTGAAACTATCAGATGTAATGGTTCGCTAAACGTAAAACTAAGTGTTGGCTTGCATGGCTTACCGTGCGAATGAGATACATCTTCACGCATTGCATTGAAACTCATCTTCTAAAGTTAGGATTCTAAATCCGATGCTATGTATTCTGCTCTTCGTTAAAGCCCAAAGCATCATCATAAGAAAATAATGTCAAACTTAATGCCAACTTCAGATAAGTCTCATTTAAAATACACCATAGTGAATTTATGCGAAACACTAAACATAGGAAAATTATGAACCCTCTAATAATCCCACAGTAAACGTACTTAATATACTCAAGTTAAAAAAAAAAACATTTCTGGAGTACATTTTTCATCATTAGCAAAATCATGTTCGTTTAAGTTTAAGTTGCTAAAATTCTATCTGGTTAATTTTTTAATGCTTCAATTAATTATTAATCAAACACATGGAATTTTGAGGACGTCAACGAAATGGTACAGATCCCTGTAGCCACGCTCACTAAGCTCAGTCATATAAAGTTATTGCTGAATATATTTTCTTTCATTGTGGAAGTATAATAATAAAACGAATAAAGCATTTATGGCGTAATATTGTCTTCTTCATTATTTTTCCATCCCTGTATTTAGCGTCATAGTGTACTTTTGTCAAAAGCACTCGAACCATCATCATCATCATTTTCGCGTTAGTCCCGGTCGCATCCGTTTTCCAACTTGTACTTCTCCACTTCGCAAGGTCAAGGGTTCGCGGGTCAGTGAGACCATTAGCACTCATGTCATCTTCTACTACACGAAGCCAGCACGTTTTGGGTCCACGCCTCCTAACGGGTCCCGGCGGGCTTGCATGAAAGATTTAATGTAAGTAGAGAAACCGAGCGAACACTGGACTTAGCTATGAATAATAGCAACACCGCGAGTATAACCTCTCAAGTAGCTAAGAAGTTATTCCGGTCAATAAGGGCTAAGAAATCTGTCAAAGTTTTGGCCACAGATGGCTTTGTTCTCCTTAAAATTTAAATGATTCATTTTGAGGGAAGAGAATTTTCTTCAAGTATTAATTATGGTAGGGCTAGAAAGAAAAAAAAAACTTCTTATTGAACATTCTAAACTGAAATATTTATATCAAAAAAGTGACGAGATGAGTATGTACACGTACAAATTTACAGTTAAAACTAAAGTAAAGTATTTGGGTGTTAAAACAGAATACAATAATAGTCTAGTTAGACGTTCGTGAATTATGTTTATTCTATGAAACTCCTTTTTCACCTGCGTACATATATATATGTGTGGTGTATAAACTTTGGCTCGTATTTTTACCTCTTCATAAAAACGAAAGAACGTTTTTTCCCAGCCATAATGATCTTTATATGATGTTTAATGTGTAAGAGGGTAAAAATACGCTCAGCACTTTTTATTTTACTTTCTCTTGTTGCCTATTGTATCGCTTTTAAATAATGAATTAATAAGAACGTTTGGTATACTTAAAATGTATATTTTTTACCAGTTCCCCTCTATTGTTATAATCATATGATTCACCAACAAGAGGGGGGATTACTGGGTCGATCGGTGGCGGGTCACTGTTTTAACCTAACCAAGCCCTAATTAATAATTAAAGGCAGATAATATCTCATAGTTACATATGATTTAATGAAAACATTATTCTTCTACTTTTACAACGTTTTCAGCCATTTTTGTCTATCAGTAGTAGGCTCGGCTTTGACCACTCTCGCATCTGTTGGTAAGTGATGATGTGGTTATGGTCGAAGGTAGAGCACGCTTGCCTAGAAGTAACCTGTTCACTATAGACTTGAAGATTCCCCGGTTATAGCTTTCCGGAAACATAGACTGTCTTAGGCAAATCATTCCACTCTTTAGCAATACGCATGATGAATGTATTGCGAAAGCGTTTTGTGCGTATAAGTGGAATATCCACCATGGATCAGTGGCACATCGCCGTACATCTCGCCGTCTTGTCGTTCGGTGGTGGAAGCGGCTTGCAGGAATTAGGTTATGCAATTTGAGTGCACACTCCCCGAAGTGCATCCGATGAAAAACCGGATGTCTCAAACTCAACTTAAGCTTATTAAGCCCTTCACTGAAACGATTATTTTTTATTAGGGTTCCGTAAGCAAATGGCATAAACGGAACCCTTTTGATTCGTCATGTCTGCCTGTCTGTCCGTCCGTATGTCACAGCCACTTTTTCCGAAACTATAAGAACTATGCTGTTGAAACTTGGTAAGTATATGTATTCTGCAAACCACATTAAGATTTTCACACAAAAATAGAAAAAAAAACAATAAATTCTGGGGGTTACTACTTAGAACTGAAACTCAAAAATGATTTTTTCATTAACCCCATACGTATCTATGGATAGGTCTTCAAAAATGATATTGAGGTTTCTAATATAATTTTGTTCTAAACTGAATAGTTTGCGCGAGAGATACTTCCAAAGTAGTATATATAATGTGTGTCCCTGTAACTTCTAAAATAAGAAAATGATAAAACTAAAAAAAAAAAATGATGTACATTTGTATGTAAACTTCCACTGAAAATTGGTTTGAACGAGATCTAATAAGTTTAGTTTAAGTAGTTTTTTTTAATACGTCAAAAATCGTAAACCGCAATTTACCTTTCATTCAATCAACTCAATATAATTTTTTTTTAAAATAACATTAGTATGTTACTTGCTGCTACGGAACCCTTCATGGGCGAGTCCGACTCGCACTTGGCCGCTTTTTTATCTGGTATGATAAATATTTACGATCTTAGTTTCTTTTTAATAAACACAATTACTATTGATTTAAGACTTTTATTCATAAATAACTTGAATCATGCAACTTTTTTCTGCCATAATGTTACGAGCTTCCTAACCACATAATTGGAAAATATCTCCTTGAAACCGGCGGCAGAAGATATATTCCATTTACAACATAAAATTTGAGTCTGTATGCACTTATAATTTAGCACCGTTTTATCACTGTGCTCGAAATAAAACTGTTTTTTTTTTCTCCATACATCAGTGACCCACCATAATGTACAATGAAATGTGGTTTAAAATTGTAATCCAGGGTATACCCTGGGTAATGTAGGTACCACACGTCCGACGGATATGCGATCTTCATCTCCGAAAGGAACATGAGAGTAGGTTTGTCAGTCTCGAGGTGGTGATAGACTGCGACGAAATTTGAGTGCAGACCCCTGGTGTTAGTGAGGTGCACTTTGAGAGAGAGGGATTGCAGCCGCTGTGCCCTCCCCCCCACTCCCTCGGTAGTATTCATCGGACCCTCTCATCCGGTCCCCAAGCGGCACGATGGCGCATCCCGGAATTTCTCGTCAGTTTGCGGGGTAGCCTTTCGTATGCGGCTAACATACTACTTGGGCCCGCATCTACCTGCTACCAAAGGTGCACCGTGCCTCCGATCTCGCTAACCTCCGTGGCTACACTAGAACATGTCAGGTTGGTTGACCTGCAGTGGAACAACTACTTCAATAAATCTCTCGTATGGTAGCCACACCAACATCGCACACAGCTAGGCTGCTTGGCGGTACGGTTTTGCTCAATGAGTGGTCACAAGCCATCGGTTGAAACCTACCACCAGTATATCACCTGTTTATCACCACCCAGGGTGGCCACGTGTAGGGATTCGCTATAGGGTACTCTCCTACGGACGCGGGTGATTTGACCCCTAAATTACAATATTAATAACAACTTGTACTCCGTTCAAAATAAAATGCCATTAACGGTACAACCATTGCAATATTGTCACTACCCACCACTTTAGAAATCAATCCAGTGCGCAGTATTAATAAACTGCACGCGAGTCGTCCAATGGAATACCCATTGGACGACTCGCGTACGGTTGAAATATTCCAATATCTCAAAAAACCATTATATGAATTTGTTCGTTAGTGCAATTGATTTTAGGACAACTCTACTCTTTTTTTTCTCTTTATTTAACGAGCTTTGTCGCTATAGCGATTATGTTGCACATATAAACAATACAGATATTAAAAAACAAGTTTAACAAAATACTTAGCTTCTAAACTTAATTAAATTGTACAGTGCATAATTGAAAATAGTTAAAATAAAATGTAGCTACATATTATGTAACCGTTTGATTATATGTTTTTGTTTTTGGTACCACTGCACTTATTGGAAAAATTCTTTCATCATTTGAAAGGTATATTATTCCTGACGGACATAAGCTATATTTTAGATATAAATGACGGTGGCTTGAGTTAAAAAAACTCATATAAACCGAAGAGAAATGAGAGCGGGTTGCCAGTCTATTATAAATTAAGAAGCATCATCGTTAACAATTGAGTATCATATTTACGTTCTCAGGAGAGCCTGAGTTGAGTGCCTTTAAATTGATCACCGTTATTGTTTATAGTAAGGCGAGTAAAATATTCAGTGAAAATTCCAGTTTGCTTAGTAAGTATGATTGGTTAGTACAGCTGTAATTCATTTTGAGATATAAATCATTTATGAGGCGTATTATGTACACAATATACAAAACATTCCTAAATTTCGCTACATTGTGACCATGCAGGCAGGAAAGAAGTGTGTCTGTTACTTTAATCATATCTTGTTCATAATATTTTATTATGCTTTCTTGTACCCATAGCTATTTCTCCTTTTCAACCGACTTCAAATAGGAGGTTCTATGTTCATCTATATCATTTTTTAAAATAACATTGATATATTCTAGCATAGTGGAATATAGCTTATCTATCTCATTACATAGGATAACTACTTGTCCTGACTGATTCATCAACATAGAGTCTCCACCACTGAGACTACAAACTTGAAATTTTGACAGTTGTGCCTTCGTTTTTAACACCATATACCACATACAGTCACCGCTAAAAGTCAATGAACGTGTAATATTCCACAATTCGTGTACACTGTACTCGTGAAAAGTCATTATTGGCCATCGGTCACATACCGGGTTAACACTAATTTCCTGAACACGGTACTATTAAAAAATGCGGTAAACTTGCATTAAATAAAAATTTTGGCATAATGGGCACGGAGTTTTGTTGAGTTAACGTGTTCAGGTTATTTTTTTGTACTGATTACTATAGGTAAGTTACAAAAGTCGGCTAACTTTCTTCATGATGTAGATTTTTGCAAGGACTTTTTCCGAGTTTATATGTTTAGGTTATTTTTAGCATTTTGTTAACGGTTACGTGTTCAGGTTATTTTGTTGAACTATCTACAATATGTTACAAAAGTCGGTGAACTTTCTTAAAATGTAGATTTTAGCGTTTTGTTGAGTTTACGTGTTCAAGTTATTTTGTTGAACTACTAACAATATATTATAAAAGTCGGTGAACTCTCTTATAATGTAGTTATAGCAATTTATTGAGTTTACGCGTTCAGATTACGTTGTTGCACTACATACAATATGCCGAGTTTATACGTTCCGGTTATTTTTTTGCACTGCTTACTATTTTTGTGAACTACCTACAATATAATACAAATGTCGGTGAACTTTCTTATAATGTAGATTTGACGTTGTTGAATTTACGTGTTCAGGTTATTTTATTGACCTACTTAAAATATTGAAATAAAACTATTTTTAACGGATTCTATCGCGATTTATGTGATGTTATTATATTATTTACATTGAACCCAACGTTTCGGTTGCTTTCCCTAAAAAAAAAACAATCTTAAGTAACTACAGTCTTGAAAAAATTCACCTAAGATAATGATTGCGTCTTAGATAGAGCTGCGGACAAACATTTCATTTTCAATGTTTATTACAAAAAGTAATTTCTACCCACACAGATTGATTTAATGTTTATTAGATTCTACTGAATATGAAAATTGAGACTTTTAATTTAAAGGTACAATATTAACAAACTTGAGCCATAATAATTATTTTATTTCTGAAGTAAACAATAAACGCTCGGCTCGAGCGTACCATTTTAATTATATCCATCAATTCTATAGACTTCACAGAGTTATTATTTAGCGAAGAGAAGCTTATTCACTGGATTTTATGCTAGCAGGATGCAGTGAATACCTATGCAATTTAGTTCATCTTATTATGTGTAAAATATAAAATTTATTTGTTGAAACAATA
Source organism: Cybosia mesomella (assembly GCA_946251805.1). Lineage (NCBI taxonomy): Eukaryota > Metazoa > Arthropoda > Insecta > Lepidoptera > Erebidae > Cybosia > Cybosia mesomella. Next base: position 12,794,972 of record OX276397.1, read on the forward strand.
AAGCAATAATCTATGCTTTAATTTCACAAGTGAACATTTTTACTAAACTCGGTTGTCACTTGTAAGTCAATGATATTAATTGAGTAAATAGTTATAATGTAGTTTAGTGAGATTTGATTGTAGTTATTTTCACAGATGAGTCACCTTCACAAACCTTTATTTCTACACTTGTTTATTTTAGTCTATGTCCCTCTTGGTTTATAAGCTATTAAGCCGATTAATTGCTTCACAAGCAATGTTAAGTACCTATATTGACTAATTGGCGATACTGAGGTTTGGTTTTAGCTTGGTCAAAGTTAAGTTTTCGTTTACTTTATATTTTAGCCATTTTATTCCCTAAGACCTCTCCGATTTCACTAGATACATTTTGATCTTAAGGAAACGCGTTTTTTTTATTACTTCATACGTCTGCTAACAATGTTCTTATTCTAATCGTAATAATAAAAATACTTAAGTAACTAAGTATTACACGAATCATATTATCAGTACGTGTATCTGCATTCTAGAACCCATATTACAAACTAGTTAAGCTTGCCTTAGTCTAGTCTAGATAGCACGAGTAGCATGTCCGAAGGTATTATAATAATCGGTTAATCTATCTGTTAACCACAAAGTAAACTAAATAGTAGTAGATACACACAAAATGGGAACTCAAATGATCAAAGAGCTCATTCCATTTGCTTCTAAATCTAATGAAAATACGTTTTAATCAAGTCTGTTTGACAAATTGCTTTATTATTCATAACTAACTTTATATACTAAATAAATTCAAACATTGTGTAATTGTTATTCGGTATATATTCATAGATACACATATTATGTTTTTTTTTTATTTAACTTAATAATTAATTTACAACTTAGTTATAAGACATTAGTATAAAGTTGTACATGTACTCGTATAAAGTCTCCTAATAGTAAATCCTTACCATTGGCCATGTCTAATCAAAATGTTACCTACACGATGTGTACGCGACGCGACCTACAAAATATTAGTTAATTTTAAGTGTAGTAAAACCTTTTTGAATGGTGTAGATACCACTAGTGGTAATACTTTATGGGGACGCCGACTATTTAGCTTTATCATCGAAAAATTAACAATTTATAAGAATATAATAAACTGCTTAATTGAAATATTCTTATGAAAAATAGTTTCAAAGATATTTGATTTTGAAAATTCAATTTCTCAAGCTGCCCAAAAACGCTTCATATAAAATCATGTCATATAGGGACCTCTCAGAGTTTTAGCGCGTAGTGCAAATATATTAAATGCAAGAGAATATTGTATTTATAAGTCTACGTTGCGCTTATACGTGTATAATGTATAGTAAAATCAATTTGAAATTTAATAAGGAATCTGAAAGTTATAAATTTTGACTTAATTCGACTATTCCATTTTCCCGTATTTTGATTCCATTGCGATGGAGACTTTGGGCAGTTGGGGGTCGGAGGTATAACGCCTAATGGCAGAAATTGGTCGTCGTATCCACGACAGAGGTGGTGACTCCTATTCCCATTCGCTATAAAGACCCGTGTCGATAACTATAAAAACGACAAAAACCAGAGAAAAAAAATAACAGCATGAGACCTATCGGAAATCAAAGGAAATATCGCTAAAATGACAAAAAAATAAATAAAACTCAATTTGAGGTACGTGATTTCATGAATTTCCTTTTATTTAACTTGCCATATTTGCAAAAGAGATTTGATTCTTATGATGACCCTATCGATTGATGCCATAAAAGTACAGAAAGTTATTTTTTTCGGATTTCAGCCGGTTCGATTTCCGAATGCGGCAAGTGAGTTTTCAAAAATCTTTGAATGCAGTTTAAACTGTTTTTAAAGTGAAAATGAAATATTCTTTCAGTAAAATTGTCTATTCACATTATTAAATTTACTTTACATCTTAACAAGCTAATTAACAACCTCACATCAATATATTGAATGAATCAAAACTTGGCGAGATTGCTGATAGTTTGGTTATACGTGGAGTTGAAATTTCCTCTGGTGTAAGGACATTAATGGACTCTGAGGAAGTTTGTATCTCATCAATAGTTCGAACATATATATTGATTGCTTGCTACTTGTATATTATTTGAGTGGTTCAATAATGAATTTTTCAACGCTATATTTAACTAAATATTTTCTTTATAACATGCTGCATTAAAAGTATATTATCTTTCATATTGGCTAAAGTTGTTCTATATTATCACCGCAATTTATTACCTCGTAGCCATTTTTCTTTTCGCTTAGTATTAAACACCCAAGAAAACTTTTTTTCCTAATCCCACACGGATGACGCCGCGAGCAACAGCTAGTATATAACATTTACTCAATGGTAAATGTGAACATAGAGAAATATTTAGTAATATTTTTTATGTACAAATCAATAATATTTCTTTGAGAAGTCATAAACTTTTATATTAGATATGTATAATCTATTAGGTATATATAATCTAGCATTTTCATAAGTTTATCGTTTTAAAACTAAACTGAAATCTGCTTAATGCAAACGTTCCTAAAATCGGGTTGTACACCTCTTTACATAAATCCTTGTTACTGAAACAATACTCCGCTCTAACGCACTTTCTCGAAAAAACCCTTTGTTAACTGAGAGACTGAAGTGCAAAACCATCCATGCGACGAGTCGCTTAACCTGTCCTATAACCGTTAACATGATGGAGTTGAATTTTGTAAATACTAGTAGAAAATACTTCAGCCACGTGGTTCACCCTCTTTTTATAAACTATTGTGTATGTTGTAAGTTTTTCTATTTCCCTTTTGTTCATACACCTAAATTAATGTCTGTGTAAGATATCAACTTTATTATCATTTTAACTAGATGTGTTTACAATAAAGATTATATTAAGACAATATTAACACACTCATTTACGCTGTCATAAACGATGATCAAGCAACATCTCATTTGTCACGAGCTGCATGCGACCAATTACACCGAATGGCCTATCAGAAAGGCCATAAAACCTCTAACAATTAAGATTTGATTGGGCTTAATACAATTCCAGCTTCTATCGAAGTGATCTCATTTCGTTCAATGTAGTAGAAAACTGATTAAGTAACGATGGCCTTATGTAAAGATTAAATTTGGTAGTATATTTTATGACAGGCCAGCTTTGTTGAGAATAGATTTTGTTATTAAAAGTTTTTAAGTAGTTTTATAGATTACTGTTATAACTACTAAAGGGATATTTATCAATTTTTATTACTTATAATAGTAATGTAAATGACCATGTGAATATAAAATCATATATAGTTTTATAGAGGCTCATGAACGTAAATAAGTTACATTTTAGGTTAATGCTGCGTTAAAGTATTAATATATTTTATAATAATATTATTTCATAAATGATGAGAGATTTTTTTCTTACTAGTTACATTAAGTATAATACCATCAACAGTGTACTTTTTTATCAATTTTATACTTACTACCCAAAAACAGTCTCCTCTCAGCTCTTAGTCACGGGAACAGATTGGGTCGCCCTTATAACTAATTCACCTGGAACAACGCCACAATTTTCTGTAATACCTAGCCAATGAGACCCAATCTCTTCCCTAAACTAGGGCTCTGTATACCTTTGAAAATTCTCTAATCATAATATTAGGTCTTTACCTATGAAATTGGCGAAATTTTCTTACAAATTCATGAGTTCGTTATTCCTGTAATTTAATAGCTATTTCCATTATTTATATTTTGTTTGAAAGTTGATTTCAAGATTTTACAACTCTGTATTAATTTTTTTTTATTGACCGCTTGATAAATTAAATCGATCTTCAAAAACAGTACTTCCTAAATGCTATCCATTTTGATGATACATTTCGTATTACTTAACAGCTGTCACCTTTTCAAGGAGTTCTCGCTGAGATTCGCATTTCTCATTCGTTAGACTAACCGGTCACCACCCGCAACACCTTAGTCGCAGACCAGAGGAATCTCCGTTCCTGTTTGTTACACGAAGCTTATTTAAACGAGGGTATGTCCACGACTACAGCGTTCCGATTGAGTTCAGAGGCACCGCCTACACATTACACTATCAACCTCGGTTGGTAGGTAGTAAGTTACCCCAGCTAATTTCAAATTTTCGAAATATTAGTTTTACTTTCATTATTTTTTTTAATATTACTCAGTTTTTTTAAATTATCTACTTAATTTTAAATACTTACTTTTTTAAATGACCTACTGTTGGTACTGAAATCAGTTTTTAATACGTGAATGAATGCCGATACGTCTAGATATTTTTGTTCCATTACATACATAGCATAGATCGCAAATTGCGATAAGACCGCCTATTGTACAAGTTTTTTTAAGTATCTTAGACATTTATATCCTTTGGTTGGTATACAATAAAGAATATCTATCTATCTATCTATAGCTGCGTCAACAGATGTAGGCTTTATCACGCACTTGTTAACAACTAAAATGTGTTCTATCTCTAAACATTACTGTCTAGAAGTTGACGTTAATTTGAAGGTACTTTACCATACAGGCCCCGCATTTACGTTCACAATCCTTGCTAAATGCAAATGAAACAAAGTTGCACTTCAAACTTTACTCTCGAATCTGTTCCCAAACACCGCTGCTTGTATCTATACCTAGTAGCGCAAGCCGATTTAACCTACTTGGCTGTAGGCGCTCTGCATATTGTGTAAGTGCCTGAAACTAGATCGACCTAGGGAGAGTAAAGTGTAAGTAAGAAGTAAAAGATATTTTCTAACTACATTCATTCTAGCGACTTTGTATATGGGCTCTCCACTAACATTTTCGAACCTCAGCCAACCTCACTTGCTACCGATACACTTGCTAGATAAAGAACGAGGAGACTTTTCCTTTTAAGGTCGTAGAATCAAAGGGCAGGACGTAAACCAAGATAAGCCAAATCAAGAGAAAGATTAGGAGGGCAGACCCCGGGTTCCGAAGTATAAGCTTCAGTAGCAACCGGTACTAACACTGTGATATTGAGAGTGTTGACATGGCTAATTCTCAAGGTGTTACAGTCCCTACTGATTCACAAAATATATTTCGCATATCACTACTAAAATTTATCATAATAGAGGTTGACATTATGATAAATTTTAAGAGTGATATGCGCTAACACCTGAGAGTAAATTTTAGCGTTCTATACCTTAAATTTTTGAAGTTTATAAAATTAAGGCATTTTATTTAAATAATGCAATATTTCTATAGTGTAATTGAGTTTTGCAAAAAATCTATCTCTTATTTGACTTAAGTTTCTATAAATTATTGTTTACGGGTTTTTAATTCGGGGAAAGTAAGTGCTACTAACGGCAGGTAATCATTATTAAAATACTATATTTTCATAAAATGTTGTAAAGCGCGAAATACTTAATTTCGAGCTTAAGTACTTGAGCATAAACGTAAATTGTTTCAAGGAATATTCAATGTCGAGTGAAATTTCCACAATTGTTATTTCTTTGTCATTTATTATGACAACCGACTGAAATAATTAAACCGCTGTTGCCAAAACATTGCAGATAAGATTTTCACTTCAGCTATTTTCTGAATTTGACATTTGATATTTAAAGCAAGTTTTACAATATATTTTTTCTTGTGTCGGCTAGATACTAAAAAGTAATTATAGTTTTATCCGTTTTCTATATCAGACCGCATGTCTTGTTGTGTTTGGGTGTGAGCCAAGCACTACAATGCTAAAAAGATATGATGTATAGGAAACATTTTGATTTTAACAAAATGCGTAACAGACCATTAGGATCGTCCGTGTTGTTATGCTAACACAATAATGTTGGCAAAAGTAAAATATATAATTGCAAAAACAGTCTTGCTTTATATTATAATTATACTGCAATAGGCATTATGATGTGTCCGTATCAAGGTCTTCGCGGCCCAAATCAACCTCATCTGCTAGCCGTGTACGCTTACTAGTGGCGAATGAGACTCTTGCGCAGGCTTTCCTCTCGGGATGAGGGGTCAGACGGTAGTTAATCCCATAAACGCTTGCGTGCCACTACGTCTATGTGCAAACGTAAACCAAGTAATTGAACTAAAGTAACCAAACCAAGTGACCAAAATAAAGTTATTCTACTAAGGCTAGGGTGGTAGAACTTATCTAGGCTTGGAAATGAACGATATTCTCCTCTCCCCTCTCTTAAACGTTTGTATTTGACGGCCTCTGTGGCGTAGCGGTAGTGCATTCGACTGCTACGAGAGGGGGCGCGGGTTCGATTCCCGGTCAGTGTAAATATTTGTATGCATTAATACGTCTATTTGCATTGGTCTGGGTGTTTCTATATATAATATGTATGTATTTACAAAAAAGGATATAAGTATGTTTATCCGCATTCTGAAAAACATAATACAAGCTAGTTAAACTATGCTTAGTTTGGGTCTAGATAGCGCTGTTTAGGATTTTGTAGAATATTTATTTATGTATTTATTATTTATTTATTTTACGAAAATAATTATACATTAAAAAAGTTAGTTCATAAGTTAGGTCTTATTTAGATAGTTATTTATTACTTGAAAGTTTATAACGCGTGAGTCTGCAATACAGCTATATTACTTCTGGCGCTAATAAAAGATAAGGCTCGTTAAACGCGCGAAATGACTAAAAAACGTGTAGAAACGTTACAGAGATAAGCACAATGGGTTATTTATAATGGACGGTAAACTAGGGGTGCGAAAGGGGTCAGCACAGTTGGACGACCATAATTTTTCATTTCATTAGCTCGAAAGGTGTCGATCCTAATGTCCTGGATGAGCAGCGAGCCTCATTAGCGATCCATTCTGTTCACCCTCTATGTCTATTTATAGATTTATGTTGAGTCTAAAATAGTCAATTATATGCTAGAATAAACTGGTCAAGGAATTTTAGAGCTATGTCATTATACGTCCACCTATATACTTGTCACCTACAGGATGCAGATATACCAGTTCTAAATAAATAAAACTATAGGGAGTTTTATTTATTTAGGACCGGTGTTACTACTTCTGTGAATATCCTGATGAGGCCCAAGTAATCGATATTATTTTGCTATAATCTTTGGCGTAGCACATGTACCCACCGCAATCTATCGAAAGTATGTTACGTCACTACTGATCCTGATTCGCGAAAGTGAAGTTCGCGCCTTAGTATAAGATATATACAAGTATGAAAGAATAAAATAGGTACGTATTCGACTAGCATAGGCTACCTTCCGATATATAAGCTAATATATAATATAGGCTAACTTCCGAACTACTAATAAATAACAAAGTCACCAAAAATAATGGCTGAAACATACAACTGGTTAGTGGATAATTTATCCGGGTGGAAATTACCTCTTCCGATAATAAGTCTAATGACGAAGACACTGGTTTACATTGTATGATGTAGATATAACCGCAACGTCACCATAATGCGCTTTGATAATATACAATCGCGAGTTTCTATACAAAATAATGAAATAAAATGAGAATTAGTTAGTAAGTGTGGAGCAATGAATATTGGTTAATAGTAAGTAGAAATACATGTTCTTTCAATAACGATATCGCTTAAGTTGTATTCGTTATAATATGTGAGTCATTTTTACAGAATATTTTACATCGCCAAACACCTGTTCGGTATTTAAGTTAGAGTATACAGTACGGGTATGTATCAGAGATTATATATCAGATATATATGATTCCAATAAAATTCTCATTTATTATCATATTGATGCTTGGTATATTGCTTGCAGCTCCATAATTTTATCCTAAATGACTGCATAATTTTATTTCATTTCAATTCATATGCTATCCTGAATTCTCAAGCTGCCAAGGTCGTATTCAAATCTCTCTACATGATTTTGACCTCCATCTCTCCATCGTTTGCAAAATACTCCATACTGTACCTACTGTTTCGCATTTAAAGTTAGTTTTATCCATTTTCAACAAAGGTTAACATAAAAAATACGGCTGATTGTAATTCTATAAAATAGCTAAAACTATTCACAATGTAAAGATAAGAATTATAAAATCAAGCGCTATCTCTCTATCTATTGTGTAATTTTAAAACAAAAAAATGGAGACTACAAACTGCAGCTCTACCGAGCATAAGCCCTCATATGCAAATGAACGCTCTGAAACAAATATCGAAATCTGAGCTTAAAATAAAAAGCAGTATGTTCATAACAAAATATATTATTTTGTTGATGATATGGACAATACAACTTGTATGTTACGATAGAATAATTTGTATGCAGGTATGGGTGTATTGTGAATAGTTTTGTTGAATATTTCGTTTATGTACCTATCGATATATGTATGTATGCAAAATGAATATGGGCAACTTTTGTAAATGTCAACTACAACTTTACAAACAGGATAAATGTAGCCATACCAATACTTAAAGTTGAGATAATGAAAGAAAACTATAAAACTACTCACGTCGGTCATTTTAAGTTCTTTTATACAACTTTTGTTATTAAAAACGCCTTGTTATTACTTAACGCCAAAATTGTTATTAAAATATCTTTGGAGAGGTAGGTAGACGTTTAAGAAAATAAATACCCGCTTATATCTACTTTAACATAATGTACTTTTCTTTGAAGCTGTGTATTTACTGTGCTATTTTCTCACGCGTCCGGTCTTACTTGCGGAAATTGCACCGACGACAACGGCAAGTATTAAATATTTTCAAGTGTTTTGGCTTTGCTGTCGTGCACGAGTAGCACTCTACTATAATTTTTAAAAAGCCATGATTACTCGCAAATTGTCACAAAGGAAGACTATTGAATATTAGATGATACTAGGTCGTTACATATGAAATTGCCGTTTTTCTTGAAGAAATTGGAGGAAACCCAATTTTCAGTACTAATATTTTTGCATTTTTTTTTAGGAATGACAAATCCAAATTTTATGAATTGATTTTGTGTATGAATGAGACAACAAACAAACAGCAACTTTTAATACATTTTTGAAAGTGACAGCTGTTAACTAATACGAAATTTATCATCAAAACGGATAGCATTTAGGAAGTACTGTTTTTGAAGATCGAATTAAAGCGGCCAATAAAAACAAAATTTAATACAGAGTTATAAAATCTTGAAATCAACTTTCGAAGAAAATATAAATAATGGAAATAGCTATTAAATGATAGGAATAACGAACTCATGAATTTGTAAGAAAATTTCGGCAATTTCATAGGGAAAGACCTATTATTTAAGATTAATTAACATCTGGTATTATGATTTTGGGGGTAATGTGCAGGCACACCGAGCATTCTAGGAGGCCATCTCGAAACCGGAGATGTTCCTGGGTCAGCCAGGGTGCGAGAGAAATGCCTTATGGGCCCACCTTACAAGGCTCTTTTCACGGGTCTGAAGACCTAGACGGCGTGCGGTTTTAGTCTGTTCGAATCCGACATAACCACCCCCGCTGGCCGGCGGGAGAATCACGGAGGATTTGTGCATGAAAAATAAAAGGCACACCTAGCGTTTCTTACTCTCCTGGTGTATTATAATCCCAAATTATAAGCTCGTTTATTGGTACTTGTTAGTACTGTTGAAAACTAAATTATTTCCAACATTAATAATATTTTTACTTTTGTACTAGCTGTTGCCCGTGAATAATGTATGTAATAGATCAAGGTATGTTTACTTCTGCAGTGGCCATCTATTTCAACATCTGTAAGTTATTTCATCGTTATAGTTCTAATTCCGTATTTATTTTGATAGTTGAGAAGTGTGATAATATTAATTAAGAACGGTTAATGAGTCTCTAATCAACTATCTTTTATACGTAGGTAACTTTGTGGAGTTTCGAGATTTTTATATTTTATTTACAATTCCATTTTAGTTATAGCGTGATGATCGATAGTCCGAGTATTGATCATGTCCGAGTTCTATTGAATTGCAAGAAGAAGAAGAATCTAGAAGAATGTTCATGCATAATATCAGCCAAATCTGTACCACGGTATCAAGTAATGCTCGAACATAAAAAATAAAATACAGACAAACAGATAAACAGACAAAAATTCTAAAAATCACATTTTCGGTAGCGGTATCGCTCATAGAACACATATTTCAGTTTATATGTATTACAGTTTTCACCTCGTTCAAAGTTCAAAGTTCTTTATTTGTTGAATATGGTACAAAAAGTGATGTTTACAATATAATGTAGGATCTCATATTCTGCCGTCATATTCTCGTTACGTCGTTATTATAATATTATGTAGATATAGATTATAATATATGTAGTCGTAATTAACCGTAATTTTTGTAAATTGTGTATCGTAAATGTCACTTACCTTGCTTAGTTAAATTTAAAAAAGACGTCATTAGACGTAGACGGAGTGCAAGTACTTTCTTTTACCTTTTAATGAAGTATTCGTGAAAATACAAGTTATTTGGAATTACTATCGAAAATCCAATAAATCTGTCCAATTCTCCAAAACCACAACTATCTGTACAAGACGTTTTGAATCGACAGTTCCCAAACTTGAAGCATAAACACATTCAATTTGTGGTTGCTAACGGATAATGGGACCAACATCACAAATACCCCGTTGAACCAAAGTGCATGGTAATGGCGTCGATTACTGCCCGTTACATCTAGGTCACACTGAAAAGTTCTGGAACTGGCCAGATCCTTTTGGAAGCTATACTATATTTCTATGAAAATTCATTCATTTGCCCTGTGTTTTTATAAATTACTTGAGAGGCAAATTAAAAAGTCCTTGTTGTGTGATCACTGAATTTGTAAAGAAAAAAGTTGGCTTTACGAGGTTGATACGTTTTAGTAAAATTTTCAACTACTCGAAAAGTCTATCAGCTAGGTATATATGCTTAATTAAAAAATCGTCTAAGTATGAAAACGCAAGACGCCCAACAAGTAAATTTTCACTTCATGATTTATTATAACTTTCGTTCCAGTCTTAATCAACAACAAAGTTATTATAGACTTTAATTGGCATTTCATGACGAAGCCCCATCTCATGACGAAGCCCCATCTCATGCCGTTGTTTAAAACTGGTTCAATGAGTCGAGTTCGAAGTAATCTCATTAATGGTTTGCGTGATGGTCTTCTTTCTACAACAACCATTAAAAATAACGTGAATACTTTACGTCTAATGTTAGGAACTGATAGAAGAGTCACATTTCAACTATCAGTAACCACAAGATATTAAAAGCGTGTTTTCTGTAAAAAAAATATATTACGCGAAGTTTAAACTAAAACATGTTCTATTTCTTAACGTAAACTTACTTCAGCGAAAAATTAGCCATTTGTCTGAATTATAAAGTTAGATATTATCTTTAATATCATTCTATAAAAATAGTCTGTCATAGGAGTACAAATTATGAAGATTTAATGAGACAAGTTCATACTTAGGATCAAAGTTCTGTTTGTATACGAGAATTTTGTAATGAATACATAACGTAAAAGATCTGATCATCCGTTATATAGTGTGTTGGCATACCTGAGACAAAAAGACATCATTTTAATGATGTCTCTTGTGCTTTAGCACTCAAATTAGAAGTTAGAGCTAACGATCAATGCTCTATAATTTGATCTTATTGAGATAATGAAGTCACATATCATCACATAAATAGGGAAATAATATTTTTTGTAAGGGAGTTGAAATGAAAGAAGCGACCCATATGGTCTGTAATTGAAATATTTTTGTTTTGCTTGTTGGATAAAACTCATTTTCTTAAACTTCCTGTAATTATCAAAACAACATACTTAATTTCAGCCCACATTTGCTCCCATAGTGTTACTTCACTAAATTTCCGAGTAAAAAAATGATCGTACACCATGTGCGTTGAGACTCAACGCACGTCAACATTGTATTTAAGATTCAGGATTTTTTGCCCGCTTCGTGTTAGTTAAAGGGAAGTCCCTTTAACTAACACAAAAAATATACAGATGGTTGAAATGTAGCACATGTAGAACCACCTTAACTTGTAAACCATATTGCGACTTTATTCCCCTTCAAATGCTTGGTCCATATTTCTGTAATAAGAAATGTTCTACCATAATTTACTTTCCTTAGTGGTGCACTGTGTATTTTTTACTTTATTGATTTATATATGAAACGACATTATTTCCTCATGGTAAATTGCTTCAGGCAGTTTTCAACATGAGAAAAATATTGTAGGCCACAGTATTGAATGACAACCTGCACATTTTACTTTGTACGATTCCACATTTTGCTTCATATATATTTTTAGCTACTTTGCGTAAGTTTATAGATGTACCTATAAATACTTTCTTCTTTCTATCTTTATTCCAATTATTGGTAACAATGGGTATTTAAATTACCTGTACAGAATCCGTTCATGCATATTATGGATCATAATTAATTTGGATTGCCAGGCTCATGTTACTGAACTTAGTCCTATTCATTACAATTGTATTCAAGACTAGCTGTGCCCCGTGACTTCGCCAGTGGCATTCTTTGCCCCCGTGGCACCCATTTATCCCAAACATAAACTATTAGTTCTACAATACATAGCTTCATAACTTCACGCCTGTATCCCCGAAGGGGTAGGCAGAAGTGTATTACACACCCACGATTAATCACTACTATTAATCACCACGGTCCTAAAATACTGGATTACTGATCCGCTCTCCAGAGTAGTAGCGTGATGATATATAGCCTTCCTCGATGAACAAGCTATCTAACCAAAAACACAAAACAAACTATTTTCAACCATCTAATTAATTCACCATTATAGGAAATGTATATACCCATGCTCCAATAATATGGACATTTTTAAAACCTCACGGAAACAACGAACAAGGCTCAGGCACATGTTTTCCTTTCGGGGTTTACGGGCATTACAGGAGCACCTAACGTTTTAATAAAATTAAAGGGCAGTCGCTACCGTGATAGCCAATACGAAAAAAAATCATTACAAGAGTAAGCGGACCTCCGTCCGGCGGATGAAGAAGAGACATAAGAGGTTCATTCATATAAATTTTAAGTATTGTTGTAGCTAATGTAATGAGGTTATTAACAATTTTTCCATTGGTGGAACAAAATCACTTACATTAACAGATATAATGATGATTTAGTGCCACAAAACAGAACAAAGTCCTAATGTAACCACGAATATAGTTTGTCTTGGAGAACATCTAAAATAGACAAGGCATAGGTAAATTTCTTAAAAAAACTATAAATCTCATGTTGTAACTGTTTGATTCAAAGCCTGGACTCGTATTTCAATTATAAATCATTCTCGTTTAACCGAATAGCAGTAACTCGTACGAGTTCGCATGAGCCTGATAGCCCGCATGTCTATCCGCTCCTGTCTGATCCCCACTGCACTGCCCACTCATCGTATAATTCCTGTAAGTGTTTGGCCTAATCCTTCACTATTGATAATCTAAACGATTTATGTACACTAATATTATATTCAATGATAAATTCTACTTCCTATAAATACATTTTGCGATAATGCTTGTGTTTGTTACTCAATCACGCTTTAACAACTAAACGGATCTGGCTGAAATTAGGTTCAAAAATAGATCATAGTCTGAAATAACACATTTTTATTCCCGAAATAAGTTACGGGAACGGGATCAGTATTCCACTTTGGTGGAGCCGCAGGCAGCAGTTAGTTAGTAAATAAATTAAGGTTTATAGCGGTAAATAAGAATCATCTATAAGAGGACTAACACACAATTGAAATATTATAAATACAGTAGTAAAGTAAGTGCCGTACTCGGCGTTTTGGTTGGCATGTCAGGATGAAGAGTGAGAGTCCGACTTAGGTCAGTGTGTTTCGGTTTTATGGAGTGTTCTCTCTGTCACACATCAGAAAAAGTTTGATACCTTTAAAATGAAACTGTCAGACTGATGTGTGACAGAGATAACGCTCTAAAAGTAAGCCGACCTTAGCCGATCTCTCACTCTTCCTCTCGACGTGCTAACCCAAGTACCGGATAAGTAAGGTTCCAGCCATTAAATTTATGGAAATTGGCTCAAAATATTCAGAATTTGAGAGTTATCTGTAGAAATCCTATGAAAACCTATTGCCATATCGCATATTTTGATTTATATTGCTGTATTCAGTAATTGCTGGACAATCACACGTTTAACTTTACGCTACAATTAATTGTGCACTGTAATTTGTACACAGTTTTATTACTCAATAACTTTTGATTTGACATCTTGCAGAGACTTTTAGTCCGATGTACCTACTATAGATAGAATGCTCTATAAAATCAAAGGCATGCGGATCTTAGCCGGATTCTCACTCTTTTTCCAGGCATGCCATATCAAAGCCATATTACTCCTAGACGAAATTGAGACAGAAATGAAGAGAAAATAAAATAAAATAATAATTTTACAGAGCACACAGAACACATATTACATTAATTGAGTAAAAAAACAAAACTTTTTACAAGTTCACTACTTTTACTAAAGATAATAGAACTTGTAGGGGGTCGTTTAGTGAAACCACTTGCGAAACCAGAAAATACAGTATATTACTCCTTCAACCACAATGATAGTTTGTACACAATACAATACACAATGCACTTAGGCTGCGGTAAGACCCAAGAGGATGCTGACCGTGCAAGCCGGGGTGCGTCCAACTGCCCGAGAGACGTTCCGAGGGAAGCGTGTCCGTGCGAGCCGAACGATGTTCTGACGGCTGCATCGCCTTATATAGTCTCGGAGCAGCGCGCGGCGGCGAGTGCGGTAGTGGGGCGCGATGGCGGGGCGCACTCGGCTGGCGCGTACTTGCGGCGCGGATGAACGCGCGGCGCGTTACAGACTCCCCCTCTGTCTCCGAAGACGCCCCGGTGAGGGAGACAGGAGCTACGTAGATGGCTGCTTCTTGCGTGGTCTTCCCCGGGTTGGAGCTCTGGCCACAGCTGTCGCAGCCTCCGGTGGCGTTGCGTTCTTCCGCGGGCGCCCTCGCCTGCGTAAGGGCAAGACTGGCTCCGGCAGGGGTTCTGAAGCTGCCCGACGTAGACGAAGAAACAGCGGTATTCATCGCGAACCGTATACTTGACAAACGATCAGACCATTGCTTATGATTGTCTCCAACTAATATTGCCAATTGCGTTTTCAAATCTCGGTTACGTCTTTCCACAGGGTTTGTTTCAGGGTGGTAGACAGGGGTGAACCCATGATCGATGTCCAAACAGTACGTCAGTTGCTGCATTACATTACTGACAAACTGTGATCCATTGTCGCTAATGAAGCGTCGTGGAGTACCATACCGTAGAATAATTTCATCTAATAGCACTTTAGCACACTCTTCTGCTGTTGCATGTTTTAATGCAAATAGTTCAATCCATCTGCTAGCCAGATCTTCCACGATGAAAATCCATGCCTCTTCCTTAGCTGTCTTCGGTAAGGGTCCAAACAAATCAAATGCTATAATTTCAAACCTTTGGTTGAGGGCCGTAGTCTGTAACAGGCCAGCTGGCTTTAGATTACTCGGCTTGTAACGCTGACACTGAATGCAGTTCCGTACGTAATGTTCGACTTGTGTTCTCATACCCTTCCAGAAATATCGTTTAGCAATGCGTTCTATGGTTTTGTCAACTCCGTAGTGTCCAGCGGTAGCTTCATCATGGTACACAGAAATTACCTTCTCTTGCTCATGTTTGGGGACCACTAATTGAGCGTTTTCACTGTCATCTGCTGTTTTATACCGGTATAGTAAACCTTGATTCATCAGGTATCCTTTCGTACTCCAATACTTTCCATTCTCGTATTGATTTCCTTCTAAGTCCGTTACTATTTTCACTATATCCACATCTTTCAGCTGCTGTTCTCTTATTTCACTTACTTTCTTCTTTGGCAAATCTACTACAATACTGCAGACTCCACAGTCTTGATTTATTGTAGGATTGCAATTTGGACGTGACAATGTGTTGGCAACTACGTTTGTTCGTCCTTTGATGTATTTAATCGTGAGATTATAGGGTTGCAGTTGCAAGGCCCAACGGGCTAGTCGTCCAGTTGGAGACTTTAAAGACATGAGCCACTTTAAGGCTTGGTGGTCTGTCAGTATGGTAACTTCTGTACCTTCAATAAAACCACGAAATTTGTTCACTGCCCAAATTACAGCTAGTGCTTCCCGCTCGGTGGTTGAATAATTTCTTTCAGGTTGTGTAAGTAACCGACTAGCGTACTCAACTGGATGTTCATGTTCCCCCTCCCCTTGTACCAAAACTGCTCCGATGGCATAATTACTGGCATCAGTCTTTATCGTGAAGGGTTTCGTGTGATCTGCTTGCATCAGTACTGGAGCCGTAACTAAAAGGCTCCGAAGCTCGTCGAATGCCTTCTTTTGTTCGTCTTCCCAAGACCAAGTAGCACTTTTCTTTGTCAGGCGACTCAGAGGTTCAGTGATCTTTGCAAAATTAGGTATAAACCGTCTATACCATGAATACATCTGGAGAAAAGACAACAAATGCTTGAGGTTCGCTGGTGCCGCCATGTTCACTATGGATGAAACCTTATCTGGATCAACTTGAAGGCCATCAGGGGTTATGTAGTGTCCCAAATATTTTACCTTACAGCGAAAGAAGACACATTTTTCCTTGTTTGCAGTAAGATTGTACTCTCTCAGACGATCGAAAACCTCTTGAAGGTCTTTAAAATGTTCTTGAATACTTGAGGACATAATGATGAGGTCATCCAGGTATACCAGGAGCTTGATGTGGCTAAGGGAGATACGGAATCTATCCATAAGGCGCTGGAACGTACTAGGAGCGTTCCGGAGGCCAAAAGGCATTCTCAAGAACATATACATGCCAAAAGGCGTAATAAAAGCAGTCTTCGCCTGATCTTCCTCTCTAACCTTAATCTGCCAGTAGCCAGCTCGAAGATCAATGGTACTCATGTATCGCGTAGGCTTGGCACTATGCAGGAGATCATCAATACGAGGCAACGGGTACACATCAGCAGTCGTAATTGCATTTAATTGACGGTAGTCAACGCAGACGCGGGTACTGCCATCCTTCTTCGGTACAAGCACTAATGGTGCAGACCATGGAGATGAACAAGGTATAATGACACCGTGTTCACGCATAAGTTCTATTTCAGCCCTCAGAATTTCCGTTTTTGGGGGTGAAAGCCTATATGGCGGGACCGAGATAGGCTTGTGTGTTCCAGTGTCGATTAGATGCTCAGCTTCCGTTGTTGGCTGGCCGTTGGATACAAATAAAAGAAAGACTTACTGTTGTTTCGACCTTTAGTACAGTCTGCTTTTTGGTGACACCATCTGCAAGTGTCACATACATGCACTCCTTTTCTAAAATCGATCCTTTCTGTTCGAGGTGCTTGTAGAGACGGTAGGAGGCGACACTCGACTTGGCACAAGTATCAATGTATGCCACGCCTTTTACACCATTATTAAAGACAGGTACCGTAGGTCGTGGTCGAACATCAGCTATCTTATTGGTGGTGCAGAAACAGAAATCTACTGCCATCATATTTTGTTTGGTTTTGCACTTTGGGCACTTACTCCGTATCACTCCGGGTTCACCACAACCATAACAGGAAAATTTTGGTTTAACTGTTTCGACTGCTGAAGTGACAACAGGCGTTGCGTCAGTTTTCTGGTTGACTGATTCATCTTTTATTTTCTTCCTACAGGCTTCAGCTGCATGTCCAAAAATACGGCAATAACCACAACGTATTCTGTTTTTGAATTTCCTATTTCTGCATGCTTCGGGTTCAGGGTCACCTTCCTCCTTCTGTTTCTTCTTTTCTGTCAGCGTCCGTTCAACGTCTCTTGCCCTTTGTAGCAACTATTCAAACGTTTTCACGGAGTCTCTTGGGATCCTTTCCCTAACGGAAAACCGAATCTGACCGAAAATTAGGCTTATTTGCTGCTGCACAGTATGTGGCTCCGACATTTCGGCTAGGAGTGCTCGCTTCTGGGCCACAAAAATTTCTGTTGGTGTGTTATCGTCTTGCTTCCCTTCTACGAGGTCCTGGTATATTTCGTAGTCCATTTTTTTTGGAGCAAAACCGTGACGCAACCGTTCCTTGAAATGTTCCCAAGTTTTCACCTCATTCTTTATGCCTTGCCACCATAATGAGGCATGTCCGGTTAGCACCAATTGTACCCCTTCGAGTGCATCAGCATCCTCAATCTTCTCCACCTTTTTGTACACCGTCAGTGCTGACAGAAAGGCTTCCACCTCTTCCTTAGCGCCACCAAACTTTACGGGACATTGCGAAAAGGTTCGTCCACCCTTTTGGCTGCTCACGGTGAGTATCAGCTCCCTGAACTGGCTTTCCGTCAGGTTGACCGACATATTTCCGGTTTTCTTATCACTGTCTGCCATGTATCTTGCCGGTTTGCGAGTGGGCCTTGGCCTCAAGTTTTTTTTTGCTTCAGACTCCACGTTGCGCGCCACTTGTAGGGGGTCGTTTAGTGAAACCACTTGCGAAACCAGAAAATACAGTATATTACTCCTTCAACCACAATGATAGTTTGTACACAATACAATACACAATGCACTTAGGCTGCGGTAAGACCCAAGAGGATGCTGACCGTGCAAGCCGGGGTGCGTCCAACTGCCCGAGAGACGTTCCGAGGGAAGCGTGTCCGTGCGAGCCGAACGATGTTCAATACAGTTATCATCACTACACCCCAGCTGGGGTGCGTGGAGTCGTGTCGTCAGGCGCTAGGCCTCTGCCACGAAGATTTCTTCTCCTCCTCTCAATAGAGGAGGGTCTTTGGGCCGGGTTGTAGTCCCATTTTTTTATCGTGGGCCGGAACTCCCTCTTCACGCCGCTTCGGCGGACGCCCCAGCCAGGTGAGATGACCGGCTACCCGGTCAAAGCCCAGCTGAGGGCGTACCTGCGACAGAAGCGGCGGCTGCTCGGGGTCCCGGCGCCTTGGTTTGTACCCGCGAATGTCGGCTGCGGAGAACGGACTCACTGAGGACAGACGATCGGGTTATTGCACAATATACACGTATAAAATAAGATAAAATAAAATAAAATAAAGGACGCGGATGAGGTGTGGCCGCCCGCTCTGCGAACCGGCTAGGTATCGATTCGCAGAGCGCGGCGGGCCCGCAGCTGTTGCCGCGGCGGGACGTGCGCGCGCGCAGCGCGGCCGGCGCTCGGCGCTACGGCCGTGCGCACACTGGCCTGCGATGCGGCGCGCTTGGAGGCGGGGCCGGTGGGGGCGCGCCAGACTGCGCGGCGCCACCGGCTCCGTGGGACGCTGTGATGTTTTAGTGTGCTACTACGGTAGCACACCAGCGGCACTTGAAGTTATACCCCGTAACTCCGCTAATCGTGGGGGTTTTCAGCGTCATATTTGGGGGGTTTGGGTCCTTTGGGTAACGCGCGCCTTCGCGACCACACTGCTGACGTGCCTCCTCATGGAGAGCCGCCGATCCAGTGTGACGCCCAGATACGTCACGGACGGCTTCCATGGAATGGGCTCCATGTGAAGGAGGAGTGGCGGTGGGAGCTTCCTCTTGGTGGAGATGGTTATCGCCTGCGTCTTACCCACGTTCACCGACAAGCGCCATCTCGCGAGCCATTGGGGAAGGAGATCAAGGCTTTTCTGCATCTTTGACGCGGCGTGTTTGGCGTTCGAACGATGTTCTGACGGCTGCATCGCCTTATATAGTCTCGGAGCAGCGCGCGGCGGCGAGTGCGGTAGTGGGGCGCGATGGCGGGGCGCACTCGGCTGGCGCGTACTTGCGGCGCGGATGAACGCGCGGCGCGTTACAAACTTACTTACTTCGCCGGCTGACTCAGTCGGTATGGTAGCAAATACTCTCTAATCCCAGGGCGCAACAAAAAACAAATTAGTGCACTTCAAAGGTGTCCCTTTGAAGTGCACTAATTTAGTTAATTATTTATGAGTTTATACTTATAAATAATTAACTAAATTAGTGAAACAAGGAAGAGGTTTCATACATATAATTGCCCATAAAGTACATACACATAAAAGCAAAACAGAACTCCAGTGCTGTTCTAAACTCACAACATTATAAATAAATTTATAAATTCTTGGTTGGGTTCTCTTTAGGAATTTGACAATATAAACAAAGTCTTGAGCTCTCTTTCAGATCAGCCAAGTTGCTGGTCTGAGGTTGAATGCAATATTTGTTAGGAAAAGGTTATTCACAAATAATACACTCCTAAGCTCCCTTTCGGAGCAGCAAGAAGCTGGGCTGAAGTTTTATGTCAATGTTAAGAAAGTAAGGTTATGGACACAGTAAGAAAATAATCAAAAAGTCAATACATGACCTTGTGGCCAAAGGTCATGTATTGACTTTGGACAAAGGTCTTCGAAGTGAGCCGGGCAGGCCTTGGGAGTGATCTGCGACCCTTAGAATGCTTGAGGGTTGTAATGCAACAGAATCCGGCCTCTTCTTGATCAGATTCACTTCTCCAGCCCTTCTGACTTTCAGCTTTTTGCAGACGTCGAGGTGCACGCAATGCCCAGAATCGGGGTGACGACAGCTCTCAAATCTTGATACTGACTTCAACCAAGAATTAATTTCACAGTAATTAAAGCAGCAAAATAGACAGACCAATCTTAAAAGCTCAAAAGATAACAGATAAAAGCTTCTGTTCAACGCCCCGTCGCTATTTATATCTAATGGAGACCGAACTGTCCAGCACAAAACACTTCACATCCGAGCTTTGAATCCTACCCCTACATATCACTAGAATGATCGAGAAAACCGTCAGCACCGGAACTTCATATGAAACTTTCTCGAAGCCATACTAATATTCCCACAAATAGTAAACAAACTACTCGCTTATTTTCCAGAATTAAAAAGTGGAGCGGCAAACCACTGGCGCCATCTCGCGTTTACAAGCGAAAACTAAGAGACCTCATCGATGGCATGATTGTTAAGTCCATAGGTCTAGTATGGTTCGGGTTCCACGACGAATCAACAGATGTCGCTAAAATAAATAACGAGGCATAAAAAGTGTTACAACTGGTGCGGAGCTCGAGCACGTGGG
Organism: Cybosia mesomella; assembly: GCA_946251805.1. Classification (NCBI taxonomy): domain Eukaryota; kingdom Metazoa; phylum Arthropoda; class Insecta; order Lepidoptera; family Erebidae; genus Cybosia; species Cybosia mesomella. Next base: position 12,815,902 of record OX276397.1, read on the forward strand.
CTGCCGCCTCCTTATTCTGCGAGCAAGTAATGCTGGAGAAGGAGGCGGCGGAGCGAAACCAGGAGAGATTTAGAACACTCCCGGCCCGCCGAGCCCGCAATACCCCTCTCCCCCCCTTTCTGGCGCAAGATGGGGACACCATGGTTCCCAAACCCGAGGGGGCCATCTCGAAATTGGTGATGTCCCTGGCTCAGTCGGGGTGTGAGGGACGTGCCTGGTGGGCCACCTTACACCCCGTCGTCTGAAGAGCTAAGATGGCGTGCGGTTTTAGCCAGTTCAAGCCCGACATAACCTCCCCCGTCGGGGTAAAAAAAAGATACTAGTTTTATTGTATCAAAATACAATCAATAAAATTTTATACAAACATTATTCAACGGCTATTTGTTTTCCAATTTGTATAATTAACCATCAAAATAATATACTACAGAGATTTTTAATTTATTTAAGTAATCATATGAATATAGTACAGTAAAAGGAAAACATACTCGCTACTAGAGTATACAAAATAGTTATTGATTTTAATTGGTTCCAGACAGTATAAATATTAGTTCGTTCCAAGTACCCAACAAATGGATTAGATTGCAAATGTTTATTTTAAATAGCTTAATGTAATGTGTTCAAGTATTGGATGTTGAGCCACAAAACACAAAACTTATTATATAGTCGATGTTATGGCTGTACTATGTAGTAGAACGCATAGGTATTGCTTTTTGCTAGGGGTGCGAATGGTTGGATCACCTGCAAGTTTGGTGCACCCTGGGCAACGTAGGCGATGACGCATCAATGATTGCTCTTCTGGAGTAGCTGGCGTCATCGTCAACGGCCAAGAGTCTGACCAACCGGCCCTTTTCAGAGCGAGCTGACCCCATTGCACGAGGGGGTCGGGGTATGGCGGGCCTGCAAGGCCCGCGGGGGGGCGTGGTCGCTCCAGGGACCCCTCTGCTGTTATAAGAGGGGACACTGCGAATGGCCCAGGGTCAGTCGGAGTGCGAGGGGTATGCTCTATGGGTAACCTTACACCCTGGCGTCTGTAGACCCGAAACGGCGTGCGGTTTTAGTCGGTTCAAGCCCGACATAACCGCCCCCGCTGGCCGGCGGGGGGGTATTCGAAGGGTTTCCGCACAAAAAAAAAGGTATTGCTTTTTGCTTAATAACAAAGCTTTTATGAATGTGCTCCTTCTGCTCGTAGGTATTGAGTAACATATAGCAATTAATTTGATGAGGTGTTCTATTTTTTTTTTCTTGAACAATTTTCGCATTTTTTTTTACAGTTTCAGTTGAACTGGTTAATGTTTAGTACTATATCTTGGCAAATTCATGCGTGACAGGGGCGTAAGGTAAGGTAAGGGGGTGGTGGTAAAACCGCGTACGCGGGACATGGTAACCTGACGATCGTCACACACGGAAGTTTCATACACCACCCCCGCTGTCTTACACCCCAAATCCGGCGCGAACCATGGTAGTATTCCGCATGGATTTGCTATAGGCACAGAAAATACATAGTAGGTGCATGCATTAGGAACATATTTAATATAAAAAAATCCGACGAATTGGGAACGTTCCTCCTTTTTGGAAGTCGGTTTAACAGAGTGTATATAGAGCATAAGTTAAGTTCAAAACCAAGACGGTTTAAAACTCAATTACTCGAACTTCACCCTTATTTCAGTTCGTTGGTAAAATCCTCTCAAGAGTAACTCGTTTATACATAATTAGCATTAAAACAGTTCGTTTTTAAGATATTTAATGAGCTACATCTACTATCTAAGTCATAAAAAATATTCACACTTAAAATTTTGACACAAAATTAAAAGTCTGAAGTCGTGCCTACATTGAAGTGCTCAAGGTACCCAAGAGAACAATTCAATCCTTTCGTTTGAATGTTAAATTGTTCACGAAGGTAGTCTTTCATTCCTTTTCTATTGCCTTGTGATAAGTAAAGTAATGATCATGTATATTCATTTTGATAAACATTATTGTTTGTAGTGGTACTCTTAAACTACTAAATCATTGTCTATCGTAGCTTATTTTTTCAATTTGTCTGGTTTCCCATCTTACATCTATTAATCGCGATCCACTCATGGTGTTAAAGGAAACGATCTAACGGCTATCCATATTAAGACTTATTTTTAAATGCACTTTATAATTTTTTTCATACATCAATTTATTTACGTCAATTAAATATTGTTCATATTAAATATACTATTTCCACTTCAAATTAACCAGACCGTACAAACTTTATACTGCGTACCCAATAATAGATCTTTACCTATGTAATTGCCGTTCTGCAGTACTGGCCATTTCAAATCAAAATAATTTTTGTTTGGCTAAGAATTCTAATTTCAAATTAATTTTATTTTAAAAACATGGAATTCATTTTCAAAAGTAGTTATTAGTTTATTGATTAGTGTTACGTTTTCATCGCATTTTAATCTTTTTCGTCATCATGGATACGTTAAAAATTCGAGTAATTATGGAATATGAGTATCGTCGTGGCAGCAATGCGGCACAAGTGGCACGCCACATCAACGACGTTTAAGGAGCTAACACTACAAACCAACGCACCGCCTGTTATTGGTTTGCCCGCTTCCGTTCTGGAAATTTCGACCTGAAAAATGAACCTCGCGGTCGTCCGAAGACTTTGGTCGACAATGACGATTTAAGGGGATCGTGAAAGCCGATGATACACAATCTACGGCTGAATTAGCGGCAGCTTTTGACGTTAGCGTCAAAACAATATTGGTCCATTTGCGTCAAATTGGCAAGATAAAAAAGCTTGACAAATGGGTGCCCCACGAACTCAATGATCGCTAGCGCGAAGTACGCGTCGAGAAATGCCTTGCATTGCTCAACAGACACACAAATGAAGGAATTTTGAAACGCATTGTTATTTGCGATGAAAAATGGATTCTGTTTGATAGCCGCAAGCACTCAGCAAGTTGGTTGGATCCTGGTTCAGCACCTAAACCAGGCGAGGCCGCGGTGGCGGCCAGAGTCCGCCGGCAACCCTGGGGTTATCCTTTCGAGGGCTTACCCGGGGTGCCCGGCAACGGACACTTGGGGAGGACAAAAAAAGGAGGAGTAAAAAACAAAAAGACCTAAACGTAAACTTACCCCTAGAAACGTGATGGTCACTGTTTGGTGGTCTAGCGCCGGTGTCATTCATCACAGCTTCTTACCAAACGGGGTGAGCATTACTGCAGATGTGTACTGTGAAGAATTGAACACAATGATGGAGAAGCTGGCACATCTCCTACCGCTCGTTTCCGCTGCTCCTGCACGACAATGCGCGACCTCATACTGCAAAGCAGACGGTCTCCAAGTTGCAAGAACTGGGGTTGGAAGCTCTCCGTCATCACTCACCAGACCTTGCGCCTACAGACTACTACATTTTCCAGAATTTGGATAACTTCTTGGCGGGAAAGAAATTCACTACCCGAGAGGCAGTACAAAATGCCTTTGAAGAATTTGTTGCCTTCCGTCCAGCTGATTTCTTTAAGAAGGTCATCAATAAACTGCCGCTGCTTTGACAAAGATGCATTGATTGCATGGGTAATTACTTCGATTAATATAAATGAAAAATACATGAAAAAAAATCGTTCAATTTTTTTCATACATAACGGCAATTTCATAGGTGATGACCTAATACTCACACACATAATAATAATAATAATAATATGTATAATATAAAACGCGCCGCGGGAGTGAGCGAAGCAAGCTCGTGGACAACACGCGCCCCTACACGGATAGATTAAGTTAGAAAGAACTTAGGTCATGATCTTACGCAATATTATACATTTCCTGAAAACTATCTAACGAAACACTCATATACAACTATCTTTATCATCTATACAAGATTTAACACACTTTGATCTATCTACTTGGAGATCGTAAACAAAAATTCGCTGTACATAAAAGGCAGTGAGTGAAAAGAGTAATTTTCTCCTCCATAAAAACAGTTAGGCAGTTATTTATGGTGATACCGCAATCTATACAAGGGATTTCGCCCGAGGCAGAGCATTAACGATTATCCGGGTTTTTCCTACAAAGAAATATTACTTGACAAATAAATTCCGTGTAGGTTCCCTTATTGCTCATCAAAGTGCAATGGATTTTGTAGAACGTTCCTTTTAACGGACTAAAACATTCAAACTTTTCAAGTCAGCACTCAAAACATAAAACAGCATCGAGTGGGGCACTTACTCCATAAAACTCAAACGTTTTTCTACTCTATTTTCTAAGACTGTTTCATTAGTTGATTAATAATCAAAGATAGTAGAATACAATCACAAGGGATCGTGGTTCACCCTAAAATGGAGACATTCCGGACCCACCCCCTCGTACTACAACCGAGTTTTCGCAGTAAAGTGTCTCGTAGAAATAAGATTTCATTATAAGAACAGCTGAAAATTTAAGAAAGGTCAAATTTAAAGTCGCAAAAAAGACAGAAATGGTTTAGAAAACAAAGGAATTCGCAATCGCAAAAGCCAAAAAAGTCGCTGAAAAAATAGGCGGTGTAACGCGCCAAAAAGCACCGTCAACGTGACGTTATCGTGCGCGTGCGACATTGCCACGTGATTAGCATACAGATTGTTTACATTTATCTACAGAATACTGCTCGAAATTTTTGCATTTCTTCAACGCCAACAATATTTGCTTCTTTTAAGTTGTTTAATATTCATATTCATTCAACATTCGGGTTCGAAACAAGATGTTACTTTTTTATAATTGGTTAGCTCATGAAATAAATGACAATTTAACGCTTTTGTAGGGTTCTCAGATCTGTACTTTTATGACCTTTTTATACTGACCCTACAGATCTGACATTGTTTATATCAATGGAGTATTTTTATTAGTATTGGTGTAGAAGAAAATCTTATTTGATGGAGTTTTCTTGAAAATTAATTATACTTATGGATTATGTTTCCTTGTTTATCAAGGTCAGTAAACAATAACTGAACGGTATATTTTAGATCACAAGTATCGATATGAATACATACTCTACACAGTAGAAAAGTTTTTTATACTATATAAATATCAATATCCATAACGATGGCAAAGGTTCGTGTCTATACGTATTCTTTTATACATTTTTAAGCTCTTCCACTATACAAGAATTATTCTTTAGTAAAGACAGTAATAAAAAAAGGTTGCTTGCTTAATGTGGTTGGTGATCGTCAGGTGTAACTTGTGGTTCTTGATTATATAAAAAATATAATTTAAAGTAACACGAACGTTCTAAGTATATCATAAAGAATTTTGTTATTATCCAAACTATTACGAGTATGAATGCGAAAATAACTCTGTCTATCTATTAGACGTGTCAACTGATTTATTTTATGATCATGTTAAAATTTGGCTTAGAATATACAAAAAACAACATAACTCACTTTTTGTTTTGGAGAATAGCAATTTACGCGATGAAGGGTTTTCACGCGGATGGAGCCTCGGGCAACAGTTAGTTGAAAATAAAATCTAATTTACTAATATAATATTGCTTGCAAAAATCTTCATGAATTAAATTAAGTACGGTAAAATCTTTTCGATGTAATCAGTACAATAATACACTAAATGTATTATTTTGTTATTGTACAGTAATGAGGAGTCTCGTTTCAATTTATTACAGGCAAGTTGAAGTTAATTAACCTCAATAGTTAGCTTCTGTAACGTGAGACGAGGGCTCTCCAATGGCTTAATAGACGTTCCTTTAGCAATATAATAAAAAAGAGATATCCCCTGGGGCCAACTGTGTCTATAGCTGGAAATTGAACAAGTTTCTAAAAACAAGTTATGCTATATTATAAAACGCCATTTTTGAGAATATATTTTAATAAGCACGATAATTCATAAGAAGTGCGGTATCACTTGTTTTTACGATCGCCTCTTGCCGGCCTGCTGGAAGAAATATCTTTAAGAAATAAGCAGTACCATTGTAATATTCTTTCCACCATCCAATTTATGTAGTGATTTTATTGTAGGTGCATACTTTTTAAATAAAAAAATACAATGCTAAATTTCACCACTCAGGTGAACACTTCATGGCGATGACTCTAAAAACAGCACCTAGTAATAACACATACATTATGACGTAAATAACACCATGGACATTATTATCAGTATCACTCGGTTCACGGCTGCCACTGAAAGTGTTAATTTCAGTGGAACCCTGCCTAACTGTTGCAGAATATTAATTTTAACATAAGTGCGGCCGAGAACCGCAGTTGATCAATTTAATTTATTTCCATAATTTTCTTAAAAGCCTGCGTCTCTTTCTAGTTTGAAGTTCGACAAGTTACATGAAATTTATATTCCAAAATTTAATTAACATTATAGGGTTCAAGTTTTAATGTTTTACGCAATTTCAATAATAAGATTAGATAATAAGTAAACCCTACTTATTATCTAATCTTATTATTGAAATGTTGTTAAGCCACAAAACCTCCTCGTGTTGCACTCCAGGCAATGGAAGTGACAACACCTCTCTTCCTCCGTTCCGTCCTCCGGCCCGAAAGGCCTAACAGAAGGAAAACTCGATACAAAACCCTGTACCAACCGGTATGGCCAACGTGATAACTTGTGACAAAAATACTCATATAACATAATTGATTGAACAAGTTACGCTTTACTGCTTAGCTGCCATTTAAATGTCTAATATTCGAGCAATTTTCCATCGTTGAAATCGACGAAAATTATTTGAATTTTCAACACCGCTACAGTGTTGTTAATGATCTAATATTATACCTAGATAGTAAATACGATAGGAACATAAAAATTGGTTTCAAATTAAAAAAAATACAGTTACAATTCTAAATGTTCAAGTTCAAGATCTCGTCAGGCAATTTCAATAAGTTTCCAGGAGCATAATGCAGGCGCTCCGGTTCATTTAGCGTGCCTCGCCTTACGACGACGGTTGCCCGCTTGTTGTGAATGGAATCCAAATTACTTGAAAAATTCTTCAAGTGCATCACTAGGGAGAATGAATGTCTTCCTTCACGTAATTTAAAAGCAAATATTAATTAAACCATCTCAATGCACTCTATTTTTGTACTTTCTATTGTATTTTTTATAAATAAATATTACCATTTTATAGAATATGGAAAATGATTTTTGTTTCCCAAGGCCGGTCGTGTTTTGTAACCAAACAAAAATCGGAAAATTCGGACTGGGAATAAAGAAAACCGCTTCTAAAGTTGCGATTACCTCTTATTCTTGCGCTAAGTACATAGGTCTCCAGTGAATTAAAATGACTACTTCGATACCTTTGAGGTTTCATATGATTAGGTTTATTTTATGTAATTGTTAAAATTCGGCTGTGGGGTGACTTGATTTGCATTTAAGTTACATAAAATGTAACAGTTCAGATGGTTTCAGTAAATCTGTTATGTATTTCAACACCAGAGGCGTTTCAGCTTCGTATGGGAAATTTTCATACTTTATCTTCTTAGGGCTGAAATTGCCAAAATTTGTTCTTTATTGGTTGCTTACAACATAAAAGGCATTAACTGCCAAAATTAAAAGTTTGTAGCCCTAGCGGTTTAGTCTCTACGTTGATGAATCAGTCAGAGCAAGCAACGCCTATAGATAGAAAGAAGAAAATCTAAAAATGAATCGTCTGTAAAGACGCACTAAATAGACAAACATCATTATAGTAGTAAATTTTCTTTAAACTACATTATGATTACAATGACCCTGCACAATTTATTCCAGATTATTTATTCATTTTTAAGAGATTGTCTTGTAAAGTTCAATATGTCAAGCTAATAACATAGAATCGATCAAGTTTCCTTAGTTTTTCTCAAACTCGAAATACGAGAATGGCAAAACCGACAAATGACGCAAGAGGAGGGTGGTAGATAGAGAAGGGGGTGGATTGCAACGACACGCCGTGTAATCTTAAGTTAGCGAGCAATTTGGTGTTTGCTTTCAGTAGTTCGGTGTTGACTATTAGATTGTATTGCTCGTCTCGAATCTAGTGTCGACTGCTTTTTTTTATATCTACTGCAGAATGGTGTTAAATTTAGTTTTACAGTTTGAATACATGCAACCGAGGGTGAAGAAGTTCGAACTTTTCTAAAACATACACAGAAATATAGCATTGGGCTGAGTTTATATTATGGATTGAATATTCTACGAGTATTATGCACAGTAACCAGGAATAATAAGTACTAGAAATATCTGCAGTGTTACTCCACCGATTTATTTTTATTTTCAAATATTCTTTATCTCCCTATGTATCCGTTTGTCATCTCATCACTTAAACAATTATTGTACATAAATATATACAAATAAATCAAATTGAAGTTTCTGTTTGTAATATTAAAATAACAGATTTTAATGATTGCACATGAATGTATATACCATACTTATAACAAAGATACATATTTTTAAATTTTTGTCTGTTTGTTTGAAAGAGGTAATGTCTGGAACGATTGGGCCGATTTTGACGGGACTTTCACTGGCAGATAGGTATTGTTACAAGGCGTAACATAGGTTACTTTAATTTTAAAAAAATAATCAGGGGTCCCCGCAAAGAAAATCTCAAAAAATTATGAATAAAATCTTAATTTACTCTGGCACGGCAGAGCCGATTTTGACGGGATTTTCACAGGCAGATATGTAATATACGTAGCATAGGCTACTTTTATTTCAGAAAAAATTTTGGATTTCGCGCAAAAGAACTAAAACATTAAAAATCTAAATCCACGCGGATGAAGTCGCGGGCTCAGCTAGTGTAAAATATTTTATGAAAATCATAAATGACTGTAAATTCAATTATGGATGGAGGATTAAATAAGTTGGAGATTAATCCAGAAGACAAAAGAACTAAAACGTGTTTCATATTATCTCACTTTTTATTTTTTCATGTAATTAATGATCTACTCTGTGACAGCCAACAGGTTCCCTCAGGGCTGCGAAGAAGTTAAACTATGTAAAAACTACTAGTCAACGAATATTATCTTATAAAAATCTTGAATGTTGTGTTACTAAAAATTTGAAGCAATTAGTATGCTAACTTTTCCAAAATTTAAATTGGAAAATGTCCACATCCACGACGGAGCATCCCTTTCTAGGTGGGAAAACTGTGCCCAAGTACTGGTCGCGTAGTCAAATCCTGTCCGATATTGACTTTTTCCGATTTAAATTTATTGGAAGTTGAAAAATAAAACCCACAACATTGTGAATAAAATCTGATTTTCACTGGAACGGCTGGGCTGATTTTGAGGGGATTCTCACTGGCAGATAAGTAATTTTACAAGGCGTAATATAAAGTTACATTAATTTTAGAAAAATAATTATGCTTCCGCGCAAAATGAATAAAACCCACAAAATTATGAATAAAATCTGATTTAACTCTGGAACGGCTGGGCCGATTATGACGGAACTTCCACTTGTAGATAGGTACTATTACAAGGCGTAACATAGGTTACTTTAATTTTAGAAAAATAATTAGGGTTCCGCGCAAGAGAACCCTAAAAATCGAAATCCACGCGGACAAAGTCGCGGGCAAAGCTAGTTTTCATGTAAAATTGAAGTAAATACGAAATCTATGTATAGAAGTAAAAGTCTAAGGTTTTTGTTGTAATAAATTAAACATTTTCCTGCTGTCATATTGAATTTACCCTTTCTAACGGCAATTTGATAAATATTTGATTACACTCATGATTCTTCACAAAATAATGAAGTAATACAGTTTCTTTATCATTTCCGGTTATTTGCAGACTACCTAGTTAATGCGCACATTAACTAGGTAGTCTGCAAATAACCGGAAATGACCCCTTAAAGTTTGAAATTTGACTCAAAGTAGCAGAAATTTGCACTTTAACCAGTTAATCTGCATATTAACGGAAGCTACGTCGATGCTAGATTAACAAGTTAATCTGCAATGTAACTGATTTACGCACATTAGCGGTAAAACATTTATAATACTTTAATTCAATATTTCGTTTATTTTATACTAGCTGTTGCCCTGATCCCGTTCCCGCTTCCCATGGAAACCTATACTAGGGATATAAAGCATATGTGTTATTCTAGACTATAATTTATCCCTGTACCAAATTTCAGCCAGAGCCAGTTTGTTATTCAATCATGCTCTAACGCATGATTGAATAACAAACATCCAAATATCGAAACTTACAAACATCTTCACAAATTTTAGGATAAATTTTAGGATTTAGCAATCTTACTTATTAATTGAGTGTGTTTATAATAGTTGTGATAGAAATAAAATTGGATGAAAAATGACAGGGTACATAAGAATTGCATAAAGAGACTTTACTAGACATTGGTATCACCATAAATGATTTTATAAAAAAAATATATTATACTTGACAATGGCAAAATTGTGGCGATTCTGCTGCAGAAGTCATTCATGAAGAGAAGAGGGAGAAATTAAACAAACTTAGTGTAATAGCGAAGACTAGAGACTGGACAAAATTCTACGGTTATTTTTGAAACATCCTTCATTTTGCTATGAAACTTCAACCTTTTGACCAATCACTGTAACTTGGTCAAAATGGGATTGTCCAGTAAACTTTTTTTTTTTTTTTTTTTTTTTTTTTTCCCCTCTTGGTTAAATCCACCTTGAGGGGGAGTTTATTATGGTATGGCGCATTCTGCTATTGGATACAGAAATATAATGGAAAGTGAGGGTGTATTCGAGTGCGTTTTGTGTTAATGAGTTCTGTGATAGTTTTATGTGTTATTGAATTTTTTGAGTGAGTTAACTATGTGGGTGATGTGAGTCATAAAGGTGTGGATGGCGGCGCTGTTTGTGATCAGAATTGTTAAGTTGTATGGGTCGAGGTTATCGTAGTGACAGAGTTGTTCATGGTTGAGTCTTGTGCGAGCGAATCGTGGGCATTCTATTATGAGGTGTGTAAATGTCTGAATTGTTGTGTTATCGCAGGGGCAGGTATCGTTATCGATAATATTAAACCTGTGTAAGTATTGCTTGTGATAACCGTGGTTGGTGAGTAACTGTGTAAGTGCAAAAGTGTGCCCGGTTGTGTCAATGAGTTTGTGTAGGTGTGTGAGTGATGGGCACCAAGTTTTAATAATAGTTCCTTTAATGTTATCAGTATATCTGTTCAAAGCTAGGTTGTGGCTATGTGTTTTGGCCTTTTTTATTACATAACTTAACGGGAAGTGCATGAAAACGGGTGAGGAAGATTCAGAAGCCGCAGCCTTGGCTGCTGTATCTGCAGCCTCATTACCGTATATGCCCGTGTGAGCTTTGACCCATACAAAGTTAATTTGTGTGCGTGTGGTGTGTAGGAATTTTTGTATGTTAGTGGTGATTTGGTGTGTGCTGTGGGTGTTATTGATATCTTCCAAAGCCGCCCTGGAGTCCGACATGATAAAGGCTGTAGCAACTTGTTGCTTGTGTAACCACTGACAGGCTTGGTCGATGGCCACCAGTTCGGCCTGAAATACAGTGCACGATGAATGTAGCTTGAATGTTTTTGTGATAGGGGTATTTTGTGGCGTATATACCACAAACGCAGCTCCCACCAGGTCATCGTGTTTACTGCCGTCAGTGTAGATGTGGTGTGCGTGTTGTTGAGTAAGTAGTGTGTCATCTAATTCTGTTTGTGTGCTGACCATGTCAAAGGAGTGTGGTTTTCTGTATGCCGGGTGAAGTAACTGCGATGGTTGTGTAGGTGTATCAAGTGTGAGATCGAGTGGGAGGCAATCAGAGACCCCTGTCATTTTGACTAATTCAATTCGCGCTCTTTCTTTAATTTTCAGGTCAAGTGGTGTTAGTGAAGATATTGCTATGGCGTTAGTGGTGTTAATTGTACGAAAGCCTCTAATTATTTTAAGTGCAAACCCTCTTTGTAGCGATAATAGTTTATTACAATTGGTTTTGAAGTTTAGGGCCGTGTGCCATACGCTGGAGGCGTAGCATATTATGGGTTCGATTACTCCCCTATAAAGTGTGAGTATGTTTTGGGAGTGTATTCCCCAAGTTGGTCTGATGAATCTAGTAAGTGTGTTATGTAGTATACGTGCTTTGTTGGTGATATAGTTTACATGTTGTGTAAAGTGCAATTTGTCATCGATGATCACCCCCAACACTCTGGCAGTCCGACTGAATGGGATGTGTGTGCTATTCATAGTTAAGTGTAGAAGTTTAGTTCTATTAGTGAAAGCTAAAGCGATGGTTTTGTCAGGTCCAAAGGTAAGTTTATTCTTGTTGCCCCATTCGTGAATGATATGTAGACTTTGATTGATATTGTTTTGTAGAGTGATGAGCTTTTTGTGTGCGGCTATTAGAGTGATATCATCTGCAAAAGCCTGCAGCTGACAGCCCTCCGGAAGTCGGTTTTCGGACGAATCGCCAGACATGTCCAATAGTTCGTCCAAAATCAGATTCCAGAAGGTCGGACCGCATACAGATCCCTGAATGCATCCCTTACTTAGTTGTTTGGTGGATGTGGCGTCAGAATATAATATGGTAGCCGTGCGATCTGATAAGTAACTTAGGTAAGTAAGTTACTTATCAGTATACTAGCAGCCTACAAACAGGACTATAAATTAGTCCAGACGAACATGAGAATAGAACACCCTGAGCCCCGTCGACTTTTTACCTATCTATAAGTCAATGCTGAACAATCCCACAAAATTTACAGTGATTGGTCATAAGTTAACATTGTTCCATATTTACTATAGCATCTACGTGTGTTAAGTAGTGGTAAAATTAGTAAAGGCTCATTTTTAGTATACTGTTTCACCAAACCTGACTGCACAGCGCATGGTTGATACCCGACAGAATGCCTTATGAGTTTTAACTCGTGTACACTTCCTATAGATTTCGATCGGAAAAAGAGAACATCTAGGACGGGACTACTCCATTACAGGGGGAATGCTCTGACCAACTGAGCCACCTAGACACGTGTACACTTGTTAATATCACGTTCTCTACTTTATAGGTAACTAGCTCGCCCTCCCCGGCTTCACCCGTGGCGTATTTTAAATACTCATTGCACCCCTTTAACCCATATATATGACCGTAATTTATTAGTTTTCATATATTTTATGGGAATCTGCGGGACTCGTTGACATTTATGATTACTGACCTGGTCCCTTGGGCGTCCACAAATAATGTGGCTTTCTATTGGTAAAAGAATTAAAAAATCGGTTTAATTGGCGACTCGTGTGTGTGTAAATACACCTCTGCCTACCCCTTCGGGGATACAGGCGTGAAGTTATGTTTATGTTGTGACACTTACCTGGTTGCTTCTACCGGGGTAATAAAATAACCGGAATAAAGTAGAATCAATTATAATTATTCCAAGAACGCAGGTAGTGGGACACAAATTTAATTTTATGCGTGGTAAGGCCGTCTGATTAATTCCCCCTCCCCCCGGTAGTACTTCCCTGGCCGCTGATGATGGTGGGAGGTTCTCCGAATGCTCCAATCTCCGGGCTATCTGCCGACCTTCGACGATACAAGTCTTGGGGGGCGTTTCTTCCGGGCAGGAAACCCCACAGTAAAACCCTGGAATCATCACATCCCGTTTTGAAATAGATTGTTCTATTTTTTTTCTTTGTCCTGGGGGTACCGGCAACTACATAAAGAAAGCACTACGTAGTGGCGTTGCCGTGGTGGTACACAATCAGAACGGAGTTTACAATAATGACAAATAGAAAAAACAGTAGGACAGAAAAGCAGTAAGTATAAGAAATATTAAGGTGCTATTAGCTATCAACAACAGTAGTTACATTGCACTAGGTGTAAGACTACAAGGCACTAAGTACATGGTACATACATACTAATATGAAGCTATTACATTTAGTTGTAGAATTATTGTTGTCACTATTATGACGTTAAATACTTTCTTATAAGAGATTGTGTGTTGTTCAAAACTTACCCTAATACGGGGTTCAATACTGCGTAGGAGTAGTCTGTTGGGCGATATTATGCACCACAGGATCACTTGTTATTGTGAAATATATTTATATTTGCAAATGAGTACACTACTATTCTTTACAACGTAGGTTATACGAAATAAATGCAAAGTAAAAAAATCAAACAATGTGTCGTGGACCGACCTCTCGGCAGCTCTCAAAGCGTCTCCTCGAAGTGTTCGATGCCGCGCGATGCGAGCAAGATGCAAGCGCACCAACCGTTCAATTTGTCTATCTCGCTCGCACCTACACTATACGATCTGCATCTAACCGTAGTCAACCACAGGCTTAAACTGTTTTCTTAGGTCAAGGTTTAGCGTTCTTTGGAATTTAGTAAGCGAATTAACAATTAATAATAATAATAATATGAAATCGAATTATCGTCATTGTATTAGGACTATTAGGGTTAAGAACATGTAACGTTCCGTTACATTACCCGCCTTCCCCTCAAAAGGATTTCATAATCTAGGAATGAAATACGCATGCAAATTGCGAGCAATTGGCCAAACTAATATATAAAATAAATTGTAATATTAAGAATTGAGATTATAATAACATCTCCCTGAAAAGGAACATAGTATCAATATGCTGGTTAATTATTTTGCCGTTTTACCATTCGTATGACCAATAATTTTTAGGTCCTTGATATGCCACGTGCCCAATTTCTTACCGGTCATGTCCTCTAGCACATAAACCAGCGGGGATAGCTTCTCGATAACCTTACACTTAATGAACTTTGGGGCCAACTTCTTACTGAAGTGCTTGTCTTTTTCGCTTAATACATACGCACGCTTAAAGACAATGTCTCCTACATTAAATTCGAAAGCTTTTCTTCGTGAATTATAATGTGAAGTATTTTTAGCATGGGCATGAAATAGCGATTTTTGTACTTGATCAAAGATTGGTCCCAAGCAGCCAAGGTTTTCTGCGTATATCTCACGCGGCATGAACAAAACATCATCCCCTAAATCCGTGTCCGTGTAGTGAGAACCACAAAGCACCATTTCTCTCCCATAAACCAAAAAGGACGGTGTAAAACCAGTAGCCTCGTTAACCGAGTTATTAATGGCAAACTGTACCTTTGGTATGAATATATCCCAAGACCTATGGTCGTTGTCGACGAACGTAGACAAGCAAGTTATGATCGTTTTATTGTAACGCTCCACCGTGTTCACTTGTGGTGTATATCTAGGTGTTAGGTATACATTTGGAATCTTATATTTATCGAAGAAGGCCTTAGTTTGATTACTTATAAATTGGCTTCCGTTATCCATGAACAGAGTCTGAGGAACGCCATGCACCAGAAAAACTTGTTCTTCTAGGATTTTAATTATGATGTCGGAAGTCGCCTTCTTTAATGGGAAAATTTGACAGAATTTAGAAAAACAACAGGTTATTACTAAAATATAACTATGCTGCTTCCGAGTCACGGGCAGAGGACCCATCAAGTCGACAGAGATCATCTGGAAAGGCCTAGAACACTGTTTGGGGCGTCCCATTTCGCCCAATGTTGCATGATTTTGTGCTTTGTAAGATAAACATATGGAACAGCAACTAACATATTTGGTTACACTACGATGCATGTTTGGCCAGTAATATCTGAGTGCAATGCGTCTATAGGTCTTAAAAATACCTAAGTGACCTGCTGTTGGTTCATCATGGTTCTCCGCAATAATTTTGTCACGTAACTCTAAAGGAACAACTTCTTTCCACGAGAATTCGCTAGTTAAAATACATTTACTTTTGCTAAGACGAAAGAGAACGCCGTTTGTTACCTGGAAATTGGGATACTTCAAAGGATTATTTTTGCAACCTTTAAAAATTTCCTTATACCAGTTATCACTAGTGGACGTAACATAATTGGCAGTTTAAATAGAAGATACAGGCACGGCCCTTGATAAGGCGTCCGGAATAATGTTATCCACCCCACGACGGTGTTTTATTTCAAAATTGAAAGATGACAACCGAACACCCCAACGAGCAAGCCGACCTGTGGGATTGTTTAAGGAGAGAAACCATTTTAAGGCACTATGGTCTGTATAGACTGTAAAAGTTTTCCCATTTTCCAGATAACAACGCCAATGCTCCAGAGCCACCAGCACCGCTAGAGTCTCACGTTCCGTAATACTATAATTCTTTTCTGCCCCAGTCAGAGACCGACTCATATAAGCTATAGGATGCTCTTTACCCTCAAGAGTTTGAGTTATCATAGCACCAACACCATAGTTACTGGCATCAGTATGCACTTCAAATGGTAATTCATAGTTTGGGCAAGACAGGACCGGCGCTGATACCAGACGATCCTTCAGGTTTCTGAAAGCACGGTCTGCTTCATCAGTCCACTGGAAAGGTGATGAAGGTTTTTTTTGTTAGAAGTCAGTTTATTTAACGGGCCTGCGATTGTACTAAAATTTGGGACGAATCTACGATACCAAGTAGCCGTGCCGAGAAAACGCTTCAGCTCCTTGCGACTAGTTGGAGTCGGATAGTTGAGAATAGCCGCAACTTTATCAGGATCGGTGCGTAAACCACTTGCATCCACCATATACCCCAAGTATTTTAGTTGAGATCTGAAAAATTCACACTTTTCTAGGTTAACGGTAAGATTAGCTTCACGTAGTTTACTCAGGACACGTTGCAGGAGGGTAACGTGGTCAGCAAATGAATTAGATACAAGAATAATGTCATCTAAATATGCGAACACTTTGTTATCCATATTACCAAACAGACCGTCGACCAGGCGCTGCTGCGTGCTAGGGGCATTGGTTAATCCGAAGGGAGTGGTCTTAAACCGGAACGTTCCTCTACCTGGAACGTAAAATGCTGTCTTATCCCTATCTTCCTTCGCAATAGGTAATTGCCAAAAGGCCTTGGATAGATCGATGCTGCTAAGGTAACGCGCATCTCTCAAGTTATCTAGGATCTCTGATATATACGGTAAATTATAGGCATCTCGCCTTGTAACAGAGTTCAGCTTCCTGCTATCCAAACAAAACCGAGGCTGCCCATTTTTCTTCATTACCAGGAGCACCGGAGATTGCCACGCACTTTCACACGGCTCAATTACATCCAGTTGAATCATCTCGTCCACCTGTTCGATAAGTATCCTCTGCTTTTCAGGAGAAAGTCTATAATAACGCTGTCGTATAGGGGGAGAATCTCCTGTGTCGATGCGATGAGTAATGCAACGTGTCCTACCAAGTCCCCTAGATTCAAAGGAAATATCCTTAAACTGGCTTATGATATCATTGGCTAGTCTTTTCTGAGACTCATCTAAGTTTTCATAAGGTTGTATAAAAGTATTCGGTGTAGTAGCATGCAATTCACTCAGTGGAGCGAAAGATAGGTGAAGACGGCCCAAGTATCTCGGACATATCTGAAATGCGCGCCAGAAATCAATCCCCAAAATAAGTGAGGTTTGAATTTCTGGTACTACGTGCATTCTTATAGTGTGAAATTTATTTTCAAAATGTACGGGAACATCAATGTAACCTACACTCTTTAACGACTGTCCACCAGCCGCAACAACACACAAGTCATCATTTGAGCACAATTCGAACCCCTGAGCGACTAAGGTTAAATGAGCATTTTTACCTAAAATAGTAACTGCTGAACCCGAATCCAGAAGGCCTGAAGCTGTAAGCTCATTAATTTTTATATCTACATATGGTCTCATATCATTAATAGGTACAGTTTGCAGAATTGACGCAACCTTGTAACCACCAAAAAATAAACGGATTGTATCTAGCCATTTGGTCCAATCATTTTTATCAAAATGTTTATGTGGTGATAACGGTTTGTGATTGCGACAATTCCGCCTAACTAGTTTTTTTCCTTGACCAGAGACGTGTTGCACTTAGGACATTCTGGCTTCTTAACGCCCTTATTACCGCACCTAAAACACAAAATTTCCGTATTCGTGCAACTTCTCAAGGTGTGTGTGTGGTTGCGACACCTGGGGCAGTAGGGTTGCTTATTATTAGCGTTGGCAGATACACTCCCCCTTGCATCGATTTTGTGCACATATTTTTCGTTAACGTTAGTACTAATATCTCGCTGTCTATTTTGAAAAACATTGGAATTGGAACAAGACTTAGGCTTATATGCAAATTCCGGTGCTATCAACTGAGCTGTTGTGGTGGGGTTAGTACGAGTGAGCCGTGAATGAAAATTTTCATAATGTCTACACAGGGTTTGCAATTGATCAATTGTTTTGATCTCCGAGGCCGAGGCTAAAGTGCTAATATAACACGGTTTAATATTATGAACAGCAATATCTAACTTGTCCTGATCAGAAAGTGGTTTCGCAAGACGTGCACACATGCCTGAGAGAACCGCCAAAAATACTGTAATGCTCTCAGTTTCTCCCTGCAGTCTACCCCGAATCTGAGTTAATAGACGAAAATCATAATCGGACTTATCAAAATCTCGTCGCAGTTATGTAAAATAAATCCAGAGATTACCCCTTACAACATCACAAACTCACTTTACCTCTTTATAATATTACTACCTACCTATAATGAAAATACGAGTGAAGTTTTCCAGATGTATCGTGAACTAGCAAATTCTCGATGACTTTAACGAGAGTATTTCAACAGTAGCTCGTTTTTCAAGCTGTCACATGTCCCATGAACCGACAACTAGTATGGAAGCCGTTGGATAGGCTAAGGTAGCGACCAAAATATAATAGACATTTTTTTAAACGTCAAACGCTTGGGTGTTTTCGATTTTGTTACAATAAATATTTTGTAAAGTAAACGTGTGACAATATTAGTAGAAATTTTTAACTATCATGAAATTACTTGAAAGCTACATAATATTTATTTGCATATATTTGTTGCAATGTACTTTATTTATCTAACTAATAATAACGTGTAATTAAGTAATTTTAGTATTAATAATAATAATAATAATGTTCTGGCTACGCTTCGGTGACCTCTTTGGAGAAACCGAAGGTTTTGCCTGTGCAATTACAGATGAAGTTGTAATGACGAATAATTATCGGAGATATGTGCCCGACCCAGTTCTTGATAATGGCCGTGTCACATTGTACTGGGATCGACCAATAATCACTGACAGGACTATTGTAGCCAATAAGCCTGATATAGTGGTGATTGATCGATCAGAGCGTCTCGCAATAATTGTTGACATCACCATCCCTCATGCTGACAATCTCGTGAAAGCCGAAAAAGACAAACATAAAATATTTGGACTTGGCTCACGAGATTGTCGACATGTGGGATGTGGATTCAGCAATTGTTCTGATAGTCGTATCGGTTCACGGACTGATTGCCAAGAGCCTCGAACAACATCTAAAGAGGCTCGTGTTAGTCAGTTGGATCAAGGGCTTGATGCAGAAGGCGGTACTCCTCGACACGACACGTATTGTGAGGAGGTTCCTCTCTCTGGAGCCGGTACCCGATGCCACTATTTTTAATATTTTTAAATATACTTGTTTTTTTTATATATAGAATATATTTAAAAATATAATTTATATGTATTTTAAATGTAATAAAGGGAATAATAATGGTAACCGAGTAGGTTAACAAATTACAAAGTTAAGTAATCCTAGCCAGGTTAGTCTTAGGATGGCTAAACAAATTAAGACCCCTCTGTGTCTCGGAGAGCACGTTGCCATACGAATGTCTATGGTAGTCGTTACAGGTAGTTGGACCTCTACGTAGTCCAACAATTAGTCTAACTACAGAACTTCAAAATCGCCAATGGGTTGCGGAGGTCAGATGGCAGTCGCTTCACGGAAAATATCTAAGTTCGGCCACTTCGTAGTTAGACTGAAAACCGACCCCAACTGAGTTGGGAAAAGGCTCGGACGATGATGATGAATATATATATATATAAAAGAATCGCAAAAGTATGCAACATTAACCACTGCAGGACCAGTCAAGTCAAAATTATTGTTCGTAAACACCTTTTAGCACTATCGTATTTAGAATCAGAATCTGTACTCTCCTAAAACAAACACATACACATATACTACTCTGTCAAGAAAGTATCGGGAATTAATCAATAAAACTGAAAATATGTATTTTTCGTCCAAATTCTTTGTATCACCTTCGAAAGAGTCCCCAGTCGAAATCATTTTCATACGCTAACGAACTACTCAATCATCAAAACCATTTTTAAACGCCGCGATATTTTAAATCACATTTATTGACTGAAAACGGGTGTCTTAAAGTAGTAATTTGGGTTTCGAAAAAGAAAAAAGTTAGTTATCAGAGAAATAAGGTGGCTGTTCGATATGATTGGTAGAGCTTTTGGACCAGAAGTTCGTCCACAATGATAGCCTTGCAAGATGGTGCGTTATCGCGGTGCAAAATTCATGCATTTTCTTCTCTCAAGTCTGGCCTTTTCCGACGAATTAGCTCTTTCAATCGCTTTATAATGCTCGAATAATATTTTTCATTTACTGTCTCAACTTCTGACAGAAATTCTGAGTGCACGACATCGCATCTGCATCGCGGTAATCGAATCTACTTCAGTTGAAGACGATGACGACTGATCAGAGTGAGGCAAATCTTCCACAACATCTCGTACGTATTTAAATTTGCTAGTCGACACATAGACAATCTTTTTTTTAAATTAAATCGGTTCACCATAAGTCATATCAATTTGATGACACAAATTTGTCACAAAATTCGGCCGGGTGGGTACCACCGTGCACGGTTGCGAAAAACCCTCCATAGTAATCCAACTTCGGTTTGATTGCGTTCAAGGGTCAGCAAGTGCATAGCCGGGCAGGGGGATTGTGGTCGCAGCACTAGTGGGATCGGTGGGTGTCACGCGGTGCTGCGACGACAATCCTCTTCTGATGAGGCCGTCAAGCTGAGTGCCACCATTATTAACATGGTACGTGTATGTAATGGTGACCCTCTTTCCTGAGACTTTACCTTCAGCTTACCATCAGGCGATAATTATTATTTGACTTAATTAATTGACTTGTCCTAAATATAAAAAAAATAAAAAACTTCCAAACAAAAAAATTCCATTTGCAAAGAAAAATTTAAGAAGGATTCAAAATACGAAATCTTCGTCCATTGTGAAAATCGAACATTTGAGATGAACTTACTAAATGGCGCACATTTAACAAACTAAACGACTAGTGACGCTCAAACACCGCGTGGTCATAGTGGACAGTTGTGCTCACTTGGCGAAAAAAAGATCTTCTATGACCACTTCAAGCAGAGTTTCTAAATAATCAATTCCCGGTACTTTTTTGACAGTATGTGTATACCCTCATACATATAAACACACACGCATACACATACACACTTTTAGACATATGCACACCAGTTCTATTACGTATTCGGTGCGTAGACTGAGAATCTATTTTTGTGTCTGTAACCTACGTTTGTAACGTGTGCGTACAGAACTTTCACCCATTAAATTCTTTTGCACTTTTTAGGGATTTTCTTTAGAAAAGCCCTATTGCTATCGAGTTGACGTCGTTGCCAATTTTCTGTCACGGTTTTGGGTATGAAGGAGATGAGCTATCGATTTGCTGTTTTCGGTAATAGATTCGTGCTGGGGTGAACCATTGCAAGATAAAAAAAAATCGCAAAACAAAAAATCGCAAAATCGAAAATCCCTTGTATTCGGCTGAGCTCGTCTCAGGAATTCAATTTGTTTTGTATCTTAATCTAAAAATTCTGAAGGAACCTTGTTATATTATACAATTTATATTATATAAATCAAGCTCTTATTTAAAGCTCAAAGCATATAAATAAACAATTTTAATTTAAAAATTGAAACTGATTTTAATAACCAAAAAATACTAAAAAGTGTCAAATAACTGACTTACATATTTAATTCCAAAGACATTTTTTTGGCGAATGTTACTCAACATCTTAAGTTTGTTCCCGGTTGCAACTAGGCTGTCACCTCTGAATCCTGGGATCGCTCATTCCTCATTCCTTTAATTTGGCTTATTCGACTTTTATGCCTTTTTATGTTTGAATCCGTAACGTTAGGTACTTTACAGGCGAATGCATCTGAAAACAAATATTTTTCGCACAATGACGTTAATTCTGTTGCTCATCTCGCTAAACTAAAAACTAAATCATTTGAATTTTGAATTAAGCAGATTAAATCTAGACTTTTTTAAAAAGGTATTGCTAGTTTTGAGAGTTTTTAACAGCAGAAACCAAACCCAATGCAAAAATAATTTTCAAAATCGGGTCATAAACGACGGAAATATCGATCGACATAAATAAAAAAAATAGATACAGTAAAACATAGAACCTCCTACTTTTTGAAGTCAGTAAATAAAAGTTTGTATTTTAAAATATAGTTTTTATTTATTGCTCGTATAACAGCGGCAATATAGATACGAGTTCCCGCTACCCATGGGAACTCTTTCCAGGGATTAAAAACTAATGCTTTATTCCAGACTCTTTACCTTTTTTTTCGTGCGGAAATCCCTTCGGATACCCCCCACCGGCCAGCGGGGGTGGCTATGCCGGTCTTGAACCGACTAAAACCGCACGCCGTCTCGGGTCTTAAGACACCGGGTTACACCGGGTTGCCCATAGAGCATATCCCTCGCACCCCGACTGACCCCGGGCCATCTCCGGTTTCGAGATGGCACCCTCGGGTTTGGGAACCACGGTGTCCCCGTCTTGCCCCGGTTTGGGGGAGGGGCGCTAGTCGCCCCACCGTCCCAGACTCTATACCTGTTCCAAATTCCAGCCAGATCCGTTCAGCTGTTTAAGCTTCATTGAACAAACAAACATCCAAACACCTTCACAGACTTTCACATTTATAAAATATATATTGTGAACCAGATTAATCACCTTGAGTAGTATTAAGTACTTTGTAACTTTCGTAACTAAGCAATCTTTGATATCGACCATTATGTAAACCACTCTGCCTTTCCTTTAACTACTTTGAAGTGATATAGATGTAATTATATCTTCAAACTTCGCAGGAAGTAGAATGAAAGCATTTTAGTATTACGAAATAGGCGTCCCAGTAATGGTATTTAACAATTTGTAACTTTTAATTGCGCTAACAACAGCGGGGCAGATATTAAGCGGTAAATGTTCACATTTTACTCAACTTTGAATGCACCTTTCAACTAAATATCCCATTATTGTTCTCGTAAATTTGAGTTTTGTCCAAAATTCACTAAAATTTCCTATAATCATTTCATCTCTCGAATTTAGGAACCTGATTAAGTATAGCTTAAATATTCTAATTTGTATACTTTCTCAGTTTAGTATGATCATGTAGTTCAGGTGATTATTTCCCTATTATCAAGTAGGTATTATTTATTTTCTCGCTTTACATTTTCGAAGATCTAATCACGTTGCTATTAGCAGAGAGTAACAAGGCTTCTGGCACTCTAAGAATACATTAAAGCCATATTAAGTGAGAGAGTGTTCAATATCGATATTGTATGAGTCAACTAATTTGTGCTATAAAAATTATCGTCTCACCATCTGAACATGATAAGCTTCCACCGGAAATACTGTTGACCAGATCCTACTTCGAACTGGAGCAGATTAATAATAGTGTTGTTTTTAAAATACAATATTGAATACATCATAATCTAAAATATTTTTATTTTCAGACGACATGAACTTATATTGTAAGTGTACAATCTCCTTAAAAGTGTTAGTATTTACATTTTACGAGGGAGCTATAACTCTCAGAGGACTATTACCGCTAACGAGCACTTTGCTTATCATTGACACCATCGTCTCTTGGTATTAAGTCGAAAACCTATCAAGTCATGCTTAAGTGAACGTAGCTGATGCAGATGCTCTACATAAAAGCACGGTACCCGAGAACTGAAGACGTATTTGTAAAATATTATAGTTTAATATTATCTTTTGCACGAATTTTGCCAATTAATTTATATTTACCCATCAATCTATCAATTAGTCTATTGCAGTCTACTGCTGGACGTAGCACCTCCACCTTCCGTATCAAGTCTATCCCGGCTACCTTTTTCAGGGCGTAAGTCGGGGACGTCCTATATTCCGTTTGCCGATTTGCGGTGTCCACTCCAGGATTTATTGCTCCAACTATCATCAAATAAAAGCACATATGGCCGTTGTTGCCAGTCCATTACAAATTTACTTCCTTGTTTTGTGAGCTGTATCAGTAACACTAATATGTATCTATATACATATATATCCCGTGCCTTGGAGAGCACGTTAAGCCGTCGGTCCCTGTTGCCATACAAACATCTATGGCAGCCGTTGCGGGTAGTTAGCCCTAAAAAGTCCAACAAATGGTCTAACTACAGAATTTCATTGGTTCATTCCAATTTCAGGGTCTGCGAGGGTCTGATGGCAGTGGCTTCATGGAAAATATCGAAGTACGGCCGTTTCTTAGTTAGACTGAAAAGCCGATTCCAACTGAGTTGGGAGAATGCTCGGATGATGATGATACACATATACCCATCTAAAGCCAAAGTACATTCATTTTACTACCTGTAATTCATATGATGTAGAGACTTTCATGCAATTAAACTAGCATCAGCTTTAATATACTTAACACATAATATAACCGTGTTTCTCTCATAGTCGCTAACATACTCATAATACAACTCCTTACATCCATTACTGAACCCTTCTAATGAAGACCAACCCAACTTTGTGAGGCGAGTCTAAAATTAATAATAATGCTAACAAGGCGTTGGTTTTAAAGTGTTATATCCATGTTATATTCAAGGCAGTGAACCGAGGCGTCAGAACATAATCAGGTGTGAAACAAGCTTGTAAAATGTATCGTTCACACCCCTTGTGCTAACCTTAGGGCTAAATTTTATAAATAGTAATGTATAATCAGTAGCATGAACCATGGATAACTTTGGAATGCTTCTAAATTTTCGTTGGACTAGTATACCACTATAATGTAGTGGGGGTGTAAATAATCTCCAACAGGATGTATAACATGACAATAAAAAGTGATGCATAAAAGGTTTATGAGCCTTTGCGAACTTGTATGTAAGCGTGGGCATAATTTAGCACCTGACGGCAATTGTGCGAGGACTAAAATTAACTACGTTACATGAATAAGTGTAACAGATATCTATACTAATAGTAAAGTCGAAGAATTTGTTTGTTTATTAGAACGCGAACTCTAGAACTTCCTGGGTGATTTAAAGAATTAATCTCATCTCTTCTCTCGCATTTTATAGCCCAGTTCTTGAGCAAGGTTAGTGTTCTTGGGCAAATTATGCTGCATTTCGTATGTTTTGTGAAATGATCAAAAACCCTACCTCCTTTCCTTTTTTCTATTCTTCTCGAAAGGTATAAAAAGTTAAATGATTTAAGCCACAGTTCTAGATCACGTTCACTTCGTGAAATACTATTATTTTGTGACATTTTTATCAACTTTGACCGATTGTGATGTCGTGGTAAAAGGATTAACTTCAGTTCAACCGTAACTATGATAGACTAAAATTAGCACCACACAATACAGTAGCAGAATTTTAAGGCATTTTATTCTATTCTGAAACACTGGCACTCAACCATGTTTATAAGAGAAACTAAATAAATTCAATGGTGTACTTTCTGCAGTATCCGATAAAACACAAATAAACTAGCAAAGTTCCATCGATGCTCTAGGCTGTAATCACAATTTACCAGTCTAGCCTTTATATTTACACTTTTTTTCAGTACAAACAAAATGAAACACAGAATCGTGCAAGAGCACACTCATCAAAATGGAGCGCAGTGCATCGATTTTACAACAACTGGCGGCGAAACAACAAATTTTATTTTCAGACCGATGATTAAAAATTTTATTTATGTTTTATAACGGCGGCTATCAATCGAGATTACTTGTCGAAAGTGTGAAACATGCTTGCCATAATAAAAGCAATATTCGATAATATTTTAAACGGGGCAATTCATTTAACTGACGTCAGAATCGAAACTCGTAATTAGCGCTCCTATTAAATTGGGAATTAATAATATTTCATGATTAGGTAGTAATTTATACTTTTATTGGAATTTCCATAATACCCAACAAGTGTGCGACTACTAACGTATTGGAAATCTATTATTGTAGTAAAAATCAGCCTATATCTCCGAATGGATAAGTAGAAGCGTCATACACTCACATTTCATCAACTGTATTTTGGGTCCCATCGTGGGTACCGTCAACAAGGCAGAGATGAAAATAGGTGTAGATATCGCTTTTACGGAATTCAAAATCAAGTCTGAAAATGTTTCTATTGGAGACTAGTTTATGTCGAACAGTGGTACTCCGATATATATCGTGTCTTGCAGAGAAACACATTTCTGCTATTTTTGAGAACTTTAAAATCAAACAGCTTACGAATGTAGAAACCACTGGGTATTTATTAGTGGACGCAACCTTGTTGGCCTTTTTTGGTGTGGAAAACCCCTCGTATACCCCCCATCCCCCCTCCCCCAAGTCAAGGAAATAAATTAAGAATTAATAAATGGTATAAACTTTGGTGTCGAACAACTTTCCATGGTTCATTAAGCATTAAATTTACTATCAATCCTTAAATTGATCCGTGCTCATACACAGTTTCACTTCTGACTACAATTCTGTGCATATAATACTCTAAAAAATTGCCAGCATATTCAGTAAAATATAAAAAAGGAAGGGGCGTTAAGATCAACAATGTATTTTCCTGCTAGCGTTTTCTCCGATGCCGGTTATGATAGATGGATTGACTTGTAAAACCTTTTACAGACAAACGATCGACACTCGGGCTAGTAAATTGCTTATTTTTTATATATGATCAACCGCTCTCAGCAAAACTGATGTGAGATTTAATATTATTAAGATGAAAAACTTTTGAACAGATTCAACAGATTCAGATTTTGATTACGTGATAACTTATATGCTACTTCTTACTGGTATTATAAATGTGAAAGTTTGTGAAGATGTTTGGATATTAGTTACTCAATCACGCTCAAACTGCTGAACGGATCTGGCTTAAATTTGGCATAGAGATAAATCTGAGTCTAGAATAACTTAATGAAACTTATCTCTGGAATAGGATTTCTTTTGGGTTTCGGGAACGGGATCAGAATTTCACGCAGATAGAGCCGCGGGAAACACCTTGAATTACATATTTGTACTAATAAAATCCTAATAAAACATAACTTTATTTATATCATAAAATTTTGACATTTCTTACGACTTATATTTGACACAATTTAATTGAAAGGCATGTTAACATGTTTTATTTACAAATATATTAAAATAGGAACGGTCATAAGCAAAAGCAAACGGCGGGCTTGCATGAAGCTCGTGAAGTATGATGGCGGGCTATTGTCTCTGCCTACCCCGGAGGGAAAAATGCGTGATTATTGTATGTATATAATAGTGATTACTATTTACTTTTGATTTTTGAAGGAGAAAAACTTACAGCAAATATATAATCTTCTTTGCCAGAAATGTGTGTAGCATACACATTATACTATTACTATACATTCACATCTAAAGAAAAGTATAGGTAATAAAAAAAAATTGCTATCGACACGATGAAGAAGAAGACTATAAAAATATTAGAGTTCGCATATGTAAGTATGTGATAAATAGAGATAAAATAGTAAGGCTATAATCAAAAATAAATAAAAAGCAATACGGGTCGAGTTGGATTATTTCCAGGCATGAAACCCCATTTCGAGTTGCACTTTATTTATTGCTTGCCTGTGCATGCTATGAATTGAATCCAAATAACTGGAAAATTCCTTAATAGCTTTGGGCTAAACATGAGTTATAACGTGTTATTGCCTAGTAAGTCGTATGGTTCCTGCAAATTCCCAATGTAATTTATGTTGTTACTTACTGTCGCCTGTGACTTTGCCCGCTTGAAATAGTGATCGCGTTCCTGTGATCCACAGGAACATATTCCTGGGATGAAAGTGTTGTGCTATTCCAGACTATAACATTGTGACCTAAAAATATAACTGGCGAATCGTGGGTGTATAATACACCTCTGCTTACTCCTTCGGGGATACAGGCGTGAAGTTATGTTTTAATTTATTTCTCAGCCAAATTTTATACAGATTCATCTATTTACAATTCCTGATTGATTGATTACAAGTCAGCCATTCTGGCGTAATTAGATTGTGGCGTTTGAATGGATGTTCGGTACATGCATTTATAATTCTGTTATAGTAGTAAGATTTTTCACTTCAATGAAATTTTCCTCAGTAGGTACCAAAAAGTCTCGCTCGGCAGCATGATTGCGGCAATGGTGCGGAGCGCGAGCGCGTGGGCCGCCGCTACCTCCTTCTGCGAGTGTGTAATGCTCGCGAAGGAGATGGCGGAGCGCGCCCGGGAGAGAAATAGAACTCTCCCGGCCCGCCGAGCCCGCAACGTGCTCGCCGCGCGTCGCAGGCAACTCAGGCGCCGGAGGTCACTTAACGACCTCCGTCCTCCATGAGCGCAGGCCTGGAGGTGGCAGGTGAGGCCGCCTGTCACCCCAGCAGAAGCAGGCCGGGATGGTGGGGCAACTAGCGCCCCTCCCCCAAACCGGGGCAAGACGGGGACACCGTGGTTTCCAAACCCGAGGGGGGCATCTCGAAACTGGAGATGGCCCAGGGTCAGTCGGGTTGCCAGGGATATGCTCTATGGGCAGCCTTACATCCCGGCATTTGACGACCCGAGACGGCGTGCGGTTTTAAAAAAAAAGGTACCAAAAAGTAGAAAATCTGAAAGTTGTGGTATATTAAGCTGCACATAACAATTGTCGTTAAACAAATAGATATACAGTTTTATAAGAATACAATAATTACAACTGCAGCAAATACTTTTCCTTAACATTGTAATAACAATCGTTCAATTTTTTTTTAATAAAGCTCATTTCTAATTTACTTAGTACCTAAGTACATAATATTTTTGCACATGGTTGAGTTAATGAAGATACAAATAAAGTTCTTGGTGCAGCTCGCGATACTCATATATCACAAGGATCACACCACTACACGTTCCCTTTACCCCAAGCTAACAATCTTGGTTACTGCATTACCCTAGTTGCAACCTATGTGTATAAGCTACATCATGAACGTACGGTTAGCATGTATACAGGAGGACTGCATAAACATTGCATCACGTTTGCAAATAGTAGTAGTAGCTTGCAAAAATTCACTACAAAAAATATATTTAAGTAATTATTATTTTTTACCTTTTATTGTATTGTATTTGACTTTCTCATTTACTTATTGGAATCACTTTTAAATATTTTTTGTAAGTACGAAATTTTGCTTTTGAAACCACACAATTCATGTGGTAAATATGTGGATGGTTTTTTATGGTATTCGCTAGTTATTTTGGTCAATATTACGTTAATATTTTTGTTACAAACAATAATCAAATTCATGATGTATTACAAAGGGCACGTCAAAAGCATTCGAAACAGTGACAGTTGAGAAAGTTCGTAAGGTGTGTAAGGAAAGAAGCAGATGGCGCGCTGTTGTATGTTACCACACACAGATAAATTTATACACAAAACTTGGTAATTGTAACAAAGGGGAATGCCAGGCTACCATAGTAGTTTAGGCCCTGAGTGCACACTTATGAAAATGGATGCAAGTGATGCTTTAAGATATAAATAAGTTATTCTTAAAAGAATAGTTAACACAAAACTTGGAGTTTCCAAAATTATGAGGTTTTTAGTTTTTTCTAAATATGTGCTCGTTAAAATAAAATAATGTGCAAGTTATTGAAAACTCTTCCTATATACATATATTTGGTTAATATTGTGTTTATGATGCTCCAACCATTCATTGTTTAAACCCATGAATCTTCTACTGCTGAGCATGGACCTTTTCCAGTGATGGAGGGAACTTGGCCAACTTGACCACGCTGGCCAGATTGTATAGGATTTATAGTATTTGTATAGGATTTGTTTTGAGTTTTTCTGCTCATCATTTATTGATCTTAGATAGTTGAAAATAAAACATCCTATTATTTCTTAATACTTTATTCCTCATAGACTAAAACGTCGTCCAAAAACTGAGCTGGAGCATAAATATTAATTTGATGCCGTGCCCATCCCAAATACCATAGCACTGTCATGACATGGGCACAGCATCCTACAGTACGACGGCCAACAATGCAGTTGCAGCAATATTGTTGTATAGCCTCGCGACCTGTTTCAGTGTTACTGACTAATATATATATACAAAGTATACTTTGCGACTGATGTGTCGACTTGCAATTCTGGCTCTAATTAAATAGCAATTGGAGACAAAAACAAGTTCTTCCATTGCTCTATTCCTAGAGTCTCTGGATACCTCTATTTGATATGATCCATTGTATCTTATATGCTCTCCATAATAAGAGCGAGCTTGTTTTAGCTGGTATATCCCACAGGCAATTAATATGAGCTCACTATACATTAATCTTGGAAAGTCCCTTATGTTTTCCCTGTCAACATTAATATTTTCAAAATCTGCTCTAGCTCTATTGAGATTAAGATCCCTAACAATGTCTGACAGATCATTGTTTTTGTTCATGTTCCTATTCACAAGTTGAATTATCTCAGTGGCATCATCTCTGTCTCGTAATTTAGTATGATATCTATTTATTAGAGCAGCAGCCACAGAGAAGTCCATCATCAGGTGCTTGGAAGCTCTATTAAAAAAGGTTTGTTTAAATATTTTAAACTTAGTTTTAAAAATGCCATTAACCACTTCTACTACCCATCGACAAAGAGTAACTGCTCTTGATTGGTTTGCTTGTCTAGTAGTTAATTGTGACTCACCATCTTCTGGGGATAATGGTGTATGGACACTATAACCACAACTCCTTAGTAGCTGTAACGAGTCTCTAAAACCTCTATCTAGAATAAAAACATCCCCAGATTGGAAAAATTGACGGCAAGGACTATTTTCATTTGCAAACTCCTTTTTTATAATGTCTGCATCTGTTGCTGTAGCAGCATAGGGGCCCAGTACATCAATGATGTAACCATCACTGCATACAAATAAAAATGGCTTAACTAGATTGCAGTATTTATGCAATGAATATGTCTTCTTCTGATATAAGTAATTGGAACTTTTTTCTATATATATGTATGTACCATCAGCTATTATAATGGGTGTTCTATCTGGCCCTCCATATAATGCATTGGGAATCAACAGATTCCTTTGAGCAATTTCTGCCCTCGTTATATGATTTAGGCCTAGATTTCTCGGCACAAAATCCTGATGCAATATTTCTCTTGCCATGTTCATTAGACCTTCAATGGTACTCCTCGGGACTTGCAACAATGACGAAATTCGCTCATTGCTGTCTCCTGTCCGCAATTTCAATAAATAGGCTGCAAGAGCAAACGCTCCCCTGTGGCTATTTAATAACCTGGGGACTTCCGATAGGATTTGCTGATACTGTTGTTTTGAAAAGCCCAAATAATAGTGAACAATATGATCTGGCATACTTGAGATATTGTCGAAATCCAAATGCATTAACATATTATCTTTTAGCAAAGAAATTAGCTCTTCCATTTGTTCAGCACTGAATGTCCTTATAGGATTATAAATTGACTCTATAAGTAAATCCCATGAATTGCTTATCAAGTGGAATGAACATATTCTACAATCTGCAGGCACATAATAATTGTAGTCACAAAGTAAACTTACTCTCAGTGTTGATGGTACTAAAAGCCGGTCAGACGCATTACAACCTGGGAAAAAACATTGGCGCTGTGTGCTAGGGGCCCTTATATAATTAGGTAACTGCACGCCATCAGATGAAGTCATATTTTGTTCTTCACCTTGTACTTCGGAAGAGTCTATATCTAAGGACGGCACATTTGATGCTGCTGATTCACGATCCGATGAGACGCGAGCAGCTGCTCTATCAGTCCTTCGCCAACAGGTATGACAAAGATGGGCTGATCTTGGCAACTCACGTGGTGCAATTTGATGGGCAATCATATTCCTTATTTGTTCACATCGTGGTGTGTCAATGGTAAGGCTATGTGATCTTTGCCTAAAAAGAGAAGTGCCACAGCTGAGGCACACATGAATGTGGCCAACGAGTGGCTCAGTCGACGGTTGGCTGGTTGGCACTCTGATTTTATTCCAAGCAGTGGTCCAACATGCATGGCACACCAAACTTTCACTCGAAAGTTGCTAAAAAAAGTAAAACTAGTTTTAATATTGCGTTGTAGGCATATATGGCATTTGCATGTTTTTTATATATTTCATATATTTACCTGCAGTTGTCCAACCCATCGTTGTATTACAGATAGGACTTCAGGGATTTCCAATGGGTGTCTACGCATTCTTGAAATGTTTAAATTACAATTTACACATCGTACATATCCGGTATTAGCAGTAGACGGTGTTTGCAGTGAAGAACTGGAAGGTTGAGTGCCGGGGTCTTCGGTCGGCGCTATCATTAAATCCAAGTTATCGCGGGGGTTGTCGTTATCAGTAGGAGCGGAATCCATATGCAAGCCGTGGTCGTCAGGTAAAGAAGAATCGCCAGAGTCGGTATTCATGGTCAGAATTGAAGATTTAAATATCGAGAAAACGCACAAATCACAATGATGCAAAGGCAAACAAAGCAATGGCATTGACAACAGTTGGCTATCACTTGGCTTGTCTGTTGATCAGTGTTGCCATTAAATAAACAACTCAAATATTTGTCGATCGATGCATCAAGAAGATCGGTATTTTCAACGAATGTGACACAATGTGATTCTAAAATTCAGAAATACGTTATAAATAAAGCACAAGTACATGAAAACCTCAATGTGAATATTTTGTCTTTTTATTATTTGATTTGTTTTCGAACAGTTGGCAGCATAACAGATGCAAATGTCAGTATTTTTTCATTTAATTGTTTCCGTGCTTTTTATTTTGCCGAAAATGATCCTAACTTATATCATGTCGTGAATAACAACAAAAATTAAGAAAATTGAATACATATTTTCTCAGTAAAATACAATTGTTGGGCATTCAGGGCCTGATGTCGGCATTCCCCTTTTATGTATACGCGAAGGTGGGCTCAACTCAACACCTAGTTTTCTCCTAGTAAATCGTGGAAGTAGCCAAAAGAGAAATAACGTAACGTAGCTCTACAACTTTTCAGATCAATGAAAAATAAATACTGCATTTAAGTAGGTACTTACAAACTAATCAAAAACTCAAACAATTCGAAAGTCCACTTCCCTTTTCATTAAAACTTAAGTCTCTAATTACCAGTTACATTCAATAGATGACTACAATGTGTACTTTAGTAGCAAATTAGGCCTTGGTCACGAAAGACGATAAAATATATTATATAAGAAGTATCAGAAGAAGTATTTTCAACTAACTTTATCTATATTGGAAACCTAATAAATATGAATTTATTGAACAACACATTCTTGTGTGTTGTTTTGTAATTAAAATATCAGTAAGTATAAAAGTTTTATCTAATTTCTCTTCAAATTCAAATGTTACTTTCACTAGAATGTAATTATTACTGTAGTATTATGTTGTCAAATTACTTTGGTCATAAAAACACCTGAAGTCCGGAGAGCTCTCTATTGTCTTGAGTTCACAAAAGTGAAGCACCTGGTAGCATACTTGAAGATCGTCTTTATTACATTTTTGAACTCCTACCTCCTTTTTCTAACAAAAATCTTGCTGTTGGTATTGGACATAAAAGTGTATGTAAAAACTGTTGACCCTATAATATTTTTAATTACTGCTTCGAAAAGATCTTAATTTTTAATGAGAAGATACTTTATTACAAAAATCTGCTAATATAAATATCTGTAAAGATTTATTTATATGTTGTGAAAAAGTCAAAGTTTTTAAGATCGGGCCTAAAAACAAAAGAAGTAAGTGCGCGAAGAATATTTATTTTTTGTATAAAGGAACCTGGGCGGAATCGTCCACCAACACGAATTAAATGTAACTCAATTCACGTATCTTGGCGAGATGTTTTTTTTTTTATTATGGGGATATTGCCCAAATGCTTTAGGTTCTCATACTATTCAATTTTTATTATAAAAATCTTTCGTTTACGTATTATGTTATTTGCACTAAAATTTGCATTAAAATGGTATCACTTTCCGTCCATCATTTGGGAAATAATATCCTCTTATTATGGTAAATTAAAGTTTGTGATTAATACCAAAGATGGATACACGCAACCTTTAAATTATAATGTGGGTTTGTTCCAAGGTTGCTGTTTATCACCTATAGCTTTCAATATAGTAATAAATATTTTAATAGACAACATTTCCACACACGACAAGAAGTGGGGCTATCGGTTTAAGCTAAACGGTAAATATACGGAGTCTATCCTCGCATTCGCGGACGATTTGGCAATACTGACTCGTAACCCAAAGCAGTGCCAGGACCTACTGCGTAGAGTAGACGATTTCTGTACATGGACAGATGGAATGAGAGCAAAACCTAGCAAATGCTACTGTCTATGTCTGGGTAGGCGGGGTACCAGGTATACTTCATATGACCCAGGGCTTAGTATAGGCGGGGAAAACGTTTCAACTATATCTGAAACCGTGCCTTTTAAATTCCTCGGAAGAAAGATTGACAACAGAGGTTGCACTTCAGCTTTGGACGAATTAATTGATAGTTTCATTATCGATTTAAAAAAGGTAGACCAACAACCAATAAGTAATGTTAAAAAAGCTTGGATCTATGACAATTATTTAACCTCGCGTCTTAACTGGCCGTTTCTTATATATGATATAAACCAGAGCCTCCTCAAAAAACTAGATGCGAGTGTCACGAAGACACTGAAGTCGTGGCTAGGGCTAGCTCAGTCGGCCGACCCGTCGGCACTATATAGATCCGCGAATAATTTTGGAATGACGCTTAAGAAGCCATCAGAACTCTATAAACACCTAAGAGTAACTAAAATGCACGTCTTATCGGAATCTAAAGACGAAATAGTAAAAGTCCTTCCAAAAGATAAAAATGCATCGGAGCTCGAATCACGCCTCCAGTTCCATAAAAGATTCATGATAGGCTCGCAGACTGGTCTCTACCAGTCTGCGAGCCTAGTAGTAGTAGGTAATATTCAGAGACAAACAGATAAAGAAATAGCAAAATCTTTTCTTCAAGCAGACGAAAACAACACCTACAAGGTGCACGCAATGAACCTAGAAATGCAAAACGAATGGTTGACCCTAGGTGAATTTTGTATTCCCATAGCCTTAAAATGGCGTACCATAATATACGACTGGTCACCGGCCTTACTTAAATTTTACCTAAATGCATTCCAGTTGACCCTCCCCGACCAAAGCAATCTGGTCAGATGGGGAAAAGCCACAGATAAAACATGTAACTCATGTGGTGAAGCAACTGGTACGGCTAGGCACCTACTAGTGGGTTGTAAAACGCTATTAGACCGGGGTCATTATTCGCGCCGTCATGATAAGGTATTAGAAATCATACGTGAGGCTGTAAGTTTGGCGGTAGCTAGAGCGAAAAAAGGATTAACCACAAACCAAAGAAATGACATTGCGTTTGTAAAGGAAGGCTGCTCAAAGAAATCACCTCAAAAGCCATATTCAATTTTGATAGCTGCCGTTGACTGGACAATACTCGTAGACACGTATGAGAAGCACTATAGGATACCGGAGGATGTCTGTGCCTCATCATCCAGACCTGATATATTCCTTTTTTCACGATCGCATAAGCGTGCAGTGCTTGTAGAACTCACAGTACCGTGGGAAACTAATATACCTAAAGACCACTCTATAAAGACAAACAAATACTTTGATTTGACTAACGAGTTAACCAAAAACGGCTACGTGGTTAAACTCTATGCCGTAGAAGTAGGAGCCAGGGGAATTCCAGCTAAATCCCTGTACAACTTACTTAAAGACCTCGGATTGCCAAGAGCTTCAGTAAGCTCTTTATTAAAACGTATATCAAAAGCGGCATTGTTAGGATCGTACCAAATTTGGATAGGTAGGGGGGGGAACACTACTGACGGTGGAGGTGAGCGCTGATGCATCACAAGGTGGCCATCCTAAACCTACATCTGGGTCGCAAGTCCCAGTCGCCGTCATGGTGTTCCTCTCTGTACCACGCTATGGACCCGGCGACCGCACGGTGAATCCATGGAGTGCTGAGAATCGGATCTCATCTCACAGTGGCAGCAGATACACTTAAAGATACACAAAACACAGACAAAGAGTGACTTACGGTCATGAAAGCACTACCTAATGCTTCATTTCGAACAAAACCTAACTTAATCTATCACTTATTACTAGCCACTTTCATAATGGATTGTACATACTAGAATTATATCGCCAAAATGCCTTGAGTGATTTATCAAGATGCCATATTATGATAAATAATAGCATGCCTGATAAAATCGCGAATACGATCCCGCATAAATTATTCGTGCTGTAATATAATATGTTTTAATTAATATATGCTGTGTAGAATATAATATGTTGCTGCTGACAGACATGCTTTTGCACAGTATTACTGTACTGGCTTGAAGGGGAAGTCCCACTATAGGTTGTACTCATTAGCCGCTCTAGCCAACTTCGTTCCGCCTTAGAATCAAGATATGTTGGTTACCTTATCTACTGAATGTCTCATATTTTTAGTATAGGCACAGTATCCCGGGGGGGGGGGGCATCTCAAAGCCGTAAATTGAGAGATAGAGAGAGAAGTCACTTTACATCCCGGTATTAGAGACCCAAGATGGCATGAGGTTTTAGTCGGTTCGAGTCCGACATAACCACCCCCGCTGGCCGGCGGGGGATCGCGTGGCGGCAAAAAAAAAACAAAAGAGCACAGAATAATCGAAGACAAATTAAAAAAATCAAAGATCATGAAAATCGATCCACGCGTTCTTGAGTTTATCCCGGTCATTACTAACAAGACTTTATATATATAAATATATATATATGGTACATGGGAATATGTGGTATGGGTGGATGTAGAGGGCTTACCAACGTTCTTGAGGCCCAAACCAACATCACGTGTCAGTCGGTGCACTTAGTAAACAACGGAAAGGCTCTAGCGCAGGAGTTCCTTTCAGGGTAAGGAGGTCAGACGGCAGTCGCTTCTGTAAAAGAAGATAGGTGTATCAGTGTATGAATCAAAAACAATAACAGACCAGTAATAATAATCTAACTAATTCAATTAATTTTTTAAGCATTTTGTATGCTTACTTTTTTCTAAAGATTTAGATCGGAAAAAGAGAACATCTAGAACGGGACTTGAACCCGCGACCAGTGCCTTACAGAGGGAATGCTCTGACCAGCTGAGCTATCTAGACACGTCCCAGATATTCGAAATTCTCCGATATATTGTATACGTCTTAAGGCGAAGTATATAGACAGATTATTCAATGTCAAATTGCTGTTTAATGCGTGGCTGAGCTAACAGTTCAGTATACATAGTAAATGTTTATATCATAATTTACTAATAATAATGATTTAGTTAGTAGTTACAATATAAAAGTGACATTTGCATGTATAAATATTTCATAATAACAGTAACAAGTTTACGTTAATAACATTTTATTCCACGTACCTCATAAAATAAACTTTGGTCTGAATAAAATATTGTTAACTGGTTACAAGATATGCACAACAAAATACAACAAATTTTAAAGTAA
This sequence comes from Cybosia mesomella, assembly GCA_946251805.1. NCBI lineage: Eukaryota > Metazoa > Arthropoda > Insecta > Lepidoptera > Erebidae > Cybosia > Cybosia mesomella. The sequence continues at coordinate 12,853,381 of OX276397.1, forward strand.
CCACGAATGTTACAAAACGTAGTGTCGTGCTCGGAAGGACGGTATCCATCACAATCCGCCACGCTGTCACGTCCCGGACAATAAGCTTCTAGACACTGAAATGTCACAGAAAATAGAAAAACAAAATAACTTCAGGAAATCACGCACACACTGCGACAGGAAACGGGAAAGTCCCGTCTAATAAACGCATGTATAAAGGTGAAACAAAGAAAAGGTTTGTACGATTTTTAAAGGTTATTAGAACTCGAACATGGTGTAAGCCCCCACGCACCTTATGCCGTGTGTTAATAATGTTACTGTCAAACTGCTCCGTAGCTTTGATATGGGTCAAAAAGGTTTCAATAGCGTCTCCCAAAGCCGGCAGTACTATTTCACCTGAAATGTGTACGAGAAAACACCGGTCCAATATGTTTTTATGGCAAAAAGCAAAAACTAAAGTAGAGGAATTGGTTTGAACCGGTACAGAGCATGTATGTTCAGCAATAGATTTTTATAGTTCAACCGGAATGACATCGAATATTCAGTTTTGTATCACTGTTTACATGTACAGGTACATTCCGCACGAAAAAAAAAGGTACATTGACACACCTATTAGGCCTCATTATTATTATAATTGCGTAACCGCAAATATAATAGCTAATAATGAGGCCTGACCTAACGGTCTGCATGATACAGAGCAGTAGTAGATACTGCACAGTACTGTAGATGAGTATCTGACATTAATAACGGTAATATTAAATACTTATATTAAGGATAAACCTTTAGCTTCACATAAAGAAAAAAATTGTCAGAATTCAAATTGTTCTGGATATTAAAGACAAAATATTTATAAATTAATTAGTTTAGTGTCATTATATAATTTTTTGTTCAATTTACTAGCTACTCGACTAGAGAAGTATCTGGAGCTTGACGCTAGTTCGTTATAAAAGCCCTTATTTTGTTTTGGTTCTGTTTAAGGTATACAATACTTTTTAAGCACACATGTTGATTAAGTTTTGAGTCACACTAGACGCGAAGTTTCGATGCTTGAAAATGTTCATATTAACATTGCCTAAAGCGTTCGAATATTGCGGTTGTACAACCATAATGACATAATCTATCGCGTTCGTGTCACCGCTGGCATTGCGAACTAGTTTGACCTTGAACTTGGTTGGTGTGGCTAGGAAGAAATCAGACGTGACGTCGTTAGAGCCACAGCCTTTTTGCAATGAGTTGTATTTTCAGTATATTATCTTTAATCCGTTAAGGTTAAGTTGATTTAATCTGAGCCCTCCGTTTTATTAAACACAACTTTTTACCCTTGACGTGTTTACATAGCATTTATAATTAGGATTGGCTTATTTCGGTTGGAACCAGAAATGATCAATTGGCCGTGGTCCCAGGTGTGGTTACAGGCTGACCACGCCTGTGACCACGGCCAGTGTAACTAGGTATCTGGTATATATTCTGCTTATAACGTTAGTATAGGGTGGACTACGGCCAAGTTACAACATGGTGTTCCAGGCGTATATAAGCTAGGATTGCCGCTTACCATCAGCTGGGTCATCACCCATACCATCAGGTGGTCAACAAGCATATTTCAAAGGAAAAGGTAATGAACGTTGATAAGCCTTAATATCACTACATATTTTAAAACAAAGTCCTCCGCCGCGTCTGTCTAACATCTACAGCACCGATTTCCATGCTGTTTCCACCAATTTATAGACTGGTTCTCGAGGAAGGTTTTAGTATATAATTTGTCAAATTATTGTTTTCATTGGCTTAAATATAATGATATCTGTTGGAGGTGTTGGAAAAAAAGGCCGTCTGGGAGCTTTCAACGAAAACGCTGCCTAAACCCTTTGACATATAACAAAATGATGTTTGGTGGAATTGTGTATCTTATATAGGTTGTGGTGGTGGAATAGGGTGCCATGGGTAGCGGGACAAGGATCAGAATTCCACAGGGTAAAGCAGTAGGTAACAGCTAGTAATATAAGATAATTAAAATAAGCGTTTTCAACTAACAAGTCCCGGTTAGAATACTTTTTAATTATTTGCTAATATGCTTTATAATTATTTTAAAATATCAATTTGTTGATGTGCATAATATGCAAAGTAGTATCAGCAGTCTCCAACGTCGGTCAATTTGCTTTATAATTCTGACTTAATGGTAATCACATCTCTGAGAGTTCTTCATTACATTCAAGCGGTTTGTGCGTATGTGTTTGTACGTCTACACAGCATTAGGTCACAAGGTGCATAATGACCAAATCCATTTCATATTCAGAGCCGAAATCTTAGTACTAAATCTTTGTAGACAACGCTGTAATATCTTCTTGAATTATGAACTCACGTGCGTGTTAAAGTCCCTTATCTTACAAAAGGTTCTTCTAACCTAATTTACATAATGAGACCTATTTTATTTCTTTCAATTCTAAATACAAATTTCTAAGGTCGTACACGATAAAACGTCAAGTACACGAATAAAATAGTTTTAACAACGACTTTCCTTCGAAATACTTTCTTTTTCATTTCTTTGAAGACAATGTACCTACTTTTTTTAAGTTTTAGAAGATTTTGTTAAGTGGGTTACAATAAGTTTTCTTTTAAGAAGACTTTTTCTTTATCACTAAACTTGCAACATTTTGTTACAATAAGAGTAGGAGAAGAATAATGTACGCCAGGTATTCGGATGCGTAAAATAAGCAAAAAGTTTTGTAAAAGGTTGTATCGCAAATTTTCGATATAATATTCAACATGTTGATATAAAAGAGGTGGGTGCATATTTGGAGATGGTGGTTTTGAGAAAAAATCGAATAAAGATAATTTGGTTGTGAGAAAAGATGTAAATAGGGCTCAGCAAGCGTTAGGACTGCCAATTTTTTAAAAAGAGCCGTCCATACTTTGGTTATCGCTTACATTAAGTAAATATTATCTCAAAGCGTACGTGCACAAAGATAGAATAAATTGGGGGATAAATTCGTATACGATGCAACTCTTTTGCCACCTCACACACTCATTCCCTTTGTCAATATACTACAATTCAACGTAATAAAGGAACCTATATTTATATAATAATACCTGTAACACCTGCACGGTTGTGTTTTCACTGCAATTTAAATTTAAATGCACACTTCTGACAAAATCGCGGAAAGATTTATCAAACTTGTATCGGTAATAAATATCTGTTTATTTTATGCGGTCAGCGAATAATTTCCCGGTGCAGGCGTACATTGCTGCCGCGTGATAGGATAAAAAAATTTAAGGCGTTGCTGTAAAGACGTGAACTGAAAGAATTATCGGCGTTGAATCGTGGTTGCTGATGCGACCGGCCATTTGGCTTCCTGCCAAATTCCGTTGCCTCGATCTTGTAATTTACTCATGTGGAATGAGATTAACACGACATCTGAATTGTATTTAGCGAAATTTCATTGTGTTGTGTCGCGTTGTGTTCTAGTTGGTTAGGATAGTCAAGCGGACAAAAACATATTACATCTAATAAACGAGGATAATATTTCGGGTAATATAAATTACCATTCTCTCCGTCATTTTGTTTTATAAATTAAAGTCGTCGACAACGGTTTGAAGTTTTGGCATAAATTTCTACTTAGCGTAACTTTGAAATGTTGAAGTTAATCGTCTAGAAGCATTTTGTATTCGATTACCTACTGGTTAATAAGCAGAACAGGATTTAAGTGAGGTGACAATAAAGGGATAATAAATAAACAGCCGTCACGCCTGTAATCCTTAGAGGGTCAACCAAAGGGGTTATACCCTATTATCGTACAGTTTACCGATAACAATGTTAGGTCCAATATGACCTTCATCAAACTCAGTTGTAGTTCGAAATCGGTTTTATCTTGTAATAAAACTTCTTATGTTTGAAAATAAAATATTTCTTTATTCACATTTTGTAATTTAGTTATTAAATCAATCATATCTGAATCTAAAGTTACAAATGGTTCAAAACTAGTAGCAAACCAATGAAAATAAGAGAAACTTATAAAGCTTTCTTCAAAAGTCTCATCAGTGAGAGATGTATTTACTTTCATTATTAATTATACTCAGAAAAATCTTCAAATGGATATATAATTAGAGTAATATATTGAGTAGCTTGGAAAATATTAAACCACACTAAATCTCAGGGCCTACAGACTGTCCGGTAAAGTTTATTTGTGGTGTATTTTATACGTAATAACATACTAGGAAAGTGTTATATTTCTAAATTATATCTCAGATTGACAACAGTTTGTAGGCAAATGTCCACTTAAGTCATCTTAGTGATGACCGGGATAAATTCAAGAACCGGGTGGATCAAAATCATGATCATTCTTTTAATATTTTTTTTGATATTGTCTCCGCCTATACTGTGTTATTTTGTTTCTTTTTTGCTAAAATCACGGGGGTTTTTATGTCAGACTCGAACCGACCAAGACCTCACGCCATCTCGGGTCCTTAATGTCGGGGTGCAAGGAGACATTCATGAAATAAATTTATCTGAGAAGGTAACCAACATAACTTAATTCTAAGGCAGAACAAAGTTTGCCGGGTCAGCTAGTCTAAAATATTACGCACAATAACGAAGGTCTATAAAAACAATGATGGTACAACTATGTGTTTGAGACCAGGTATGTCCTCAAATCAAAACTTGGTCTCAATATGTTACTCTATTTTGGTAATAGTAGCCGGCTGACTTGAATTTATGGCTCTACTTTGAAATGAGTATTCCGGATTATAATAACGGATCCAGGGCCAAAGTAACTTTTAAAAAAAGCGACTAAGTGCGAGCCGGACTCGCCCATTAAGGGTTCCGTAGCAGCAAGTAACATAATAATGTTTTTTTTTTAATTTTTATATTTGAGTTGATTGAATGAAAGGTAAATTGCGGTTTACGATTTATGACGTATAAAAAAAAACTACTTACTTGATCTCGTTCAAACCAATTATCGTTGGAAGTTTACATGGTAATGTACATCATATATATTTTTTAGTTTTATCATTCTCTTATTTTAGAAGTTACATCACACATTTTACCACTTTGGGAGTGTCTCCCGCGCAAACTATTCAGTTTACAAAAAATGATATTAGAAACCTCAATATCATTTTTGAAGAGCTATCCATAAATACCTCACACATATGTCTTCGATGAAAAAAAAACGTTTGAGTTTCAGTTCTAAGAATGGGGACCCCCAAAATTTATTGTTTTTTTTCTATTTCTGTGTAAAAATCTTAATGCGGTTCACAGAATACATCTACTTACCAAGTGTCAACAGCATAGTTCTTATAGTTCCGGAAAAAAGTGGCGGTGACATACGGACGGACAGACAGACAGACATGACGAATCTATAAGGGTTCCGTTTTTTGCCATTTGGCAACGGAACCCTAAGAATATTAGACTAAAAATAATTTGGATTGCAAAATCATAAAAAAATGCTTTACTTCAGGTAAAGCATTTTTTATTATTTTGCAGTCCAATTTTTTTTTAAAGTCAAATTTTTTACATACAAAATTATAATATACCTAGCGATTTGCAAAGAGCGAGTGCCAAACAAACAGACGGCCGGTAAAAAATAAATGGCAACCATTAACTATAAAACCATTTATAAGCCCCTCTTCCCCAAATAACTTTTGTAACCCTACGACGAGAATTTTCCGTTATAGTCTACCTCCACTAATTTCTCCTCTCTAGTAAGAACCTTACAATTTTCTACGTGTGTATTAATACTAAATAGATTAACGCGTATAATTGAATAGCTCCCATAATCAAGTACACGGCTTTCCAAAACCATACAAGCAACTCAAATAGTCGAAACGCTTATCTTTTCCAACCCATTGAACGCGCAGAAAACGGCCCGGACTTCTTACCTCACGCCATTATAAGAAATCATCTATCTGTAGAAAATAATTCAATTGTCAACTTCGTGATAAATCGAGAAGAATTCAATGTTTGTAGTGTAGAAGATGAAGAAAAATTCTGATGTAGAGAAGAGTTCTATATAATGTAGTAACATTATGTTTAACTAGGTATAAATTTATAAGGACTTTTCATACAATCTGAAGGAGTTTTACTAAATTTTAGTTCTACGTAATAAAAATTTACCCTATTGGCATCTAAAGGGATTTTTAACAGCCTCTACGCGACTAATACAATTTTTTTGATAGAAAAATCCAACTACTTTTTGTCTCAAGCCTTTGTTTCGGGTGTATAAAATGTGAAACTTTACATACAATTTTATAAAACATTAAGAACATATTCCATTCAGCAAATTGCGCGAGTAGTATATAAATACTCAAGCCAAGAAATCACCTACTCTCACAAGGATATTCTTATAAGATACCTAGGTACTTGGTATAATAGGTTGACTTTCAATGAACGTCTTCATAAAAAATACAAAGACATCCGAACAATTAGGAAAGTCGGTGACCCATTTAATGTACTTGCATTACAGAACATCTATATTGCAGAACACAAAAACGTGTTGAAATAATTTACCTAATGAAGCTAGCTGGCGCTGACTACAATCTGGACCACTGAATTTATTCACACCGAAAAATCGTGCACGATGCCCGAACGGCGGCAGAAAAAAGTATTTAATTGCTCCCAAGGAGTGGAGAGAATGGTGAAAATTCGGGTAGCGAATTTATAGGAGCTATTTGGATGCAAATGATGAGCTCCAAGCGGCCTCCGCCAGTGATGCTGTAACCCCAAAAGAATAAGTGAGAAACGTCTTACGAGAAAAAAGGCTCGTGAATATTGCGACTCTTTTTCACTATTTATTCACAGGGTGTGCGATTTAACAGGGTAACAGAATGATTTTGTTACCTATTAGGTATTAAACGATTTTGATTTACTCAATAATATTGTTTCTAGATAAGTACTGTTACTGGTAAGCATTGTAGGTTAAATTACCTAAATCAAGTTATTAGAAGGAATTACAGTTCTGTTGGTTAAACAGTAAAAGTAATACTATCTACGGTGGAACTTTGCTAAAGGTACCCCTCACCGTAAAAAAGGAATACTTTTTTGTAAGCCAATTAACAACTCTTGTTACTGAGAGAATAGGAATTCTATAGAGGACTGTGGCACTTTACCCCACTTTAGTTTGCAGAATCATAAGTATGATAGTATAAAATAACAAAAACGTAGGTACAATAGGAATAACTTACGACGTATAAAATATATTCGACTTTTGTCTTTTGTATGAAATAGTTTGAGTAAACAAGTTAGACACTCAATCCTTTGTGGGACACTTCTGAAAAGTTGTAGTTTAAGAAAAGCCAGTCGCAGAGTGGCGGATGTGACGACCGCGGAGCCCGCCTTCCGGTGGCCCCAACAATCTGAGCTGTTTATCTTTGTATAGAGTAAATATTTATTTAGAAGCATGAAAAAAATCTTTTTTCGCTAGTGTACGTATCTATAACTCTGTTAAATACGATCTGAGATAAAAGCAGCTTTGCCAAGTATATTCTGTGTTTTTTTTTCAGTAAGGTAGCAAAACAAAATGAGTGTTCAGATACTTTCTTACATAAAATCGAAAAAGGTAAAGACGTAGTTTCTGCACAGGCAGCGAAAGTATAAAAGATAATTCCCTCGTGACATTACAGACGCCTTCTTAAAGAGCTCTAGGCTACCCACGATAATACTTCAATGGTAGCACGGCTCCGATTTGAGCGTAGATAGGTGAAATATTTTAAAGTATGCATAAACGTATGTAAACTCGTAAACTTAAACAGTTTTGTGTCTCACTGGGTTCAATGACAAAAGTTGATTTATACCAAAATATTTACTAACTTCATTTACATTACAATACCATGTATCTACACTATTATAAAATTGTAAATTAGTGGTGTCTGTACATTGGAGATATTTTAAAAAAGTACTTGGGTTATGTTAAATGAACGATTCTAAACACAAACATATTTTTTTGTGGAATTCTTGTCTGTTTATCTCTTTGTTCGCGAATGGACGCAAAAAACGATAACCGACTTCCACATGAGCGGAGCCGTGGGTATCAGCTAGTTCATAATATAATTGATGTATGAGTGATTGTATAATCCCCAGTCAGTATATTTCATGTTTTATTTCTTATTGAAAGAAAGGTTTAAGAGCTACAGTGCTTAATAAATTAGAATTTCTTAAGCTACTGTTGTCATCGACTGTACCACCATGCTTCAACAACCAGAAATTAAACAACAATACGAAACACTGTTGAACGTGGCACTGGAAACTGTTTACTATCGGTCGAGCCGTGTGCTTGTTTACCAGTTTTACCAAACAAGCACTCGGCTTACTACGATGTAAAAAAAATGGACAATTTCGACTTAAATTCGTGTGGCGAGGGTTCCTTACGATAAATATTTACGTCACCTTCATGTTAACACCGCGTGCTTCATTGGAATTCCTCCAGAAGTTTATTTCGATGATGGAAAGTTTATTCGCACAATATTATGGGTTAATCAGTTCAAGACTCGTGTTATTTTAAGACCATAAACTTCTTATAGTGCCTGTATTTTTATTATTTCTATGTCTATTTCTAGATTTCTATATTTATAACTTCACTTCTTAATATAATAAAATGACTTCTTAATCAAACATGTTTTGTTTGGGTCGCAGAAATTCAGTGCCCTATTTTAATTTCTGCGACCCATACAAAATAAGTTCCACACGTATAAAAATAAAGACGTACCAAAGTTTATTTTTGACTTAATTTCATGTCAAAAATAAGATTACTTAACTATGCGAACAATTATTTATAATTCAACCATTATTGATTTTGGTTTTTAAATTAATGGCAATAGAACGAAAATATAGCGTTTAACATAATTTGAACATAATGGCATAACAAAATATCATTAAAACTAATATTAGATGAAATAATTTATCAAAAATTGCCGCAGAAATATTGACAGCTTTAAAATATACTTAAACTAAAGGTATTGTTAATAACCTATTAATCTGGGTTATTAAATCTGTTAGGAATTTCTGATTTAACCCAATGAATGTATGAATGAACATAATGAATATTATAAAGAATATAAATATTTGTCAATAAACCAGTTAAAAAAAAATTCTCACCTGGAAGTATTCTTGTACCTGGAAAAATGCGTAAAGCCTATTTACTTCAAAGCGTTCCTTGTTAATTATATAATTGGATTAAACTGCCTACCGAAATTAGGGTTGTCAGTGACTACTCATTCCTTGTACTCGTAAACTTATATTTTGACGTTTACAAGCTTTTGCTACCCAGCAAGGTTTGTGCTTGAAACATGCTCTGTGATATATCTAAGCCAGAGTTTGTATGCAACGTTGCTTCAGTTTTCGCATATAGAGGCAGAGAGCTTTTAGACTCGGATTTTCCATTAAAGTCAGTTCAGACAGTAACGAATTCTCGTGAAGCGTTTTTAACATAACATAACATAACTTCACGCCTGTATCCCCGAAGGAGTAGGCAGAGGTGTATTGCACACCCACGATTCACTAGTTATGTTAGGGTCCCAATGGAATAGGGGGCGAGCCTATTGCCATCTACCGGGCACATTACTAAGCGAGCGATAATCAACATTTTTAATAGCTAAAAAATGAGACCATTAATAAATTAAAAGAGATTCACGATTAATATGGACTCCTAAAAACCACTCATGTTCACCATCGAAGAAAATATAGGTTTAATTCGTATCACAGCCCGTTACGGGTCGTTAACTTTAGAGTTAACGTTAAGTTAACGTTTAGAGTGCACGGAAACGCCATAGGTCATAACAGGTAGCATGCATTATTCGAAGTCTTTTATATTCAGGTATGTATAGTATAGAATGCTGAATATTTCATATCTTTGCATCCTATTATCATGAAGATAGTAAATAAAAAATAACATAAGTTTTAATGGTGTTACTTTGTTGAAGTTTTTTAGGGTTCCTAGGGTTTTCAAAAGGAAAAAAAAACCGGCCAAGTGCGAGTCTGACTCTCTCATGAAGGGTTCCGTAGCAGCAAATAACATGAAAGTTCTTGTAGTTCGTTCAAGCCACGCCCCGATTAAAGATTTATTATTAGAAAATAATGGTTCACGTTTTATACATAAGGTTTATGTTCATGAAATTAAATTATTTTTTATTTTTTTTATTTTTGAGTTGATTGAATGAAAGGTAAATTGCGGTTTATGATTTATGACGTATTAAAAAAAACTACCTATCTCGTTCAAATCTATTTTCGGTGGAAGTTTACATGTACTGTCCATCATTTATTTTTTTTAGTTTTATCATTCTCTTATTTTAGAAGTTACAGGGGGGGGGGGCACATTATACCACTTTGAAAGTATCTCCGATACTGGAAGAATACATTTTAGGGGTTCCCCCAAATCACCCCCATTTGGGGGGACCCCCAAAATTATCGTTTCTATTTTTGTGTATAAATCCTAATGTGGTTCACAGAATACATCTACTTATCAAGTTTTAACAGCATAGTTCTAATAGATTCGGAATAAAGTGGCTGTCACATACGGACGAACAGACAGACAGACATAACGAATCTATAAGGGTTCCGTTTTTTGCCATTTGGCTACGGAACCGTACAAATGGGAAATGGGACCCTTATAGGATCACTTCATTGTCCACCTATCTATTAAGACCTTATTCTCAGGAGTACGTGGAGGTATCAGGTCTATCCCAGCTACGTTTTTCAGGTAGTCAGTTCATCTCTGGTTTGGGGGCGTCCCACCATTTTTTTAACCCGCGGTCTATGCTCTAAGACTCATTTGTGGTCATCGGTCCTTTTTGAAAAATGTTTCCCATTGTCATTTCAGTTTGCTTATTCGACGTTAAGGATGTCCCTTAATCCAATTTTTACGAAACCCTATTGCTAAAGACCGACTCGCACTTGAACGGTTTTTAAAATTACACCAGAAGGTGTTTTAAAATTTTTTATATCAAACTCTTTTTTATTTCATATATTGATGTTTTTAAATAAGATATTAAAATCGAAACTGTTTCATAATATTCTTGTTTACCCAAGCCTAACACAAATCCAGACCCTTATCCCTTGTCTAAGGAGCTCTAGATATTTTTATTAGCATAAGTACAAATAAAACAGTAAGCATATTGAGCGGCTTTGCAGTACCACTAATTTGGGCAGGTGACACCAAATTTGAATATGCAACACCACCATGAGCGATACTACCTAAATACCAATCACTGGCTAATAAAAATCATTGAAATTAAAATAGACCTTATTTACCATATTATACATCTAACAAAATATTCTTAAGTACTTTTATATATCTTGTAGCACTATTGTCTTCAAAATGGATATTCAAAACAGTATATTTATAACTCCTACCTACCTAAATATACAACTCTGTGCAAAGTAAAATTACCTAAACAAAAACGAGAAGACGGCTTTTCTGATGTACGACTCTTGTTCTGTGACTTTGCAAAAAAAGAATTTTATAATGTCAGCTCCAGGCTTTTTATGTCTTATAAAACACAATTTACCCTGTTTTATTATTACATAGACTGAGGAACGAAAATATTATGAGTATAACTATGAATAGAAATGTTTAAACCCGTGTAGGCCTTTCCTCTATTCACTATTGGGTCAATTTCAAATCAACAGTAAACAGTGGGTTTTTGAAATAACTCGTATAATATTGATAATTTACGCGTAATTTCTATCCAATGAGATACATTACATCTTATTATTGTTCAGTTAGTACGTGTTACCTTCTTCCTACAATCCTGGGTTCTTTAAGCGGGGCGTGAAAAGACATCTGTTGAGGCCGTCTAGGTAGGGGCCACCATTCTAGGGACAATCTCTGGAAATGGTGGCCACTACTTTTTGGACTTCACCTCAGCTTACCATCAGGCGGGGTGCAGTCAATTTGACGTAATTTATATAACTTTTAATTTATTAAACCTTTATTTAATTTTCGAGATAATTATATGAAACTACCTATTATATTTTCGTGCCAAGTGGCACGTGAACATTCGGTGACAGCAGAGTTGCGCTATGTTATTTTGGTAAGAAATCATAATTTTTAAATGGATTTCAGTGCTTATAATTGTGCAATATTAAGTGTTTGAACAATGAATTCTTTTTCACGCACCTAGATTAGCCACAAATAAGCTGGATATTCTGTGGCCTTCAAATAGCGTCTCGAACGTAGCGCGTAGAAAACTAAAAAATAAATTAGATTATTTTGTTGAAAGATTTAGTCAAATCGCTTCATTGGTGTACCTTTTTAAAGTTACACTTATGAAATTCAGTCTAAACGAATGAAATATAGGCTAATTTTTAGTTCGTACTTTTTAGTAACGCGGGCGAAGCCGCTGGGTGAATTATATAATATAATAATATTTATTGTCTCAAATTTTTTTTATAAAAACACAATGGCTCCCTAGATCCCACACTAGGATTCCCTGTGTTGTGGGATCTAGTCTCTTTCGTTCCAATCGACAATATTAATAATATTATGATGTTATACAATCATCCTTTAGTTTACAAAAGGTGATGAAGACATGAAAACCCTATTAAATAAATTTTGCTACCATTTTTTATTTCTTAAAATGATGGCTTTTATTTATAAATATGATATATAGCATATGATAAATTATTAAAAGCTTTCAATGGAGATTAATGAAGATAAATTAGAATAGAGAAAGATTGCAAGAAGGGACGAATAAAAAGCATCATCGTCTTTGCGTTAGTTCCAGTCGCATCCAAGGCTCTCACCTCTAGGCCTGGGATGCGCTTTCCGACATTTACTTCTCCACTTCGTACGGTCTTGCGCTTTAATGGAAGTGAGACCATTGGCATACATACCATCTTCTATGACGGCAAGCCAGCGTTTCTTGGATCTACCCCTCCTACCGGAGCCCAGCGGAAGTGGCATGGCTAAACATTTGTTACTCGCGTAGTCAGGTGGATGCTGCATAACGTGATCGCACCTCAGCAAACGCGACTCTTCTGCATTTTATCTGTGATGTCGCAGACTGCCACGGATATCTCGCATGATCGCCTCACGTCACGCCACTGATGTCACAATCAATGTCACCACTTGATCAGATCCTGTCTGACAAAAAGTAACACACTGAACATAAGTAGATTAAGGATGGATCCTTAGTGTACAGCGATGATGATGGCGATGCTCCGAACCACGGCATCTCAATTGTAGTACATGGCTCGGATAATGCCAATATCAGATTCTAAGAAAATAAGGTTCCTTCTTTGAATGGCAGTACCCACCAGATCACCGCGAGATTAACACATTCGAAGGCATTCTTCATGACTAGAAACAATGATTCATCCGCATTATGAGACTTTTGTTCGTGTTCCCAGGTAACTCATTCGTGTTATCCTGATCTTAATTTGTTATCACTTTTAAGTAGATTTGCACCGTGATATTACATTTTGCGTACATAACTTCACTAAAGGAAACGTTATAGATCGTTAGTTACCAATCAAACGAGTATTTACAGAAAGAAAAAAATAGTATAAAATTAATTCGATACGTGAAATCGAACTTATTACGTTTTAGACGATAATCGTTAGTAATAATAATAGCAATAATATAGTGTGCTATTTTACAGGTGCGATATTATCATACTGTATATTTATGGTATTGAAAATGTTCCCATATATTTAGTACTAATATTAGCTGTTATCTCAACTTAGTCTAAGTGAATATCGGTTATTATAAAATGCATAGGATGAAAGGTTAAATTTAGTATCATTTATGGTACACAAAAATGATTTTACTCCTTCTAATCGCTGGATGTGGGTGCTATCAAAAGAATGAACGCCACCATGTTCAGTGCCAAGAACTGTAAAATGCTAGTCTTCAGGTTGAAGTCAACTCAAAGTGTAGCGAAGGCTGGAAATAACACCTACGCCGTTAGCCAAATGTCAGTAATGTGGAGGATAACTAACTGTAGGATGCGATATAAGTTCTTCACCAAGCCATACCGTGTACTGGGCATCCACTCTTTTACTAGCTCTCTTGAATTCTTCGGTAGCTTCGTTGTATGCCGTTTTGAAATAATTCACGCTGAAATCATGCACCAGTCAGGAGGACCCAGGCTAACTTCATGAACAATAAATGCATCCACTTGGCAGCACGAACAGCTACAACAAACCTCCACTTCTGCAAATAAGATTATATAAAGCATACTACATGTTCTTTATCATTGTTCATTTTTCATATGGAAGGACCATATGAAAAATTATAAAATTTAATTTGAAAAAAATCATCTCTTTATTTTCTTCCCCGGATCGACTGAACCTTTCTACAATTTGTGTGAACGCCCGAGGCCTTACCTCGGCTCTTACTTTACACTTTGCCCCCAATGCTATCAAAAACAGACATACGAAGTGTGAAAAGTAATCTATTATTTTGACGTATATGCGCCTGTTTATCACGCGCAATGGTTAGATTGCAACGTTACCCTAATTTCGACTGAAGATAAGTATATATATATATATATACATAGGTTTAATAATTATCTTGTCTTGTAATAATCATTGTTGTCATACCAATAAGGTGACTTAATCTCTAAAGTATATTAGCTAAAGACAAATAGACTAATGAAATTGCATTGATCCTAATGACCCTGTTAATTTAGTATCCACTTGGACTAGGCTTTTAAGTACTCTTTGCTAAATTAGTTTATTTGTTTACACTTTATGATATACACATAAAACACAAAATCGAAAAAGAGAACACTCATCAATCAGAGTAATTTGATGACTAGCGGCGAGCTTTTTTTCGGACAGGGGCCTCACCATGATGACTTATAAACAGTTCAGTTTCGGAGAAATCCAATACAAGTTTGTAAACTGAATTGCTTTGATCTGTACCATGACATGCTTAAACTGAAACGCGTTCGCGTTTGGTTCGTTTGTTGAAATTTGGGACGTGAAACTGAACGACTTAATACGACTTCATGGTATGAGTACGAAGCTATTTAGTTTAGGTCTGCAATTGAATTGCTATTAAGCGTTCATGGTTAGCCCCCAGATGATTAAAAAGCGGCCAGGGTTCAGGGTTCCGTAGCAGCAAGTAACATAATAATGTTTTTTTTTTAATTTTTATATTTGAGTTGATTGAATGAAAGGTAAATTGCGGTTTACAATTTATGACGTATTAAAAAAAACTACTTACTAGATCGCGTTCAAACCAATTATCGGTGGAAGTTTACATGGTAATGTACACCATATAATTTTTTAGTTTTATCATTCTCTTATTTTAGAAGTTACAGAGGGGGGGGGGAACACATTTTACCACTTTGGAAGTGTCTCTCGCGCAAACTATTCAGTTTAGAAAAAAAAAAAATTACAAACCTCAATATCATTTTTGAAGACCTATCCATAGATACTACACGCGTATAGGTATGATGAAAAAAAAAATTTTGAGTTTCAGTTAAGGTATGGGGACCCCCAAAATGTATTGTTTTTTTTTCTATTTTTGTATGAAAATCTTAATGCGGTTCACAGAATACATCTACTTACTAAGTTTCAACAGCATAGTTCTTATAGTTTCGGAAAAAAAGTGGCTGTGACATACGGACGGACAGACAGACAGACATGACGAATCTATAAGGGTTCCGTTTTTTGCCATTTGGCAACGGAACCCTAAAAATCGTATTAATATTAATAAAAAGTAAAGTATATTATCCGAAATAAAGGCATCATCATTACCTTGCTTGAACTTTTAAACCCGGGTTCCGTTTTCTTACTCCTCTTTTTTCGACTGACCTCCCAGCCTTCGTCCATCAATCAGCAGGTATACACGCTAGCGAGTGAAGAACTTGGTGTGTCCCCTGATAAAAATACATCTACGTTAATAGTAAAAAATACCGTAATAAAAGCGACATTCGATAAATATTTTGAATTGAAAAATTCATTTAACCATAGCTGGACGTCGGCATTGGAACTCGCAATTAGCGCTCCGATTAAATTGTGAATTATTTATTAATATTTCATGTTCAGGCGGTAATTCATACCTTTAATTGCAAATTCCACAATGCTGAGCCTGTTTATTGCTTAACAGTATTTTTGAAACCTATTGTAGTAGTAAAGTGCACGCCCAGAAAATATTTAATTTAAAGGTTTATCACAAGAGTCTACAAGCACTATTTTGTGATGTGTTCGGTGCTGAATTAAACCCAATGGATGGAAATAAGTATAAGCCATTCTCACTAAATATAAAATTGTATGGAAATAACAAGATTTACTTGCAATGTTGCTGTGGAATGTATTATGTTTAATTTGTGATATATTCATTTGATAGTTGCATAATCTTGAAATATAAAAGCATGTGGAGGTGCCCTGTAGCTATCGTTTGTGTGCTCAATGCTGCTCAACATAGCTCGCAAGCAATTGGATACTTATTGACATTAGCTTTTACAGACGAAAATTATAAACAATCACGTCAATATCCTGTATGACGTGAAACTTGTGACCAATCCAAATACGCGAAACTTAGATGACACTAGTTTATGTACTAACGAGGCAAAAGGCATTTCCACATGTAATATATTTTTAAATTCGGTGCGTATTACCTTTTTTTTTTCGTGCGGAAATCCCCTCGGATACCCCCCCGCCGGCCAGCGGGGGCGGTTATATCGGGCTTGAACCGACTAAAACCGCACGCCGTCTCGGATCTGCAGACGCCGCGGTGTAAGCGGTGTGCGCAGCGTCAATTTCCCCTTGATACATATTTCAATGCTGTATGGGCGCGTGAAGACAGTCAATATATATATCGCGATCCTGTCAATAATATTGATGATATTGATGTGCAAACAAAAAAAATTTTGTTTTCACCTTGCCATATGATAAGCTAAAGGGGCAGTCTCAGGTATGACGGTCACAATTTTCAGACACAATTAATGTTACCATGGTGGCCCTCAGTTTGACGGTCTCATCAGAGGCTTATTGCACGCCCCGCTTACAGGACCCAGGATCGTAGGAAGAAGGAAACACGTCGGCTGGTAACGAATTCCAAGTATTTATGGTGGCAAAGACAAGAGTTGCCATACCGTTTAGTCATAAAATGTATTGGTTGCGTCACTATTCCTTTACTGGTTCAAATCGCATTCAAATTTTATAATTTTAAGATTGGCCATATCGTTTTTCTTTTTTCCAGTATCGATGTTGTATCTCTATACCCATTCCTCTGACGCATATTGCTTGTGCGATTATGTGTGTGTGATACGTATACCTGTCAATTATTAGAAAATGATGTTGGAATCTCGCACGCATGACAACCACTTCGCTTGTTAACGTTCCCGCTGTATAAATGAGGTGAAATTGTATGTAATATGTTTGCCGCAGGTGGCCGCAGAACATCAATTAGGACCTATCTAGAATCGAGGCCTGGAAGGAATCGCTCATAGCGATAAGGACGCTCATTGTGCATTTGATTGTACCTATAAGAGCCACGATAACTATAGTAATTTTGGAGTACAATAAAGAGTTAACCATACGTCTATCGCAGTGCACCCTTTCTTAAACCAGAATTACCTCTTTCTGATATTTCCAAGGAATTTTGCAATGTTGTAATGTTGTTGAGACATTTTTTTCTAAGCTGCAGAGACAACGAATATTTATATAAAAGGTAAGAGGAGTAATACATAAAGCTTACATTGTAATATTAGTTAGTACATTTTTTCTCTTATTGAAATATGATGTTATTATATATCCGAAAGTCCATTTTCTTATTTTTACGCTGTATATCCTCAACACGGTGCCTACCATATATACTTACCATATCTACCTATCATATATACTACTGCCTAGTAGTATATATGAATACCCACATTTTATCAACTATAGGGGGCGAGCATATTTCAGCTTTAATACAATCTCTTCTGTTAGTCACCAAGTACGACATTTACGAGAAGACCTATGAGGGAGACTATTGTAATTTATTCTCATTAAGACAACAATATTTTATTTTAATACTAATTTCTGTTTTACTAAATCAAGTTATTTTACCTGAAGAAAAATTATAATTTTCCTTTTGTACTGTCAGCTGCTTACCTTCCCACGCAAATTATGAGGGCTAATTGAAGAAATGAATGACTTAATTGTCCTTATTACGTAGACAACTCCCTCGCTTTAACATACAGTGTTCTGAAAGATGTAGTGGAAGCAAATTTTGGACTTTGAGGGAAATAATGATTTCTATCCGATTATGATAAAGTTTTTTTTCTGTCATCATCATCATCTCAGCTTTGTGTCCCGATTGCATCCGAGGCATTACCTCGGAGCCCAGGGTCCGCTTACCTGCCGGGGTGCGAAGGAAATGCCTTATGAGCCACCTTACATCCCGGCGTTTGAAGACCCAAGACGGCATGTGGTTTTAGTCAGTTGAAGTCCGACATAACCACCCCGCTGGCCGGGGGGCTATCCGAAGGGATTTCCGCACAAAAAAAAGGGTCCGCTTTCCAGCTTTATATTCTCCACTTCGAATGATCTTGGGCTTCATTGTAGTGAGATTTTTTTTGTATGTTAAGTTAATATTCGTTAGACATACAACCCTGGATGGATGGATTTTGGTTAATCAATCACGTTAGAAAAGCTAAATGGACCCGAATAAATCTGGCACAGAAATAAATAATAATTAATTATAGTCTGGAATCATAGGCTTTTTATCCCGAGAATATATTTCTGTGAGTCGCAGGAACGGGATCAGTACGTTCACGCGGACGGAGCCGTGGGCAACAGTTAGTAATATACTACGTCATTACTTTTTTATATCTTTAGAGTAAAATTTGTTTTACCAACAGTGAGACTACCCTCGACATTATAGATAATGGTATAAAAAAGATAAAGCATAATAGTCATACTAAAATTAATAAAAAAACCGGCCAAGTGCGAGTCGGACTCGCCCATGAAGGGTTCCATAGCAGCAAGTAAAATGTTTATAATATATGTGAGTTGATTGAACTATTCAGTTAAGAAACTATTCAGTTAAGAAAAAAAAACCGGCCAAGTGAGAGACGGACTCGCCCATAAAGGATTCCGTAGCAGCAAGTAAATTTTTTATATGTGAGTTGATTGAATGAAAGAACAAAAACATGGTAATGTACATCATATGTTTTTTTTTCAGTTTTATCATTCCCTTATTTTAGAAGTTACAGAGGGGGGGGGAGGGGGACACATTTTACCACTTTGGAAGGGCCTCTCCTGCAAACTATTCAGTTTAGAAAAAAATGATATTAGAAACCTCAATATTATTTTTTAAGACCTATCCATAGATATCACACGCATGGGATTAATGAGAAAAAAAAAATTGAGTTTCAGTTCTAAGTACCCCCAAAATAAATAGTTTTTTTCTATTTTTATAAATCCAAATTTAAATACTCGCCCTTTTTAAATTCGTTTTAAATACATACACATTATAATATAAAATTACAAAATATGTTGAATAATATCAACGATCTCTAAGATAATATCAGCTGCATAGATAGCATAAGATCCCGTTTAGGTATATATATTCAGGCATAAATATATATTTATATTTACATATATTCAATCATAAATATCTATTTATATTTACATATATGTATATATGTAAATATAAATATATATTTATGCCTGAATATATATACCTAAACGGGTAAACGGAGACGTGTTAATACGCCTGCATTCCACAAGCTCTATTTCGTTCGAAATAGGAGACAACCTATTACCCACAACCGTGCACTTTGGGATTAAAGATGAATAAATCGAAAGTATACTAAAAGGAAAAGGTGTAAAAGGGTATATCACTTTACAAAAGAATTTCGTAAAAGCAATAGCTTGAGAAGCCTGTAACTTGAACTGGCTGTTGCCGCGAAGTGCGAGTCCTCTATTCGATAATTTTCTCACTAAAACAGAAAAAGGAAAGTTATTGGACTTATTCTCAGAATCATATTAGTGAAGCAATTCACAAGAAATTTGTTAGGAGGAGGTAGGGGATAAAACGGGATTGAATTTGGACCCGCTTGACTGGGATAAGACTGCCACTATTATGTATATAAAATCACTGTTAAACATTCCTTGTTTAGTTTTGTGTTCCTGCTAGTAAGCGGAACCCCAGAGCTTCTTTGAACGGGGGACACATACAGCAGAGCATCAGCGAAGAATTAGCTCCGAAAAGTGTAACTTTCAAAATCGGTACTATGTTTCAATAGGTACTAAAAATCAAGGGCACGCCGCAATAGCGGCGGTAAGTCCCATCATGGAGGATTGGCTAGAGAGGCGACACGGAAGCATCTCGTAACGACTGACGCAGGTGGTCTCCGGGAACCCACCTGCATCGGATCAGGAAGGAGCCAACGCCTGAGTGTCATCACTGCGACGCTAGCGAGGACTCAGGGCTGCACGCGATGGCGGACTGCCCGACGTGGGAGGCGCCGAGGCGTGACCTCGTGGCAGCCATCGGGGTGCGAGTCCTCTCGCTCGGCAGCATGATTGCGGCAATGGTGCGAAGCGCGAGCGCGTGGGCCTCCGCCACCTCATTCTGCGAACATGTAATCCGCCCGGGAGAGGTTCAGAACTCTCCCGGCCCGCCGAGCCCGCAACATGCTCGCCGCGCGTCGCAGGCGACTCAGGCGCCGGAGGTCGCTTAACGACCTCCGTCCTCCATGAGCGCAGGCCTGGGGGTGGCAGGTGAGGCCGCCTGTCACCCCAGCAGAAGCAGGCCGGGACGGTAGGGCGACTAGCGCCCCTCTCCCAAACCGGGGCAAGACGGGTACACCGTGGTTTCCAAACCCGAGGGGGCCATCTCGAATTAAACCGGAGATGGCCCAGGGTCAGTCGGGGTGCGAGGGATATGCTCTATGGGTAACCTTACACCCCGGCGTCTGAAGACCCGAGACGGCGTGCGGTTTTAGTCGGTTCAAGCCCGACATATCCGCCCCCGCTGACCGGCGGGGTGTATCCGAAGGGATTTCCGTACGAAAAAAAAAAGTATTAAAAATCAAACAGTCATTGAATCACAGTTTTCCTTTAAACCAAAACTTCAGTGTTTTAAGTTTGCTATACATACTCTACACTATCTACACTAATATTATAAAGAGGAAAGATTTGTTTTTTTTGTTTGTTTGTAACGATTAGGCTCCGAAACTACTGGACCGATTTCAATAATTCTTTCACAACATACTAACACAGGCTAACATAGGCTATAATTAATTTTTTTTTAAATTAGAGATCCGTAAGAAAATCGCAAAATTGTAAAAATTTTTAGAGAAATGAAAATTTTTTTTGGCGTGCGCTGCGTAAACTATTGATGATAGAACAATATGATGTACTGCAGGTTTATAGATCTTTTTAATGTCTACAAAAAAGTCCGGGAGACTATATATGCAACCGTAATATTTGTTCCACTACAACAGGTTTTGTGTTCTCAACACTTAATTATTTCATATCTTTTTGATCACATCACAACGCGGGCAACAGCAGTGGCGGCTGTGCAATTTTAAAACCTAGCAACTGACACTTTTTCGAAAATGGGTGTTTTGCATAATATTAACTTTTGCACATTGTGCTTGTCAAAACGAGCACTCGAAAAAAAAGTCAAGAAGACTGGAATTCCTAGCATCTACACATATCTTTTTTTATACGTTCAAAAAACTTTTTCAAAACCTAGCATCTTACAATAAACAAAATTAAATCCTAGCAAGTGACTGCAGTTGCTAGGTTAAGAAGCTGTTCGCGCGAGTTGCTTGGTGTTTGAAATTGTTTCTGATTTATATTTCGCGCGCTTCTTCCTATAACGGTATAACCGTCAATTTTATAGTTCTAAGTTGATAATGAATGCTTTTGGAGGTTGAACATAATAAATTGTAAGTGTATTTTTGAATATTAGGGTTCCGTTGCCAAATGGCAATAAACGGAACCCTTATAGATTCGTCATGTCTGTCTGTCTGTCCGTCCGTATGTCACAGTCACTTTTTTCCGAAACTATAAGAACTATACTGTTGAAACTTGGTAAGTAGATGTATTCTGTGAACCGCATTAAGATTTTCACACAAAAATAGAAAAAAACAATAAATTTTGGGGGCTCCCCATACTTAGAACTGAAACTCATTTTTTTTTTTATCAACCAAATACGTGTATGTGATCTATGGACAGGTCTTCAAAAATGATGTTCGGGATACGATCGGAAGTGGGGTAAGAATCAAGAGAGTTTGTTGGGAAATACAAAATTGTTAATTGTTCTGATCTACTCTAGATATTATGTAAGATATTAATAGTATCCGGTGTTGCTGTTAATAAAAGGGTGTCACATCCTGAACCATGGGTCAATCGGTCTGGCAACACAGGCTGGCACTCTGGACGACTCAAGAGTAAAGCACAAGACGCGGATTTTAAATAATACGATCATAATTGTTTGTTACTTATTTTATATAAATAAACCTGTCAAAACAGTTAACAGCATACTTATTTCATATGGCGCAGTCAAGAAACGTATAAAGATTCAATATACTTAGGATCGTTAGTGATTAAAATGGATTTGCTGAAACCGCCGCCGCCGCTTTGTATCTCGGGTAATCCAGGAGAGGATTATAAAAAATGGAAACAAAAGTTCCAATTGTACTTTAAAGCTGCTAAAGTAGTAGAGAAATTGGGAACTGAAGAAGAAAAAGTAGCATTATTGCTACACATAGCTGGTGAGGAGCTGCTAGAGGTGTATAATACCCTTGAATGCTCAAACGAGACGACCCTGACGGAGCTGTGGGGCAAACTTGATGGCTATTACTTGCCACAAGTCAATGAAACTGTGTCCAGACACTTATTTTTCACAAGAGAGATAAAAGAGAATGAAAGTTTTGACAACTATATCACACAGTTAAGAAAATTAAGTGTAGACTGTAATTTCAAACAGTTGAAAGATAGTCTCATAAGGGATCAAATTATAAGAGGAACAAAGGATAGTAAACTCAAAGAAAGACTGTTGAAAGAAACAAACCTCACTCTAGAAGAGTGCACTAGAATTTGTAAAAGCTATGAAATAACTCATAAGCAACTGCAAGAGTTCCAGCCAGAAAAACTTATAAGGGTTGATGCTGTTAATGATAAGAAACAAGTGCAACAGCAGTCAAGAAAATGTACTAGGTGTGGTTACGGTCATGGGTTCAAGTGTCCTGCATATGGTCAAATGTGCAGCTATTGTAAAAAACCTAATCACTATGCTAAGATGTGCCGCAATAAAAAGAAGGTACAACAGATAAAAGAAGAAAATGACAGTGCAGAAACAAATAGTGACTGTGAGGTAATTAAAAATCAAATTAGTGTTATTTCTAGGTCGGGGTTGTATGAGTCATTACAAATTAACAATAAGATAATAGAGTTCAAGTTAGACACAGGTGCGGACTGTGACGTACTCCCCCTGCAGATAATAGAAAATCTTAAATTAAAAAATAAGATTAAACATAATAAGATTAAATTGCACAACTTCGACGGATCCCCAATCTGCTCAGCCGGCACTGTCACTATTGAATGCCAATTAATGAATAATAAGAGGCTGTACCTTAATTTTCATGTTGTAACATCTAACAAATCTGTTCCAGTTTTAGGTTACAAAACTATAAAAGCACTCAATCTACTAGAAAGGAAATATCTCAGTCTCAGGTCAGTGGAGTCCAAAATAACAAATTATAGTAAGGAGATTCAGAGTAAGTACAGTGATTTATTCGATAGCTCTAAACTTGGCACTCTGAAAAATGTTGTGTATGATATAAAATTGAAGGATAATGTAGCTCCGAAAATAGAATATTGTAGAGGCGTACCAGTTTCAATGCATGACAGCCTGAAACAAGAATTAAGTAAGATGGAGGCTTTAGGGGTGATCGAGAAAATTACCGAACCTACAGATTTTGTTAGCAATTTAGTCATAGTGAAAAAGCCTAATGGAAAAATAAGAGTCTGTCTTGATCCTGTTAATTTAAATAAGTGTATTAAAAGAGAACATTTTAAGTTACCAACCTTTGAAGAAGTATCAGCCAAAATGGCTGGAGCGCAAATATTTAGCAAATTAGATGCTTCAACAGCTTTCTATCATATTGTTTTATCTGATCGTAGTGCAAAGCTATGTACATTTACCACACCAATTGGCAGATACTGCTTCAAGAGGTTACCTTATGGAATATCATCTGCTCCGGAAATCTTTCATCGTCAGTTTAGTCAGATCTTCGAGTCAATTGAAGGCTGTGAAGTCTTCATTGATGATATATGTATCTATGCTAAATCCAAGGAAGATCATGACAAAATCTTAATTCAGGTCTTACAAAAAGCCCAAGAAAATGGTATTAAATTTAATTTAGATAAATGTTTATTTGGGGTGCCAGAAATAAGTTATTTGGGTCATGTTCTTTCTAAGGAAGGTATAAAACCAGACCCAAAAAAGGTGTTGGCAATAGAGAAGCTTGAAATACCAAAAAACGTAGTAGAGCTTCAGAGAGCTCTAGGTATGATAACATATGTTTCAAAATTTATTCCAAAGCTGTCGCAGGTCTGTATCCCATTGCGAGCTTTAATAAGAAAAGGTGCAACCTGGGTCTGGGGTAAGGAACAGGAAGAGGCTTTTTCAGAATTAAAAATGATTTTGACTACTGAACCTGTTCTTCAATTTTATAATCCGAATTTACCATGTGTTTTATCAGTAGATGCATCCAAGGACTCCCTGGGAGCAGTAGTTTTACAGAATAATCTTCCTGTTGCTTATGCCTCAAAAAGTATGAATGATACACAAAAAATGTATGCACAAATTGAAAAAGAAATGTTAGCGATTGTCTTTGGGTGTACCAGATTCCATCAGTATATCTACGGCAAAGAAATCACAGTTGAAACTGATCATAAGCCCCTTGAATTAATATTTAAAAGACCTTTGTGTGATATACCATTAAGATTACAAAGAATGAGGTTATATCTACAAAAGTATGACTTAAATGTATGCTATAAACCAGGCAAGGAGTTACTACTTGCTGATAGTTTGTCTAGAAATAAATTAGGTTCAGAAGAGGACATGTTGGATTTACAGGTTGAGGCACAGATAGGCATGCTTAGTTCATACTTACCAATATCAGAAGTTAAGATCAAGGAACTAAAAATAGAAACATATAAGGATCCTGTGCTTAAATTATTAATAAAATATATAAACCAAGGGTGGCCCAATATTCATAAAATTGAGCCTGAGCTACAAGTATACTATAAGTTTAAAGAGGAACTGTCTATTTTTAAAGGGTTAGTTTTTAAGAATAATTGTGTTGTCATTCCCCAAAGCTTAAGACAGAAAATGTTAGAATATATACATTACAATCACTTAGCATTAGAAAAAACTAAAGCAAGAGCTAGACTGAGTGTCTTCTGGCCGCTCATGTCTAAAGATATTGAAAATAAAGTAAATAATTGTAATGTTTGTGATAGATTTAGGAAACAAAACTGTAAAGAGCCAATGATGATAAGAGAAATGCCTAATAAACCCTGGTCTATGTTAGGTTGTGATGTGTTTCAGTATAGAGATGAATATTATCTCATTGTTGTAGATTATTTTAGTAAATATTTAGAAGTTGTAAAACTAAAGGATTTGTCAGCTCTTACAACTATAAAAAACTTAAAATTTATTTTTAGTAGATTTGGGATACCTGATGTATTAATTTCTGATAATGGAACTAATTATTCTAGCTGTCTTTTTAGTGAATTTGCTAAACTTTGGAATTTTGAACATAGAACAAGCAGCCCAACATATCCGCAATCAAATGGTTTAGCAGAAAGATATATTCAAACTGTCAAAAATATATTCAAGAAAGCTGATCATGATAATAAAGACAAGTGCTTAGCCCTTTTAGAGTATAGGAATACTCCTATATCTAGTGATTTTCATGACAAGTCACCTTCTGAATTATTGATGGGTAGGAAAATACAAGGATTGTTGCCCTGTTTCGAAAAAATTAATAAATTTAACTGTGAAATACAAGGAACACTATATAATAATGCACAAAAACAAAAAGAATATTATGACAAATGTACTAGATCACCACATCACATTAAGGAGGGAGACAAAGTGATATTAAATCAGGGCACCAAGCCACATATGTATGCCTATGTTAAGTCTAGGGATGTAAGACCAAATTCATATAAAATTGTTACTGAAAAAGGGCAAGAATTTATCAGAAATAGAAAATATTTAAGCAATTGCAAAGATCAAAGTAGCTTTGAGATAGAAAGGGAAGTAGATAATAGTATTATTGAGAATAAGTCACAGAAGATAGACAACAATACTGATTGTAATATGACTGTTAATGATAGTAATGATAAGAGTCCAAGCGAGGCTAATATAGATTTAAGTGGAAATAGTTCGGAGTATCAGACAAGGTATGGAAGATTAGTTAAGAGACCAAAACATCTAGAAGATTTTGAAATTTAGAAAAAGGGGGATGTAAGATATTAATAGTATCCGGTGTTGCTGTTAATAAAAGGGTGTCACATCCTGAACCATGGGTCAATCGGTCTGGCAACACAGGCTGGCACTCTGGACGACTCAAGAGTAAAGCACAAGACGCGGATTTTAAATAATACGATCATAATTGTTTGTTACTTATTTTATATAAATAAACCTGTCAAAACAGTTAACAGCATACTTATTTCATATATTACACTGTATAATTGTTAAGTTAAATTATTATATGTAAATGTTAAAAGAGATGTTAATGTTAGGATGTCACTGTTTCAATGTTATTTATGGAAATGTTAGAGGAATGCACCCGGTCGCGACGGTCACCGAAAGTACACTACTTAATTTTACTAAAATGTATAATTAAGTCGCGTCGCCAGCGGGCTCACATCACGTGTTCGGTGTCAGCATTAACCGAACAAATGATATTGGACAAAAATGATATTGAGGTTTCCAATATCATTTTTCTCTAAACTGAATAGTTTGCGCGAGGGACATTCTCAAAGTGGTAAAATGTGTGTCCCCCCCCTGAATCTTCTAAACGAAGAGAATGATAAAACTAAAAAAAAAATAAGATGTACATTACCGTGTAAACTTCCACCAAAAATTGTTTTGAACGAGATCTAGTAAGTAGTTTTTCTCAATACGTCATAAATCGTAAAACGCAATTTACCTTTCATTCAATCAACTCAAACATAAAATTTTAAAAAAAAGCTTCATTAGGTTACTTGCTGCTACGGAACCCTTCATGGGTGAGTCCGACTCGCAGTTGGCCGCTTTTTTTTTTCGAAATGTTGTAACAATTATTGTCGTATTATTTTTATAGGTAACCTCGTAATTAATAGCCTAAGTTGGGTGTGGCACATTTACTAACTATACTTTTTGCATTGTTTAGTTATTTTAATTATTGGTTTGCTTTGCGAGTACACTTGAAACCCACAATACATGTCACGCACAAATGGCCCAATTGTGAGGCTACGTGCGGAAAAACGCCCTGTTAAATTAACTAACTAAGACCTATTTTATAATGAACTTTTATACTCATGAAGTTACAATTTATTCGCGGGCCTTATTTTCGGTTGTGGTCATACTAAATAATATACCTTTTTTTTTTTTTTTTTCGTGCGGAAATCCCTTCGGATACCCCCCCGCGTGCCAGCGGGGGCGGTTATGTCGGGCTTGAACCGACTAAAACCGCACGCCGTCTCGGGTCTACAGACGCCGGGGTGTAAGGTTGCCCATAGAGCATATCCCTCGCACCCCGACTGACCCTGGGCCATCTCCGGTTTCGAGATGGCCCCCTCGGGTTTGGGAACCACGGTGTCCCCGTCTTGCCCCGGTTTGGGGGAGGGGCGCTAGTCGCCCCACCGTCCCGGCCTGCTTCTGCTGGGGTGACAGGTGGCCTCACCCGCCACCCCCAGGCCTGCGCTCATGGAGGACGGAGGTCGTTAAGCGACCTCCGGCGCCTGAGTTGCCTGCGACGCGCGGCGAGCAAGTTGCGGGCTCGGCGGACCGGGAGAGTTCTAAGTCTCTCCCGGGCGCGCTCCGCCACCTCCTTCGCGAGCATTACATGCTCGCAGAAGGAGGCGGCGGCGGCCCACGCGCTCGCGCTCCGCACCATTGCCGCAATCATGCTGCCGAGCGAGAGGACTCCCACCCCGATGGCTGCCATGAGGTCACGCCTCGGCGCCTCCCACGCCGGGCAGTCCGCCAACGTGTGCAGCCCTGAGTCCTCGCTC
Organism: Cybosia mesomella; assembly: GCA_946251805.1. Lineage (NCBI taxonomy): Eukaryota > Metazoa > Arthropoda > Insecta > Lepidoptera > Erebidae > Cybosia > Cybosia mesomella. The sequence continues at coordinate 12,881,531 of OX276397.1, forward strand.
GCGTCGCAGTGATGACACTCAGGCGTTGGCTCCTTCCTGATCCGATGCAGGTGGTCCCCGAAGCACCCCTTCCCTGAGATCACCTGCGTCAGTCGGTAGGAGAGGCTTCCGTGTCGCCTCTCCAGCCAATCCTCCATGATGGGCCTTACCGCCGCTATTGCGGCGTGCCCTGCGCTTGGTTGCCCAAGTCGTTCCTTCCACTCCACCACGATGGCCTGGCGGAGCTGGGACTGCACGGCCTCGATTTGTCGAGGCTCGGGGTTCCATCCCTGCTCCCGCGCCTCCTTTCGCCACTGGTACAGTTGCGAAAGGGCTCTCGCTTCCAGGTCCCATGGCGGAGTTCCGGCAAGGAGACTCGCCGCCTCGAAGGAGATCGTGCGGTACCCTCGGATGACCCTGATGGCCAGAACTCGCTGCGGGGCGCGCAGCATCCGCACAGTTCTGGTCCTCAGGGCCTCCGCCCATATTGGGCACCCATACAGGGCCATGGACCGCACGATCCCCACGTAGAGTCTCCTGCAGGAGTCATCGGGCCCCCTCATGTTGGGCAACAGCCGAGCCAGAGCAAGAGCTGTGCCCTTCAATTTGGGGGCCAGACTTCGGATGTGCTCTCCGAAGTCCCATCGGCCGTCGAGCACGAGCCCCAAATATTTCATTTGGGGCTTGATGCCGATGCGATTTCCTCCCACGATGAGACTGGATCCCTCGGGTGGCTTGCTCCGAGGCCCATGGAAGAACAGGGCCTCGGTTTTATGCAGGGCCACCTCGAGACCCAGCCGCCGGATCCGCCTAACGACTTGGGCAACCGCGGTCGTGGCCTTTCGGGTCGCTTCGCGGTGCGTCGCCCCGCACGCCGTCACGAGCGTGTCATCCGCGTAGCACGTGACGGCGGCACCGCCTACGAGCTCATCGCGAAGCACCCAGTCGTATCCGATGTTCCACAGGAGCGGCCCCAGGACCGATCCCTGTGGAACACCGCACGACATTTCACGCCGACCGAGAACGGTCACGGTTGGGTAGATGACGGCTCTCTCCGTCAAATACGCCCCGACTATGCGGCGGAGGTAGAAAGGGCACTTCGTGATACACGAGCGCCTCCCTAATGCAACTCCAGGGCAAGGTGTTGAACGCGGTGGCGATGTCCAGGGACACCGCCAACATCACCTCACCCCGGGCTACTGCATCCTCCGCCAGAGCCCTCACGCGCATGATGGCATCCACGGTGGAGCGCCTCTGGCGGAAGCCATATTGGCCATCCGCCAGGTCCGGCCCCACTCTTGAGAGGTGCTCGACGAGGCGCTTCGCAATTACTCTTTCAAAGAGCTTGCACACCTCGTCGAGCAACACTATGGGCCGGTAGGCGGACGGCGAGTCCGCCGGGCGCCCCTCCTTTCGGATGAGGACTAGTTTCCCCGTCTTCCACAATTTCGGAAACTGGCCCCGCTCCAAACATGCGCTGAGAAGCCCTCTCAGTCGGGGCTCGAGAGCGTCGTCGACTAGAGCTAGGACCCACGCTCGGCCTGGAATGCCGTCGGGTCCCGGGGCGGTGTGTTTGGCTCTTAGCCTTCTCACCGCCAGCTCTAGTTCTACCCAAGTGACCTCGGGCACGTCGTCGTCTTCCACGTCGGGCGCCATGCGCAACCGAGGCGGAGTCATCTGCGGTGGAACATGTTCCACCGCCCGCGCTGGGAACAGGGAGCCAACAACTCCTCCGAGCAGATCCGGCTGGAGACACCGGGTTAACGGCGGGGCCTTGGGGCGCAGCTTGCCCCTCACCATCCGGTAGGGCCGCCCCCAAGGGTCCCGCTCCAGCGTCTCCAGCAGCTCGCGGAAGGCGTCCCGTTTGGAACGCCTTATCTCCGCTCGGAGGGCTCGTCTGGCCTCCCTGTATCCCTCGTACAACTCCGCCTCTCGGGCCTCCGCATCTGCGGGGCGGCGACGCCTCCCACGGAATCGGGCCCACCGGCGGTGCGTGATCACGCAGCCCCGTCTGAGCTGCGCGATCTCCGACGACCACCAGTAGACCTGACCCCTCGGATTATAGGGCGGAGCCCTAGGCATCGCCGCGTCACAGACACGGGTCATGGCCTCCCGGAACCACTCCGCCTCATCGTCTATGCAGACAGGCCTGTCCGGCGCAGGGGCCTAGGCCTGTACGATGGCGGCTTCCAGGAGGAGCTCCCGATCAAGTCGCTTAAGCGCCCAACGTGGCTCGGGTGGAGCCGGTGCAGCCGGCGCGTCGCTCGCAGGGGGGGACACGTCAAACCGAATGTATCGGTGATCCGAACTTGTGTCCTCCCCCAAAACGACGCGCCAGCCCTGAACACGTTGCGTCAACGAGGGGCCCGCGAACGATAGGTCCACGATGGAGCTACCCCTCGAGGTCACGAACGTGTCCACGGCTCCCCGATTTAGGAGGACTAGGCCGAGTCGTGCGGCCCAGTCCACCAGTGCCCTGCCTCTATGCCCCGTCGCGCCCCTTTTGTGTCGGGAACCCCAGGCATACGACCAGGCGTTGAAGTCCCCGAGCACAAGGACCGGACGGGGCTGGCAGGCATTGACGACGACGGCCAGCTGACGGAGCCATTGCTCATATGCAGCTTGGTCTCGGTTCGGCGTGATATAAGCGGCCACGACCGCTATGTCCCCAACCGCCGCCGCCACGCAGCCGGGTCCCCTTGCAACGACGGCAAGAGGGGGGCTGCCGGCGGCAGGGTTGTGCACCAGTGCCGCCGACCCATCCAGCGCGGTTTCCCAGGTAGGCCCGAGGAACCGGTGGGTTTAGGGTCGGCGACAGCGGCGACATTTATGGCCCACTGTGCCATGCTCTGGCGCAGAAGGTCCTGAGCATGGGCACCGTGGCCAACGTTCACCTGCAGGATGCGGAGTTGAGGATCCATTATGGGACCCCCATCTCCGCATCCCGCTGTGAACTGGAGGCGGAAGGCCGGCCTCCCGGCTTCGGCTCCCCTCCGGCGCAGGCCTTGCTTCCAACCCTGTGGTCGGCCGGCTTGCCTCCCGCTGCACACCTAAAGCAGTGCAGCGGGGCATCGCACGTGCCGGCCTTGTGACCGGGTTGGCCACAGCGGAAGCAACGGTCACCCGCCGTCACTTCCGCCGTGCAGTGCACCCCCACATGGCCCACCGATAGGCACCTAAAGCACCTAGCCGGTCGGGCCTGCAGGAGCCGTACCTGCGTCCTCAGGAAGCCTCCTACCAGGAGGCTCCGCCCGTCAGAAACCTTTTGGGCCGCCGCGATAGGGCAGCCGACAACTGCTGCCCCCTGTCCACCACGGCCGAAGCGTATAGCTCCGGCCTTCACTGTGTCCGGGGAGCAGTCCCCGGCCTCCGCCACAGCGAGCCTAAGCTCCTCAGCCGTGACGGAGTCGTCCAGGCCCGTGATGCGCACTTCTGCGCATTTAATGGGCCTGGACACCCGGACGTCGGCTGCGTCCAGCGACTCCCTCAGCCGAGCCGCTAGGGCGTCGGCCTTGGGGCCACTGGCGGCGCCAGGGACCTCGAGAAGTCGGGCTCCTGTCCGTGTGCTCTTGCACCGGACGCCCGGGATCTCGAGGGCCCTGAGGTCGACGTTGGCCTTCACCTTGGCCAACACCTCGGCATACCCCATGCCTCTCCCCGCTGCCTCCGCCGTCAGGGTGACGACGACGGCCGTAGTGCGGGGGGCACGGAGCTTCCCCGGCGCTGCTTTCGCGGCGGCCGCTTGCAGCCTTCCGCCTCTTTTTGTTGGCTCCAGCCACCTCCCAATCCCCTTCCAAGGGGGTTCTAGTGGGGGTTACCGGAGCCGCGACTGGGGCTGGGGCTGGGGCCTGGGCTGGGGACGTCTTCCCCTTGCCCTTGCCCTTCCCCTTTCCCTTCCCTTGAGTGGGAGCGGGGCCCTGAGCGGGAGCGGGGCGACGAGCCGGCTCCGGCAGAGCCTCCACTGCAGCCGGGCGGGTATTACCCTTCCGGGCTGCAGTCGCGTAGCCGGCCACCGGTGGCGCCAGAGGCGGATGGCGGATGGAGTCCATTAGGGCCTCCATCCGACTCATCATACGCTCCTCTAGCGCCTCCACGTACGCGAACCAAGGCTCCGCCGGTGGTACTCTCTGCGGTGCCGGTGGGCGAGCCGGCTGTGCCGGCTGCTGCACCGGTTGCACCGGCCGCTCCAGCTGCGCCGACAGCGGCTGCTGCGCTGACAGCGCCTGCTGCGCCGACTGCCTCGCGGACGAGCGAGTCGTGCGCGCCGGCTCCGCCGGTTGCGCTCGCTGCACCGGTTGCGCCGGTTGAGTCGGGCGCACCATCCCGCTCCTCAGCTCCTCGACGGCTGCAGCTAGTCGAGCCGTCTCCCGACGAGACTCGGCCGGCTGCGCCCGCGAGACCGCGTCTTCCCACCTGGTTCCGACACCACTGAGGTGGAAGGCCTCGTCGGTGACTTGCCCGCGGCCCTCTCAGGGGCCGAGGAGACTCGGGTGGATTGCCCAACCCTCGTTCCACCTCGCGCCCCTCGGCGGCCTGCTGCCACCTTTGACGCAGGCTTTGACGCCTCGTCACTGCTGGAGGAGGTCGTCCCGGTGAGGGTGCAGTCCTCATCCGACACGTCCTCCCCCAGCCGGGCCTTTGCGCGCCGTCTGCGCTTACGGGTCCGCTGTACGCCCAGACCCGACGGGCTGCTCGCCCGGCTTCGCTCGTTGGCGGTGTCGAAGCTCTCCGACACCGCCGAGGTGTTTGGCGTCACCTCCACGCCTGAGTGCTGCGCGACCTCCGCGCAGACTCCGCCATTCTCGGTATCCTTATTCATGCCATTGTCTGTTAGTATTGTTCGATCCGGTTTATTATTTTTAATAAGTTTGATAATGTCCATAACATATCCCACGAGTATGGGGGAAAGGTGGTCCATCCAGGCGGAGCCCCCTGCACCTGGATAAGCCTATATACTATGGAGGTCGGCTGGTATCCATAGGTTTTTACGGCTTGGCTGTCGGGTGTTATAGACTTTTCCTTGTCGTGGGCCGGCCAATAAAGGCAAGCCCTCCGGTCAGCAAGTTCACAGCGTACCCTTCTGGAGCCACCAGTCAGGTCGTTGCTGATCACTTGCCGATTACGGAACGCGAGAGGATGGCTAGTCCTCTCTCACCGGCGGCGGCACAAGTGCCCGTCGGCCCCTGCGTTAGCAGTGGGCCAACCCGCCCCTGGAACGCCTGGGATCCTATGGTGGCCTCAGCCACAAACACCATCGCTCATCCTGTCTCCTCTGAAAGCAGAGGAGTACGGAGAGCGATGTGTTCCCGCCACGTTGGGTATTCGCCGACGATCAATGCCAACCCCATGAAGGGGAAGCCATTGACCGCCGCCCAGGGTGTACCGGCCACTCCGATTCCGTTCCCCCCGGACTGCAGCGGGATCGGAGTCGGAACGACACTCGAGGAGGTTACCCAACACACACCCCAAATAATATACCTACCTCTACCATATTTGTACAATCAGTTACAAAAGGTAATTTTACTACTTTTTCTAATAATTATTTTAATTTATTATTTAATGGAAAATTAACGTACAATAATGATTGAAAATTATTGCACTTGTGTCGCTGATGGCCAATTATAAGTATTTTTCTTTCTAAGCGTTGTCTTGGGTGTGTTGCTTGACATGACTTGGCTTAATATTTTTCTTATGAAGAAGTACAATCTTATACTCGTATTAAATACATTTAACAGTACACCGAGGGGTATAAAGGAAATTTAAAAACAAGGCATTGTTTCTAACTACTTCCACTTATGCCGACTATCAAAGAATAACAGTCTGAGTACATAGCCTTGGATTTATATATACTGGGACCGGGACTGGGACTGGGAATGGGACCAGGACCGTGACTGGGACCGGGACTGGGACTGGGACCGGGACCGGAGCCGGGACCGGGATTGGGACTGGGACCGGGACCGGGACTGGGACTGGGAATGGGAATGGGACTGGGACCGGGACAAGTATACAAGTATACATTTTATCTTAACTATCATAGAATAACAGTCTGAGTACATAGCCTTGGATTTATATATACTGGGACTAGGACTGGGACTGGCACCAGGACTGAGACTGGAACTGGGACTGGGACTGGGACTGGGACCAGGAATGAGACTTGAACTGGGACTGGGACTGGGACTGGGATCGGGACTGGGACGGGGACCGGGACCGGAACTGGGACGGGGACCGGGACCGGAACTGGGACCGGGACCGGGACCGGAACTGTGACCGGGCTGGGAATGGGACTGGGACTGGCACCGGGACCGGGACTGGAACTGGGATCGGGACTGGGACCGGGACCGGGACTGTGACTGGGACTGGCACTGGGACTTGGAACCGGTACCGGGACTGGGACCGGGACTGCGACCGGAACCGGTACCGGAACTGGAACCGGGACTGGGACCGGTACCGGGACTGGGACTGGGACTGGGAATGCGACTGGGACTGGGACCGGGACCGGGACAAGTATACAAGTATACATTTTATCTTAACTATCATAGAATAACAGTCTTGAGTACATAGCCTTGGATTTATATATACTGGGACTAGGACTGGGACTGGCACCAGGACTGAGACTGGAACTGGGACTGGGACTGGGACCAGGAATGAGACTTGAACTGGAACTGGGACTGGGACTGGGACTGGGATCGGGACTGGGACGGGGACCGGGACCGGAACTGGGACGGGGACCGGGACCGGAACTGGGACCGGGACCGGGACCGGGACCGCAACTGTGACCGGGACTGGGAAAGGGACTGGGACTGGCACCGGGACCGGGACCGGCACTGGGATCGGGACCGGGACTGGGACTGGGAATGCGACTGGGACTGGGACCGGGACCGGGACAAGTATACAAGTATACATTTTATCTTAACTATCATAGAATAACAGTCTGAGTACATAGCCTTGGATTTATATATACTGGGACTAGGACTGGGACTGGCACCAGGACTGAGACTGGAACTGGGACTGGGACTGGGACTGGGACCGGGACCGGGACCGGGACCGGGACCGGAACTGTGACCGGGACTGGGAATGGGACTGGGACTGGCACCGGGACCGGGACCGGAACTGGGATCGGGACTGGCACCGGGACCGGGACCGGAACTGTGACCGGGACTGGGAATGGGACTGGGACTGGCACCGGGACCGGGACCGGAACTGGGATCGGGAATGGGACCGGGACCGGGACTGTGACTGGGACTGGGACTGGGACTGGGACTGGCACTGGGACTTGGAACCGGTACCAACCCAGTCCCAGTCCCAGAGACCGGGACCGGATCTGGGACCGGTACTGGGACAGGGATGGAACCGTTACGGGACCGGGACTGGGACCGGTTCCATTCCCTGTCACAGTCCCGGTCCCGGTTCCAGGTCCCAGTCCCAGTACCGGTCCCAGATCCGGTCCCGGTCTCTGGGACTGGGACTGGGTTGGTACCGGTTCCAAGTCCCAGTGCCAGTCCCAGTCCCAGTCCCAGTCCCGTAACGTTGCCCTTCCCTGTCCCGGTCATGGTCCAAGTCCCGATCCCAGTCCCTGTCCCAGTCCCAGTTCCGGTCCCGGTCCCGGTCCCGGTCCCAGTCTCATTCCCAGTCCCGGTCCCGGTCCCAGTTTCGGTGGGACCGTGTTTCTTCAGGACCGGGACTGGGACCTGGTCTGTGACTGGGATCGGGACCGGGACCGGGTGTGGGACTGGGAATGGAACCGTTACTGGACCTGGACTGGGACCGGAATCCGGTCCCATCCCAGTCCCAGGGACCGGTACCGGATCTGGGACCGGGACTGGGACAGGGATGGAACCGTTACGGGACCGGGACTGGGACTGGGACAGGGACTGGGATCGGGACTTGGACCGGGACTGGGACTGGGAATGGGACTGGGACCGGGACCGGGACAAGTATACAAGTATACATTTTATCTTAACTATCATAGAATAACAGTCTGAGTACATAGCCTTGGATTTATATATACTGGGACTAGGACTGGGACTGGCACCAGGACTGAGACTGGAACTGGGACTGGGACTGGGACCAGGAATGAGACTTGAACTGGGACTGGGACTGGGACTTTGACTGGGACTGGAACTGGGATCGGGACTGGGACGGGGACCGGGACCGGAACTGGGACGGGGACCGGGACTGGAACTGGGACCGGGACCGGAACTGTGACCGGGCTGGGAATGGGACAGGGACTGGCACCGGGACCGGGACCGGAACTGGGATCGGGACTGGGACCGGGACCGGGACTGTGACTGGTACTGGCACTGGGACTTGGAACCGGTACCGGGACTGGGACCGGGACTGCTTTCGGGACCGGTACCGGAACTGGGACCGGGACTGGGACCGGGACCGGGACTGGGACGGGACTGGGAATGCGACTGGGACTGGGACCGGGACCGGGACAAGTATACAAGTATATCTACCGTTACTGTAACCGTTACTGGACCTGGACTGGGACCGGAATCCGGTCCCATCCCAGTCCCAGAGACCGGTACCGGATCTGGGACCGGGACTGGGACAGGGATGGAACCGTTACGGGACCGGGACTGGGACTGGGACAGGGACTGGGATCGGGACTTGGACCGGGACTGGGACTGGGAATGGGACTGGGACCGGGACCGGGACAAGTATACAAGTATACATTTTATCTTAACTATCATAGAATAACAGTCTGAGTACATAGCCTTGGATTTATATATACTGGGACTAGGACTGGGACTGGCACCAGGACTGAGACTGGAACTGGGACTGGGACTGGGACCAGGAATGAGACTTGAACTGGGACTGGGACTGGGACTTTGACTGGGACTGGGACTGGGATCGGGACTGGGACGGGGACCGGGACCGGAACTGGGACGGGGACCGGGACCGGAACTGGGACCGGGACCGGGACCGGGACCGGAACTGTGACCGGGCTGGGAATGGGACAGGGACTGGCACCGGGACCGGGACCGGAACTGGGATCGGGACTGGGACCGGGACCGGGACTGTGACTGGGACTGGCACTGGGACTTGGAACCGGTACCGGGACTGGGACCGGGACTGCTACCGGGACCGGTACCGGAACTGGGACCGGGACTGGGACCGGGACCGGGACTGGGACGGGACTGGGAATGCGACTGGGACTGGGACCGGGACCGGGACAAGTATACAAGTATATCTATCATCTATATCTGTATCTATATGTATCTATATCTATATCTATATCTATCATAGAATAACAGTCTGAGTACATAGCCTTGGATTTATATATACTGGGACTAGGACTGGGACTGGCACCAGGACTGAGACTGGAACTGGGACTGGGACTGGGACCAGGAATGAGACTTGAACTGGGACTGGGACTGGGACTGGGACTGGGACCGGGACTGGGACTGGGACCGGTTCCATTCCCTGTCACAGTCCCGGTCCCGGTTCCAGGTCCCAGTCCCGGTCCCGGTCCTGGTCCCAGTCCCGGTCCCGTAACGTTGCCCTTCCCTGTCCCAGTCCCGGTCCCGGTCCCGGTCCCAGTCCCAGTCCCGATCCCAGTCCCGGTCCCGGTCGCAGTCCCTTCCCAGTCCAGGTCCCGGTCCCTGTTCCGGTCCCGGTCATGGTCCAAGTCCCGATCCCAGTCCCTGTCCCAGTCCCAGTTCCGGTCCCGGTCCCGGTCCCGGTCCCAGTCCCATTCCCAGTCCCGGTCCCGGTCCCAGTTTCGGTGGGACCGTGTTTCTACCGGACCGGGACTGGGACCTGGTCTGTGACTGGGATCGGGACCGGGACCGGGTGTGGGACTGGGAATGGAACCGTTACTGGACCTGGACTGGGACCGGAATCCGGTCCCATCCCAGTCCCAGAGACCGGTACCGGATCTGGGACCGGGACTGGGACAGGGATGGACCCGTTACGGGACCGGGACTGGGACTGGGACAGGCACTGGGATCGGGACTTGGACCGGGACTGGGACTGGGAATGGGACTGGGACCGGGACCGGGACAAGTATATAACTATCATAGAATAACAGTCTGAGTACATAGCCTTGGATTTATATATACTGGGACTAGGACTGGGACTGGCACCAGGACTGAGACTGGAACTGGGACTGGGACTGGGACCAGGAATGAGACTTGAACTGGGACTGGGACTGGGACTTTGACTGGGACTGGGACTGGGATCGGGACTGGGACGGGGACCGGGACCGGAACTGGGACGGGGACCGGGACCGGAACTGGGACCGGGACCGGGACCGGAACTGTGACCGGGCTGGGAATGGGACAGGGACTGGCACCGGGACCGGGACCGGAACTGGGATCGGGACTGGGACCGGGACCGGGACTGTGACTGGGACTGGCACTGGGACTTGGAACCGGTACCGGGACTGGGACCGGGACTGCTACCGGGACCGGTACCGGAACTGGGACCGGGACTGGGACCGGGACCGGGACTGGGACGGGACTGGGAATGCGACTGGGACTGGGACCGGGACCGGGACAAGTATACAAGTATACATTTTATCTTAACTATCATAGAATAACAGTCTGAGTACATAGCCTTGGATTTATATATACTGGGACTAGGACTGGGACTGGCACCAGGACTGAGACTGGAACTGGGACTGGGACTGGGACCAGGAATGAGACTTGAACTGGGACTGGGACTGGGACTGGGACTGGGACTGGGACTGGGATCGGGACTGGGACGGGGACCGGGACCGGAACTGGGACGGGGACCGGGACCGGAACTGGGACCGGGACCGGGACCGGGACCGGAACTGTGACCGGGACTGGGAATGGGACTGGGACTGGCACCGGGACCGGGACCGGAACTGGGATCGGGACTGGGACCGGGACCGGGACTGTGACTGGGACTTTGACTGGCACTGGGACTTGCCCTGCCCAGTCCCGGTCCCGGTTCCAGGTCCCAGTCCCGGTCCCGGTCCTGGTCCCAGTCCCGGTCCCGCAAAATTGCCATTCCCTGTCCTAGTCCCGGTCCCGGTCCCGGTCCCAGTCCAGATACCAGTCCCGGTCCCGGTCCCAGTCCCATTCCCAGTCCAGGTCCCGGTCCCTGTTCCGATCCCGGTCATGGTCCAAGTCCCGATCCCAGTCCCTGTCCCAGACCCAGTCCCGGTCCCGGTCCCGGTCCCGGTCCCAGTCCCATTCCCAGTCCCGGTCCCGGTCCCAGTTTCGGTGGGACCGTGTTTTTTCCGGACCGGGACTGGGACCTGGTCTGTGACTGGGATCGGGACTGGGACCGGGTGTGGGACTGGGAATGGAACCGTTACTGGACCTGGACTGGGACCGGAATCCGGTCCCATCCCAGTCCCAGTCCCAGAGACCGGGACCGGATCTGGGACCGGGACTGGGACAGGGATGGAACCGTTACGGGACCGGAACTGGGACTGGGACAGGGACTGGGATCGGGACTTGGACCGGGACCGGGACAGGACCTGGGACCGGGACCGGGACTGGGACTGGGACTGGCACTGGGACTCGGACCGGGACCGGGACTGGGACAGGGTAGGAACCGTTACGAGACCGGGACTGGGACTGTGACTGGGACTGGGACTGGGACTGGGACTGGGACTGGGACTGGGACTGGGACTGGGACTGGGACTGGGACTGGGACTGGGACTGGGACTGGGACTGGGACTGGGTCGGGGACCGGGACTGGGACCGGGACCGGTACCGGGACTGGGACAGGGAATGGAACCGTTACGGGACCGGGTCTGGGATCGGGACCAGGACCGGGAGTGGGACTGGGAATGGAACCGTTACTAGACCTGGACTGGGACCGGGATTATTCTTTGATAGTTTATATAAAATGTATACTTGTATACTAATATTCTACGAATTCTACGATAGACTGCACAGCATTATCTTGACACATAGTAAGCCTAGCTTAAGTAGCTTGTAATGTGGGTTCTAGAGTATGGATAAATATTCCTAGATACATATTTCATTGTAACTAGGTCTGCAAGGCGAATCGCTGCTTGCAATGTTGAGCTGAGTGAGACATCGTGATTTGTAAATCAGATTTTGAAAATTTTGAACAGTGATCATTCCTCCGTGGCAAGTCCGATTTTGAAAATTCTTTTTGAAGGTCACAACTCTGGACATGCTTTCTGAGCGTGTAAAGTTTGGTCACAGTGTCTCGAGCGGTTATTATGTAATTCCATCTGGATTTTTTTTAACGGTGATCATTCCTCTGTGGTAGCATTAATTTTTTCTCCAATAATATAAGTCTTATTTGAGTTCAGAACTATGTTTATCTGATTATTCAAAATAATTACACAACACAATAATTAATGGAACCATGTTGGACATAATCTGTGTACATACCTGTTAATTCGCTAATTTCTCTGTAATCAAATTAGCGACTAACACGGTTCCAAGCTGAGACAATTTCACTCGTAGTATCTAGTATTATATTAAACGCTGTTGACCGTAGATACCATAAAATACTACTACACCGCATAAAATACTGTTATAAAATCTATACTTGTGCCATCATAGATATAATTCATCCAGAGCCGTTCAGTAATATTTACGTGAAAGAGTAACAAACATCCATCCATCCTCCAAAATGTTGACATTTAGAATAATATTTTACAGTTATATTGTTGTTTATGATATCTTCTGTGTTTTGTTTGATGAGGATTCTTCTTCTTCTGCTTTAATGGTAATATTCAGCTAGTTAATTAGATGTGTCCAGCCAAAATTTCTTTCACAAATTTGATGATTCTGTAATCATTGAACGAAAATAAAGACGAAACGAATACTTTTTAGTATGAAGACAGACAAAAAAAACTCATACATGTACTAGAACATCGGAGACACAAATTTTGAATCAAAAAGTAAAAACAAGCCCGTTCGTTTTACTTTACGCCTACGCATCTTCTTTTTCTTTCTAATAAAATATGTATGACGATTTTATTTAAGCCCAACAAATCGCTTCATTTAAAAAGCGCAAAACCACAGGCGCACTTATCCCTTGGAACCACAGACACATTACCGAAGTTCTCGGTGTCTCGTCGCATCGGTTAAAAAAGACATGACTCGTTAAAAGGCCGACCGAGCGCAGCTCCTTCCGGCACTATCCCACCGCCGGAGATGGGCTATTCATCGCGCTATCGACAATACTGCATAGTGTGTATGGCCAACACTATCCGCTTTGTCGGAAGGAAATATATCATGACATGAGTTCGATTTTGAAACGATATTGTGTACATAATTATGTGTTGAGTATTACGGCCCACCGACTAAAATGATGTAGAGATGATATTGAAAGTACTTGGCTAGTAAAATGTTTGATTTCCCTTATATTCCTGATCCCTTAGATAATCCACTTTAACTTTGTTTATAATACGAATAATAGGTGCCGACGTAAAGTTAGTTTACTAAATGTATGCCTCAAAACCGGTTTCTACTCATTTTAATAAATAATCCCTCATTTTAAGTACCAAATATAGCTAAGGAGATAAGATTTTCAGTCTCATTTTCACCCTAAAGAAAAGCGCGATTCAATAACATTATTTGCTTTCTGTGTAATTCAAGTAGTAGGTAAGTAGTTTTATGAGAGTTCCTTTAGCAGGAAGATCGGCAATATTTCAGGGTCACATCTGGTGCTGTAAGCTTTATTAACATGTGCTTGTTCTTTAATGCTTTCTCGTAAATTTAACTATTTGAGTATATCTTTTTTAATAATTATAAAGTAAATTTGAAAGATTTTTATTCTACAAGAACATTTATTTGTTACTGAATAATACGAAAAATCATTACTTTGAAACTACATTTCTTCTGCAATAATCGTGCAATCTCAGTTCACTGGGAATAAAAGGGACTTAAGTCTGCGTGCTTACACTTTGTGAAAATTAATTAGGCACATTTCGCCTCACCTTTCCGATAACTTTAAGTGAGAGCTGAAATTTGCAAACGGAACTCGTAGTAATAAATTTAATAGCAAAATAAATGACATCGTTAACTTATCTGAAATATTGTCGGTTGAGTAACTCAACGTGTTTAATAGCGTATTTGAATTTAAAATCCAGACGTGGCCTCTCAGAGATTTAAAAAATTCAATAGATTCATTCATCAAAATGGCATGATTTATGATCTGAAACTCTTTCAGTAAATACAAATGAGCGGGTAGTAAGGACGTTGGGTCACTGCCAAAGTGAAGCCTGATTAATGATTTTAAGGCACACTGGAATGTTTTTTGGAAAAATAAATTCAAAAACTTGTCGGTACAACGCCGAAAACATTTCCGTACTGGGTACTTACATTTTATTTGTTTCTAAAAACAACTCGAATAAAAAACGTGATGTTTTAAGCTTAGAAGACACTACTGAAATCTTTACGGTTACTCTTTTGTCTAAGAGTCCTTTACAGTCTGAAATAAACTTAACAACTTCGACTGCGTTAAAGCAATCTTAACTCTAGCAACATTATTCAGCTTATCTTTGTAAGAACCAAATTTGGGTATTCTAAAAAGGATTGCTATTTGCAGTGATATATGAATTACAATTATTTTAAGACGAAAACAACAAGTACTATTTTATTGAACATTTTCGGTTTTAGAATAGAATAGAAATTAACTGTATTGTACACCAATTAGAGTATGCATAGGTACTTGGAATACACATCGGGATGCGAGGGATTTGCTCTATGGGCAACCTTACACCCCGGCGTCTTAAGACCCGAGACGGCGTGCGGTTTTAGTCGGTTCAAACCCGACATAACCGCCCCTGCTACAGCACAAAAAAATAATAGAAAAAAGGTACTTGTGCTATAAGACTCTGCTACTTACCAAATTTCAGGATTTTAGCTCAACGGAAAGTGCCATATAGGTCTTGATACCCATGCATTTGGGTAAATTTACTATATAAACGGCTTTATTGTATGATTGCATTGTCTTAAAAAATTGATTTGTTCACAGCTTCAAGTTGTTATATACCTGAGTATTTGGTATAAATTTCAACTCGATGCCTCTACACGTCCCTGAGAAAAGGTCTTGACAGACAGATGGACAACGAAGCGATCCTATTGAGGTACGGAACCCTAAAACACTCTAAAATCTTTCACTTGATCTTTGACTAGCTTTTGTGGGAACAGCTACCGTCTGTCCTCCCAACCCCGAGAGGGGTTCAGAACCTTGTACCAGCGAGTAGGTGAGGTTTGCTAGGGCCTCGAAGATCTAAATGTGCTCCCACATACGCCCAAATTATTATAAAACAAGTGAATTGTGTTTCATTCTACCTATAAAAATTATTTTCTTGTGAAAGATTAATATTAGTAGTTATCTATGGCTTATAGTTATTATATTTATTTCCTCATATAACATAATCGAAGGCGTGTTCAAGAGCTTATAATATTGTCAAACTGAGTATTATAATTCTCATGATATCATGTTCATTTTAATCGGAAAATGTGATTTCCACTTAAACAGTGATTGTATAAATAGAATACTATACAAATTGCATTTTTAATTAAGTGACCTGGAAACCTACTGCCAGCTTCAATTTACCGGTTTATTTTGCCGGTTTGTTTGTTCAATCGGGGTTCAAATGCAAGGCTCGACTTGTTTAATCTATATTCTACTATTTACTACTTATAAGGAAATTGTGTGATGCAGATAAGTGTGGCTAATTTTCTTTTTTTGACTTTTCAACGAACCCGCCAAATACTAAATTTCAAGAAAAGTGATTATCGTGATTTGAAGACATTAAGTGAGTTTATGTTTTTGATGTTTAGCGGTAGCTTGGTATAAAGCTGTGCTCCTTCGAAAGTGATGCTTTTTTTCCCGTAGTCGGTTCGTACTTTTGGTAGTACTAGTATGCTGGGTCGGCGAAGGCTACGTTTGCAGATTTGTGATTTTTTTATAAAAGTTAGGTTGGTATGAATAGCTTTATCTAGAATTTTCTTCATTATTATACAAGTATTTGTATTTGATTGTAAGATTGTTCTCTCCATTTTCGATGCGTCGTGATAGTTCGTCTTTTACTTCTGATAAATATTTTTGCTGGTTATGTATATGTATATGTACAAAAATAGCTCGTTTAAGGGTTGTAGATTATTTAGATCGATAGATTATAAATCGCTGCTGCGATACAAAAGGGCCACAAATCGGAAATATTTTTCTTACAGGAGAGCCATTCGAAATTTACAAATTTGTTTTTGTATTTTACTTTCTTATCTACATCGCACATTTTATATAATGTCAGAAGTTTATCTTAATACTAAATTCGATAAAATACGTAACTATGATTTGGGCTCGTTTGAATTGTCTTGACGAGTTCAATGGTAACCAGGGTCTGATGATGGAGCTATAAGGTGGTCACAGGAACTCTGTAATGAAACGACGCAATCCCATCGAGTTGATGTTATTATGTTTGAGTTATTTTTATTCTATATTTTACGATTTTGTCTGGTATATCACTATTAAATGTTAAACACATCTTATTTTTTCAACATAGTGATTTAATTTGTGTATCGAATATGATATTAAACTTTCGTTTATGTTATATTTAAGGTTATTTTATGTTATTTCTCTCTAAGTTTTAAATTATTATTAAAATCTTGAATACATGAGCCAGAGCTCAAAGAATATTACGATCAGTTAGGGCTACCACTCATAAGCAACTGATAAAAACTATTTCGTACGGAACTGCCATAAAAATTTAGTTACTTAACTCTCCCAGTTGTTCGTATCGATATAGTAGTTACTCGAAAAAGTTTAATAAGTTACCCAGTGCTGGGCTGTATCAGTTTGTTAACTCTAATTCTATCAGAGAGGTCGTTCTCAGTTTTTGTTGCTACGTAAAGTTAACAACACTTGTTCAATCTGCTTCCAGTCGCTGTAAACACAGGCAACTCAGAGCAAAAAGAACATGAAAAATTAACTGGACTCAAATTCAAAAAGTTTGAACTCGTCCATTAGGCTGTTACGAATGCTGCAATTTTAAAAGAGCTTCAATGTTATCTCAGACTTATTGATCTAACAGAATTTTTGTTTTCAAGATATTCAGTGTACACTATTTCTATTTAAGTGTATTTAAAGAAATGTGGAGTTAAACCAGTCATTAAGGCAGTCAACCATAAGTTAAGTTGATATGTTTGTATTCAAATTTCTAATAAATAACTTTTGAATGCATGAGTGGCCTATTGGTTTAAATGTCATTACTTCGCGTATTGTGAGGATGCGTTTTCTTCATATGGACATACATTCACAATACGCATTATTATTTACTGATTAATGTTCTGAGCTAGTGTGTACTTTGTGCCCATTACATTTATGCGAGTGAAGTTCTCGTGATTTAGAAATACCAAAGTGCCAATATTGTACCTTAGAAAAAAAATCTTATCAAATCTGTGCAGACGATATTTGTGCAACTTGTAAGTCTAGGATTTATTCCTTACTATTCCACAGTTCATTCTCAACAAAGCCAAATTACTACAATTACCTACTTTTTAAAATGATATTAGTATTATTGATGATGATATTAGCCTATTTATTTAATATATTTAATATTTTTTACGGAATATGATGATATTTGAGGTAAATAAACCTAGACATCTGTAAATGGTATGGTTGAGGAAGTCGATTGTTTCTCACAAGCTATTAGAATGATATAATAACAAATAACTTAATAATTGACTTCTAAATCTAAACTCAGATTTAAAATAAAATTAGAATTATTTTAACGAATTTGAGCTTCCATGAACCCACCTACTCACTTTTAATAACAAACCAAATTCTCTACAAAACAAATCTGTCATAAAAGAGGCCTTATATTTTAATCTCAATTGTTCAGCCATCGTTAGTTAGGTAATGAGCTTTTACTTCACTTAATTCGTTTAAAGGTGAAATCACATTATACACAGTCGAATATTAATTGTTGGAGGTTTTATTAAACTTTTCAAAAGACTATCCTTATTTGATTATGATAACATATGAATATATTTGAAGTTTATGAAACAGTAATAATTAATTCATTGAATAATTATCGTTTCAAGCTCATAATTTAAATAAATATTGTGGCTTTCACAATAATACATTTCAATTACTTACCCAAACATCGATTGAATCAATAAAATGAGAAGAGGAAAATCTACAATATGCATTATCCTAAAGCTACAGCTTGTGAAAAGAGGGTGGACTAGACAAGATAGCAAAGGATACAATAAATTATTCTAGTATTTATACAACCTACTAACTTTATCACATAAGCGATTTCTCGACAACTTGACCGACCCATCACATCTCACCAATCCGCACTCAAGTATTTCAAGTTATAAAGTTTTCTAAACAATATTGGAGTGGAAGGGGTAATATCGTTATACCTCTTTGCATTATATTATAATGCCAAGAGGTATAACGAGTAGCGCACAGTATTATCAATTGCCAAACTTTAACTAAATATGATATAATACACTTCCGGCAATTAACCATCGTTTGCAGTAAAGTTAGTTTTGTGCTAAAATACGTGACTACGCCGAGAATATGCCAAAACTTTGATTTGAGAAACTCACAATAACTGTACTAGATAAATCACCATATTGTATATTTTGGCATTTTTAGTTAAAATCTGTTTTTTATAATCGAAGCCTCGCGTCATTCACTGTCTCACCATTCATAAATTACTCTTATACATTTAATTATCATCAATAAATAAATACGGTTCTGCTTACAAAAAAACTGTCTTTCTGTCTGTTTCTGCTTTTTGTTTCGCTAGGCTGATTTTAACGGATTGTTTTACTGCAGACAGCTGATATTATAGGGCATAACTTAGGATACTCCTATTTTAAAAAAGAATTAGGGTTACGGGATAAAAAATGAAATCCCCATCTAAGTCCACGCGGACGTAATCGCAGCACGGTCGCACAAACTCTTTGCAGTTCTACTGTTGTCGCTGGCATTATTAGTTGTTCAATAAATCACATCAAGATAAAAAATTACACTGTAATATCTATAAACTATATACCTTAATTGTCATAATTACCTGAATTAATATAACCTCAATTATTACCTCTATGCTTACCATAGTCTGTGTATCTATTACACGCTTCCGAATCGTTATAAGTTTAACCCGAGGCTACAGATTACAGAATTACACCGGGGTGCCGCTGCGCACATTAGTGAAGCCGCGGATACAAACTTATAGTAAACTCTAAATACTATGCCGTGTTTCTATTAACACGATTAGAGTTCTTAGTTCAAGGAACATTGTTATTACTGAAGTACACACAACTTGAAAACAAATGTCGTTTCATTCATTTTTAATGCATTTCATAACGTTTTCATTTATGAATTTAAATCGAGTGACATAATATTTTCATTATCTTGTATATATACAATAATTTAAAACGTCCATAATTTAAATCTATCCAAATTATAACTTATGTAATGACTAGTATTATAATACTGGTGACTTCGTGTCTACAACCTGTTGAAAGACCTTGGCTTGTCTGGAACTACAGTAAGTTCTACTATACTAGAACGAACATCTAAAGCCGCAATAGCAGGTTCATAACAGATTTGGCTGAGCAGGAAGAGAAACACGAGTAGTGAAAGTGAGTGTTGGTGTACGTCGGAAAAGGGTCTCTTGAACCTACACCCATGTCACAAGTCTCGGGAACTACTCCCAGTTTCTCTTTTTACCACACTATGAACTCGAAACCTGTACGGTGAATCCATAGTATGGACGAACTTCTTAGCACCTTTGCTACTGGCAGTGCCAGTATCTTTCACTTTTTTTCACTCTTTCCTAAGATACAGACAGAATTTCTGCCTAGTTTAGGAAAATGAGTCCTACGACGCTTCTTTTTTTGTACGCGTTTTTCTTTTCTTTATAAGCTTTAATTATATAAAACAACTCTGTATGCCATGTACAAACTACTTATTAATAAAAGAAATAATATAAAATGAAACTTATTTCTTCTTATAATCTTGAGTTCTTTAAACTTAATACACCACCTCTTATGTACAAAGTCGCGTGGTTTTTCGGTGAAGTAGAAAAAGAAAACAATAACGGTCATCCCACTTTTTTCTGCAGAGTATGGTATAAAGAGATTAAGAGAAGTTTATTTTATTTACATTCAATCCTACTAATATTAGAAACGCGAAAGATTATGAGTGTGAATGTATACTACTATACCAGACTATTAATATTATAAATGCGGGTATGGAGTATGGATATATGGATGTTTGCTGAACGGATCTAGCATAAATTTGGTACAGGGATAGATAATAGTCTGGAATTACAGATTGGCTACTTTCTATCCTTGAAATAAGATTTGAAGAAATTTGAATTGGAAGCGGGAAGCTGTGAATATACATTATTATAACAAGGTTCGTTTTATTAACGTTTTAACATGACTGTTACTCCAATGGTATCTTCAGGTAAGAAGTAAAATATTATGACATTCTTCAGGTTATGTTTCATTTCACTTCACTTTCCTTCATGAGAAGATTTGTCATCCTCGTGTGGATGTGTAAATTGAATTTGAGTCTCATCAAAGCTTTGTACTAGGTACTGTAGCGTCCGGGGGTTGGACGCCACAATACCTCGTGTTGATAATAAGATAAACACAAGAGGAAGATTTTTATATGATCATTTATTATTTCAACAAAGCTTCCTATATCGGGTTTAGGGAGGTTTTTACGCGTATATATTTATATTTATGCGAACTAGGGAATCGCGAACTCCGCTCAAGGACTGAGCCTAAAGTTAATACACTTATATCTTCTCTTCGGCCGGCGGATCCGGGCGGCGCGTCTAGTCGCCCGCTGTCAGCCGCACAGCCGAATGCAGCTCCACGCAGCAATTGTTTTTTCTATTATTAGAAAATTCTATTATTATGTTATTAGTAATATTCAAATCAAATATGTATTTATTTTTAAACTCTGACACATGATGGCCAGGTAAACGAACCGTGGTGTGTCGAACGAGGTCGCACACCACAGTACTGTGAGAAAGTAGGCATTGACGAAACTTAACTTCAATTTCTAAATTCCGATCATTCGTTTTTCAGTATCTCGTTTGGCAGCAAATGAGGTGAATATAAGTATTACTACCAATTTGCAGTTTTTGTTCTTACCAGCACAGAATTATATAATATGATGAGTTTGGAGATAGAAAGTTTGCACTCTTGGTAAAATTGAACTTTATTGCAATACTAACAAATCCGCTATCATCCAAAACTTCGTAGAATTAAGGCAATCTTTCGCCTGAACGTTAGCAAAACCATTACGTAACACCGATTTACTGTTATAATTCATATTACTAAACTTTGATGCTACATTACGGACATAAAAATGTTACGCTTCAGTTAATTAATTAATCTTATATTTCAACACAGAGTAATAAGTCTAAGTTCTTTTGACAATTATACTGTTGATTGATGGCACTTGGTGGAACTTGGTACACATATTGAAATAATTACTCATTTGTTCTTTTCCACGATATATTTTATAGATTAGCATTTGTTTCATTTGTTTCCGAAGTTCGCAAGAATTACGGTAGATGGCTCCAGCGTCGCCCCGAGACTTATATAATATATCGGAGAATTTATATAATATAATATAATAAATATATAATATAATTTATGGGATGTGTCTAGGTAGCTCAGTTGCTCAGAGCATTCCCCCTGTAAGGGACTGGTCGCGGATTCCAGTCACGTCCTAGATGTTCTCTTTTCCGACTTAGGTCGGAAAAGAGAACATCTAGATTTAGATCTATAGGAAAATTTAGCATACTAATTGCTTAAAAATTTCTTAAGTTCTTTTCTTTTGGACATAGTTGTACCGTATCATGTACAAAATCATAAGAATTTAATTAGAATGCCTGAGACTTTGGTAAGCTTTGGTTGGTAATGTTATCAACATCATCTCGACGTTGGGTCCTGGTTGCATTCTTGACCTTCATATAGGAGCCTGGGGTTTGCTTTCCAGCTATCAATTTTTAGCTAAATATAAAAGGTGTTAAAAGCTATAATATAAATCATATAACAAAATACTGTACCGCGTACAGTCAGTTTAAAATGTACGTCCCTCCGTGAATGCAGAAACTGTGAAATGATCTCCCTGCCATGGTTTCCCAGACGACGATAATATGAGGTTTTTCAACCTAATTTACCTCACCCAAAAGGGTATGTACAGGATTTTGAGTGTCTTTCTATGTAAACTATGACTATTTACATAATCTATATTTTGAATAGAAATAACCATCCCATTCAATCCGTCATTATTTTTAATGTTTCCTTGATGACTACCAAATAATGCGACCATAATTCAAAATAGGTAGGTATAAAGGTGATATTGCGAAGGGCAACAGAGGTCGGGTGGCGTTTAACCCCAATTGAGTGACGGTGGCTTAAGATTCGGTAGCAATTACACTTCATAAACTTTCGTGTTTATGTTACCTCTCCATTTGTATAATCTTAAAGTACACCGCTACGCTTACATTGTTTTGATTAATTACAACATTAATTTGAAAAGTGTGTTTGACTTCAGATCTTTGTAAGGTGAATATTATTATGTTATTCATATTCCTTATGTGTAAGTTTAGTGTTAAGTTCAAGCTATTTTTCAACCACACAGAAGATCTGTGTGGTTGTTCTTCTTGGGTGTGCAGGGCCCTACCAATATCTTCGAGGTCCGAGTCAACATCACCTTCTAGTCGGTACACCTGCGAAATAATGGACGAGACTCTGGAGTAGGCTTTCCTCTCAGATTTGGGGTTTCGAACGGCAGTCGCTCCCAGAAAAGGCAACATACAAATAAAAAATATTCAATGGACCTCAGGCTCCAAAGTGCAAACTTGGAATGCAACTGGGAATATAATATGCTTGCTATTAGAATTATGATACGCTGAAGACAGATCTCTTCTCCATGCCTACTTTTATTTGGCATATTAGCTATAAAAGGAACAACTACTGTCAGACCCCCCAATCTTGACAGTAGAACCTACGCCAGAGACTCGTTCGACAGGCATAACTGTTCTTAGGATTGGTCGTTTAATGAACGAACAATTTTTTTTAGACAGTTTTTCAATCATCAACGAAAAGACTGTTTACTGTTAAAAAATAAACTAGTCAAAAGAGTCACAGTCGTTGACGACAATGAAAACTACACACACATGTACGACACTGACGTCACAGGTTCACATGTTCCATCGAGCAGTCAACCGTCGACGGCTACGCGACATGTAAGTACGAACCGACAATATAGACCAATATTCCCGATTCATTACTGTCGGGTGGGCGCTCCGGCTACCTTCGGCTCGGCAAGCCTACCTACTACCTACTATCTACTTACATGCCGGCCTCTGTGGCGTAGCGGTAGTGCGTTCAGAAATCAGAGGTCACGGGTTCGATTCCCGCTCAGTGCAATATGTATATTTATCTATATGTATATTGCATTGCTCTATGTGTTTCGATGTGTAATATGTATTTATATATAAAATAATAATGTAAGTGTAATTTATCCTAGAATATATTATTTATATTTACAATGTTATTTCACAAATACAGTGCTGTTTCTTTCTATCATATTTCAAAGTTTGTCATTTGGTCGTATCATAACTTAAACATAATTACTTATATCTAATATAAGTAATTATGTTTAAGTTATGATACGACCAAATGATTTTTAAATGTGAACATTAACAACGTGGATATAAAAAGACGGCTGATTAAATTCAAATAAAGGTACATATACATATGGTACCTTCATGATGTAGGTAGGTAGCATGGAGATATTTCAATGGATTATGTACATACAAGACATGAAATGTTTACATGGGTATAAAGTACATCCATTACACGAAATATGTTTTTTTAAATTCTATTAAACTTGTGCATCTTAGTAGTGTGAATTTACATAATAAAGCAAGTTACATTTTATCACTTGTCTCTGTAACAATCTTAATCGCTAGTGGCTGAAAGCGTTCACTCGTGCGAGTGACACAGTGTTGAGGTGACACAAGAGGGATCCTCTTGTGTCACCTCAACACTGTGTCACTATTTCATTAAAGAGGCACATAATATTTCTTTCCTAAGAAATTCACTATTTCTGTGCTTCTATAATCAGTCACCTGTGACAATTATAAGGTCATTTATATGTGAAACAAATAAAGTATAAAAGGTATGGCACCAAACAAACATACATACACTCTTGCGTATATTCATGAAGGAGTAGGTTATGTCGGGCCTGAACCTACTAAACCCGCACGCCGTCTCGGGTCTTAAAACGCCGGGGTGTAAGGTTGCCCATAGAGCATATCCCTCGCACCCCGACTGAGCCTGGGCCATCTCCGGTTTCGAGATGGCCCACTCGAGTTTGGGAACCAGCTTGTCCCCGTCTTTCCCCGGTTTGGGGGAGGGGCGCTAGCCGCCCCTCCGTTCCGGCCAAATCAAAGTACCTTGTTTTTTTTTTTTCGTGCGGAAATCCCCTCGGATACCCCCCCCCCCCCCGTCGGCCAGCGGGGGCGGTTATGTCGGGCTTGAACCGACTGAAACCGCACGCCGTCTCGGGTCTACAGACGCCGGGGTGTACTCAAAGTACCTACCATACATTTAATCAATATTGATTGCGTATCTCAAAGCAAAACTAAACAAACAAAAGGTAACTAGATAGCCTTGTACTCGTATTATATAACTAACCATAACCTTAACAGAATCAGTGTAAATAATGGGTTAGAGAGTTGAAGCAGAGGGGTCCGGTTTTATTACCGAAGCCATAATAGGTAGAATCAAAACTTTTGCGGCTTGTCCCCTGCCTACGCACCGAGGCATAAGTTGAACTATGATTTTGCTAATGGATCACAAAATAAAATTCATATTAGTAGCAACAGACGCATTAATATTTTATCAATTCTATTGTAAAAACTTGTTCTTGAATATACTTACTTAGTATTTGTATTTATTTTAATTAATATGCTGGCTTACCCCAACTGTTTCATTTTAGTTGGGTAGGTAGATATAGTGATATAGACATCAATGGGTAGGTATGTCAAAACGTCAAAACCCCAGCAGAAGCAGGCCGGGACGGTGGGACGGCGCCCCTCCCCCAAACCGAGGCAAGACGGGGACACCGTGGTTCCCAAACCCGAGGGGGCCATCTCGAAACCGGAGATGGCCCAGGGTCAGTCGGGGTGCGAGGGATATGCTCTATGGGCAACCTTACACCCCGGCGTCCGCAGACCCGAGACGGCGTGCGGTTTTAGTCGGTTCAAGCCCGACATAACCGCTGGCCGGCGGGGGGTATCCGAAGGGATTTCCGCACGATAAAAAAGAAAAAAAAGAAAAGGTACCTATGTCAAAACGTCAAGTGTTATGTTTCAGAGCTACGGTACAAAAAAAAACAACAGTTTTTATTTATATTTATATTGCATAATATTGCATTAAGCATTATATTGTTTTTTTGATAATGCCGACTGATGTATTAATGAGATAATTACAAATAAAATTTTTGTTGACAAAAATTATTGTAATTACCTTCAAAACTTTAATCTAATTACTTGTTTTGAAAGTTACGCACAAAGTAAAAGAGCTGCTGGTTTTAAGAATTGGTAAATTGTATAATTTTTATTAATTATTCAGAGAAGGCTTTCAAAATCATTTCTTTACAATAGCCCATACTGAATTATCAACGTATAAGATATCATAGTTTCGTTGTTATGTTTTCTACTGTTTAAAATCAACTGAAATCTGTAATTAGCATTCATAATAAAATATCTTACTACACGAACACCCAATATCGTGGAGTACGCTCGCGCCCCAAAGCATTGGGAGTTCGAGTTATGACGATTAAGTAATTGCAATATAAAATATAATTCCTATAAGATTTGCATGATAACGTTATTACACTGAAAAGTCTACCTACACGTCCTGTACTACCCACGGTTTTCTTTGCAATATTGGTCAACGTTATTTGAATAGAAGAATAATATTTTTATAGTTTAGAGAACACGTTAAACCGGTTATGCAGACATTCATGACAGCCGTTACGAGCAGTCAAAAGGCTGAAAAATTCAGATATAAAACGAAACTTTTAGCCAACCATATCCCTGCATGTGGTGTTATGGAGATTAGCCAACTGGACGACTAGGGCTCCATAGAAATCCTTTTTTTTTTATACACAGTATAAGAAATATAAAACTTGTGTAAATGACTTATGTGTATTTTAAAAATCTTGATGTAACTTTTATATTTTTAGAGTAGTTAAATGTTCCTTTTCATTCTGTGCCTAAGAGAGCACGTTAAGCCGTCGGTCTCGGTTGCCATTCGAACATCTATGGCAATCGTTACGGGTAGTTGGAGTTCTAGCAACTTCGACAACTGGTCTAACTACAGAAATTCGATATCGCCAATGAGCTGTGGGGGTCAGCTATACTATTTTGTAAGAACGTTTATGCATCTCGATATCTGAACCCGTGGTGAGTATCAAAAATACTTATGGCGAATATGATATCTCACCTTGGATTCAGCTGTCGAGACTTATAAACAGTATTACAGAATACCACCACAGATTGCTCGTCGCTTAACAGAAAATATCAAGTTAGGCCGCTTCGTAGTTAGACTGAATAACCGACCCTGACTGAGTTGGGCAAGGGCTCGGAGGAGCCACTTTCATTATCATTATAAACAAAAATTTTGTCAAATTTTTGTATGAACAATGTAATTTACATGAAGTGTCGTGTCACTGTAATATTTCATTCTACATTTTTATCCTTAAGCTTCGTTTCTTTTGATGAAATATGACAGAATAAAGTTTACTGGGTTAGCTAGTGTTGTATAAGTTAGGTGTGATTTGGCGGCCCTGTTACCCAAGTAGAAGTAGGCCGTGGCGGCCGCGCCCTGCGCGCCCTCCCTCCTCTTTACGGGGGCAAGACAGGGACACCGTGGTTCCCAAACTCGAGGGGGCCATCTGGAAACCGGAGATAGCGCTGGGACAGCCAGAGTACGAGGAAAATGCCACCTTACATCCCAGCGTCTGACATCCCTATATTATGTACCCTTTTTTTTTGTTATGTGCGGAAATCCCTTCGGCAATCCCCCCGCCAGCCAGCGGGGGCGGTTATGTCGGGCTTGAACCGACTAAAGCCGCATGCCGTCTTGGGTCTACAGACGCTGGGGTGTAAGGTTACCCATAGAGCATATCCTCGCACTCTGACTGACCCTGGGCCATTCGCAGTGTCCCCTCTGATAAGAGCAGAGGGGTACCTGGAGCGACCACCCCTCCCGCGGGCCTTGCAGGCCCGCCATACCCCGACTCCCTCGTGCAATGGGGTCAGCTGGCCCTGAAAAGGGCCGGTTGGTCAGACTCTTGGCCGTTGACGTTGACGCCAGCTACTCCAGAGGAGCAATCAATGATGCGTCATCGCCCACGTTGCACCAAACTTGGAGGTGATCCAACCAGTCGCACCCCCCTATATTATGTACCTAAAGATATATATACCAACCTAACTACCAGTGAAAGATATTAATAGTCATGAAAATATACTATTATCCGGTGCCTCAAATTTGTTCTATATTGATAAGTGACAGCTTCAGCGCTACAAGTTTAATACCCTTAGACGACGGTTAATTAAAACCAAGTACATCACAAAATGCGACTTACTTCATAGTTTTTGATTTCAATTTGCGTAGAACATTTTCATTATGCAAAGTATAATAATATACCATGCCAGCACCTCAACGAAAATATATTGCTTTGAGTTGTAATAGGGTTTTGCGAAAAGGTTTCATAAATATGAGAAACTTATTATAGAAAAAGTCACTGCGTTGTCACTTTTTATATTCTTACTTACATACTTCTTACTTTATCTTATACTCGTGGCACAATAAAGCGTCAGAACAAAATGGGATTAACTATTATGTGCAATTCTGTTTTATCCCTTTTATCTTTTGGCCACTTGCGTTATGCTTACGATTTGGACCTTTGGATGTTGTTAATCGGTTTCTGAATTGAGAAGTTGAAGTTGAGTCTCATCAACGCCTACTTACAGACTTTTATAAGAGTTAACTTCATTTTTTAAATTCTGAAACCGACCATGTGTATTGTTAACTTTAACATATAGAATGACTACAGTCAAATAGCTGTGCGGTCGCGGATAAACAATACTGAAGATTAGATTAGTTTCATGTCACCTTTGAGGGAGCGGAAGAGTCGCTTGATATACGAGTAACACTTTTATTTCAAGAATAAAAAGTCATAAAAAACAGTGGCAATCCGAAGTGCCAACAGCAGTGAAAATTTGAACAATTACCATGTGTATTTTTTGATTCGTCATCATCCATCCCTCCCTCCCTACCTCCCTCTCCGCCTTCCTCCCTCACCTTCCTCACTTTATACCATAGTCCCTCCCTCCCTGTAGTTGCAATGCGGGAGTTCCTCACGCGACTCCGCACATCCACCGCAGCATATTCATCCTCGTGACACGCAGCTCCTGCTTGTATTCCAGCAATGGCTGTATTGCTAATAAATAATTTTCGCGTAAACTAATAATTTGAATAATTATCAGCCGATAAATTTGGATGTGGTTAAATAATATTATTAACGCCTAGTGTAGCAGTGTGCCTAATTTATCGATTAATAACTGTTTCGCCACGAGACACTAAACCGTTTAATAAATTCAGGCATTGTAGGGTTGCGTGTATCTATAAATTGGTGCGAATTTAGTAATGCTCATTAATATTTTTGGAACTACATACGCTTTTACAGATGACAGGTACACAAAGTGAGGAGAATCTAGCAAACGACCCACTGCCACTTAGACCATTTTTTCGACCCACACAACCGACCTAGTATTAGAGATAGAACTCTTTGGAATCATATTTTTAACGAATTCTATCTTGATTTATTCCATATACTTATATTTGTTATTTTATTATTCACACTGATCCCGACGTTTCGTTTGCTTAGCAGCAGCCATGGTTTTTTTTTTTTAAATAGCGATAGAATCCGTTAAAAATAGTTTAATATCAATGCATATCAACAATAGTATCATTTTTTATTACCTTGCTGTTGCCTGCGACTTCGCCTTAGTCTATTCCTTAACCAAATTTCAATCAGATCCGTATAGCCGTTAGAGCGTCATTAAGTTACAAACATCTAACCATTTTCACAAAGTAGGATAGTAGGATTCCGATAATATTATATGTTAATAATATTATCCTTATTTATATAAATAAGCCTATGGGTAATTCCAGACTAAAATATATCTTTGTACCAAATTTCAGCCAGATCAGTTCAACCCAGTTCAACTGTTAGGGCGTGATTCAGTCATAATCATCGAAACATACAAACATTTTCACAAACTTTCACATTTACAATATTAGTAGGATATGAAATGATATACCTACATTCTTGTATTATATTTTTGTACTATTCGTATGCCTAATATATTTAATTGTTTTAATGAGTTTTCATTCATCTACACACAATTTCAACTCGCCTTTTTTTTTTTACGTGCGGAAATCCCTTCGGATACCCCCCCCGCCGGCCAGCGGGGGTGGTTATGTCGTGTCTCGACTAAAACCGCACGGTGTCCTCCCCAAGTGTCCGTTGCCGGGCACCCCGGGTAAGCCCTCGAAAGGATAACCCCAGGGTTGCCGGCGGACTTTGGCTGCCACCGCGGCCTTGCCTGGTGGGGTCGGGTTTTATCCCGCTTCGGTGAGTTGGCAGGCGTGTGTAAGGCACACACGACACGCCTCCGCCACGGCCTGCTTCTGTAAAGACGGCGAGTCGGCCAACTGCCGTCCTCAGGCCCCGATCATGGAGGTCGGTAGTCCCGGGCGTAGATGAGTCTGCGGCGTCCTCGCCGCAGACTGCGAAACTCGGGGGGCAGGTTTCTCTCCCGCTCCCTCTCCGCCGTCTCTTTCGCGCTGTTACGAGTCTCAAGGTAGGCTTTTAAAAAAAAACAAATACAGGGTTTCGATTGAGACAGCCGTCTTACATAGAGGTCGGGATGAGACTAACTGCAAGTGGAATCGAATGATGTCAGTTGGACGGATAAGTGCTGACTGTGCAAAGAGGGATTGCGTAGTGTGCGAGAAAGGGTACAGGTGCCAACCGTAACACCTCCCAGGGGTGGACTAAACATCGGGGTTGGAACTTCGATGTTTAGGGGAATTGGTCAGCAAATTACACGTTTCTCCTAATACTAGGAGATGGGAGATCTTCAGTTTCAGGATGGCGTTTATTGATTTTAATAGGAGTGACTGGCTCGGAATCTGGAGTCTGAACTGGAGGTGAGCTCACAGGAATGGATTGGGAGAATCTAGAAAAGTAGTGGATGAGACGGCTGTGCGATTTAATATACAAAAACAATTTAAAAATACAAAATACAAAAACAATACAGAGTATTACTATAATTATAATTGAGTAATGAGTCCCGTATTTTATTATTTGATGTTGATTGAGAATCTTATCGGTCTCATCGTTCATAGATTTAAATTTTGACTTGGTTTCTAATGTAAAGACGTCTAAGTCGATGTTTTGTAGTTTCAAGGGAGATTCATTACTCATTGTTTTTAAGAATTTATCTAAAGTACAGCAGGAATCGTTGATGATATTAAAATCTGATCGAGTGACAGTAAAATTGGCAATTAAATTGTTAAATGTGGGTATTAATTTTGTACTTTTGCAATAAGCGATACAATTATTCGGGACGCTTAAAATTCCCGTGCCAATAATACTTAATTATGTAATTTTTTGATTAGGGCATTCAACATAGAGTTTATTACTTTGAGACTGTACGTAAATCCAGTTATTGTTGTGAAGCGGCTTCCATAAGTCTATTTGTCCATGAAAGTACCTTGTTTGACACTGCACTGGTAAAACGCTTATCACATTAGACATGAATTCACTTTCGCAGCTTGGGTTTGGACTTGTTGGGAACACTGTCATGACGTCACAGATATACTCGTGTGAGCTTATCACTGTGCATTCCATTAAAGAGTCAAGGTTACAGTATTCAGATTTATCCTTGGTCATTGCTGTATATTTACTAGAAGGCGCTCCACCGTGGATGCCATCATCTCTGGCGGAGGATGCAGTAGCCCGGGGTGAGGTGATGTTGGCGGTGTCCTTGGCCATGTGATGCTCGCGAAGGAGATGGCGGAGCGTGCCCGGGAGAGGCTCAGAACTCTCCCGGCCCGCCGAGTCCGTAACATGCTCGCCGCGCGTCGCAGGCGACTCAGGCGCCGGAGGTCGCTCAACGACCTCCGTCCTCCATGAGCGCAGGCCTGGGGGTGGCAGGTGAGGCCGCCTGTCACCCCAGCAGAAGCAGGCCGGGACGGTGGGGCGACTAGCGCCCCTCCCCCAAACCGGGGCAAGACGGGGACACCGTGGTTCCCAAACCCGAGGGGGCCATCTCGAAACCGGAGATGGCCCAGGGTCAGTCGGGGTGCGAGGGATATGCTCTATGGGCAACCTTACACACCGGCGTCTGCAGACTCGAGACGGCGTGCGGTTTTAGTCGGTTCAAGCCCGACATAACCGCCCCCGCTGGCCGGCGGGGGGGTATCCGAAGGGATTTCCGCACGAAAAAAAAAAAAAAGTTATTATAAAACTAAAAGAGTTCGGTTTTAGATTGTTATGTGGAGTAGGTAGTGCTATGTTGTGAAACAGATTATATTCCTTAGGTGATACTAAAGGTATTCTTAAAACAAAAACAATCTTATATAAATCTTAAGGCTTTCACGGCCGACGTTGCATGTAGAATATACTGCTTCCGGGCTGTTTGGCTGTGGTCCATCGGAAACTTGTGTTCCAGACGTTTCGTCGATCACTGCGGTCGACATCTTCAGTGGTACACGTCGGGACGCCGTCGAGTGCGGAGAACCTTCCTCGGCGGCGAACTCGGTGCGACTGATGTAAAGGCGTAAAACAATCTTGTTGTTTAAACTATAACATACTATACTAGACACATTCAATAGGATATGAATGTTACTTAATGCTAAACTTACGGGTAACTTAAAGTCTACAGGTAAGTATTTATAGTTATCGACAATTTCTTGGTATAACTGAGCGGGTGATAACACAGCCGGGTGTAGGATATTTTTGCTGCATAACATGATAGCGTTTGTTATGTCTTCTAACTGAAATGAAATTGTGAGAATTGATGCTTCCAGACTGTTTAAAATTGAATTAATGGTTGTTTTTACATTTTGCTCATTGGAAATTATTGTAATATTTTTCAGTTTCGCAGAGAAATTATCGATAGCTAGGTTAAGGCTGGCCTCATTAATTTTTATTGAATGTAATGTACTATATTCAATTTTGATAAGATTCAGATAGTAATCAGAATATTTTCTTTCATTACTGAGCCCGGTCTTTTTTCATTATCCTGAATATTTTGGATAGCGTTATCATATTTTATAGCGTCATCCTCGTTCAAAGTACCGAATATAGTTTTGGACAAACTACCAATAGCTCCTATCCAGGCTCCCCGTTTAAACCTTTTGTTTATTAAATGCGAGATAGCTGAATACTCTGAAGCGATATCGTGATATCTTATAGTTAATGGTTCAATTGTATTGTGACATTCTAATTTGTTGGATGTTTCAATTTCAATTTGATTACATATCAGACATATTGTACCCAATATTGAGTTTATATTTTTTATATGGGGTTCAATGTATGAGATGTCGAGGGGAGTAACTATGTCTAAATGGCTTACACGAATTTTGAGTTCACCAATTGGGTCAAAGTATATACCGGGACTCGTGTTGATTTGTTGTATAAATTCCTGATGACCATGGGCCAGTATGCTGTAACGAAAAGAGGCCTGATATGATATTTAAATGATTAATAAAATGTATAACTTAAGTATATTGTATAAACTAAAGTTAAGCAAATTTGTAAAAGTAATAAAAGGTAAAATAAAGAGTGTATAATCGAATAAGTTCGATTTGCAATACTAGGTAGTTTGGTACTTGTTGGACTTCCACGTGTTTAACCTCATCGAAGTGGTGTTTCACATGGCGTCTGTTTATGAGTAATGTTAATGTGTGGTTACCATGTACTTTTACGATTTTATACGGCCCCTTCCACAAGGGCGATAGGGCTTTACGTAGTCTAAGGTGGTTCTTCAGTAAAACATAATCACCAACCTTGTATTCTACAGATCGACTACGGGAATCGTAGTAGTTTTTAGAACGTGTTTTAGATTTTACCATGAATTCTCTAGCTTTGTCACGTGTGTATTTCATACGATGTCGCAACATCTTGACATATTCAGGATATGTAGTGTCAGAATTATTATAGACAGAGTCTGGAATATGTGGTTTATGTCCAAATAATAATTCGAATGGTGAATAATGCGTTGTTGAATGTTGAATCTTGGTTTTCATTTTTCAAATATTCCTTAAGTGGAAAATGACTTCGTTCTAAGGCCCCTTGCGTCTGCGGATGATACGGAGCGGACCATAATTGTTTTACTTTTAGGAATTCACATGTTTTTTTGAATAGGTCTGCTGTAAAATTTGTTCCTTGATCAGTGAGTATAAGTTTTGGGATACCAAATAGATACGAATGGGATATGCGAGAACTTTGTGAGATCATCTTGCATAGTCAAAATGAATTTAAGCTTGGCTCTGCCGGATCCAGGTAAAGGCCCTACGATGTCAATGGATAGCCTCTCAAAAGGAGAGGTTGACGTGGATGTTATTATCATCGGTGCTCTATTTATTCTGCGTAAGGCTTTGTTGGTTTGACATGGAGAGCATTTTTTTATGTAGTTCTCGATATCACTACGCATGCTTTTCCAATGAAATCTTTCTCTGATACGGCTTAGCATTCTATTAATTCCTAGGTGTCCTGCAATTGGAATATTGTGATTTTCCTTAAGGATTTTTGGAATTTCAATAAGTGAAGGATATATAATTTTGTTATGGTATATATGGATTCTTATGTTAGTCCCCTCAAACAGATAGCTAATTAGCTATTATAAATTTTTATGAAAGAGTGTTTATCAAAGGGGTTTTCAAAGTCGGATGTGGCGATGTCATTTATTAGTAGATATGACATCATCACTTCATCGCGTGTGAACTTTAGAGATTTGAATAATCATCGAAATGATGAACTTTCGTAAATAAGAAAAGATAAGTTTTATTTTCAGTCTCAAGAGGTAAGAAGGTATGTAGCGATTTTTCTTTTTCGAGGAGTTCAATTCGCACGGATTCTGTACATTTATTAAGAACTTCCTGAACATAGGGCATAGACTCGTCCATATCTATTGAGGTTGGTATAATTACTAATTTTTGTGCTCCTTTAAGCAGGTTTTCATTATGTTGTAAGATAGAGGTGTTGTGTGACGTAGTGGGTGATCTCAAGAATTGATTATAGGTTCTCTCAGGTGAGGGTAGGTTTACAGGTTCTGAAAGAGGGGTTACTGGGTTGAGCTGACCGGAGGAACAGGTAAGGTTTCAGGGTTCTGCCAGCTAGTCGAAGGTTGAGGTTCTATTTCGAAACTTGGTAGACTATGCTGAACAGGAGGAGCAGATAAAGTTTCAGGGTACTGCTGGCTAGTCAAAGGATGAGGTTCGTTAGCGGAGGAGCTCAGATACTCCATTACTTCATTCTCAATCTCAGGATCATAAGGGATGCGTCTAGACTGGATGGTGGAGATACAAGGAGGTCTTGCAGGTCATTATTTGCTTCATCAGGTGAGTTATGAGGGTTAGTGTTAGCACTTGTATCAGAGGTTAATGGATCCTCGTTTCCTGGATATATTGGGTTTACTGGATATCTAGAAAGGGCGTCAGCTGCAGAGTTTAATTTGCCTTTACGGTACACTATTTCATAGTCGTATTCTTCCAGTTTTAACCTCCATCGCTGGAGTTTACTGCTGGGGTCTTTGTGATTGCACAACCATTTCAGAGGTCTATGGTCAGTGATAATGAGAAATTTATGACCGTAAAGGTAAGGTCGAAATGTTTTGCATCCATATAGTATTGCTAGTAACTCTTTCTCAGTCGTACTGTAATTGGATTCGCTCTTATTGAGCGTTCTTGACGCAAAGGCTACTGGTTGATCTTTACCCACAGTTCCTTGGGAGAGTACAGCACTAACCGCGTAATTCGAAGCATCGCACGTGATTACGAAGGGTTGAGAGAAATCACGGTAAATGAGAAGCGGAGCAGTTGTTAATTTATTTTTTAGAGTGTCAAAGGCAAGTTGTTGTTGGTTTTCCCATTGGAAAGGTGTATCCTTTTTCAGGAGATTGGTAAGGGCTTTTGCGGTCTTAGAGAACTCGGGAATGAAACGTCGGTAATATGAAACGAGTCCGAAGAATGACTTTATATCTTTAGGATTATTTGGAACAGGGAATTCGGTCACACCATTTATCTTTTCAGGATTCGGTCTGACGCCTTGTTCAGTAATTATGTGACCAAGATAGCAGACTTCACGTAGCAAAAACTCACATTTATTAGGCTGTAATTTGAGCTTAAATTCACGGATTCGTTGGAAGATTGCCTTTAAATTGAGGATACTAGATTTCAGGTCATATCCACAAGAAACGATGTCGTCAAGGTAATCAAAGCATTTTATACCTTGTAAACCGGATAAAACAGAGTTCATTAGTCTCTGGAATGTGGCTGGTGCATTCTTTAATCCAAAAGGCATTCTTTTGAAATGGAAATGACCTTCGGGAATGGTGAATGCAGTTTTAGGTTTATCAGCTTCGTTTAATGCAATTTGATGGAACCCAGATGCCAGATCTAAGGTGCAGAAGTATTTACTATTACCCAGTTGGTCAAGGATTTCAGCAATTTGAGGGATAGTGTCACCGATTGTGACATCGTTCAGCTTGCGGTAATCAATGACTACTCACCATTTTTGTACGTTGGAAGCGTCAAGCTTCTTGGGAACGACCCATATGGGTGATGACCAAGGGGAATCAGAAGGTTCTATTATATTTTGTTCTAGCATCTTATCCACCTGCTTTCGAACTTCGGCTTTGTGGATTTCAGGAAATCTATAAGATTTAGTGTGTATTGAAACATCTGTTGTGATTTTGATTTCATGTTTAAGGGCGTTTGTATGGGTAAGGTTCTCTCCGGGTAGATAAAATATATCGGAATAATCACAACATAATTGCAGCAGGGTGTCTTTTTTTTCCTTGTTGAGATGTGACACACGTAGCTGTTTTAATACTTCTTCTGTACGTGTTAAGCTATTATTTGAATTATTTACGGAATGTACTGCACCCGGAGGTTGTTCTTTAAGCTTCAAGGCGTTAATGCAGTCCAGTTTTAAGTTGAGGTTAGAGTTTACGGTTATAGGGTTTTCAGAGGTGTTCACAACGGATACATTAATTCTTTTATTTTCCTTAACGCGTACTAAACAATTTGCGATTAATAAAGTATCCGAGAGATTTTGATCTATGATTAATCCTTCCTTTATTTCAGGGTTTGAGACGGAGCATTCAATCACCGTTTCGGTTCTAGGTGGAATTATGTAGGCAGGGTCATGGAAATGTAATTTCAAGGATGACTTACCAACCCACAGTAGATTATCGTTATAATTTATGTTGCAGCTAAGTGTATTAAGCATGTCAGACCCTATAATACCATCGTAAGGTAAGTGTATCGTATCTATAATATGAAATTCATGTGATATCTTACGTTTAGGAAGTTGGATTTTTAAAAAGAAGTGGCCCAAGGTACGGATAGATGCTACTGTTGAGTCGATACCTTTTAATTGGATAGTTAGTTTTACAATTATGGGCTGGTGTACAATACACGAATGTTTTAGGAGACTAACAGACGATCCTGAGTCAACTAATAAGGATAGTGGGATGTCTGATACCGAGGACATGACAAGAACGTGGGGTAATAGTGTTTTCGCAGGATCACTTGTTATTTCGAAAACATTGGATTCGAGAGGTTTTGGTAGAGCAACTTTATGACGTTGTTGCATGGATAAGCCATCTTGTAGCGATGCTTGGGGTATAGAATGATTTTTATTGCGTTGCTGGATAGATAAGCCATCTTGTAGCGATGCTTGGGGTATAGAAGAACTTCTAAGTAATGAAGTTAGAGTAAGCTCAGAATTAGATTTGAGGGTGCCGGTTTTAAAATCTCGAGGTCCCGTACGACACTGGGACGAGACGGTTATTCGTTTTTTAGATAATTGTCAACAATGTCATAACCCTCTGTGGGGTCATTTACTTCATCATCGTTGTTGGGCTCCGGTGTTTCGTCGGAAACAAAATGAACACGTTGGAGCGTTCTCGATTGGCTTTGTTCAAGATTTTTAAATCGGTTGTTATTAAACTCCCTTTTTCGACATTGCTCCAGGGTGTGCCCTGGGGTCTTGCAGTATCTACAAAATGGGGAGGAGGAATCATTATTGTTACTTGTATTGGGACGGCTGGCGTAAGGTTGGTTTGAGTTGTAGGAAGATTGTTGGTAACGACGTGCAAATTGAGTATTTGGTCTTGACTAGTCTTGGCGGATGTTTTGCTGACTACTGGATGGCCCTGGACGTTGTTTGGCTAAAGAATGCTGTATTTTTCTTCGGATATTGCCATATTAATAGCCTGATTTAACGTTTTTGAAGATCTACATCTAATAATATTCGAAATACGGGGTATCAACCCCATTTGGAAATGGTGGAGGGCTAATTCCTCCATAGCAGCTGTACGTCCTACCATCTCTCTATTTTTATGGCCGTGAGAGATTGATATTTCCGTTAAAAGTTGAGAGAGGCATGTTTCAATTCTAAGCGTATACTGACTTACGGTTTCGTTAAATGGTTGCTTACATTCTTGTAGGTCGGTGAGAAGATGGGCGTAATACTTCCTTTCACTAAATTGAGTTTTTAGGAATTCTTTAAGTTGCATCCAATTGGTAAACTCTTTTATCGAGCAAGCCGTTTCTGCCTTACCTTGGAGTTGGCAGAGAATATATTTAAATAAGATATCTTTTTGGGAATCTGTGGCTAGTTCGTAGGCATTGTTGCAATTTACCAGAAAAGAGTTGAGCTTCTCCCTGCAGCCATCATACGGCTTAATAAATTTTAACAGAGTAGAAAGCTCGATTTCCGTTTTAGTTGTTACAATTTTCTTTTTGGAAATGGATCTGGTAGTAGGTCCTGCAGAAGGAGGGCAGGCTTGAACTTCTTCCTCCGTGTCAACTATCGCTATCTCAGGCTTTTCAAATTTGGGACTTTGAGATCTATGCCATTATGATAGGAAATATACAATTTAATTTACACAATAGAAAATAATTTCAAACAAAATATTATACAGTTTAGAATACGGATAAGATATAAACAATGACCAAGTGCATAAAATCACTTACTGGAATGCAGACAGTATGATCATAGTAGGTACGTGGGCGTTCTTGCGATCCTGTTCGACGAAATTACGTGATGATAAGCCACGGGCTGTCGCGTCGTTGCGTTGTCGAGGTCGCAGCACCTAATTATGCGCGACCAAGGTAACCTTCTTCTGCTCCGGGTAAAGACCGGCTGCGGCACAGGCAGTGCGCAGCAATGGGCCTTCCGCGAACTTGGTCACAACACAAACACCAGACACAACACCAGGTATCCAGAAGGGCTGGACGCACTCGGTACACCGGTATGGGATGCACTACGGAGTTTTTTATTTATTTATTTATTTAATCTTCATGCACATAGTACATTGGCGGACTTAATGCCATAGGCATTCTCTACCAGTCAAGTCTCTACCAGGAGTTGGCACTTATTAATGTATTGTACTCATTTAGTCATTATTTTTATGAAAATTTACTCAATGAATCAATCAATCAATCATTTATTTTGCTAAACATGGGTACATAGTAGGGTGTTAGAACTATGGTTGTCCAATCCATGTTTTACCATGTTGGTGTGCAAAAGTGTTATGTTTAGTGTCTTAATTATGGTTACTTATACAAAATTCATTAAAATTATCATGCTCCAGATGTTTAGAATAATTTAGACTATAGTAACATTTCAACACAATGTAAGGATTGTTAAGAAAGTAAATAAATGAAATTATAACACGCACTCGCGTCGGGTTTTGATTTCTTTAGGCTAGGAGACGAACCGGGGACTCTATTTTTTCTTGAATCCCTTAACGCTGCCACCAAATGTTACTGTGTTAGTATGTTATTGTGTTAGTCTCAAGCTTTAAAAAAATATAAAATACAGGGTTTCGATTGAGACAGCCGTCTTACATAGAGGTCGGGATGAGACTAACTGCAAGTGGAATCGAATGATCTCAGTAGGACGGATAAGTGCTGACTGTGAAAGGAGGGAATGCGTAGTGTGCGAGAAAGGGTAGCGCGAATTACCTGCTCGCAGAAAGAGGTGACGGCGTGCCACTTGCTCCCATCGGAGACCACGGCCCTCACCATGGTCTCCAACGAGAGAACGTCCACGCCCAGGACCGCAACGAGATCCCGGCGTTGACTCGCCCACGCAGGGCACTCCACCAACGTGTGGAGCGCCGTGTCTTTGCCAGGATCCTCGCATTGCTCGCACTGCGGCGTTGTCTCCCGGTGGATGCGCCTCAGATACTTACCGAAACACCCGTGTCCGGTAACCATCTGGCACATCCGGTAGGAGAGGTCCCCATGGTCCCACTCCAACCACTCCTTCATGATCGGTCTCACCGTCGCAATAGTGGATTCTCCCCACCTTGGGTGCTCAAGTCGCACCCTCCATGTCTCCATGAGTTCCCGGTGGAGCTGGGACCGCTGAGCCGTGATTTCTCGGGGCTCCGGCCTATGGCCCCGCTCCAGCGCCTCCTTGCGCCACTGGTACAGCAGCGCAAGGGCTCTCGCTTCCAGGTCCCATGGAGGGGTCCCGGCTAGGAGACATGCCGCCTCGACGGAGATCGTGCGATACCCCCTGATGACTCTGACGGCCATCGCTTTTAACGGGCTGTTTAATACAGCCACGTTGCGGGCCGCCAGAGTCTCCGCCCATACTGGGGCCCCGTACAGGGCCATGCTTCGCACGATCTCCTAGTGGGGGCGTTGGGTCCCTTAACGTTCAGCATCAGCCGCGATAGCGCGGCCGCAGCCCCCTCAGTTTCGGGACCAGACTTCGGAGATGAGGTCCGAAGTCCCATCGGCTATCGAGTACGAGCCCAAGGTACTTCATCGTGGGGGTGTGTGTTGGGTAACCTCCTCGAGTGTCGCTCCGATTCCGATCCCGCTGCAGTCCGGGAGGAACGGAATCGGAGCGGCCGGTACACCCTGGGCAGCGGTCAATGGCTTCCCCTTCACCCCTTCATAGGGTTGGCATTGATCGTCGGCCAATACCCAACGTGGCGGGAACACATCGCTCTCCGTACTCCTCTACTTTCAGAGGAGACAGGATGAGCGATGCTGTTAGTGGTGAGATGGCCCAGGGTCAGCCGGGGTGCGAGGGATATGCTCTATGGGTAACCTTACACCCCGGCGTCTGAAGACCCGAGACGGCGTGCGGTTTTAGTCGGTGCAAGCCCGACATAACCGCCCCCGCTGGCCGGCGGGGGGGTATCCGAAGAAGGGATTTCCGCACGATAAAAAAAAAAAAAAAAAAAAAAAAAAGGTACTTCATCGTGGGCTCGATGCCGATGCTTACGCCCCCTACGGTTATGCTGGTTCCCGCTGGTGGCCCCCTCCGAGGCCCGTGGAACGTGTTTTTTTCAACTCGCCCTAGGTGAATTAGCTAAGGTGAATTAAGTTTACGTGGCGCTTTATAGCATTTTATGTTGGTTATTGAGCGCTAATCACAATATTATTATTGTGTACAACATTTTTAATTGCTAAAAACAGTTGTAGCACACACACATACGTAGTTCAAACAACAAGCTGAAACAACAAAGTTATAGAATGCCTGTAATGATTTATATTGCGGGGAAGCCCAGCGGCGCGGTAGTAAGCAATGTGTTAACTTATCCCTATGTGTAGCGTTCGTACGTAGTGATGTACACGCTTAGGGATCCTTAATAATTGGCCATTACATTATTATCTTCATTTTCTTTATTCCTTGGAGAATTATAAGACTGGATACAGACTTATTTGCATCGAACATATATGGCAGTCTGTAATTACCATTCACGTTAGGAGAAATAGACAATAACTAATGTGTAAGAAATGGGATTGAAGTGGTAGGCTGAAAAAATGCTGGTACAACTAGGAATGTAGTGATATAAGGAATAATATAGTTAAAACCTGAGGAAAGTGAAAAATTTGACGGTTAATAAAGGGATGGTAGGGATGTGCACCAAGAGTCTAAACAACACAACTTTAAAGTATTGCCCAAAATATCATAATTCTTTTTAACTTCATGTTAATTAGTTTTCATCGTCCCAGCGCTATTCTAGGTCGCTACCAACTCTTGCACTTTGGAACTCGGGGCCCGCTCTCATGCTTTTTCTCTTGATTTTGCTTGCCTTGGTTTTGACAGGGCAAGTGCCGTCGGACCCTTAAACTCCGCTAGAAAAGCCTGCGCCAGAGCATCTTACGTTAATCAGCAATTTTACTAGCTAGCTGGTGAGATTGGCAAGGGCTCCGTGCCATTCCCCCTACGTTCCCCTGCACCTATCGATTCTTTCTTTCCAGTAATCATCAAATTAATTGCTTCCAACAAACCAAATATTATATACATACCTTCTTGGGGAAAAACTTGAAACGTACTTTATACCAATTTAAATTATTATTATCCGTTAAAAGTTAACAAAAATTAAACTACATTTTATTATATTTCAGTTCAAGTTTTCATCCGAAGATAAATTGTCTAAATCCCTCACGTGTACTCTTATTATGATTTATGGTAAATCCAGAGACATCTCGGACCTTGGGAGTTTTATTTAGTAGAGCTAGTTTGCGCCGTATGAATAATAAGGAAGAATTTATGTTATCTTAATGTTATAGCACCGTTTAATACCATATGACCTTCTATAGCGGAAAATAGATATAGTAGAGGTGTCTACCATATTCTTTTGGCGTCATATAAGGTATACTATAGTATAGTACTCCATCTATCTAGGTTAATAAACAAAAATGGATACACTACTACGAAGATTTTTTTTTAATATTCTGTCCGTCAATTGAGTGCACCCAGCTAGATGGTAAGAAGCTAGAGAGAATTCTAGAAGATACGGCCACCATTCCAAATTCTTACGATCCTAAAATGGTGGTCCCTACCTTGACGCCTAGACAGTTGCTTTTGCACAACCTGCTTAACGAATCCGGGATTATAAGAAGAAGGAAAAACGTGTGCGGGTAGACCATTTTTATTTTATTAGTATTATTACCAAGTTCACAATCAAGGATTATCATGGCGTATAATGTACAAAGTTGTCAAAAAACCTTAACAGGTTTGTTCAGACAACCGAATATCACAGTTACACAAAAAATACAGTTTTTTAAACACACAGATCCGAACTTTCCAGTTCCTTACCTTGCTTTTGTGTTCGTATTTTACTTTTATCGAATTAGGTTCCTATATATTATGTATTTGGTTGCAAGAGTAATATTTTATTCACGTAGGTAGCGGCTCTCTCCAACTGCATGAAACACTGATCCCCATTCCCTCGATCCACAGGATTGTATTCCTAGGAAAAGTATAATGTGCTATTTCAGACTATAATCTATTTCCGTACCAAATTTCATCCAGATCTGACGTGATTGAGTAACAAACCATTCATCCATCAATCCCTTTAACCTTCATACTTTCAAATTTATAATGGTACTAGCTCCGCCCGCGCGGAGGTCGTTTAAGTTTTTTGGTAATATAACTGTTTCTACACAACTAATTGCAATCAAACATACGGCAGATTTTAAGTATGTCCATCCTTTCTAATGAAAAAAATTATTAATTAAAAAATCAAATAACCCGACTGCCCTAAAAAGACCGAAACAAGTTTGATAGCAGGCGGGACCCATTAATTTTCTTTCGGTTTATGATTTGCATCTGGGTCCCGCCTGCTATCAAACTTGTTTCGGTCTTTTTAGGGCAGTCGGGTTATTTGATTTTTTAATTAATAATTTTATTGTATACTTTTTAGTTAAGATATATATATTTTTGAAATCCACTTTTAAAGTTCTTCATTTTGATACCCTACTCGATAAGTTTGAATGAAAATATTTTTTGAATAACATACATTTTAGCGCCAAAAATCCACCATTTCGTTTTTTTATTATATTGATATACCCAGGGTCACTCTCACAGTAAATACGTATCTAACGACAGCTCTCAAGCTAAAATCCATCGAGCCATTCAGGCTGCAGAGCGTGCCAAAACAATTATACATACATACATACATACTCTCGAAAAACATAACCCTCCTTCTGGCGCAGTCGGGTAAAAAACGCATCAAAATCCGTTCAGTAATTTTTGCGTCCATCGCATACAACAGATAAAAGGACTAAAATTCGCAAAAGAAATATATTTATTGTGTTCAGAATCGTTCATTTAACATAACCCAAGTTTTTTTTTTAATACCTCCAATACCACAACTAATTTACAATTTTATAATAAAATTATAGATAGATATTTATTTTATCAAGTATTTACTTAGTAGGGGTGCTTGGTTGGGGACCTCCACGCGGTGCACCCTGGGCAACGGAGACAGCAGCGCCTCCCTCCTAGGGCGGGAGAGACGCTGCCGCCTACGGCCAACTCCGACCGAGGCGAGGACGGCCCTGTTGAGGGCTGTTCGGAAGCTTTTCACGTGTCCCTCTGCTTAGCAGATGGCACAGTGGAGAGCAAGTAAGGGGGCCATCTCGAAACCGGAGATGGCCCAGGGTCAGTCGGGGTGCGAGGGATATGCTCTATGGGTAACCTTACACCCCGGCGTCTTAAGACCCGAGACGGCGTGCGGTTTTAGTCGGTTCAAGCCCGACATAACCGCCCCCGCTGGAGACCCCCGCTCTCCAGCGGGGGCGGAATCCGAAGGGATTTCCGCACGAAAAAAAAAAAAAAAGGTATTTACTTAGTACGAGTTATTTTATCTAACATGATCAAATAAATCCATAAAAAAGAGGCAAAGTGCGACTTGGACTCGCCCATGAAGGGTTTCATAGCAGCAAGTAACATAATAATGTTTTTTTTTTAATTTTGGCTACGAAACCCTAAAAAGTAAGAAACCGGAAAAATACATGATATCATGTTATGTAGTACGCTATGTACTCGTATGCTTGTACATAACTTCAATCATTCCACTAATAAGTAATAATATCTGGGTAATAATTTTTTTAGACATTTTCTAATAATTAAACATAGCTAGATTATATTAGATTAGAAGAAGAATATTCATGCAAAATTTCAGCAGAATCTGTTTAGTGGCTTTCAAGTGATGCTCGGACATCGATAATAAAAGCAGACAAACAGAAAAAAAATCTAAAAATCACATTTTTGGCATCAGTATCGTTCCACGAATGAAGAACACGTAGCAATTTTTTTTTTTTTTTTTAAATGTACAATGTACAGTTATCACCTCGTTACGATTTTATTAAATGTATAGATTTCATGAAAATCGTTGCAGCCGTTTGCGAGATTCAGATTATGTCCTATAGATAAATTTATGAATGTTTAAGAAGAAGTTAGGATGTTTGTTACTCAATCTCTCAGGATCTGGCTGAAATTAGGTACACGAATGGATTATAATCTGGAATAGCGCATAACTTACTTTGTACCCCTGGAATAGATTCACATAGGTTGCGAGAACGGGATCAGACTTCAACGTGGGTGGAGCCAAGAGCAACAGTTTGTAGTCTATATTATCTTAATGTAAAAAGAAAATTTCAACGCCTACGGTTTGATCATTGTTACTGATTGGAAAAAGATATATATTCTGACATGTCTATTTAGAAACGCCGTTTACGTGTCACCCATGCATATACTGTAATATTGATAGAGTGT
Source organism: Cybosia mesomella (assembly GCA_946251805.1). NCBI lineage: Eukaryota > Metazoa > Arthropoda > Insecta > Lepidoptera > Erebidae > Cybosia > Cybosia mesomella. The sequence goes on from OX276397.1 coordinate 12,926,393, forward strand.
TATGAAACTCGTGATTGATCTTCGCAGGCTCCGTTTACATGTTTGCATCGATCACGAAAAATATCTGAAGATTTCTCGATGTATTAACATGTGTCCCCCGCTGGCACGCGGGGGGGTATCCGAAGGGATTTCCGCACGAAAAAAAAAAAAAAAAAAAAAAAAGGTAGGGTTACCAAAACTGTATTCATTTTGTAAGGATTATCAATATTATTTTATAACGATGGTAAATTCATTGATAAGATTACATTATGAAAACAATTAATTTATTTACGATAAGTAAATACAAATATCAAATTTCTGCGAAATGAATGATGAGATGAGAGGAATATGATATTATTAGATGAAATATTTCAGTTATTAATTTTAGGACGTTGTAATATATGATGTGTGTGTGTGATGTGTGATGACGGAAAATTATTTTTAAATTCTACAAATTTATACGGTTACTCTAGAATGTTGGAAGGACTTTTTTTTTTACGTGTCGTGTATCGACTAAAACCGCAAGTGTCCGTTGCCGGGCACCCCGGGTAAGCCCTCGAAAGGATAACCCCAGGGTTGCCAGCGGACTTTGGCTGCCACCGCGGCCTCGCCTGGTGGGGTCGGGTTTTATCCCGCTTCGGTGAGTTGGCAGGCGTGTGTAGGGCACACACGACACGCCTCCGCCACGGCCTGCTTCTGTAAGGACGGCTAGTCGGCCAAGTGCCGTCCTCAGGCCTTGAAGTTATTTATGATAGATAACTTGTTGATTTTAACTGAAATGTATTACATTCTGTACTTCTAAGTTAGTTACAGTACCCTTTTTTTTTCGTGCGGAATCCCCTTGGATAACCCCCCCGCCAGCCAGGGGGGTGGTTATGTAGGGCTTGAACTGACTAAAACCGCACGTTGCCTCGGTTCTTCAGACGGGGTGTAAGGTTGCTCATAAAGTAAATCCCTCAACATTAGTTACAGTACCCGGCTTCCTTTGTGCCAAGTCGTAAAGAAGAGTGAGAGTCCTGATAAGTTCAGCTTGCTTCTACTTTGTAAAGCATTCTCTTTTTAGCACAGTGCATGTTTGCCAGCTTGATATATTTTAAGATTAATGACAACTAAAGGTATATCTTTAATATTAATCATAAAAAAATTTACTGGTGGTAGAAATTTGACGACGCAAATTTGTCACAACATTCGGCCTAGTGGGTACCACCGTGCACGACTGCGAAAAACCCTCCATAGTAATCCAATTTCGGTTTGATTGCGTTCAAGGGTCAGCAAGTGCATAGCCGGGCAGGGGGATTGTGGTCGCAGCACTAGTGGTACCGGTGGGTGTCACGCGGTGCTGCGACGACAATCCTCTTTTGATGAGGCCGTCAAGCTGAGTACCACCATTGTTAACATAGTACGTGTATGTAATGGTGACCCTCTTTCCTGAGACTTTACCTTCAGCTTACCATCAGGCGAGGTGAAGTCAAATTGGCGTGTCCTAAATAAAAAAAAAAAATAACACTACTCTACTCTACTACTCTTTAAAGTTATCAAAATATCAGTCGAATATGCGATAGATAGAACGCTTCACGAAACCGAAGCTGATCTTAGCAGAACTCTCTTCATCTCGACGTGCAAAATTAAAAGCCAAGTTTATATTCACAATATAAATTAACGGTATTAGAAATGTTTTGAATCTATCCGCTAGCTAGAGGGAATATAAGCAGAAGCAAATCTAAGATTTCAAAAATATTAACTTATTATTTTATTCATCATCTTCATCATCATCAACCTATACTAGTCCACTGCTATTATCATTAATAGGAGATAGCAGTATAAGTAGTGTAGTTATAATATCGTATTAAATATTTCTATAAATAGTTTTGTTTTGTACACATTGTGTGTACACTAAACCTAACTCGAGAATGCCGTATAATCGAAACACAATCGCGAATTTTTTTTTATTATAAAAAGCGGGTAACCCTGCCCGGGATCCTAAATATCTCAAAACAAACATTCCTAGCGAGTTCGCGCCATTTGAAAATAAAGCCAAAGGAAATTCTGAAACGTTTTATTGTGAGAAAAGCGAGTTCGTTCCGTTTAATAGCCGCGTAAAATTGCGACCATCGACGTCACACCAACAATCCGGGCGTCACGTCTGTAATCTTTTACGCACGAAATGTACATCACACTTACACGATGATATAATTTGCTACCAATTTTATTTATAGCTAAAATATAGCCGACATCCACCTAAAAAGGATTTGGGAGTCAGCGGAGTGGAATTGCTATTGATCGGCCTAGAGAGGGAATTTATTTGATTAATATTTTCAAGGTTAGAAACAAATATTTGATATGTTCAGGGTAACTTTTGAATGAGTCAAATTTAGATGATTGAAGGCACTGAAATTTTAATATGAAATCATTTATCCAGAACTAAAAATTGAAGCTTTTAGTATAGTATAGGATTGATCGACTGTAATTAGAACATATATATTGCCCGTATCCATCATTAGCTTATATTGAAATTTCTATTGAAATCTAAGTGTTTATTTTTATTTTATTTTTTATAACTTTAACACAAAACGTGAGAGTAGTATCTTACACTGCTTTTTTCAATTTACTACACTCATAATATTGAATCAGCTTCTGAAATATTGAGGATATATAAGGAGCTGATTGAATATTATGAGAGTAGTCATCATTACTAGGTTTAAAAAAACCCGATCAAGGGCGAATCGTACTCGTGCGCCGAGGGTATCGTACCTTTTTTTTTCGTGCTGATATCCCTTCGGATACCCCGCCGGCCAGTGGGGGCGGTTATGTCGGGCTTGAAGCGACTGAAACCTCACGCCGTCTCGGGTCTTAAGACACTGGGGTGACCCATTATACCGCCATAATAAAATTGGTATCATTTTTATTGGTGGCTAAGTTTTTAAGTGTAAAGATATGGGCAAATTTAGATTTACGCAAAAACTTGTAAGTATGAAATTTACCTTAATTTTCAACTTTTTTATTTTTAGAATTTTTCCCTTAATTGTGCTGTGCTGCCTTACCTTGCTTATTGCCAAATTTCGTGATTCTAGGCAACGAGAACTACATATAGGTTTTCGACCCAAAACGTATAGGATACTTTCGGTTGACCTAGAAATGTCAATTTTGGTTAAAAGCAAGGTTTACAGCACAAAAAATAAAATAGTTTTTTTTTTACTTTATAATAAACACGTTCTGCTTATTAACGTTATAGTACATTACGATATTAGTGCGTTAAGATGGTTATAACATGCGAGGCGGAATTTCAGCCCGAGCCGAAGGCGAGGCGATTTTGTTCATTTTTAATTATTGAAACAGTTGCCATTTTAACAGCGCGCTAGCGCTGCCTACTGACTGGCGCGGGCGCCGCGCGGCGATTAGCTCGAAATTTGAATAGCAACAGCGCGCTGCTCACTAGCTGGAGTCGTGCGGCGGCGATCAGTTCCATATTTGAAATGGCAAATAATACTGTTATGGAATTTGTATGAACTATAACTTAACTATTTGCTTTGGTAACACACGCGTTTTTTATGACCCGCTTTACATATTTAAAACCGGTGGAATTACATCAGCTTTACGAGCAAGGGTGTTAAAAAATTTACTTACGTAATATGTGGACTATTAATTATTTATTATAAAATTGTTGCAGCAAAAACATGATGTTTTCATAGGTTACCCTTTTAAAAAGAGATATTTATAATTGAAGGAAATATAAAAATGAAGCTCAATTAAGAGTCCATAGGTTAACACGTGTCCTCTGACAACGGGTGACAGGTGAATACCCTACCATGCATCGCTGCGTTTCGACACCATTTCGACTACTTACCTTATTGGGGGATACTCACTCTTAAAGAAAACTACTCAAACAATGGATGTTATTATACATATAAACCTTCCTCTTCAATCACTCTATCTATTAAAAAAAACCGCATCAAAATCTGTTGCGTAGTTTTAAAGATTTAAGCATACATAGGGATATAGGGACAGAAAAAGCGACTTTGTTTTATACTATTGATTTTGATTGCTTGACCTATACAAAAACGGAGTTATAATAATATAAACCGTATAAGTGAATATATTTCTTTAAAATGTGTATTTTGTTAGAGAAAATCGATAGTATCCACCACTACACAAAGTAATATTTTGGCATCTAGTTTTGACAAAATGGATATTTTATCTTCGAAACAATTTTCGTAATTCCAGACGGGTTCTTCAACATGGTTAGAATAACAATTTTACAATTTTCTGTTGTCACGTACTCGCCACTCGTTGGACCCCCCGGAGGAGAAAAGTAATCATTTCAAGCAATCGGAACGTCTAAATTTATATTCAGAGTTCGTCAATTTAAATGTTTGCTTTTTAAAAAGTCAAAATACGTAGTACTTCCAGTTAGAACATAATTTGAAAATCCTGTCATGAATTTAGTATGTAGATATTACACAAAAATAAATTTATTTTCATTCGGCCCTTCACTTGAAGAAGCTTTTCGTAAATGCGAATTGCCTTCTATAAATTATTACATAAATTTAACGATGCCGAAAGTGTTTTCAAAAGTAATGTAATGGAATAAAATTTTAGCTTTGTACCACCAAAGTTAATTGCGAATCTATTTTTTGATGCTTAAAATGAACTGATTGACAATTTAGTAATCAAATAAAACAAAACCAGTCCAAATGTGCGTTTAATTTATAATCGACTCGAAGGAGATTAGACCCGTACAAAAATGGTTGTAGCAAATTACGTACAACGCTTTTCAATTTTGGCAGATTCAAACGTATCGGGAAATGCTCCGGTACCCTTTGCTTTGAAGTTCTGAGCTTTACAAAACCGATTAATTAAAAAGAGAAAGCGTACAAGGGATCCAATATCAATCTTTTATTCGTTTCAGCTCTGCATTCGAAGTTAAGTATTCGTACATATAATCGTTCTATAATAAGCAGTTCAAATTATGGAATATTGGATTTATGTCCTTTATTGTTACTGAAGTAAAAATAATATCGTTACTTTGATATAAAACTGAAGATTACCTCTTATTATGCGAGGCACATATACCTAACAATATTGCTGTAAACTCATGCACCCTCATATTATATTATCACACGTTCTCTCAGCAGCGAAGTAGTCTAAATTACTAAACAAATCTCAAAATGCGTGGTTAAAAATCGATTTGAGTGCTTTGGTGCTATTTTGAACATGCAAACACTAATTATAGCACACTGGACTACAATGATCAATAAAAAGCGGCCAAGTGCGAGTCGGACTCGCCCATGAAGGGTTCCGTAGCAGTAAGTAACATAATAATGCTTTTTTTTACCTTAAACCTCAATATCATTTTTGAAGACCTACCCATAGATACCTCACACGTATGGGTTAGATGAAAAAAACAATTGAGTTTCAGTTCTAAGTATGTGGAGCCCCCAAAATTTATTGATTTTTTTTATTTATGTGTGAAAATCTTAATGCAGTTCACAGAATACAGCATAGTTCTTATAGTTTCCAAAAATGATTGTACGTACATGTGCTACAGTCTTCGAATCAAAGAAGAACTTAGATTTGCAAAAAATCAGTCTCGTTTAACTTACAACATCTTTTGATCTTGAGAGCTTGAAGAGTGAAGAAAATGATTCAACGGAACTGTGCTAATGATAGCATCTATCATTATTAAAGAGGCGACGGAGGGGGAGTGCCACCCGAGTTCCGCAAGTAGTAGCGTAGTAAGGAGTATCGTAGTAGAGTAGCGCAGAGAAGTTTGGGCCGTCCTGAAGCCCTCTGTCTCCCCAGCAGAAGCAGGCCCCAGGATGAACGGCATGGCAGTACATAAAATACGATGAAACAAACATTCGTTTTTATATTAACAGATAAATACTTTAGGTTTACATAAGCTTCTTAATCCTAGCAGTTCATCAAGAACAAAAATTATTATGAACAAAGTATGAACATTTTATTAAATTTTATGACGTGATCTTGTTAAGTGTGAATATAAAAAAGGCTCCACAAAGTGAAACATCTTTACGACAATTTTTTTTCTCATTTACAATGTAGACTGAAGTTCGAGAAAATTTTGCTAGTTAAAAATCGTTCAACTAGTTGAAAAATGTTGATAGGGAGTTAATTATTTAAAGTGTTCAGAAGACATCACAACATTTTCAAATTTAAATAAATTATAGTTTAATAGTTATTTATGCAACTGTGGTATAATGAGGGGTATTAAAACATGAATGTGGGTTTATATAGTAAATATAATAGTATCACATATATTATATCACATATATTATAATAGTATCACATGAGTGTTTTAATACCTAATTATACAGTTGCATACAAGACTTTATCTACACCCATGATAAACTAATGATGCATCTTCAGAGAATGATGTACTGCCCTTTGATATTTTCCAATTCATGAAATCTTGGTACGCCTTTTCATACTGTTTTCTAGATTTTTGCGGTAGTAATTTGATAGAAATGTCCTTTGCTGCATTCGAAATGTCTGGAGGTGTGTTATCAAAACTTGAATCGCTCATTTTCGTAAGTAAACAAAACAATTTGCAAAAATAATAGCGAAGAAAAATAGCGGGAATTCGAATTCGAACGAATAAGCTTTAATTTTTTTTTTACGGCGCGCCGCCGCTGTGGCAGTGCAATGCAACGCGCGTGAATGACAGTTCTTTTTTTGAAACTCATACAGATTCCACGCATCGAGCGGTAAGAATTTGGCTGTCTGATGAGTAACCCTTTGCGCGGAAGAGATTGAAAAAGCGAAAGGAGTGTTATTATGAAATTTCATACAACATTATAACACCCGTTCGGATGATATTATGGTTATTAGGACATTGGATGTATTCATGTTGGCAATAAGCTAACTGTTTCAGAATCTTTTATAGAGGATTTAAAGCATGGGTGTAGATAAAAAACTAAAAAACACGCTTTTTATAGAAAACTGAACTAAAAAATTGAAAATAAGTTTTAATAAATTTAAATTAAGAATATAGTGTTAAAAATTTCAATAAATATAAATTAATAATAGTGTAAATATTTTTTTTTATTAAATTTTAAAAAAAGCGTGGGGTGCTTTTTAACATATTATCAAAATGATAATCACTCTACTCATGTCTGTCTTCTTTTAAAATGAAATACATGTGGAGAAACAGGGTGTGATGTTCCTCCAACACAAAGGGAGGATCCTCCGACCAGGCAAGGTGATCACGCCTGGCGGGCCGCGGCCCAACGGTTGTCGTTGGGATGTTGTATATATGCTGTACCAGCTCGCGAACTTCACTTTCGCGATTCAGGATTGGTATTGATGTAGTAGTATCCAAGTAGTTCACCTTGTTGTCGCTAGATGGCGCTGGGTATATGTGGTATCGCCACATCACTCCCCTCCAAGACCGGAGGTTGATTGCGATGAGTCAGCTGTCTTAAGCTCTCTTGTGGAGCGTGCCAGTGCTAGTCTAGTGTAGTTCCTTTTTCGTCGGAACTGGACGCCGCTGGTTCCATTGGTGGAACAGTCTTCCTCGCTAGTCCTCGTTAATTGGGACTAACCGCTGGTCCCGAAGATGCTGGGGCTGAGTGCGGTGATGCGGTGCTGCGGTGAAGTGCCCAGTGAGTCAGGGCTCAAAGCGTCGAGGTGAGTCCTCGGTGAGCCCTCGGTGAGCCCTCGGTGAGGCGAGGCGAATCCTCAGTGAAATCAGGTGAGTCCTCGGCAGTGAGACGGGGCGAATCCTCTTGAGTCGAGGTAAGTCCCCCGTGTATGGGGTGAATGCTGCGTAGACGGGAGAGATGTGCTCTTCTTATGTGGACCGTATATGCCGTAGGCAATGACTGCTACGTAGACGGGAGAGATGTGCTCTTCTTACAAGGACCGTATTTGTAGTGTACTGTGCCTTTAGAGGCTGATATGGCCGTAGGGTAACCAGGCTGCAGCGATCGCTCCATGCTGTGGTATCCCAGTTGAGGCCGAAGCTGCTGGATGGCGTAGACTAAATTACCGCTCATGCGGAAGAAGTGAATAGGATGGTGGCGATAGGAATGCTGCTGATATGTTCAGCGAAGGTTGTGATCAGATCACGTCGGAGTCACCACTGTGGAGAAACAGGGTGTGATGTTCCTCCAACACAAAGGGAGGATCCTACGACCAGGCATGTTAAGTTATGTTATGTTATGTAATAATAGTGTAAATAAAAAATGTATGTGGCGATACCACGTATACCCAGCGCCATCTAGCGACAACAAGGTGAACTACGACAACCGTTGGGCCGCGGCCCGCCAGGCGTGATCACCTTTCACGCCTGGCGGGCCGCGGCCCAACGGTTGTCGTTGGGATGTTGTATATATGCTGTACCAGCGCGCGAACTTCACTTTCGCGATTCAGGATTGGTATTGATGTAGTAGTATCCAAGTAGTTCACCTTGTTGTCGCTAGATGGCGCTGGGTATACGTGGTATCGCCACATACATTTTTTATTTACACTATTATTACATAACATAACATAACTTCACGCCTGTATCCCCGAAGGGGTAGGCAGAGGTGTATTACACCCCCACGATTCGCCAGTTATGTTGAGGTCCCAATGTAATAGGGGGTGAGCCTATTGCCATCTACCGGGCACATTATTAAGCGAGCGATAATTAACATTTATTAATGGACACATAACTACGAGAAGTCAGAGGTGTGTGCCCGGGGCGACTGGGGATCGAACTCGAGACCTCGTCTCAGCAGTCCGTTACGTACGCCACCGGGCTATCGCCGCTATTATTATTTTATTGAAATTTTAACACTATTCATAATTTCAATTTATTAAATCTTTTTTCTTTTTTTTCAGTTCGGTTTTCTATAAAAAGCGTGTTTTTTAGTTTTTTAAACTATTATTTATTTCCTACTTTTTAGTTTTGTTTTGTTACGTTTTTTAAACTATTATATGCTTTGTTGAATTAAAAATTATCTTTGGTGTTCGAAAATTTGTTAATATTAGATAAATCGGCTAAAGATATTTTTTGGAAATTTATCGACTATAGATGAAAATTATATAAATTAACAAAAATCTTTTAATTCAATCAATTAGTGTATTGTCATTGGTCCTCAATAAATCTACAAAGTTTGAACGAAATCTGGCTCTTTAAAGTCTCGCTCCCAAAGGTGTCGGTTACAAACAAACATACAGGTGAAGCTAATAAAAAGCGTATAAAAATATTCTATGCCTTATAAAAAATCAATGTTTCGTAGATTCCGAATCCAATGAGGTATGACACATCATTTTAAAAGCAGTATCTCTATTTTAGACCATTTTCAACCTGTCGACTAGACTATTACGGAATACAAACTCACATTTGCTGCTTCCTTTCCTCCAGTGGAATGGGCAGAAATAACAGCTAGCTATTTGTATCTGTCTTAACAGACCTAGCTTCCTCTACTGTTATTAAGCCCGTCATACATAAGCCCCGGTTTCGGGTGCTAAATAATAGCTTTACAATTTTCATCATTCCAAAAATATGTGACCTTTTCGACGATAGCTCATATTTTTATGTATGCTGTATAAATATGCGTTTGTAATGCCCCTCATAATAAAGAGTTATTCTTCTCGTGCGGAAGTTATAGTCCTCAAGAATCCCTCAATCTTAATATCCAATGAATAATCATCAACTTTTGAACTATTATATCCATCAGAAAGGGTCATCAGCATTAATTTCCTAATAATTATTCATATTCGTACCATATAAGGAATTGATCTCGATTTTCATTTTCATACAGAATACCAGCAAAAATAAACAAAACGGATATTCATATATTTAACAAGACCTAGAATTCACTCCCAATATAGAAATAAACACAAAATAAAACCAACAAAACCGATAATAATGTCTTTTTTTTTGAAAACGATACCACATGAAACAAAGTCATCAGCCATACATTTCCATTTACATCAAGGTAAGTCGTTAAAAGCGACAAAGTGTACTCGTAAAGCAGGACATAACACCGGCGTAATATCTGAATATACTTACACGCACAACAGGAGCTTATTATGAATGTTACATGAGCATTATGGATGTAGGGTCGACAAAATAGACTCCAAAACTCGTCCTTGTACCACCGGGATTAATTGGTGGTATTCACCCACCGCAATGTAAATTTCCCTAAGTACTACTCAACAATTTGTTAAGCACAATTGCAACGCACTTCGAAATAAATGGGTAGACGCAAAATCTTGTAATGTACGCTTAATTACATATTTTGGTTTTGTTGGGTACTTAAAATATTGATGTAGTAGGACGAAGGCTATTCAGGCGATGAATTACCACGTGTTTGAATTTGTAAACATGCCCGAGCAATATATTAAATTTAATCTAAATAATTGGAAGCGTTTAAGTCTACGATTAATGTCATCTGAAAAAGTTACTCCGACGACTTTCAACTAAACTAAAGTAATATTTCAATTATGAAATTGCTAGTCGTTGCAGCTGCAGTCCTTCAAATTTATTTGAAACTAGCTGTTGCCCGTGTGAAATCCCATAGTAACGTATTCCAGGAATAAAAAATAGCCTATGTGTTATTCCAGACTATAATCCATCCCTGTACCAAATTTCAGCCAGACCAGTTCAGCCCTTTTACGTGAAACAGTAACAAACGTACATACGTACAATTAAACTATAAAAATAAGATAGGATAATATTCCCTTCAACTTTTGGGTACGTTGCTTTTTCCTTAAAACGGTTCTCTGTATTATAAATAAATACTAACTGATGGCTGCGGCTACATCCGCGCGGAGGTCTGTTTTCTTTTTTGGTCATATCTGAGGTTCTAATTAACCAATTGCAATCAAACATACGGTAGAATTTTATTTCTGACCAAGACCTTTCTAACAGAAATAACCGCATCAAAATCCGTTCAGTAGTTTTTGCGTCCATCGCGAACAAACAGATAAACAGTCAAGAATTAAAACAAAATGTATTGCCAAAAAATACATAGGAACACCCAGACCAATGCAAATATACAACGAAAATTAGTACTGAGCGGGAACGGATGAAAACTTAAATAAATATTATCATCCGGGTATGTACGATTAACTTCTTTAATTACGGATTTTGTAAGATAATTATTTGTGTTTATAACTTTCGATCTAATATTTAACTGGTTACGTATTACATTTTGAATCTGTGAACTAAACTCATCATCGTTCGCTTTGAAACTCGGAGTACGCTATTCTACTCCTTTTTTATTTATCTTGGCTTTATGGAAGTGACTGCCGTCTGACGACCTAACTCCGAAAGGAACGCCTACGCCAGAGCGCCATTCATCAATCGGTAGGTGAACTGGCTTGGGTCCGGAAGATCTTGGCGTTCCCTCATATAGTCATTTGTGAACTGGACTGCTTCATAGTATGTAGTGCCTGCAGTCAATATTAATTATTTATAATTTTTTACTATTATTTCGTGTCATCTGTGCATTCGACCCTGTGGCCAAATACGTTCAGTTTTATCTGGAGTGGTGCTATATAATAAAAGCAAGTGCCGTTCTTCGACCGCAACTTATTTTATTTATAACTTAAATGATTTCTATGATTCAGTCCATAATACATTCTGGTAAATCCAATAAAGTACTTATTTTTTTACCTATAAATGATCGAATAAAATCTGATATCACAAAAACGCGTTTGAACTATTTCGCTCCCAACCCATAGAATTGAAAAATGTCTCTTAAATAAATAAAAAATATAAAGGATTACTTACTTCAGCGTATTTATCGAAATATTGAATCAAAGGCACTGCAGTGAAGCTCGGTCAAGTTTCTGCTTTTGTAAGCGGCTTACTTTGATCCCTATCTTCATGAAGACGCTAAAGCAACAAGTTTGGGTACTAACCAAGCTTTATGTTCAGCTCACTTATTTCAAAAAATGAAACGTATTTTAGAGCTTGAGCTAGATGCAGCCAAGCTTACTATTTGTAAGTTCCTAAGCGGATTATGGTTGGCTGCTTAGGGAAGTACTTATCTCACATAGGCCAGGAGTCGATATCTGTGTTTCTATATTATAGTGGAATGTTTAACATGGGGTAGCAGCAACTTGACCTTCCGACGACTATCAGTTTAGAAAGCCTCTCTTTGGAGTTCTCAGTTCGATCTAAGGCAAACACTACTGATGGCTATGATCACGACTTGATGACGTTCTGCTGGGGTTTTGGAGGACTTACTTTCTGGGTTACACTTGTATTCAATTTCGATGTAGCCATCTCACCGTTAGATCTATAGCTGGAAGTCGTGCAATAACCTTTTAATAATAGTTAATGTGCTACTTGTGTCTGTATTGTAAATGGTGTACAAATAAAGTGTTATCTATCTATCCATCTTTTGACAAAAATAAATGTTAACTTCATAGCCTACGCGGTATAGATTGGTAGACTTTACAAATCTTCCAAAATATTCTGAAGAATTCTGAGGCAAATGAATAAATATTTTGAAGATATCAATATTTTCATTGGATTCCATTAGATTCAAAAACCATTATTTTTTCACTTTAACATACCTGACTCTGAGTTGAGTGACACCAAGGTTCTTTATGTGGGTCGTTCCAGACCGTGTTTATTAGGCCGTTTGATTCCGACATATGCTTTCCTATTTTATTCCGAAGATATGCTGCGGTGCATATTTTGAAAAACGATGCCTGACACTGTAAATGGCTTTGGACAAGCATGAGTTTATGGAACCAAAACTCACTTTTTGATGGTATTTACAGTTTTATAATACTAGTAACTAAGGCTTCGTTATCCATACTATTATAAAATTGTATATTGGTTGTTTCTGTAAATTGGAGAAATGTAAAAAAACTTGGGTTATGTTAAATGAACAAATATGAACACAAAAATATTTTATTTGGAATTCTTGTCTATTTGTTTGTTTATCTGTTTGTCTGTTTGTTCGCGATGGATGCAAAAGCTACGGAATAGATTTTGATGCGTTTCTTTCAGAAAGGTCTTGGTCAGAATTAAAATCTGTTGTGTGTTTGATTACAATTGATTAAGTAGAAACGGAGATATGATCAAAAAACCATAACCGACTTCCGCACGGGTGGGGCCGCGGGCATCGGCTAGTACTTTTATAAAAACATGTATTACTTTCGAAAACATAAAGGTTATGGTGAAATTATATAAATTCCTATTGTTGTATGTACAAATTAGAAGTATTAATTACTAAAATACAAAAAAAAATACAAAATCGACTTACGTGTACTTACCAAATTACCTATTATATTAAAGTTTGAAACATTCAAAATACAATACAATACATTATTTTTTAAAACGGTGAGTTTGCTATTTTTTTTTTGTAGTACCATCGACACTTCTTTTTGCTTTTGTAGTATGTAATGTCGTTAAATTTAGTACGAAACAGTTTAGACAGACAAAAGAGTCTGGAAGTTAACTCCCACTTTCCAATAGCCAGTCAATAAAGAAGTCGTTTGAAAGTATGAAGCATGTGTAACTATGCCGCTTGTTTCTGAGACTATCTTCCCATCATAATATGAAATTTATTTGAAATATATTTACTGGTGGTAGAAATTTGATGAGACAAATTGGTCACAAAATTCGGCCGGGTAGGTACCACCATGCACGATTGCGAAAAACCCTCCATAGTAATCCAATTTCGGTTTGATTGCGTTCAGGGGTCAGCAAGTGCATAGCCGGGCAGGGGGATTGTGGTCGCAGCACTAGTGGGACCGGTTGGTGTCACGCGGTGCTGCGACGCCAATCCTCTTCTGATGAGGCCGTCAAGCTGAGTGCCACCATTGTCAACATGGTACGTGTATGTAATGGTTACCCTCTTTCCTGAGACTTTACCTTCAGCTTACCATCAGGCGAGGTGAAGTCAAATTGACGTGTCCTAAATATATAAAAAAATAAATGAAAAAGTAACTTCTGTACCTCGGGCTATATATATATATACATCATTGCCAATCCTTGGACTAGACAGTATTACCATTTTTGACACTCAAAAACGCCTTGTTCACAAGACACTCACCATTCCTCAAACCTCTAAACATTAAATACTCACCATCATTCTCCATTCCATCCATCCATCTGTTATTCTCTTATAATATCGTAATAAATCTTGAGAATATGATTACGTGGTTTCCTTTATAATTCCACATTATTTGTCGTCTCTCGTTCGGTTTTGTTAGTACAATCATTTCTGAGAGCCATATTTTATAAAATTTGGTAGAGGGTATAATCAAGGAACGCTCCCAAAATAAGCACATTAAAAGTACAAGCGCCATCCTTTATACTTTGGTCGATTTAACGAAATATTCGTCTCATATTACCTTCAAAGTTATACGCGAGTGACGTCATTAATTAAAAGTTGGCACGGTATGACGTAAGCAATGTTAATATGACTTAGAAGGGTACTGAACCACAAGCCTATTCTGTATTCAAAATATTTGAAAACATACTTGACATATTGGTGAACTGTAATTTAGGCATTTCTGTTACTAATTTCGAAGTTCCAAGATCTAATTTGACTTCAAGCCTTCGGAATGTTATAAAATGGTTTGGGTACTATTTGAATTTTCAAGTTTCAAAGCCAATATGGAAACAATGCTAGCGTTGTCACGTGCCACCTTGTAAAGTTTGCCTTCGCTTTATACGGGACTTGCAGTAACTTCTGCTTGTTTCGCTACAGATACAAAATATTATGGAAGCTAATCAATAAATCTGGCTTTCTCATTATTTAACAAAGTTGGCAGTTGGTTCAATAAAGTTATGGAGTTCTGTTTGTTAAGCTAAGGGTTAGTGAATGAGCTTTTATCTTTATTTGCATCGTCAATAGTGGGCATCAATTAATAATTGTGTGCAGAAAATGAAAAACAAACAAATCGCATTATGTTCATTTGTATACAACTTGTAACTCAGCTTTGAACTTGGCACGTTGGAAAATAAAGTGAGAGTCCGGTTAACATCGGCATCAATCAATTCAATTCGATCGCTTAGGTGAAAACGATGAGCAAGACAGTACTAATTGCTCAAACGAAAAGGAATCAAGTAAACTTATTCATATGTCAATAACAAATCCTTCAATATAAGTACTTCTAAGTGATACTCTCGCATTTTTATTAGACGCGGATCACAACGCGTTCTTGTGGTCATGAAATATCAAGAAAAAGTGCAAAACATAAAATAAGTGACATTATTGGTCATAAATTTGCAAGAGAGAACAACCCTAAATTAAGTGAGTTTACTCAATTGCGAATTATGCTGAACATCTGTTACCTAAACTATTGTGGCGCTTTCTCCAGATTCTATGTTCCAAGCTTGAGATAAACAGTAAGCGCCATCTGGCAGCATTTCGGAGATGACTCGTCTAATCAAAGCAGCATAAACGCTTGACTGCGCTGACTGACTGATCACTTCACTAGCCAGACAGTTGATGTGAAGTGTTATCTAATAAGAAGCCATCGGCTTTGTTCTAAAATTACATCTGTGTCATTTGGCAGTCACACATCATGACACTGCTAAAATAAAGCATTATTATGATTAGTACGTTTTTCATTTCATTGCAACAACTATCCCAACATCTAATATTTATCTGATCAGTTATCAAACAGGAAAACAAACAAGGTAACTTAACGCACTACATCAAACGAGTCCAGTCTACCTTTATAATAAACTATATAGCAACGTGAGCAGCAACAGATGGCGACAATGTTCTAAGTTCTGATATAAATCAAACCCTTTTAATGTTCGACTATCGGTCGCTTGGGTCAAGTAGGTAAAAGTGATTTACAGAGGTCATAAAGACAGCTAGAAACGGGTATATTGCTCTCGTCAGCACCCTTCAAACGTCGGAATGGTTCGTGTAATGAAATGTAACGTGAAAAGTTTGCGATGGTAATATAGGTGTTTGGATTTCTTTGACATTTTTTCTAGCAGTCGGTTGTATTTATAGGTAGTAAAGTATATACGCTTACAGTGGGTACAACACATTTAGCATAGAACCATTTTGTAGGGTGGGGATTTTTTTCTCTTTCTACTTGCCTAAGGCGACGTTTCTCCATTTTTCTAACATAAGCTGCTGTATAAGCGGTGTTATTGCCAGTACAACGGTGTAGAGTGATTAGTTGGAAACCCCTTATCCTCATGTACAATGGCAGCGGCAACGTCTCTTCTTATCTTATGTTCTTTCGGTTAGTTATCAAGTAGAACCGACTACAAAAAATTATATATCCGACAGCGCAATAGTTTGCCTTTCTTCTTGAGAAGTGCACGTAACGGTTACTTGGTGACAGAATGCCCAGCTGGCCACCATCAGGCAATCCGCCGGCACCATCCGGTTGACTTTTTATAGATATTTTACATCTTCAGATCCATGAATGGCCACCGTTCTACTGTATCATACATACATGGTCACAGTTGTACCTTAGTCGGGCATAAGTCTTTGCTAGGCCATGTCCATTAGGAACTATTATAGTACCTACCTAAATAAAATATCTGCAGTGCTCCCTGCTAATCAGCGAAATTCATGGAGAATCCGAGTATTCCAAAGCTGCTGGAAGTGATATATCTCTTATAAAGGAAGGAAGGTAGATGTTTCCTTTTGTATTGGCCTGGATGCCACCACAATAAGGTTTTTCAGCATAGCACTCTGGGTGCATACATCACCTCTTATTAAAATATTCTTATTAAATGTGAACCTTTAAATTAAGTAAGCAATAAAGAATTTTATATATCTACATCCAAAATTTTAAATAAATTTACTTGCAGAACTTAAAATGGCTATCTACCTGATTGTGTGTACTTGCCTATCTTCGGGTAAAAATCGATAGTTAGTGAATGTTTTGAAGTGTTTACCAAGTTGATTCCTCTAGTTTCTGTTGAGACATTCTTGGCACAAAATTGGTGAAGTGCAGCCAACGGATCACTTAAATAACGTAACTATTCCTATGTAAACTTCACGTTGGAATCAATATGAGTATCTAAGGAACACTTGGATGAAAGTTATCTCTACGACCCGACAGGGCTGTCCAAAAACACGCTTTAGTAGAGGACCAAAGTAAAAATTCAAAATATTTGACATGGCTTGAGAAACGTGGGGTGATTTATGATACTCACGCTCAAACTAGCAGGGCGTTTGCTCAGCCAGTGCGGTGAATTTGGGTCTCCGTTAGGACATGAAGGGCTGGCCATGCCATTTTGAGATAATAATTAGTGCACGGCATTGAAGTTTGTGTAGAGTCCTAAGATGTTGGTAGTACTTAAGAAGAATTGAAACAATAAAATACATTTCCAAATCGGTCAGGCGACTTCGAGTAATCGGAGAACGTACATAAAAATCAAAATAAAATAATGAATTCGATAAAAAAAATGTCCATAAATTGAAACCTACGCTAAATTTTTATGGGACCAAATGTCAACTATTCTGCATCAAACTAATGAGGGATCACATAAATCGAATCATAAATTTCAGCGTATTCGGTGTACATACATAAATACCAATCGAATTGAGAACCTTCTCCTTTTTTATGTCAGTTAAAAACACTTGATTTAGGTCACTAAAAATCCAAGATTAACCAAGGTCAAATCGACATAGCTCAAAGAATTAGTAAGCTGTGGTGGCAGTGGGCTGGCCATATCTCGCGAAGAACCGACAACCGCTGGGGTAAACGTGTTCTTGAGAGGAGACCGCGACTCGGCAAACGTAGTGTAGGACGCCCTCCGGCCAGGTGGGATGACGATCTGCGAAAGGCTGTGGGCAGATGCTGGATGCGGCAAGTTGAAGACAGGGCGCTATGGCGCTCCATAGGGGAGACCTATGTCCAGCAGTGGACTAGAACATGTTGATGATGATGAACACTAAAAATACAAAAGTATAACTTATAACCTTATCTTTTACTATATACAACCTGGCATATTTTTAAAATAAAAATACATACAAGAAATTATGAAGTAATATTATTGACCGTAGAAGAGGGTTTGCAACATTTCAAAAGTAACAATTCGTAATGATGCCACCGTGATAGGTTATTTTAAAATGCCAACCCTCGCAATGGGCGCCTTTATTGGAAGTTGGCAACCTCATTATTAAGAATATTTGACTTCGCGGATGATGACACAATGCAAAACTCTGAAGTAGGTAAATATTTCAAACGAAGTTTCGTAAGTGGGTCGCTAATAATAAAAAGAAACCATTTGTAAATCCTGCTGACTTAGAATAATTATGAAACATTATTTTTAAAGATACTTATTATTAGTACCGCGGTAGCCTAGTGGTATTGGTAAAGGACTGCTGAGACGAGTTCTCGGGTTCGATCCCAGGTTTTACCATGGCACACACCAATGACTTTTCGATGCTTTTCGAGTTATGTGTGTATTTATCGCAGGTTTATAAGTGCCCGGTTAATGGCAATAGGCTCGCCCCTATTACATTGGGACCTAAACATAAACTGACGAAATGTGGGTGCTAGCACCTCTGCCTACCCCTTCGGGGATATAGGCGTGAGTTTATGTTATGTTATTATTAGTTCCGATTCAGTGACAGATGTTGTATAATATAAATTTATAAGTTTTTTTTACTGTACTGAGTCTATCGACCATGTTATAGGTCGATTCAATCGATTCTATTATATCAATTATATTATGAGTAAAACGAAGATATCTTACTTTAACCCTTTTTAGGGTTCCGTAGCCAAATGGCAAAAAACGGAACTTATAGATTCGTCATGTCGGTCTGTCTGTCCGTCCGTATGTCACAGCCACTTTTTTCCGAAACAATAAGAACTATGCTGTTGAAACTTGGTAAATAGATTCTGTGAACTGCATTAAGATTTTCACACAAAAATAGAAAAAAAAAAAATTTTGGGGGTCCCATAGTTAGAACTGAAACTCAAAAATATTTTTTTATCAAATCGTGTGGGTCTATGGATAGGTCTTCAAATATGTTATTGAGGTTTCTAATATCATTTTTTTAAACTGAATAGCTTGCGCGAGATACACTTCCAGTGGTAAAACGTGCCCCCCCCCCCTGTAACTTCTAAAATAAGCGAGTGATTAAACTAAAAAAAATACATGATGTACACTTCCACCGAAAATTGGTTTGAACGAGATCTAGTAAGAAGTTTTGTTTTAATACGTCATAAATCGTAAACCGCAATTTACCTTTCATGCAATCCACTCAAATAAAAAAAAATTACTTGCTGCTACGGAACCCTTCATGGGCGAGTCCGACTTAAAGAATATAAAACCGGCACTTGGCCGGTTTTATATTCTTTATGTTTGAATATTTTAAATACTTTAAATTTACACCTACATTCATTCCATACACATAACAACTCTCACGATTACTTTTAAAATTCTCTTTATTTTCATTCTTTTATTTATTTATAAGGCATTATAATTAGAACTTAGTACAAAAGAATCATTTCTTTAAAAACTTAACCAAACTCGAAGAATAGGAAGTAACAAACGAATGCTTCCGACACGTACTCGATGGGAAATCATTGGAATTGAAAGGGTGTTGAATTTCCGCTAAAAATCCATTATATTCGAATAAGTAGGCCGCCGCAAATTACAAAACTTTTCACCGTTTAAGCCAAGAACTTAAATTAACTCTTTGAAAGATGATTTTAAGTCTTTTCATTTGAATAAACAAAAGTTCCGTTAAAATTACAATGCTTTATAGGTAAGTATCTGAATTGTCATTTTAATTAACGGACACTTAAGAAAGGCAGGTAACAATTTTATCCTATAGTCATTTTCAATTGGCATTAGGTAAATTGCATTATACAGATTTGTATTTCGAAAGAATGAAGATCAGAGCGTGTAAACAATTACCACCGTATAAGCCGTAAATCGTACCTCTGCTATCTTAAAAGTCTCACAAAACGAATAGGAAACAGTAAGAGCTAAGGTTAAATACAAAATGTCAATATTATGTCATGTTGTGACGATCATGATATAAGTTCGGATAATCACACTATAACCACTATAATCATAAATGGAATCACTATCACTCATAAGAACTATTACTCAAATTGAATAGACAATAACGCATCGTATCGAGAGAATGAAGTGTAGAGGATTCATATTCAGCTAGTATACGTAATCTGAGGGCAATTCTCTTTTTGTCAGTGGTAATCCCAGTACATCCAAAGCTTTCACTTCAGAGCCAAGGGTCAGCTTTCAAGCATTCTTCCTCGCCTCCCCTACACTTCATCCGGACTTCACCATCACTGGCAGTGAGACCATAGGTACGCATATCACTTTTTACAACGCCCAGCCAGCTCTTCTTTATTCTACCCCTTCTACCAAGGTCCGGCGGAAGCAGTAGCCAGGCATTTGTTAGCCACATAACCACGTGGTCTCCTCAAAACACGGCCGCACCAGGGAAGGCGACTCTCTTGAAATATCTCTGCGATATCAAGAAAATGAAGGCTGTTGCCGAGGTGAAAGTTCCTCACGCGATCCTTTCTAGTAACTCCGCAAATCCACTACAGTATATCCATTTCCGTGATACGTAGTTGGATCGTAATCTAATTATTTTGATATTGTATCATCTATTTACTTCCCCAATATAATGCAGGCCGCTTGTGTTTAGGCTTCAGTGACGATGTTCTTGTCATCGGGGCGCACTAATGTGGCATTTGTATAATAAATCTGTAATTTGATGGAGAAGTGAAAAAGACTACATGGGCACTTATTCATTTCGTTTCGGCACACTTCCTCTATTGGCTCGTAGCGTTCTGGTCACATCATGACCCATTAGTCTCATTTTGTAGAGTAGGCGTAGAGATGTGATTTTTTTTTATTACTGTAGTTTTCTGAACTGCTTTAGCTCCTCTTCCTTTCCCTGACATCACACCTAGACTTCAGCTTAGTTGTTGATGCGCAAGATTGCTAATATTGCTGACGTGGTAATTATATACGCTGAAATTGGAAATTTAAAATATTTCAAGGCTAACACATGAAAAGCTCAATAACATCGTGTAGACTTGCCCTGTAAAAAATATTACTATTGCATGAGCAAAAATATTTATAAAAGCTCCAAATATACTTCATTGAAATTGAGAACAAGACACACCGCAATGATATGTTATTGAAATATTATGTAAGGTTAACATAAAACTATTACTTTTACTTGTAAAAAAGTATGTTGTATGGAGTAAAATGTAGTTGCACCTTAAATGGGACACTGGGATAATATCGGTTAAGGTTGCTTTCGTATAAGGGTTCAGTTTTTTCCTTTTCAGATACAACACCCTGAAAATGTTAATAAAATAAACATTATAATACAAATTAAACAAGGACAAGTATATAGGTAATAACTTACAAAAAGAAATGAAATCCCACCAAAAACATTTTCAACATGAATTTTTTATTTTTTATTTATTGAACTTTATGCATAAGTACATAGGCGGACTTAATGCCACAGGCATTCTCTACCAGTCAACCAAAGGTTGTGCAGAGAGAAACTTAGTAGGTGCATTATTGAGAGCAACATTATTGAGGAAATACAACTATAAATATAATACTGTATAGTAATATCATACCTACACTACAGTATGTATCATTACCTTTTTTGGCGCTTATGTTGGACTTGAACCGACTAAAACCGCATGCCGTCTCGGGTCTACAGACGCCGGGGTGTAAGTTTGCCCATAGAGCATATCCCTCGCACCCCGACTGACCCTGGGCCATCTCCGGTTTCGAGATGGCCCCCTCGGGTTTGGGAACCACGGTGTCCCCGTCTTGCCCCGGTTTGGGGGAGGGGCGCTAGTCGCCCCACCGTCCCGGCCTGCTTCTGCTGGGGTGACAGGCGACCTCATCTGCCACCCGCAGGCCTGCGCTCATGGAGGACGGAGGTCGTCTCCGGCGCATTAGTCGCCTGCGACGCGCGGCGACCATGTTGCGCGCTCGGCGGGCCGGGAGAGTTCTAAATCTCTTCATTACATGCTCGCAGAAGGAGGTGGTGCCGGCCCACGCGTTTGCGCTCCGCAACATTGCCGCAATCATGCTGCCAAGCGAGAGGACTCCCACCCCGATGGCTGCCACGAGGTAACGACTCGGCGCCTCCCACGCCGGGCAGTCCGCCAGCGTGTGCAGCCCTGAGTCCTCGTTCGCGTCGCAGTGATGGCACTCAGGCGTTGGCTCCTTCCTGATCCGATGCAGGTGGTCCCCGAAGCTCCCCTTCCCGGAGATCACCTGCGTGAGTCGGTAGGAGAGACTTCCGTGTCGCCTCTCTAGCCAATCCTTCATGATGGGCCTTACCGCCGCTATTGCGGCGTGGCCTAGTATGTATCAGTACCTATACATATTGATAAATAAATATACATACATAAATAAATAAATATACCGTATATATAACAATACACAATACATAACTATTCCTAAATTCGATGAACATAAATTAAAAGTATGATTAATTTGAAATTATTGCCGCGATGGTTCTGCCAGTTTGTCGAGAAGTATTTGGCGAACTTTAGACTTGAACACATGACTGCTTGTGACCTTCCTGATTTCAAGAGGTAGCGTGTTCCAAAGAAGCACAGATTGTATAGGAAAAGAAGAATGAACAAGCCCCGAAATATGCGCAGGACAGATTAAAAGAAGATTATATTTTGAGCGAAGGTCTCTGTCATGATTTGTATAAAGGTACTGAAGGAAAGAGGATAGGTAGATAGGAGGAGTTGGAGATGTAAGAACTGAAAAGAGAGTTGGCGGATCGCTAACCATTTTAGTTGCGCACGACACGCAGACACATGGTCGTACTTGCAGAGGTTAAAAACGAATCTAATGCAGTTACTCAGAAGTCGGTCATAGTTGTTGAGATGTTCTGCATCAAGGTCAAAGTAGCAAACATCAGCGTAGTCAAAGACAGGAAAGGTTTTGGTTTTTGTGGGTAGAAAATGCCGGAGACATTAAAATGCACGAAGCGTTCTGCGTAATGTTCTGCGTGAATACTAGTCTTAAGTTCGCTACAAACCGTAGTTATAAAGTGTGGACTGGCTATTTCATAACAGTGAAGTAGACACTTCTATGGCTGATAAACAGAAAGATTACCTAATTCAAATAAAGCCAGTTTTTTTCCATTCTAATGGTAAAGTTACATGCACCTTTTCTATTAGCGTCATCGTTATGAAATTTCTTTTGAGAGCGAAAATCTGTGCCAAAACTGTAAATTAAGGACTTTGATTCAAAGTCTTAAGAAATTAATCAGTATAAGTTAAGTTGAACATTTGCATTGTTAATTTTATTTTATTCACCTCGCCTGTCTCATTACTAAGACAGTATTCAGTTCCAGCTAAAGGAAGCTTGAATAATTGTATTTATTTGCGTCTTCAGATGTCCTATACACGTCTCTTATTTTATATTGCCTCCAACGATAGGAACTCGAGCACGGGTTATTTTCTAAAACTTAGTCGTAATACTATTTTCCGAAGTTGTGGACTTTTGACGGCTCCAACTTTTTCTTTTAATTCTTGGAGTTTATTGCGTCAATAATAGTAACATCGCACTGAAATTAGATGAAAGTAGTAAAAAAAATAGTTAAACCTTCAAACGAATCGCAATCAGAAAGTTACATAAGTTTATATTTAACTTTATTGTTAGTTTTATTTAATTGACATTACTAGTTGGAATTAAAATATACTTTCGAAAACGAACTTACATAGTTTAAACTTTTTACAAGTAAATATCCCTGACCACGTTACGACTATGTTGATTAGACATACCGATGCAGTCTTTTATTGATTCGTTTTTATTTATTGATCCGACCAGTGTTTGTAGATAAAATTATATTACATGGGACCACTTGCATTAAGAAAGTGCATTACAGATAATATTAATAACAATAAGACTTTAAAAAAAATACTTTTGGACAGAGTCTGGTGATGAATCAGAGCTACCGAAAGGCATTTCATATTATTGGTATACCTTAATATAATAGATTAATTTCGGAAAAAGTGAACGTCCCGGGCTAATCTTGAAACCGCGACCCGTCCCTTACAGGGGAATACTCTGACCAATTGAGCTACATGGACACGGAATATATGGTATACATTCTGGGGATCTCCGAAATATTATTTATCTTAAAAGCTTTACCTGAGCTCATTTTATTACTTTTGATGTCAATTTGTCTAATAAATAATATTTAGGGTTTTATAAAAAACCCAGAAAGAACGTAAAAAGACAAACTCTTCATAAAGTGATCAAAATTCACGTACCATCCTAGATTTAGCTTTTTCCGATTTAAATTTATGTAAACTCATCATTATTATAAGTCAAAGTCCTCGCGTTTGAGTTGGTAAAAGTAAATTTTGCAGCAGTTTTCTCAGAGTCTGATAATAACGCTAGCATACAGTAAGTTTGAGCTTGTTAGATTGGTCTCAATAAGTTTACTAATAAATAAAGATCAAAATTTGATTATGAAACTTAAAAGGACACAAGAAATCTATAAGGTTTTAATATCAAGTTATATTAGACTTGTCTTTGTAACTTAGTAAAGTTAACAAGTTGTCTGATTAAAGTCTAATAAAGAAATCATAACGTAGCGATAAAAACGTTCTACGAGTAAGAACCAGCCGAAGTAAAACCTTAAAGTTTGGGCTTAATGGGTTGATTTCAATGAGTAATTTTAGATAAATATAGAGGTGGTGAATTATTGCCAAGTTATGTAATATTTTACGTATCTGTAAACTCTGTTAGGTATTTGGGGCCTCAGGACTCCCAATAACAATTTTTGTATTATTAATCATAAAATATTGCTTTATTCAAACTAAAGTCCAATTTCACAAACCACATTTTCGGACTTAAGCTTTAAACAAACTAAAGGATCATGTAAATTACCAAAAACCAATCCTGTTTTGCATCCGTATCAGGGCAAATAGCGTCCCGTGTGCAAGCGGCCTTCGGGAACAATAAAGGCTCTAACGAATAATGGAAGTTCAGGCAATATCGTTGCTATTGTGTGCAGCGAAACATTTTCATTTATTTACACGGAAATTTTAATGCCTGAAACATTGAAGCTATACGGATTAATAAAATCGTTGGACTTTCACTGAAAAGATTAATTTAAATTGACAGAAATTGAATCTGTAGTTACAAAGGTAAGTCCGACACGTTGAATTTATTAACTTTGTAACGATTACATTACTAAATATACAGAATTAATTGTTATTTAGAATTAACTGTGGTTAGCGCCATCTGTAGGACACGGTCGCACTACGGTGGTTGAAATCGATGTGGCGGTCTGTAGTAATTCCCAGGGCGTATGTTATGCAGTCGAATTTCATTCATTTTTTATTCATTGTTATAGAATATTCCAGTTAGAAGTTCATCACCTGTATTGTTATTAGTCCTCTACTCTGAAAATTTATTGTCTGAAGTACTTGCTGTGAATCGAAAATCATCTTCAATTTGAAGGTTATAATTTGTGTGTGGTCCCAGATTTGATCTGGTAAGTTGTTCTTTTAATTGCTGTTAATCTATTCGCATAATGGAGATGTGTTATTGATAAATGCTGTGTATATTTATAACAGGGTCGTTATTTCTGGGAGAAAACCCCGTATACTATTTTAAAAAAAAACATATACTCTGAGGTGTCAATCGTGCTGTCGTGGAGGCCTAGACCTTGGGCAAGCGGATCAATAGGGAGGCTCCGAAATCTGCTTTGCCGGTTCCCAACCATTGACGGTCACCAGACTACCTGAACTCAACAAGGTCACGTATCAGTTCTTTTAATTATTACCTGGTTACTTTATTACTGCTGACCGGTGTGAGGCTGGTATATATCTATCTGTGCCAATAACTAGGTGATGCTGCCTTGATGAGAAGATTTGTTATATGTGTAGAAAATTGTTATGAATATATGTCAATATCATTTTAGAGCTTATAAACTCACTTCTTCTATTTTTATATATATATATATATGTCTATAATTCGTGTATAATACTTACTTAATACTGTGTAACCTTCTGTGACTCTGTATTTTCTTTGTATGTAAATATATGTATGTACAACCGTGTGTTGAGTTTCATTGGAGATCAACTGACCTGTGCACCACCTAGAACCTCTGTGAAAGGCGCCATGGGATTAAGACACTCTGTTGCTCACCTGGATTAGCCGGTGAACGTGACTAGCCAGAAATAGTGTTATAACTTTCAAAGATACACATAGGACATAAATAAAAAATACGACTGATAAAGTGTCAAGAAAAATGGCTAGAATAACAAATGAATTGCTTCTGATATATCTTCTCAGAGTTATTATTTGAAATATACTTTGCTAAAGTGATTGGGCATATGTGTATATGTACTCACACTGAAATGGAAATGAGCTGGACACATTCTAGGTATTTTTTTTAAAGAATATTAGTCACCGACATTACTAATATTCCCCCGACCCCTCCAGTTAAGCTTAATTGTTTGTGTTAAGAATGGGTTCACGTTGGTAGTGTAATAGCTAGGATTCGAACCCGGGACCTCTCGATCGTAGGGTCGACTCCTTAACCACTAAGCTACCGACGCTTAATTCGAACAAAAGGTGAAGTTAACTGTGCGTTGATGCCACATTTGCCGTATTTCATCAGCAAGTACTATGTATTTTTGTATCTTCTCTGTAAATTTTTTATTTATGTTTTCAGAATTAGGAATCGAAATATCTATTAAATACGTGATTTTACAGCTTTTATTGTAAGTATTATTATACTTTTTTTTTTTTTTTTTTTTATCGTGCGGAAATCCCTTCGGATACCCCCCCGGCGGCCAGCGGGGGCGGTTATGTCGGGCTTGTACCGACTAAAACCGCACGCCGTCTCGGGTCTTCAGACGCCGGGGTGTAAGGTTACCCATAGAGCATATCCCTCGCACCCCGGCTGACCCTGGGCCATCTCACCACTAACAGCATCGCTCATCCTGTCTCCTCTGAAAGTAGAGGAGTACGGAGAGCGATGTGTTCCCGCCACGTTGGGTATTGGCCGATGATCAATGCCAACCCTATGAAGGGGTGAAGGGGAAGCCATTGACCGCCGCCCAGGGTGTACCGGCCGCTCCGATTCCGTTCCCCCTGGACTGCAGCGACTGCGACTGTATTATTATACCTGGTCCATTATTCGTAGTCGTTTTATCTATTATGATATCTCGGTCTCAGTACTTGTGTGGTTTTATGCTCTATGGGCAACCTTACACCCCGGCGTCTGACCCGAGACGGCTTGCGGTTTTAGTCGGTTCGGTCGGCGGGGGGTAAACGAAGGGATTTCCGCACGAAAAGAAAGGTATTCAATGCATTTCTCGGTTTATATTATGTCTATCTCGAAAACGGTTCACCATATAAAAACATTTTTTAAACAAAACTTGTAGAGAATTTTGTATTCTACAACATTGATACTTTATACAACTAGCAAAAAACCCATAGGAAATGAGATATTTACAAAAAATGCGCAAAAAACCGACTTTTGTGACCTTTAACCTTGAAATTTAATAGTTGCGTACACCCTACCATATGTAGGTTTTGAGACAACTTTTAGTGTGTCAATATACAAGTATTTACAGACTTACAGCTGGGTATCTCGAATTCCGAGGTGAACTTACTATAATGACTGGACTATGGGGTATTTTTCAATAAGAGATTTTTGTTGCTAGCTTGTTATTTTATGTTCGTCTATACTGTGTTTAGTGTTAATATTCCTGTCGTTTCATTTTAATAGTGTACCTGAATTTGTAATGTGAGTAAGAGCGTTCTGGCTATCGTTAATTTACTATGCATAAATATCCGTATGTTATGTATCTATCTGTTGTCTAAATTCTTAATGTCTATGAATCCTCTACCTCCTTTATTATTTATATTCGCATGATACTACCTCGCGCCTCCCCCTTTAGGGGCAAGAAAGCCCCGGCGAGGCGGGTAACAATCGGCCGGGGCGTCAGGGCGATAATCAGATGAACCGATGCACTATTCGGCCATTGTCGGGCAAGACCACCAAGATGGGCTGAGACGCTCGTTGGGATCAAACCGTTGATTGATAACGACTGGGACCATTTCTATGGACTGCACTCTCCACATGACGGTAACCTCGTGCACTAGGTCCAGATATTTAGTTTTCTAATCTGTTCTTAAAGTGATGTCCACTAGAAATACCCGTGACTCTGCCTGGTCCATCACCACGATATCAGACTTATTCGCTAGAATAGTCCTATCCGTGATGATGTACCTGTCCCAGTAGAGCTAGGCGTGGTCACTTCAAGTACGGCTTCCGGCACGTACTTGTAGTATGGCAGCCTCTGCGCGATGAAGCCATATTTAACATTCTTGATGTCTGCAATGCCATAGAATAGTTATGGTAAGCACAGATTAGAGACAACACAGTCTTAAGGCAGATGTGTCGATGTGCAGATCTTGTAGGCCTTTGTTACGAGACAGTTTTTATCGAAGCGTGCGCACTTTCATAATTATGTTTCTGTATAGCAATAATTTATCTTAAGACTGTCTTTTCTCTAATAAGCGGTTAGCCTTAGATATATAATTTCACTACAATCTTTCTTTATTATTTAGATTGTTTTTTTTTTAGAACTGAGACCAATTTTATTAATCCCCAATTATACAGCCTACTAAGTATATCCTAGTAGAGTAAGGTTTTTTTTGTTCATCACAAATAGACGAACTTGACAGGGGAAGTAGGTATCAACTTTCTTGGATATTCTACCCGGCGCTACCTAAACTCAAAGTAAGTCTATCTGAACTAGCTGGTATTATGTGTTTTAGAATACGGATAAATATATTAGATACATTTTTGACAAATATTTGCACTGAGCGGGAATCTAACCCGTCAACTCTATCAGCATCTACGCTGCATTTTTAGACACGTTAAATGATCATTATTTAGATAAAGAGAACCCAAGTGAATAAATCAATGCTGGCACACCTCACACCTTGATAGCTGTTAGTAGAAAAACGAACAAAATTTATGGTGGTACAATTTCAAAATTGCCTTGACTTTAAATCTTCCCTAATTTTCCCAATAAATAAATTGAAAGAAATATACGTTTCGTTTAACTAAGATGTGTAAGATAAATTGTACGCACCAATATCACGTACTTTTGTTTAAGAAACAATTTACTCCGAGAAAAGTAATAAGCCTATATTAAAAGCCAGTGTCTACAACTAGGAGGTAATGTAGCGGATTTTCCGAATTAATATTCAACTGAGCAGCGATGCTGTATGTTAAAATTACGTGTATAACGTTAACGCCTCAAAACACAAAGCCGGGATTTTACCGACAGCCAAATTCTTAACGTACGGGCCTAGCTACGTATAACTTCATTATGCTAACGATATATTTAGGTTACGTTATTTCATGGGACTTGGGTTTCATATTAATTATTGAAACATGTAATGATACAAAAAATAGAACATCATCAGAGCGTTAGCCCCGGTCGCATTCAAAACTTGTAATTTGAAGCTCGGAGTCCGTGAAGTTTGTTTTTCGAAATATCACATTACAAGTATCCATACTTTTTACGTAATCTTCTCTTTATTAAAACGTTTATTCAAAACCCGGGGTCAAATTGGTGATATTAGGTCGTTACATATGAAATTGCCTTTTTCTTGAAGAAATTGGAGGAAACCCAATTTTCAGGAAGTACTAACATTTTTGAATATTTTTTAGGAATGACAAATCCAAATTTTAAGATTTTTTTTCTGTATGAATGAGACAACACTAAGCTAACAAACAGCAACTTTTATTACATTTTTGAAAAGTGACAGCTGTTAAGTAAAACGAAATTTATCATCAAAATGGATAGCATTTAGGAAGTACTGTTTTTGAAGATCGAATTAATTTATCAAGCGGCCAATAAAAACAAAATTTAATACAGAGTTGTAATATCTTAAAATCAACTTTCAAACAAAATATAAATAATGGAAATAGCTATTAAATTACAGGAATAACGAAGTCATGAATTTGTAAGAAAATTTCGGCAATTTCATAGGTAACCTGTAATTTAAAAAAAAATCTCTACATATACATATTTTATGAACATTAACACAAACAAGTTACTTGCTTACTCTGTTTGTTCGTTGAAAATGAATTAAGATAAACATATAAAATTCAGATTTATTTTTTCTAAGGTTAAATACAGAAATGAATTATTAAGGAAATAATGTAACGTAATCAAGGGATGTTTTTATCTGCCTTCAGCGGATGAACTGAACAGTACGAATGATTTAAAATGTTCTGTCGAATAAAATTGGAGTTTGTTAATAAGAGGCAATAACCAATTAGGGGAGTTTCCCTTGTACCACGATTTCCCTTCAGGCTCTTTTTAAGATGGAAAGCAATCACACGCTCACATATTACACGTAACTCCCTAGGAAGGAAACTTTGATGAGCTCACATTTAAATTTCAGATCGTTCAGAATAAATTTGCAACCTAATACCCTTTCGTGTTTTAATACTTTTTCGAGTTCCGCATAAAAAGTTGCGCTAGAAGCGGTTGCTTCTATTTACTGGCTTTGTAACTTCTTTTTGCATTGGGACTGTAGTTGAAATTGTGTTGATAGTTTTTAACTTAGTTATATGCAATTTCTTTGCTACGTTATATAACAGTTTCGAGTTAATACTCTGCATGCAACGTTAGTTTTAAGTAGTTATTCTGAAACTACGTTATAATGCTGATATAAAATATTGTCTGCAAGAATGCTCATGTGTGCAACACTATTTAAAAATTTAGAAAGTATCTTATGATTATTTCAGTTTGCAGTTCCTGAAGCCATCATTACTCGAAAGCAGCTTCTCCTTACCGCTCACGAACGTCTAAAATATCTCTCCACGCACGTTGCGATTATTTAATTACGCATGTACTTCGCACTCCCGATGATCACTTACTAACTGCAGACTACTGTTCCGAGGAAATTTTCTCCTTCGACGATGTCTTAAAATTGGTGGAAGATTCGGTCTTCAATGTCTCCCTTGTTAGGACCCAGTGAAATCAGGCGGCACTACCAATCCAATGTGGAAGTCCCGGGAAGCGTCGCGCATGTGATGTGGGTATTCCGGCTTTTTTTGCAACTGCGCATGGGGTCGTAAACCTTTTCACTATTTTACTCGATTTTAATGGTGACAGGGGGCTCATGCATTTGTATCGGATGCTGTCTCAACTTAGTCGGTCCTCAGTGCGGGTGCATCGATTCCTGAAACAATGCATCTTCAACGGGCGTGGGATGATATGGGGGGAGGGGCTCCAGGATCAACTACTGGAACTAGAAGATGCTGCGGGCATTGATAAGGCTAGACTGCGGGCAGTGTCGCAATCTGAATCTACAGCGTGTTTACAAGCGTTACCTTCGCGTCACTTGGGCACACTGCCTGGAAGGTTTCCGCGATACCACGCTCTGAACGACATCTTCCGCAAGGCATTTGTATCGGCAAACGTCCCCTGTATGCTTGAGCTTACGGGTCTGAGTAGGTCGGACAGTAAGAGACCGGACGGATTAACTCTGGTGCCCTGGAAGAACAGCAAGTACCTAACTTGGGACGCAACTTGCGTCAGCACGGTAGCTGCTAGCCACCTTAGTCCCACCGTTCCCTCCCAGTCTGCTTCCGCGGAAGACGTCAGCTTAAGGAAGATGCTTAATTACACCGATTCGGAGCCGCTGTATAACTTCGTGCTGGTAGCGGTCGAGACCCTGGGGAGTTGAGCAGAGAGGCCAAAATCCTCATTAACAAAATTGGACATAGGTTCAAAGAGACGACTGGTGACTTTCGTTCCGGATCGTTCCTAGTGTTGAGGCCGGGCGTCGCAATCAAGCGTGGAAACGCAGCGACTGTTATGGGCACTTTTGCACCAAGAATCTTCAAGGGCGGGTTGCCTTTAAATTTTTTAGGAAAAAAGAAAGGAAAAAATGTCACATCTTTTTATTCAGATAATTCAGATTCGTTTAGACTTTCTTAAGTGATTGAGTAACAAACATTAATTCATTGAACCATCTTTTTTTTAATTGATATAATAGTAAGTTAACATAAGTTTTCAGAACTTGATATTGTCGGAAGTTTACACGAATGTCACACATTGTAATACAACTATTTTAAAGGATTCTATCGCGATTTAGTGATATTATTTTATATTTTACATTGATCCCGACGTTTCGGTTGCTTTTCAGCAGCCATGGTCACGGAACCTCTTATAATAATGACCTCATTTTCAATATTACACAGCTCTTATTTTCATTAAGGACAAATTAATTCCTGTGCTATTTTCTTATCAAATTTTATTACGAGCTATCCAGGTGGTACAATTTTTCACTTCATAAACTTTCAGTTCAGTTGCGACCAAAGAGATAATGTTGCGTTTACTCTTATTCCTCCGTAAAAGCACATACGACTGACACAAACAATTTGTGACCAACTGCAGTTTAGAGTTTGCACAACAGCTTTAGTGTATTGGATAAACGTTTGCTATGACAACTTTTAATGCTTGCGGGTAAATAGTATATTACAGCAATATGTGGTTACTTACTTTTTTTTAGACTGGCTCAGTGGCTCAGATGGAAGCCTCTCGTACCGACTGACGCACCTGCGTCAGTCGGTACGAGAGGCTTCCACCTGATCACCTGATCTCTGGGAAGGGGAGCTTCGGGAACCACCTGCATCGGATCAGGAAGGAGCCAACGCCTGAGTGCCATCATTGCGACGCGA
Organism: Cybosia mesomella; assembly: GCA_946251805.1. Taxonomy (NCBI): domain Eukaryota; kingdom Metazoa; phylum Arthropoda; class Insecta; order Lepidoptera; family Erebidae; genus Cybosia; species Cybosia mesomella. The sequence continues at coordinate 12,959,050 of OX276397.1, forward strand.
GCGAGGACTCAGGGCTGCACACGCTGGCGGACTACCCGGCGTGGGAGGCGCCGAGGCGTGACCTCGTGGCAGCCATCGGGGTGGGAGTCCTCTCGCTCGGCAGCATGATTGCGGCAATGGTAATGCTCGCGAAGGAGATGGCGGAGCGCGCCCGGGAGAGGTTTAGAACTCTCACAGCCCGCCGAGCCCGCAACATGCTTGCCGCGCGTCGCAGGCGACTCAGGCGCCGGAGGTCGCTTAACGACCTCCGTCCCCCATGAGCGCAGGCCTGGGGGTGGCAGGTGAGGCCGCCTATCACCCCAGCAGAAGCAGGCCGGGACGGTGGGGCGACTAGCGCTCTCCCGTAACCGGGGCAAGACGGGGACACCGTGGCTCAGGCTTCTAAAAGTCTTTGTAGGAGTATGACGTACTGACCTGACCTACGTAGACTTCGAAAAAGCCTTCGATATGCGGAGTAGTATTTGGGACCAACTACGTGAGATAGGTGTTCCCGAGAAAGTCACAAACATTATCCAGTCCACCTACAGGAATTACTCCTGTAGAGTGTTACACAATGGCCTCATCTCGGAGGACATACTGGTAAATACGAGTGTACGACAAGGGTGTCTTCTTTCACATCTCCTTTTCCTTGTCGTCCTAGATAGCATAATGCACCACACATAAGACATAGAGTGGGGGCTATCTAATATTCTGGAAGACTAAGATTACGCAGATGACCTATGCCTGCCGTCTGTCTGTCTGTCAAGACCTTTTTCTCAGAAACACGTAGAGGCATCAAGTTGAAATTTATACCAAATACCCAGGTCTGTAACGCCTTGAAGGTATGAAAAAGAAACTTCTAGGTCAATGCAATCAATTAGTACAACCATTTATGTAGCAAATTTCACCAAATGTAAAGTCATCAAAACCTATAAGGTACTTCCCGTTGAGCTAGAATCATTAAATTTGACAAGAAGCAAGGTCTCATAGTACAAGTAATTAAAAAAAATCGAAATGTGAAATATGTAGTTATCTACATCACAAAAAAAATATCTGTACGTCTGCCTGTGAAGACCTTTTTTTCAGGAACGCGTAGAGGAGTTATCAAGTTGAAAAATCCATCACAAAAAAATATATCTGTATCTGTCAAAACTAGAAGCTCTACAGCAACGCTAAGTTCGCCTCTTCATCCAGTTTTGTATGGAACCCTCAGTGCACGAGTCCGTCTTGCACTTGTCCGATTTTTTTTCTAGACAACTTCTGAACCTAATTCTTACACATTTTAAAATATTATGCTGTACAAAACATTCTGACAATTCAGATGTAAGCGAATTCCGAAGTGCCTCTAACACTCGTTATACTAGATTACCAGAAGTGCCACTTACGCATTGCTATTTATGCTTTATAATTTATATAATTATGCCTCTTACGTACTGTAATCTATTACCCTATTTTTCATCATGAACAAAAGTAAACAAGTGTTCTTTAATCGTAGTTTTCTGTTGGGTACCCGTGGCCGTAATCGGGTGGCTTCAAATTAGAATATGAAATCCCTAAATACCCCTTCTACAATTTACAGAAGGTGTCAATAAATTTGTATAATGTTGTTAATAAATTTGAATGTATTTAGGGATAATAATATGTCTATACTTAACTCTAGTAAAGACTCGAAAATTGTCCGTTGAAACGAATAAAGCATATACTATATGAGTTGTAATTTATTTCAAACACGTAAAATCGTATTAGCATCACATCGGAGTAATAATAAGCTAATAATAAACAAGTTGAATTCCTGAGACGAGCTCAGCCGAATACAAGGGATTTTCGATTTAGCGTTTTTTTTTGTGTTTTTTTTTTATCTTGCAATGGTTCACCCCAGCACGAATCTATTACCGAAAACAGCAACTCGATAGCTCATCTCCTTCATACCCAAAACCGTGACAGAAAATTGGCAACGACGACGTCGACGACGACAAGTCGATAGCAATAGGGCTTTTCTAAAGAAAATCCCTAAAAAGTGGCAGTTCACGTTCTGTAAATATTGGTTTAGAGTTCCGACTTACACATAAATAATTCGTTGGTGTGGGTAACTGCAGCCTAATTACATTCCACTCAGGAAACACTTGAGAGCATTGCATCCGTACGATACCTGCACATTCATTCATTTTCGATACACCACTTTATTTTTCTTGAAACATGAAGAAGTTTACAATTTAGTAAAGCGAGAGAGTTATATTGCTGTGCTGGATTTATAAAAAGTGTATTATGCCTCACCAAGCTTTTCGAGGCTCAAACTAACTTTACCTTCGAGCTGGTACACCTGCTGATTGACGGACGAGGTTCTGGCGCCGGCTTACCTCTCGGAGTTGGCAGATTAGCCGGCAGTCCAACATAATCATCTCAGCGTTCTGATTGCATGTGAGGCCTACACCCAGCCCAGGGTCCGCTACCCTGGGCTCCGAGGTGTAGGCCTGGTTTTTCTTCTTCACTTCGCACGATCTTGGGCATCCATGGTAGTGAGACCATTGGCACGCATGACATCCCTTACGACATGAAACCAGCACTTCCTCGGTCTCCCCCTCCTACCAGGGCCTGGCAGAAGTGCCATGGCAAATCATTTCTTAACCACGTAGTCAGGCGGCTGCCGCTAAACGTGGTTGCACTAGCAAAGGCGACATTAATGCATTATATCTGCAATGTCACGGACATGGAGGCTGCCGCGAATTCGGGAGTTCCTCCCGCTATCTTCACGTGTGATTCCGTCTATCCATTGCAGCATATTCATCTCCTTACACGAAACTCCTACTTATATCAAAGGCCACGCTTCACAGCCGTATAAAAAAACAGGCCAAATGATGGTTTTATAGACCTGCCCCTTTAACATAACTGGATTATGGGGTCACAGGTGACACCATTCATCTCACTTCACTTGGCCCATGCAGCGGCAATGTGTACCTTGACGTCGCAATCGATGTCACCAGTCGCGTGAAGTACAGACTCCAAGTACTTAACTTGGTGCGTGCGCTCTATCAAGTCATCGTATATTCATATGCGAATGGGTGCGGGATCTTTTGAGTTCAATGCCAAGTACTCAGTCTTCGCCACATTAAGCTTCAGAACGCCGTTCTTAAGTGCATCTTTCCACGTTTTCACATTTCGCACCAATCTGCCCCTGTCCACGTCTGCCAGCACGATATCATCAGCTTACATGATGCTTTAGCCGGCAGTAACTCACATAAAAAATAAACATACCAAATTATGCTAAGAAGAAGTTGAAAGCAGACCCCTTGTTTCAAAATGCAAGCTTAGAATGCAACCGGATTGACGCTCGAATGAGTAAGAAGAGTTATATACCAATGTTTGGCAGCTGGTGGTAACTAAGTTTCATTTCATTTTTGTAGTTATAGATCGACCCTTCCGCCTAGTTATGCTGTTGCACAATTTCTGCAGTTTCCTTTTCTTAATCACTTATTTATAGACATGCGTAGGGATCAACTGCTTCGCTAACAGGTATAACGTCAATAGACCTTCCTCATTTAAAAAAATAAATTCTTCAAAGCTTTTTTAATGTAAGTTGTAACAACGATATACCACCTAGAAATTGTTGCTAAAGAAGTTTTACATTACATTTTTCAAAGTGTTATATAATATAGTACGCATACTATACATTTTTCACAAATGCCAATACTTTTTTTTTTAAAGAATATAAGTAACCGAAATTACTAATATTCCCCCTCACCCCTCCAGCTAAGATAAATTACTTGTGTTAGGAGTGGGTTCACGTCGGTAGTGTAATAGCCAGGATTCGAACCCGGGACCTCTCGATCGGACGGTCAACTCCTTAACCACTAAGCTACCGACGCTTAACCGGTTGACTATCATAACATAACATATCAAACAATACACAATCTATATGAGCCTCAAGGCATAGATATAGACGTAACAGTCCATCTATGTAGAATAGTATGCATACCTTTAATACTGAGGGTCTAAGATCGTAAGGCATTCGAAATTAATAGCACTTGATGTAATTACAGCGAGTTCCGAATTGAATAAGGGGACCATAACGCTATCTGTCCGTGGAAATAATGGAAATCATTGTACTGAACGTCTTTTTATAAGCATCTATTGTTCTTTGGAAATTGTTGGAAAATGCTTTAGATATAAAGCGCACAATGGTTATATCTTCTAATTGTATATGAAGTAAGTAATTTATTATATCTAATAAAGCCATAAATTGCAAAACTTATAATCGAAATTCCACTTTTGTGTACAATGAAATTGTAAAATATTTTCTAAAATAAAAATAAATACTTTGTTAACCGTTAGTATCGATTGTAATCATTACAGCCATATCTTTATATAGAATAAAACAAAGTCGCTGCCCGCCGTCTGTACGCTTAAATCTTTTAAACTACGCAACGGATTCAAAGTGATTTTCGTCAACAGACAGAGTGATTTAAGAGGAAAGTTTATTGTTTTATAGTATAAAATTGTTTTGTGATAATGTAAATGGGTTTTAAGATTTCATTGCCATGAGAATCCGCGATACTGACCGCTAGTACACTATAATTGAATGATCTGGTCGCGGGTTCAAGTCCCGTCCTGGATATTCACTTTTTCCGAAATAAATCTATTGGAAAAGTTGGCATACTAATTGCTTTAAAATTTCATTGAATTAATGTGGCAGAGTAATGTAACATAAATGTTTAAAAATTATTGTAACATAATTTATTGTTTCCGTAACTACGCAAGAATTAAGTAAGGTAAGTGGCTCCAGCGTTGCCTTGAGACACATAATATCAAAGAATTTCGAATATTTAGGACGTGTCCAACTGAGCTAAGTTGGTCAGAGTATTCCCGCTGTAAGGAACGGGTCGCGGGTTAAAGTCCTGTTCTGGATGTTCACTTTTTCCAAATACAATCTATGTTATTCTATTCACAGAAAATAAACAATATAATATGATAAAATGACGCCTTCTAATAAAATAAAATGCTCAGAACTTACGTAATAGCGCATAACATGATTGAAACCTGAGTACTACATGCAAGGCAATGTATTTACTATGAACTGCTATGAAGCAGCCTTTGTATAGAAAATTGAATCATAAGGCAGCTTTAATAAATTAATCGCTAAGTAGACCTGTCGCCCTTTCAGGGGCTTTTGCTCTTTGCCAGAATAATTTAATATTCGCGATATTCGTGCCAATTAGGCAACTATATCGAATTAACCGGCGCAGGTGTTCGATCGATCACTTTGATGAGTCCCTACGGCAACTAGTAGGTACATTGTTATTTGCAAAGAATCGAGTTTCGAGCAACTGTACATAGATGGAGATTGATGGGGGCTCGTTAAGAAGATTAATTTCAGGTTAGCTAATGTTTTACAGCTTAGTTTACGTGGCTTCTATAGTAAATATTACTTTTGGAGTGTTCTTCGTCAGATTTTTATTTTGAGAACTAATATATCTTACAGAATTTTTGATGGATGGATGGATATTTGTTTCACACCAGTCATGCTATTCCGTTACAACGTGTTTGTGTCTTGATAGCTGAATCCACGGTAAGTATCAAATTTCTTATGGCGAATATATCTCATCTCAGATTCAGCTGTCGAGATTTATAAACATTCATACAGAATACCATGGCAGAAAGTCTGAATGGATTTGGATGAAATTTGGCACAGAGATAGGTTATACTCTGAAATAGTATAATATAATATATGCACGTCGTTTAGCCGCGGTAGCCTAGTGGTATGGGTAATGGACTGCTGAGACGAGGTCTCGGGTTCGATCCCAGGTTTTACTATGGCACACACCAATGACTTTTCGATGCTTTTCGAAGTTATGTGTGTATTTATCGCAGGTTTATAAGTGCCCGGTTAATGGCAATAGGCTCGCCACCTATTACATTGGGACCTAAACATAAACTGGCGAAATGTGGGTGCTAGCACCTCTGCCTACCCCTTCGGGGATATAGGCGTGAGTTTATGTTATATGTTATATATGTCGTTTCAGATACAATTATCCAAGTTCGTGAGAACGAGCTGAGTAAGTATTCCATGTGATTGAAGCCAAGGGAAATATGTAATACAAAATATGTCTAATTAAGGGTACACTTAACATGAGTGTCTACAGAACCTAATAATAAACATTGCGCGTGCCGTTATTCGCCAACACAAACAAAAATATATACACACAATTTAAAACCTCCTTTTTTGAAGTCGATCAGAAAGCTGCATCTTTGTATTTCAATTGATGCTTCCCGTGACCAAAGAGATAGCTATTACCTTGCTCAAAGAATTGGTATTGATATTTAACGTGGTAGTACCGTAACAACATATTATACTAAACATAATATAAAGTTATTTAATAGTTTTAGATCGCTAAGCCGTACTTTTGCCGTTACAACAGAATGGGTTGACTCGAGCAGACTCTTTTACCTAATATCGACTTTAACCCTGGATCACTAAAACTTTAGTCCCACAGGTGACACAACAACACACGCTCTGGTTGGATATGTTCCAGGTATTTCCACCCCACTGCGCTCAGTACCCTTCTAATTCACCGTATTAGTGCCACGTGCGTATACTTAGCGTTCGCACACATTTTCCTTGCAAAGTTTTAGCGTATTAGCCGTGCCGACTAATATTTAGTGATTACGCGTGTAAAATGAGTAAGGTAAGCTTCGTATAATTTTGTTTATTTATAAACTTTCTGGGTAAATAAAGTATGTTTTAATGATTCGCTTAGGAATTTAACCTAAGTTTTGTAAGTAGCATTTATAGTTGAAATGAATTAATGTGGTATTATGATGTTTATTATGTATTTCAAGTAAATTTTTTATGCGATCAAGATAAAATTCTGCATTTTTGAGTCTGGTGGTGAGAATCAACACTTTTAACATTGAACAAAAACAAAACTACAACACTACAGAAAATCTGTGTATACCATTCAACATAAAAAATACCTCAGCAGACAAACTGTACATGCACAATAAGCCCTCATGCATGTATGTGACGTCATTACACCCAGGCCCTTGTTGCTTGACGTTCGGAAGTGTCTGTCTACACTCTCGGGATGTAGAGATCCACTTATGAGATAGGCACACACCATTACGTTTGTACGTAAATGAAAGACGAACGCATTGTTCAACTTGTGAGTAAATAATTTCATAATTCGAAGCCCCTATCTCGCGGAAGTATAGGTAGAAGTTTTCCACATCCTAAAGTTGTTTTGCAGAAATTCAATGGCGATCATACATACAGGCAGAAAAATAAGTTTCCTTAGCAGATATTATGGTTACACCTGCAAATAGTTGATAATTATGTTTAAACTCTCTTAGGTCTTGTCTTACTTTTTCATAAATTCATCAGAACCATTATTTGTTACACCATAAACACTGTTTTAATTTAAAATCTGGTTAACACTTTAAACTGCTGTCGTATCTACTAATAAAAAAAACGTTCTATACTTTAAGGCAAGAGGTTTTCCATCAGCTTCTGAGAACATATGCTATATGACAAGTATTATTGTAGATCTTAAATTGTATGAATAAGTTCTTGAGGGTTTTGGTTAAAACAACTTGGTGTCCCAGCTGCAGCTGGTCCGAAATGGTATCAAGACTTTACTCAAGTGCGGATTCAATAGAAGGAGAGTAAACCCTTTGTATATATTCATAGACAAACCTACAATTATCTAGATCCGCGTTCATGGTTCTAGGGTTCATAATTATCATGCCCTTAAAGAAATAGGATTCGTGGAGGTTTATTGTATATAATAGATGAGAAAACTAGCAGTTAATATCGTGCAGGGTTCCTTATTATTATATTATTGAAGCAGAAATAGTACATGTAAAGGTATTAAAAGTCATACTTGTAGAAGTATCTAACATCAGAGATCCGATTCTCAGCACTCCATGGATTCACCGTGCGGTCGCCGGGTCCATAGCGTGGTACAGAGAGGAACACCATGACGGCGACTGGGACTTGCGACCCAGATGTAGGTTTAGGGTGGCCACCTTGTGATGCATCAGCGCTCACCTCCACCGTCAGTAGTGTTCCCCCCCTACCTATCCAAATTTGGTAAGATTCTAACAATGCCGCTTTTGATATACGTTTTAATAAAGAGCTTACTGAAGCTCTTGGCAATCCGAGGTCTTTAAGTAAGTTGTACAGGGATTTAGCTGGAATTCCCCTTGCTCCTACTTCTACGGCATAGAGTTTAACCACGTAGCCGTTTTTGGTTAACTCGTTTGTCAAATCAAAGTATTTGTTTGTCTTTATAGCGTGGTCTTTAGGTATATTAGTTTCCCACGGTACTGTGAGTTCTACAAGCACTGCACGCTTATGCGATCGTGAAAAAAGGAATATGTCGGGTCTGGATGATGAGGCACAGACATCCTCCGGTATCCTATAGTGCTTCTCATACGTGTCTACGAGTATTGTCCAGTCAACGGCAGCTATCAAAATTGAATATGGCTTTTGAGGTGATTTCTTTGAGCAGCCTTCCTTTACAAACGCAATGTCATTTCTTTAGTTTGTGGTTAATCCTTTTTTCGCTCTAGCTACCGCCAAACTTACAGCCTCACGTATGATTTCTAATACCTTATCATGACGGCGCGAGTAATGACCCCGGTCTAATAGCGTTTTACAACCCACTAGTAGGTGCCTAGCCGTACCAGTTGCTTCACCACATGAGTTACATGTTTTATCTGTGGCTTTTCCCCATCTGACCAGATTGCTTTGGTCGGGGAGAGTCAACTGGAATGCATTTAGGTAAAATTTAAGTAAGGCCGGTGACCAGTCGTATATTATGGTACGCCATTTTAAGGCTATGGGAATACAAAATTCACCTAGGGTCAACCATTCGTTTTGCATTTCTAGGTTCATTGCGTGCACCTTATAGGTGTTGTTTTCGTCTGCTTGAAGAAAAGATTTTGTTATTTCTTTATCTGTTTGTCTCTGAATATTACCTAGACCTACTCTACCAGTCTGCGAGCCTATCATGAATCTTTTATGGAACTGGAGGCGTGATTCGAGCTCCGATGCATTTTTATCTTTTGGAAGGACTTTTACTATTTCGTCTTTAGATTCCGATAAGACGTGCATTTTAGTTACTCTTAGGTGTTTATAGAGTTCTGATGGCTTCTTAAGCGTCATTCCAAAATTATTCGCGGATCTATATAGTGCCGACGGGTCGGCCGACTGAGCTAGCCCTAGCCACGACTTCAGTGTCTTCGTGACACTCGCATCTAGTTTTTTGAGGAGGCTCTGGTTTATATCATATATAAGAAACGGCCAGTTATTGCTATTGTTCAGTGGTGGTACGTAAGTATCCCCGAATTACTAACAGTTAAGTGATGCCCTTCACTAATCGTCCTATAAAAATAAAGCGTACTGTCAGTGCGTACTACAGAATTATTGGCGGAAACTATGCCTTTACAGTACGAATATCGCTGCATTATTATCTAAAATGTCTGAATTGTTAAAAGGCCTACATTGTTTGAAATAAATTACAATTTAAAAGCCCTTGAAATTCAATTACGAATCAATATGAGTGAAAAACGGAACCAGTGGTCTGATCTGAACTCATTATACAATCTCATTACTTACATTCTGAAAACTTTAACCAGATTAGCTTTCGGACCTTCATAATTACTTTCTCAACTTCCCAAATCCTTGCCACCATTCATTTCTGTTAAAAATATTTTGGGGTGCGGACACAAAACGGTATTTATTCCGAGCATACATTCGAAAAACATTGCGTTCATATTAATTATATAGGTACAACTAAGAACAAACTACTTTATTAAATATATCCAAAGATTAAGTTATAGTTATGTTACTCATTGAAACGAAAAGAAAAAGAAGAGAAAAGAAAATAGTCACGAAATTTGGGTTCGACGTAAAGAAAGAAGGAAGAAAGAAAGAAAAGTATTTTTATTGCGGATTAGGTACAAATAAGTGACTGGGGTGGTGTGGTGCGGGGGGGGGGGGGGTGGGGAGACTGGGGTTGGCGGGTGAGGCCGCCTGTCATCCCAGCAGAAGCAGGCCGGGACGGTGGGGCGACTAGCGCCCCTCCCTCAAACCGGGGCAAGACGGGGACACCGGTGGACCCCCAAACCCGAGGGGGCCATCTCGAAACCGGAGATGGCCCAGGGTCAGTCGGGGTGCGAGGGATATGCTCTATGGGCAACCTTACACCCCGGCGTCTGCAGACCCAAGACGGCGTGCGGTTTTAGTCGGTTCGAGCCCGACATAACCGCCCCCGCTGGCCGGCGGGGGGGTATCCGAGGGGATTTCCGCACGAAAAAAAAAAAAAAAAAAAAAAAAAGGTACAAATAAGTCGGGGTGCGAGGGATATGCTCTATGGGCAACCTTACACCCCGGCGTCTGTAGACCCGAGACGGCGTGCGGTTTTAGTCGGTTCAAGCCCGACATAACCGCCCTCGCTGGCACGCGGGGGGGTATCCGAAGGGATCTCCGCACGATAAAAAAAAAAAAAAAAAAAAAAAGGTACAAATACAATAAAATGAACAAAATAAAAATAAAAACAAAGCTGCTCTGGTGGCGAATGCTCGTCACAACCTAAACCGAGAGGCGCGATAAATATATTATTTATCTGTGGTCGCCGCCACCTTACGTATGACATTTTTACGTATGACAAGATTGTCAAATACGGCAACATTGACAACTCGACAACGTGTCATGTTACGTGGCAATTTATAGCCCGTGTGAAATGGATATTAAATCTCTCAATATTAAAATGGAAACAATATTAACATTATGTAATCCATGTCCGCAATAAGGGATGGACACTCAGCATACACTGAGGTGGGTATCTACCACCAAAGTACTTATTTTTAGCGTCACCCCATGTGTGCTACCTGACGTCGACAAGCAATATCGCTCCCTATATAATTCAAAAACAAGCATAATTCCCTACAAGTAAACCTAAGTATCAAGAAGAATACCGCACGCTAAGAGAGTAAAAGATTTCACAACATTCCAACAATAAAACAATAATTTTGACAATACCTTTAGGTATACATTTATACATAAATATAACAACATAAAGCAACAACGTAAAGCGATCCTGGTACTTCAAGAATTGACTGACGTCTTAACCATGTTGCAGTGGCCATGGTCAAATCAGCCTATGATCACAGCCAACACAAACATCGTAACTATAATGGTATATCGTTGAATGTGAAAGCTTGGATATCAATATGTAGCATATAATACATCTATTATAGACTCCCTTTAAGTATATGAGCATGAACCGAAATTATGAAGAGGCTCCTTGTACATGCAGCTCTGAAGCACTTAATATCAAATTTCAGATGGAATCGCTTTATGCCAACAACAGTTTCTTAAAACACATGGTCCCTAAGGTAATCTAAAGAAGTGTCCACTTTTTTATAGTTATAGAAAAATCCAACACAATAATATATACTTATACAACATAATAATAGTTATAGAAATAGACTGTAGTTGTAAGTGCACAGAGTTTTATGATGAGATGTAAGTACATCTTTTTTTTTTTTTTTTCGTGCGGACATCCCTTCGGATACCCCCCGCTGGCCAGCGGGGGCGGTTATGTCGGGCTTGAACCGACTAAAACCGCACGCCGTCTCGGGTCTACGGACGCCGGGGTGTAAGATTGCCCATAGAGCATATCCCTCGCACCCCGACTGACCCTGGGCCATCTCTGGTTTCGAGATGACCCCCTCGGGTTTGGGAACCACGGTATCCCCGTCTTGCCCCGGTTCGGCGGGCCGGGAGAGTTCTAAATCTCTCCCGGGTGCGCTCCGCCATCTCCTTCGCGAGCATTACATGCTCGCAGAAGGAGGTGGCGGCGGCCCACGCGCTCGCGCTCCGCACCATTGCCGCAATCATGCTGCCGAGCGAGAGGATTCCCACCCCGATGGCTGCCACGAGGTCACGCCCCGGCGCCTCCCACGCCGGGCAGTCCGCCAGCGTGTGCAGCCCTGAGTCCTCGCTCGCGTCGCAGTGATGACACTCAGGCGTTGGCTCCTTCCTGATCTGATGCAGGTGGTCCCCGAAACACCCCTTCCCGGAGACCACCTGCGTCAGTCGGTACTAGAGGCTTCCGTGTCGCCTCTCTAGCCAATCCTCCATGATGGGCCTTACCGCCGCTATTGCGGCGTGCCCTGCGCTTGGTCGCCCAAGTCGTTGCTTCCACTCCACCACGATGGCCTGGCGGAGCTGGGACTGCACGGCCTCGATTTCACGAGGCTCTGGGTTCCGTCTCTGCTCCCGCGCCTCCTTTCGCCACTGGTACAGTTGCGAAAGGGCTCTCGCCTCCAGGTCCCATGGCGGAGTTCCGGCAAGGAGACTCGCCGCCTCGAAGGAGATCGTGCGGTACCCGCGGATGACCCTGATGGCCATAACTCGCTGCGGAGCGCGCAGCATCCGCACAGTTCTGGTCCTCAGGGCCTCCGCCCATATTGAGCAACCATACAGGACCATGGACCGCACGATCCCCGCGTAGAGTCTCCTGCAGGAGTCATCGGGCCCCCTCATGTTGGGCAACAGCCGAGCCAGAGCAAGAGCTGTGCCCTTCAATTTGGGGGCCAGACTTCGGATGTGCTCTCCGAAGTCCCATCGGCCGTCGAGCACGAGCCCCAAGTATTTCATTTGGGGCTTGATGCCGATGCGATTCCCTCCCACGATGAGACTGGATCCCTCGGGTGGCTTGCTCCGAGGCCCATGAAAGAACAGGGCCTCGGTTTTATGCAGAGTCACCTCGAGACCCAGCCGCCGGATCCGCTCAACGACTTGGGTAACCGCGGTCGTGGCCTTTAGGGTCGCTTCGCGGTACGTCGTGTCGTCCGCGTAGCACGTGACGGGATGTAAGTACATCTAATATATAAAATTCTCGTGTCGCGGTGTTTGTAGTTAATCTCCTCCGAAACGGCTTGACCGATTCTCTTGAAATTTTGTGTGCATATTGGGTAGGTCTGAGAATCGGACAACATCTATTTTTCATCCCCCTAAATGATAAGGGTAGTCCAGCCCAATTATTTTTTTTTATTGATATATATAATTTTTTTTTTCTACGATACAACATAAGAAAATACATACATCCGTGAATTTTCAACCCTCTATGATCAACCCCTATTTTTCCGTCGCGATTGTTTTTATTTTTTTATAATTTTCTTCAATTATGATTCTTTTTTCTCAATTCAATTTGATCTTCCGCCTTCGCCGGTCGATAAGCAATCAACTATCAATCGATCAGTTATCCCCGCTAGATATCTACTGTTGTCACCTCTCATCCACCAAACATCACGGAGTAGGGATGAGAACGAAGCCGGTCTCCTGTACTCACTATGCAGTTTTCGGCATACTTTCATTGTCTACAACGCTTTCGATTATAAGTAAATCCCCGCACACTTATAGTAGATAGTTATTTTTATTGATCTAAAAAAAAAAAAAATTGTTTCCTAGAAATAATATGGGAGCCCCTTATTTCGCAGAAAGAAATTTCATAGAATTTCGTTTCACAGAAAATGTTTCATATAATATTTGGTCCTTATATTTTTATTTCGAATATTATTGTTTCAAAAACAATTTACTACAATGAAACATATTTCACAGAAACACAATTGAATGAATTTTTAATCACATTTTTTTGTTTAACAAACTTATCAAACTATAGAATTATTTTTAAAAGAATATTAAACCACCTTTATAATATTCAAAATCACATTTATTTTTAACTGTAACATTTACAATTTTAATTTTTTTCCGATTGCTTGTAGTAATTTAATTTCTGAATAATTTCTTATCAATATAGAATTTTTTATCTTTCGCATATTTTGTTGCAAATTTGTTTGCTTGAAATCTTCTGTAAAATAAAATAAAATCAATTTGTTATTAAATTGTTAATAAAACGTCATTATAGTTAACACCCCGACTCAGATTACCCCGACTCGGATAGGTTAGGTTAGAAGGCTGAGGCGGGAGCGAAGCGGAGCGGAGCTCCCGCCTTAGCCTTCGTGGTTATTTTTTTTAATCACGCAGAAATATTACCACCCAGAATCGTTTATTGTATTAACTTATCGTTATATTTAAAAAAGTATAGCTTCACCTGTAAATTATTTGACTGAAATGAACGGTATGAATTGAAACGTTTAGAAACTCTAACTTTTAATAATTTGGTAATAAGTTTTATATTAAATAAACAATATAATGATAAAGAATATTTGATTTGTTATTCTATGATATGATTATTCTAATGTTATACTTTATGTGAAACAAAAATCAATGATTTAAAATTCTTTAAAGTAAGTATTCTGTATATTGGTTATTCTATGAAACGAAATTATGCGAAACATTTTCTGTAAAACGAAATTATTTAAAACAATTGTCTATAAAACAACGCACACCCAAATAATATACATGGCAAAACAACGTTTGCCGGGTCAGCTAGTATTATATATTATACCGAGAAAACTGCTAGCATAATTTTTTTACAGCAAGTAGTTGCCAATTGATTAAAATCTGTCCTGTGTGGAGAAAGTTCTTAATTACGAGTTTAACATTTAGTAAAAAGCATAGAAGCTTAAAATATGTAATAATATACAATTACTAATTAATTCAGTCGATATTTCTAGCAATTCATTTCTAGCAATCTAGTCCATCTAAAGGTTGTCTGGAAGAGATCGCAAATTGCGATAAGACCGCCCATTGTACAAGTTTATTTTTAAGTATCTTAGTCATTTGTATCCTTTGGTTGGTGTACAATAAAGAGTATCTATCTATCTATCTATCGATACATAATTTTCTTTTATACATAACTAGCATCTCGCCCTCGGTTCGCTTCGGTTCACATGACTTTGTTTTTACTGAAGCCACCGAAATTGACACATTACATATAGCCTATGTCCATCGGGGATAATGTACCTCACTAATGTTGAAAGATTTTCCAAAAAGTGCAATGATTGAAACTGAGAATTACCCCAAACATATAAACAAACTCACAAAATTCGGCCTCTCTTTATAACATTAGCATACATTCCAAAATATTTCTATCATTATGACCTTCTGTAAACAGGCTTTTGTGGTGTAACATCTTGTGGTTTTTGTCGGTTCACTGCCGATGTAACCACATGGTTATGTCATCGGTGAGGGCTACCTCTGGATGACTTCACACACATAATCGATTAAACATGGTTCACTGTTGACCAATACATCAAGACTTTGCTAATATTGGCTTGACAGCTTTATTACTAGTGATATTAAGTCGTTACATATTAAATTGCCGTTTTTCTTGAAGAAATTGGAGGAAACCCAATTTTCAGTACTAATATATTCCTGCATTTTTTTTAGGAATGACAAATCCAAATTTTATGATTTTTTTGTGTATGAATGAGACAACATTAAGCTAATAAACAGCAACTTTTATTACATTTTTGAAAAGTGACAGCTGTTAAGTAATACGAAATTTATCATCGAAATGGATAGCATTTAGGAAGTACTGTTTTTGTAGATCGAATTAATTTATCAAGCGGCCAATAAAAACAAAATTTAATACAGAGTTGTAAAATCTTGAAATCAACTTTCAAACAAAATATAAATAATGGAAATAGCTATTAAATTACAGGAATAACGAACTCATGAATTTGTTAGAAAATTTCGGCAATTTCATAGGTAAAGACCTATTATTTAGTCATAGTAATTATGACTAAATAATAGGTCTTTACCTATGAAATATGTTCATATTCGAGAAATGAACTTCTATGACCTATAAAAGTTATTGTTTGCATAGCATTGAAGAAACGCGTCGTTGCTCTATCACATTTCTTTAATTCTATCTACTATCATATATCTTCTACTTCATCTAAATAACAATCTCTGGTACAAATCAATCAAATTATAGGCATCTACTTGAAGGAAGTTCATCTGAGTCTATTCTACACACTTAACTATTTATGCGAGATTTTTACGAGAGCTACAAAAAAAAACTCCGGCACTGTCAATAGTATGTACATTCCCTAACAGTGCTAACTTTATTTCCAAGTTGAATTGTATTTTTAAAGTAGAAAGGTGTAATTCAAAGTTCTTTAGTAGACGTGGATGGCGAAATAATAACATTTGCAGTTTAAAACTTTTGCAACTATGAAAATTGTTCAAAATGGGTGTTAAGGCCCCTCGTTCAAAATGAGTGTTAAAAGTCACTGTAACTTTTTATTTTGTTCTCAATTCTGTTGTACTATAAAAATAGCTGAAGAGATGGAAGGTTCTGCTAAAACTTTGGTAATTTTATGAGGATTGAGTAAAAGTCTGGCATAAATAAAGTTAGAGTAACTTGGTTCATCTTTACGCTCTCTTGAAGGATCGCTCGGTGTGATCTTGATATCTCTAATCTGGTTCCTGGGCTTCAAATTGAAAAAAAAAAGAATAGTTGAGTGAATATATATATTATGTGAGATTACAAACTTTTCGCTGATACCAATGGCTAATATATTAACATGATTTTGTAAGGTTAAGAAATTTAACCAATTAAAAAACAAATCAAATACACCAATTTTAAAATAACTAGCTGTTGCCCACGACTTCGTACTCGTTAATTCCGGAATAGAACAAGGTATGTTTATTTCTGCAGTCTTGATACTAACACGTAAGTATTAAGTTATTTTATTTAACGAACTGGACGAGGTTATGTAGTACACTCGTATTACATTGACAATTCGTTCGAAATATATAGAGAAATATGTAACATCGAAATCAATTCTTCCCGATTCCTTATAATAGCGTAATGATGTTCATTATGAAATGTTTATGCATCTCTAATCAACTATCTTTTATACGTGTGTAACTCTGTAGAGTTTTGAGATTTTATATTTTACTACTCATTACCTTTAAGGTATAGCGTGATGAGTTATATTCTAGATTTTGTTCTGCTGAATTCCGAAATTTCGTAAAGATCTACCTTGTAAAAATAAAGTTGTTGTCAATAATTTAGATAGATTTTGCTCTACTGCGTATATCATACCTATAATAGCGCGATGATACATAGCGCAGTTTATGACCATACCCTAGAAAAATGTTCATGCAAAATTTCAGCCAAAACTGTTCAGCGGTGTTCAAGTGATGCTCGGACATCGATAATTGAAAGCAGACACACAGAAAAACCGAAAAACAGACCAAATTCTAGAAATCACATTTTCGGCATCGGTATCGCTCCTAGAACACAAATTAATAATTGTTTTGGAAAAAATATTCAATGTAAAGTTTTCACCCCGTTACGATTTTAATGTAGTAGACAGTTTCCAAGAGCACATCCATTTAGATCACTTTAACGTTTGGAAACATCGGCGCCATCCCTACTTTTTCTTCATGTTTTATGATTAATACAATCTTCTGGAAACCGAGAATATGATATTTAAAAAAAGCAGGTTACAGTTACATTCCACTTTCTTTTTTTTTTCCACAGGCATAAATTAATTTCTTGACTGAACCGGCAGTCTACCTCATATCAGTTAGAGTGCCTTTGCTACCTTTGGAACAATATTGTTTATTATATTTTATAACCAAGTTTTTACATTCACTTATTAGAAAATGTATCTGCTAGCTACTACCAAAGAGTAAAGTAATACTAGGATAGTTACTAGCCTACTACTATATTTAAAAGTGCCTATATCCATTTAACTTTTCTTATCAAAACTCAACGAAAGTTTTCTTCGTTATAGACTTATTATAGTTCACGTATAGGGTATTTACGCTGAGCTGTTTAGAAAGACTGTCCCGTATAGCCACAGACTGCATAACGCATCATACCACAGATTACTAAATAGTTACTACGTAACAGATACTTTACTCAGTAGAAAAATTCCAAAACCTACTGCTATAATAGACTACTCCGTCGCGTCAGCAACCACTGCATGCTAAAATGTGCCTAAATGCTTAAGCGTACAGTTGACATTGCTTCGCACCGCGCGATCCCACAGCAATCGCAGGGCTGCCTCTTTGATAAAATTAAATTAACATAACTTTTTGTGTCTATGTTATTGATAACTGTGAATATATTCTGACTACTTCTGACTATAGGTGGTACCTAGTTTAAAATTGTATCGTTTATAAAATATTTATTTATAAATTGGTGCTGACTGATACATCTAGATAAAACATAATTATAGAGGTCAGTGTGTAGGTAAAATAAATAAAAAATCTTTAAAAGTTTCATGTGTTTATTTTATATAATTTTTTATAAATTTTTTACCCTTTCTAAATTCTAGGTTATGAAATTTTAATGTAAAAATCCTGAATCTAATAAATGTTGTATCTGCGCCTTTGATGGTAATGGCTGATAGTATATTAATATTCGAATATTTGGTTTGTGTCGATATTTCCTTAGATTCTGGTTCAGTACTGGCACTTGAACTAGTTGGTAGAGATGGCAGCAGTTTTGTAGGCAAAGCGTCAAATCGTAATTGTGGTTTATGAATAATCGCCGACTTTTCAAAATGAAGACAACACACATAATGACTTCTTGGCTTGGTGTCTGGCCTTGCTAAATCGGGCCTGCCAATCAATTCAGCCCATGTTTCACGCCTAAAAAAAGTAAAAAAAAAGGGACAGGTCTAAGGAAGGAGATGGGTACCTAGATAAGACAGACGGACAGACATGAGGAATTTATAATAGATCCCAAACTAGGCAATCCTAAAATTTAATATTATGAATAAAAATACTAATAAATACATTGAATGATTTTTAACATTTATCAATTTATTAATAACTATAACACGGGGCGAGCTCAAGAATTATTTGACGATATCATGGAAAATGAACCCTTTGCAATATAATTATTTTTTATAACTTCAAACATCTTTAAATTAATTTTTCTTTACATAAACATTTACTTATATATTTTTTACAAATCGCATAAAACCGAATCATCCTTGTTTTTTTGTTTACGCTAACAGCGCGGAAGTTGAGACAGGTTGCCGCGCCGCGCGACTTGTGTTGGAAGTTTCGTAGGTAGGTCTGCGCGACTGTCCGTCAAATATTATCACAATTTTATTTTAATAATAATAGCGTTTTAAACGTTGTTAAAATAGTGTTTAAGGTAAGTATGACGTTTCTATGTAACAAAAATATGTAAATCTGTGTCTGAAAGGCAAGCTAATCATGTATCATCTAGACTAGACCTATTAAAAATAAATTTGAAACGACAAAAAAGAGTAACAGTTTATCACTTACCTTTCTTCATTGACAGGTAAATGGAAAAATGTTAGGTGTTTATCCCTGGGGTGTGTGTTGGGTAGGGGTGTGTGTTGGGTAAGGGGTGTGTGTTGGGTAACCTCCTCGAGTGTCGCTCCGATTCCGATCCCGCTGCAGTCCGGGGGGAACGGAATCGGAGCGGCCGGTACACCCTGGGCGGCGGTCAATGGCTTCCCCTTCACCCCTTCATAGGGTTGGCATTGATCGTCGGCCAATACCCAACGTGGCGGGAACACATCGCTCTCCGTACTCCTCTGCTTTCAGAGGAGACAGGATGAGCGATGCTGTTAGTGGTGAGATGGCCCAGGGTCAGCCGGGGTGCGAGGGATATGCTCTATGGGTAACCTTACACCACGGCGTCTGAAGACCCGAGACGGCGTGCGGTTTTAGTCGGTGCAAGCCCGACATAACCGCCCCCGCTAGCCGGCGGGGGGGTATCCGAAGGGATTTCCGCACGATAAAAAAAAAAAAAAAAAAAAAAAAAGGTGTTTATCCCTTCTTTTACTTGATTTGCACCCATCTACAGCACATAAGGCACCAGACGGCATCGTAGGTACGCGTACGAACGGAGCGATTAAAACTAAACAGCGTGCGTGCGCTTCGCTAGCGAAAACCGCACTGAAATTTGGTCCGCAAACGGCCCGAGGCCGCTCGGCCGGGCGGTAGGTAATTATAGCGCGCAAGTATATCTAGTGAAGGAGGCCTGATCATACGACGTGCCATCACTAGAAAGACCGACGCGACGACCTGTTGAAAGTGGCGGAAGTCCGCTGGAGTATCACGTTGCGAGACTGCTAATCGTGAGAACATTATGATAATATCTCACCTATGCTCCGATAAGAAAATAACTATGTTAAGAAATGTTCAATTTACAACTTATATTTAAAAAAGATGCATACAACTAAAACCATAACACATAGAATTAACAATACATTGGCATATAACAGTAACACAGAATTGACAATACATTGGCACATAACTATAACAAATAGAATTGACAATACATTGGCATATAACAGTAACAAATAGAATTGACAATACATTGGCAGATAACTGTAACAAATAGAATTGACAATACATTGGCATATAACTGTAACAAATAGAATTGACAATACATTGGCATAGAACTGTAACACATAGAATTGACAATACATTGGCCTAGAACTGTAACAAATAGAATTGACAATACATTGGCATATGACTGTAACACATAGAATTGACAATACATTGGCATATGACTGTAACAAATAGAATTGACAATACATTGGCATAGAACTGTAACAAATAGAATTGACAATACACTGGCACAGAACTGTAACACATAGAATTGACAATACATTGGCATAGATCTGTAACAAATAGAATTGATAATACATTATCACATAACTGTATCACATAGAATTGACAATACATTGGCACATAACTGTAATAAATAGAATTGACAATACATTAAATAAATAAATATTCTACGACATTCTACACAGCGCTGTCTAGACCCAAAGTAAGCATAGTTTAACTAGCTTGTGTTATGGGTTCCAGAATGCGGATAAACATACTTATATACTTTTTTTTGTAAATACTTACATATTATACATAGAAACACCCAGACCAATGCAAATAGACATATTCATGCATACAAGTATTTGCACTGAGCGGGAATCGAACCCGCGCCCCCTGTCGTAGCAGTCGAATGCACTACCGCTACGCCACATAGGCCGTTACATTGGCATATAGCTGTAACAAATAGAATTGACAATACATTGGCACATAACTGTATCACATAGAATTGACAATACATTGGCATATAACTGTAACAAATAGAATTGACAATACATTGGCACATAACTGTAATAAATAGAATTGACAATACAATGGCATATAACTGTAACAAATAGAATTGACAATACATTGGCACATAACTGTAACAAATAGAATTGACAATACATTGGCACATAACTGTAACAAATAGAATTGACAATACATTGGCACATAACTATAACAAATAGAATTGACAATACATTGGCATATAACTGAACAAATAGAATTGATAATACATTGGCACATAACTGTAACAAATAGAATTGACAATAACATAACATAAACTCACGCCTATATCCCCGAAGGGGTAGGCAGAGGTGCTAGCACCCACATTTCGCCAGTTTATGTTTAGGTCCCAATGTAATAGGTGGCGAGCCTATTGCCGTTAACCGGTCACTTATAAACCTGCGATAAATACACACATAACTTCGAAAAGCATCGAAAAGTCGAAGAAGTGTGTGCCATGGTAAATTCTGGGATCGAACCCGAGACCTCGTCTCAGCAGTCCTTTACCCATACCACTAGGCTACCGCGGTTCTTGATTGACAATACATTGGCATATAACTGTAACAAATAGAATTGACAATGCATTGGCACATAACTAATCACATAGAATTGACAATACTTTGGCATATAACTGTAACACAAAGAATTGACAATACTTTGGCATATAACTGTAACACATAGAATTGACAATCTTCAGCATCCGAACACCGATCTTGGTTGCATACAAAGCGTACACGTTGGAGCCCGGGGCTATCTCTTACTACTTTTGGAGTGGTTGGGTGCTGGCATAAAAGTGAGGTTGGCTCAGCCCCGAAGATCTTGGTGGGGCTTCATACACCCAACACACATTGATAACCGCTTATATTTTTTAAGTCGTTCAATTTATAACAAGCTACAACGCAAAATATGACGTCATATTAACTCAGAAACACTACTTGTACTACCAACCACATTCTCTCAGAAAATTATAGAAAACACTAGCTGCTGCCCGCGACTTCGTCCGCGTTAAATTCAGAATAGATTAAGGTATGTTTTCTTCTGCAATTTCGAACCCAACATGTATTAGGTTACCTGTTTCATCGTTATATTTTCAATCATTTATCATGATTAAATAAAAGTTTACATGTAACATTGAAATAAAATATACGTGGTTCCCTAATATAATAGCGTGATGATATTTATTATCCAAGGTTGAGTTTCTAATCAACTATCTATTACACAAAGGTAACTCAGTAGTTTCGAGATTTCATATTTTACTGCTCATCACCTTTTAGCTATAGCGGGATGATTTATAATCCGAACGTTGACCATGTCCGAGTTCTATCGAACTGCAGAAATTCGTAATGATCTGCTTTGTAATAATAAAGGAATTATTAATAATAGATTTGGTTGTTCTTACCCTACTGCTACTATCACAC
This sequence comes from Cybosia mesomella, assembly GCA_946251805.1. Taxonomy (NCBI): domain Eukaryota; kingdom Metazoa; phylum Arthropoda; class Insecta; order Lepidoptera; family Erebidae; genus Cybosia; species Cybosia mesomella. The sequence continues at coordinate 12,981,523 of OX276397.1, forward strand.
CTATAATAGCGTGATGATATATAGTGTAGTTTATGACCATACTCTAGAAGAATGTTCATGCAAAATTTCAGCTGAATTTGTTCAGCGGTTTTCAAGTGATGCTCGGACATCGATGATAAAAAGCAGACAGCTTTTTAGTAGATGTTATGTAGATGTAGATGGCAGATAAACAGACAAAAATTCTAAAAATCACATTTTAGGCATCGGTATCTTTCCTAGAACACAAAAAAAAATTATATTTTTTTTTATATTAAATGTAGTTTTCACCTCGTTACGATTTTATTATACGTACACAGTATAGACACAGATACAGATATAGATCGCGGTATCCTGCAAACGTATATAAATTTTTATTAAAATAAAAACTCAATAAATAGTCAAGTCTCCCCACGTTTCCTTGGCACTAAAAACAAAGTGTTCTAGAATATCGGCTTTTCTAGGGCAAAACAAAGGAAGTTGGAGAGACAATCTTCCCGTACATATGCACGGGAATAGAGTAAGTTAGATTGTGCATGCTACATATTTATTAAATAGTGTTCGTATATGAGAGTGAACAGACATGTATTTTAGAAGCTTCTTTTGTTTATTCAATAAACATTTTAAGTAATCAGTATGCTAACGTTTCCTATAGATTTAGTTCGGAAAAAAATTCAGCAAACAATGTTTAAGACTGATGTTAACTTCATTTATTGTTTCCGTAGTTCGCAAGAATTACGGTAAATGGCTCCACCGTCACTCCGAGATAATATGTTCTTTTGTTTATGTTGTGAAATAAAAATACGTTTGATACAAAAAAACAAACAAGGGAATGGTTTGAATTAGGCGGAACACAGGTAACAGCAGGTACTATTAGTATAGGGTCACATATCCGTCGCGGCTTCCCTGTGTCTTCAAATACAAGAGGCCGGATTCTGTTGCACTACAACCCTCAGGCATCCGAAGGTTCACAGATCGCACCCAAGGCCTGCCCAGCTCACCTCGAGGACGGACCACCTTTGGCCACAAGGTCATGTATGGTCTTCTTTGATTATTTTGTTACTGTGTACATAACCTTACTTTTATAATATTAACTTCAACCCAACATCTTGATGCTCCGAAAGGAAGCTTAGGAGTGTATACTTTGTGAATAACCCCTCTCCTAACAAATATATTGCATTAAACCTCAGATCAGCATCTTGGCTGATCTGAAAGAGAGCTCAAGACTTTGTATATACTGTCAGTTTCCTCAAGAGAACCCAACCAAGGATTTATTAATTTATTCGTTTTATTGTCAGTTTAGAACAGCACAGGAGTTCTGTTTTGCTTGTGTATGTATGTAATATCTTGGTAATTATATGTATGAAACCTCTACCTTGTTTCATTAAAGGTACTCGATATGCACTAATTTAATTAATTATTTATAATTTTATCTGTTTATTATTTTGACAAAGACGCCCGGGGATTAGTGAGTACTTGCTACCATACCAACTGGGTCAGCCGGTGAGTAACCAAGTGAGCTTTTCCCGTTACAAGTTAAACATATATCCAGGATCTTAAAAGTATTGAATAGTTGAAGTATTTAGGTATTTTCACTAAGTTGCTTGTGTAATCCTGGAAGTGTCCTTAAGGTTTCTGAGATTTCCTTTCTAGGGTACACCAGGTTCCCCTTACCACATGGCTAATGCGAGAGGTACCGTGCAGGTTTTAGGCGGTTCAAATCCGACATACCTACCTCTCTGTGAGCTCAGGTGAGGTCAAGGGTACGATGATCGGGTATGATTTATAGATATATTTCACAAGTATGGTAATTTTGTTGACATATGGAAACCTCCATTAGACTCACACCTGTATGTATACCTCTCAAAAGCTAGGTCAATTACACATCTCCAGTTTGCTAGCTGTACTGTCGTAACAGAAACCATTTCCAACAGAAAAGTCAATAGTATATTTTGCCGGACCCATAAATCGAACCTGAAATTCCATTCAGTCCCACTCGTAGCTACTGTTCCACTGAGACGGTCTTTTGACTTTTACTTACACGAATTATTATTTCAACCGTTGTTTAAAAAGTAACAATTACTGCATCTTCAGCAAACTTTGATAAACATCACGAAAATTCAATAATTGTCAAAGCTAAAGTAAAATAATACACTAACTGCCACTGTTGCTCTCACGTTATCCAAACAGTTTTGACTTGTAGGTATGATATACCGTGGTGATATGATGATACGTATGATATACCCTATTTAAATTACGCTTCATTTATTCTATTTTTGAAAATCAATAAAACAAGTGAAAAAGAAGTTCTCACTAGTTCCATAGGACAAATTGACACTGAAACTAGTGAAACCAACCCCAACCTACAGTTCATAAGGATAAGTGCACTTAATAGAAACCGGCTATGTGCGAGTCGGACTCGCCCATGAAGGGTTCCGTAGCAGCAAGTAAAATTTTTATATGTGAGTTGATTGAATTAAAGTTAAATTGCGGTTTATGATTTATGACGTATTAAAAAAAATTACTTACTAGATCTCCTTCAAACCAATTTTCAGCGGATGTTTACATGGTAATGTATATCATATATTTTTTTTAGTTTTATCATTCTCTTATTTTAGAAGTTACAAGAGGGGGGGGGGCACATTTTACCACTTTGGAAGTATCTCTCGCGCAAACTATTCAGTTTAGAAAAAAATGATATTAGAAACCTCAATATCATTTTTGAAGACCTATCCATAGATGACGTAATGGGTTTGATGAAAAATTATGAGTTTCAGTTCTAAGTATGAGGAACCCTCAAAAGGACAATGTCCATGTCAGTATGGAAATCTGTTGCACACTTTTTTTTGCTATGTCACATAAGTATAAACTGTATTAAAAAGCCTGCATTAAGTATTATCTGAAATATAAACGCATATTGTAACAGTACTTGGGGTTATTGAGAAATTAAATGATTACAACGAGAAAAACAACAACAACAAGAAAATATTGTGATACTGACTATTGTACTGACGTTTGAGTTTTCTTTTGGAATGTTTTAAGACAGGGATACCATGTATAAATTAAGAGAAAACTACCACTGAAGCATACATTATTTTACAACTTTAACTGATTATCACTAAGAAACTACGAATACATACACGAAATATTAAGACTACATAACTGCAATATATTTGAATGTCACATTGCGAATTATTATTACGTATTATTATTTAACCATTTTATTTTAAAGAGATTGGTATATTTGCATTCAATGGTGCACCACTAACGGTTTATTTTATATGGTGGTAACAATTAAATTAAAATGGAAACGATTACTCATTCAAGTTTTATATCTTTATAATTTAAATTCAAACCCCAAGTTCTATAGGAGCGATTTAGTGTTGAAAAGTCATACTATAATCAATATTATTTTTTAACAAATGAAATATTGACGCGAACGTCTCAAAGCGCAACCAAGAATGGGCGCATTCTCCTTTATTCTTCTTTTTCTATTTTTGTGTGAAAATCTTAATGCGGTTTACAGAATACATCTACTTACCAAGTTTCAACAGTATAGTTTATAAGAACTAGTTAAAAGTTTCGGAAAAAAGTGGCTGTGACATACGGACGAACAGACAGACAGACATGTCGAATCTATAAGGGTTTCGTTTTTAGCCATTTGGCTACGGAATCCAAAAAATATACTCATCATTGAAACAGATTTGACTCTTTTGTGACTTACTTTAAGAAACGTGATTTAGTATAAACGTAAATTTGAAAACTTGAAAATGTAAAGTCAGTAAAAATATAAATCTATTTCGAAAATGAAATATGTATTGAGCTACATATAGAAATTTCTTCTAAATATATTTCTAACAATAAAATGGCAAATACATTAACTACGCAGTATTTTTAGCGGTCAATCATCACGGGATGATGGCATATATTAAATGTGCTGCATCATTCATTAGCGTTTGACATGGTCTTTGTGACTTATTATACGACTGCCATGTAACTACATCAGCATACAGCCTAATCCTTGCAGATGCTAATCTGATATTCGCTATCGATTAGAGCTCTATCAAATTAATATTCAATTTTAAAGTTTTCGTGTCAAATTGGTAAAATGATGATATCGATCAAAAATCTCAATACTGTCGTATTATACATACTGTCAAAAAAGTACCGGAATTGATCATTTAGAAACTCTGCTTGAAGTGGTCGTAGAAGATCTTTTTTTCGCTAAGTGAGCATAACTGTCCACTATGACCAATTTAGTTTGTTTAATGTGCGCCATTAGTAAGTTCATCTCAAGTGTATTTTGCGATTTTCACAATGGACGAAAATTTCGTGCATTGCAAATGGAATTTCAAAGTGCTGAAAATGATAAATATGGCTTATGGTGAACCGATTTAATTAAAAAATCTGCCTATGTGTGGACCAGCAAATTTAAATAAATAATAATACCCGAGATGTTGTGGAAGATTTGCCTCACTCTAGTCAGTCGTCATCGTCTTCAACTGAAGTAGATTCGAATACTGCGATGCAGATGCGATGTCGTGCACTCGGAATTTCCGTCAGAAGGTGAGACAGTAAATAAAAAATATTATCTGAGCATTATAAGGCGTTTGAGAGAGCTAATTCGTCGGAAAAGGCCAGACACGCGAGTAGAAAATGCATGAATTTTGCACCGCGATAACGCACCATCTCGCAAGGCTATCATTGTAAACGAATTCCTGGTCAAAAGCTCTACCAATCATATCGAACAGCCACATATTTCTCTGATATAGCTCCAGCTGACTTTTTCTTTTTCGAAACCCAAATTACTACTTTAAGGCACCCGTTTACAGACAATAGATGTCATTTAAAAAATCGCGGCGAGTATGGAAGGCGACTCCAAAAAATACGTTTAAAAAATGGTTTTGATGATTGAGTAGTTCGTTGGCGTATGAGAATTAATTCAACTGGGGACTTTTTCGAAGGTGATACAAACAATTTGGATACCTATTTTAAGTCTTATTGACTAATTCCCGATACTTTCTTGACAGAGTAGTATACACTCATCTGCTCTATGTTTCAAGTGATTTATAGAAATGTTGAACTGTAATCGATTAGGTTGACCAATTAGACGTAGTAAGCAGGCTGGCTGGATGATGACACAAGTTACGACTAACCCAGTTTCTTTCTTTTAAGACAAAAGTGTCTATAGAATATTGTGTATTATAAGCTGAAGTAAGACATTACTTCTTATAGCATCTGCTTAATACTTTACGTTCTAATAACTGAAATCTGATCTCGTTCCCGCAACTCATGGGATTCCAGGGACAAAAATGGCCTATGTGTTATTCCAGACTATAATCTATCACTATACAAAAATTTCATCCAGATCCGTTCAGCCGTTTGAGCGTGATTGAGTAATCTCATTATAGTTATTAATTTAATTTAAAAAACTTTAAGCACAAGATATACAGAGGCGGGTTTAATGCCAAAGGCATTATCTACCAGTCTCCCTTGTGATCCAGTGGTAAATCGAAGTAAGTCTAGGTGAAGGGATGTTGATTGCTGAAATCAAATGATGATGTAACTGATGAAATATTAGGATTAGGTATATCAAAACTATAACCATGATTATAATATAATACATACTTCAATAAATTGAACTTTTGCTTCAAAAGGTCTTTGAAGACGAATTGATACAGGCATCACACATTATTTTTCTAATTAAAGAGCCACTGTAGCATTATGTTGAAAAGAATTGCTTCGGACTGCTTAAGCCTTTGCAATCCTGACACTAATCCAAATTGTAACTCGAGATTCTCTTGAAGAAAATTCTCTAATTAAGAGGTTTAATAGAATGTAAGCGAAGTATTAGTGTGGATGTCTGTTATATATAAAATTCGAAATGTAATATTTGTTTTCATATTGACTTGGCTACAGTAAGAATATTGTCATTTTCGCCAAAAGTTCGTTATTTATTGCGGATAAGTCAACTAGACTAAAATTAGGAATTTACCTTATCGTCAGTAAGCTTTAATGGAAAGGATGCCTATAAAAATATATGAACAAAACTCAAAAGGACTACCGAGACGTGGGTTCAATGATGAACGGTGGGCTGGTTACCTGTCTACAAATAAATTCAACGATGTTGTTTGCGATCTGACATACAATATAGACCACATTTCAACCAACTCTTTGACAGGTAATATTCATATGGGTGGACTCTTTGAGGTAGCATAAAAGAAAATATTGATATTTACTTGAAACGTCACGCGTCGATAGGAACTTGAAAAGGCACCATCTTGAGTTAGATCTAGACTCAAACTAAGCATATAACTTGTAATAACGGGTTCCATATTGCGGATTCGCTCTCAAAAGTAGGTTCAAATGCTAAATTCTACTATTGCCCAGTTTTCTCCTTTTTCGAACTTTTAATTCGATAGGATCCCAATACTCTTCGAAATTACAAAAGGCGTATTGTGATCACAACCATGTTAATTAGAAGCAGAATTGCTCGTCGAAGTTTTTTGATAGACAGAGTGTTGACTATTAATAGCAATAGCAACCCGCTATTGCCTGATCAAGTATGCATGTAGCAAAAAGCTGCCCACATTAAAATGATGACTTCTTTTTTCGGTAGCAGCTCGTTGGTAGCTCCATATATACTATTTCCCTTACACAGCTGCGTCGAGAAAAGAAGTCGGTTTACCAGTCTTGATGACTGCAGTAAGAATTTTAATATAGCCATATGCATGCAAGTTATCTGGACGATGCGGCGCTGAGCTCTTGCTGAAGTGATTGTAGAAAATTTCTCGCAAGCGGATGGATCTTTCTGCGAAGATGTTACTATGTAGAACGAGGGTGCTAAACGGATCAAAGAGAAAGAAGGGCTCACTGATGCGACCCACTGACTAAACAAAATAATGACATTACAAAGAATGAAACAAAGAAGGATAATTTATACGCTACGTGTTGGTGGTTTTTATGGTCTACTAATTCTTTGATGGCCTGAAATGATGAAATACATTTTTTTTACTAGATCAAAAAGTAGACATAATATTAATACACTCAACATAAACCTAAACTAAACTTAAGAGGGATTTGAAATAAAGTGATTTTTCTTTTGATTGTAATTTCAGATCTTACTGAAATTTAGATTCAAATGTGCATAATGTTGATGCCCTATTTCATCAAAGATAAACAAACATAATCTATTTCGAAGAACGTTTCGTACTATATAATGCAGTATAAACAACACTCCAGCAGCGTGTTCAAAGTTTGTTTTCCATTTCAGAAATGGTGACAGATCTTGCTGAACGGTATATGTAGATAAGTTTCACTAGTTTTTTGTTGACATAAATTGCTCCCCTATGGATGGAGGAAACGTAACGGAAATGCTTCGCAGAAGGCTCTTGGGTGGTGTAATTTATAACTATATAGGCACTGCTATGGACGGTGATCTTTCGCAGTGCAATGAAACACACATGTATCACCGGAGTTTATAATTTATTGCGGACGTAGGTCAAGTGGAACAAAACAAACTTTCATACGGACACTTATGTAAAGTGGGAACACTACTCTTTTGGTTAGCTTTTATTTTTATAGGAGAAGCTTAAGTCATGAGAGATTGGTCATCATAAAAAACTATTTAAGCTGAAGATACAGTTAGGGTAAAGTATTGAACGAGATTTCCTGTTCAAAATTGAAAGTAATCATAGCATTCACAATGCTATGTTTTTGCAGGCGATTAAGGTTTCTATAGTTCTTAAGAGGGAAATAGGTTAGTCATACCGCTAGAGATGTTCTTAATGTCTTCGCTCTAATCAAAATCTTTGGGTCCCCTGAATTTAAATATGGGCATGTGTGAGCTTGTGATTGATTTAAAATGATACCTTCGTAGTCAAATATTTGGAATTAAATAACGAAAGCAATATTTTTTGTGAATACTTACTGGATTCATTTACTGAACGAACATCAATCAAATGTGATGGAAATTGGAATTGTGAGATCAATTTCACTGTTGACGTGCATCAAACCACAAACTTCCAACATACCAGGAGCTATAAACGTGAATGTCGATGGTGATACGTCAACCAACCATCTTTGATTGCAGTAACAGTTTTACTAAGTTTTTATAAGTTGTGAATTTTGCAACCTATGATGAGGGGTGATTAGCTTAATGATACATTCGTAATTTACTTACAATCGTTTGTCCTTTGATCGCACGTCTATTGAGTGCACAACAACGGCTGATTACTGCTACTGTGTTTGAGAATCTATAAATAATTAACTAGAGCGATATTTGCACCTGCAGACATTACGAATCTTGGTATCGCTAGATTTCCTCAGATGAATCTCAAAGCAAAATAGAGGCACAGTTTCAGATTATAATAACTGACTGTGACACCTTTTTTTTTTTTTTTTTTTTTTTATCGTGCGGAAATCCCTTCGGATACCCCCCCGCCGGCCAGCGGGAGCGGTTATGTCGGGCTTGCACCGACTAAAACCGCACGCCGTCTCGGGTCTTCAGACGCCGGGGTGTAAGGTTACCCATAGAGCATATCCCTCGCACCCCGGCTGACCCTGGGCCATCTCACCACTAACAGCATCGCTCATCCTGTCTCCTCTGAAAGCAGAGGACTACGGAGAGCGATGTGTTCCCGCCACGTTGGGTATTGGCCGACGATCAATGCCAACCCTATGAAGGGTGGGGTGAAGGGGAAGCCATTGACCGCCGCCCAGGGTGTACCGGCCGCTCCGATTCCGTTCCCCCCGGACTGCAGCGGGATCGGAATCGGAGCGACACTCGAGGAGGTTACCCAACACACACCCCTGACTGTGACACCTGACCTCGTAACCAAACTTCACTACGAAGTGTCACAGTTATAATTCATGCTTCCTCAACAACAGGTTTTCATTACCATGTTCCTAAACAACAGGTTTTCATTACCATGAGAGGCTACTGGTTAATGAATAAGTGCGTTGTAGTCTTCATTATTTATACTAATATTATAAAAAGGTAAAGTTTGTGAGTTTGTCATGTTGTGATGTTTTGGAATTTGTGAGGGTGTAGGGGGTAATCTCTGGATTAACTAAATTGATTGAAAGTTCTTTCTCCAATAGAAAGCCATATTATTTGTGAGTTTCATAGGCTATATATCATCACGGTTCTACACAAGAGAGCGGAGTAGTAATCAAAAATGTTAACAAATCCTACAGATTAAAATACGCCACGGGCAAAGCCGGGGAGGGTTAACTATCTATCTTATATATATAGAAGCAGAAACTAACTGACTAATCAATCAACGCACAGGTAAAACCACTGGGTCTAGTACCATAAAATATTGCACAAATATTCCTTAAGTGACGGAGGTGGGCACTAAGAAAGAATTTTTGAAAATTCTTCCCCCAATGGGGTGAAAAGGGGTTGCAGGGGTTTGTATGAAACAGTATGTAGGTTTTCTTGGTCTGATTAACTTCAAACTTGGCATTTATATTCTTTGAAGTATATAATTAAACAAGGATTTCATCGTTTTTAATAGTCAACCCCTAAATGATTAAAGGCAGTTTATTTATTTAGGCAGGCAAAATATTTTACATCTGTTCTAATTCGAAATCAATATTAAAACTCTTTACATAGTACAATGGATTATTAATATTGAATTTTGTTTTACATTTGAGTGTGAATATATCATATTTTTATACTTTACTCAATACTCAATACCTTTATTGCATTCCATTTGCACTTTGACAGATTGTCTGTATTTTTTAAACTAAATTGTAAGTCACCGTGTATGACATGTTAGTAAAAGGGGTTAATAGAGGTATAAGTCGGTTGCGCGGAGGTCGGTTATCATTTTTTCATCATATCTCCGGTTTTACTTAACCAGTTGCAATAAAAAATACATAACATAACATCATGCCTGTATCCCCGAATCAGACCTTTCTAATAAAAACAGGTCATGAAAATCAGTTCAGTCGTTTTTGCGTCCATCGCCAACAAACAAAAAAACAGACAAATAAATAAGAATTCCAAAAAAAAAATGTTTTCTGAATCCTTCATTTTCCTAATATAACCCAAGAATAACGACCTCTGTGGCATAGCGGTAGTGCGTTCGACTGCTAAGTCAGAGGTCGCAGGTTCGATTCCCGCTCAGTGCAAATATGTATATTTGCTTTGATCTGGGTGTTTCTATGTATAATATGTAATTATTTCCAAAAAAAAAAATTAAGTATGTTTATCCGCATTCTAGAACCCATATGACAAGCTCTGCTTAGTTTGGGTCTAGATAGCGTTGTGTAATTTGTACATTTATTATTTATTAATTGTTTTTTAAGTATCTCCAATGTATAGACACAACTAATTTCCAATTTTTTAATAGTTTGGATATTACTGATATTTTTTATTTATATAATCATGTTGTTTTATAGAGGTCGAGGACCATTCACTCATGAAACATTTTTTCACAAGCGTTTGCTGGGCATAGAAGAAGCCTGTCCTAATTTTGTAGTTCTAATATCGGTAGTTTAGCTCTGCCTTGACAAGTCAGTCACACGAAAAAACCTGAAAATACGTTGAAATAGCCATGTTGAGTTTGATACTACAGAAATAAACATACCTCGACCTATTAACGCGGACCAAGTGCGGGTAACAGCTAGTATTATTATAAAGAAGAAATATTTCAAAGAAAACTATTTTTAACGGATTCTATAATAGTTTTATTTCAATGTGTGACATTCGCGTAAACTTTCATTCATTTCAAACTATCATGAAGAAATATTTGTTTGTAATCGATAAACTCTGAATCTACTGAACCGATTTCAAAAATTCTATCACCATTAGGATGTTACATTATCCCTGAGTATCATGGGCTACTTTTTACCTCGATATTCCCACGGGATCAGAACCCTAAGTAGGTGAAGCTGCGGGTAACAGCTTTTTAATTATGTTCGGTTCGGTTAGTTCCAAGTGTTTTAAAAATGTTAAATAAGCATGAAATAAAAGAAAATGTTTTATTTCTTTTAGACATGGATTTGTATTTGATGTCCACAATTAAGTAATTACGAAATGAAATGAACGTTCCGTCTATGGAATAACACGAGTTGCCTTTTTACTAACCGCTCAAATTATCTTGCTCATTCATTTTAAGTAGTCTGTCTGATGGTTTTCTTTATACTTCGATATTAGCTTTCATGAGGAATTTAACATTTTTATTGTCACTCGTATTTCTTTTGCATTACAGAGAAGATGGAGAAGTCGAAAAGAAATACGAGAATAGTAAAAAGGACAGAAAAAGAAGTTAGACCTTTAGCACTCTTATAAACCATACCTTGTAGACTGTATTGTAGACTGTAGGCGTAGACCATCTAATATATTAATATGCACCATTACTAGCCAGAATTGATTGCTCTGCCTAGTTTCTTTGCTTCATCGTCATTCAAATCCTTTCTGCTGATTTTACACATTTACCTTAAAGATACATAAGATTTATCATTGGGGAAATTGCGACACCTATTAGGTTTAAATATCTGCAGTTTGATTGACTTTTGGGCCGTCATATAGAATGCTATTAGGATTGTTAACTTCTGAGCTTATCTTAATCTAAGTAGTAAGCACCCTAAAAACAAAAGGTGCTCTGTGAATAGTCGACCTCATGGCAATCATCTATTTTCGTAACGAATTGTTAAAGAATTGTTTCAAGTTTTACAAAATTTTGAACAGAATTGAGGATCCAATTTTCAACCGTATAATATAAAAAAGCGGCCAAGTGCGAGTAGGACTCGCCCATTAAGGGTTCCGTAGCAGCAAGTAACATAATAATGTTATTTTTATATTTGAGTTGATTGAATGAAGTTGATTGATTGAATGAAGGTAAATGGCGGTTTACGATTTATGACGTATTAAAAAAAACTACTTACTAATTTGGTGGAAGTTTATATGGTAATGTATATCATATATTTTTTAAAGTTTTTTTTTAGACACACATTTTACCACTTTGGCGGTGGCTCTCGCGTTGACTATTCAGTTTAGAAAAAAATGATTTTAGAAACCTCAATATCATTTTTGAAGACCTATTCATAGATAACATATGGGTTTCGTGAAAAAAAAATTTTGAGTTTCAGTTGTATTTTTTGTTTTTTTCTTCTTAATGCGGTTCACAGAATACATCTACTTACCAAGTTTCAACAGCATAGTTCTTACAGTTTCGGAAAAAAGTGGCTGTGACATACGGACGGACAGACAGACAGACATGACGAATCTATAACGGTTCCGTTTTTTACCATTTGGCAACAGAACCCTAAAAATCGGTTGGTTAATTGCATCACAGTGATTTTAACTCTTTTACCTCTTTTCGAACAAATTTTGAGAAAAATAAATCCAAAAGAGATTGTTCCCTTACAATTTGTTGAGAATTGAGTAACGAATATTTCTGTGAAATATTATAAAAATCAGCTAGTAGATGATATCACATCAAAAGTCCACTCTTTTACCCCTGTTGCCTATTTCTCATTTTTTTCGTCACATCTTGTTTAGAAATGGATATCAAAAATTCCTACAAAATATTACCAAAATCGGCCAATAAATGACGTCACACCAATTTTCCCCCTGTGAAATTTCATTTCATATAATGTTTAACCTGTACACGGGTATAAAATGACTTGAAAATGAAAGTGAAATTGGCTACTTCTGAAATGGAGACTTTTATGATAAATATTTATTATTCAGAAAGTTTATGAGCGGTTTTAGTCGGTTCGAGCCCGACATAACCGCCCCCGCTGGCCGGCGGGGGGGTATCCGAGGGGATTTCCGCACGAAAAAAAAAAAAAAAAAAAAAAAAAAAGGTACCTTCTGTTGATACTTTAACGTCTCATGCAATTCCAAAACTAATAAGAGGTCCTAAATACACATCAAGCATGACATAAACTTTCAACCAACAAAAGCATGAAAGAAAAGACCACAGATATTCCAATATCCTTACTTTCAAAACTTAATATATACAGTTCCGCATAGATTTAAGGGCGGTTATCCCCCGAGGCGCAAGTCACAAGCCTCGCCTCCTATATATCACCCCGGGACAATACATCTCGTGCTTTCTCACGATAAGTAGCTTCATACAAGATACACTGATTTATAAGGGGTGAAAAAATATAACTACCCGATAACAGGGGCAAAGGTCGCAATAATATTTGTGACGTAGTAGTATTGCCATGCATTGAAAAAATGTTTTATAGCCAGCTTTTCTTTGTGTTGATATTTTCTAGATAAGTATTGCACTATTTAGGGATAATAGAGAATAGGTTTTTACTTCCTTGCTTCCTTTAAGTGTTTTGTCGCTTGTAAAACTTTTAATAGTCTTTGGTTCAAATGTTAATATTTCTATTTAAAAGTGTACTAAATTACGAAAAATCTCAGAGGGTAAAGAAACGAATGAACGTTTTCTATAGATACACTGAAGACGGACCCCCGAGGCCTGAGACTAAATGGATGCACATTAACATGCACGTACGTAGTTGTTTACCCATTAGCAATATGATACATGAGCCCATGATTTCCACTAGATACACCCTCGTCTCCTACCCTCTTATTTTAAGTAAGTATGTGGTTGACTTACAAAATACTTACCTGAAGTGCTTAATTTTCTTAGCACCCGCGTTGAATGAATAACAAATTTTAATTAATTAAATTTAAATTTAAAAATTTAATTGAAATATAATTAAAAATTAATGTTTATCAGACATGAAGTACGTACATTCCTCCAAAACATATATAAATACATTTCACATGCGGGCAATGAAAAACACTTCATCATTTGGCAATCAAAACCATTTTAGTTAAATGGTAATCAAAAGTATAGCCTGAACAATAATTTGGTAAATAGTTTTTGTGAACATAATTTTTAGGTTGCTTTATTTATTGTTGATAAGCCAGCGTTTGACCACTATTTCACCTACGAACACGCTTGCCTTAAAAGCAACCAATTCAGTCGTGACTTGAAGATGCCCAGATTTGTGTAGTAGATTGCTAGAAGATTTTCAGGATCAAGTTAGTTGCATGCGAGGTTATTACTTCGGAGCCCGGGGCCTGCTTACTCTGTCTCCTCCTTTTGGTTTCGCTTTTATGGCTTTTATGACAGAGATAGCCGTCCTGCCTCCCAACCCCGAACCGAATACCTTCGCAAGAGCCTCATTCGTCAATCAGCCGGTGAGGGTGCCTTGGCCCTGTAGATCTTGGTGAGGCCCCATATTCATTGCTAGAGGAAGCAAGCACTGCAAACATAATGTAATTAAACCAAATTATTACAATAGATAAATGTAAACATTAATCATTAACTTATGACTGATGATTACAACGCCTATAATTGTCCCAGCCAGCTTAACGCAAAACAATTTAACCCTAAGCTACCCTTCTTAAGTACCATCTATGTTATAATCTCTCCAAGGGTACAGCAACAAAGTGTGACATAACAAGAAGACACGTGTCGAACAAGATACTTGTTGTTCCTCAACTTAGCTGTATAAACTTCCAAACTCCTTTATTGCTTAAGATGTAGTTACACATGATACAATTTCCACTAAATGCGCATTTTTGGTAATGTTTTATACAAACATTCTTGTGTATTATTTTCACTTTAATCATTTTTGTTTCTAATAAAGGGGAAATTATGAATATAAGACATCAACGGCTACTAACAGAAGAAATAAATACCTTTTGTGTTTTATGTTATTTTTATTGAAAATCTATATTGAATCATCTATGCAATTATCTATAAATCATGCAAGTAATCCTATGTGAGAATCGAATCCACTCATTATTATATTAATTATTAAGTTATAAATCTACTCATTATTTTATTGATAGATATTATTTTAAAAACATCAGCGCAGGCTACGAACTACTGCTAGATATGTTTCCTTCCTAAAATATCGATATCACTTTACAAATTACCGTGTCAAAAGTCGTGAAAGTAACTTGAAGGCAGCATACATTTGAGCATAGCACAAAAATATAATAACATAATATATATTTTTTATTCATAGATTATAGTCCTTCTGTCTAATCGTATAGAATACAAATTATATAAGTATAGATCATTTTATGTTCCAGAGTTTTATAATATTCATAGTGATATTAATAATGGTAATGAATGTGTATATTTATTTAAGAAGAAAGAGAATGTGTACATTGAGTAAATAAATCCTTATTTCCATTCGTGAATTTTTACATACATTTTCTTCTTTGCAGCATATAGATACGTACTATCAGTTAGCCAATCAACTTTGAGTACCTACAAAATAATACCGAATTTGCGATTTAAAAAAGTCATCAACTTCGCCTCCAAACATTTTTTTCTTAGTAGTGTCGCTAAAATTATAATAACAAAGCCCAACGAAGTAACAGCTCTTAATTAAATGTAAAAGAAATAAGAGCAAGGTAGCAGAATCATTGAGGCTTGTTTAGTAAATGTGTGTGTTTTGTAAAAATAACAATAATGACAGGCCTTACAAAAATTTTTTTTATTTATTTTTTATAATCGTTGCAAATATGGGTTGCAGATGGTTGTTAAAGGTGTAAGTAGGTACAGTTTTACCAGGGGTGTGTGTTGGGTAACCTCCTCGCGTGTCGTTCCGATTCCGATCCCGCTGCAGTCCGGCGGGAACGGAATCGGAGCGGCCGGTACACCCTGGGCGGCGGTCAATGGCTTCCCCTTCATGGGGTTGGCATTGATCGTCGGCTAATATCCAACGTGGCGGGAACACATCGCTCTCCGTACTCCTCTGCTTTCAGAGGAGACAGGACGAGCGATGGTGTTAGTGGCTGAGGCCACCATAGGATCCTGTGGGATCCAGGGGCGGGTTGGCCCACTGCTAACGCAGGGGCCGACGGGCACTTGTGCCGCCGCCGGTGAGAGAGGACTAGCCATCCTCTCGCGTTCCGTAATCGGTGGGTGATCAGCAACGACCTAACTGGTGGCTCCAGAAGGGTACGCTGTGATCTTGCTGACCGGAGGGCTTGCCTTTATTGGCCGGCCCACGACAAGGAAAAGTCTATAACACCCGACAGCAAAGTCGTAAAAACCTATGGATACCAGCCGACCTCCATAGTATATAGGCTTATCCAGGTGCAGGGGGCACCGCCTGGATGGACCACCTTTCCCCCATACTCGTGGGATAAGCTATGGACACAAACATACATATCACAAAATATAACGATCGATATAACAAAAACAAAAACGGCACGAAAACGGACATCGAGAATGACGGAGTCTGCGCGGAAGTCGCGCAGCACTCAGGCGTGGAGGGTACGCCAAACACCTCGGCGGTGTCGGAGAAATTCGACACCGCCAACGAGCGTAGCCGGGCGAGCAGCCCGGCGGGTCTTGCTGTAAAGCGGACCCGTAAGCGCAGACGGCGCGCAAAGGCCCGGTTGGGGGAGGACGTGTCGGATGAGGAATGCACCCTCACCGGGACGACCTCCTCCAGCAGTGACGAGGCGTCAAAGCCTGCGTCAAAGGTGGCAGCAGGCCGCCGAGGGGCGCGAGGTGGAACGAGGGCTGGGCAATCCACCCGAGTCCCCTCGGCCCCTGAGAGGGCCGCGGGCAAGTCACCGCCGAGGCCTTCCACATCGGCGGTGTCGGAACCAGGTGGGAAGACGCGGTCTCTGATGGAGAAACTCCAGCAAGTGACCGCGTCTTTCCGGGGGTCTCCGAACCCCGATCAGGAGGCGATGCTGCACATTGTGCTCGGCATCGCCTCCGATAATGAGGCCCTCGCGGCACAGCTGGCCGAGTCCCGTCGGGAGACGGCTCGACTAGCTGCAGCCGTCGAGGAGCTGAGGAGCGGGATGGTGCGCCCGACTCAACCGGCGCAGCCAGTGCAGCGAGCGCAACCGGCAGAGCCAGCGCGCATGACTCGCTCGTCTGCGAGACAGTCGGCGCAGCAGCCGGTGCAACCGGTGCAGCAGCCGGCACAGCCGGCTCGGCCACCAGCACCGCAGAAAATACCACCGGCGGAGCCTTGGTTCGCGTACGTGGAGGCGCTAGAGGAGCGTATGATGAGTCGGATGGAGGCCCTAATGGACTCCATCCGCCGTCCGCCTCTGGCGCCACCAGTGGCCGGCTACGCGACTGCAGCCCGGAAGGGTAATACCCGCCCGGCTGCAGTAGAGGCTCTGCCGGAGCCGGCTCGTCGCCCCGCTCCCACTCAGGGCCCCGCTCAGGGCCCCGCTCCCACTCAGGGGAAGGGTAAGGGGAAGGGCAAGGGCAAGGGGAAGACGTCCCCAGCCCTGGCCCCAGCCCCAGCCCCAGCCGTGGTTCCGGCTACCTCCACCCCATTGGAAGGGGGCTGGGAGGTGGCTGGAGCCAGTAAGAAGAGGCGGAAGGCCGCCAAGAAGGCCGCCAAAAAGGCCAGGAGGGCCGCGGCCGCCGCGAAGGCAGCACCGGGGAAGCTCCGTGCCCCTCGAACAACGGCCGTCGTCGTCACCTTGACGGCGGAGGCAGCGTCGAGAGGCATGGGGTATGCCGAGGTGTTGGCCAGGGTAAAGGCCAACGTGGACCTCAAGGCCCTCGAGATCCCGGGCGTCCGGTGCAAGAGCACACGGACGGGAGCCCGGCTTCTTGAGGTCCCCGGCGCCGCCAGTGGCCCCAAAGCCGACGCCCTAGCGGCTCGGCTTAGGGAGTCATTGGATGCAGCCGACGTCCGGGTGTCCAGGCCCATTAAATGCGCAGAAGTGCGCATCACGGGCCTGGACGACTCCGTCACGGCTGAGGAGCTTAGGCTCGCCGTGGCGGAGGCCGGGGACTGCTCCCCGGACACAGTGAAGGCCGGAGCTATACGCTTCGGCCGCGGTGGACAGGGGGCAGCAGTTGTCGGCTGCCCTATCGCGGCGGCCCAAAAGGTCGCAGACGGGCGGAGCCTCCTAGTGGGAGGCTTCCTGAGGGCGCAGGCACGGCTCCTGCAGGCCCGACCGGCCAGGTGCTTCAGGTGCCTGTCGGTGGGCCATGTGGGGGTGCACTGCACGGCGGAGGTAACGGCGGGTGACCGCTGCTTCCGCTGTGGCCAGCCCGGTCATAAGGCCGGCACGTGTAGCGCCCCGTTGCACTGTTTTAGATGTGCAGCGGGGGGCAAGCCGGCTGACCATAGGGTTGGCAGCAAGGCCTGCGCCGGAGGGGAGCCGAAGCCGGGAGGCCGGCCTTCCGCCCCTAGTTCGCAGCGGGATGCGGAGATGGGGGTTCCATAATGGATCCTCAACTCCGCATCCTGCAGGTGAACGTTGGCCACGGTGCCCATGCTCAGGACCTTCTGCGCCAGAGCATGGCACAGTGGGCCATAAATGTCGCCGCTGTCGCCGACCCATACACCCACCGGTTCCTCGGGCCTGCCTGGGAAACCGCGCTGGATGGGTCGGCGGCACTGGTGCACAACCCTGCCGCCGGCAGCCCCCCTCTTGCCGTCGTTGCAAGGGGACCCGGCTGCGTGGCGGCGGCGGTTGGGGATATAGCGGTCGTGGCCGCTTATATCACGCCGAACCGAGACCAAGCTGCATATGAGCAGTGGCTCCGTCAGCTGGCCGTCGTCGTCAATGCCTGCCAGCCCCGTCCGGTCCTTGTGCTCGGGGACTTCAACGCCTGGTCGTATGCCTGGGGTTCCCGACACGAAAGGGGCGCGACGGGGCATAGAGGCAGGGCACTGGTGGACTGGGCCGCACGACTCGGCCTAGTCCTCCTAAATCGGGGAGCCGTGGACACGTTCGTGACCTCGAGGGGTAGCTCCATCGTGGACCTATCGTTCGCGAGCCCCTCGTTGGCGCGACGTGTTCAGGGCTGGCGCGTCGTTTTGGGGGAGGACACAAGTTCGGATCACCGATACATTCTTCATTCGGTTTGACGTGTCCCCCCCTGCGAGCGACGCGCCGGCTGCACCGGCTCCACCCGAGCCACGTTGGGCGCTTAAGCGACTTGATCGGGAGCTCCTCCTGGAAGCCGCCATCGTACAGGCCTGGGCCCCTGCGCCGGACAGGCCTGTCAGCATAGACGATGAGGCGGAGTGGTTCCGGGAGGCCATGACCCGTGTCTGTGACGCGGCGATGCCTAGGGCTCCGCCCTATAATCCGAGGGGTCAGGTCTACTGGTGGTCGTCGGAGATCGCGCAGCTCAGACGGGGCTGTGTGATCACGCACCGCCGGTGGGCCCGATTCCGTAGGAGGCGTCGCCGCCCCGCAGATGCGGAGGCCCGAGAGGCGGAGTTGTACGAGGGATACAGGGAGGCCAGACGAGCCCTCCGAGCGGAGATAAGGCGTTCCAAACGGGACGCCTTCCGCGAGCTGCTGGCGACACTGGAGCGGGACCCTTGGGGGCGGCCCTACCGGATGGTGAGGGGCAAGCTGCGCCCCAAGGCCCCGCCGTTAACCCGGTGTCTCCAGCCGGATCTGCTCGGAGGAATTGTTGGCTCCCTGTTCCCAGCGCGGGCGGTGGAACATGTTCCACCGCGGATGACTCCGCCTCGGTTGCGCATGGCGCCCGACGTGGAAGACGACGACGTGCCCGAGGTCACTTGGGTAGAACTAGAGCTGGCGGTGAGAAGGCTAAGAGCCAAACACACCGCCCCGGGACCCGACGGCATTCCAGGCCGAGCGTGGGTCCTAGCTCTAGTCGACGACGCTCTCGAGCCCCGACTGAGAGGGCTTCTCAGCGCATGTTTGGAGCGGGGCCAGTTTCCGAAATTGTGGAAGACGGGGAAACTGGTCCTCATCCGAAAGGAGGGGCGCCCGGCGGACTCGCCGTCCGCCTACCGGCCCATAGTGTTGCTCGACGAGGTGTGCAAGCTCTTTGAAAGAGTAATTGCGAAGCGCCTCGTCGAGCACCTCTCAAGAGTGGGGCCGGACCTGGCGGATGGCCAATATGGCTTCCGCCAGAGGCGCTCCACCGTGGATGCCATCATGCGCGTGAGGGCTCTGGCGGAGGATGCAGTAGCCCGGGGTGAGGTGATGTTGGCGGTGTCCCTGGACATCGCCAACGCGTTCAACACCTTGCCCTGGAGTTGCATTAGGGAGGCGCTCGTGTATCACGAAGTGCCTCTCTACCTCCGCCGCATAGTCGGGGCGTATTTGACGGAGAGAGCCGTCATCTACCCAACAGTGACCGGTCTCGGTCGGCGTGAAATGTCGTGCGGTGTTCCACAGGGATCGGTCCTGGGGCCGCTCCTGTGGAACATCGGATACGACTGGGTGCTTCGCGGTGAGCTCGTAGGCGGTGCCGCCGTCACGTGCTACGCGGACGACACGCTCGTGACGGCGTGCGGGGCGACGTACCGCGAAGCGACCCGAAAGGCCACGACCGCGGTTGCCCAAGTCGTTAGGCGGATCCGGCGGCTGGGTCTCGAGGTGGCCCTGCATAAAACCGAGGCCCTGTTCTTCCATGGGCCTCGGAGCAAGCCACCCGAGGGATCCAGTCTCATCGTGGGAGGAAATCGCATCGGCCCCAAATATTTCATTTGGGGCTCGTGCTCGACGGCCGATGGGACTTCGGAGAGCACATCCGAAGTCTGGCCCCCAAATTGAAGGGCACAGCTCTTGCTCTGGCTCGGCTGTTGCCCAACATGAGGGGGCCCGATGACTCCTGCAGGAGACTCTACGCGGGGATCGTGCGGTCCATGGCCCTGTATGGGTGCCCAATATGGGCGGAGGCCCTGAGGACCAGAACTGTGCAGATGCTGCGCGCTCCGCAGCGAGTTTTGGCCATCAGGGTCATCCGAGGGTACCGCACGATCTCCTTCGAGGCGGCGAGTCTCCTTGCCGGAACTCCGCCATGGGACCTGGAAGCGAGAGCCCTTTCGCAACTGTACCAGTGGCGAAAGGAGGCGCGGGAGCAGGGATGGAACCCCGAGCCTCGAGAAATCGAGGCCGTGCAGTCCCAGCTCCGCCAGGCCATCGTGGTGGAGTGGAAGGAACGACTTGGGCAACCAAGCGCAGGGCACGCCGCAATAGCGGCGGTAAGGCCCATCATGGAGGATTGGCTGGAGAGGCGACACGGAAGCCTCTCCTACCGACTGACGCAGGTGATCTCAGGGAAGGGGTGCTTCGGGGACCACCTGCATCGGATCAGGAAGGAGCCAACGCCTGAGTGTCATCACTGCGACGCGAGCGAGGACTCAGGGCTGCACACGCTGGCGGACTGCCCGGCGTGGGAGGCGCCGAGGCGTGACCTCGTGGCAGCCATCGGGGTGGGAGTCCTCTCGCTCGGCAGCATGATTGCGGCAATGGTGCGGAGCGCGAGCGCGTGGGCCGCCGCCGCCTCCTTCTGCGAGCATGTAATGCTCGCGAAGGAGGTGGCGGAGCGCGCCCGGGAGAGACTTAGAACTCTCCCGGTCCGCCGAGCCCGCAACTTGCTCGCCGCGCGTCGCAGGCAACTCAGGCGCCGGAGGTCGCTTAACGACCTCCGTCCTCCATGAGCGCAGGCCTGGGGGTGGCGGGTGAGGCCACCTGTCACCCCAGCAGAAGCAGGCCGGGACGGTGGGGCGACTAGCGCCCCTCCCCCAAACCGGGGCAAGACGGGGACACCGTGGTTCCCAAACCCGAGGGGGCCATCTCGAAACCGGAGATGGCCCAGGGTCAGTCGGGGTGCGAGGGATATGCTCTATGGGCAACCTTACACCCCGGCGTCTGTAGACCCGAGACGGCGTGCGGTTTTAGTCGGTTCAAGCCCGACATAACCGCCCCCGCTGGCACGCGGGGGGGTATCCGAAGGGATTTCCGCACGATAAAAAAAAAAAAAAAAGGTACAGTTTTACCATATTTCACAATAGACATGCAATTTTATAAGCTGAATCAGGAACAAAGTAAATAATTTCGTTATAATAATAGGTCTTCACCTATGAAATTGCCGAAATTTTCTTACAAATTCATGATTTCGTTATTCCTGTAATTTTATAGCTATTTCCATTATTTATATTTTGTTTGAAAGTTGATTTCAAGATTTTACAACTCTGTATTCAATTTTGTTTTTATTGGCCGCTTGATAAATTAATTCGATCTTCAAAAACAGTACTTCCTAAATGCTATCCATTTTGATGATAAATTTCGTATTACTTAACAGCTGTCACTTTTCAAAAATGTAATAAAAGTTGCTGTTTGTTAGCTTAATGTTGTCTCATTCATATGATCATAAAATTTGGATTTATCATTCCTAAAAAAAACAAAAATGTTAGTGCTGAAAATTGGGTTTCCTCCAATTTCTTCAAGAAAAACGGCAATTTCATATGTAACGACCTAATTTTGATTGTCATTTTATCAAATTAAAATTAAGCTACGAATTTTATAAATTCCAGTTTTTTTTTAATATTTTGGACACGTGGTGGCACTCAGTTTGACGGCCTCATCAGAAGAGAATTGTCGTCGCAGCACTGCGGGACACCCACGGGTGCCACTAGTGCTGCGACCACAATCCCCCTGCCCGGCTATGCTCTTCCTGACCACTGAACGCAATCAAACCGAAATTGGATTACTATGGAGGATTTTTCGCAATCGTGCACGGTGGTACCCACCCGGCTGAATTTTGTGACAAATATGTGTCATCAAATTTCTACCACCAGTAAACTAATGTTATGTTGTGTTTCCGAAGGCATGTTATACAGTGCGTGAACCGAGTGAACGCAGTAATAAAAAAAATAACAGCTCTGCTACCAGTCTCCTTTAACCCAGAGACAAGGGTGAGGAGTACGACCACGAGCAGGTAGTATTCAAGCCGTAGCCCCACCACTCACTTTCACGCAATCACTACTTCGTTCTGAAGCGTGACCTAAAGCGCGACAGTGGAAACGCAAATAAAACTAAAATTTAATATCTAACTATAATAAAGTGTCTAATGATCCGGATCTACACCAATGTGCAGTCAGCAAACGGTACAAAATCATTAATCAAACACAGGAAGTCGGTGCGAATATAAAACGGTTCAAACAACAAAATACCGCAATTTTATAAAAACCGGTTAACCGAAAAACTCCAAAACGGTCAAAAGGGTAATTCGAGGAACCGCCCCGAACTTAGAACAAATCAAACAAAAGTAATATAAAAACTTCCCAGGCAGTTGAATTCCCGTTACCGTGAACCGGTTAGTTCGGTCAGAATCGACCACCAAAAAATTATCCGGAAATCCCGAGAAATATTGAACTATAAAATTAGCTGTTTTAAACGCATACAAACAAATCATATCATACATTCCTTTCAATTTTATAGCAAGTAAACACAAATAAATATCTATTCAGACCTCCCGGCGGGTCCAATCAAACACATGAATAAACAACAAATCAAATTTAAACCGATTTTTAGCACGTACTTGTGCAAGCCGCAATTGACACCCGATCGAAATTGACCAGTAAATATTTTTATTTTAATAACAAATCCACGTTTTAAAGTTGAAAATAGTCAAATTCAATTGCACCAAAAGGCATAATAGCAATGAGAAATTAAAAATCAAAAATGGCGAACTTGACCCGCGTGTTAAGTTTCAACTGGCAAACCAAAATTAAACCAATCCGTTACAGCATAACAAAGTTTACATGGAATTGGACATAAGCGGTATTTGCATCCATACAGCTATAGACTGTTTTAAATATTTAATAAGTATCATTCTATTACCTCTATTCTATTTTATTTTAATGTATTTTTGACTGGAACTTTGATCATTTGCTCATTGTGATCCAATAGTGCTAGTTCCTTAATAGTGCCTTCACATGCTTTTACACTGTGGACTATGTTGTCTATGCAAGTCTTATTAGCAAATCTCGTTATTTGCTTTAATTTTAAATTATATGTCATTGAAAATTCTATAAATTTAGTAGAGAGTCTAGTTTGCTTTAAAATATCAATGTTGAAGTCTCCACACAAAATAATATTCTTGTTATTTGTACACAGCGTATTTAGTTACTTTAAACTGCATAAAGAACTAGCAGTATAGTCTGGTAGTCTATAGATACAAAGAAGTATAATTATATATTCCTGTATTTCAACGGCAGAGTATTCTATAGTATTTGAATTTTAAGAGCTAATATATAATTTAAAAGTCTATATTTCAAGTGATTTTTATTAATGAGCCTCTTCAGCATTGTAAGATTCACCTCATTGCTCCTCTCTATTATCTTGTGTTCAGTTATACAGAGTATATCAATAGAAATGTTTTGCGTGGTCAGATTATTAATACAAACAGAAAGCATGTCAGATTATACTTACTAAATTCATTCAGAAGTGGAGAACAAGATGCCCATGTCATTTCAACGTCTCTACATGATATTTCCCGAGGATACAACTTCTTAAAATCAATAGTACCCCAAAACTTACACAATACATTTTATGTCGTACATAAACATTCAGATGTAGGTATGTACAACAACAGAACACCGTACATATATACAATGTGTATTGTGTTTGTGATACATTATCACTCCCCTACTGGCGAGTCATTTAATCACTGTAACTGTACTAATGCGCTACATTATTTGGCCAAAGAAAGCCGCGCAAAACATCGGTGTGACGTGCTCTAATACAAAATATAGCGCTATTAGTTTTCTTGGCCGACATTTGAGCAAACTGCCAACCTTATTTTGTAGTTATGGCTTTATTTTCGTGTGTCGTAAATAAGATGCTGCGTAAGATGAGGGGGAAGCTATCTTCTCTTTATGGAGGTGTTCAACGATAGTTGATAGCCCTTTTATCGAAACCGTTTTCCATAATTTACTATAATTAAAAGTTTTTCATAGGATTATAATAAAATCTCAATGAAGTTAAGATAATTTGTAATTCATAATAATTATGGTGCAACTTTCTATTTGTATTTGGCTAACGGACGACGTTAGGGTCACAATTTCCTAGGAACACTAATACGAAACGACACTTTAATTTTAATATTTTGTACAGTTAGCATAGTACAAAATGGTTTATTAATTTGATGGTGTCCGAATTGTCAATAAAAAAAAATTCAATATTAAAGTAATATATTAAGTGTCAATTCGGACAAGTGTCCCTGGAAATTTGTGTGCCAAAACGTCGGCTAGCCTTATATTTTTGGAGTTGAACTGGATATCTCTTTTCTGTAATGTTTTCACAATTCTGATGAAATAAGCAGATGATCTCTTTAAAAATACATGCGCGAATTTTATGAGTACTCATATTTTTCGATAATATATATAAATAAAGACTAGAATACCTTTTTTTTTTTTTTTTTTTATCGTGCGGAAATCTCTTCGGATACCCCCCCGCCGGCCAGCGGGGGCGGTTATGTCGGGCTTGCACCGACTAAAACCGCACGCCGTCTCGGGTCTTCAGACGCCGGGGTGTAAGGTTACCCATAGAGCATATCCCTCGCACCCCGGCTGACCCTGGGCCATCTCACCACTAACAGCATCGCTCATCCTGTCTCCTCTGAAAGCAGAGGACTACGGAGAGCGATGTGTTCCCGCCACGTTGGGTATTGGCCGACGATCAATGCCAACCCTATGAAGGGTGGGGTGAAGGGGAAGCCATTGACCGCCGCCCAGGGTGTACCGGCCGCTCCGATTCCGTTCCCCCCGGACTGCAGCGGGATCGGAATCGGAGCGACACTCGAGGAGGTTACCCAACACACACCCCAGACTAGAATACCTTGATACTGTTTTCAAGGTACTGCGATGATAGTGTAGTTGGTAACATTACAGTATTAATGATGAATGGCATAAGATGTATGGCTTAGTATATAGAGATATATAGGCCTCTATGGCGTAGTGGTAGTGCATTCAACTGCAACGACAGGGGACGCGGGTTCGATTCCCGCTCAGTGCAAATATTTTTATGCATGAATATGTCTATTTGCATTGGTCTGGGTGTTTCTATGTATAATATGTATGTATTTACAAAAAAAGTATATAAGTATGTTTATCCGCGTTCTGGAGCCCATAACACAAGCTAGTTAACCTATGCTTACTTTGGATCTAGAAAGCACTGTGGAGAATGTCGTAGAATATTTATTTATTTATTTACATAGATTGTATAACATCCTAATACATAAATTTTCAAATATCTTGCAACTTACGTAGACAATCTACTCACTTAGAAGTGTCATTTAACAAAACTGACCTTACGTGCTCGTAAACAATTTTATGTTTTCATAAAATTTTGACACTGCAGATTTGGCACCATCAGGATACTTTATTGTTTTCTGTGCCAGCATTATTGTATAGAGATGTACCAAAAACATATATGGTTTTAGCTTTTCTAAAGATATTAAATTTCAAAAGCTGTTAATATCTAGCTAAGATCTAAACCTGCAAAAGCTGTGAATTACCAACTGTGAGGCAGCTATTTATCCTCAAGATTATCCTGAAGAAACTGCAATCCTTTAATACTGTCTTAACAATTACCTCCCTTAATATAATTTTCTCAAAGTGCGTCTTCCAGTTTCTTTTAGGGCCACTTACGTACAACGGCATTTCCGCGTTATTGGTGAGTTATTATACAACAAAAAACTAAGAATATAATAGCTATCTTGCACTTACTATCCCGTTCGATTTTGAATATCACTCTTAGCCCCTTGACGTACTCTTACCAGTTTCTATTATCTCATAACTAATATCACTTGGTGGTATTATGCCATTACTGAAGTGGAAACTGGTACAATCAAATAGCTTTTTGCATTCCATTGCTGACATAGGCTTCACCCAATGTATGCCATAGTACCCGATCCTCCTCCTTCAGCATCCAGTTTATCCTAGCTAGCCTTTTCAGGTCACCCGTCCATCTGGTTGCTGGGGGTCCTACCTTCAGTTTGCCAATTCACGGTCTTCACTTCAGGATCAGCTTACTCCAATGGCTTACTACTACTTATTATAAACAAAACATCAACCTGTATGCTTAAAATAAGCACAGAATAAATTATAACATAATGCAATTTAGTTAATGAATAATAGATGTTAATAACTAAGAGGACGTTACTCCAACTGTAGTCACACATAAACAACAAACTGCGAAATCCCACGCAAAAAAGCAAAGTCTTCTAACAACGCTGCTGAAATAAAGTGCCGTAAATCAATGTTTATGCGAGATGTGACTCAGATCTCCAGTGGGAGTGGCCGCCTATGCCAAACTCACGCGGCGGGCCGTTGTTCGACTGTACATTAATTATGTCACACCAGCGCCTCATGAAATATGAACCTGCAGTGATATCCCATTGCATTGTGATGTCTCTGAATTATTTACGAGTATGTGAGGCAGAAAACTTAGCCTTAAAGGGTTCGGTCGGTTAATGTGCAATAGAGGCTACGAAGGAGATGCGGCATAGTGAGATATCTCGGTTGTATTTGAAGCACCGACTCGGGATCAACCCTTTAGTTACATAGCTAAAATACAACTTAGGTAAAGAAATCTATATCAATAACTTGCCTCTAAATTTTGATGTGGATAACTATAAAAAATAGATGTCCATATCTATTTTATGTCAGCAAAAATGCAGCTTAGGAATGAGGCCACCATTGTTAACATGGTAAGTGTATGTAATGGTGACCCTCTTGCCTGACACTTTACCTTCAGCTTACCATCAGGCGATGTGAAGTCAAATTGACGTGAACTATTTATAAAAAAATTAAAAAAAATGCCGATCAACTTAGCTCTAAATCTTTCATATAAACATTATTTGAAATATATTAAGCCTGTCCTGTGGGGGTTACAAAATCTATTATTAATGTTATCAAGATTGAGATTCACGAGAACTGTTTAAGTGTAAATAATATGCCTAGTGCCTTCTTTTTAGGGTTCCGGTGCCAAATGGCAAAAAACGGAACCTTTATAGATTCGTCATGTCTGTCTGTCTGTCCGTCTGTAAGTCACAGCCACTTTTCTCCGAAACTATAAGAACTATGCTGTTGAAACTTGGTAAGTGGATGTATTCTCTGAACCGCATTAAGATTTTCACACAAAAATAGAAAAAAAAACAATAAATTTTGGGGGTCCCCACACTTAAAACTGAAACTCATTTTTTTTTCATCTAACCCATACGTGTAGGGTATCTATGGATAGGCCTTCAAAAATGATATTGAGGTTTCTAATATTATTTTTCTCTAAACTGAATATGTATAATATGTATGTATTTACAAAAAAAAAGTATATAAGTATGTTTATCCGCAATCTGGAACCCATAACACAAGCTAGTTAAACTATGCTAACTTTGGGTCTAGAAAGCGCTGTGTAGATTATCGTAGAATATTTATTATTTATTTATTCTGTAATTGTAAATATTAGGTCTATAGCTGTAGTATTGTGAAGAGATACTTTAAAAATGTGTCTATGCTAAAAAGCACATATCCGTGATAAAAATAATATAAAACATTGAAAAATAACCTAAGTTATAATAGTGTATAATAGTATAATGCCGCAATCCCAACAAAAACAATAACAGTGTTAACACTCCGATCTAATTTCTCGGCCTATGTTCCCCAATGCTTATCTAAATGTCATTAGTATTACTAAACACATTGAAGTGATAATCAACCAAGGAGCCGCCTACTTAAGTAAATTATTAACTATATCATCAAAAGAGTGTATTAGTGCTACCGTAGCACCTTATACATTTCGGTTCTAACAAGACTCAACTAAGTCGCATGGGAAGTACGAGTACAGATTACTAAAATAGAGTTAGTGAGGCTTAGTCCGGAGAGCACTCAAAGCTCAAATGTACAGCCATCGCCACTCATCTTAATACCGGACTACATACGTTGCCGAGCGACCAATAAAAAATCAGGTTTAGTAGCTTCAAGTAGGTAGTGCTTTAGTGTTTGCATACGAAGTATTCTCATTCTGTTAAATTATCTTTTTAAATGTAATAATCTCTTATATCTTAGAGTGCAACAAAACCACCCACAGTGGACGGCTATTGGTTTTTTATCCAAGTGGTATTCCGCATAAAAAATATATTTAAGAACGAGGTACAGTCGGCCTGAGCGGCCGGTACACCCTGGGCGGCGGTCAATGGCTTCCCCTTCACCCCTTCATAGGGTTGGCATTGATCGTCGGCCAATACCCAACGTGGCGGGAACACATCGCTCTCCGTACTCCTCTGCTTTCAGAGGAGACAGGATGAGCGATGCTATTAGTGGTGAGATGGCCCAGGGTCAGCCGGGGTGCGAGGGATATGCTCTATGGGTAACCTTACACCCCGGCGTCTGAAGACCCGAGACGGCGTGCGGTTTTAGTCGGTGCAAGCCCGACATAACCGCCCCCGCTGGCAGGCGGGGGGGTATCCGAAGGGATTTCCGCACGATAAAAAAAAAAAAAAAAAGGTACAGTCGGCCTCAGAAGTTGCTCAACAATTAAAAAAAATTACGATCTTTACATTGAAAAAAAAAAAAAAATATGTACAATTATTATTTTTGTAATATTCACAGGATGTAAACTTTTAGAGCTAAGGTGGTTGGTAACTTGGAATGTGGCAAGGTAATACCGATGGTGACTGTACAATCTGTATATGGTATGAGGTATATTAAATAGTTTCAGTCACTACGTGGCACGTGACACTACGTACTTAGGCCACCCATGATTTTTTTCGGTCGTAGGTACCGACTATCACATCAATTACATATAAAAAGAGCTCAATATCTGTCTGACATCTGAAATATTTAGAGGACCTTGTCAATTTACAGATACTATACGAACATAAAGCCAAATAAATTACAGCGTCAATGTATCTTCTTTAAAAAGGCCGTAAACTTAGTACTGCGACAAAACAATCAACTTGACATTTCTTTCCCTTTCGTTCACAAACAGCCCTTAAACGTTATGGTGAAATAAAAAACTTTTTCGTGTTTTCATTAAGTGAAGTCGTAGAAGGTATAAATTTTAATGATTGCGAGCAAGTTGTGAAGTAATGAGCTTTTGGATTGAGTCTTAGAGTGGAGAAAGAACTTGGTGACGAATTACAATGCATAAATATTCAACGTGTTAACGACTGTTATTCACATTGAGATTTCTTTTGATACACTCGCATTAGAAACTTTGTGTGGTAGCATTACGGCTAAGTTAAGTGTGTTACGATTTGTTGAAGTTTTGATCGCTTTGTAAAGTCGCTTAGCGTTTATAATAAGTAAGTCGCATAAATCACAATATAACTTTTGTTACTTTACAGTGAGGTTGAAGAGCATCTTTTGTATATAATCCGGTAGATCCATAACAGCATAATATTATGAATTTTCTTCACGATTTCTCTCAATCTGACGGACATCTGTATGATGATAAAATTATTTCACCTTCTTATATGTTTTCTGAAAGTTTCTAGAGATTTATAAATAAATACGACGATAAATATAAACAACAACACAATCTCACAAGAATGCAAACAGAAGAAATACAACTTCATACCAAATAGCTGGAGCATCTGCTAAGTTTGTAAGCAAAAAATTTATCACTAAGTCCCTGTCCTGTGAGCTCAAGCTTGGAGGCTATATAACATTTCATTAGTGGTCAGCCAAGACGCTCCGGTTACGGCAATAAATTTTCATTTTTGCAAAGGACAAGTGAAAAGAAAAGATAAATAGTGAAGGGAATTTGCGTTATGAGGGCATAAACTATTCGGTTTCAGTAGAGTGAATATGATTTTAGTGCAATAAAACTGTTAGAATATTAAATTTAAGCTTACTGAGAAGATTACTCACATTGAATGCTTTAATGTTGAAAGATTTCAAAAGAAAACGAATGAATAATTTGTACTATATGGGTAAATCCATGAAAACTATTCATATTTTTAGGTAGATTTCGATGAAATCGATCTACCTATTGGTTTCTTGACTACTGTCGAATTTAAAAAAAAAATCTTCATAGGAGGTCTAGTTATCCTCCTCACTTTAGTTAGGCCTCACTTTTTGTGAAATCAGTTTTTCCTCAAAATTTCACGTTCCATGAAAGATATTCGAACCGTTCTAATTTTATCCCATAGTATACATGAATACCAACAACTTTTAATTATAAACCTATAAGATTAAAACTTTAACTAAACGTGGAGGGGGGAAAAACCAAAATTTTTCGGGAAAAAAATCATAACTTCTAACCGGTGAACATCCTTGGTGTCGGAAACATTTTAATCGATAGGCCATTTTTAAGTCTAAAATAAATGTCTGAAAAGTTTTTCGCTGAAAGTTACCGTTTTCGAGAAAAAAGAATTAAACATGTTAAAAATGTTACTGTGTTTACTTGTGTGTGTAAGTCCGTAGTTCTCTTTATAAGATAATATTAATTGCTTCACGAAATCTACTTGTGCGTCCCCTCTGCGGGAACGGATTTTCTATTTTATTTTGTATATAAACTAACGATCAGAGGTTAAATTTCAACCTTTTTTTTCATTAAATTTAGCTTACTGCGCACTATCTCTATATAAACTTGAACTATGCCCTATCCCACCTACCTTATTGTGTGCAAATTGCTTAAAAAGGTGTATAAAGCTTTCTTTTCACGTATTAATATCTATTAAGATAACTGTTTCCAATTTTCTTTTATTGATAGTTTAGTAGCTCATAAATAGCAATTACACGTGCCGGTTGACAAACAGAGGTGATAAAGGTAATAATGTTAACAACTAAATAGTTTATTTGCATTATACAATTTGGTGTTACAATTTTGGTGATTGAAGCCTCCTTTTAAGCAAGTGATGCCTGTATTAGGAGACTCCACTCTTTCTTAACAAAACGTACAATTAATGTGCTTGAATGCAAGTACGTACTATTAAAAAAGTTTACATTATAAAATAAAAATATATCTAGCTGCTAAATACTACTACTAATATGAATGTATGTATGTTTACACTTTACCGTTACTGCATCCTCAATAGAAATACCCTGATGGAAACCAAAATTCGATGTGGCGATATTTTAAATTATTGTAAGTATTTCATTAACCGTACGTTCAGCACTTTTTCTATTATTTTTGAAATGCCAGCATCGTTCCTATTGAACAGTTGTAATGATAGCTTGCTTCAGGGCCACCGGGAATATATCGCAAGTTGAGTTAAAATAGGGACAGTATAACCGCTTATGTGCTTTAGAAAGTTTATAGGTATATTGTCCCAACCAGGCGCACCATCAGTGGGCCTACCGCCCAAGTGTCGTCGATATAATGTTGCGTTGGTCAAGGTCGACGACCATTTTGTACCGCCCCATTGATAATCGATGCCGGCGCGGCGTAAGAATGAATGAAACGCTGTTTTTGACGGTTAAATAGCTGCCGCCTAAAAAAATTCTAATCGACGGCGTCGCTTTGAAGTGTCATTTCATTACGGCACCTCATGAGCTGTCGTTTTGAATATTATTTTCTTTTCCGACGGTTGATTACGATGCCGATTGCACCTAACACTGGGCTACTATGGCTTTTATGGGTGCGACTGCCGACGAGTGGGTTCTGCCGTCCTATTGCACCTAACACTGGGCTACTATGACTTTTATGGGGGCGACTGGGTTCTGCTCTCCTATTGCATCTAACACTGGGCTACTATGGCTTTTATGGGGGCGACTGGGTTCTGCCATCCTATTGCACCTAACACTGGGCTACTATGGCTTTTATGTGCCACCAGATTTGAGACTCATATGGATGGCGTCGACTTCAATCACATCAGTATCAAACAGTACAAAAGAATTTGAATTGGCCTATATTGAAGTTTTTGGATATTTCTTATAAATAACGACTAGGTAACTATAAACTGTCGTGTTCAGGCTTTTGCTCAAGGACTCGCCTTAAAAGAACTGGTAGTATGAAACACTAATTTTGCGTGTCATACTCACACTGGCTATTGTTTTCAGAGTACCTACTATAAATAGGATAACAACTTCAAAATTCTATAAAAGCGTTTGGAAATTCTATCAAGGCATGCGAGCTTGAAACTAACATCACTTTAAATCAGTGACTAAATGAAGTTTTCCCGTTATTGGGTTTGTTTCGTGTATGCTGTAACACTATTTCTTGCTAGTGTTATTCACCGGCTAGTCCAGGTGAGCAACAGAGTGTCTTAATCCCAGGGCGCCTTTCACAGAGGTTCTAGGTGGTGCACAGGTCAGCTGATCTTCAATGAAACTCAACACACAGTTGTACATACATAAATAAATAATAATAATAAAATAAATAAAAGTTTATTGCAAAGCTTCGTAACAGTATTTTACATTGCACCCACAAAATATTTATATTAATGGGGATGCCGACGCAAAACTAATTGTAGATGGCAGCAGCAAATGACCAAATAAAACAAATAATAAGTAGGCTATAAACATATACATATATTTACATACAAAGAAAACACAGAGTCACAGATGGTTACACAGAAGTATTACACATGAATTAGAGATATATACAGATAGAAATAGAAGAAGTGAGTTTATAAGCTCTAAAATGATATTGACAAATATTGATAACAATTTTCAATACATATAACAAATCTTCTCATCAAGGCAGCCTCACCTAGTTATTGGCACAGATAGATATATACCAGCCTCACACCGGTCAGCAGTAATAAAGTAACCAGGTAATAATTATAAGAACTGATACATGACCTTGTTGAGTTCAGGTAGTCTTGTGACCGTCAGTGGTTGGGAACCGGCAAAGCAGATTCCGGAGCCTCTCTATTGATCCGCTTGCCCAAGGTCTAGGCCTCCACGACAGCACGATTGACACCTCAGAGTATAAGTCCTTTTTTTAATTGTATACGGGGTTTTCTCCCAGAACAAACGACCCTGTTATAAATATACACAGCATTTATCAATAACACATCTCCGTTATGCGAATAGATTAACAGCAATTAAAAGAACAACTTACCAGATCAAATCTGGGACCACACACAAATTATAACCTTCAAATTGAAGATGATTTTCGATTCACAGCAAGTACTTCAGACAATAAATTTTCAGAGTAGAGGACTAATGACCTCTTAAATAACAAATAAAAATCGTGTCACTGCGATCACTCTTATATACACAAATATTTCTAGATCTTTTGAGAACAATACAGGTGATGAACTTCTAACTGGAATATTCTATCAAAATGACCTAAAGAAAACAATGAAATTCGACCGCATAACATACGCCGTCTGACGGGGAGGTACTACAGACCGCCACATCGATTGCAACCACCGTAGTGCGACCGTGTCCTACAGATGGCGCTAACCACAATTTATTCTAAACAACAATTAATTCTGTATATTTAGTAATGTAATCGTTACAATGCATACATTTGATTTCAATTACGTACGTAATTACTTAATATTAACGAAATAATTATATCTTTTCCAGAAATCTGCATGGGTTGCGTAAGTAAAACGATATTTTCAGTCGGTAACAAGATAACGATTCCTTATGAAAGTCGACGAACTCTTAGCTTACTCACAGTACAACTCAAGGGATTTTTTTATATTATTCTAAAAATCGGGCACTCCACCAGCGTGTGCAGCCCCGAGTCCTCGCTTGCATCACAATGATGACAATCAGTCGTTGGCTCCTTCCTAACCCGAAGCAGGTGATCCCTGAAGCACCCCTTTCCATATCCTATCTTGCCGGTCATCCTTGATGGGTCTTACCGCTACTACTAAGACGTACCTTGAATGATTCCACTGTGGGGAAGTGGAACGTACGACTAGAGCTGGGGCTGCACTCTCCGCTCCCTTACCTCCTTTCACCACCAATATAGTTGCAAAAGGGTTTTCACCCCCAATTCCCATGGTGGAGTTCCGGCAAGGAGACTTGCCGCGTCGAAGGAGATCGTATGGTACCCCTGATGACCCGGTTGGCCATCACCCGCTGCGGAGCGTGCAGGCCTCCCGACTTTCCTCTGGCGTAGGCCTTGCTGCCAACCCTATGGTCAGCCGGCTTGCCCCCCACTGCACACCTGGTATTAATTAATAATCATATTTACTCAAATTGATAAGAAAATACAAATGCATGATGTATATATCATTTTATAGTGACTTCCTTACAGCAATTTAGAGAGTTCTGTGCTCTTGCACGCATTGTTGAAGAATTATTTCTGCTCTTCATTGGGGATTATCTAACTGTGATAGTGTTTTATTAGCTTAACTGTTCTCTCAGCTATGCCATGTAGCTTTTATTTAAACTTAATTTTCTTTCCACGAAGAAACGCTTTCCTACATAAAACTGTAGTCGATCTTTTGGCGTGAAATAAGTCCTTGCTCTTCTATGACCAAGAAGGTTAAAGTTAATTGAATAAAAAAATATGA
This sequence comes from Cybosia mesomella, assembly GCA_946251805.1. NCBI lineage: Eukaryota > Metazoa > Arthropoda > Insecta > Lepidoptera > Erebidae > Cybosia > Cybosia mesomella. The sequence goes on from OX276397.1 coordinate 13,016,694, forward strand.
GTATGTTTTGCATTCTTTTCTTTGAGGTGACCACGTTTTATTGCAAGGTTACGATCCATATTGTAGTTTACTTCATTGATCGTGAAAAATAAATTATATCTAGTATGTCGTAGAATATCATTTATTATTACCATTGTTTGTTTCAAGTTGGTTGAACTTGGAAATCTTGAATGAATGGTGAATATTATAGACGTGCATTTGATGTTATGTAAATGTGAATTATATTCGTGTATTTTTTTACTGACTTCTATATGGAGCAAAACGTTAATAATATATACTATTATAAAATTGTAAATTAGTTGTATCTGTACATTGGAGAGATTTAAAAAGAAACTTAGGTTATGTTGAATGAATGATTCCGAGCTAAAAAATATTTTATTTTTGAAATTCTTGTTTGTTTTTTCGCGATGGATGCGAACTGAACGGATTATAATGCGGTTTTCAGGGTTCCGTTGCCAAATGGCAAAAAACGGAACCCTTATAAATTCGTCATGTCTGTCTGTCTGTCCGTCCGTATGTCACAGCCACTTTTTGCCGAAACTATAAGAGCTATGCTGTTGAAACTTAGTAAGTAGATGTATTCTGTGAACCGCATTAAGATTTTCACACAGAAATAGAAAAAGAAGAATAAATTTTGGGGGTCCCCATACTTAGAACTGAAACTCAAATTTTTTTTTTCATCGAAACCATATGTGTGATGTATCTATGTATAGCTCTTCCAAAATGATATTGAGGTTTCTAATATCATTTATTTCTAAACTGTATAGTTTGCGCGAGAGACACTTCTAAAGTGGTAAAATGTGTCCCCCCCTGTAATTTCTAAAATAAGAGAATGATAAAACTAAAAAAAATATATGATGTACATTACCATATAAACTTCCACCGAAAATTGGATTCAACGAGGTCTAGCAAGTAGTTTTTTTAATTCGTCATAAATCTTAAAACGCAATTTACCTTTCATTCAATCAATTCAAATTTAATATAAAATTCAAAAAAAAGCATTATTATGTTACTTGCTGCTACGGAACCCTTCGTGGGCGAGTCCTCGCACCTGGTCACTTTTTTTCAGGTCACCTGCGTCAGTCGGTACGAGAGGCTTCCGTGTCGCCTCTCGAGCCAATCCTCCATGACGGGTCTTACCGCCTCTACAACGGCGTGCCCTGCACTTGGTTGCCCAAGTCGTTCCTTCCGCTCCACTAGGAGGGCCTGGCAAAGCTGGGATTTCTAGGCCTCGATTTCTGGAGGCTCAGGATTCCGTCCCAGCTCCAGGGCCTCCTTGCGCCACTTGTAAAGGGCTGTAAGGGCTCTCGCCTCCAGGTCCCATGTTGAAGTTCCGGCAAGGAGACTCGCCGCTTCGAAGGACCGCACGATCGGTATCACCTTATGACCCTGTTGGCCATCACCCGCTGCGGTTCCCGCAGCAGCCGGGCATTGTTGGCCTTCAGGGCCTCCGCCCACACTGGGCACCCATATAGGGCCATGGACCGCACGATCCCCCCGTAGAGTCTCCTGCAGGAGTCATCGGGTCCCCTCATGTTGGGCAGAAGCCGCGCCAAAGCGTTAGCTGTGCCCTTCAGCTTGGGGACCAAACTTCGGAGATGTTTACCGAAGTTCCAGCGGTCGTCGAGTATGAGCCCCAAATACTTCATTTGGGGCTCGATGCCGAAGCTAATGCCTCCTACCATTAGGCTGAATCCATCAGGTGGCTCGCTCCGAGGCCCATGAAAAAACAAGGCCTCGAATTTGTGCAGAGCCACCTCGAGACCCAACCGCCGAATCCGCCCCACGACTACGGCAACCGCGGCCGTGGCCTTTAGGGTTGCTTCGCGGTACGTCCTGCCACACGCCGTCACGCGCGTGTCATCCGCGTAGCATGTGACGGTGGCACCGCCTATGAGGTCACCGCGAAGCACCCAGTCGTAGCCGATGTTCCACAGGAGCAGCCCTAACACCGACCCCTGCGGAACATCGAACGACATCTCACGCCGACCTAGACCGGTTATACTTGGGTAGATGACGGCTCTCTCCGACAAATACGCCCCGACTATGCGGCGAACGTAGAGAGGCACTTCGTGATACACGAGCGCCTCCCTAATGCAACTCCAGGGCAAGGTGTTTTTTTTTTTTTTTCTAACATCTCTGGCTTGGCCAAAGCCTACGCTCAAAAATATTTATGATAGCTAGTCTTATCTACTTTTTATTTAGAAAACCCACTCAGGGTTAATTTCTTTTTATCTATTCTTAATTCTATATATATCACGCTTTCATGCTTATCCTCTAGTACCATACCAGTTCTCGCTTTTATTCCTCTCGCACTTTCATTCCGTTCCTTTCATACTAATGGGGTAGGGTAGGGGAAAACATTTTTTATTGCTTTCTTTATTTCTCTTTTTTACCTTATTTGCTAGTTTGCTTTTTATTACTTTTATTATCCTTACTATATAATTTTACATTATTTTATTAACTATTACAATCTTTTTTGCTATAACATATTAGTTTTACTTATGACTACATACATTTCAAATATTTATTAATACTAACACTCTATTTTCTATATGTACAGGTTTAATTTCTTTAATTTTACACTACAGTTTAACCTTCTGGTCAGATATACCATTATATCTGCAGAGGTTATTAAGTGCTGTTTCTATTATTGACCTTCTTGACTATAATTTCGGTAAATTTTAGAAATTCTTCCCCGTATGTTTTTATTAGGTCAGGAAAGTTATCAACTTTTATATGTATGCCTATCCGATTCTCAATTTCGTATCTGTCCCTCGCAAAGATTGGGCAGTCCACGAGTAAATGTGCGACTGTCTCCTCGACGCCAGGCTCGCAGGCGCATGATGGGTCTTCCTTACACTTGAACCGGGTCAAGTATTCGGAAAACCCACCATGCCCCGTCAACAACTGGGTTGTAGTGCCGGTGACCTCCATCTTGCGGACGGTTCTGTATGCTGCCACCGTGCATGGGAAGAAGAGCTTGGTGCCAGAAGCTGTGTCACCCATCCTGTACCTTTCGTTCCATTCGTCAAGCGTGATCTGCCGCAGGCCACGCTTGATGAATGAAACTGGGCACAAGCTGTAGTGTGGAGCTCTCTTCAACAACAGAGCCGCCTCCTTAGCCAGCTGATCGGTTCGTTCATTGCCCTCCAACCCTGCATGGGCCTTGACCCAGAATAAGGAAATTTCCTTGCCCTGGGTCAAGCCCGTTTGATATTACACCTGGCTTCAATGGCCAGGGGGTGGAGGGCATGACGGTTTATGACCGTCAGGAGAGCGGCTCTGCTGTCGCTGAGGATGCCAAACGTGAGAGACCTCACTGGTCGCTTTGCATATGGCCAGGAGCTCGGCCTGGTAGACGGTACAGTGCGGCGAGAGAGCAAGTTTGAGGGTCCCGGTTTCAGCCCCGTTATTCCAAATGGATAACGCGGCGCCGACGCGACCCTCAATCTTACTCCTTCCGTAAATATACGCATTTTGATATTGTTTGTACGTTGGTATTGATCCTCGTCTACCAGGCTTAAGAACTCCAGATTCATATGCTCCGCGGGGTGAGGCTCCTCTTTAGCTGGAGCCATCCGTTCAATCTCCCTGTCTCCCAACCATAACTGGAACACTCCTCTCTTGGCCTCGTACAACGAGACCACGTCACGAACTCTGAGGTCCAGAGGGAGCATGCCAGCCAGGATCAGCCCTGAGTGCAGGGAGACTGTCCGGTAACTCTTGGTCAGCTTTTGGACGAATCCGCGCTGCACCACGTTCAGCTGCTTTCTGACACCAAGCTTGTCCACCGCCGCGCACCAACTGCTAGCTGCATACAGAATCCTCGGCTCCACAGCCGCGTTATAGATGGTCCGGATCACCTCGAGATGTAATCCCCAGCTGATCCGGGCCATCCTCGCCAGCTTGTGGTAGATGCCGATCGCCTTTCTGCATACATTTGTGACATGTGTGTTAAATGTGAGTTTGTGGTCGATTTTGAGCCCTAGAATTTTGATGTGGTCGGACAGTCCAATATCTATCCCGCCCATGCTGAGGCGTGGGACATCGTACTTAAGCCTCCATTTGATTACCATCGCACAGGTTTTGTGCGGTGCGAATTTCAGCTTCATTCCGATGCCCCACTCCCGCACATGCTCGAGAGAGGCATTGGCCTGTCTCTCAATCTCTAGAGCACTATTCCCATCGAACGCCAACACCACATCGTCCGCAAAAGCCTGAACGTGAACCGCCCTACTCTCTAGCTCGTGAAGCAGTGGGTCCAGTAGCAGGTTCCACAGCAAGGGTCCGCCGATTGAACCCTGGACGCAGCCTTTCTCCGTGGGGCGTCTGCACTCCTCGCCCGCATACCTTACCCTTACCTCCCTGTCGCTAAGGTAACTACTGATTACTCGTCTCAAGTTTGCCGGACACCTCTCCTCCGCCAGCCGTACTTTGATCGCGGGCCACCAGGCGCTATCGAAGACGCCCTCTATGTCCAAGGACACCATAAGGACTATTCTCTTTTCATCGAGACGAGCCCTTATGTGCCCCATGAGGTCATAGAGGGCGTCTTCGGTGCTCCTTTGGGGCATAAAGCCGTACTGGCGAGGACTAATCCTCGGCAAAAGGTAAAACGAGCAACCAGCATTCTCTCGTACACCTTCCCCAAAACGGGCAGTAGACCAATAGGTCTGTACGATTTGGGGACAGTGTACGAGTCCTTTCCTGGCTTCCTCAGTGCAACCACCACGGCTTCCTTCCATATCTTAGGAAAGTAGCCGTGGTGGAGGCACCGATTCAGCAGCTCCAGAAAGAGTAAGGGGTCGGCCCTTATGGCGTGGGTGCAGATATCGGCTGTGAAGCCATCCGCCCCCGGAGCTTTTTTCGGGTTGAACTTTCGAAGGGCATCGAAGAGTTCGCTCATCGTAAAGGGTGGGTCATCCTCACAATGACCCCTTTCGTTTTCCACCTCTTTTGACTTTTCACGTAACCTTCGATGCCCCTCATCGTCCTCCTCTTCCCGGTCGGTCGGGTAGAAGGTTCGGGCAAGCAACTCCACCGAACCCTTGGCGTCCAGGTATGATCCATCGACGGCAAGCGGGGTGTCCTCCTCCCTTGCTGTGGCCCGGCCAATAACCCTATAAATTCCCTCCCAGATGCCCTCCCTGTTCTGCTTTCCGCAGAAGTTCTTCCAACTTTCGACCTGTGCCTTTCTTACTTCAGATTCATACATCTCCTTTTGTTCCAGATACAACGCTACCACCATCTCCCTTCGGTCCGGCGCTGCATTCCTGATGCGACGCCTTTTGGTGTTGACGGACTTTCTCAGCTCATCGAGTGTTTTCGACCACCGCGGCATAGAGATCAACCCCCCGGTTTTTTAACTGGGATGCTCTCCCGGCACACCCCCTCGATAGCTCCCGTATATGATTCGACTAGAGTATCCAACTCATTGTTGTGACTCGTTTCGCCTATATCTATATCCGAGAGCGACCGATCAACGCTCGTCCGGAACGCATCCCAGTTGGCCTTCTTGGTGTTATAAACTCGGGTTGTACGCTCAATTCTAATGCCCTTGGCCCTCTCCAGGGTGAGGTTGAACAGTATGCCGTTGTGGTCTGACCCCGTGAGACCCTCTTCAACCCTCCAGGCGTCCACCCAGGTGAGCATGTTGCTCGTGCATTCCGTGACGTCCACGTAGCTGTGGTATCTCCTTCCACCTCTCACAGTATCGAAAGTTGGAATACCCCCACTATTCAGGACATGGAGGTCCATCTCAGCGAGGGCCCCACTCAGTACCTTGCCTCTGTCGTCTTCGAACTTATGGCCCACCAAGTGCTTTTCGCATTAGAGTCTCCCCCAATAAGAACAAGCTGGGAACCTAAAGCTCACCTCACCTCTTTAAGTCGCTCTATATAGGGCCCCAGAGGTTCCGGCTTCGGTTCAAAGTAGTAGGATACCAGCGTGACCGTCCAGGCACTGGTCCGGATCCCCACCACAATGATGTTGTTGGTGGTGAGTTGCGGGTACTGTATGACGTCCAACGTCGGGTCGAAGACGGCAATTGCCGCCATCACAGTACCTCCTCCTTGCCCAGTGTTCTGGAAGACCCTAACACCCTGGTATGCCTTCATTCTTGCCGAATTGCCTACATAGGGTTCCTGCAATAGAGCGACGGAGGCTTTAAGCCTTGAGGCAGCGAGTATGAGCTCTTTGGTTGCCAGCTTCTTCCTTTGGAGGTTAGCTTGCAGCACTCTATAGGGGGGCGCGTTCACTGGGACCACGTTAGCACTGGTACTGAGTGGTGGTCCTCACTATGTTATCCCACCTCATTCTTACTGGGCACGAGGTGCTGAACACACTGTGACTCGTGCTGCTCAGCTTCTCCCGCTGGCAGTTACAGCAAGTTGGCTCTGCCCCGGTATTGTAGTCGGGGCACGCGGCTCTCAGATGGAGCCCACCACAATGACTACATTTTCGCTCTGTACCGGTACAGAACTTTCTTGTGTGTCCGTACCCTAGACATAGGTATAACTGCACCAACGGCGACTGATCTGCAACTCTAATGGGTTGCAGGTCGACATGCAGTCTCCCTATCTCCAGGGCACGGGACCAGACCGCCGGAGAGACCATGAGCACCACGTGACACGTCTGTGGGTTCCTCGTCGTCTTGCGGTATAAAACGGATAGCCGTACAAGCTCTGGGACCAGGTCCCGGAACACATTATGGTTGCGGGACCTTACGGTCTTTAGCAGGTCCTCATCGTTCAACGACTTTAGTACTCCACCTCTTCACCCGTATCTCTTTCATTCTTGGACGTGACTACGATTGAGTGTAGCGTCGCCCGCTCCTGAGTCACGGAGCGGCCCACCGCCACACCCGCGTACGTCACTATCCCCTTTCTTCCCAGAGTTGGATCCCGGCCCAAGAGATAAGTGCTCTGTATCGATTTAAGCTATTTAGCACCGTTAGTTTCGGCTCTACAGTTGAAGTCGCTACCGGCTCTACGTAGAGTCACCACTATACGTCGAACAGGTAGAGCTCTCCAAGCCCTTCAAAATAATACCAAACACGTTGGGTCTAGGCCTACGGGTTCGCAAATAACTGGATCTCAAAATTTTTTGTACGAAGTTGTACGAATTTTTCGATCTTTCTTATCTCGAGAACCAGCAGTCCGATCCTCCCGATATTAGGCTCGCCAGAAAGGTCTCGGCGAGACCGACCTTTCGATATGGCTTCCGGGCCAATAGGGTGACCCCCGAAATTTGATCCCCCAATTATGTGGGGTCTGAATCTCACCCTATATATTCGGTGCGGAGGGGAGAGCTGAGCTGCCCAGCGAAAATCCAGATCCGCTGCGACCACCCGTTGCGGAGATATCGGGTTTTGCAATTTGCCAAGATGGCGGACTTGCAGAAGTTTGCACCTCGATATTTCCGCTTCCAGAAGTCCCCTGGGGGGGGGGGGGTTTGAGGCTAAAAACACAATGTTACCGGATCCTTCCAAAAACTGGCGGGGCGTCAAAACTACGCCACACTGCCCTGTACACCGAATTTTTTTTTCCGCTAGGCCGATCCAGTCCGGAGATTGGCGGATTTTACAAAATTTCTTATAGTACAGATAAAGGACCGTAAATTTTTATTGACATCATATAAAAAAAATGTTTTGGAAAATTTTAAAGTGACTACTACCTTTACTTATATACCTACAGGTTTGTACGGAACCCTCGGTGTGCGAGTCCAACTCGCACTTGGCTAGTTTTTTTATTAGAAAGGTCTTGGTCAGACTTAAAATCTACTGTAAGTTTGCATATCAAAAAGCAATGAGCGACCTCCGCGCAGGCGCAGCCACAGGCATCAGCTAGTAATTTATATGTACGGTGTTCACTGAATGTTCATAAATCTCAACTAGAATCAAAGCGAAGCTGCGAAGAAGTCAGCTGCTTCGTAACTTTGTCTTTGACACATTTGCGTTGGGATGTTTTGTACTTATCATGGTAATTTTGGGAAATGTGCGAGAGGGATAAAGAACGTAACAGGGGCCAATGAACTCTACCTAAATTTTTATTCCCACGCAAAATCTCCATCGTAAGATAAATGTAAGTTTCTTGTCTAAAACAGAGAACGCTCTCAGATAACTTTATGTCAAACACAAACTCATATGCGCATCTGAAAACGTTGTATATCATAATATAATAAACATGTCCCACAGATTTAGATCGGAAAAAGAGAACATCTAGGACGGGACTTGAACCCGCGGCCAGTCCCTTACAGGGGGAATGCTCTGACCAACTGAGGTACCTAGACACGTCCCAGATATTTGAAACTCCCCGATATATTATATAAGGCAACGCTGGAGCCATCTACCAATCTAATAAACTTGTTTAAATAAACCTACATAAAACACGTTGCAATGTGTTTAATATCTCTTCCTTAAGTGAAATATATCACATCCCTAGATCAAACGATTTTTCACACTCTAAGCCATTTTCATTTGATCATCAACTAAGTAGTTTGAAAGAGTTAAAAGAGCAACTTCGATACATGAATATAAAATTGTATTATATTGGAAGAGTTTGATACGATATTTTTATGACAAATTTATCAATTCTTTGGCTTTAAACAGTAGTTTAAAGCTTTAAAAAAGGAAAAATCTCATTTTGGTACTTTTGCTGCTATCTTCACACAAATGTATCATAGACAGTTCAATAAGTTTTTAGTTATCATTTCTTACAATAGATTTCTTTAGTTCTTCCAAGTGAAACCCATTTCGTGTAAACTTCATGGGTATTTTGCATTTATTTTAGTAGGTTCACCCGAACTCAATTTTCATAATCAGTTACTGAAAACATGTATGTAAAGACATGTATTAAAAACAAAAAAAATTAAACCGCCTTGAAAAAGGAACAAAAAGTTACAAATAATTGAATTAGTGATTTAATTCAAAAGACAAAAATGCACGTACGACTATTCTGTTGAAATCGGTGCTAGGCTTGGAATCGCGAAGCCCGAAACTACGTTATAACACTTTACAAATTCAATAGGGTCGTTTACCTGTATTGAACGCAGAATATACCTGCACGTGATCGGTTGTATTTCGCTGAAGACGTGTAGATCTCACTCACGCTTACGCATTTTATCACTTGCACGGGGAGATTCATCATGTGGCGGAAGTGGACCTACCCTATTTACCTAACTAATTCCTAGTTGGCTTGCCATCGACTTCAACAGAAAAGTCTTACGTGTTTTATTTCTTTGATCTTCAGAATTAAATCTGTAATTCAGTTATTTTACACTTCAAGTTATTTTTGTTCATTGAAGTCGGTTTAATTGTTTAATTTTTTTAATTCTTATAGTTTATATGTAAATACGCCATACTGTATAAAGATCTAAGTAGATAGATAGATAAATATAAACTTTATTGTACACCAATCAGAATATGCATGTATGGAAAATTCTATTAATAAATGTACAAATGGCTTATAATTTATCGCTAAAAGCAATATCTTACAGGTAACCTTTGAATGGACATGAATCCTAATCCTAAATGAGCTATATAGTACATCGGATAGTTATTGGTCTAATAGGAAAGAAAAGAGGACTAACGTAGCCATATAATATAACAGATTAGATTTAAAAACACATATTATTCCAAAGTAGTAGGGACATATTATACCTTTTTTTTTCGTGCGGAAATCCCCTCATAATCTTCCCACGCCGGCGAACGGGGGTGGTTATGTCGGGCTTGAACCGACTAAAACCGCACGTCGATGTAAGGTTACCCTGCCCATAAAGGATATCCCTCGCACCCCGACTGACCCTGGGCTATCTCCGGTTTCGAGATGGCCCCCTCGGGTTTCGGAACCAAGGTTTCCCCGTCTTACCGCGGTTTGGTGTAGGGTAGCTAGTAGCCCCGCCATCCCGGCCTGCTTCTGCTGGAGTGGCAGGTGGCCTCACCTGCCACCCCCAGGCCTGCGCTCATGGAGCACGGAGGTCGTTAAGCGACCTCCGGCGCCTGAGTCGCCTGCGACGCGCGGCGAGCATATTGCGGACTCAGCGGGCTGGGAGAAATCTAAACCTCTTCCGGGCGCGGTCCGCCATCTTCTTCTGGAGCGTTGTACCTTTTTTTTTTTTTTTTTTTTTTATCGTGCGGAAATCCCTTCGGATACCCCCCCGCCGGCCAGCGGGGGCGGTTATGTCGGGCTTGCACCGACTAAAACCGCACGCCGTCTCGGGTCTTCAGACGCCGGGGTGTAAGGTTACCCATAGAGCACATCCCTCGCACCCCGGCTGACCCTGGGCCATCTCACCACTAACAGCATCGCTCATCCTGTCTCCTCTGAAAGCAGAGGAGTACGGAGAGCGATGTGTTCCCGCCACGTTGGGTATTGGCCGACGATCAATGCCAACCCTATGAAGGGGTGAAGGGGAAGCCACTGACCGCCGCCCAGGGTGTACCGGCCGCTCCGATTCCGTTCCCCCCGGACTGCAGCGGGATCGGAATCGGAGCGACACTCGAGGAGGTTACCCAACACACACCCCTGGAGCGTTGTACCTACAAATAAGCATACAATGATACATAAATACGACACCTATATACTAACTAAAAACGTACTAACTTTTTAAACATTAAGGTACAGCTTAGGTTGGTATTCGAGTCTATTCCCAAAAGAGTAATCACGAAACACAAGATTTGCACTTTCGCTTATAGTGGACTTGATTTCCTGTATATTTAATAACAAAACGCTAATATTTGTCATTATACAGATCATTTTGTAACTGTCTGTTTTTGTTATTTATTATTTCGATGTTACTAACTGAGTAAATATCCTTTTCAGTACTTCTTACTGCGACGGTTATCTTAGAAAAGCTTTTGATACTTGATATTTGCATGGAAACAGTCACTACAATGACTAATTGCTAAGCACGTGCCATTTGTGACGAGCATATGAAAATGACTAAAATGCCTGTCGGCACGGTTTCTCATTGATATAATGAGCTGTAATTTATCCTGGGATTATATAACCATGTAATAAATCTAATTAGAAAATTAATTCGAAAAATAAGGAACAAACTAATTTAATACATGAGAATCAAATAAATATCATTGTCATTTTTTTAGCATATTAGTGAAATATTAATTTCATTTAGTTATGGTAAATTTCAATAAAATAAACCTTAGTACTCAATAAACCAAAGCAGAATTATTTTCATCGACTAAACTAAACTATACTGCATTATACACACTACAGACTACTACACTTTATAATCAACATATCTTAGGTAGATTTCGATGAAATCGATCTACCTATTGGTTTCTTGACTACTGTCGAATTTAAAAAAAAATTCTTCATAGGAGGTCTAGTTATGACCCCCTGAGTCCGAAATGACCACTGGTCAAAAAGTTTATATATATATATAATATATGTATGTATGCTTCCACTTCCCAAAATTTGCGGCACTCTCACGGTCACATTTTTGCCCTGATCGCTTTCAAACGCTTTCAAAAATTGCTTGGGTGTAAACTTAGTTTAAGTTCGTGAATTGGTGGAATCCGGCCTAAGGGGACGGTAGGGCCCACTTTTTGTGAAATCAGTTTTTCCTCAAAATTTCACGTTCCATGAAAGATATTCGATCCGTTCTAATTTTATCCCATAGTACACATGAATACCAACAACTTTTAATCATAAACCTATAAGATTAAAACTTTAACTAAAAGTGGAGGGGGAAAAAACCAAAAATTTTCGGGAAAAAAATCATAACTTCTAACCGGTGAACATTCTTGTCGTCGGAAACATTTTTAATCGATAGGCCATTTTTAAGTCTAAAATAAATGTTCGAAAAGTTTTTCGCTAAAAGTTACCGTTTTCGAGAAAAAAAAATTAAACATGTTAAAAAATAATATTAATTGCTTCACGAAATCAACCTGTGCGTTCCCCCAGCGGGAACGGATTTTTTTACTGTCTAAAAATTATGAGATGTTACTTATTTTATATTTTTTTTATATTTAGGGCACGTCAATTTGACTTCAACTCGCCTGATGGTAAGCTGAAGGTAAAGTCTCAGGAAAGAGGGTCACCATTACATACACGTACCATGTTAACAATGGTGGCACTCAGTTTGACGGCCTCATCAGAAGAGGATTGTCGTCGCAGCACCGCGTGACACCCACCGGTCCCACTAGTACTGCGACCACAATCCCCCTGCCCGGCTATGCACTTGCTGACCCCTGAACGCAATCAAACCGAAATTGGTTTACTATGGAGGGTTTTTCGCAATCGGGCACGGATTACTAAATCATAACGTATTTTATTTTCTAGGGAAGATTGCCAGTGAATTATGTATTTTATAAATTCAAAATAAAAGTATGTATTTCATATTAACGAAATAAAATAATGTTATGTCGATAACCCAACGAACAGTAAACGATATAGCCCGCTGTATTGTACGACTGCCCCTACTGGAAGGTTAGATTTATTAACAAATGATTGAAATGGTGTTTAACCATCCCTGCCAATGGCTTCTGTTACGTATCAAATATACAATTTTCATTGATATCGTTTATTTTTATGTGATGCTCGTACAAATAAAAATAAAATTTCAAGATACTAAGTAGCAACCCGCCCTCACTTCGCTGAGGTTTATTTAAATTTTTTAGGGTTCCGTTGCCAAATGGCAAAAAACGGAACCCTTAAAGATTCGTCATGTCTTTCGTCCGTCCGTATGTCACAGCAACTTTTTTCCGAAACTATAAGAACTATGCTGTTGAAACTTGATAAGTAGATGTATTCTGTAAACCACATTAAGATTTTCACACAAAAATAGGAAAAAAAACATAAAATTTTGGGGGTTCCCCATACTTTGTTACTTTTGAGTTACTTATAACTACATTTTTTTTCATCAAACCCATACGTGTGGTGGGTATCTATGGAGTCTTCAAAAATTACATTGAGGTTTCTAATATTATTTTTTGTGTAAACTGTATAGTTTGCAAGAGATACACTTCCAAAGTGGTAAAATGTATCCCCCCCCCCCCCTCTAACTTCTAAAATGATAAAACTAAAAAAAATATATGATTTACATTACCATGTAAACTTTCACCGAAAATTGATTTGAACGAGATCTAGTAAGTAGTTCTTTTTAATACGTCATAAATCGTAAACCGCAATTTACGTTTCATTGAATCAACTGAAATATAAACTTTTTACTTGCTGCTACGGAACCCTTCATGGGCGAGTCCGACTCGCACTTGGCCGCTGTTTTTTTAACTCAAGTCATCATCATTTACAGATATAGGAGATAATGTACCTTTCAAGTGGTGAAAGATTTTTTCTAATTAGTGCAGTAGTTCTGAAGATTACCCCAAACATATAAATAAACTGCTCTCTATAATATTAGTATAGATAGTTTAAATACGCTAAAGATTATTTAAAGTTATAATGAACCTGAAATTAGCAACAGTATTTCAAAACACGCAGTATCAAAATTTCAAATAAGATTACACAAGATCACTTAACGTTTAATACGATTCCTGCAAACAGAAACTCTGCACAGCTATGCACGGCATTGGAGCTTTAAACCATAGAATTGTGGTTAAGCCGCTGCATAACAGCTTTAACCGCCTTGGTCTGGAAACGCGGAGTGCTGAGCCTAAATTTCGAGTGGGCGGAATGTTGAAGCCTGAATGTTAAGAGTGCGCTTGGACTAAATTCTGTATTTAGATTTGTATTTATTATTTTTGTTTACTAATTCTATTCTAAGAAAAAAATATAGAGTAGAGGTACTTAAGATACTGTAATACCGGAGATTGTTAAAAGTTAAAGATTAAAAAAATCTTAATAACATAATGTGTCAAATTTGTAAAATATATTAATTACTTGATAAAACAAATGGCCAAATTTTATGATAATGATGATTTATTAAAAATATTAATTAACCTACGTAAATGTTAGGTGCCGGACAAATAGAACGGGCATGAGATGCGGTCGCAGCACAGACGCGTCGCGGGCGCGGTGTCCTTTCATTGAGTTTCATGACATACGTGATGTGAGATAAGGAAACGACGCTTTCGACGACTGCGCCCTATACTGAAACATACAGAAGAGACGTGACGCGGACAAGATGTCACCGCGGGGTGAGTGGAAGGGTTAGGGCATGCGTTGGGGGGAGGGTTACTTTGCATACGTGACACCCACACGCCCGCACAGCAAAACTAAATGTGAAAAACGTCTTCTGGCTCTGTCTGGGCCCTGTCACTTCGATATAATTTAATTCGTCTGCCGTAAAACCCACGCCCCACGCCCGTTCTGTTTGTCCGGCCCCTTAATGAGATTTTAAGGCGAAGTTTTGTACCCTCTTTCGACTGCCGGAAAATAAAATCACAATTCTTCTTTTAAAACAAGTGTGAACTATTCCAGTTTGTTATCTGCTCTGTAGGTAAATGCATAAAACTTTGCTTCTCTCGGGCAACCCTTCACGTTTCGGTCGCTGTTACAATATACATTGACACAAATTGTATATTTTCCTTGATGATGAAATACGTATTTCAGACGAGAACATATTTTTACCATAGTTAATTCTTAGCGGATTAGCGTGTGCCAATAAATCTAGGCGAACGTGTGGTGAGTTTGAATCCTACAAAATGATTAAAAGGTTGAAAGTCTTTTAAAGACTTTCAACCTTTTAATAATTTTCAGACGTCTAAATTTGCAACACAAATAATTGCCAAATGCCAAATGAAAGTATTCATTCACCTTATTCACGTATATTGTAAAGCTAGCAAGGTAATGTGAACAAACTAAATAAATTATTTAGATTTCAAAGTGGTAAACATAATAGAATGTAGCCGGTTGGTTGTAATTATTGATTAGTGACGTATGAATTGAATACTTCTAGTATTATGCGTCTTGTTTTCATAAGTTAAAAAATAAGTTAAACATTTAAAAAGCGCTTGACATAGCTAATTTACCAACAAAAAACAAAAAAAACCGGCAAAGTGAGAGTCGGACTCGCCCATGAAGGGTTCCATAGAAGCAAGTAAAATTTTTATATGTGAGTTGATTGAATGAAAGGTAAGGGTCAGTCGGGGTGCGAGGGATATGCTCTATGGGCAACATTTTTTTTTTTTTTTTTTCTTTTTTTTTGCCTACCCCCACTTTGGAGCGGGGTCTGTTTCTACATAGAAAAATAACAACTCTGCCTATTTAAAACCTACGCTTTCCTCTTTCATTCCGAGCCTCTTTATCATACCAGTTCTCGCATTTATTCCTCTCGTACTTCCATTCAACCTTTCATTCTCTATAGGGATATGAGGGCATATGGGATTCATGTACCTGTGCTAAGACTGCTCTATTTCTTTATTTATTAACATCACAGCTTTTATACATTTTAACTTACAACTAATATTCTTAATAATAAACAACTTCTTTTTATTTTGACAGTTTCAATTCTTATCGTTTAATACAACTTATATTACTACATTTCTTAATATAGAGCTACAGTTTTTAAAAGCTATGTTATATATATATGATATGCATCATTATGACTATCATGATGTGCTAACATATTTTCTACTCCTTGTTCCGATTGTTGACGATCTTCTATGGGCAACCTTACACCCCGGCGTCTGAAGACCCGAGACGGCGTGTAGTTTTAGTCGGTTCAAGCCCGACATAACCGCCCCCGCTGGCCGGCGGGGGGGTATCCGAAGGGATTTCCGCACAAAAAAAAAAAAAAAAAAGGTTAATCGTGGTTTACGATTTAAGACGAATTAAAAAAAAACTACGTACTAGATCTCGTTTCAACCAATTTTCGTGGAAGTTTACATGGTAAATTTTCTTTAGTTTTATCATTCTCTTATTTTAGAAGTTACAGGGGGGGGGACATTTTACCACATTGGAAGTGTCTCTCGCGCAAACTATTCAGTTAAGAAAAGAATGATATTAGAAACCTCAATATCATTTTTGAAGACGTATCCATAGATACTGCACACGGGTTTGATGAAAAAAACAATTTTGAGTTTTTTATCAGTTCTAAGTATTGGGAACCCATAAATTGAAAATCTTAATGGGGTTCTCAGAATACATCTACTTACAAACTTTCAACAGCATAGTTTTTAAAGTTTCGGAAAAAAAGTGGCTGTGACATACTGGATGTAGTGTTCGGACCTCGTTCGAGCACTACAGTTTGTTGACCTGGCCATCATGTGTCAGAGATTAAAAATAAAGGTTTTTGATTTGATATTTCAAATCAAAAACATTTACACAGTCTAGGGAAGAAAAACAATCGCTTGGCGGACAAGCTGCTGACAGCGGGCGACCTGGGGCTCCGGCCTCGTCCCACCGTCCGAAGAGAATTTCCAAGTATACTGATTGTAAGCTCAATCCTTGAGCAGAATCCGCGATTCCCTACATATCGCGAATCTATAAGGGTTCCGATTTTAGCCATTTGGCTACGGAACCCTAAAAAGAAAAACAAAATCGGTTCATCCGTTCGGGAGCTACGGTACCACAGAGAGACATACACACAGATACGTCAAACGTCAAATCAAATTTATACCTATTTACCGCTACTTGAAGTCTAATAAATATCAGAGAGAGAGAGAGTATGAATATGTGGAAAACGCAGATCTCTACAAGCAGTTCACAAAGAATAGATCGTAGAAATTCGCATTTCGTTAGTGTTCGAAAAAACCTACTCATCATAAGGCAATTTTTTTTTGTTTTATTAGAATTTCTTT
Source organism: Cybosia mesomella (assembly GCA_946251805.1). Taxonomy (NCBI): domain Eukaryota; kingdom Metazoa; phylum Arthropoda; class Insecta; order Lepidoptera; family Erebidae; genus Cybosia; species Cybosia mesomella. The sequence goes on from OX276397.1 coordinate 13,033,417, forward strand.
TTTGGTGAACAAACCCATACAATTTTTGATTCCAGTCCTAAATGAAACGAGTGAACACAAACTCATCGCTCAGCGCTAACAGCTATTGCATTCCTTAATTGAAAAGCCAATTTTTGCCATGAATGGTATGCAGTGGACATATTTAATGTTACATATTGTATTGTTAGGTGACAGTTTATCTATCAGAATGATAATAATCACACACATAGACGTATGGACTATATCATTTTTATGGCAAAACTCACAAATTAATATCAAAAATATTTCAAAATAGCTCAGATACAGAGTACCATATCTAGCGACACAATTCGTTGTAATTCCTTCCTTCTTGAGAAACGCATTGCCCTCTCAACTCGTTTTTGGTAACGGCCGTGATTATTTGTGGCTGCAATGCTCCAAGAAAGGAAAGCTCTGTAAAAATAATAAATCAGTTCGAAAAAGTCAGTACGACTTTTTCAATACTTTTGGGTAGATAATTGTTTATAAAAAAATATATATCTCACAGTCCCGACAAATCTCCATTCATTTAAAACGAAATAAACGTTATTGAATGAATAATTTAGTAGAAATGGGTATGTGCGTTAGCTGATTGTTGCATACATTTATTTTTGATCATTTTAAATGAGATACTAATGGCCATTTAGTTTATTACTTGCCATTTTATTGAAATTAAGCTGATTCAATTTCTCGAAAATTATGTAGGTTTTATTCAGGTTATTTGTAATATTTTAAAAGCAGTGTTACGCGAAAGCGTGAATCGCATTCTAGGTTTGAGGTGAAATTTAGCCTTTTATGTTGTAGAGCTGTTAAGTTGAGCTGTTAGAAAGTATAATCGATGGATGCTTACCGCCAAGAATTTGTCTTGGCGAGATAAAGTGCATCTGATAAATTTCATTAAAAACTACTAACGGTTTTTATACTAAAAAGTGGCAAAAAAGTACACGGCTAGTTCGAGTTCGAGAGTACTTAAGAAACTGTTGACGCTAGTTATAGTGGCCAGAAAGAAAATGTACGTGTTAGAGTCATACTTTTTTCTTTCGGGAAACTGCTTTACCTTTTTTTTTTTTTTTTAACGTGCGGAAATCCCTTCGGATACCCCCCCGCGTGCCAGCGGGGGTGGTTATGTCGGGCTTGAACCGACTAAAACCGCACGCCATCTCGGGTCTACAGACGCCGGGGTGTAAGGTTGCCCATAGAGCATATCCCTCGCACCCCGACTGACCCTGGGCCATCTCCGGTTTCGAGATGGCCCCCTCGGGTTTGGGAACCACGGTGTCCCCGTCTTGCCCCGGTTTGGGGGAGGGGCGCTAGTCGCCACACCGTCCCGGCCTGCTTCTGCTGGGGTGACAGGTGGCCTCACCCGCCACCCCCAGGCCTGCGCTCATGGAGGACGGAGGTCGTTAAGCGACCTCCGGCGCCTGAGTTGCCTGCGACGCGCGGCGAGCAAGTTGCGGGCTCGGCGGACCGGGAGAGTTCTAAGTCTCTCCCGGGCGTGCTCCACCACCTCTTTCGCGAGCATTACATGCTCGCAGAAGGAGGCGGCGGCGGCCCACGCGCTCGCGCTCCGCACCATTGCCGCAATCATGCTGCCGAGCGAGAGGACTCCCACCCCGATGGCTGCCACGAGGTCACGCCTCGGCGCCTCCCACGCCGGGCAGTCCGCCAGCGTGTGCAGCCCTGAGTCCTCGCTCGCGTCGCAGTGATGACACTCAGGCGTTGGCTCCTTCCTGATCCGATGCAGGTGGTCCCCGAAGCACCCCTTCCCTGAGATCACCTGCGTCAGTCGGTAGGAGAGGCTTCCGTGTCGCCTCTCCAGCCAATCCTCCATGATGGGCCTTACCGCCGCTATTGCGGCGTGCCCTGCGCTTGGTTGCCCAAGTCGTTCCTTCCACTCCACCACGATGGCCTGGCGGAGCTGGGACTGCACGGCCTCGATTTCTCGAGGCTCGGGGTTCCATCCCTGCTCCCGCGCCTCCTTTCGCCACTGGTACAGTTGCGAAAGGGCTCTCGCTTCCAGGTCCCATGGCGGAGTTCCGGCAAGGAGACTCGCCGCCTCGAAGGAGATCGTGCGGTACCCTCGGATGACCCTGATGGCCAGAACTCGCTGCGGAGCGCGCAGCATCCGCACAGTTCTGGTCCTCAGGGCCTCCGCCCATATTGGACACCCATACAGGGCCATGGACCGCACGATCCCCGCGTAGAGTCTCCTGCAGGAGTCATCGGGCCCCCTCATGTTGGGCAACAGCCGAGCCAGAGCAAGAGCTGTGCCCTTCAATTTGGGGGCCAGACTTCGGATGTGCTCTCCGAAGTCCCATCGGCCGTCGAGCACGAGCCCCAAATATTTCATTTGGGGCTTGATGCCGATGCGATTTCCTCCCACGATGAGACTGGATCCCTCGGGTGGCTTGCTCCGAGGCCCATGGAAGAACAGGGCCTCGGTTTTATGCAGGGCCACCTCGAGACCCAGCCGCCGGATCCGCCTAACGACTTGGGCAACCGCGGTCGTGGCCTTTCGGGTCGCTTCGCGGTACGTCGCCCCGCACGCCGTCACGAGCGTGTCGTCCGCGTAGCACGTGACGGCGGCACCGCCTACGAGCTCACCGCGAAGCACCCAGTCGTATCCGATGTTCCACAGGAGCGGCCCCAGGACCGATCCCTGTGGAACACCGCACGACATTTCACGCCGACCGAGACCGGTCACGGTTGGGTAGATGACGGCTCTCTCCGTCAAATACGCCCCGACTATGCGGCGGAGGTAGAGAGGCACTTCGTGATACACGAGCGCCTCCCTAATGCAACTCCAGGGCAAGGTGTTGAACGCGTTGGCGATGTCCAGGGACACCGCCAACATCACCTCACCCCGGGCTACTGCATCCTCCGCCAGAGCCCTCACGCGCATGATGGCATCCACGGTGGGAAAATGCTTTACCTCAACTTTAACTAGCTGTATACATTTCCGAAACTGAGGGGGGCTGCGGCCGCGCTATCGCGGCTGATGCCCAACGTTAAGGGACCCAACGCCCCCACTAGGAGACTGTACCTGGGGATCGTGCGAAGTATGGCCCTATACGGGGGCCCCCGTATGGGCGGAGACTCTGGCGGCCCGCAACGTGGCTGTTCTGAACAGCCCGTTAAAAGCGATGGCCGTCAGAGTCATCAGGGGGTATCGCATGATCTCCGTCGAGGCGGCATGTCTCCTAGCCGGGACCCCTCCATGGGACCTGGAAGCGAGAACCCTTGCCAGTACAATGGTTGGTGCCAGATGGATGGTACCAGTGGCGCAATGAGGCGCTTGAGCGGGGCCATAGGCCGGAGCCCCGAGAAATCCGGGTTCAGCGGTCACAGCTCCACCGGGAACTCATGGAGACATGGAGGGTGCGACTTGAGCACCCAAGGTGGGGGGAATCCACCATTGCGGCGGTGAGACCGATCATGAAGGAGTGGTTGGAGAGGGACCATGAGGACCTCTCCTACCGGATGTGCCAGGTGGTTACCGGACACGGTTGTTTCGGTAAGTATCTGTGGCGCATCCACCGGGAGACAACGCCGCAGTGCCAGCAATACGAGGATCCTGGCGAAGACACGGCGCTTCACACGTTGGTGGAGTGCCCTGCGTGGGCGAGTCAACGCCGGGATCTCGTTGCGGTCCTGGGCGTGGACGTTCTCTCGTTGGAGACCATGGTGAGGGCCGTGGTCTCCGACGGGAGCAAGTGGCACGCCGCCGCCTCTTTCTGCGAGCAGGTAATGCGCGCGAAAGAGACGGCGGAGAGGGAGCGGGAGAGAACCCTGCCCCTCGACTTTCACAGTCTACGGCGAGGACGCCGCAGACTCATCTACGCCCGGGACTACCGACCTCCATGATCGGGGCCTGAGGATGGCAGTTGGCCGACTCGCCGTCCTTACAGAAGCAGGCCGTGGCGAAGGCGTGTCGTGTGTGCCCTACACACGCCTGCCAACTCACCGAAGCGGAATAAAACCCGACCCCACCAGGCGAGGCCGCGGTGGCGGCCAAAGTCCGTAATACCTGGGGTTATCCTTTCGAGAGCTTACCCGGGATGCCCGGCAACGGATACTTGGAGAGGACACCGTGCGATTTTAGTCGATACACGACATAACCACCCCCGCTGGCCGGCGGGGGTATTTGAAGGGATTTCCGCACGTAAAAAAAAAAAAAGCTGTATACATTTTTAAGATTACCAAAAGAACGGTTGTTCTCTTTCTTTTTACTTAAAGTTCTTTCTTCACCTTTTCCTCCCTCTTCTTCTCCCTCGGAACATGGCGTCTCTTGTATCGAAAGCATTCATATACCACCATGAGTGTATTAGTGATGTTGCGCGCCCACGCGTATTTAGTTTGTAACCTAACATCTATACATACTACACGTACCCCATATTGAGCCTAGAGCTCTTCACAGAATAAGATTGTATCATAATCAAAGCCGTTTAATTAATATTAACCATTCTTGACTATTGTATCTAGGTAAATAACATCACTGAAAAATATATAAATCCTTACCTAAACGCGAAATTCGTCTAAAAATAATATAAACTTTAAATTAAATATTTCAAGTTCAAAGTTTTGTGTACTAGTAGGGGAGAGTGGGTTACAGTGGATCACGGGTCACAGCGGATTATTCGCTATAATTCTTACGTGTGATGCTTTACGCACACTAGCAAACGCGTGGCTACTGCTCGTCGATACCCCCCTCCCACGCGCCAGTCGCCGCCGCGCTCGCCGAGCGGAATCACGTGCTATCACACGCAGGCCAGTAGGTAAGTACGAAAGTATTTTTTTACGTAATTTAGAAATTTATCGTATTCCCAACCCTTTAATAAATATAAATGATAGTTGTATGTTTTGAACTTGTTATTTGTTAAATCCGTTGTGGGTAATGTAATTTTGACTTGGGTATAAGTAGTTATTTTTTGAATATTTTTTTTCTGTCGAAACGGCTTATGGGTCACAGTGAATAATTTTCATTTGGGTTACAGTGGACTGTGATCCATTGTGACCCAAGAGGAAATATACATGAATAGCATAAATAACGTGAAATTAAAATTGTTTTGTAGGTACTTCTTCGTAGGTAACAATGCCTCGCAATCGGGTACGAAAAACCAGTATCGGTCTTCACACTGAAGAACAGATGAGTAACGCCTTAAAACTTATATCTAATGGCCGGACAATAAGATCTGTAGCTAAATTGACAGCTATTCCATATACAACGTTATATCGATACCATGTCAAGAGTACAAAAAACCCTGATCCTGCAAAACCAGTGAGGCTAACACCCAATTATGCAGTTCATAAGATATTTACTGACACGGAAGAAAAGGAGATAGTTGATTATATTCTTAAGTGCAGTCAAATGTTCTATGGACTTACAATATAATCTATGAATACAAAATGCTCCAGTGCATGACAAATCACCGAAAGCGACAGCTAGTACTCCATCTTCGACTGTAGCTGGTACTTCCACGAGCATTGAAAAGGAATTAATAAGTCCATTCCAATTACGAGGGTTACCTAAAGCGGGTCCACGCAAAGGAGGAAGAGCAGCGAGACGCAAGGGGAAATCAATGATAGTAACTGACACCCCGAATAAAGACGAAATAGAAATGCGAGGGAAACAAAGGATACAAAAGAAACAAAAACAAACAAAAGTAGCTGCAACATCAAAAAAAAGAAAAATTATGCAAGAAAGTTCTAGTGACGATGAGGATCAAATAAGTATTTATTCTGAAGAGGAAGCAACTTTTGAAGATGCAGAAGATAATAATATGACGATAGATCCTGATAACTTTCCTGCACTCAAAGGCTTGCCTGTGGAAGGTGATTTTATTATAGTAGAATTCGAAGTGAAACGAAACGATTTTTTTATGCGGCTAAAGTTATTGGTCAAAATCATAATCAGAATGAAGTCAGTTTTCTTAGAAAATCTGACAAAACACCAAATAATTTTCATATGCCAAATGTGCCAGATATTGGCACGGTAGTACTGCATGATATTAAGATGATTTTACCAAAACCTACAGTTTCTGGTACTACAAAGAGGAAGCAAGGCATGTACAACTTTAACGTTGACCTTTCTAACATTAATTTACGCTAATCTAATTTAATTTGATCTCAAACCGAATCTGAGACAATTTTGAGATATCAGAAAATGGAAACATTTGTTTTTATAGTAAAACAATATTCCTAATAAAGTTTTATTAATGATTACTTGAGGAGTAAATATATTTATATTTAATAGTTGAGTTAGCATCAACAATGTTCTTATTAAAATGTTTGTTAATAATTACTGAAGAAGTGAATATATTTATTTGAATAGAGAAGAGACCTTTATGGAAATTAAAGGAGAAAAACTGTTGTTTATTTAAACAAAAGGTTGATTAGTTTAGGTCTCTTTATACCAGCATAATTTGTAAGACTTTTGTTAATTTTTTATAAGACTGTGATAGAAGGCTGTCTTAGAATATAAATAAATAAATAATTATGTAGAAAAGTAGTATTTGATTGAACTTTTTTTTAATAGATCCAGTGTACCCCAAGTGATTCCCTGTCACCCATGAAAAGATCCAAAGTGACCCTTCCACGGGTCACAGTGGATCATTTCCCTTTTGTTTAAAAACTTGTTATATCTTGTAAGTTTATGCCGTTTTTGCCAACAATTGCACTTGTTTTTGTAGATTAGGGATGCATCTTGGGGTTAATTATCATAGATTAATTATTTAGGCATAAACTTGGGATTTGTGGAGCTTAAAAAAAAAAGTGATTCACTGTTACCCACTCTCCCCTACTAGTAAAACTCGTAACTGTCTTGGAAGATGGGTAGGCTTTTGGTGTGGAACGCAATTTGCGTCGTCACCCTTGCGCCTTCACGTCTTCCAAGCACAGCGGGCTGTGCCGGCGCTGCTACTGCATCTGCGGAAAGCCTCAAATGGCGTAAATACTCCAACCTAGTAGGTGATTATGTTTTTGAGCCGTTTGGGACGCTGGAGTCACGAGGTCCAAGTGCCCGCTTTATCAACAAAGATTTAGCAAAGCGGCTGATCGACGCTACACATGACCAGAAGGTTAGATTTTATTTTACACAAAGAATTAGTATTGCCATTCAACATGGCAATGCTGCATTACCAGTTAGGGATGATGCGGAGGAATTCTATGACGCAAGTATGTAAATATTTATCTGTTATTTAGTTATTTCAGTTTGTTTAAGTCATGATTGAGAGGTAAACACTAAAGATAATCAGAAGTAGTAGGTAGTAGTAGTAGGTAGTAGCTAGTACTTAGGTGCAATTTTTTGTGGTCTGATAGTGGACCCTATAATTGAAACGAAAGGGGCACTAGTGATGGCTTAGTTCCCGAAAAATGATTTTCACATGATTTGTTATTCATCCTGCATAGTGTGATTTTTAATACGTTAAGTCTTTTACTTGCGTGTTCAAAAGAGTTGGTTATTTACGCTCGTGAAGAAACGAAGAATTGTGCATTGACATTCTTTAAAGAATATTTGTATGTACCATGATAAGTGAGGTTTATTAAATACTAGCGACCCGCCCCGGCTTCGCACGGGTGCAATAGATGTTATTACATAAACCTTCCTCTTCCATCACTCTATCTATTAAAAAAAAAACCGCGTCAAAATCCGTTGCGTTATTTTAAAGATTTAAGCATACATAGGGATATAGGGACAGAGAAAGCGACTTTGTTTTATACTATGTAGTGAAGCACCGCAGTATGAGAATTCATACGTATAGGTAAAGTTTTTCTTCGCATCTTTTTCTAATGCGTTGAGATTGCTCCGGTGCGAGTAACGCCTTAGAGTACTTACTATTCATGAGCAGGTATACTAGTTCATTTTATACTTTTATGACTTGCAAGTGCTCTCATCTAGTGTACTTTCCATCTCGTCTTCTCTTAACAATTTTCATAAATTCTGACTATAAAAATTCTTTGCTTCCTTATTTACTCCCTTAATACATATGTTCTCTGTTGTAATTTGAAAAACTGTTGACAAGATTTACATGTAATGACAACATTTAAATAAACCAATGGGAAACATCTTAGGTTTAATTCGCCCCATTTCAAACTGTAAATTTCTCTAATCTAAAATTTGATGCATATTTTACCAACCGTAGTACAAATATTCCAAACCTTAAATTAGATTTATCTTCAATCCAACATATAATAGTACCTATTTCATATCCATCAAACAAAACTTTATCCTACTCATAATATGTATATTACTTACTCCATCAAAGAAATCTATTCATCCAGCTGTAATCTGACGTTTCGAACTATACTCAACAATGTTATAATATGTATATTCAAAGAAAATCTAACAATCCCAAGTCTACCATCCATAACACATGAGCATTAATACTTTCAAGCGTATACCTTGATTTACTGAGAAGCTTTATAATCAACATAGTATTCGGGTAATCCTTAGAATAAAGTTCAGCGTGGCTCAAGTTTTATAACGTAATATTACAGTCTATGAAAGCGTAAGGCCCGCTGAAACCAGAATGAGTTTTTAGGTATAGATCACAATATAAGAAAACAAAAAAGAATACTGTAATATTAAATATAGCAAAACAATAAATGTTATTTTATCTGAAACGTCGTAATAACTCGGCCCCTTATCATGACAGGTTCAGCACCATATAAATCAGCACGCGGGATTTTCCTTAGTAGAAATTTCCAGCTATACTCAATTTTGCTATAGCGTGGTTTGGCTTGATCATCAAATTTAATTCTTTGTTTAGAAATAAAGCAATACTCAAGTAATGATCAGTTTCATTCTTACGACATAACATATTAGGAGTGTATTGGAAATTCCGTTCTCACCATTTGATAGCAGAGGCGGTATGCATTCTCTACGCTTCAGGGCTTTGATTCAAATCTAAGCAATTATTTATGGTAACATTCTTTAAACCTTTTTCGCAAAACAAAATCTGTACAAGGGGGAAATTAATTCTCTAGGAATTCTATACATCAGCGACGGCGTGAATGGCGGTAAAATGTTCAATTGCTACCCACGAGGGCACAGGTTTTATTCCCTCTCAGTGCTTTGTGGGCATAAATATATCTATGTATTTGTATTAGTTTGGTTGTTGATATGTATTTATTTAGAAAAATATGTGTCTTCAAAGCTTTGATATAAATGCATGCGATTATTTTTATGGCTCCAGTTATTTATACATCGCCAACGAGCTGTATGGCGCTCGAATATTCGACTGCTAAGAAGGTAACCTGTATGGGGTCACGGGTTTGATTTCCTCTCAGTGCAAACAATTGTATGTATGAACATGTATATTGCATTAGTCTGTGTGCTTTTGTGTATGTATTTATGCTCCGCTTTCTAGAACCCATAGTACGAACTATGCAAATTTTAGGTCTTGATAGCGCTGTGTAATATTATACATACGAGAATGTTATTATTATAGAAGTAAACTAGCTGTAGCCCACCGTTTAACCCGCTTTGAATTCTAATTCAGTTCTAATTCAGTGGGTTGCAGTTTCTGCAAACCATGGTAGCATATTCCAGTAATAAAAAGTAACCTATGTGTTATTATAACTATAATCTATCCCGTTATCGAATTTCAGCTAGATCCGTTCAGCCGTTTGAGCGTGATTTTGTATGTTTGTTAGTTTGAGGAAATTCCCCCAAAACATCTAAATATCTTTACAAACTTTCACATTTATAATAATAGTAGGATGGTATAGTAGAATATATTCAATGAATAGACCCCACTAATTTACAATTTTATAATAGTACTAGCTGATGCCCGCGGCTCCGCCCGCCCGGAGGTCGGTTATGGTTCTTAAGTCATTTTTTTATTTTATTTTTATTATTTACTACTTACTATCAATTGCAATTGATAAAGTAGGTAGTAGTAAGTACTACCTACTGCCTACTACTACCTACTAATTTACGGAAATTTTAAGACTAATGTTCTATTAGAAAGGTCTTGCTTTCTGATGGAAAAAAAACCGCATCAAAATCTATTCAGTAGTTTTTACGTCCATCGCGAACAAAAACACAAACAGACAGACAAGAATTCAAAAAATAATATTTTTGTGTTCAGTATCATTCGTTTATCATAACCCAAGTATTTTTTTGAAATTATAATCAATATCCTTTTGTGGTTTGTTAGCAGATTTTATTGTGTTTTGGCTAAAATGGGTGTGTACGTAGCTTTACAACGATAAACTACCAACTAGTCGTTGAAATAACCCCTGTCTAATTTTCGAGTTTATTCTTTGAGGCAATAAATTGTTAGTTTGTAGTATAAATTGCTAGCTACAATATAAATTGGTAGCTAGATTTGCTTTGATTATGAAAGATGATAGGCACCGCCGCGGCCTTAAGATTAATTGCCGTGGCTGCTACACTCATTTCCTATATACGATTAATGAAACATAGTTCTAAAGGACACGCTGTAAAACTTTGCGAATAATGTATATAAATGTTTTTTTTTTATATTTAGGATACGTCAATTTGACTTCACCTCGCCTGACGGTAAGCTGAAGGTGAAGTCTCAGGAAAGAGGGTCACCATAACATACACGTACCATGTTAACAATGGTGGCACTCAGCTTGACGGCCTCATCAGAAGAGGATTGTCGTCGCAGCACCGCTTGACACCCACCGGTCCCACTAGTGCTGCCCGGCTGTGCACTTGCTGACCCCTGACTGAACGCAATCAAACCGAAATTGGATTACTATGGAGGGTTTTTCGCAATCGTGCACTGTGGTACCTTTTTTTTTTTTGATACCCCCCCGCCGGCCAGCGGGGGCGGTTATGTCGGGCTTGAACCGACTAAAACCGCAAGCCGTCTCGGGTCTTCAGACGCCAGGGTGTATGGTTGCCCATAGAGCATATCCCTCGCACCCCAACTGACCCTGGGCCATCTCCAGTTTCGAGATGGCCCCCTCGGGTTTGGAAACCACGGTGTCCCCGTCTTGCCCCGGTTTGGGGGAGGGGCGCCTGTCGCCCCACCGTCCCGGCCTGCTTCTGCTGGGGTGACAGGCGGCCTCACCTGCCACCCACAGGCCTGCGCTCATGGATGCAATGACGGAGGTCGTTAAGCGACCTCCGGCGCCTAAGTCGCCTGCGACGCGCGGCGAGCATGTTGCGGGCTCGGCGGGCTCGGCGGGCCGGGAGAGTTCTGAACCTCTCCCGGGCGCGCTCCGCCATCTTCTTCGCGAGCATTACATGCTCGCAGAAGGAGGCGACTGCGGCCCACGCGCTCGCGCTCCGCACCATTGCCGCAATCATGCTGCCGAGCGAGAGGACTCCCACCCCGATGGCTGCCACGAGGTCACGCCTCGGCGCCTCCCACGCCGGGCCCTCCCACGCCGGGCACCCGGCCGAATTATTTTGTGACCAATTTGTGTCATCAAATTTCTACCACCAGTAAATGATTCACCGAAATGCATGTACGTGCATAACTGCCGAACGACTGCACTAATTTAGATAATTCTTACTACTTTTTTGTGTTCGTTATCATATCAAATCAAATTGATGGTGTATTAAAAAATTCCGTTCCCGCAGGGTAACGCATAGGTAGATTTCGTGAAGCAATTAATATTATTTAATATAGAGAACTACGGACTTTAAACAATATTTCGTGAAGTAATTAATATTATTTACCAAAGCCCACATCTTAGGTAAATCCCAAGATGTCACAATCAGGGCACTCCCGAAATATAATAACGCGTCCGAGCTTGAATCTAGACTAGTATTCCATAAACGATTTATGATAGGGGCCCAGTCGAACAGAGTGGGGTTGGGAGTACGAGAGCCAGAAAGGGACCAGGATATACTTAAGTCCTTTCTAAAACAAGACGAAAATGATAAATATCGAGTGCACGCGATGAATTTGGAAATCCAAAATGAATGGTTGACAATGGGAGAGTTCTGCATACCGATGGCCTTAAAGTGGCGCACCTTGATCTATGACTGGTCGCCGGCCCTGTTAAAATTTTATCTTAACGCCTTTCAGATGACCCTCCCAGACCAGAGTAATCTGGTAAGGTGGGGGAAGGCCACAGAAAAACAATGTTATACTTATGGTGAGGCAATAGGGACGGCTAGACACATATTAGTAGGATGTAGGGTGCTTCTCGATAGAGGCCATTACTCACGCCGCCACGATAAGGTGCTTATCATCATACGTGAAGCAATGAGTCTGGCAGTAGCTAGAGCCCAAAAAGGATTGACTACTAACAGACGTCATATCAACTTTGTGTCTGAAGGTTCATCCCTAACATCCAGGAACAAACCTTATTCAATCTTAGATACTGCCCCAGATTGGACTCTCCTAATCGACACGTATGAAAAGCACTATAAAATTCCGGAGAATGTTGGGGTTTCGTCATCTAGACCTGACGTATTCCTATATTCTAAGAGGTTAAAACATGTGGTTCTTGTGGAACTTACTGTACCGTGGGAAACAAATATACCGAAGGACCACACAATAAAGAAAAATAAATACTATGATCTCACAAACGAATTAATCAAAAACGGTTTACGGGAATTAACTTGTATGCAGTGGAAGTGGGAGCGAGAGGTATACCAGCAAAATCTCTCTATAACCTACTTAAAGATCTAGGCCTATCGATAGCTACAATAAGCTCATTACTAGGACGAATGTCTAAAGCGGCACTAGTAGGTTCGTATCAAATTTGGTTAGGCAGGGAGGGGAACTTGGGTAGTGAAGGTGAGTGTTGATGTACATCAACAAAAGGGGCCCCTTCTAAACCTACACTTGGGACGCAAGTCCCAGGCACTGTCCCGAGTTCCCAACTCAGCAACGCGATGGACCCGGCACCCGCACGGAGAATCCATGGATTGCTAAGAATATCGGTCTCCTAGAGAACTATTGACAAGGCAGGTTTAAATTTAAACAGTAGTACTTGCGCAATGATAAATCTGGTTTCGGGAATGATGTTGCCAAATTGACAAGTCGGAAATTTCCGTACCGCACTATTTTTTTTCTTTTTCTCGAAAACGGTAAATTTGAGCAAAAAACGTTTCGGACATTTATTTTAGAGCAAAAAATAACCTATCGGTTAGAAATATTTTTTTGCCCTACTATGACCTATGCTTCTTCTATGACCCACGCCGAGCGCATTTTTAACATGTTTAATTTATTTTTTTTGAAAACGGTAACTTTTAGCGAAAAACTTTTCAAACATTTATTTTAGACTTAAAAATGGCCTATCGATTAAAAAGGTTTCCGACGGCAAGAATGTTCACCGGTTAGAAGTTATGATTTTTTTCCCGAAAAATGTTGGTTTTACCCCCTCCACTTTTAGTGTTAGTTTTAATCTTATAGGTTTATAATTAAAAGTTGTTGGTATTCAGGTATACTATGGGATAAAATTAGAACGGTTCGAATATCTTTCATGGAACGTGAAATTTTGAGGAATAACTGATTTCACAAAAAGTGAGGCCCTACCGTCCCCTTAGGCCGGATTCCACCCGTTCACGAACTTAAACTAAGTTTACACCCAAGCAATTTTTGACCGCAGTTTGAAAGCGATCGGGGCAAAAATGCGACCGTGAGAGTGCCGCAAATTTTGGGAAGTGGAACCATACATACATATATATATATATATATATATATATATATATATATATATATATATATAACTTTTTGACCAGTGGTCATTTCGGACTCAGGGGGTCATAACTAGACCTCCTAGGAAGATTTTTTTTTTAAATTCGACAGTAGTCAAGAAACCCATAGGTAGATCGATTTCATCGAAATCTACCTAAAAAGAGCAGTCAAAAGCACTCGAAACCAGCGGGTTTGAATGAAAGGTTTAATGACAGAATACAGGAAAGGAAGATCGATTACATGCATTTTATAATATTTATACTTCATTTTACGATGGCCTCTGTAGCGTAGCGGTAGTGCATTCGACTGCTACGACAGGGGGCGCGGGTTCGATTCCCGCTCAGTGCAAATATTTGTATGAATGAATATTTCTATGTGCATTGGTCTGGGTGTTTTCTATGTATAATATGTATGTATTTACAAAAAAAAAGTATATAAGTATGTTTATCCGCATTCTGGAACCCATAACACAAGCTAGTTAAACTATGCTTACTTTGGGTCTAGAAAGCGCTGTGTAGAATATCGTAGAATATTATAGTAAACGTGTACAAAAGTGTACGATTTGAAAGTAAGTGAAAGTAAATTTGAAAATTAAATTACATCCTTACTAATATATAAATGTGAAAGTAACTCTGTCTGTCTGTCTGTCTGTCTGTTACGCTTTCACGCCTAAACCACTGAACCGATTTTGCTGAAATTTGGTAAAGGGGTAGATTAGACCTTGGGAAAGGACATAGGCTATGTTTTGTTGCGATAACTGACATCTACGCGGGCGGAGCCGCGGGCAAAAGCTAGTATTACATACATATCATTCATAGTGGCGTCCCCTACACGGCAACGTCATTGTGGCTTCCAAAGACCAAACTTTGGATGCAACGGGAAGATTGCTATGAGGATGATGTTAACAATTATGTATTATGCATACCTTTTTTTGTGCGGAAATCCCTTCGGATACCCAAGGCTAGCGGGGGCAGTTATGTCGGGCTTGAACCGACTAAAACTGCACACCGTCTCGGGTCTTAAAACGCCAGGTTGTAAGGTTGCCCATATAGCATATCCCTCGCACCCCGACAGCATATCCCTCGCACCCCGACGTATTATGCATACCATTGTCAAAATAAATAAAAAGTAAAAAATAACTAGTTTAATAATTTTACGAAGTTTAGCACTACCAATAAACGATCTCTTACCACTTACAACAGTAACTGCCACTAATGAGTTCCAATTTTTGTACATTCATTTTCATGTAACATTTTAATTACTTATTAAAATGCAGCGAAATGTGGTCATCAATTATTTCTCTCCCGGACGTTAAGATATAATGAGTTTCCCTACCATGATTTCCTAAGAGACTTCGATTTACTTTTTGTATGAAACTGATGAACTAATGAAACACCGATATAAATTCTTAATACTGCATGTTGGGGTTCGTTCTCGAAACTAATTTATATTTTAAGCATTCGGTCGTTCAAACCATTGAATTATTACAAACTATGTACCATATAATTTGAAAGTCAGGTCCAACATAGACAGAACTCACTGATTTTTACCAGGATGAAATGTATAGGATAACGTGGTGTAGGTATGTACCTTGAGTGTATACATATCTGCTAGCTTGTACGGGCCAAATAGTCTGGACGAGCTAGCAGGTATGCATACACACAAGGTACATATCTAAACTACTTTATCTCATACATTTTATCCTTGTAAAAAACACTGAGTTCTGGTAAACCTGGGATCTTAATCTATCATGTTTAACTGGTTGGTAATGTAAATACCAAAAATCAATATTGTTGTAATTAACATTGCATTAAAAAAACTTAACTAATCAAAGAGCTTCAAAGTTAGGATCATTAAATTCATATTTGATGATTGTTACAGAACAAAAAAACATTTCAAACTGATAATTTTCTTAATCAATATCTGAATAAGTGACGGTATTGTTCTCATTGGGTGTCGAAATATCTCTATAACTAGATTGATAAATAATTTCACAACAACACTGCCTCTCAAAATACAGGCCAGCCTAGCTTGGGAATCTGTATTCATTATCTTGAGAAAAATGTAATCACCATATCATTGTCAAAATAATTATTGTAACTGTTACCTATTTGCGACATTAAAATTTTATTTTATGATTAGTTTACTTCAAATGCCGAATAAATTAAATTGTCCCATCCTAAGTCTCAGACAGAAGCAGAATCAATTATACTTGTATATAAGATTGTCGTATGTGGCAAATTACTGTATGCTATCCAATCTCTTTTCCGATGAAGCGTTGTAGTACATTATTTGGCAATTCGCTCACGTCCCTGTTGTCTTACAAATGAAGGAGCGTCGAGAACCAGGCGTATTCGCTTTGGCAAGGCCTCCAAGAGAAAAACAAAAGAAAAATTACCTAAACCCATTTCATGTTAACTAATACGCTATAAGCCTAACCACCTTGTTAGTGAACGCCAAACAACATTGTTTTAGCTGTTGAGTATTTTTAGTTTCATTACACAAAGTAAAACGTTTTGGTTAATGATTTTTGTCCTATACCTGAGTAAAATACAATGATCGTAAATAATTAAATAATTAGTGTTAAGACTCGGATCTCCTCTTCACACGAGCGCCAATCCGGTTGCATCCAAACAATGTATCCAAAGCTTACTCTTCTAGTCCTCCTTTCCATGAATTGGTTTGATGTTTAAGCAAACTAAATCATGAAAAGGAATAGAAAAAAAATTGACACCGGCCTCCAAAGCTTAATAAAAAGCTTACATTTAAACATACACGTATATCCGATATAAGCTACTAATTTATAACAAACAGAACATCACAGCTTCCAATTATTTATTTATTGGAAGCTGTGATGTTCTGTTTGTTATAAAATGTGAATAAAAAATGTATTTCATGTAAAAAAAAGCGTGGGGTGCATGGGTCAATAGATATAAATATTTTATTGACAGACATGAGTAGAGAGATTATCATTTTGATAATATCATAAAAAGCACCCCACGCTTTTTTTAAAATATTTTTTTATTTTTTATTTACACTATTATGAATTTATATTTGTTGAAATTTGTAACACTATTCTTAATTTGCATTTATAAAAACTTATTTTCCAATTTTTTAGTTCGGTTTTCTATAAAAAGCGTGTTTTTAAGTTTTTTTAAACTATTATTTATTTTCTGCTTTTTAGTTTGGTTTATTTATTTAGCTTGTTCGAAAATTTGTTAATATTAAATAAATCGGCTAAAGATAATGGTTGGAAATTAAAATTTAGACGAAAATGATATAAATTAATAAAATTCTTATTTTACAAATTGAAAAATGGAATAATTTTATCAACTTAGTGTATTGTCATGGGTCCTCGATAAATCTACAAAGTTTGAACGTAATCTGGCCGTTTAAAGTGGGTCAAAATCGCTCCCAAAGAAGTCGGTTACAAACAATCATACAAACAAACATACAGGTGAAGCTAATAAAAGCCTATAAAAACAGAGCAACGATGATGATGATGACAATCCAACTCACCAGCAGGAAAACAACAGTAGTTTTCTATAGGGTGAGTTTGACATACATTCACTAAAGCCTGATATCCCCGAAGGGGAAACCAAAGGTGGCGTATTCGACTGCTATGTCAGGAGGCGCGGGATAGATTCCCGCTCCGTGCAAATATTTAAATGCATGAATATTTACATTGGTCTGGGTGATATATAATACGAGTATGTATGTATTTACAAAAACAATGTATTTAAGTATATTTATCCGCATTCTCGAACCCATAACACAAGCTAGTTAGGCTATGCTTACTTTGGGTCTACATAGCGCTGCCTGTGTAGAATTTCGTAGAATATTTATTTATTTAGTATTTATTTATACTAGGGTCAGATTTCACCAGTCAAATTTTTGGTCCCATGAATATGGTAAGCTTATTACCACAATCGAACGAACTCTTTTCTTAAGTAATTCTACTGTTAGCACAGTGGAATTACTTAAGAAACGAGTTACCATGAACATTAAGATTAAAGATAGGAAAATTTAAAGTACGATATTATTGAAATTGAAATTGAAATTTAAGAAAGGGATATCGCTTTACCGGGTATTTGGGAGTTTAAGGCTCAAGTAATTCAAGGTCGTATGCCATTAACATGAATTGGCTGTTACTAGGCAGTCCGAATTTTCCTTTTTAATAAAGTAATAAACGACATAAGCAACATAATTTCTCAAATAATGTATTTTAAACTCTACTGGCCTTTACTATAGTAGACTAAATCGGCCGCAGAAATAAAAGCCTTCTTTACACGGTTCGATTTTAGTCACCAGCCGCATGCTGCCGGCAAACTCGAATGCTACCCAACTTTAATGCTTGCGGCTTTAATCACTTGCGACCTGGCCGAATTGCCATTTTAACGTCCGATTTTCACTACACGGCAAAAATCGTGCGGTTTTAGCGACCCATGTAAACCTAGCTTAAGCCCTTGCATCCTAAATCAATCATTGAGTGGTAGAGTCAAGCAACAGCCATTTTGGCCGATGCATGAATGGGCCAACTCGACCATGGATGCACCGCCCTCTCACAGAATATCGACGCCAAGTAACAGTATTTGAACTGTTGCGTTCCGTTTGGTGAGTGAGAGTGCCGGAGCCCAAACTCCTTTCCCATCCCCTCCCAAACTCCTTTCCCATCCCCTTTCCTTTACAGGGTCGGCAGCGCGAGTGTGACGCCACTGGTGTTGCACACGTCCATAGGCCGCGGTAACCGCTTTCCATCAGGTGGACCGTGTGCTTGTCTGCCACCTTAGTGGTATAAAAAAAAATCTTTAGTAGAAATATATTATCTTCCAACGGTTAGAGCCACTGATGAAGGCCTATCCTCTCTTTCCAATTTTTTCTATTTACCTGCTCCTTTCTCTTCAACAGGTAGCAACGCTTAGTGACACCACTCGTGGTATAACCATCTATACGATATGGTAATTGCTTCCTATAAATTGGGCAATGTGATTGTGTGCGACCTAGAAATTAGAAATTCTGACCTAAAGGGACAATTGTAAGAAATAAGAAGGTACACATTACTAAAATTGCTACTAAAAAATGTATTCGTGTACCTTTCGCCTAATCAGCTAAAACGAGATAAAAGTGACGCTATTTAACTTAATGGTGCGTAAGTTAATCAACATTTAATACATAAAAGCGTTGAGTGCGAGTGGTCAACCCTTTTCAAGGCCGCGGCTTAATGACCACTGCTGACATTTTAGAAAAGGGTCACTAATTTATCTAAACAGTGTGCGTTGTAACTTTTGGCTTAATTATAGTTTAACTTATTTGGGGGCCTGTTGCCCGTTGTCAGCGTGTGCGCAGCTACAGTTCTGTGTAATTTAAGTACTAAATAACAATAGTATCGTATAACAACTAACTTACACATAGTAGGACGAGGGTTGAACTCGTTTATCAAGTTGAAGTTCGTATAACTAATTATTTCAGCTAGTCTCCTTCAAATAGTCATTATTAATAAAGAATAAGTAAAAAGTAATATCATTACGTTGAATTCAAAATTTATTTAAAAATAAGGCGGTTGCAAGCCGAGAAGCCTGGCAATAAAAGTCAGTAAAAAATATAGCACAATCAAAAACAAAATATTTATATTTTTCAAACGCAATAAATTTCTTTATAAGTTGGAAGAGAGGCACCGAGTTACAAATTTATATTTATAGAAATTGATAAATTAGTTTTTTTATATTTTAAATATAAATTAATTAATTAAAAAGCTCATTTATATATATTTTTTTTACCTTAGGAAAATACCTAATTCTCCTTGTTTGAAATGTTTTCATAACTGTATAAAAGGTAGTAAATCGAGTAAAATAATGCAAAACGGTAAAGGACAAGTCACCCTTTTGGAAGCAATTGAGGCTTACTCGTGACCGGCCGACCTGCACACCAGTGATAGGAAAAAGCCCCCAAATTGGGCACTTCGTAAGTTTGTGTCCTAAAAAGGA
Source organism: Cybosia mesomella (assembly GCA_946251805.1). Taxonomy (NCBI): domain Eukaryota; kingdom Metazoa; phylum Arthropoda; class Insecta; order Lepidoptera; family Erebidae; genus Cybosia; species Cybosia mesomella. Next base: position 13,053,029 of record OX276397.1, read on the forward strand.
ACATGGATGAGGTTTGATCACATTAAAGAGGAACGATACAGAGTTGAACATTCAGTATGCTTCAATGTCATGTGAAATTCAATAAAAAAAATTATGATGGTACGGTTATTGTTACGTTTTCATCAGTTTATTATTATTAACCTATACTATTATAAAATTGTTAATGTGTGTGGATATTGACAGAGATATTTGAAGAAAAAAAAATGGGTTCTGTTGAATTAACGATACTGTCCCCAAAAGTATTTTTTTTATAATTCTTGTCTGTTTACCTGTTTGTTGGCGATGGATGCAAAAACTACAGATCAGATTTTAATGTGTTTTTTTTAGAAAGGTCTTATTCAGACTTAAAATCTGCGATGAGTTTGATTGTAATTGGTTGGAAGAGCCGTAGATATGATCAAAAATCACTATAACCAATGTACGCAAACATAGCCAGAGCAATGATTCAAGCAGCTCTGCTACCAGCCCCCTCACTAAGGAGGAAGCAAATGCGAAAAATGCGACTACGAGTAGGTAGTTTTCAAACCGTAGCCCCACTAGTCGCTTTTGCGCTCGGAAACCGCGTTACGAGGCACCGATATCAAATTTAATTGAATTAATTAGGCGGAGTCATCAAAAAACAATGTTTAAAAATGACTGTAAAGTTATTCATTGTTTCCGTAGTTCGCAAGAATTACGGTAGATGGCTCCAACGTCGCCTTAAGACGTATATGATATATCGGAGAATTTCGAATATCTGGGACGTGTTTAGGTGGCTCAGTTGGTCAGAGCATTCCCCCTGTAAGGGACTGGTCGCGGGTTCAAGTACCGTCCTAGATGTTCTCTTTTTCCGATCTAAATCTTAAAAAATCGCGTAGTGGAAACGTGCTTAAAACTTAATCATTAAGTTATCAACCGGGTCTAGTAAAATCCGATGCCAAACTAGGCCTGCAAAATCGGCACAAACAATTATTACCAGGTTAGGTAAAAGGGATCCGACCAACTTGTAAAAGGGATCCGACCAACTTATTGAAAAACCCGAATCACCCGTAAAGAATAAATAGGAAAAAATATAAACATCACTTCAAATAAGTTCCGGGAGCCGACCGGACACAAATCAGAAACACGAATGCAAAATTTGGACCATTTTAGGTTGGGGGTCTACCGAACCTCACTTGCAAAAATCTATAAAAATGTTCAGGATAGGCTTCTAAACGTTGTTGAGAGCTCCCCAAGGTATTAACAGAAATTTTCAATTATAATTTTATTAATTAATTTGAGCCCCCCAAAGTGACTCGCTCTTGACCAAAAAATCACAATATGGGAAAATGTTAGGTCAATTATATAGATCTCAAGCAACAATATTTGGACGGAAATATTATCAAAATTAAATCCCACAAAGTCCCAAAAACAATTAATTAAAATAGGCACTCAAATCAAAACAATCATGCAAATTCAAAGGACGCTATATTGAAGTATATTATGATAAATTCCGATCGCAAGCGATTAGGCAACATTCGACTTTTAGGCAAGATGAATCAAGTATTTAATATGAAATATATAGTATCGCGAGTAGTGCGCAGGGTGACAACCCGGCGCACTACTCGCGATGCACTGCTGGCATGTCACGCCCACTTCGTCCGGTACAGGCGTCGTAGCGCTCGTACTCCGCGGTGTAATATCAAAATATAAATATTTAACGATTAAAACTAAACAACCAACATCTACATCATGTAAGCGTGTGTGTGTGTGACTGTCTGGCGTAGCAGTAAAGAGTTCGACTGTTGATTCAAAAATCGCGGGTTCATTTCCCGTTCAGTGCAAATATTTGAACGCCTGAATAATGTCTAAGTATTGATCTAGGTGGTTTTATGAAAAATTATGTAGATATTAACATTAGGAACTAGGTAGGCTATTCTTGCTTTAGGTCTAGATAGCGATGTGTTGAATGTCGTAGGATTGTCGTAGATTGATATCGGAAAAAGAGGTCATAGCAGAGTTAGACCAATGCTTAAAAATTTCATTGAAATTATTATGATAGAAAATCAAAAACAGTACACTTATAAATAGAAGCACTCATAAAATTTAAAACATCGCTAACCTTATACAAAGTCCATTTCGCTACTGTCAAGACTTAAGCGTTGATAAGACGAATAAGTCCCTCTAAACCTAGTACAAAATAAGACAAACGTGATCAGAATTTATCAGGGTTTTATAGAAAGAATCGTTATATCCCAGAAAATTGCCAAGGAACTTTTGATGAGTATTTTGTTTTTACAGAATTATGTTAAACATGAAGGCAGCGAGAATTATTTATGAAAAAATAAACAGATAGGAGATAGGTAAAAGCCTAATGATTATCTGTGACACACACGAATATTGTTTAGGAATAAAATTACTTTAAATAATTACTACTGTTTCTTTCCTGCAGTTTAAGCGTTTATTTTTGTCCTATGTCAGTATAGTGATGGACCCGTTTTCAATTAAGACAAAAAAGAACAAATTATTAGCCTATTAAACCAGGGAACATTAACATTCACAATATTAGTTTTATGACAATATAGCATGGGTTATTATTATTATGACATAATCATTTACATGATGGATGTGATAGTTGTGGGAGTGTATGGCTTGTAAAACTTGTCTAATATTATCTACAAACACATTTGTGAAATTGTTTACTAAAGGAGCAATAGATCAAGTTATTTCTAATGGATGGAACACAAGGACCTAAATATGGAGCCGCGGGTAAAGTCTTCTATAAAATAATTGTATCTTTGAGACATGTAATACTTGTTCAAGATAAAAACTTTTGTTGTCCTCTTTTATTACTATACAATTTTATCCATAATGCAACTGACAACTAGTGTAATACAATATTACTTAAACAAATCACATGCTGGTAAAATCACCCCTACTAACTTTAGAATAAATAGAGATAATGCAATGTAGTATGTATGCTTAAATTATGCTAAATAAATAAATAAGTTATACTAAACCATAGATGTGTTTAAGGAAATATATTATATACATATATATATATTATGTAATATGGTCTGGTGTAATATGATGTGTTATGGTACGATGTATTATGGTGTAACTTATATTGAAGTATACTATGTTGTATAATTATTATAATAAGTGCATATTATTAACGGCAAAGCTGTGGTGTAGTACGTTCTCACCTCACTTGTACGTAATATTTTTATTTTTATATTCCGCATTTCTATGTCTGACTGATGTCTTCCATAATACAGGCATAAGCCTAGTATGGAATACAGTTTCAGTATGTTCAGTGTCCTTTCTGTTTGATTTTAGAGTTGTAATCATCTGTCTAAAATGTGTACTTGAGTCAAATAAACATTTATTATATTATAATAAACTGAAATGAAAAAGAAAATCACTTAAAAAAAATATCGGCTGATATACCCTCTACAAATGTTTTCATTTATTATTAAGATTCAAAATAAACTAGAAACGTAAAACAAGAAATAATCAACAACCAAGCAAAAAAGATTTTCTAATTTTGTTTTCAAGCAAAGAATTCCCCATACGGCCTTTTGCGAATAACATGTTTTTAAAGATAACAAAAATGTGCTGAGATCTGGCAGATAAAGCCAAAGTCACGGTGAAAGGGTTAATGCAGCAAAACCTGCCGACAATCGCACTCGAGGGGCGGCCGGGGGTTGAATCCTATAATCCGATATTTCACACGCCCGGCGCCCGGCAAAGAGCTCAGGTATCTGATCATAACTGCGACTGGTTTTAATAGTTTACGGATAGTATATTGAATATTTTATAAGGTTTGTATAACGTTGGTTACGATTCACGCGACTAAGAACTAGGCAACAATAAAGAGTTTGATAAATATTTTCATACATTTGGTAATGCATTTATAAGAACATCCCCTAGGATACAATTTTTTTTTCTGAACAAAATCTTTTTTGGTTTCAAAGTACTCATAGTAGTAGCAGACGGAACGTCATGATCAATCAATATCTCGTTATTAAGTTTGATTTATATCATCTGGCCTTTCATAGACCAAAACTCACGGCAAGGGTCGATGCTAGCCGACTATCGAGGTGAATGTAACCAACGGGTGTCCTAGAAGAGGACGTCTAGTAACTATCATGAAACAACTTGGATAAATACAGTTTTCACCCCATTCTCCGGAAAGGGGCTTATGTGCTCTGGACGAGAACTAACTATTATTACCTGCTTATACGCGGAGTTTCCAAATTATAATATAAGACTCTAACGTAATATGTCTCGACCACTATAATACTAGTTTAATCTCAAAGAAAAAACTAATATCCGTTGCTTATATCTCTCAAATCAATACACCATCAAATATCAATCCAAATATGAATGAACCAGCCATACCACCGTGACGATGTCAAGGGTAGGTTTGGAAAATGTCCAACGTTGCACTGACCCATTTACTTCGTAAGTTAACCCCAGCGCGACTCGAATCCTCTTGGCGATTCAAAGGCATATTTACTTCATTATTACTCTAGGCTGGGCTCATTACATTTTCCAATTGACAAATCGTATTTCGCAATTCTGTTTTGCTCGAATATAACTTGCTCGCTAGCAAGCGTACAAAATTGAAACTCATGGAATTCAAATAGTGTCCCCATGAAATTTGTGTCATTTTCAATTTTGACTTTGGACGCTAACCCAACCAATATATAAATATATGATATAGCTGTTTCTTGGCGTTCTTGCTGCGCCTTATAAAATTCATATGTGTGATCTATTGTAGACTCTCTCTCCTCTTCCCGAATTTTCCCGATTACTTCGTCGAACAATATTTCATTGTTGATGAAATTTGTATAGTAGGCTAAATCTGGTCCAGATAAAAATTCGCACCAAAAATAAATGGGTAATCTTTGCTATTGCACTTTTTAACTGTGGTGATGATTTTGAACTCTCCTCCAAATTCATCGAGCGATTGTTTTTTTTTTTCATCCCTTCAAAGGTAGGGTTCCATGATCATTTCGTGTGAGATATTGAAATATAATAGATAAGTATTCACCTGGGTTGTAACCTTCGTTGGTACAACTATGTGTCCAATACTCACATTTGATATTCTGTTACTCTTGCGAGATCTGAAACCTACGAAACTGAAAATACTAGACGTATATACGAACTTTCCCCCTGCCCTATAATGAATATTTCGCTTTGCTGCTAAAGAGAGATGGAAGCATGAGGTGCCTCCATCACATGTAGAGCCTCTGGAGACTCTAGGAAAATGAGGAAATATAAACTGAGACCTTTGAATGCAATTTATTGAATCACCAACACAATTCTCTTTTTTTCTCTTTACACATTATATTTAATATTTTAAATATTATTTTTAATTGAGGCAAAAAAATTGTATAGACATAGATACAAATAAGCCTTTACTGTTTTGAAAATATTATATTATAATTTTTTCGGTAGTTGATGACTGATGTGACCCAGTATATTTGATAGACATAATTATGACCGAGTTAGCGTAGGTAACTCTTTATTTACCAACTTTTAGTAATTTTATAAAATTTTCAGTAATATTTTTCATAGTGTTGCGAAATTCTTGAAAAACGAAACGTGAGAAGTTTCAGTTCCTTTTCAGCAGCCTTAAAATAACACCATATAAATCGTTATAGAATCCGTTAAAAATATTTTTATTTCAATGTGTGACATTCGCGTAAACTTCCACCAATATCGTGACAAGTGTCAGTTTAGTTATATACATTTATGTGTTTAAACCCTAAAACCTAAACCTTAAAAAAACGAATTACAAATGTTAGCACAAAATTCATGACATTTAAGTAAACAGCATACAAATAACAATATCATAATAGAGCTAGTAACATAATCAATCTTCTACTGACAAAAGTTTACAGTAATACCGTGCCCCTTTCGTTTCTTCCCGGTTGTAAATTACTTGTCCGCTCTTGAACACTAAAGAAACTTTCACTGGATTGAAATTAAATTGCTAATTTTGCTACTAACCCCTGAATGTATCGATCGCTCCTTTCAAAGTCCAACTCAATGCCAAAGGAAAAGTAGAATTCATTTGAAATTGTACGGTTCATTCAAATTACACATTAACTTTCCAAATGAGTTTCTATTTAGGTTGTACACTCATTATAAGGTTTCTGTATCTTTGGAGTAATTCGCTGACAAAATTGATACCGGAATTTCCCTCTTAGACTGGAAGTTGGTAATTCTAATTGTAATTGACAACCCGTGTCCCCAGAATAAGACTATAAGTATTCATACCTTTAGTATAGGGGATCAAATTATTTCATTAATTTTTTTTTAACTTTAATAACCTTTTGAACTATCACTGCACGTTATTCAAAAAGTAAATGTAAAATATATAGAGAAAATCTGTTGAAATAACTCTAATAATATCATTAAAATATTTGTCAACAACGTCAAAGACTTCGTAACTCCAAAAGAATCATCGGATATTGGCTTATAATATCAAAAAGTTCGCGTTAAATTTCATATCCAATATAAACTGTGGTGAAAGTCGGTACCAGCAAGTTGGGGAGCACTTATCTCGAAGTTTTCGGGGACACGAGGCACTTTAGCGTAGGATTATTTATTATCATATCATGGGCCAAGATGAGTGGCTAAATTGTGTGATGATGTGTGAGGTTAGATGAAAAGACGATGAAGTGGGCCTTTGAATGCGCCCCGTCCGGATGATCGACCCAGCTCAAAGCGAGCTCTGCCTAATGGCTTGTGTCGATGAGTTATCCTTGCACGCATGTCCAACAACACTTAAAAAGCGACACCTTACACCGTTTGTCAACACATACAAGTGGCACGCGTATATTGCGTATATCAAACGTGTAAACTGTAAACCAAAACTTTTGTTTACTCAAAAGCGATCTGAATCTCCAAAAGTTTGGAAAAGCAATGTGGCAATAATTACACCATATTGTACTCTTATTTAACATACAAAAATTTCATTCATATACAACTTATATGGACTCAGTACATTAACAGGTGTGACATTACTTAGATATTTTTTCTTCAGCCTATAATGGAGGTCTTGAATAAATAAATATTCGATCAAAGGCGGATCTAACCGTGGAAACCCAACAAAAAGTATACTTATCTACAATAACACTTATAAGCTCAAATGCTATTCTATCTCTAAATCCACCAGTCGTATTCCCAACTCACGCAAACTTACACCCACTAACCAAAGATTACGGATAAGCAACTTACGCAGCAACTTTAATATTAAGGAAAATCGTAATAAAACGTCGCTTTGAAATTGAGTTGCTGGGTAATTCTTATTTTGATGTTATAAGTGTTTTACAGCTAATATACAACTAATTGTTATCTGTTTTACAATTGTTAGCACCTTTATTAATTTAAAGAAGACTATAATAGATAAATAGATAAAAATTTGCGAAAAGAAAACGGATCCTTAAACATATAAAAGGTAAAATCTCCTCATATATATTTGTGTGCAGAGCGCCAAATTTGCAGACTATTAAGTTAATTTAAAAAGATTTGCTTGCCAGAAAGCTGTCATTGAACGACTCACATTTAACCTCGAGGACATTAACATTGACTGCAAGCTATATCAAGCATAGCATTAATGTATCGTTCTCGTTCAGATAATCATGTTAGAGACTGCTAAATAATTGTATTAAAACCTAAAAATGTCAATGTGATGAGAAATTTCAATTTTAATTCTACTTAATATTATAAATGTGACAGTTTGTGATGATGTTTGGATGTTTGTTACTCAATCACGCTCGAACGACAGATTATAGTCTGAAATAACACATAAACTACCTCTCTTTTTATCCCTAGAATAAGTTCCCATGGGGAACGGGATCAAAAATCCACGAGAGTGAAGCCTCGGGTAACATCTAGTGAAGCATGAGTGACTTTCAATCAGAAATAAATTTGATAATTCGCAGCACAATAAAACTTATTTTCTTTCATTGATCTAAAATCTCATTCAGCCCAAAAGTAAATTAAGAAGTAATATTAATCTGTTTATAGTAACATACTCAATCCCCATTCTTGCAAATGAGTTTATAATATTGATCGTGGAAGAACATCTAACGAGATCGTCAAGTTGAAGCCATAAGCATTTGTTGGCATCTATAATGGTGGCCTTTATCCTTTTGACTTCACTTAGACCTTACTATCAGGTGGGCTGTAGTCCTATCAAAATGGCGGTACTTACAAAAATAGTTATAGGAACATTAATAACTCTTCAATTAATAACCTCTTATGTGAATTCCTGTATTCAATAACGTGTATTTTCGTTCGTGTAAAATAAAAAACAGGAATAATTATTTCCTCCCTATACATTTTTTACAACCTAGAACCGTAAGTTATTATCATACAACGGTATCGCCCGCAGGTTGCACGCGTTCGTACCTGTACGCAACGCACACTACGAAAGCAATTCAATCCGATAAATATGCTTCACTCGAGCAAACATTGTTTGTAACTCGTATTGCCCGAGATATAATGCACTTGTTGCAACGCTCACTGCACCCCGTCAGTATTATCATAGCTTTTTGTTTTATTTTAATATAAATATTTATTTACTGCTACAGTAATGCAGTCGAACATGTTGTAGTACTTTTGAGTAAAATTTCGTTTATTCAATTCAGATTTCGTAAAATACAAAAAAGTTTAGTAAGTATCTATGCTATCGGTTGAAAATAAAATATACATCAGATGATTATTTAAAACTTTGCGCTAAGTTTCATATTCTTCCTTTGACCGCTCACCGCTTTGACTACTAACCAAAATTGGCTTTAATTTTCCGCAGAAATTTTTTGGACACTAAACATGTACACCTACTGCTATCCACCTCCCTATAGTAGCAACCAACTACAGACAGAATTCGTTTATATGGCGAGCGAGCAGTAGAGTAAACGATAATAATAATAAAGATTTAATGCTAGTATAGAACCCGTGAGACGGGTTCTCAGTCTGGATTTTTTCTTGAAGCATTACGTCTTTTAGTCAAGTAAGTCACATATACTCGTATATTTATAGCATTGTTAACCATTTTTCATTCATCTATTTCATATATATTTTGTTCCATTCTTTTTTCAGTTATCTGGTAACGTTCTGTATCTATTAGTGGAGACCTGTAATTGGCTCTTTGTCACTTATTTTTATATGTATTTTGCTGTAACTTGGCTGTTGGTTTCCCAAATATAAATAAATAAATAAAATATTATTGAAATGTTAAACTGAAGATCGGCGACGCTCGACGGAGGTTTTTTAAAGCTTTAATTTTGACTCAACTGTAGCTTGTTGGCTTTTTTAAATTAAGGCAAAATATTGATTTAACTCTACTCAGTTTACACTAAAAACTATTAGTAATTCGGTATTTATTAATTTTACGTTTCAGACTTTTATTAACTTCATTCTCGACTTTGTTTCAGCTGTATATCAGTGTCATGTTATCTGCTGACGAAAAGCATCTTAGTCTATTGTCATGTGAACAAGATATAGACGTGTTGGTACGAGAAAGTATCTACCACAAGAGTTGTGCCAACCTTCCTTGATGAAAGTGAAAGAAAGCAGCAAGCATTAGAACACGCTTACAAGAGCTTCCAAATGCGGCTTAAGACTAAACTTTGTCGAAAATAACCCCATTACGATACAAGTACAATCAACGACAAAAGTTGGTTGACACTAAAATATTTATAAACTTTTTTAAGATAAGGCATACATGAACCAATAGTGAATGTTTAAGAAGTTTTATAATTCTAAGAGGACAAAGATAATATCATTCATGTTTTAGTTATTGTTTTATGAAAGGGTTAAGAGCTAAGGTTATCAATAGATTGGATTTTGTTAAGCAACTTCTGTCGATGCCGCGGAGAATACTCTATTTACTGCAGTTCCATAATTCCGTCTCTAAAAATATGGGTCATTTTAGTTAATTTCACAGCGTCATGTCCTATAGTGTGTCCAGGCCCATCTGATAAATAACGGAAGAGGCTCTTTCTTCTTTTGATTGGGGGGTCAGACCGTAGTCGCACTTGTAAATGCCGGTAATCAAAAATAATAAGCGGACCCCAGGCACCAAAGTGCAATCTTTGGACGCATCGGGGAAATAGTAATGAAGATGATGATAATGACACAGCACCATGTGTACGGTTCTCTGTAGAGCTACAATAAACTATTACTATTTAACAAACTTCCTTTCTTTCTTTCTGTTTAATAAACTATTTCTACATGTACCTACTTCCAAAGCGAGTAATACGAGTCATTTATAATTTATGTATTCGAGTTTTCCTTAGAGAACGATACAAACAAATAGGAAATTTAATGGTTTCATGCCTATTTACGTTTTTATTAATATAACATAAAGGAACGAACGAACAGAAAAATGTTTAAATAAAAGTATTCTTAGGATTTATTATTCTGATTCTAAGGATGTCACGAGTATGTGTGCCATTTAGGCACCCTTCCACTATAGTAAATTAATATCATGGGCATACAAGTCCAGTTAAAATACTGCTCTGTAGACTAATGTTCATTTTGCACTTTAATGCCATACAAACTTATGGGACGTATTGTGAACACGGATATAATCACCCCGCTTTGCACAGAATATATTAATTGATAACGCGGGGTTACAGCATGACAAGCTCATAACTCACGAAAATGCTCATATTTCATTGCGAAACTTTCATTAAGCCCTCATTGTGATGCAGTGCTTGGTAATTATTTACCAGTTAAGTACCAACGTCGTAAAAGTTTTAAGAATTCATGCTGAAAGCAACTGAGTAGGTATATGCAACCGATTACATAGGTATGGGTATCGGTTGTCTGTTTATCTGTTCGTCCCTTCGTCCGCTCGTCCGCTCCTCCGCTCGTCCGTTCGTCTGCTCATCCGCTCGTCAGCTCGTCCGCTCGTCTGCTCGTCCGCTCGTCCGCTTGTCCGCTATTCTTCTGTTTGTCAGTTTGTTTGTTTGACGCAAAAACTACTGAACGGATATTGATGCAGTTTTTTTTTATTAGAAAAATCTTGGCCAGACTTATAATCTGTCGTATATGTTTGACTGCAATTGATTTAGTAGAACCAGATTAGACGGCCTCTGTGGCGTAGCGGCTGTGTATTCGACTGCTACGACAAGGGGCGCGCAAATATGTGTATGCATGAATATGTCTATTTGCATTGGTCTTTTTATATATAATATGTACGTATGTACAAAAAAAAGTATATAAGTATGTTTATCCTCATTCTGGAACCCATAACACAAGCTCGTTAAACTATGCTTCCTTAGGGTCTAGAAAGCGCTGTGTAGAATTTCGTAGGATCTATATATACAAAAAAAAAACAATAACCAACCTCGATGTGGGTGGAGCCGCGGACATCAGCTAGACAAATATAAAAAGAATTTCGCAAGTCGCACAGGTCGTTTAGTTTCGGTGGTTAACGCGTTCAAGTAAAAAATACAGTAAAAAAAGTTAGACATAAGTACTACAAAGTGGTTGAACTTTATTTACGAAATTTCCTCCTAGAATGAGATTGACTCTATAGTTGAAATCAAAAGATTACCTTCAACTGCCAATAGATGTCAGGATCTATAAATATTGTTTCTGATTTAGCGCTTTGAATTATTCTTCTATCAGGCTTGCAACGGTTGTGCAATTGAAATTTTAATATTAATGTAACAATATCATCCACCTCCTCTTTAACTAGTATAGCGTATATTTTTATACTTTATTCTCTTAAAATAAAATTTTTAAATACATTTTTAATCATGAACAATTGAATATTTGATTACCTTAACCGCTCACGGTGTTATTTTGCATGTAAAACCATGTGAAACTCAATTTTTGTCTGATTTCAATTGCCTACTGTTGTTACCTATGCTGCGTTTTTGGGGCATTTTTCAGTATCGCTTCTTATCATCAATTTCCTTTTTTATTCAAACAAATACAACCACGTGGGACTGATAAAACATAGTTGACGAAATGAAGGCATTTAATCTCTGTAATAACATATTTACCCACGCTAATTAAGAGTCGAATGTAGTTAGTGATTGGGCCTTATTCATCATGTTCGCGTTAGTCACCAACTCATTCGATTGCTTATGCCTTTTACTATCCTTATTGTTTTTTTTTTCAAACATGCAAAATGTTTTGCCTATTTGACTCATTTTTATATTTCAGTAGTATCCACCATTGAAGAACAAAATGAAATACTACGCAACTCCGCACATCTCAAATACGTGCCATGCCATGCATGTGGTGAGTACAGCGGACAATTGAAATAAAAACGAAAATAAAGAGAACAACCAGACATCTTATCGTAATTGTATCTTCAAAGTGATAGATAGGAACTTTTAGCCTTATATTTAAGGAAACTCAACGATCAAAATTATCAATAGGTACTTCTTTCAACACAGTTTAAAACTAAACTACAATAGATTTAGTTAGGAAAAGTTAGCATTCCGGAGGGGACTTGAACCCGCAACCAGTCCCTTACAGGGGGAATACTCTGACCAGTTGAGCTACCTGGACACGTCCTAGATATTCAAAATTCTCCGATAAATTATGCGTCTCGGGGTGGCGCTACTATCTACAATCTTAGAACAAATTGATGTAGGGAAGGCGCTCGCGCGCCTTAAACCTAAGAGGTCTACGGGTCCGGATGGCATACCTCCTTATATAGTGAAAGACTGCAGTAGGGTGTTGGCGCAACCACTTCACTATTTATTTAATATTTGTTTGAGAGATCAGTCTTATCCTCGCGGTTGGAAGCTAACCAGAGTCACACCAGTGCCTAAAGGTGGTTCCGGCTCCGACGTCACCAAATATAGACCGGTGGCGGTGTTGTCGGCATTCGCGAAGGTCTTGGAAACGGCTTTGTGCTCCAATATAGGCTCGCAGGTAAGGGTGCAATTCAATGATGCCCAACACGGATTTAGAGAGGGTCGTAGCACTGACTCTAATCTTATGTGTTTCATGAACATAGCAGCACCATTGCTAGATGCCAAAGTGGGGGGCCAGCTTGATGTGGCATACTTTGACTATAGGAAGGCCTTCGATAGTGTCGATAATGACATCCTTTTGGAGAAGTTTGCAAGGACCGGGTTTACTCCAGACCTACTAAAATTTTTTGCTAGTTACTTGTGCGATCGGCAGCAGTATGTGGAATATAGAGGATATGTTTCTAACTCGTACCACACCCTGACAGGCGTGAGTCAAGGTTCTAATTTGAGACCACTGGAGTTTATCCTCATGATAAACGACTTACCAAATGTGGTTCAAAATGCGAGTTGCCTACTGTTTGCCGATGACTTGAAACTATTTTATGAGATCAAGGATGAAAAGGATTGCACACTTCTTCAGGAGGATATAAACCGTGTAGTTAGATGGAGTCATGAGAATGGTTTGCAGTTCAATGTGTCAAAGTGTAGCATCGTATCCTTCACGCGGGCGGTGGTACCACTTCATCATAGCTACCACATGGAAGGGGAGACCATTCCCCGTGCTTTCTCGGTGCGCGACCTTGGAGTTTTGTTCTCGCCAGACCTTACATTTCGGAATCACATCACCAATATCTGTGCCAAGGCCTATAAAAATCTAGGTTTTGTGCTGAGAGAGACCAGAGACTTCAAGGACACCGTGGCCGTGAGGTCGTTGTATAACGCCCTGGTAAGGAGCAGGCTCGAAACAAGCGCGATCATCTGGAATCCCCATGAAGCTGAATATAGTTCCATGGTGGAGAAACTCCAAAATAAATTTACCCGGTACCTTTATTTCAAACAATACGGGGTGTATCCATTTTACCCACTTATGTATCCAACCCTCTTTTTCATAGGGATGGTTGGATACTATAAGCTCGAAGTGAGGCGTAATCTGGCACTGGCTAAATACGTTTTTTTGGTATTCCGCGGAAAATTGAATAACCCGCAAATTTTGGAATCGTTGAGATTGCTTGTTCCCAATATGAGGCTACGACAGTTACCAAGGGGTAGATAGAACCTTTGATGTACCAGTACCTCGGACAAACTTGCTACAATTTGCTCCTCTCGTGCGAGCGCTAAATATTTTAAACACAGTCTCGCGTGTTATTGATATTTTTGTGTGTACATTAGCCGAGTTCGAAAGAGTGACGCTACAGTGACATAAATTAGTTTAATATGTATTATTATATTATGTATAATAGTTATAAGAGCATTTTCGCATTAGTTATATTACTATAAAGGCAATGTATCTAAGTATATAAATAAATAAAATAAATAAATATTTAGCTCTTTACAGGCCATCGAATAGAAAACATTGATCACGTATTAAGCCTAAAATTTACACCAAAATTACGGTAAGTATACAAAACATGAGATATACGGCAAATAGAAGTAATAACCAAACACAGTGAAATGAATTACGACAATCGCAGACACAAAAAGCCCCATATTTCATAGCTGAAATTTCATTAAGCACTCATTACTTGGTGCAGGTTAGTTCACAATTCTGCCTTCTCTGGCTAGATATTTTGTTTAATTTGTACCTGGTAACCCAGGGGAAAATGATTTAATCCTATTTGTTTTATGTACCTTTGTTTGCGCTACCATTTGGAGTTAACACTAAGTAATATACGTATTCTTGGGTTAGATGCGGGTTTGTTATAGCTTTTGTGTACGTTAGATAAGGATGGTAACAAACATTTTCACATGCTTTTAGAATAATTTTCTTCTATTTTGTGCGATATGTCGTTAAAACTAGTATTATTGGCTAGTCGTGAGCTGTTTTTTCAACAAATATGGTTGAAAAATTTTAGACGGCAGTGATTCTTTTAAAATTACAATTAATTTAATGTCAAAATCATAAAGTGCAAATATTTGTATGCGTGAATATGTCTATTTGCATTGATCGGGGATCACTATGTATATATAATATGAATTCATATATTTACAAAAAAAAATGTATCTAAGTGTAATTAAGCTATGTTTGTAAATGTCGTAGAGTATTTATTTTACGATCTTAGAAATTCGTTAATGCAAATAAAGTAGCTACAATTTGCTACACCTGCTGTATACATACTTCGTTCTATGAGTGGCAGTAACTTATTTCTTTGTGAACGACAGGTTAATTTCCGAAATGTCAGCAGCCCCTTTGAAGGCGTACCTATCTGTAAAGAAACGTTTGAATAATACGCTAACCTATTCATGCACACTATCACCTCGTGTGACCGGTATTGATTTAATTAATCAAAACCACCACACCGTAGCTTTAGGATTTTTAGATATATTTATTTGCAAATATTTAACAAACATTTTTAAAGAGTAACACTAAAGTTAGCTAAAAGGTATTGAGCATATTGATACTGAGATGCTTAAATTAGGTCACCAGTCATCACCTCCTGATAGAAATAATTTATCATAAGTTAATTTTCTAGCGCAACCTGGTTAAAACGTCAAGTAGTTCAAAGGTGCTTCATAAGGATTCCTTAACTCCCATAAATATAGATTTAGATCGAAAAAAGAGAACATCTAGGACGGGACTTGAACCCGCGACCAGCCCTTACAGGGGGAAAGCTCTGTTCAGACCAACTAAGCCACCGAGACACGTATATATAATTACTTTTGCATACGGTTTTTTCAGACGTAAACTATAGAATACGGTAAGTCAATGCATTACCATGTGCACGTAATACTGCGACGTTCTTCCCAATCGGACCAGTCGCGGGGAGTTAATTTTAAAAATTATATTTGGACTAAGAGCAGATTCTATCCCATTTCTGACACATTATTATTTTAAATTAAGTAACCTTATTAAACTTCGAAAAGTAAGTCTTATAGCCGGCATAGCCGTTTGTTGGTGGCTGAACTCCTCCGTAACTACTCGCGCGATCTTCACGAAATTTACCACGGTGATAGTGTGGACACTGAGGAGTGTTTTGAAGCGAAGTGGTTCATGCCCAATGTACCATTGAGGAATAATCACCGAAAAAATTTTCACGATCGCGCGGCCTTAGGTAAGCGCGCGACCGTAGTAAGATGTCTTATTTTCAAGTAAGAGTCCTGCTCGCTCAGCTTTTTTTTTTACGTGCGGAAATCCCTTCGGATACCCCCCCCGCCGGCCAGCGGGGGTGGTTATGTCGTGTATCGACTAAAACCGCACGGTGTCCTCCCCAAGTGTCCGTTGCCGGGCACCCCGGGTAAGCCCTCGAAAGTATAACCCCAGGGTTGCCGGCGGACTAGGGCCGCCACCGCGGCCTCGCCTGGTGGGGTCGGGTTCTATCCCGCTTCGGTGAGTTGGCAGGAGTGTGTAGGGCACACACGACACGCCTCCGCCACGGCCTGCTTCTGTAAGGACGGCGAGTCGGCCAACTGCCGTCCACAGGCCCCGATCATGGAGGTCGGTAGTCCCGGGCGTAGATGAGTCTGCGGCGGCCTCGCCGCAGACTGCGAAACTCGAGGGGCAGGGTTCTCTCCCGCTCCCTCTCCGCCGTCTCTTCAGCATTACCTGCTCGCAGAAAGAGGCGGCGGCGTGCCACTTGCTCCCGTCGGAGGCCACGGCCCTCACCATGGTCTCCAACGAGAGAACGTCCACGCCCAGGACCGCAACGAGATCCCGGCGTTGACTCGCCCACGCAGGGCACTCCAAGAACGTGTGAAGCGCCGTGTCTTCGCCATGATCCTTGCAGTGCTGGCACTGCGGCGTTGTCTCCCGGTGGATGCGCCACAGATACTTACCGAAACACCCGTGTCCGGTAACCATCTGGCACATCCGGTAGGAGAGGTCCCCATGGTTCCTCTCCAACCACTCCTTCATGATCGGTCTCACCGCCGCAATGGTGGATTCCCCCCACCTTGGGTGCTCAAGTCGCACCCTCCATGTCTCCATGAGTTCCTGGTGGAGCAGGGACCGGTGAGCCCTGATTTCTCGGGACTCCGGCCTATGGCCCCGCTCCAGCGCCTCCTTGCGCCACTGGTACAGCAGCGCAAGGGCTCTCGCTTCCAGGTCCCATGGAAAAGTCCCGGCTAGGAGCGGTGCGATACCCCCTGATGACTCTGACGGCCATCGCCTTTAACGGGCTGTTTAGAACAGCCACGTTGCGGGCCGCCAGAGTCTCCGCCCATACGGGGCCCCGTATAGGGCCATGCTTCGCACGATCCCCAGGTACAGTCTCCTAGTGGGGGCGTTGGGTCCCTTAACGTTGGGCATCAGCCGCGATAGCGCGGCCGCAGCCCCCCTCAGTGCTCGCTCAGCTCAATTTATTTCAATCGCACCCGGCACTGAATTCCTAGTCTATGTACCTGGCCTTGTCTCAATTATTTTGGGTCGGCGCAACATGTCCCTCTCCTCTATTCACTCCTGTCAGGTGGCATCTCCTCATTCACTCCCTTCCTTGCCATATCGTCTTTCAAACATTCCATCCATCTTTTCTTGGGCCTACTTCTACTTCTAAATAAATCTATCTATACTATTATAAACTTGTAAATTAGTTGTGTCTATACATTGGATATTTAAAAACTAACTTGGGGTGATATGTTAAATGAACGATTCTGAACACAACAATATTTTGTTTGGAATTCTTGTCTGGTTGTATGTTTATCTGTTTGTTTGCGATGGACCAAAATCTGCCCTATGTTTGATTGCAATTGGTTAAGTAAACCCGAAGATATAACCAAAAAACGATACCTGACCCCGAGCTGTTATTTTATATTATTACTTAGCTACCTGAATAGGTATTATTTCATAGTATTACCAACAACCCAAGCTTGGTCTTCATAATTTTGGGAACAGTAGATTGCTTATTATTTGAAAGGGCCTATAAGGAGATCCAATCAAGTGAATGGTGGGGTATTCTCCTAAATTTCACTTTAGATAGGATTTCATTTTGTATTCTTACTAGTAGTTAAACTGTCGGTAATTTCACACAATAAACTGAATAATTTTGAGAACAGTATCGACATTATTTATACCCGAAAATCAAAAAAGTTCATCCCTCTTTTGACCGTTAATATGGGATACCCATCACTCCTGTGAAATAAAGAGTGGAAGTAGGTATTTCCCTAGAGGAGCGTCATTCACGGCAGAATAAAAAATGAGTGATCTAGACGCTATCCATCTTTCCAAATAATATGACACTCACCGTATTATTTTGAAGTAATAGTTTTGAGTGATGAAGCAAAGTGAATTACAAACGTATAGATATTAATATTTATAGTTAAACGTACGAAATTCTAATCTCAGATTCTCAGAAATGGTTTTTGAAGAATATCACCATATGCAGATGATTACATATAAAACTGGTGAGACGAGCTAGCTGAAGAAAACCACTCCGCGGGCATACCGTAAAGAATATCTTATAGATTTAAACTTTGAGATCCTATAGCGAAAATTGTGCAACCTCATTTCGCGGTTGCTGTATGTGTTCCCAAATAATACAGCTTGGAGCTTAATATTCCTAAACAGTTTCTATAATTCCAGAAATCCCGGCACAACCCTGCAACAGTAATTACTGACAGGGTTTAATTAATGAAATAATTGTGATCTCCTTCTAACGTCGCGTCACTTATTTTCAATTGTTACATAGAGATATATTTCTGTGTTTTTTATGTTTACATTATACAGTGCCCGGAGTCCCATAATAATATTCATACGAGTTTTACAAACATATTAATTAACACAAATACTAAATAACAGTCCCTGGTCCTATAAGCGGGGCCTAAAAAAACATTTTATGAGGTCGTCATGCTGAGGAACGCTATTGTAGCTTTAATGGTATCGTATTATAGTGACTCTCATTCCTGGGACTGCCAAGTAAGCCAAGTTAACCAAGACTTACGGATATATAAAATGTATAAATTGCAAACAGTTTACTAGTAACTTTCCAATTATTGGAAAACCCGTGAAGTAATTGCAAGTTAATTAGAAAACATATTGCCCAGCACAAATATTTACAAGGGCCGGTCCGCGTTACGAAACTGATGAGCTAATTTTTAAAAACGACATCGTTAAGTACCTTGCCTATCCAAACAATAAATTATATCTACTGCCCGTTTCAACCACTTTTTCAAGAAAACATCATCGTCATAAAGGTTAGCCCAATTTCGTAACTGACAAATTTTTGAAGCGATATTTCTTTACAATAAATGTTTTGAAAGCATTTTGACTATCGCGAATTTTCAGGAGTAATCTTATCTGAAATCAACAAACAAATATAGTTGTTTGTTCCTATTTTTTTATCTATATTATTATCAATCTTGACTGTAAATTAATCGGGCTGTTAGTCCTCTAAAATATATCAGTAAAAAAGTTTCATAATCTAATCACGTCAAATCACCCGGTTTCTTGTTTACTAAAATCTAACAAACTCAATATCAATTCATTGCAGTTTAAAAATCGTTTTAATTGTGAAAATGTGAGGTCACAGCCGGTCAGAAATATCAACTCCCACGGAGAATATATTAAGGTTCGGAAATAAAAGTAGACTGGGGGTCAGGTTGTACGGCGGTCGATGCTTCATTGTTTCAAACCCTTAGTCATGAGCTTTTCCAACCTAAGCGGCGAGAACTAGATCATTGTATTCATGCAGAAGTAGCACACCCTTGAGGTATTTTCCTCACCCTTTCTTAAATGGCTGCTCCTAATTGTCAAAAATATTGGCCAAGTTCGCACCCGGTTTTAAACCTTGTTGGTCATAGTCTATCAGCAATATACGCTGATAATCCCAAAAGATGATGGCCTGATAGGCCCAGCTGAAGGAACAACCTTGAATTGCTTAGGATGAGCTGATCCTCTAATATTTCAGTGTATCGACCCACGTTTTATTTTCAGTAACAATTAATTCAATTTTTGATTCACGAAAACTCATCAAACACTCATATAACAGTCTATGTCAAGACAAGAGGTAGTCTTACAAGGACAACAGTATAACCACAAGACTTATTAATAATAATAGAAAGCTACAAAAATATAGATTTTTACTCACTTCCAGCCTAAGACAGTAGTGTTTGGAACAATGATCTGGAAACAACTAAACATAACGGCTGGAAGTATTAATATCCTAATCCACTCCCTATCACTTACATGCTACTATCACTTATAATTGATTAAACAAACTATTAAATTTCTATCATTACATATTATTTAAAAAAAGTTACACTCGAATGTATTAGGACTCATAACATAACAGTAAACAGACAAGCATAACAAAGGCTAGTATGCTACAAAGCAAATTGAATGGAGGTGTCGATAGTCGGAAGTGGCTCATTTCCGCGATATTTGTTGTGACTGGCCTATAGGCATTAAATTTTCTTTTTCATCCCATCGTACACCGGTTTCCGGGTATGATGTCCGGACCCTCTCCCTCATCGATTCGGGACAAAGTGAATTAAGACTCCTCCGCTTTTCTTCTATTGCCTTTTACCAGTATTCGTTATCGAAAATCGAAACTAATAGTTTCCGACGATAGGAACAATGAATTCTCTGCGTTATATAAGTTTCAGCTATTGTGTCTTACAAATGGTTGCTCTGAACAATGATTATTTGGTGCTCTATTTAAGGTATGTTAAAAAAATCTTTGTTTCAGAAAGATAGTCAATGAACTACAATCCCGGGTCCTTTAAGCAGGGCGTGAAAAAGGAGGACAAATTATATATATTCTAGGATAAATTACACAACGCCATCTAGACCCAAACTAAGTAGAGCTAGTCATATGGGTTCTAGAATGCGGATGAACATACTTAAATACTGTTTTTTTTGCATGTTTTACACATAAACACCCAGACCAATGCAAATATACATATTTACACTGAGCGGGAATCGAAATCTGACTCAGCAGTGGAACGCACTACCGCCACGCCACAGAGGTCGTCAACATCGTTGTCACAGAGATCGTCAATATGATGAGGAAGTCAAACTGATGGCCACCATTGTAGCATTACTTGTATTTGAAATGGTGTCCTGAGACCTTACCATCAGGTGAGGTGAAGTTATATCGATATGCTGTATATCAAAAAAAATTACACCGGTATACGAGATTTTTATATATTACGATGGTAATTTATTATCATAAATCAATCATGTTAAACCAATTTTCACGATATTATCGCATTTATCATCATCGGTAGCCATTCACGGAGTATTATAATCGCGCGGCGCTGTAAGTATACCGCACTTCACACCCTAGTGAAATGTAATACTGACACATCATATCGATACTGCAAGCATTGGTAATGGACTAACAGCTTTCCGCGAAGTAACATTTTTTTTTTGTGATTGATCCGTGCATGTTTGGACCTAATTACTACAATAATCACAATTATCATACTGCCGCCAGAGCAATCCAAGCTAAATATCAATAAAAGCGGCCAAGTGCGAGTCGGACACGCGCATGAAGGGTTCCTTAGCAGCAACTTAAAAATAAAAGTTGTATAATACATTAAACATTAAAATAAACTGCATAATAAGATCCAGAAAAATACACTTATGTTTTGCAATTGTTGTAATATAAACGAATACTAAGATAAAATAATTAATATTAACAAACTATTCCTCACTCCAAACTTTGTGCTGTGCCCGACAGGGTCCATAATTTTATCCTAATTTTAATTTAACAACTGTTTATCATTATGGAATGCAATAAAGGTATTGAGTATTGAGTATTGAAATGCTTTTTTTTAAATTTTATATTTGAGTTGATTGAATGAAAGGTAAATTGTGTTTTACGATTTACGACGTATTAAAAAAACTACTTCAAACCAAATTTTCGGTGGAAGTTTACGTGGTTAATGTACATTATATATTTTTTTTAGTTTTATCATTCTTTTATATTAGAAATTACAGGGGGGGGGGCACACATTTTACCACTTTGGAAGTGTCTCTCGCGCAAACTATTTAGTTTAGAGAAAAATGATATTAGAAACCTCAATATCATTTTTGAAGAACTATCCATAGATATATGATAACATAACTATAGAGATAAGACGTATGGGTTGGATGAAAAAAAAATTTAGTTTCAGATGTAAATATAGGGAGCCCCCAAAATTTATTGTTTTTTTTTCTATTTTTGTGTGAAAATCTTAATGCGGTTCACACAATACATCTACCTTTTTTTTTTTTTTTTTTTTTTTATCGTGCGGAAATCCCTTCGGATACCCCCCCGCGTGCCAGCGGGGGCGGTTATGTCGGGCTTGAACCGACTAAAACCGCACGCCGTCTCGGGTCTACAGACGCCGGGGTTTCGAGATGGCCCCCTCGGGTTTGGGAACCACGGTGTCCCCGTCTTGCCCCGGTTTGGGGGAGGGGTGCTAGTCGCCCCACCGTCCCGGCCTGCTTCTGCTGGGGTGACAGGTGGCCTCACCCGCCACCTTCAGGCCTGCGCTCATGGAGGACGGAGGTCGTTAAGCGACCTCCGGCGCCTGAGTTGCCTGCGACGCGCGGCGAGTAAGTTGCGGGCTCGGCGGACCGGGAGAGTTCTAAGTCTCTCCCGGGCGCGCTCCGCCACCTCCTTCGCGAGCATTACATGCTCGCAGAAGGAGGCGGCGGCGGCCCACGCGCTCGCGCTCCGCACCATTTCCGCAATCATGCTGCCGAGCGAGAGGACTCCCACCCCGATGGCTGCCACGAGGTCACGCCTCGGCGCCTCCCACGCCGGGCAATCCGCCAGCGTGTGCAGCCCTGAGTTCTCGCTCGCGTCGCAGTGATGACACTCAGGCGTTGGCTCCTTCCTGATCCGATGCAGGTGTTCCCCGAAGCACCCCTTCCCTGAGATCACCTGCGTCAGTCGGTAGGAGAGGCTTCCGTGTCGCCTCTCCAGCCAATTCTCCATGATGGGCCTTACCGCCGCTATTGCGGCGTGCCCTGCGCTTGGTTACCCAAGTCGTTCCTTCCACTCCACCACGATGGCCTGGCGGAGCTGGGACTGCACGGCCTCGATTTCTCGAGGCTCGGGGTTCCATCCCTGCTCCCGCGCCTCCTTTCGCCACTGGTACAGTTGCGAAAGGGCTCTCGCTTCCAGGTCCCATGGCGGAGTTCCGGCAAGGAGACTCGCCGCCTCGAAGGAGATCGTGCGGTACCCTCGGATGACCCTGATGGCCAGAACTCGCTGCGGAGCAATACATCTACCTACTTACCAAGTTTCAACAGCATAGTTCTTATAGTTTCGGAAAAAAGTGGCTGTGACATACGGACGGACAGACAGACAGACATGAGGAATCTATAAGGGTTCCGTTTTCTGCCATTTGGCAATGGAACCCTAAAAACGTGTCTGCCGCAATCACCCTACCGATTATTTTATATTTTATATGAACAAGAAAGGCTCACCAAATAAATGGGTCCAGCTGAGACTTCACAACTCAAGTTTTTAATTACTTTTCGAATGTAAGCTAGCAACCACCTGCGTAAGGTAGCATAGTTATTGGTCCCTCGCTAGGTAATGCCAATAGCCGAAGGACATACCGAACTAGGCTCAAGGGATACTGATAACGCAGAAAACGCTTTATAACACCCTTAAATAAAGTTAATAGCTCTCGGGAAGTTTTTCGTTGTACCCCTTAGGGCCATTACACAATGTGCGATACGATTTATACTGCGTTTACAGACTTAAGCGCGGCCCGGCGGATTCGCCGTATACTCCTTATAGTATTTAGGTGTCAAATGGCGTTGTACAAGGTCGATTTAATAGTATGATAGTGAACCCTACCCTACTTGTTTTGTCTTGTAAGGGTTTAGTGATTTTTATTGACCTGTAGATAATAGAAGAATACTCTTGATCAAACCGTACCGTAATCTCTAATATAATAAGACACTATAAAATTTAGATAACTCTTTTACTTTTGTTGAAATAATGTGGGATAGCATAAAACCCTCGTTTAGTAATAGGTACCTTTTTTTTCCGTGCGGAAATCCCTTCGGATACCCCCCGCCGGCCAGCGGGGGCGGTTATGTCGGGCTTGAACCGACTAAAACCGCACTCCGTCTCGGGTCTTTAGACGCCGGGGTGTAAGGTTGCCCATAGAGCATATCCCTCGCACCCCGACAGTAATAGGTACCTATGAAATTGCCGAAATTTTCTTACAAATTCATGAGTTCGTTATTCCTGTAATTTAATAGCTATTTCCATCGTTTATATTTTGTTTGAAAGTTGATTTCAAGATTTTGCAAGTCTGTATTAAATTTTGTTTTTATTGGGCGCTTGATAAATTAATGCGATCTTCAAAAACAGTACTTCCTAAATGCTATCCTTTTTGATGATAAATTTCGTACTACTTAACACCTGTCACTTTTCAAAAATGTAATGAAAGTTGCTGTTTGTTAGCTTAATATTGTCTCATTCATACACAAAAAAAAATCATAAAATTTGGATTTGTCATTCCTAAAAAAAATGCAAAAGTGTAAGTACTGAAAATTGGGTTTCCTCCAATTTCTTCAAGAAAAACGGCAATTTCATATGTAACGACCTAATATTATAATCATCGTAGCGTGGTTCTTGGTTGCATCCAAGACTTTCACCTCGGAGACCTACTCCTTCTCCTGCTTTAGATTTGGCTTGTGTAACTTTTATGGAGACGACTGCAACCTGACCTCCCAACCCCGAAAAGAAATTCTTCGCCAGAGCCTCCTCCATCAATCAGCAGGCACACTGGCTTACAGATGAGCTTGACTTAGCCCTGAGGATCTTAGTGGGGCCTTATATACCCATTTTGTATATTTGTGATTAATGATACTAGGAGCTTCGCAGTGGCGGGACTCAAGAATTGCCAAACTCGACCTAACAAATTGCCAGTAATAATCGTACCCACCATTTACATTTGTATGTATATATTCACTTGCTCGACCCAAGGAATCGAATCATCCCCCTCTATGCCTTCTAGACTTTTGCTTTGATAATGTTCAAGTTTCATTGAATTCTTACCACTCTCAAATGTACATTCATCGCTTCTTCTATCGTCTTTACTAACATTCCCAAAAGGTTATCATTATTGCCATTGTCCAACACAGAAAGAAATTAAATATTCTTGATTATACAACACATGAGGGTAAAGTATAGATAACTCCAAAAAATCCAATCCAATATTTAACTGCCGTAGGTACCGGGCAGGCTAACTAAGCGTTTACCTATACCAGAACAATCAATCGCACCCGCCTTAATTTTCCAGCCAATAACGGAGGTCCACACAATCCATTCAAAGTATCTAATTAATTGGACAATATATTTTTTCCATGCGGATCACGTACGTTGATCAGGTGACGTCATGACAAAATACAGCCTGTATTTGACAGCATGAACAGCATATGTATTGTACGTATATACGAAATGCGTGCATTTGGTGTTGGAGCGCTGTTTTTATTGCTCGGACAGTACTTAACGCGGATTTGGGGACGAAAAATGAAGAACGGATGGTCGTCAATGAAGGAGCTGACTTGTTACGTTCGGATAAGTGGTTTTCTGTTCTCTGATTGAGTTATTGGATTTATGATATTGCTAAGTAAATTATTTATTACAAATATGAGTAGGTACCTACATAATGGGCCAGTTCACACAGCAAAGGGACATTTTAACATAATATTCTCACTCCTATATACTTCTCACTGGGTAGGCAGAGTGTATTAAAACCCATATTTCGATTAATATATTACTATATATATTACCCATGTGCTGTAAACTATGCATTTTTTCCTTGGCAATTCTTTTAACTTACTTCACCGGCCATTAAATATATTTAAACCGACTTAAAAGAGGAAAACGGCTTATAAAATATTTTTATAAAGATTTTTTAAATATATTATATATTTTTTATATTATTTTTATTAGGTTTCTTTGCTGAGACGATAATAATTAAATTAAAATAATATTATCTACACTTAGGCATTAATTTCAAGTTGGACAAACATACAGACGGACTGCGAAATGGGTTTCGTTTTTGCCTTTTGATGCACGGAACGTAAAAATGACTGGTACCACTTTTAAAAACAACGACATTAATTCAAGTTATAATCTCATCAGCCGCAATATTAGGTACCTACCTAAATGCGTATGCATCAATTTATGTCGAAAAACACGCACAATATTTTTTTTGAGATAGCATCGAAAATCTAATCAGAATCCGAAAGTCGAAAAATTTTTCGAAGTTGAGTAAACATTCACACTCTCATATTCGTAAAAAACCTTTGTCAGCTCATTTCTCACACCCTGATTGAGATGGACCGCCCTGCATAAATCTGAAGCATTTTATTTTATACCACGCAGTAAATATTTTAAGTAACGAACAGAACTCATCATTCTGTTTAATGAATGTTTCTATTTAAGAAATTACGTTGTGGTAAAAATGTTGCTAAACAAATACCTACTAAAAATAACCTAAGCACCTAGAATAGATTGCCTGTTTATTAACAGTTTACTGAAATAGTTACTATATTTTATTTAAATCACATGTTTGTTTTGACTACAACCTACAATCACTCATACATACAATTACTTTTTGAAGTTTATACTTTAATTTCTCTCTCTATTATGATTTTAAAAAATGTTAACTTTGCATAATAAAAATAAATTATTACTGTTAGTAAGTTAGTGTGATACCCTACGACTAGACCCAATTATGCAAAGTGATTATAAATATTGCAGCATCAATATCAGAAACCTATTAAAATAATGATGGTGACTACTGATGTAGGTAATAAGTCCTGCACTGCGTTGTGCGTGTCACGCATGCGGGAGCCCGCACGTCGTGCAAATCGTATGAATTCTTTTGCACCATTTTGTATAAATAATCACCAAATTTTGACTTCCACGAAATAGGGTCGACATATTACCATCAACCAGGTAATTTGCCTGACTGCGAAATACTACAACTACTACTGCTAGGAACTTCTCAGCAACCTATTTAAATTAGCAAATCTAATGATCTGCATAAAAATAAAACATGCGTTTCATAATTGCCACATCTGCCAGACATCTCATGAGAATTCTCAATGTTTTTGAAAACGTCGATAGTGTAGTAGTAGACTAAAGATTTAGAAATTATCATTTCAGCCGATTACAACTAATCATGATCAAAATGTTACTTAGAGGGCAAACTCAGTTCATCGCACAGTCGTGGGTCGTTAGCGTTTGTATACCGAAATAAAGTCAAGATTATTTAGGTCAACTAGGACTTTAGCTCCTTTCATGAAGATTACGCTACATGAAAAATAATATTTAGGTACACTTTATACGGCCGTGCAGTCCCAGCTCCGCCAGGCCATCGTGGTGGAGTGGAAGGAACGACTTGGGCGACCAAGCGCAGGGCACGCCGCAATAGCGGCGGTAAGGCCCATCATGGAGGATTGGCTAGAGAGGCGACACGGAAGCCTCTCGTACCGACTGACGCAGGTGATCTCCGGGAAGGGGTGCTTCGGGGACCACCTGCATCGGATCAGGAAGGAGCCAACGCCTGAGTGTCATCACTGCGATGCGAGCGAGGACTCAGGGCTGCACACGCTGGTGGACTGCCCGGCGTGGGAGGCGCCGAGGCGTGACCTCGTGGCAGCCATCGGGGTGGGAGTCCTCTCGCTCGGCAGCATGATGGCGGCAATGGTGAGCGAGCGCGTGGGCCGCCGCCACCTCCTTCTGCGAGCATGTAATGCTCGCGAAGGAGATGGCGGAGCGCGCCTGGGAGAGATTTAGAACTCTCCCGGCCCGCCGAGCCCGCAACTTGCTCGCCGCGCGTCGCAGGCGACTCAGGCATCGGAGGTCGCTTAACGACCTCCGTCCTCCATGAGCGCAGGCCTGGGGGTGACAGGTGAGGCCGCCTGTCACCCCAGCAGAAGCAGGCCGGGACGGTGGGGCGACTAGCGCCCTTCCCCCAAACCGGGGCAAGACGGGGACACCGTGGTTCCCAAACCCGAGGGGGCCATCTCCAAACCGGAGATGGCCCAGGGTCAGTCGGGGTGCGAGGGATAATATATGCTCTATGGGCAACCTTACACCCCGGCGTCTGTAGACCCGAGACGGCGTGCAGATTTAGTCGGTTCAAGCCCGACATAACCGCCCCGCTGGCCGGCGGGGGGGTATCCGAAGGGATTTCCGCACGAAAAAAAAAAAAGGTACACTTTATACGGGTCATATGAAGAAGATGACTGGATATTAACCTTCAAGATGTCAATAATATGACACCTGTTAATAAATTCTTTTGAGTCACCTAGTTACAAGAATTCAACCATATTTATATTACTAAAATTGTTTTAAAAAAATACATATTGAAGTGTCTGTTTGTAATATGACAATAGCAGATTTTTAATGATTGTATGTCTGTTTGAATTGACTGTTTGAAATTAGGTAATCTCCGGAACGGATGAGCCGATGTTGACTTTCACTGGCAGATAGTTAATGTTACAAAGCGCAACATAGGCTACTTTAATTATATTATTATTTTAATTAGACAAAAAATTTGATTTCTGTGCAAAAAATTTAAAACTCAGAAAATTGTTGATAAAATTTGATTTAAAGATTCTAACTACTTAAGGTTTTATTTGGACGTAAATAATATATAAATAATTTATGGCCTGTATAAAAATACTTACACACATGTACATTAGTCGTTTTCCTTCTGGAATAGGTAGAGACAACAACCTGACATCTAGGCTATGAAGTGTGTGAGGATAGTATGCGTATCACGCATGCGATTACCCATTTGTCGTGCAAATCGTTTGGATTTTTTGGCACGATTTGTGCAAATCGTATAAAATAAATAAATAAATATAAATATTCTACGACATTCTACACATCGCTTTCTAGACCCAAAGTAAGCATAGTTTAACTAACTTGTGTTATGGGTTCCAGATTGCGGATAAACATACTAATATACTTTTTTTTTTGTAAATACATACATATTATACATAGAAACACCCAGACCAATGCAAATAGACATATTCATGCATACAAATATTTGCACTGAGCGGGAATCGAACCCGCGCCCCCTGTCGTAGCAGTCGAATGCACTACCGCTACGCCACAGAGGCCGTATGCATTTTTTGCACCATTTTGTGCAAATTCTATGAATGTTTGTTGATTTTGTGCAAATGATGTGCTCGAAATTGGGAGGGAGCTAATAGTTTTTGCTTTTATTTTCTGTTATTTAAATTAGTTATATAGTTATGTTTCAAAACGCAGTTTTAAAGTAAATATCTAACAGGGACCTCATATTTTTCCTTGGATTTTTGTTATTTAAATCTATATCTATACAAATAAACAAAATTGAAGTATCTGCTTATAATATGAAAACAACAGGTTTTAAAGAAATGCTTATTAGCGTATGTATAACAAAAAGCAGTTTTAAATTTTTTTGTCTATCTGTTTGAATAAGGTAATCTTTGGAACGACTGGCCTGATTTTGACAGGATCTTTCACAAGCAGATAGGTAATATTATAAGATGTAACATAGGCTACAAAAAGAATTAGGGATCCGCGCAAAATAATTAAAACGCAAAATAATTGACAAAGTCGCGGGCACAGCTTCTTTGTACTGTACATATAGTTTTGTTTATTAACAGTGTGTGTGTGTGTATGCGATACGGATACTATCTTTAGCACTTACTGCTACTTTTTGTCTAGTTATATAATTTATTGTCTGGAACTCAATGTTCTTTTCTCATTTAATTTTAAAGGTAGAACTCATGTATTAAAGTCAAGGTTGATTTCGGCTAAACAATTTTTTTCATGGTTCGGTTAGGTTTTCAAAAAAAAATCCTTATGCCTTCGTTCAAATGGCATCTATGACAGTGATCCTTAATTCATGGGACTTTAGCTTACCATCAAGTGATATGAAGTCATATTGACGTGCCGACATTAAAAAATCGTTATTCTTGGTAAGTTTAATAAAAACAAATCCGGTCGATACTTTACTTTCTTTGCACAATAATAATGGCTCAGGTTTGTTGAGCTATCAAAATATTTCTCTAACAGAATACGCTGATATGGAGGCAATAAATTATTGCAATCGTTTGTTTATTCATTGCAGTTGTATTGAATTAATATTTCTGTAGTCAGGTCGGTCTCCATTTTGCATTTTGAATTAAAAATTATAACAATATTTTGATATTCAGGTAAAGTGTTTTTCCTAGGTTCTTTGGTATTTTATTTTAAAAATTTAAATAGAATTTCAGTTTAAATATTCTTACCTTCAATTAAATTTTTAAGCATTTTGCATGCTTACTTTTTGTCTAAAGATTTAGATCGGAAAAAGAGAACATCTAGGATGGGACTTGAACCCGCGACCAGTCCCTTACAGGGGGAATGCTCTGACCAACTGAGCCACCTAGACACGTCCCAGATATTCCAACGTCGCCTTAAGACGTATTAATATATCAGAAGGATTCTTACCTTTTTTTTTCGTGCGGAAATCCTCTCGGATACCCCCCCCCCCCCCGCCGCTGGCCAACTATGAAGCGTAAATTCTTTTTCATCTCTCCTGTTCGGAAAGTTGAATTTTCATGGGTAGATAGCCGGGTGGAAAGTAGCTTATTTCATCCCTAGGGAGGAAAGTTTATTTTTTAATTTTAAGTTTTGCCATGGAGTCAATGATAATTTAATTACGTCATAATGCCTTGATATCATGACGTTTTTCTTGCATGGCTGCCTAATGCACATCTATTAACCATCTCGATTACAATGTAACCAATAGATTCGATTTTCAAAACTTTTATAAGGGATTTCCGCACGTAAAAAAAAAAAAAAAAAAAATGGTGGTGGCAGTATGTACGAGAATTATAACTTTTCTTCAGTATTAAAAAAAAACAATTTAAGTTTACTAAAGAATTAGCGGGAAAACGAGATTCAATATAAATAAATACCTTGTGTTAATTGTGGTTAAAAATGGGGTCGGAAATTGATTCCAGTGACATGGATATTAATTTAACTCCCGATGAGATTGAAGAACAGGCAAAAGCTATTGTTAATAATCTATATTTAAATTGTTCTAATTACTTCGGGCCACCAACCAGGTGGACACCGAAGTCTTAAAATCACGCAAAAAAAATCCAAATCTTACACCCACTTTTTATCACTTTTCTCGAAGTTTCACATGATTCTAAGTCTAATTAAGCAAAAAAAATGTTGTGTCGGTCTGTCTGTTGGTCTGGATGTCTGGATGTCTGTTTACGCAATAACTCAAGAACCACTTATCCGATTTAAAAAATTCTTTCGCCAATCATCTTGTTTGGTTACTGGGAAGAACTGATTAGGTTTTGGGGTTTGTACGTTCAAGGTTTCGGGTACCTTTTTTTTTTGTTTTTTTTTTTTCGTGCGGAAATCCCTTCGGATACCCCCCCGCCGGCCAGCGGGGGCGGTTATGTCGGGCTTGCACCGACTAAAACCGCACGCCGTCTCGGGTCTTAAGACGCCGGGGTGTAAGGTTACCCATAGAGCATATCCCTCGCATCCCGACTGACCCTGGGCCATCTCCGGTTTCGAGATGGCCCCCTTACTTGCTCTCCACTGTGCCATCTGCTTATCAGAGGGACACGTGGAAAGCTTCCGAACAGCCCTCAACAGGGCCGTCCTCGCCTCGGTCGGAGTTGGCCGTAGGCGGCAGCGTCTCTCCCACCCTAGGAGAGAGGCGCTGCCGTCTCCGTTGCCCAGGGTGCACCGCGTGGAGGTCCCCAACCAAGCACCCCAGGTTTCGGGTACCTACCATACAAATTGTCCCTAAAAAATCATTATTTTTTTGTTTTTGACGTCGAAGACGTTTGATTTGATTTCATTTTCTTCATATTTATTGCTCAATATATAAAGACGCGTCGAATAATATGCATGAAGCCTAAGGTCTGTTCATTGTGAATAAAAATACTGCAACAAAAATATCTAAGTTTGGCCCGAAGTTTGACGATCACTGTGTGATTTCCGCCCCACTAGATTTTACTTTAAATTTTAACTGATAATCAATTTACCTGTTTCATTAAATGTGTGTGTAGTCTTCTTCTCTTATATATAAAAATGAATTGCTGTTCGTTAGTCTCGCTAAAACTCGAGAACGGCTGGACCGAATTGGCTAATTTTGGTCTTGAATTATTTGTGGAGGTCCAGAGAAGGTTTAAAAGGTGAATAAATATGGAAGTTGTTATCGATTGAGGCAGTACGAAGTCTGCCGGGTCAGCTAGTATTTTAATAAATATCTCGGGTGAAATGGCTGACTTTCAACCCTTGTGTAACAATCTACTATAATGTGTATATCACATAATTTAGCTCAGTGATCCAAAAGAAATCTAATTATATCAGCGTTCCTATTTCTCTGAGTAACTTTTTTTTTTACTAATTCTCTATTCATTTGTAAATGTGTGATATTTAGATTTACTTATTGACGTTATGTTTTATTGAGCTGTGGAGAAAGGTGAAACATAAATAATAAAATAATTAAAATATAAATTGAAGTAAAATAAAACGTGTAAAACATGTTTTAATTGATGATTTGTCGACCATATTAATATAGACGAAGGCAAAAATATCGTGTTGTGAATTTTATCCGTAAAAACTTTTTAAGTAAAAGGTTGTGAATTGTAACAGTAAGTGAGGAACATTATTCTATTACTATGCCATACGTCAAATGACAGTTACTCCTGTAAAAGCCAAAATAAACCGAACCCGATTATTCATTCAAACGCCAATCCCGGTTTCACAAGGTTTGTTTGTAATTCTGGGTCCGCTCTCCTACTCCTCCATTCCATAATTAGGTGGTGATAGCTTTTACGGGTGCGACTGCCGTTTATACCACGACAAGAAAGCCTGCACCAGAGCGTCGTCCGTCAAACAACAGGTATACCGGCTTAAAGAGACCTCACCTGCAAGCCTGGCTGGGGCCTTGATTATTCCAATGAGGCCCCGTACACCCTAAAAATCCCTAAAAATTAATGAATTAAGAAAATTGTTAATTTGATTAAAAGAAAATTTGTTGCGAGTTGTGATCCCACAAACTTGGATTTAACTTTACACTAACTAGACATCCAAAAAAACAAAATTATGTTCCCTAACTTTTGCACGCTAAACCTTAATAAATGTAACATTTCAATGGACTATAAGTACTGTGGTAAAAAAGAAAGAAATAGAAACTGAATGCGTTTCCATATCCAATTCAAAATTGCGCGATCGAGGTTGCCGACTATTTTTTCCTTATTATTCAATTTGTTTAGAAAAAAACAGTGCTACTAACCGATGTTTTCCTCTAAACGTATTCTAAATTTGAATTCCGCAAAATAAAAGGGACCTTTCGAAAGATCGAGGCCAAGCCGAACTGTGTTAACCACAGGCGCGATAAAGAAGGCAATTTCGTAAATAGGGCTTGTGAGGATTTCCTTAACGCTGGACAAAAAATGAATTGCTACTCACAGAAGATGTACCTTTTCTGTAAGTTTCACTACTACTGAGCAAAGTGTGCTTTGACTTTGATCTAATTCAGACGATCGTTTCATCCGAATGGAGAACTTTTCCTTCCACTTTCAAATACTTATCGAAATCGTTGGTTTCACACTAGCACATTTCAACGTTATTTTTTTTGGATATTTCTTTTTTACGGATGTGTCAAATTTTCTTTGATTTTGATTGAATTGATTATATTCCTTACTTTTATATTTTTGAACCATTGACCATTGTTACTCACGCTATAAACTATTATATAGACATATTAAACATTTATATATATTAAGTAGAAAAGCAAAGGAAAAAAATAGGTTGATCTACCTATTTTTCAAAGTAAAGGAAAAAAACAATATAATATAATATAAATGTAATAAATAATATATAATATAAATATAAAATAATAGTTGGGTAAACCTACCCTATGGTGCTACCCATACATGAACGTCCTCACATGGTATACAAACAAACTAATTATATACACTAAAATACCGGGAATTAACGCGATCATGTATAGGTATCGGCCAGTGTAACCTGGTCGAAACGTCAGGCAATCCAAAGAAAAAATAAAATAAATATATACCTATTAAATTTAATTAATTAATTCCTGGTAAATTATTGTATATCATGGAACGCGATTATTTTATTGGTGGTAGAGTCAAGCAACAGTCATTTTGGCCGTTGCATGAATGGGCCGACTCGACCGGGGAAGTACCACCTTCTCACAGAATATCGACGCCAAGTAACAGTATTTGAACTGTTGCGTTCCGTTTGGTGAGTGAGAGTACCGGAGTCCAAACTCCTTTCCCATCCCCTCCCAAACTCCTTTCCCATCATCTGCCAAACTCCTTACCCATCCCTTTTCCTTTACAGGGTCGGCAGCGCGAGTGTGACGCCACTGGTGTTGCACACGTCCATAGGCCGCGGTAACCGCTTCCCATCAGGTGGGCCGTGTGCTTGTCTGCCACCATAGTGGTATAAAAAAAATTAAAAAAACTTGTACGCATAGTTGTTTCCAACACTGCTCGAATATCAAACACCTAGACAGCTAGGTGGTAAACAATTACCAGTTCATATAAACACAATATTTATATGAACTGGTATTACATGGTACATGTTGCTCACGTATTATTGCCGACCCGATCAACTCTTTGAAAATCTCTGTCGAGCAGGAAACAGATAGCTTCAAATTGAAATAGTTAATTACGTTGTGCAATACCTCTTACAAATATTCTATGCCAGTTATTTCATTCTATTATGAAAAACCACATGCTATTGTCGAAAGTTTACGCGAATGTCACACATTGAAATAAAACTATTTTTAACGGATTCTATGGCGATTTATTTTTTTCTTAGTTCTACAATAATGTATGGAAATTTGTCCGATTTGTTAACATTTATGATTACTGCTCCGCTCTCCTAGGTAGTAGGTTAATAATATATATCCGATAAACGGGCCGACCTTCCTCGATAAATGGGCTATTCAACACAAAAAGAATTTTCCAAATCGAACCAGTAGTTCTTGAGATAAATGCTTTAAACCAAACAAACAAACTCTTCAGCTTTATAACATTAGTATAGATAAGATGAAACTAATAGTAAAAGAGTAGATAAAATATTACCGAAAAATATTATCAATTGTCGAAGAGGATACGTGGGCCTTAAAAAGGTACGTATCTTTTATAAGGCGTTCGTCTCAAAGCAGGGTGTATCGAGAGAGCGGCACGTTCGATTGGATTGAAACGTCGGCTACGCGGAGTGCTAGCCAAAGGGTCCTAATAGCATTTTTGTAGCAAAGGCCTGAAGGGTATTACAGAAAAATTGTTTTGTCGATAGAACGAACGCTATTTATCTCTGATTACTATTGTGTTGATTGAATTACGATAGCAATTCGAAACCTTTCTAAATTTATCTTTAGAATAGAGGCTTCTGAAACTCAATTATCTAAGATGCCTTTGTTTCAAAGTGACGACCTTTGGTCGGTGTTCTACAAAGCAATATAAAGATCATTATATTGAGGTAAGAATTTACTTTATTCTTATATATTTAATGTTCAACCTAAATCAGTCGATGACTGGCTACGACATTAATTATTCTTACTGTTACGCCAGCAAATAACATTAATCAAACGTCAAATTCATGCAAATTTACTTCGATGATTACTAAAGTTGGTTCTTATAGGATTTTTTTTATTAGTCTCCTTGAATTATTCGCAATCACGTCCGTAGTATAATACCGTAAATTAAGATTTACATAGCCAAAAACTTGAGAAAACACAATTACAGAAGTTTTAACATAGAGCCTGTAACCGTGGTAGGTAATCACATTTGTCGGGAACTTGCTAGGAGAAAATTGTCTTTGGTGCTTGTAACAAGAACCTGCCCGTACTACTTGCTCTGTTGATAGAATCGACACGATTTGCATGAAAAAACTGATGATGTTTGTCTGTTTTCTAAACGTTTAGTGTCAATGGCTTCGCTAGTCAGGACCTTACAGGACTACAGCTTATCAAACATCATTCTTTAATTATTATAGTTATATATAGCTATAAAAAACCCGTAAAAGACACAAAAACCCTTCGTGTGTATTGTAAATACTCAAACCATCAATATATTTCTTTAAGCAATGATTTAACATTTTCACGGAATACAGGAAAAATCTCAATCATGCAAAATTAACCAATAAGCAACGAAATAGCAAATTCTATACAAGAAGTTAACTTTTAAAGGAAAATAGTTCCAGCATGTAGAATTTTTCTAATCTAATGCAGAAAATTAAAAGCTTGTTTTCTAGAAACGGGAGCATTCGCTTCGTTTCTAGAAAATAAGCAAGTTACCCTACAACTTGACTGACATTTGACCTTCATTAGAATCGCTTGACGGCTATCCTTATTTGATTATTTGCTCTGATTTTTTAGGTCTAAAAGAGGAATATATTATTTACATATATTAATTACTATAAATTAGTATAAAAACAATATCTGTATACCTATATACAAAGCTGCAGGTTTAGGCGTCAAAAAAATCCTCCCCATCGACGTCAACTGGGAGGGTGGCCAGAAGGCTGGCGGCATTGCCACGTTGAATGGCAATGCCAATCCTTTGTGCGAGGAATGAACCAGCCCTCTGGTCACGGGTAGCGTCTATAAGCCGTTTTGAAATTTCTTTAAATAAATATATTATATGAATTGCTTTTAAATTTTTACGGGAAATTTTGACGATGGTATCTTCTAGAATAACAAGCTTGCGTTCTTTGATAACAAAAAATATGATAATACACATTAATTTATATTGTATCAACAATGTGTTCTTAATACATGTTGCATTAGAAAAAAAGAATATATATATCACCTATTCTATACACATGAGTATGTTGAGTATCCATCCCTGTCGGCGTAAATAAAAATGTATTCACATCACCATTTTACTTTTTGAATTAAGAATGATTATTGATGCTGTGAACATGCTGTGAACTTAAACATTATGTGTAAATATTCCGTTAAATGTTAAAACATAAAATAACATATTAGATATATGTTCCATTCATTTGAAACAAAAAATCACTACCATTAGTATACATTTTTCTATGCAAATGAGTTCGTAGATATTACAACCCGTCAGTATTGGTTACAACTTTTGAAACTGTGGGGCTGATAGAATAATTTAATCAGAGCAGGTTTCGAATTAATTTATTTCCAAACCAATCTTAGGGGTAAAATCTGAAACTGAATATGAAGTTTTGATGAAAATCATTGCATCAGTATTACAGTACTTAATTTACAGTTTAGTGCAAAACAAAACAAAAGTACAATTTGCCGTGGGATATTACTTATACATATAAATTATATTTCCTAATAAAGCAAAAATAAAAATAATAATTAGTGAATTGAATACAAATCATATATCATTTTAATACCATAAAGACACAAAAAAAGTTTCATATCCGTTTCACAAATTGAAACGAATATGAAACTTTACGGAACGAAACAATTAGATTAGGTTGTGAAAAAAAAAATCCGTTCCCGCAGGGGGAACGCACGGGTAGATTTCGTGAAGCAATTAATATTATTTTATATAGAGAACTACGGACTTTAAACAGTTTAATTTTTTTTTCTCGAAAACGGTAACTTTTAGCGAAAAACTTTTCAGACATTTATTTAGACTTAAAAATGGCCTATCGATTTAAAATGTTTCCGACGGCAAGAATGTTCACCGGTTAGAAGTTATGATTTTTTTCCCGAAAAATTTTGGTTTTTCCCCCCTCCACGTTTAGTTAAAGTTTTAATCTTATAGGTTTATAATTAAAAGTTGTTGGTATTCATGTATACTATGGGATAAAATTAGAAGGGTTCGAATATCTTTCATGGAACGTGAAATTTTGAGGAAAAACTGATTTCACAAAAAGTGAGGCCCTACCGTCCCCCCTTAGGCCGGATTCCACCCGTTCACGAACTTAAACTAAGTTTACACCCAAGCAATTTTTGACCGCAGTTTGAAAGCGATCGGGGCAAAAATGCGACCTCACGGTCGCGCTCAGTGCCGCAAATTTTGGGAAGTGGAACCATACATACATATATATAAACTTTTTGACCAGTGGTCATTTCGGACTCAGGGGTCATTCATTGTCAATTAAGAACAGCATTTAAATATTTTTATGCCTTTACCTTAAATGTAGCCATTGCATTTTGCAACCATTGTAGCTACATAGCTATTAAAACATTTTAAATCGAAAATACTGATATTAGTATTTGACAATTTGAAAATATTGTCAGTGAAAATACATAAAAAGTAGTATTCTTTATCTTATGATGTTTATATTCTAATAAGTCTGAATGCTAGTTACAATGACCCTTCCTTGACAGTCCGGGTAAAAATTATGAACAAGTATTCTACATTATATGAATTAATGTATGAACATGATTACCCTTCTTTCAGCTTGACCTTAGAATTCTTCGCATACATATTTTATCAGATAATACATTTTCTCAAGACATTCTCTAGGCTATTTATTTTTTAAGTAATCATCAATTTCCATTACAAATATGAGCCCAAAAAAGCCGCAAAAGGTACAAAGAGTTAAGTAATTGGACTCACTACCTAGATATTGCAAGTTAGTATCCCATCCAGTGCAAAATTATTTTATACCAGCTGTTACCGGCAGTTCCATCCGTGTAAAATACTGATCCCGTTTCAACCAGCCACAGGAATCTATTACTGAAATAAAATTTTAAATGCCAGACTATAATGTCGTCTATCTTTATGCGAAATTTGATTTAGATCCGTTCAGCCGTTTTTGTGTCAAAGAGTTACCACCACCAGTATGCATTCGTTCTACCTACGATCCATCCTCAAAAACTTTCACATTTATATTATTAGTAAAAAGCAGGATACTGCTAAGGTGTGGGTTCTGATGGTAAGCGGATACACATAAACCACCAGCAAGAACAAGAGGCTATGCCAGTAGTATTGTGTAACTTGAAACTTCTCTGCTTCTGTTAGACAGAAATACTTTGCCAGTCGAGCTGTTCCAAATGCAAATGGTATGAAATCATAGCATATTTTACATTCTCTAACAACGTGATATTGGAGTAGGTATTTGAAAAAAAAAGCACAGAAATGTCTTAACGGCATAGACAGTATAAATTACACGGGATTCACCGGGTTATCCAGCAATCATTTAAAAAAGAAAACGGAAATCTAAAACCTGAAATTACAATATTTTACAAAGCTATCAGTGAATTGCATTGAGAACGAATCAATTATTCACCCAGTCAGGAGAATACAGAGAATTGCTCTGAGATTCCATACTGGGAGCGAGTTTTCGCAATTGGGGTTTTAGCCCTCCATCTACATAATGATGCTAAACTAGTATGTATTTGAAACATTACCGAAACCGTGGCTTCTAGTTAAACTAAATGAAAATTCGACCGACTAGAAGTATTGAATGTGGGACTATGTTTTTATCATCATCAATACCTATCATCTTCTCCAAAAGCACAGACGAGATAATGACTCGTTGGTGTGGCAGTAGAGTGTTGGACTGCTACGTCGAACACGGGTTCTATTCCCTCTCAGTGCAAATATTTCTATTCGTTGTATTTGTTGTATGCATGAAATGTCTATTTGCACCGCGCTGGGTATTTCTACGTATAATATGAATGTATTTGCAAGTGTGTTTATTCCCATTCCACTACCCATATTAGAAGTTATTACTTTGGATCTAGATATATAATGCTTACTTTGGTGTGTTCTTTCAAGAATATTATTAGAATACTAGCTGTTGCCTGCGGCTCCGCTTGCGTGGAACTGATCTCGTTCCCGCTTCTCATGGAAACCTATTTCAGGGATAAAAGTAGCCTATGTATTATTCCAGACTATAACCTATCTCTGTAACAAATTTCAGTCAGATCCGTTCAGCTATGTGTGTGTTAAAGAGCATGAAATATCGACACAACCTTATAAAATTTCGCGTTTATAAAATTAGTAAGATAATTTAAAACATCTATGGTTAGGGTATAGATATCTTTTATCGAGGTACCTTTTTTGTCAAGTTGTTTGCTCAGTACAATTGTGTACAGCCAGTGGTAGTAGAAGACCGAACAGCGGCGGTGTAGAGTTAAATTTAAGATTATACCACTCTAAATAATTTGTAGCCATTATCTCTTTTAATAAGTTCTCTGCAACAAGAAAATACGGGCTATCCACTCGCTAATTTGGGCTCTAATGAAAATTTTGAATCATTAAGACTTATTTTGTCTTCTTTTTGTTTTTATGAACATGATTTTGGTATTTCTAAGGTGTGTTTTAGATTATTTTTGAAAAACTGATTAGTTGCAAAACTGTTACAACTATTTTATTTCTACATAATTTATATTTAATTTAAATTTATTTATTAAATGTGTATTTAGCAACGATTATATGCATAAATATTTAAAATTTTATCTCATTCATTTTACATCATTTTTTCTCTCGTAGTCTGACATATCGGTTCTGTTGTACAATTAGCTCTTAGCTTAGAATGTTACAGGAAAAACTATAAAAGCATTATCTCTTTTATCATTCTAAGGTCTGGTAGAATAAAACCTTTGCACTTACACCTATTTACTTGCTAGGCTTGTTAAGTTTCAATCTGAATATGTAGTTGGCGAAAGGTAAGTGCACCACTGCTGCCTACCTTTTCTAGGCTATACAGGCACGAATCTTCTTCATCCAAATGTCAAACCCGGTCTGCTCCTTTTTCCATAATTTGGTTTTATATTTAAATAAACAGGCGTGAATGTTTATTTACTATAATGATTTGCAGTAGGTATTGTTTAGAGAGTTATGATTGAGCAAAATAACGAAACAAAAAATTTGTAGTGTTCTAATTTCGC
Source organism: Cybosia mesomella (assembly GCA_946251805.1). Lineage (NCBI taxonomy): Eukaryota > Metazoa > Arthropoda > Insecta > Lepidoptera > Erebidae > Cybosia > Cybosia mesomella. The sequence goes on from OX276397.1 coordinate 13,093,735, forward strand.
TTCAAGCTTTTGCAATCAGCACAACCGTTGCATAAAATGATTATTTTCATTTTAGTACAATAGATTATTTTATTTTAATTTTTTTATTTTATTTTAAAAGCTTGTTTTCAACTTTTTAGGTTTAGTAATGTCATGTAGCACCAAAGTGCTTGGCAAGGCAGCCATAGGAGGTCAACACAATGAGTCTATCTTGTTAAGGTCCAGACCAACTACCATCTTTATTTTCACACCGTGGACACCATATTACGCTATAGTGTTTACCAAGACAAAAATAATCCCAAACTCGAAGTTTATCTCGTTATGCTTACTACTCCGTTGTCAGACCCTGGATACCATTTCACATCAGAGAGGTTGTCAAGGCAAAAAGAATGAGCACAAACTTGATAGGTTTATCTTGTTCAGCTTAGGAGTTCCTATTGCCACCTTCCTACTCCATCATCAGACCCTGAATACCATATCACATCTGAGAATTTGTCAAATCAAAACGAATAAGCCGATAGGTTTATCTTGTTTAATTTAGTTCATAGGAACTGGGCTAGGTGGCTATAGAGCCACCTTCCTACTCCAACATCAGACCATCTGCATGGTACCATTTTAATGCATTATCATCCAAACTAAACGTGCATGCAAAATTTCATCTCAATTTGTTGAGGATAACTGCCTCAAAAATTCAGTAGGTAGCAAAATTTATCGCGAACTAATAGTCCAGGAGCCAGGTACATTTTCGGTCAATAATTTCTTCTCGAGCGAAACTTCGTAAAATGCATAAGGGACTTATACTATGAATACTCGCGACCGTCAGCTGCGACTCCGTGGGTGGGGTGGGCAGTGGCAGCCTCCCACGCATGGAGAAAATAAAAGTATTTTCAGTCATTTTCTCTCATTTGAAAATTTATCAGAGTATAGTTTATGTAGTATTTTGAAAGAAAAACATAGTCAGCTGACCATAACAAGTAGTGAGTTATTGGGCCTTCTGTCCCACCTCTGTTCCCTCGGGCTGTGCCCTCGGTCACTACGGTGAGACAGAATGCCCAATAACTCACTACAGAATGTTTAATAACTTGCGTCTGTTATATGGTTACGCACCAACCATACTCTAACTGATCGGCTGGAAGCCCCATTAATTACTTACATGACATTGTTTTTATTTTGGGTCTTCCTTTTAATCCTCTGAAGGACGGAGTGCACTACATGACTGGTAGCTCGATGCAAATGGCAGATATTGTGAGAACAGAATATGAGACATTCTTAGCGTGTGGGAACGATGTAACGATGTGTGTGTGTAACAGGTGTGCAAACTGCTGACTTAACGCTAGTCATAGCTTTGTATAAAGGTACGCTATAAACTAGATAATTTCCTGGGTACGTCGGCCAGTTAAAAATAATGAAATACTTACCATGTACTAATGGTTAGCTTATATTGTTTATGTAAAGCTTGATCTGTCGTCGTTTATACCTACATAAACGATTACAAAGGATTTTAATAGAATACCGTTAACCATACCTTGTATCAAATTTAAGAAACTGAGCATCATATTATATCATTCTCTCGGTGCACCTTTCTCTCATGGAACACAAAATGTTAATACTTATAAACATTTCAATTATTAAAAGAATAGACACATTGTTAGATCTCATTCAAACCAAGTGCAAATATTTACACCATGTGGGAATCGAAACCGCTACCTCCAAATCAGTAGTCGATCCACATTACCGCTTGACCACAGAAATTTTTATCGCTGAGTAAGTAAACTAACAGATACCTTGTTTCCACACACACACATACAAACCGTGCAAAGCAATTTGAAACTTCTATAATTGTGACGCAAATTACATTACAATGTGATAAAATTATATACCGCTATAAACTAGATAATTTCCTGGGTACGTCTACCAGTTAAAAATAATTAAATACTTACCATGTACTAATGGTTAGCTTATATTGGTTATGTAAAGCTTGATCTGTCGTTTATACCTACATGTTTTTTTACATATAATCACGCCTTTATCCTCGAAGGGTTAGGCAAGGTACCTACATAAAACTGTCAAATTTTACTTGTGCATAATGTATGAGTTTATTATTATTTCATAAATACTTTTCATGTACTTATACATAATTATATCCTTACCATATACATCAACATATACTTATCAACAACCATCAACGAATGTCCACGAATCAACGAACATACATAAATTATAATTACATTTTATAGGTATCATACATAAATCATAACATTCGTCGGAATTAATCGGAATTAGCTTTGACGGTGTTGGTAAAGACATGGTTTTGTATTTCAATTGTAATAACAAAAGTGTAATTAAACGAAATGAGTTTTCAATCACTTTGATTTAAATAGTCATAAGTAACATAAATTAATTATACACCTCTATAGATAAGAAGTTAAGTTTCATTTTGTTGGGAGGCGGTAATTGCTGAATTGATACTTTTTATGTATAAAACCCATCAATTTTTCTAACAAATTACATTCGCTCCAGTACCTTCCAGTGATCTTCCCCAGCAGTAAAATGTGAGTAAGTGCTATTAAATTAATTATTATTTAGTTAATAATTAACCAGCTGAGATGCTTGGATTAAAATCCTGCCGGCTGATAATTATTAATTATTATTTAGTTAATAATTATGCAGCTGAGATGCTTGGAATAAAATCCTGCCGGCTGATAATTATTAATTATTATTTAGTTAATTATTATCCAGCTGAGTTGCTTGGAAATTTTCCTGCCGGTTGATAATTATTAACGCCTATTCAGAAAACCTTGGGAATATATTTGTTTATAATTTGATTGTATTTTAACAGGTTTGGCTCAGAGTACGAGAACGCATCCATAGTGTCTGCAGCTGCAGCAGCACCGAAAAGGAAGTCGAAGGGGTCGTCGAATCCGAGCACAAATGGTAAACGTAAGCTCACCAAAAGCTTACGGGACTCATCGCCTCCAGACTCATTACCAACCATCATCGGTCAAAAACGGAGTTCGTCTGAGAGGTATGTGTTTGTAATTAATCGTAGTTAATAATATTTTAACATTTTTATTAGTCCTTATTCCATTTAAATATATTATCAATAATGTAAAATTGTTAAACTAACTTTAAGATCTTCACTAATATTTTTTATACGTAGCAATTTTGACGATTATTCAAATCAAGAGTACTTATTTAGAATTTTAAATTGTTTATTAATTTTACTACTTTCAGAATAAGTATAATTAATTATTTAGTTTACCTGAGATGTTGTATTCAATCAATCAATCAAGAACTTATGTTAGTCACAATAACAGGTTTTATTTAGTGTAATACAATATTGAAGTTTATAAATTCATAATTATTTTACTTTTTTATAGGAAGAAGAGACCAGATATCTTCAACATACTGAAGTCTGAGGAAGCCAACTGCGTGGATAATCGACGCAGCCCTGTAACGTCGAGCTTCACGAGCCGTGTCTCCACGGGAACATCTCGTCGCACTGCCAAAACTAGCGGCGAGTATTTTGTAGATCTGAAACTCTACAAAACAGTCGACTACGCGTCTCATGAGCCCCAGCTTCGATACAAGACAGCGCTTGTAACGGTGAAGTTGCAGTGTGACGAGGCGTCATCGTCTTGGGAGGCTCTACAGGGCTTCCTAGGACAGGCTTTCTCTGACTTTAAGGAGTCGGAGCCTGTTCATTACAGTGAGAACATTTTTATAAAATAGTTTTCTAGTGTAAATATAATTTGCTTTTAATTTATTAAATATATATATATATTTATATATATTTTTAGTAATAATATGTAGTGTGTTTTGATATTATAATTTTTATAACTCTAAACATAAGACAGTGTGTTGTGCAGATTTTTCATTTTATTTTTCCATTAGTAACTACCTAAGTGGTGTAGGTATTATAAATAAGTAATAATGCCTTTTTGTGCAGCGTGTAACACATCTGTACCTAGTAAATTATGGGTAGGTCACATGCGAAGTAATTCACATAAAAAAAGTAGTCATACAACAAAACATAGCGAAGGTGTAGAAATAGTGAGTTCTGCATTTCGTAATCGCATAATAACATTTAAATTATTACCAATTCATGACCTTCAGCTAGCATCAGTGGATACATTTTTTTATGATATTCGTAATAAGTTAAAATCCCTTTTATTTGAATATGTTAAAAAACATACATGTCTTAAAATTAATTTCGAGCTATTTGGTATGTTCCTAAAGTTTAAAGACAATTCTCAAGAAGTAAAATCATTTGGAACCAAAAATAAAATATTGTACAGTAATTTTGATTTTGAAAAATTATATTCTGAAACGGTTAGCTATTTAAAAGCAAGTATTGAAGAATTTGAGGGTCGCGACAGTGGATGGACTTTTTTAAACAACTTGTACGTTGAGGTCAACCTCAATAAATACCAACCACTTAGTGGTTCTAGTTATATTCGTTTACCCAAATCTATTCAGGCAAAGAAAGCGTGTATAAATATATTAAACAAAGATGAGTATTGTTTTTTATGGTGCGTAACTGCAGCATTATATCCAGCTAAGAAACACCCTGAAAGAACTTCATCTTATCCTAACTTTAGGGAATTATTTGATATAAGGGGAATGACTTTTCCTGTATCGTTTCGCGATATTAAAATTTTCGAGAACAATAACCCGAATATAAAGTTTATAATATATGGTCTAAAAAAATATAAAACTTTTGTAGGTCCTTTATATAATTCGGACATTAACGAAAAATATAGCGGTAAAACTATACACTTACTATTTCTCGAAAATAACTACACTTCTCACTATTGTTTGATTAAAGATCCTTCTAGGCTCTTCAGAAGTCAAGTCACATCTCATCATAGCAGACTGTGTTTGTGTGAGTTATGTTTGATATTTTTCAATACTTCTGAAGAACTTAATAACCATTCATGTGGAGGTGTTGTTACTATTCTTCCTGATAAGGGTTCGATAATTAAATTTAAGAACTTTGATCGTAAACAAAACGTGCCTTTTTGTATTTATGCAGATTTTGAGTCAATGTTAGAAACTAATCCTGAGGCCAACTGTTCCAGTGGGAACACAAATATTTTGCACCGTCATGTACCGGTTGCTTTCGGTTATTATGTAGTTTGTTCCGATAACCCTAATTATAATCGGTACGTATCATATCGGGGACCTGATTGCGATAAGCAGTTTGTCAACTCAATATTTAAAGATGTGCAAAAAATATTTGAAATCATGAGTACTACAGTCCCAATGAAATTTTCAACCGAAGATAGATTTGATTTTGACAATGCAACTCATTGTCACATTTGTCAAAATTTAGTTTTTTCCGACAAAGTGCGTGACCATTGTCACCTAACTGGTCGTTATCGCGGCGCTGCACATTCATTTTGTAATTTGCAGTATAAGCGCCCTTCGTTTGTGCCCATATTCTTTCATAACTTAGCTGGATATGACTGTCATTTATTTATAAAAGCTTTAGGTGAGGTTCCAGGTGATATAAAGATAATACCTAAAACTAAAGAAAATTATATCTCATTTACAAAGTTTGTACTAGTTGCAAATAACCAGTTTTTTCAACTTCGCTTTATTGACTCTTTTAAGTTTTTGGGAACAAGCTTAGACAAATTAGCAGATACCTTAAAACCAGAAATGTTTAAATATTTACGAAATCACTTCCCATCTCAGAATGAATTTCAGTTACTTACTCGCAAAGGTATTTATCCATATGAATATATGAACTCATGGGAACGGTACAGTGAAAAATCACTACCTCCAAAGAAATGCTTCTATAGTTTCCTAAACGATCAAGATATTTCACAAGATGATTATCAACATGCATGTGCAATTTGGTCAACATTTAAAATCAAAGATTTGGGAAGTTATACAGATTTATATTTGAAAACTGACGTGCTTTTGTTGGCAGATATATTTGAAAATTTTAGACAAACTTGTAAGCTTCACTATCAGTTAGACCCAGCTTTTTATTTAACTGCACCGGGCTTATCTTTTGATGCAATGTTATTAAAAACAGGCATTCAGTTGGAACTTATTGATGACTTGTCCATGGTACGCATGTTACAGAATGGTATTAGGGGAGGTGTATGCCTCTGCTCTCATAGATATGCTAAAGCAAATAACGCATACTTATCTGATTATGTACCTTCTGAGCCTGATTCCTACATCGCTTATATTGATTGTAATAACTTGTATGGATACAGTATGTGTCAATATTTACCACTGTCTAATTTCAAGTTTCTTGATCAACAAGAGATTAATAAATTAGATATAACTACAATAGCACCTAATGCAGAATATGGTTACATACTAGAAGTGGATTTAGAATATCCTAAGCATTTGCATAACTTACACAATGATTTACCATTTTGTTCCGAGAAGTGTATTCCACCAGGTGGAAAAACTTCCAAATTAGTTCCTAATTTATATGATAAATTTAAGTATGTTATACATTACGTTCACTTACAAACTTGCTTAAAACATGGATTGATTTTAAAGAAAATTCATCGTGTGATTAGTTTTCGACAAAGCCCATATTTAAAACAATATATTGATTTAAACACTACACTAAGACAAAAAAGTTCATCTGTATTTGAACAGGATTTTTTTAAACTTTTGAACAACAGTGTCTTTGGTAAAACCTTAGAAAATAATGAGAAGAGAGTTAATGTTCATTTAGTTACTCAGTGGCAGGACAGTAAAAATGTTACTAAAAAGAGGAAATGTGCACAAAAACTTATTGTTCGTCCAAATTTCAATAGTGCAACGGTTTTCACAAAAAATTTGGTTGCTGTGCAATTAAATCCTGATGAAATAGTTTTAGATAAACCAATATATATTGGTTTTACAGTACTAGAACTATCGAAAAGCCACATGTATGACTTTCATTACTCTGTTATACAACCTTTTTACAAAAATCGCGTACAGATGTGTTACACGGACACTGATAGCTTTGTATATCATATACGAACACATGATTTTTATGCGGACATAAAAAAACATTTTTTGTCTTACTTTGACACCAGTAACTTTAGTACAAATAATCAATACAAGTTGTCTATACAGAATAAAAAAGTTCCTGGGGTATTTAAGGACGAAATGGGGGGTAAAATCATAAGTGAATTTGTGGGACTTCGCTCAAAGTTATATTGTATTAAAACGGAGGATAGCACCATTAAAAAAGCAAAGGGTATTAAAAAAAATATTGTTCGTGACTTTAATGTTGTTGATTACAAAACCACACTTCACGAAGGTAATGTTGTTCATAAAACGAATGTCTTATTTAAATCAATAAAACATGAGTTGTTTACATGTGCTGTAAAAAAAATAGCACTGTCTGGTAATGATGACAAAAGAGTAATTTCTAAAGATAAAATTGCCACTCGTGCGTGGGGGCACAAAAGTATTTTTAATTTTTAACATAATTAATAGACTTAAGCTAATTAGGTATATTTAAATTTCTTTGTTAGAAATGTGAAATAAACTAATTAAGAATAATTTCGTTTTGTTTTAATTTTATCATAAAATATCTAATGACTATTTTTAAAGCAGACCTAATTCATCATTCACATTACAACATGTTTGAAATTCATAAGAATTTCACAACTATTAAGTAGGTACATAACAATAACATTATGCACGTGCAAATTATTGAATGGTTGAATTTCAAGTTCTAACTTGATCATCATACCAATACGTCATCATTCACGTTACAACATGTTTGAAATTCATAAGAATTTCACAACTATTAAGTAGGTACATAACAATAACATTATGCACGTGCAAATTATTGAATGGTTGAATTTCAAGTTCTAACTTGATCATCATACCAATAAATACTTTATGTCAGCATAATTTGTTATATCAACTGCGTTAGCAAAAATATTACTACCTAGTTCATTCTTTATTAAACAGTCAAGACGAGCATATCTAACAACATGGTAGGTATTTTATAACTTTCAATCTATTGAAATTTCAATCTATTTAAAAAATATTAGTTATGATTTATTACTAATGTTTTAAATAATTTTCAGAATACCAACAACAAATTTTCAACAGAAGAGAGCTCTCCTGAATATCTTCCAGACCTGCAAGATCAGTTCGACTTGGACAACGCAATGAATAGACCTTGGATAACACCCAATGAAGAAATAACAAGAAACAAAAAGAAAACTAATCGAAAAAGATCAACTACAAGCAAACGCAGTGCATCGAATTCCTATATTATTAACAGTGAAAGAAGAAAAGGACGACGTTTAATAAAAATTAAGATCAAGGAACTCAGTGAGTCAAGAGACGACGAAGATGAAGTTAAGGAGATTATCACTGCACAGTATATTGTTCACGATACGGTAGATGATATATCGGATCAAGCTGAGAAATTAATACACAATATTTCTAAAAAAATATGTGGCTACTCATATCATATTTTTTAATTAGGTAATAATTCATTAGTGTAACTAGTAGATAAAGTGATGACATATTTAGATTTTATAAAAAATTTATTTACTGTGAAAATATGTGTTGAAAAAATTATTAATATTAAAAATGTGTGTTAAAAATAAAAAACCATAGGTAATAATTGTGTGGCTACTCATATCATGTTTTTTAATTAGGTAAACATTCATTAATGTAACTAGTAGATAAAGTGATGACATAATTAGATTTTATTAAAATTTTATTTACTGTAAGAATATGTGTTAAAAATTATAAATATTAAAAAAGTGTATTAATAAATATAAAACCATAGGTAATAATTGTGGGGCTACTCATATCATGTTTTTTAATTAGGTAATAATTCATTAATGTAACTAGTAGATAAAGTGATGACATATTTAAATTTTATTTACTGTGAAAATGTGTTAAAATATTATAAATATTAAAAATGTGTGTTAAAAAATAAAAAACCATTTACTTTAAAAAATTGTTTTATTTATTAAAACTGCGTATAGGTTGACTTTCTTGCTCTATTACATAATTCTTTATACATAAAACATTTTTAAGTGCACATTGTTTAATATGATTAATACAATTAAAACTGGTTTCATTATTTGAATATTTGTTATGCAACAGTGATAAATTTGGACATTTGTCTTCACCAAGATCTATACAAATACAATTCATACATAGATCTTGAATCCACTTAACTTTTTCTAAGCCCTTCACAAGAATTTCTTTATTTTCTAGATAAGGAACAATTATACGTCGAAATTCTCTATAGTCGATATAACCTTCATTCCAGTAAATCCCTCTGTTTCTCTCCAACCACGTAACTTGTTTTTTTTCATTCGTAGTTAAGTATTTAAATAAGTATGGGGGCTTTATTAAGGGTATAAACACGGGTGGCCAGAGCTAATTCCTTGACTATAAAGTTATTACAAGTGTCTTTAAACCCCTGGACATCCACTATAATTGTATTCGGTTTCATGATAATTTTCTCACAGTGCTGCTTAATGGTTTATACTCAATTATACAGTCGTTCAATATAAGACAATATGCCGAAGTTTGATCTGGGATATCAATATCACTTTCAATTTCCACTCTTACGTCCACAACAGGACCTGACTTACGATTATCTGGCTGTCTAGAACAGTCTATGACGAATAACGGAGCAACGTTTTTAAATTGTTCCTCACTTAATAAAGGCTCAGCGCGACGCCCATAATAAGACTGTTGAAATTTAGCATATTGTTCATATATTAAAGCAATTTTCATATGGGAAGTAGGTGGAGTTAAGGTATACCTTAACATCACGAATCTCACAATGATCAAACTGAGACATATCAAGTCTAGCATTATTTTTTCTATTTGTCTGTAAACCAATAACGACAAATCTTGGTTTCTCTATTTGTGAAGACGTTTTTATTGACCAAGTATGTTTGGTGGTTTTAGGCAACATTGGATATTCATACAAATCCCAATTCCTGAATATCATCTGAAGTGGTCGATCTTTTTCTAACAATTTTAGAATGTTTATTTTTTCTTTATCAGATACTTTAACATGCGGTACACGCCATATTATTTTGTTTATGATAATATCTTCTACAATTTCACCAGAGTTGAGTTTTAATGCGTTCAGATTGGTATTACTTCGTAATAAGATTAGTTCATGTTTACTGTTTATTACTACTTTCTTAAAATCTTCTGCGAAACCAAGAATGTTGCGAAGTGGTATAGAAGCAGAAAAGCTACCTCCATTAGTACTTTTTATTCCGCCGATATTCCAACCCCAAGCATTAGATGTTTTAGCTTCGCTCTCATTCATTGATATAAATGATTTCATCGTGCTAGTTATACCAGCATTTTTTATTTTATCTATCTCCACTCCATTTATCTCATACCTTATATCTTGAAACAAGTAAAGTAAACTATTTTTTGTGAAATGAACGCTACTGACTCTCTCTTTCGAATTGTCAGCCTTGTTTACAATAACAGTTCCTTCCAAAAATAAAGAGCTTTCTGATGGTAATATATACAAGTCTTGCTGATTAATAGGTATCCTGATTTCATCGCTTCTATTAAAACTTGTTACGTAAGGCTTGTAAGAGTGAATTTCAATTCCTTCCACAGAGTTGTCGTAGGCTGGAGCGGATAAAACATCTAGGATATTCATTTTAACAAACCAATCGCCTTAAGAAATGCTTTATTGTTTTTATTCAACTTTATTCTCCTTTTACGTCGAGCTCTTACTTGATTGAGAGTTTGAGCAGAACTGCTATTTTGAATTGGAAGAAACATATTATATTTATTATAGTCAATCATTTTTTCTTTTGAGGTGTAGATACAACTGTACTTCTTCACCTCGCAAATTTATTAACTTATTATTTATATCCAAAAGTCTGATCTGTATGCAGCTGATGTTGGTTTGGTTGATTGGAAAGTAAATTGCGTTTTTTGGTATTTCTATAATTCTGTATCCAGGTGGGACATTAAGTGCGAATTCATGTAGAATGTGACTGGATTGTCCGTTTATATAGGAACCGCTAACTATATCACATTCAACTCTTATCACGGTTGTAGGCAAAATGTTGACTGGAAAGTCTGATACATGATATTTATTGGCTTCCAAAACTTGTTTTTTAAACCCCAACAAACCTCCGAACGAACAATCTTTAGTAAAATCTATAGTTGATGTACAAAATAACATAGTTTTTAAGGTGTTGTTATTGCAGTGGAGTATTATGGATGCATCCTTTACTTCAGATTTTAAATAATCACTGATATCTTGCAACTCATAAGTACCTTCAGGTATTTCAATAACATTATTTGAACCATAGTATAACTTATTATTTGTTTTATCAATATTTGGAATAGAATTATACGTGGATAAATGTAATAATGCACATTCATACTCTCCGATTAATTGTAACGTATTTGGATAGAAGGTAGTTAATACCGATGAGTTTCCAGTTATAGATAAGGTGAGTGTCATCTTGCAAATGACTAAAATTAAAGAACAGAATAAAAGTAGTATCATAGTATTTATTCCAAAAAGATTGTAGATATTCTAAACACAAATGTCCACAAATTAGTGTGTCAAATTTTTGATATCTTGTATAGTTATAATTAATATTGCAGTTCTTAAAATATCGCATCAATTCGATTGGTGGTCTTAAATCACCAAAACTATCAAAATATTCACAATAATTATTTACCTTAACATAAGCTACCCAATGTGTTCCGTCGTTTTCTGAATTATCTAGGTTAACTATACCACATTCAATTCGTTTGGGGATTTTTGGTAACTGATCCTTCATGTAAACTCCTCGAAAATAAGGAATACCATATGCGTAATTTTGAATATCAATATTAGTTAAGGCACGATTAGGTAGCTTATTATTTAGTTTTTTGACGATTTTATAAACAATCCTTTGCCTTTTTTGTGTGGTTTAATGTATAAACCGTTACCTAATGCTATAGCTTCCATAGTCTTATTATGACGTTCAGATTCTTGTAATTTTTTTTGACCTTCTCTATAATCATTCACTGTTTTTGCAATACCCGCTGCACCACCAGCCAAAGCTCCTAAAGCTGATAAACCAGCAAAAATCGGGATTAAAGGTAGAAAGCCTCCTGTTTTGGGTAAAGTTTATGACTCGTGGTACTCGAAGTTTTGGAGCGCACGAAACAATTTTTTTAGCAGCCATATAAGCTGCATGTATTAAAGATTTACCATCTTTGGGTAAGCGTTTCTTGATTTTTCTTTTAATTTTTGTAACGAAATTATGAAATGTCTTAACACCAGCACCAGATTTGAGTTTAGTTTTCATAACTTTACTCACTACCCACGAACTAAGCTTTTCTCCTTTACTAGCATCTTTTGCTTTCATTCTTTGTTTGGCCATATTTAAAAGTTGTAAATCGGCTTTGTGACGATTAGACAAGTCTGTATAGTTTTCGTATGCAATGTCGTGATACATACAAGCTTCGTCTAGCTTATTTACACCTTTGTCACCACGCAGTAAACGTTTTGAAAGTTTTGTTCCAGGTCCGCAATAATTATAGCCAGGTAAGTGCAGTTCAAATGGCAAATGATTAATAACACTATTGAGTAGTCCACCACCTTGCATAGCTCAAAATATAATGAACAAAATGTTGTAATTAATAACTATTATGTATATTTATTCTACTATTGCAGTCTTATCAATCCAACTATTCTCTTTATTACTTAAGCCCAACCATTTTACGAACAGTTTATTTCCTTTCCTTCGTAAAACTTTTTCTATCAAATAGACACCTGGACAAGATGACTTTTGAAGTTCCTGTTTGTAAAAGGTTCCTAATATAACTTGTTTGTGTTGATCTTCGATGTGATATGTTTCTGGTACAGTGTTATTGATATTTTTTATAGTAAATAGTTCCGTTGACCAATTAGGTGTATAACCTTTCTCAAATAGTTGTTTGTATTTACTAATTCTAACTCTATCACCAATCATAAACTTGGGCTTATGTTTATAGGATACCGTTTTCATTGAGTTCTTAATATTATTTTTAACATCTGCTTCATTCAATTTATTGACATCAACGGGTGCTAATTTAATAGTGCTATGTTTTGTGTTGTTATATGTCTTTACAACACTCTGCAAACCAAAATCCATCCATTTATAGTGCCCGCTGATACTAAAGTACTTATACAATTTATTTTTAATAGTTTTGATAACGCGTTCTACAATTGAAGCCTTTTTCGTTGAAAACGTTGAGTAGTGATTAATGTTATAGTTCTTTATAAGTTTTTGAAATGATGAATTATAGAACTCGGTACCCAGATCAGTTTGGAGATGAGCTGGTATCCGATGGTTAGTCGACATCAATTTCTCGAATGCGTTAGAAATATCATGCTTATTTTTAGTTTTTAGTGGTTCTATCCACACGCATTTGAGAAGCAATCAATAACTATTAAAATATAGTTATAACCTTTATTAAATCTTTTCAAGTTTTGCATGTCGATTAAATCAGCTTGCCACAAATCATCAATGCCTTTTAAAATTACAGATCGACGAGGATAATTTTTTCGTGCATCTTTATGTATTTCATTAACAACTTGTTCTTTTGTCATTTTGAGGAACTTTCAAGCTTATACTTTTGATCTAATACAAATTTAACTGCGTTTTCAACTATCTCATCAACTGCTTTTCGACTATAAAATTTTCTTTCCAAGTGAACCACTGCCTCAGATACTATTGTTTTTGAAGCTTTCTCCAGCTCGTTCTGAACATCGTACACCAAAGTATTTTGCAATTTTTGTAAGTCGGTTATTAGTTTAGTTCTCAATTCATCTACATATGCTTTGTTTACTGCATCATCTGCATCTTGAGGAGGTTTGACCCCTGTTAGCTTCGATGTCTTCAAATCGTAATCACCATTTTCAGATTTTAGCAATGCATTATCATAAAATTCAAGCAATTCTGATATACGTAATCGCTTATGAATATAATGACCAAATTTGTCCACATTCATATTTAAGATGTATTGTGTTGAACGGTGTACAATAAAATGATACACATTTCTTATTAGTAAATCTATTTAATGATTTTGCTTTCACGTAGTTCTTCAACGATAGATATTATTTCATTATCTAGTCCTGTGTTGCCAGCATCTCGAGAAGCAATTAATAACTTTAATCTATCAACCAATTCATTTGGATCATCCCAATATACAAAATCTGTGTTCTTTTTCCACATTTTTGTTAAAGGTAATCCTTTTCCTACTTTCGGTTCACAGCTTGGACTTTTACTTTGTTGATCGAAAAGAGGTTTAATAACTTGCATATATTTTTGTCCTTTATTACTTTTAATTGGTTTTCTTGAATCAAAATCTCGACGATGTGCATTTGTTACAAGTAACATCGACTTATAATTTTGCATGTCATAGTCTGTAACAAAGCTCAGATCAACGTCTTTTTTTAAGAGCAACTGTCGCAAGCCAGGTGTGCATTTGTATTTGTGTCCGGCTACAGTAATAACGTCATCACCAATCGTTATACTAGAGGAACCTAACATTAACTTTCCACGTTCATTTCTTACACCAAATGGCACATCCGCTAATATTTCTGAAGATAATGACCAAGATGATACATCATGAACTGGATTAGTATCGACTAATGACTGAAATGAAGAGTCGGCTTCTGATTCATCACTGGTATCATTTGTTTCTTCTATATCTTGATCTTTCTGTAAGTCGTAGTTGGAAATTTGATCATGAAATTCTCCTTTTTCTTTATTTTTTGTTAGAGCTAGTTGGTTATTGGTGTTGGCTATTAAATTAAGAGATTCTGTAACAGGCTTAAAAACTGTATCAAGCACTTGTCTGTTATTATCTTCAAAATCCTTCATGTTACGTATTTTTTTCTTTACAGCTTGTGTTGCATCTACAATTTGTTTTTTCAATGATTTTTCCATTATGTAAAATAGATGGTAATCCAATAAGAGCTGATTAAAGAATAACAAGAAACTGAAAGCAGTCTATTTAAATATTCAAATTTTATCTAATTCTACAAAAGTGTCAAACTTTTTTCTATAGCACCCGTTGTTTTTAGGACAGTCTTTATTAATCACAACATAGTCATAAGGCTCTTTCCATATTTGAGAACACATGTTACGAAATTCCAACCACGTCATGTCAGTGTTAACATGTTCTTCATAAA
The DNA here is from genome assembly GCA_946251805.1 of Cybosia mesomella. Lineage (NCBI taxonomy): Eukaryota > Metazoa > Arthropoda > Insecta > Lepidoptera > Erebidae > Cybosia > Cybosia mesomella. Next base: position 13,108,886 of record OX276397.1, read on the forward strand.
CATGTTTCAAATTAATTTCGTCTTGCTTAAAAAGCACAATTAAGTTAGCGTTATCTCTTATTAGTTGTTTAGGTATTTTGCTATATGTTTGATTTAAATAAAAACTGTCAATCAATTTATGTCTTCCCATGGCAAAATAATCACGCATATTAGTTTGATTTTCACATGCTACATCGTCAAAAATAATCACTGAATTAGGTTTTGCATCTGAAACTTTCATAACGTCATCATTTGCCTGATATTTCTGAAAACTGATTCCTGGTACTCCTCGTAAAACCTTTTCTAAAAATATGTACTTTGGTTGATATAGAGTTTTAGAATATACATAAACATTTTGAAATGTCAATCCATTTTCGTGCAAAAGGAGACCAATTAACAAATTGGTTTTTCCACAATTTGATGGTCCGCAAATGATGCAACGTACTGTATTCGGCAATAATTTTCCATGGCGTAACTTGATTTTTGGTAAATCATTACAGATTATACTAATCTGTAACGATTGTGCTTGTTTAATGAATTTCATGTTTGATGCAATGCTGACGGACTGGTTATGAACAGATGTAATTATGACATTATGTATTTATAACCGTAAATAGTTATACCAAACTGCTTACAGACAACGTAAGACTGTACTGTTTATGAAATAACTCTATCGCTAACTAACAGAGCATCTTACTTCACAATTAATTTCAGGAAACTTGTTATTGAGCATTCTGTCTCACCGTAGTGACCGAGGGCACAGCCCGAGGGAACAGAGTTGGTGGTTGGTGCGTAACCATATAACAGACGCAAGTTATTAAACATTCTGTAGTGAGTTATTGGGCATTCTGTCTCACCGTAGTGACCGAGGGCACAGCCCGAGGGAACAGAGGTGGGACAGAATGCCCAATAACTCACTACTATAACACGGTGGATTATACGTCAGCTGGCTCCTTGAACATGAGAACAAAATTATATTTTCAATTATTTCCTCTTAACTAAAAATTTACCTGGTGATCGTTTATATGCTACTATAAATGAAAATTAATGTCAGCTTGCTGTATCTCAGTGGAAAGTTTGTCAGCTGATACCTTGAAAGGCGTAACGCAACAGCATCTATGACCTACTGAAACTTATCAGCTGACGGCTTTTTCCTTGGCTTACAGCTAGCTGATTTTTTCATTATTTACTAGAGTATTTTAACAATTCTCTGATAAATTTTCATCCGGGAGGAAATAATGTTTCTTAAGTTATTTGGCAGTATGTTTGATTTGAGAGTTGTGATAACAAATATGAACTTTAATATTGGAGGAAATTGGTTTAATATTGGTCCCCACCTTTTTTTTCTACCGAAAATCTTCTGCATGCGCTTACACAACAAAGGGCCTTTGTACGCAGTCATGGGTAAAACTTAAGCTCCGTACTCACATTCGGTATTACTCGATAGTTTTACTCCAAAACGAGTAAATATGAACGTGTGGACCGCAAAACTCACAGTTCGAAGGCTCGCATCGAGCCGGCTCGATGGAATTAAATAAAAGTAATTTCCTTCGCACCTACTCAAAGCGAGCCGTCGAGCTTGACTCAAGCGTGTGTTCGTCGCTGCGAGTGGCGCGAATCGAGCATTAGTCCGCCATTGTTGATCGTCGTGAAAACACGTGTAGAATAAAAAAATTGGATTTACGAGTTTTTTCCAAAGGATTTACGAGCTTTTTCATTTTCCTTAATTCTTTTATAATTAATAACTGCGAGACTTGCTAAATGTAGCAGCCACCGTCTCCTTTGTTGAACAGACATGTTTTGGCTCGAACGGTTCGGTGAATACTGAACGGTGCGCGTCACTCGATAGATTAATGCTGAATGTTTGGACGAAAGCCCATGCCATGGATTTTACTCGACATGATAGCTCGTTCGAGTAAAACCGTATGTGAGTACGGAGCTTTGCCCTCTCCAAGTGCACCTTTTGCTATAGTATAGCATCTGGAGAAGGTAATTTTAATTTACAATCTAGCTGCAATATAGAAGTAAAGAATAACTTAAGAAACGTTATTTCCTCCCGGATGAAAATTTATCAGAGAATTGTTAAAATACTCTAGTAAATAATAAAAAAAATCAGCTAGCTGTAAGCCAAGGGAAAAGTCGTCAGCTGATAAGTTTCAGTAGGTCATCCTTTCAAGGTACCAGCTGACAAACTTTCCACTGAGATACAGCAAGCTGACATTAATTTTCATTCATAGTAGCATATAAACGATCACTAGGTAAATTTTTAGTTGAGAGGAAATCATTGAAAATATAATTTTTTTTTTCATTTTCAAGGAGCCAGCTGACGTATAATCCACCGTGTTATGGTCAGCTGACTATGTTTTTCTTTCAAAATACTACATATACTATACTCTGATAAATTTTCAAATGAGAGGAAATGACTGAAAATACTTTTCTTTTCTCCATGCGTGGGAGGCTGCCACTGCCCACCCCACCCACGGAGTCGCAGCTGACGGTCGCGAGTATTCATAGTATAAGTCCCTTATGCATTTTACGAAGTTTCGATTGGGAGGGACTTGGTCATGAAAATCTGTCACTGGCTCCTGGACCATAACACACATACCCTTTTTTTTATCGTGCGGAAATCCCTTCAGTTACCCCCCCGCCGGCCAGCGAAGGCGGTTAAGTCGGGCTTGAACCGACTAAAACCGCACGCCGTCTCGGGTCTACAGACGCCGGGGTGTAAGGTTGCCCATAGAGCATATCCCTCGCACCCCGACTGACCCTGGGCCATCTCCGGTTTCGAGATGGCCCCCTCGGGTTTGGGAACCAAGGTGTCCCCGACTTACGCAACATACATACCTACAGATCAAGTTAAATAAAACCTTGTTAAAAGTTAGGGTGTGGTTAGACAGTCAAGATGTATCGCGATCCTGTCGATATAATATTGAAAATATTGATGCACCAACGCTATCCGTACCTTTTTGTTTTTTTTTTGTTGTTTTGTCGAGCTTGAACCGAGTAAAACCGCACGCCGTCTCGGGTCTGCAGACTCCGGGTGTAAGGTGGCCCATAAGGCATTTCCCTAGCACCCCGACTCACACAGGTCCATCTCCAGGTTCGAGATGACCCCCTCGGGTTTGGGAACCACAGTGTCCCCATCTTGCCACGGGCCTGCTTCTGCTGGGGTGACAGGCGGCCTCACCTGCCACCCCCCAGGCCTGCGCTCATGGAGGACGGAGGTCGATGAGCAATCTCCGGGTCTAAGTCGCCTACGCTATCCGTACCTTTTTTTTGTTTTTTTTTTTTTTCGTGCGGTAATCCCCTCGGATACCCCCCCCCCCGCCGGGCAGCGGGGGCGGTTATGTCGGGCTTGAACCGACTACTGACCCTGGGCCATCTCCGGTTTCGAGATGGCCCCCTCGGGTTTGGGAACCACGGTGTCCCCGTCTTGCCCCGGTTTGGGGGAGGGGCGCTAGTCGCCCCACCGTCCCGGCCTGCTTCTGCTGGGGTGACAGGCGGCCTCACCTGCCACCCCCAGGCCTGCGCTCATGGAGGACGGAGGTCGTTAAGCGACCTCCGGCGCCTGAGTCGCCTGCGATGCGCGGTGAGCATGTTGCGGGCTCGACGGGCCGGGAGAGTTCTGAACCTCTCCCGGACGCACTCCGCCATCTCCTTGGCGAGCATCACATGCTCGCAGAAGGAGGTGGCGGCGGCCCACGCGCTCGCGCTCCGCACCATTGCCGCAATCATGCTGCCGAGCGAGAGGACTCCCACCCCGACGCTATCCGTACCTATATTGATACCGGATCACCATACCGACGATTATTGACTGTCTAATCGTGCCCTAAAAGATGTACTCCTAGTATCGCGTTCTATATTCAAATTACTTTCTCAAACAGTAGAAGCCAGAACAATCAATTATAGCTCTTTAAAATTCTGACTCAAATCAAACTGTTTTAAAGAGAATCACGCTCAAATTTAACTTCAATCTCCACAACTTTGATAGCGCTAACTTGAAGAAACCATTTACTCACAGGTACGTCGCCTGATCACAAACTAAAAACTAAAGTAATTCATAAACAAAACAGATAACGGCGTGGCACAGCGCTTGAGAATTCTACTTTAGCTCACAAATGAATACGCAAAGTAAGGCTGAAGAGGTCTTCAAAGAGATTTTCATATTGTTCGTTGTAGAATCGTTATACAGAAGACAGAATTCATATTTCTATAGTCAGTTTTAGTTTAAGTATAATATTTAAAATAAGACCCTACTAAGGTTAACCCATTAATTATCTAATGAGTTGTCGAATATCGAGTAATATCTATGTTAGGCGTGAATTATGCAGAAGAGGCAAGCAGTATAAGCAAAATGATTTTGCTCTATGATCATACTTACCTGAAGCTCGCCTCTCGCTTAGTTTAACTTATAATGCACGCCTAAGATGTATTTTCATTTCACATGATAAGCGAGGTAGTAACAACTTATTTATAACATTCTAGTATCTATCTATCTTTTAATCAAATGGGTGTATGGGGCCTCACCAAAACCTCGGGGTCCAAGCCAACCTCACCTGCAAGCCAGTAAACCTACTGGTTTGCCAGTTGACCTTGTCCGTGAAGCAGTTTTGCTGTACGGGGCCAGGAGGGGGGATCCACAGCCAGCCTTGGGGGGAGGGAGGTCGAGCGACCGGCCTCGGCTCTGGAGAACCCTCACCCTGCAGAGCATATACGCCTGGAGTACCTACACCTGGAGACCAATGAGCAACTTATCGAGACCATAGACACTGCAATGCAGATTTACACCGATGGCAGCAAGATTGAGGACAAGGTTGGAGCCGCATTATCCATGTGGACTAATGGGGCCGAAACCAAAACCCTCAAACTTGGCCTACTATCATACTGCACGGTCTACCAGGCGGAACTCTTGGCGATATGTGAAGCAACGAGGGTGATCCTTAAACATAGGGTTACCTCATTTGTACTCGAATCCCACTTGTCTTCATCCCCTTGCCATGCAGACCAGGAAAAATTTAAAAACATGTTTCCAGCAGAACAAAATTGTGTGGCGATGGAGGCGGCCTTGGGACTGAGGTGGGCTCCGGATTACGACCTTTGTCCGGTTTCCTTCGTCAAGCGAACCATCCGTCAGGACTCGCTTGGCGAATGGAACCGGAGGTATGTGTCTGGCGAGACCGCCTCAGTGACAAGGCTCTTCTTCCCGAGCGCGGTGGATGCATACAGCATTATAAGAAATTTCGAACCAACTAAATACACCACGCAGCTGCTGACGGGGCACGGTGGGTTCTCCGCGTACTTGACAAGGTTCAAGTGCAAGAAGAATCCATGGTGCACCTGTGATCCGGATCAGAATGAGGATGTTCCCCACCTTATTATCGAATGCCCGGTCTTCGCAAGGCAGCAGTATGACCTGGAACAAAGTTTAAAAATAAAAATTACCAGAGATAATCTGAGACATGCAATGACCGGCAGGGAAGGCCAATGTTTATAGGTTATTGTGTTAATATTATAAAAATAGTCAACAATAGAAATAAGGTGGTATAAGTCATTAATAAAAGGAATAACATATTATCCCCTATATTAAAACTAAATAGCAATAAAATTAAATAAATAGACGCAATAAAAAATGTTGAAAGAAATTAGTATTAGGGCTCCGAAGACGAGATTATAGTAAATATACGAAAGAGAAAGTATAACAGATAGTTATATGGTTATATGGGAAACAAAATATAGTAGAAATAAGAACCCACTCCCCTAGACAAATACGAAGGAAATAGATATAAATAAATAAATAGTAATAAGTTTTTAAAAAGATAGAATTAAGGTCAACACAAATAAGAATAAATGTATAATAGAAAAACAAAACAAGACATGTGGAAAGATATGTTATACCTAAGATATGATATAAAATACATAGTATCAAGTAATTACATAAGTAAACTAGAAAAATAAATAATTAGTAGCAAAGGGTGAAAAGGTCTCTGAAATTTTAAAATCGGAGGTGCCATTAAAAAAAAGCAAAAACAAAAACCTGCTGGTTGTCGAATAATGCTCTGCTACAGGCTTTCATCTCGGGGTTCCGGGGTCGCTCCGGAAAAGGCGAAATTAACCAAATCATGAAAAGGAGGTGTAAGAGAGCCGACACCGCACTCCAAGTTGCAGCCTTTAAATGCAACTGAGTAAGGCACTCTACTAAAGAAAAGAGTAGGTATATATCAATCAAAATCAATAATCTACTTAAACTAATATTATAAAGAGCTAAAGTTTGTGATGTTGTGAGTTTGCAGGGGCGATCTCTGGATATACGGAACCGATTTTGAAAAATCACTTACCAATAGAAAGTCACATTATTTGTGAATTTCATAGGTCATCATGTCATATCATCACGCAACTGCCCTAGGGAGCTCAGCAGTCATCATGAATGTCTACAAATCCAAGATTCCCATACAATATATGAAAACTAATAAATTACGGGCATATGGTTAAATGGGTGCAACAGGGGTTCGAGGGATGACATGCGCGACGGACGAAGGGAAGGGCCAGCTCGTATAAAATGCTACCATACCAAAATGATCCTATTCCTGTAAACCACAGGTATCAATTCTTTTTGTAATCAATAGGAACGCGTTTGATTACCATCTCACCTGTTGATAAGCGAGGATATTATCTATGATGGAGAACGCTTGCCTAAAAGCAACCTATTCTCTTTAGACTTAAACACTCCCAAGTTATTGCTTTCCAGAAACACAGACTCACGCAGGGCATTCCAATCCACAGCAGTGACTGAATTAAATTAATGAAAAAAAATTAAAAACAGTTGCAGATACTATGCTGTATATTATTTTACTCGGACGGCCGAGCCCTACACGAATCATGTATTGTTAAGATGATTTTCCTTAGAAAATCTCATATTTTCATTTTGTTCCTGTTTTTCGTATTGACTTTTGGCAACAATCTGCATTATTATGTGTTTTTATATAGGTACCTAAAAAAAAGGTACCTAGAGTGTTAACATCACAACATTATTTACAAGAACGCCCCGCGTCGTTTGAAACCACACACGCGTATATCGGAGCAAAATCTCGGCATTTTCGAGACACTTACCCTTGATTTTTATTCATTTGACAAATTTAAATCCTTGTTTGCATATTTTTACTCGTGGTTCGACACGAAAGCCTCTTGTACCGACGGACGCAGATGATCTCCGGTAAGGGGAGCTTCAGGGACCACCTGCATCGGATCAGGAAGGAGCCAACGTATGAGTACCATCACTGCAACGCGAGCGAGGACTCGGGGCTGCACGCGCTGGTAGACTGCCCGGCGTGGCAGGTGCCGAGGCGTGACCTCATGGCAGCCATCGGGGTGGGAGTCCTCTCGCGGCAGCATGATTTACATTTACATAACAGGCAATAGTGCGGAGCGAGAGCGCGTGAGCCGCCGCCGCCTCCTTCTGCGAGCAAGTAATGCTCGCGAAGGAGATGGTGGAGCGAGCCCGGGAGAGATTTAGAAATCTCCTTGCCCGCCGAGCCCGCAACATGCTCGCCGCGCGTCGCAGGCGACTCAGACGCTGGAGGCTGCTCGACAACCTCCATCCTCCATGAGCGCAGGCCGCCTGTCACACCAGCAGAAGCAAGCTGGGACGGCGGGGCGTCTAGCGCCCCCCCTCCCCCTTTCCGGGACAAGACGGGGACACCGTGGTTCCCAAACCCGAGGGGGCCATCTCAAAACCGGAGATGGCCCAGGGTCAGTCGGGGTGCGAGGGTCTGGGGCGATTCCGAAAGGTGAGATTTGGGCGCCAAATTTGTGATTGGTGTTTTCTTTGTATTTTTTAAATTTTTCAGCGGGCGCTATTTATATGTTTGTTTGTGTCTGCATTTAGGTTGTCATCTTCATATTTTAAATATACCATTTTATGTCCAAACTTTCGTATTTACAATAGTAGTAAGATTTCGAACAAGCCGTTTTATTCATCATCAATGACATAATGCAAGCTACTAAAAATCAATCCCCGAGTCACAAAAATAAATTAAAAACATAAATAGACTTTAAATTTTGACCACAACCTGGAACTATAAATTATTCAAAAGAAAAAATAACCCACGTCAGTTTTTCCTCAAGAACAGACTGCGGTAAAACACATCATCCATATAAAAAAACTATAATACAGCATAACACCAGCACAAATCCACGTCTATCTCGTAAACAAAAACTTGTGCACATTAAATATCTATAGACAAGTTTATCCAGTAACTTTATTTCCTTTGGGCTGCCACCCATGTCCCTGAAACCCTCCGTTTCACTCGGAAAGTCTTCGATAATGTGATATGCGAAGCTCAAATACGCCTATCCCAACGCTTGCGGTTAAATATTATATATTTTTGCTTTGTCTTGAAGCTGCTTGTTGTGATGTTTGCTTAATATTTTCCATGTGATTACAGCTGTTGGTTTGACGAGGTTATAATAATATTCGGCACGTTTAACAAACAGATACAGTGAACTGTTTTACATAATTCACCCCTTTTTTACGCTTTGTATTGTAATAGTAATCCAATTCATCAACAATGTACTTAAGGGATTATTCTTACCTTTTTAAATAGACTTGTTGATTATGTTTGTTTTTTATTATTCAAGTTAAAACCCGCTCCGTCTTCACACGCTAAAATTTAAAAAAGAAAACTCGATGGTTTTCAATAACTGCACTTAGTATAATAATAATAATTGCGCCGTGCAATAATTGTCGATATCACCATTCTTTATGACGAGAATCTCGTGAAAGTCGCAAAAGACAAACAAATAAAATAGTTGGATTTGTCTCACGATATTGTCGACATGCGGTATGTTGATTCGGCGAATATTGTTCTGAGAGTCGTATCGGTTCGCGGACTGATTGCCAAGAGCCTCAACCAACATCTCAAGAGGCTCGTGTTGTTCAAGGATGTTGGATCAAAGATTTGATGCAGAAGGCGGTACTCCTCAACACGGCACGTATTGTGATGAGATTCCTCTCTCTGGAGCCCTAACCACCGGTATCTCGGTCCCTCTACCCGATGCCTGTGGGAGAGAGCTTGTTATATGGGTTCTAGAATGCGGATAATCTAAGTATACGTTTTCTTTTGTAAATAAATACTTATTATACATAAAAACGGATTATTCCACTTTGTTCACCTGGGTGTGCTGTTGTTCTTTTCTGCACAGCGGGTCCTCCCTGACACCCGGGATGCTCCCCAGTGCGGTGACTGCGGCACCGCCCTGAACAAACAACGAACCCCCTGCAAAAACAAAGGCTTCCAATACGGATTTTCTCAACGCGCCCGGAGCGGCTATGATGACCGTTAACCGATTTATTTTATTTTATTTAAACTTTATTGCACAAATAAATGTACAAAGGCGGACTTAATGCCATGGGCATTTTCTACCAGTCAACCTTAGGGTGATGCAGAGATATTGTTAAGGTAGGTGCTAGTAAATTATCGGCCTCGTCTTACTTTTTATCTTTTCTTTTTGATCGTCGCACCCATTAAAACCTTTTTAAACGACGCATCAATTGTTTTTAAAACGCCGCATCAATAATTTATATAAACGTTGCAACCCTGATGCACGAAGGGGCATCAAGTGGTAGTTCGCTGGGCTAGTGGTACATATTGAACTGATCCCAAGATCCACCACTGGTCGCAGGGCTAGCCCAGCAGACGTCAAGACCATTTGGCAGCTACTTGTAAACATTTAACAGTTATGTAAGAATAATGGCGTAGTGCAGCTTCACATATACAAGATTTTTAGATTAATATTTTTATTGTAACAAAGGGTAGGTTGAAGTGCGGATTGACTCTCAACAGTCGGGCCCGACTGTTGGAAGTCAGTGCTGGATCATTAGCTTAGATACTTTCTTTTTACCACACCACTGGTGTTCATAACATTATACTAGTTTGTCTCATTTGAGGAACCATGTTTTCTAGGATACAAATGTTATTGTTGAGTTAATTAACGATTAAATGTTGTTGTAAGAATAAGAAAGAGTTTCTTTTCCGAATCCAATGCAACTTCACTTATTTACCACACGATACGGCCCTTAACCTAAAAGGTCCACTGTATCTGCTGGCTTCGCTTATCCAGGTAATTTGATCATTTCATACTAATTGTGGTGTAACGCAGTATATCTGGTGGTGAGTTCGGCCTGCATCTTCACCCTCGCCTCCCGTTATGCTACAAATCATCAGCAGCGCTAAGGCTCATTATCTTGAAACATCATTTCTCGACCGACCATCTAATCGATTTATAGAATATCTCGGAAACGGTCTAGTGGTTCCCGCGCTTCTGGGTTAGGTTAGGTTAGAACTGTGACCCCAACAGAGCGCGAGCCGAGCGAGCGCAGCGAGCGTGCCGCGCAGCGGCCGGCGAAGCGCTGCAACCACTAGTTACATGGAGGAACTTACGAAGTACATTTTAGGTGTGAATTTTAGGTGTGTCAATAAATTACCTACGTTAAACAATCTTTGTACTATAAATTATTAAAATTCCACTTTGTTCACCTGGGTGATATCACCTAGGTGAACAAAGTGGAATTTATTAGTCTACTATGATCACCTCGGAAATAAATCACCTGACCCAAGACGCCAAGGCTCATTGTTCGATGTATCAAAATCTCGAAACATCATTTCTCGACTGACCATCTAGTCGATTTATAGTACAAAGATTGTTTAACGTAGGTAATTTATTGACACACCTTAAATGTACTACGTAAGTTCCTCCACGTAACTAGTGCGTTACACCACAATTAGTATGAAATGATCAAATTACCTGGATAAGCGAAGCCAGCAGATACAGTGGACCTTTTAGGTTAAGGGCCGTATCGTGTGGTAAATAAGTGAAGTTGCATTGGATTCGGAAAAGAAACTCTTTCTTATTCTTACAACAACATTTAATCGTTAATTAACTCAACAATAACATTTGTATCCTAGAAAACATGGTTCCTCAAATGAGACAAACTAGTATAATGTTATGAACACCAGTGGTGTGATAAAAAGAAAGTATCTAAGCTGATGATCCAGCACTGACTTCTGACTGACTGACTGTTGAGAGTCAATCCGAACTTCAACCTACCGTTTGTTACAATAAAAATATAAATCTAAAAATCTTGTATATGTGAAGCTGCACTACGCCATTATTCTTACATAACTGTTAAATGTTTACAAGTAGCTGCCAAATGATCTTGACGTCTGCTGGGCTAGCCCTGCGACCAGTGGTGGATCTTGGGAACAGTTCAATATGTACCACTAGCCCAGCGAACTACCACTTGATGCCCCTTCGTGCATCAGGGTCGCGACGTTTATATAAATTATTGATGCGGCGTTTTAAAAACAATTGATGCGTCGTTTAAAAAGGTTTTAATGGGTGCGACGAACAAAAAGAAAAGATAAAAAGTAAGATGAGGCCGATGTGAAACATCGGTTACCGGTCATCATAGGTGCTCCAGGCGCGTTGAGAAAATCCGTATTGGAAGCCTTTGTTTTTGCAGGGGGTTCGTTGTTTGTTCAGGGCGGTGCCGCAGTCACCGCACTGGGGAGCATCCCGGGTGTCAGGGAGGACCCGCTGTGCAGAATAGAACAACAGCATGGCATCAGAACTCGAATTTTGCACAACATATCAATTTCCGCAATTCCCGATAATTATTGATATAATAATAAATACCTTTTATCGCGAGTCCTATTGTAGTACTTATAAGCATCTGGCGGCACCTCCAGCACGCAAGACCGTTCGTTCTCCCACCACAATTATTAAAAATCTATACTATCGCGAGTTACGTCCGCGTAATAATCACCAAGTCCTCGCAGTTCTTAGTATTAAGCTATTAGTAATAAGATGCGATGTAAGTTAGGTTTAAGCTCACGAATTAAATTCAGTTCTGCTCTACCACTTGTAAGGGACAAACGTCCCGGCGTTTTATTTTTAAAAACGTCTTCGCCGTGCGTCTCGACCTAACTGGCGCAGTCGGTAGGATCGCGTAAAAGTCAACCAGCTCGCGAATCGATAAAATCTCATACGCGACGTCTGTGACGCGATTAAAGAAGAACCATCAACGGGCTCGTGCGGCGCAGTGGAAAGCAGAATTCATCGCCTGGAAATCGGCATGCTCGTGGGGTAAGCATAAACTCTGTTTGCTCCCGAGAATTCCTGTACCAGCTCACTAAAATCGTGATCCTGTACATTGTTTATTGTTTTGTTTGTACAATATTTTGGTGCATCTTTTTATATTTTTGGTGTGTGTGTTTAAAATATGAATGGCAGATGAGGATAAGAACGTAGTAGAGGCAGGCACGAGCAAGGTAACAATAGACTATCGAAATCTAGCCTTTTTGATACCTAATTATGACGGCAATAAAAAGACACTCAATTTTTATATCAAAAGTGTAGATAGCGCTCTAGAACTTATAGAGGGCAGCAACAGCCCTAGTGTTGCGTGCATCATTAGAAATAAACTATCCGGCAAAGCCGTAGAGGCATTATCGGAGTGCTCTAATTTTAATAGTTGGGAGGATATCAAAACCACTCTCACCCGTAGGTTTGGAGAATTCAGGGACGAAGTGCAAATAGTGCAGGAGTTAATGCAGGTCACAAAAAAATCAGACATAGAACCCTTTGCGGATAAAGTTAGGGAGCTTACGTACTCGCTAATCAACATTGATCCAACCAAGAAGGCCTATTATGAGAAGATGGCTGTCAACGTCTTTTTAGACCAACTAGACCCCATAATAGCGCTCAACGTGCGCGTACAAAGTGCAGGCTCCTTAGAACAATCAATAGCTCTGGCTAAACTCGAGGAGGTTAAACAGAAAAACAGAAAAAGTAGGCAAACCGCGAATTTAGGTAGGCCGAACCCGGCAACAACAGGTAATAATAATAATACCCAGAGGTTCCAGGCACCAAATGCTAATTATAGATTCCAACAACCCAATAGGGCCCCGCAGCAGACACAACAACAAGCTAACCCTGCCAGGTCAAACTGTCCACCTACAGGTAACCCAAAACCGGCTCACCAGCCGGGTACGTACGGAAATCCCAACGTCACATATCCGTACAAACCCGCGCCATACGCGCCGATTAATTTCCAATCTGACGAGGTTCCCGATACTTCCTACCCGGAAGAAATAGTTGCGGAGGACGTAGAAAACTTGAAAATTGAGGATATTCCGGAAAATTTTTACCCGTCTCCGGAGTTAGACGCAGAAACCTAGTAAACATAAACTTGCATTACCAGAACAGATTACCGTATATTTATATTAAGGAGCTAAGTGGTCGTTTCTTACTTGACACTGGAGCTTCGCAATCGCTTATCTCACCGGACGCAATATTAGATAATTCCAGACTCGAGCGTGAGATTCATTATATTAAGACCGCACATAACGTATCTAAACATGAAACCGTAGCTTACATACCACTCCCGCCGTTGTTTAATGTTAATCATACACATAAGTTCCTGTTGTTCAACTTCGACCCGGACTTTATGGGACTATTAGGTGTCGACTTACTGTCGCAATTAGGCTGCGAGATCGACATGAAAAATATGCTGCTGAGAACGGATGCTACAACTATTCCGATAAGAGGTGACATGCGATCGTACACAATTATACATCCGCAGTGCGAGCAGGTGATTAATCTCCTGTGTAATTATCGCGACGGTGATTACGAATTGTCAGAACACATAACCAGTGATGGGCTCGTGTTCCCGTCCGCCCTAGTATCTGTGAAGTGCGGAACAATAACAACATCGGTGATGAACAAGTCGGAAAACAAAATTAGTTTAGTCAACAATTATAAGATACAGTTAACCCCGTTTTCGGAAGGTGACCCTTCGGTTTCCTTTATCAATACTTCGTATACCGATAGAAATTTAGATAAATTACTCAAAAATAATCTTAACAGACTTAGAACGGAACACATGAACTCGGAGGAAAGACGCGAAATAGAAAGATTGTGTTATAATTACCGCGACATATTCTATTGCGAAAACCTTCCTCTTACTTTTCGGCGGCTCAACGAAAAGACGATAGAAGATAAATACCCCTTACCTAATATCAATGACATACTTGACAGACTCGGACGAGCTCAGTACTTCACAACTTTAGATCTGGCTTCAGGGTACCATCAGGTAGAGATGGACCCAAACGATATAGAGAAGACAGCCTTCAGTACAGAGCGAGGGCACTACGAATTCTTGAGAATGCTCTTCGGACTTAAATCAGCCCCCAGTACATTCCAGAGGCTAATGGATGTAGTTTTACGTGGTTTAGATAATGTTTTAACATACCTTGATGACGCAATCATTTTTTCCACTTCATTACAGGAACACATAGATAAATGTAAACAGGTCTTTGATAGGTTCCGCTCACATAACCTTAAGGTTCAGCTTGATAAATCAGAATTCCTTCAAAAACAGGTAAAGTTTCTTGGCCATACCCTTACAGATGAAGGCCTTAAGCCAAACGCTGATAAAATTGCAGCCGTGCAGAAATTTCCCTTGCCTAAAACCCAGAAAGAAATCAAGTCCTTCCTAGGCCTCGTAGGCTACTATCGTAAGTTTATTCAGGATTTCGCAAAACTCACTAAACCCTTAACCGCATGTTTGAAGAAGAACGCGAAAGTAATAGCAACCCCAGAGTTCATACAGTCGTTTGAAAAATGTAAGGAGGTCCTTACAAACGCCCCCATACTACAATACCCGGATTTTGAACAACCATTCATCCTTACAACAGATGCATCCGACGTAGCGTTAGGTGCAGTATTGTCACAAGGAAAGGTAGGTTCGGATAAACCCATTGCGTACGCTTCTCGAACGCTTTCAGTAACAGAACAGAAGTATGCGACAATAGAGAAGGAACTCCTAGGAATAGTGTGGGCAATTAAGTATTTCCGCCCCTATTTATATGGCAAGAAGTTTACAATATATACCGATCATCGCCCATTAACGTGGATAATGACGCTCAAAGACCCTAATTCTAAATTAACTAGATGGCGTTTAAAATTGGCCGAATACGATTATAAAATAGAGTATAAAAAAGGGAAAATAAATACGAACGCAGACGCCTTATCTCGTGTCCAAATAATATAATAATGACGTTGAATCAGTGCCGTTACAGGATGATGAAATAATAGACATGATTTTAGAAGGCGAAAGACAACCAAACTTACCTGCGGAACCGCAGCCCAGCACTTCGAACGACTTAGGCGACGAACTTGACGGAATAGACATAGAAACACTTATAGACACTTCAACCATTTTCGTAGCACCCCCATCCATAGACCGACAAATAGGCACACCAGAATCGATTCAATTAGATTCAACCGAACAAACAGACTATAAGATACCCGAAGTATCAGACGCGATTGACAGGCAGCTCAAACAGTTTCATATTAGAAAGTGCCCCGGCTTAGAATACCGTGTAGACGATAGAACAAAAGGAAAAATCGTTATAAAGGATGTATTCATACCAATTAACGATACAGAACAACAAATCATAAAGTTTCTCAGGGAACTTACCGTAGCAGACAGAATGTTCTACTGTTATTTCCATCATGAAGAATTATATCCTGTATTCTGTAAGGTAGTAAAAAATGTATTTAGTAACAGAGGACCGAAATTAGTACGTTGCACAACGAGAGTCACATTAGTAGAGAACATAACCGAACAAGTAGAATTAATTAAAAAATATCACGAAGGTAAAACCTTGCACAGAGGCATACAAGAAACATATAAACAACTTCATAAGAATTACCATTGGCCAAACATGTTGCTATCAGTTCAGAAATATATCAATCGATGCGAAAAATGCCTCAAATCCAAATATGAACGCAACCCGTTAAAATTACCCCTGTCTCTTACGGATACACCTCACAAACCCATGGAGCATTTATTTATGGATCTATACAGTAGCGGTGGCGTAACATTTCTAACAATAATAGATAACTTTTCGAAATACGCACAGGCGATACCATTGTCCGCTGCAACCAGTATACACATAGCCGAAGCTTTACTTAGCCTATTTTCAATAATAGGTGTTCCAACTAAAATCACTACAGACTCCGATCCCAAATTTGATAATGAGGTTTTAACAGAAGTGTGCGCCATGCATAACATACATATTCACTTTACTACCCCGTACAACCCAAACTCTAACTCTCCGATAGAACGGTTACATTCCACGTTAGCAGAAATGATTCGGATTCAAAGAATAACCGATAAAAGCGAGCCAACCAACCTGATGAAATACGCAATCATTGCATACAACAGCACTATACATTCGGCGACCGGTTTCACGCCTTTTGAATTATTATTTGGCCACACCAACAGTAGAAATCCCCTAGAACTACATTATCCGAAAGAATTCTACCAGGAGTATATAAATAAACACAAACAAATCATGGAGAACGTTCAAAAGCTAGTGACTACTAAAATGGCAGAACACAAACAATCAGTGATAGAGAAAAGCAATAGGAACACGGAAGTTCCCAACTTTAAAGTAGGAGACAAGGTTTTCAAGCAGGTAGCCAAAAGCGCGCGTAGCAATAAATTGGAACCAAGATATATAGGCCCGTATACTATCGTTAGGTTACATCCAGAGCAGATAGCCGAGATCGTTGGAAAACATGTTAATGCCAAAACAATCAGAGTCCACCTTAGAATGCTAAGACGCCCTGGTGTTTCAGGTACGCCTTCGCCTTCGGCGCAGCCTTGTGGTTCGTCGGAGTCGCCGCAATGATTGAACCTATAGACAGTCACAACGGTGTCCTGGTGCTTAAAGAAGCAACCGTTCACCAGCAAGTAGATACCTATCATTCGGTTATAATATATAATGTTAGTAGAATAAGAGACATATACATAGAATTAGGTAGAGATTATTATACGTTCAAATTAATTCAGAAAAATACATCAAATTACGAAGATAATTTAATTATAAGAGATCAAATAGAATACCTTATAGGAAAAGTAGAAAGTAAGCTAGTATATTTAGGCTCTAATGCAATTAGTTTAGGGAGAACTTATATACCTAGAGTTAAGAGAGGCTTAATTAACGGATTAGGCTCAATCATAAAAGCTATTACGGGAAATTTAGACCAAGAAGATGCTGTTAAAATAGAAAATCAAGTGCAAGAACTCAGGGAATTAACGATGAGAAAACAGGGCGAAACATTAGGAATAATGTCAGATTTTATTACAGAATATCATAGCAAATTAGAAAAAATAGTTAAAAATCAGAAAGAAATATCTCGAGCTATTAATGATTTGAAAAAGCGAAATCAGGCGCTAGAAAGCCAAATATATACAATACAAATATATAATCAGGTTGAAATTTGCCTACAACAACTCTTTGAACAATTACTTACCTTAGAAACTGCTATTACATTCTCCCATATAGGACAGTTATCTCCAAGCATAGTTGACCCCAGTTATCTCATTGCAGAGTTAATAGGTATCCAAAAGGATGTTGCTAGCAACAACATGCCATTGCCATACTCACCAACGCTAGATAATATACACGCACTAGAAAAAACTATCGTTGTCAAAGCGTACAGTACAAACGAAACATTAAACTTTGTATTGGAAATTCCCTTAGTGACTAACCATCCATATAACTTACTCCATTTATACTCAATCCCGAACAACAACAGCACCATCCTGATACCTAAGAACCCCTACCTAATCTTGGGCAGCAACGAGTTTGCATACCCTCACGAACCGTGCCTACACATCACGGAGGACGACGTCATCTGCCGACACATCGAATGGCGTCGACTGCAACATTCCGAAGACTGCATAGCACAACTACTACAACATAATTAACCAAACAATTGCACGTATGCAACAGCCGACTTCGAGAACAATATACTCAACCAAATAAAAGAAAATTGCTGGATAGCCATCTTAGAACAAGAAGAAGTAATAAAAACAACATGTGGCAACGAAGTCTCCTATAGAAGAAGCAAAGGCGTGGTACTCATTACGATTGACAACAAGTGTACCATCGAGATAGCCGGAAGGAAGCCTGAGCACCCACAAGAAATATATAGACATTAAAGAAAGTGTACCTCTACCACAAACACGTTACGCTACAAAGGTTAAGAAGATGCCAGTCACGCTGAACATAGAAGAGGTCCCGCTTGACGACCTACAGGATTTATTGCAGAAGACTAAAATACAACTAAAAGGAGAAGAACCAGCCGTCACGGCTACACCCAGCTGGCCTACATTATGTTTATACGTAATGATCATTATTGCAGCCATAGGGTGCAGTATACACCGGTATAGGCGCCACTACAGGAGGAGATCAGCGACGCGAGAAGTCCTGCAGATGCAGTTACAAGAACCCTCGCAACCACAGCAGCAGTCTTCCGCGTGCTTCAAACTTAAAGGGGGAGGAGTTACGTCCGCGTAATAATCACCAAGTCCTCGCAGTTCTTAGTATTAAGCTATTAGTAATAAGATGCGATGTAAGTTAGGTTTAAGCTCACGAATTAAATTCAGTTCTGCTCTACCACTTGTAAGGGACAAACGTCCCGGCGTTTTATTTTTAAAAACGTCTTCGCCGTGCGTCTCCACCTAACTCGCGGCTACTGCTTTTTTCGTTTCACCGAATTCTAGCCTTTTGATGTTCTAGAACTGTCTTGCAAACTTTTTCTTGTTGTATAAATAGAAACGCGTATTTAAAATGCCTATTTAACATTTTCCTTTCCTTCACGTATCCAGAATTAAGAATAACTTTATTGTTTTAAATATTATCTCCTATTTGGATTAACCTTTTTTGTTCGTATTGTGTATTTAAATATGTTTTCCGCGTAGACGAAACGTCAGACGACATAGATAACTGCTATTCAAATATTTGACGACTTGAGAATCGAACGGCATAGGCAATCACTACTGAAAACTATAGTTGAGAATAGAAATAAAATTTATTTAATCCAAATTGGGTTTGTAAAATATGGTTTCTTATATATCTTAACGTAATTTAATTACTAACTATTGATTTATATTTAAAAAGTAATTATGTACCAGCGAGTTTATATCCTAAACTAATTTAGTTGTCTGTGACAGATCGTTGTCATATTGACAAAACTCAAAGCTGATATAAACAGCTGTACAACCCAATATTACTGTAATTGTGAAATTATGTTTTAATAAGTGAGCAAACCAAGTGTAAGGAATGTGAATAAAGTAAACATGGAATGGCTAATTCTAAAAGTAAGATGTGAGTAAGTAGCAATCGCTACAGATTCGAGCTTATAGTTATTTGAGATTTTGATGCATCGAGGGAGTGAACTGTCGAGCTCATAATTTATCGATTTCAAGTACTATCGAGTAAACGTTTTCGAGCAAGTGTTATTCGATCTCGCGTCATTATTAGGCGTCTTGGGTCAGGTGATTTATTTCCGAGGTGATCAAAGTAGACTAATCAATTCCACTTTGTTCAATTAGGTGATATCACCCAGGTGAACAAGGTGGAATATGCGATATAAACACCCTGATCAATGTATATAATAAATATTTGCAATGAGCGGGAATCAAACCCGCAACCTCTGATTTAGCGGTATGTCTATAAAATTCACAATATGTTGCCAAAGTTTTATTGTCATCGGATGAATAGTGGTAACGGAGTGTAAGGAGTCCCTACTAACATCTTTCGGGACCCAAGCCAACCTCGCCTGCCCGCGGTGCACTCTGCTAATTAACGGAGAAGGCTCTGGCGACCCGCCAACACGCACTGGACCAGCGCGGCGGGTTATAGTCCAAACCCCCCCAAAATGACGAAAGCCAATGGGGAGGCCTATGTTCAGCAGTGGACTTCCTACGGCTGATATGATGATGATGATGATGATGAATAGTGGTACGGCTCTTTAGACTCTAGGTCTTAAAACGAACAAAACACATTGGTTTTGAATTATTAAAAAAAAATTACTTGTTGTTGTTTAAGAACTTTTATCTGTTACTAGCTGTGCATGTCCGGCGTTACGTGGGAGCGGACCTTTCCTTTGGATTTAAAAAAATGTTCTTTCATATAAACCTTGTCCTAGAAATTTCGAACACAACAAAAAATAAATCATCCATATCCGTCGAGCTGTTCTCAAGTTTTACGCTTAGCAACTAATATAGAGATTCATTTTTATTTATGTAGATTATCATTCATTCTACCCACGATTTAAAGTAACTTCAGCAAAGTATCATAATACCCTACTACCGAGTTCATTTAGATGCACGTTGAGCTTGGCGTCGCCGTCGTCGTAACATAATATGCAACGTCGTCGCGTCCTCGATATTCACTGTTTCACCTGTTTTACCATTCAGGACGGCATGCACCCGATGCTGATACGATACTAGATACACTTCCTTTAGCAAGAGAACTCGTAATGTCCGTGGTGAATGTTAACCACCCGCATTTATGCGCCTGTAGTACCTACCTACAGTTTAATGTAAGGAGGTGCATGGTGAGAGATATTTTGCAGTTTTTCTGATCAGAATCTTTTGCTGGCAGTTAAAGTTTATATAATATAAAAATAACGTCAAAACAAAACTAACGGACAAAAAATCGAAATAATAGGATGTATGGAACACAATTCTTTACTGGCGGAAAGTTTAAAAGATGCCAGATCAAATGAAAAGCAAATAACAGTTTGTTGGATAGACTTAGAAAACGCTTTTGGCTCAGTACAACACGAGCTTATGTTGTTTGCATTAAAATGGTATCACTTTCCGTCCATCATTTGGGAAATAATATCCTCTTATTATGGTAAATTAAAGTTTGTGATTAATACCAAAGATGGATACACGCAACCTTTAAATTATAATGTGGGTTTGTTCCAAGGTTGCTGTTTATCACCTATAGTTTTCCCAGGGCTTAGTATAGGCGGGGAAAACGTTTCAACTATATCTGAAACCGTGCCTTTTAAATTCCTCGGAAGAAAGATTGACAACAGAGGTTGCACTCCAGCTTTGGACGAATTAATTGATAGTTTCATTATCGATTTAAAAAAGGTAGACCAACAACCAATAAGTAATGTTAAAAAAGCTTGGATCTATGACAATTATTTAACCTCGCGTCTTAACTGGCCGTTTCTTATATATGATATAAACCAGAGCCTCCTCAAAAAACTAGATGCGAGTGTCACGAAGACACTGAAGTCGTGGCTAGGGCTAGCTCAGTCGGCCGACCCGTCGGCACTATATAGATCCGGGAATAATTTTGGAATGACGCTTAAGAAGCCATCAGAACTCTATAAACACCTAAGAGTAACTAAAATGCACGTCTTATCGGAATCTAAAGACGAAATAGTAAAAGTTCTTCCAAAAGATAAAAATGCATCGGAGCTCGAATCACGCCTCCAGTTCCATAAAAAATTCATGATAGGCTCGCAGACTGGTAGAGTAGGTCTAGGTAATATTCAGAGACAAACTGATAAAGAAATAACAAAATCTTTTCTTCAAGCAGACGAAAACAACACTAAGGTGCACGCAATGAACCTAGAAATGCAAAACGAATGGTTGACCCTAGGTGAATTTTGTATTCCCATAGCCTTAAAATGGCGTACCATAATATACGACTGGTCACCGGCCTTACTTGAATATTACCTAAATGCATTCCAGTTGACCCTCCCCGACCAAAGCAATCTGGTCAGATGGGGAAAAGCCACAGATAAAACATGTAACTCATGTGGTGAAGCAACTGGTACGGCTAGGCACCTACTAGTGGGTTGTAAAACGCTATTAGACCGGGGTCATTACTCGCGCCGTCATGATAAGGTATTAGAAATCATACGTGAGGCTGTAAGTTTGGCGGTAGCTAGAGCGAAAAAAGGATTAACCACAAACCAAAGAAATGACATTGCGTTTGTAAAGGAAGGCTGCTCAAAGAAATCACCTCAAAAGCCATATTCAATTTTGATAGCTGCCGTTGACTGGACAATACTCGTAGACACGTATGAGAAGCACTATAGGATACCGGAGGATGTCTGTGCCTCATCATCCAGACCCGACATATTCCTTTTTTCATGATCGCATAAGCGTGCTGTGCTTGTAGAACTCACAGTACCGTGGGAAACTAATATACGTAAAGACCACGCTATAAAGACAAACAAATACTTTGATTTGACTAACGAGTTAACCAAAAACGGCTACGTGGTTAAACTCTACGCCGTAGAAGTAGGAGCAAGGGGCATTCCAGCTAAATCCCTGTACAACTTACTTAAAGACCTCGGATTGCCAAGAGCTTCAGTAAGCTCTTTACTAAAACGTATATCAAAAGCGGCATTGTTAGGATCTTACCAAAATTGGATAGGTAGGGGGGGAACACTACTGACGGTGGAGGTGAGCGCTGATGCATCACAAGGTGGCCACCCTAAACCTACATCTGGGTCGCAAGTCCCAGTCGCCGTCATGGTGTTCCTCTCTGTACCACGCTATGGACCCGGTGACCGCACGGTGAATCCATGGAGTGCTGAGAATCGGATCTCTAGAAGATGGTAAATAACCTAGTTTTCATGCGATGAATTATTACTTCCAACGAGAACGCCGGTGACCTGGCGGGTGATTAACCCTACCTTAGTGGGCCATTTCACCCATTTCCTCTGATCCTTCCTTTCGGGAAGGATATGGTTTTCAGCAATCACAGCATTCCGTCGAACCTACCTGTATTCTTCCAGGAATTTCATGCGATCATAGAAGGGTTTCGACTTCATAATGTCGGTATATGAAATACGGTCACAAGTATAACGTTTTTACTAGTTTAAACTAGTTTTCACTAGGTGCCTTTGTTAATGTCTATTATTATAATACACTATACCACTAACAGAAAACCCAAGCCAATGTTTAGCAAAGGCCAATGTCTAGCATAGGCAACTTTCCTTTCGGAGTTGGATAGTCAGATGACATTCATAAGTCTACAGTTTTTTCGTTTTAATTTAAAAATATGGCAATGTCTTATTTTACAAACAAGTTAAATAAAATAAAAACTTCTTTTAAAACAAACTTTTATTAAATAATATTGCATTGTCACGCGATATACATATGCGTGCAAAATTTCATCTCAATCGATAACCGGGAACTGTATCTTTTTAACTTGCAAGATTTGATTACAGACAACGGACAAGTGAAATAAAAGCTTGTAAAATAAAACATTGGTTTCAAAATTTAGTGTTGTCAAATAATTAATTTCAATTATTTTCGCATTAACATTCTAACTTCGTATTAACTTATGAAAACATTAAAAAACGTTCATCCGTCTTTTTGAAACAACAAAAATTGTGCACTGATTATTAAATCGAGTATAACCGCGCCTTTTTTTTTTGTTTTACGTGCGGAAATCCCCCCCCACCCGCCGGCCAGCGGGGCGGTTATGGCGTACATCGACTAAAACCGCACGGTGTCCTGCCCAAGTGTCCATTGCCGGGCACCCCGGGTAAGCCCTCGCAAGGATATCCCCAGGGCCTTAACCAAATTTTTCTTAATTAGTTACAGGTTGGAGAATTTCTGACGAAGTAAATAGCCAACTTTAATGCGGGCTTCATAGATTAAAGTTTTCGTTGAACTTATTTTTTATTAAATTAGGTATGTTAATTTAATAAAAAATAAGTTCAACGATTTGTATTTTCCTGATGTCTATAGAAAACTAGATTTCTGTTCAGCCTCATTGTATAAAAGAATCTACTGTTACTGAAGAATTGAAATCAAATTCATTCGCCTGGAAAATATCGTAAACGTAAATATTTTCTTGATACAGACCAAAACATAATGAGTCGGTCGAAAGTAAATTTTTCAGAAAAACGTTTCGCGTTGTGAAGGGAAAACGTCTGCGTAATTAGTAATAAAATTGGAGTAACTTCAAATTTCTTTTCTTCTTGAAAATAGATCCTTCTCGGAAATAACTCAGCTTAAAAAATTAAGGTTTCTTCTCACTGTTATTATTAGCTGTTAAACGAAGTGTGAATATAAATCAAAAATTGGAAGAGACCTATAATATAGCTTACTAGCATTATATTACACGAACTAGCTGTACCTTTTTTTCGTGCGGAAATCCCTTCGGATACGGGGGGTATCCGAAGGGATTTCGTCCGGGGGCCGGTCAGCGGGGGCGGTTATGTCGGGCTTGAACCAACTAAAACCGCACGCCGTTTCGGGTCTACAGACGCCGGGGTGTAAGTTTGCCCATAGAGCATATCCGTCGCACCCCGACTGACCCTGGGCTATCTCCGGTTTCGAGATGGCCCCCTCGGTTTTGGGAACCACGATGTCCCCGTCTAGCCCCGGTTTGGGGAGGGGCGCTAGTCGCCCCACCGTCCCTTCCTGCTTCTGCTGGGGTGCCAGGCGGCCTCACCCGCCACCCCCAGGCCTGCGCTCATGCGACGCGCGGCGAGCATGTTGCGGGCTCGGCGGGCCCGGGGGGTTCTAAATCTCTCCCGGGCGCGCTCCGCCATCTCCTTCGCGAGCATTGAATAGGTATACCTACAAGTATTTGAATATTCCTTACTTGTTCTTACGTTTTCTGTAGGAACTAGTAACGGAAATTCTTAGTATTCCTGTTAAACCTCTCTAGCCAAGCTAAATTGCTTTTGTTAGAAGCAGGTTCACGTCAGTAGTATAATAGCCAGAATTGATGACTCCTTAATCATTAGGTACATAGACCTAAGTTACAGAACTTTTCAATAAATGAGTTCGATCTAGATTAATAATAACTTATCATTACATAATATACACGTACACCTATTATAGAACTAATTACGACACACACAGTTTGCCACAGATTTAACTAATTCAAGATGATACCTAACAAGAAATATATAATATATCATTAATACAAGTACGAATCTATGTTTCACGATGTTTCAAGACCGTGTGGCTGGCTGCGAACTTTGTTCATCAACAAACTACTATTTCATAATATGGCAACAGACTGGTTGACTACACAACTACACAGATATAGTCATTGTGCACAGAGTGAGAATGGCTACTTACATTTCATCTGAAGTTACGAAAGTTAATAAGGTGCACCTGGCTTAGGCTAACTGACTCGGTACCCTATTGTTAGAAAGTTATGTAAATAAGGTATTCGGGTAAGATTTATGGGCAACTTTTTTCCAAGTGAATTTCCTATTTGTTATGAAGTAAGCGAATTTAATTAATTACATGATTCGGCTTAGACATGGCTACCTATACCCTACCGTGAATTATACAGAATCTAAGTAAAATCGCGTTGATAGGTACGATTTTACTGGGGTGCGACTGGTTGGATCACCTCCAAGTTTGGTGCACCCTGGGCAACGTGGGCGATGAAGCATCATTGATTGCTCCTCTGGAGTAGCTGGCGTCAACGTCAACGGCCAAGAGTCTGACCAACCGGCCCTTTTAAGGGTCAGCTGACCCCATTGCACGAGGGGGTCGGGGCATCGGCGTGGTCGCTTCAGGTACCCCAGGTCTGCTGTTATAAGAGGGGACACTGCGAATGGCTCAGGGTCAGTCGGAGTGCGAGGGATATGCTCTATGGGTAACCTTACACCCCGGCGTCTGTAGACCCGAGACGGCGTGCGGTTTTAGTCGGTTCAAGCCCAGCATAACTGCCCCCGCTAGCCGGCGGGGGGTATCCGAAGGGATTGCCGCACAAAAACAAAAGGTACGATTTTACTGGGGTGCTTGGTTAGGGACCTCCACGCGGTGCACCCTGGGCAACGGAGACAGCAGCGCCTCTCTCCTAGGGCGGGAGAGACGCTGCCGCCTACGGCCAACTCCGACCGAGGCGAGGACGGCACTGTTGAGGCCATCTGCTAATCAGAGGGACACGTGGAAAGCTTCCGAACAGCCGTTCGGAAGCTTTCCACGTGTCCCTCTGATTAGCAGATGGCACAGTGGAGACCAAGTAAGGGGGCCATCTCGAAACCGGAGATGGCCCAGGGTCAGTCGGGGTGCGAGGGATATGCTCTATGGGTAACCTTACACCCCGGCGTCTTAAGACCCGAGACGGCGTGCGGTTTTAGTCGGTTCAAGCCCGACATAACCGCCCCCGCTGCCCGGCGGGGGGGTATCCGAAGGGATTTCCGCACGAAAAAAAAAAGAAAAGGTACGATTTTACTTTGATTATGACTTAAGACTATTCCTTTTCTGTATAATTCACACCTTTTGTCTACTGCCGAATCAACGACCTAACGGGTGGATAAAATATGAATTTATAACCTACCGTTATGTCTGATTATGTTACAATTATTTGTGTTAACAATTTATTAATAATTTATTACCGCGTTAGCCTAATGGTATGGGTAATGGACTGCTGAGACGAGGTCTCGGGTTCGATCCCAGGTGTTACCATGGCACACACCAATGACTTTTCGATGCTTTTCGAAGTTATGTGTGTATTTATCGCAGGTTTATAAGTGCCCGCTTAATGGCAATAGGCTGGCCACCTATTACATTGGGACCTGAACATAAACTGGCGAAATGTGGGTGCTAGCACCTCTGCCTACCCCTTCGGGGATATGGGCGTGTGTTTATGTATGTATGTATGTAATTTTAACATTTAGTTAGTATCATCTCTCAGTCTCAGTCGGCCCAAAAAGGAATGCAAAGTTTTTACAGGGTTCGTGTATATGTATGTGAGTTTTATGTTCCACCATAACTTTTAAACGCGCCAACAGATTTGGATGTGTGATGTATCGTTAGAACATCATCCCGAGTGATATCCTACTATCCTATCCTAACAATATTATAAACGTGAAAGTTTGTGAAGATGCTTGGATGTTTTTTACTCAATCACGCCCTAACGGATCAACGAATCTAGCCGAAATTAGGTACAGGGGTAGATTCACCGGCGGAGCCTTGGTTCGCGTACATGGAGGCGCTAGAGGAGCGTATGATGAGTCGGATGGAGGCCCTAATGGACTCCATCCGCCGTCCGCCTCTGGCGCCACCGGTGGCAGGCTACGCGACTGCAGCCCGGAAGGGTAATACCCGCCCGGCTGCAGTGGAGGCTCTGCCGGAGCCGGCTCGTCGCCCCGCTCCCGCTCAGGGCCCCGCTCCCACTCAAGGGAAGGAAAAGGGGAAGGGCAAGGGCAAGGGCAAGGGGAAGACGTCCCCAGCCCAGGCCCCAGCCCCAGCCCCAGTCGCGGCTCCGGTAACCCCCACTAGAACCCCCTTGGAAGGGGGTTGGGAGGTGGCTGGAGCCAACAAAAAGAGGCGGAAGGCCGCAAAGAAGGCCGCCAAGAAGGCCAGGAGGGCCGCGGCCGCCGCGAAAGCAGCGCCGGGGAAGCTCCGTGCCCCCCGCACTACGGCCGTCGTCGTCACCCTGACGGCGGAGGCAGCGGGGAGAGGCATGGGGTATGCCGAGGTGTTGGCCAAGGTAAAGGCCAACGTCGACCTCAAGGCCCTCGAGATCCCGGGCGTCCGGTGCAAGAGCACACGGACAGGAGCCCGACTTCTCGAGGTCCCTGGCGCCGCCAGTGGCCCCAAGGCCGACGCCCTAGCGGCTCGGCTGAGGGAGTCGCTGGACGCAGCCGACGTCCGGGTGTCCAGGCCCATTAAATGCGCAGAAGTGCGCATTACGGGCCTGGACGACTCCGTCACGGCAGAAGAGCTCAGGCTCGCCGTGGCGGAGGCCGGAGACTGCTCCCCGGACACAATTAAGGCCGGAGCAATACGCTTCGGCCGCAGTGGACAGGGGGCAGCAGTTGTCGGCTGCCCTATCGCGGCGGCCCAAAAGGTCGCAGACGGGCGGAGCCTCCTGGTGGGAGGCTTCCTGAGGGCGCAGGCACGGCTCCTGCAGGCCCGACCGGCCAGGTGCTTCAGGTGCCTGTCGGTGGGCCATGTGGGGGTGCACTGCACGGCGGAAGTGACGGCGGGTGACCGTTGCTTCCGCTGTGGCCAACCCGGTCACAAGGCCGGCACGTGCGATGCCCCGCTGCACTGCTTTAGGTGTGCAGCGGGAGGCAAGCCGGCCGACCACAAGGTTGGAAGCAAGGCCTGCGCCGGAGGGGAGCCGAAGCCGGGAGGCCGGCCTTCCGCCTCCAGTTCGCAGCGGGATGTGGAGATGGGGGTTCCATAATGGATCCTCAACTCCGCATCCTGCAGGTGAACGTTGGCCACGGTGCCCATGCTCAGGACCTTCTGCGCCAGAGCATGGCACAGTGGGCCATAAATGTCGCCGCTGTCGCCGACCCATACACCCACCGGTTCCTCGGGCCTACCTGGGAAACCGCGCTGGATGGGTCGGCGGCACTGGTGCACAACCCTGTCGCCGGCAGCCCCCCTCTTGCCGTCGTTGCAAGGGGACCCGGCTGCGTGGCGGCAGCGGTTGGTGACATAGCGGTCGTGGCCGCTTATATCACGCCGAACCGAGACCAAGCTGCATATGAGCAATGGCTCCGTCAGCTGGCCGTCGTCGTCAATGCCTGCCAGCCCCGTCCGGTCCTTGTGCTCGGGGACTTCAACGCCTGGTCGTATGCCTGGGGTTCCCGACACGAAAGGGGCGCGACGGGGCATAGAGGCAGGGCACTGGTGGACTGGGCCGCACGACTCGGCCTAGTCCTCCTAAATCGGGGAGCCGTGGACACGTTCGTGACCTCGAGGGGTAGCTCCATCGTGGACCTATCGTTCGCGAGCCCCTCGTTGGCGCGACGTGTTCAGGGCTGGCGCGTCGTTTTGGGGGAGGACACAAGTTCGGATCACCGATACATTCGGTTTGACGTGTCCCCCCCTGCGAGCGACGCGCCGGCTGCACCGGCTCCACCCGAGCCACGTTGGGCGCTTAAGCGACTTGATCGGGAGCTCCTCCTGGAAGCCGCCATCGTACAGGCCTGGGCCCCTGCGCCGGACAGGCCTGTCTGCATAGACGATGAGGCGGAGTGGTTCCGGGAGGCCATGACCCGTGTCTGTGACGCGGCGATGCCTAGGGCTCCGCCCTATAATCCGAGGGGTCAGGTCTACTGGTGGTCGTCGGAGATCGCGCAGCTCAGACGGGGCTGCGTGATCACGCACCGCCGGTGGGCCCGATTCCGTAGGAGGCGTCGCCGCCCCGCAGATGCGGAGGCCCGAGAGGCGGAGTTGTACGAGGGATACAGGGAGGCCAGACGAGCCCTCCGAGCGGAGATAAGGCGTTCCAAACGGGACGCCTTCCGCGAGCTGCTGGAGACGCTGGAGCGGGACCCTTGGGGGCGGCCCTACCGGATGGCGAGGGGCAAGCTGCGCCCCAAGGCCCCGCCGTTAACCCGGTGTCTCCAGCCGGATCTGCTCGGAGGAGTTGTTGGCTCCCTGTTCCCAGCGCGGGCGGTGGAACATGTTCCACCGCAGATGACTCCGCCTCGGTTGCGCATGGCGCCCGACGTGGAAGACGACGACGTGCCCGAGGTCACTTGGGTAGAACTAGAGCTGGCGGTGAGAAGGCTAAGAGCCAAACACACCGCCCCGGGACCCGACGGCATTCCAGGCCGAGCGTGGGTCCTAGCTCTAGTCGACGACGCTCTCGAGCCCCGACTGAGAGGGCTTCTCAGCGCATGTTTGGAGCGGGGCCAGTTTCCGAAATTGTGGAAGACGGGGAAACTGGTCCTCATCCGAAAGGAGGGGTGCCCGACGGACTCGCCGTCCGCCTACCGGCCCATAGTGTTGCTCGACGAGGTGTGCAAGTTCTTTGAAAGAGTAATTGCGAAGCGCCTCGTCGAGCACCTCTCAAGAGTGGGGCCGGACCTGGCGGATGGCCAATATGGCTTCCGCCAGAGGCGCTCCACCGTGGATGCCATCATGCGCGTGAGGGCTCTGGCGGAGGATGCAGTAGCCCGGGGTGAGGTGATGTTGGCGGTGTCCCTGGACATCGCCAACGCGTTCAACACCTTGCCCTGGAGTTGCATTAGGGAGGCGCTCGTGTATCACGAAGTGCCTCTCTACCTCCGCCGCATAGTCGGGGCGTATTTGACGGAGAGAGCCGTCATCTACCCAACCGTGACCGGTCTCGGTCGGCGTGAAATGTCGTGCGGTGTTCCACAGGGATCGGTCCTGGGGCCGCTCCTGTGGAACATCGGATACGACTGGGTGCTTCGCGGTGAGCTCGTAGGCGGTGCCGCCGTCACGTGCTACGCGGACGACACGCTCGTGACGGCGTGCGGGGCGACGTACCGCGAAGCGACCCGAAAGGCCACGACCGCGGTTGCCCAAGTCGTTAGGCGGATCCGGCGGCTGGGTCTCGAGGTGGCCCTGCATAAAACCGAGGCCCTGTTCTTCCATGGGCCTCGGAGCAAGCCACCCGAGGGATCCAGTCTCATCGTGGGAGGAAATCGCATCGGCATCAAGCCCCAAATGAAATATTTGGGGCTCGTGCTCGACGGCCGATGGGACTTCGGAGAGCACATCCGAAGTCTGGCCCCCAAATTGAAGGGCACAGCTCTTGCTCTGGCTCGGCTGTTGCCCAACATGAGGGGGCCCGATGACTCCTGCAGGAGACTCTACGCGGGGATCGTGCGGTCCATGGCCCTGTATGGGTGCCCAATATTGGCGGAGGCCCTGAGGACCAGAACTGTGCAGATGCTGCGCGCTCCGCAGCGAGTTCTGGCCATCAGGGTCATCCGAGGGTACCGCACGATCTCCTTCGAGGCGGCGAGTCTCCTTGCCGGAACTCCGCCATGGGACCTGGAAGCGAGAGCCCTTTCGCAACTGTACCAGTGGCGAAAGGAGGCGCGGGAGCAGGGATGGAACCCCGAGCCTCGAGAAATCGAGGCCGTGCAGTCCCAGCTCCGCCAGGCCATCGTGGTGGAGTGGAAGGAACGACTTGGGCGACCAAGCGCAGGGCACGCCGCAATAGCGGCGGTAAGGCCCATCATGGAGGATTGGCTGGAGAGGCGACACGGAAGCCTCTCCTACCGACTGACGCAGGTGATCTCCGGGAAGGGGTGCTTCGGGGACCACCTGCATCGGATCAGGAAGGAGCCAACGCCTGAGTGTCATCACTGCGACGCGAGCGAGGACTCAGGGCTGCACACGCTGGCGGACTGTCCGGCGTGGGAGGCGCCGAGGCGTGACCTCGTGGCAGCCATCGGGGTGGGAGTCCTCTCGCTCGGCAGCATGATTGCGGCAATGGTGCGGAGCGCGAGCGCGTGGGCCGCCGCCGCCTCCTTCTGCGAGCATGTAATGCCTTGCGAAGGAGGTGGCGGAGCGCGCCCGGGAGAGACTTAGAACTCTCCCGGTCCGCCGAGCCCGCAACTTGCTCGCCGCGCGTCGCAGGCAACTCAGGCGCCGGAGGTCGCTTAACGACCTCCGTCCTCCATGAGCGCAGGCCTGGGGGTGGCGGGTGAGGCCACCTGTCACCCCAGCAGAAGCAGGCCGGGACGGTGGGGCGACTAGCGCCCCTCCCCCATACCGGGGCAAGACGGGGACACCGTGGTTCCCAAACCCGAGGGGGCCATCTCGAAACCGGAGATGGCCCAGGGTCAGTCGGGGTGCGAGGGATATGCTCTATGGGCAACCTTACACCCCGGCGTCTGTAGACCCGAGACGGCGTGCGGTTTTAGTCGGTTCAAGCCCGACATAACCGCCCCCGCTGGCACGCGGGGGGGTATCCGGAGGGATTTCCGCACGATAAAAAAAAAAAAAAAAAAAAAGGTACAGGGGTAGATTATAGTCTAACACATAGGCTTTTCATGCATGGAAAACGTTTCCATGGGCCGCGGGAACGGGAGCAGAATGTCACGTGGGTGAAACCGCGGGTAACAGCTAGTTGAGTAAATATGTCAGCAGCGATTCTCCATTTTCAAATATCTAAAAATTTCTTCAATTTATTACAATGCGGGTATCAAATTGAAACTGAATTTAATCAGAGCAGGCGTACTTTTTTTTAATAACTGTAATGTCTTTGCCCCTTTCGACATCAGCTTTAAAAGAAACTAGAGTAAGTGTAGTGAATCCAATGAAACAATTTCTAAACTAAAAATATATTTTCTTACAGTAATGCCTTGAGAAAAAGAGGCTTTCTACCACCGGGAGAAGTTTTACGTCACTTATGCTGGTGGCGTAGTGACTTATTTTCTTATAGTAAAACTCTTTGTGTTGCAAGCACGCGGTGGCACTGGCTGATTGGACTACCCGGAATAATCACGTGTTGTATGTACCTGTTGCAATCAGTATGGACGAATGATGGAGACCTAATGCGGAAGCTAATGTGGAAAAGTTTTTATTCTCAACTCAAAAATATATTTTAATTAAGATTTTGGGATTGACGTGCGCCTAATGACCAAAATCAACGGTCGTACGTAGTCATTGTTTTCTATATCAACCAAAAAATGCATGGGCAAGTTTGTATTACAACGAAACCACTGATAAGTCACACTAAAACTGATGATCCAGCATAAATACATCCGAGCTCGTATTTAAAAGGATCAACAAGAAGCAATACATTTTCATCACAGTAATCTAGTTTGAAAACAGCTGCTCTCACGTTACGATGCTCACCGTACATAATCTAATACAGTGCTGTAATATGCGGCGTTGATCGCAAGTTTATTACAAGGCGGCATACGCCGACGGTTTGATACAGTGTGTAAGCAACCAACGAAGTCATGTATTAATTAAAGTATCTGATAAATGAAAATGATTAAGTCGTCTTAGAAAAATAATAATGTGGTTGGAATAGAATTCGTAATTAATTTAAATTAAGGGTTCCATACCCATGTAGTATGTACTACATGGGTATGGAACGAGTGTGGCTTGGTTATGTAACCAAGCCACACTCAACGCTTATAGGATAACTATAATATTCGAACGATGTTGTGCAGTCGTCTATCTGTTACAAGGTTGTATTTCTAGAACTTTAAAAGTCAGTGGTAATCAACAGTTTGTGTCTGCTATGTAATAAACATTAATAAAATTTCATTTAACTCGGTTACAAAATGTCAAATATAAATGTATACCAGTATTTTTCATGTAACAAGATTAGAGCTTGTAAGAAAAGAACATAGCAATAAAATCTTGCGACCGGCTCCCTATTTCAATCACCAAATTACAATGTTTGTGTTTACAGTGTAAGAAGCTACAACCAGTACATCATATAATACTTACATGTAAAGTAATTAAGTATAAAAATTGTGAAAAAACATTATTCGATTTCAGCTAATGCTATTAATTCACGATGTATAAATAAATAAATAAATATTCTACGACATTCTACACAGCGCTCTCTAGACCCAATGTAAGCATAGTTTAACTAGCTTGTGTTATGGGTTCCAGAATGCGGATAAACATACTTATATACGTATTTTTTTGTAAATACATACATATTATACATAGAAACACCCAGACCAATGCAAATAGACATATTCATGCATACAAATATTTGCACTGAGCGGGAATCGAACCCGCGCCCCCTGTCGTAGCAGTCGAATACACTAACGCTAAACCACAGACGCCGTCAAAATTAAACATATTGAGGGCATTCATATATATTATATATACAAACAGATTTATCATAAATACGAATGCTATCTTTTGCCATATTTATAACAGCTTGTTTCCTTTTTTGTTAAGATTCGAATTTAAACAGACACAATTGAATAATTTATATACTTCTCGTTTTTTATTAAGCTGCAATAGGACGTACGCCAAGCGTATAATGTCGAATACGCGCCTATGAAGGTACGCCACCGTGGACAGTATGCCTTCATGACGCCTGTCACACACCGAGGCGTACATCGAGAGTTACATCGTTTTGTATATGAGCTGCAAGCAGGCGTATACCAAGCGTACAATGACTATTATGCGTCTAGATGAAGCTATGCCACCATGGACAGTAGGCTTTAACCTTTTTATTACTGTACTGTGCCTTAATATGTTACGTCCCTCGTTAAAATACTACACAATGTACAGTTATTTTAATAAGTACATAAATTATTATTCTACCCGCAATACAATGAGGCAATTGTACGAATTGTAATCAGTCATGCATTTTACATTACCGTTTACAAATGGTAATTGGCAGTTGAATATTTTACCATTATTGTATCTATCGCTTTGCAAGAATACTTCATTTGAATTTTGAAATAGAGTTTCAAAATCTTATGTTAGGTAGTAGGACACATCGAAACTCCAATTCGAATCAGAGCCGCTCCACTGAATCTTGTGTTGTGTTCCTACCTACGTTATCTCCCAGATACAAAATGGCGTTACTTTTTTTAGGTAATCGCTTACCTATTTTTGGTTCGACATTACATAACTGCGTTGACCTTCAAAGAAAAATAGTAGAAACGTTATGCAGCGTTTTTACACGTTGCAAAACCTTAGAACTAGATCTAGTAGTTTTTCGATGTATTTTACAGAATCTCATCTTAAGTTATACATATTCACAAAAACTGCAACTCGTAACTTTATATGGCGCCCAACGTGGGGCTGGAACTGACTTTTGAAAAAGAATACCTATAAATTTGATTTACTCCAACTGAGAAATTATGCAAGATGATAATTGGTAGCGATGCCTTCAACTATGGCTTACAAGCTCTACGAATAACTGCTTAGCTGTATACGTTCAATAAATAAATTGAGGAAGCCAGAATTAAACATTTTGTTATTCAAAATATTAGGCAGGTAATATTAGGCAAAACATTAGGATTCAGAATAGAAACAAGTAGAATCGTTAGTTATTTTCAAGTAAAAAACTAATATTTGGGACTGAATCCGTCCGGGTCCGGCAACTAACAACCACTACGTCAAAATAAATCATATTAAAAAGATTAAGGATAATAAAATCATATCAGCACCATATGCATACACTTCAGCTACAATTCTTTTATCTACATTTAGGTAATCTTCTTAAAGGTGGTATGGTAAGAATAATGATTTTTGGGAGAAATAGAACGCCCAGAAAATGTTTTCAGGAAATTGCGCTGTCTAGAAGGCAGCAAATACACGACCCTACTATTATAACCATTTATATGCAGTACAGTTAGGATTTAACTACTTTCATTTTACGATTATTTTACTACATTTTAGCAATACATCTTCATATTGAACATTTTATGATACACTCGACCTAAGCATAACAGAATTTCTTACAAATAACGTGAGTAATATGGTTTTTCTTTTAACTTTCATAATTTTTCCATTCATGGGGATATAAGTATGAGCACTTCATTGCACATTAAAACCCGAATTAAAATCTATTCTATAGGTCTTCTAGTAATACCAAAAATATCAAATTTAAATTTATTATCTGTGGCGTAGCGGTAGTGCATTCGACTGCTACGACAGGGGGCGCGGGTTCAATTCCCGCTCAGTGCAAATATTTGTATGCATGAATATGTCTATTTGCATTGGTCTGGGTGTTTCTATGTATAATATGTATGTTAAAAGTAGTGTAAAAAAGTATGGTATGTTTATCCGCATTCTGGAACCCATAACACAAGCTAGTTAAACTATGCTTACTTTGGGTCTAGAAAGCGCTGTGTAGAATGTCGTAGAATATTTATTTATTTGTATTTCTATTTATTTTATCATATTCTACTATAACATTATAAAGGTTTAGTGTGTTCTTGTGAAGTTTAGTTAGAAAGTTTGTGAAGATGTTTGGACGTTTGTTAGTCAATCACGCTCTAACGGCTGAACTGATCTGGCTGACAATTAGTACAGGGATACAGGGTCTGGGTCACGATTTTAAATTTGGTTTCTTCGATGATACATAGTTCGAATTAATAGCAACAGTACTACGGCTATCAGCAACGCACCTTTGGCGCAACGTGCCCAGCGCCATACGCCTGTGCGCACGTCCATGCACTCTCTCCGATAAAAGATCAATTTATGCTTCATTAATTATATAATTAACTTTAATTTTTGCCAGTACATGTACCGAAATATTTTTTTTCGAACTAACCTTCGTCGGAAGAAAGTCATTCACTTCAAAGACATTTCGTACTAAATAGTTGTCGAACCAAATACAATTCCAACTATGTGTCATCGAACAAAGCAAATTCGAAATCGTGACCCAGAGCCAAGGATACATTATAGTCTGGAATAACACATAGGCTACTATTATCCCTGGATAGGTTCCCAAGGGTTGCGGAACCGGGATTTCTGTTTGTGTGTCTTCCTCAATCACATCGTCACCGAATTAATTTTGACGATACTTTGAGTTCAAAAAAAATTTTAATCCTAAATTTTATACCACTGCGATAACAGTAGTAGTAGATTTTATTCAAATATTATACCAATTACATACAAATATTATTTTTTGTGAAACTAGACGTTTAATCTCTTGCCATGATACAATCGTTATGGTCTCGTATTTCTAAATCCGTGGAATACTACTATAAGATAGATTTTATCAGTCTTTAATGCGAAGTGACTGGTGCCTAACTTTCGCTTCTAAACACAGATGCCAACAAACCGACATCAGATAAAATTTTCAGAATGTTTTCAGAGAGCTTAGTCGTGGTAAGAAAGTTAGATCAGATGACTTTACAGCCACTCGGGCTATGTAAGTGTAAAGCCATGTGATTTAACTTTTATAATTTAGATAGATGAATAGTATCCATTTCTAATGAATATGAATTTCTATTAAATATAATTTTCTTGCACGGGCTTGCCTTGATGCTGCCGTACAACCTGCTTGATAGATCTTGATGTATTGATAAATGATAAATCCTTGATGATTGTACAGTATTTATTGATTGCTAAATACACGAGTTTTACACCGCGACTTGTTTGCGCTGTCTTTATAATAATACTGCAATAAGGCAATCAAATCTGCTGACACGTTAACATGTGCGGTAATTGGACCGTACATTTCTTTTTTACTAATAAGAAATTTTATGCAGAAATTCCTCCTGAAATTGTATTTATACAGTGTGCTCTACCTAATCATAAGAGGCGGATTATCTCTTCATCAGAGCGCTGAGATTGCCCAGTCGATTCTGAAGCGACTCACACTCTGTAGCCCGGGTTCCGGTGAACCGTAACATGCGGTTAAGAGGAACTTTTAAGAACATAAGTGCCCACTGCCTAGTCCAAAATACTTGAACTACTGCATATATTATGTAGTCGTGTCACTTAACTTAATAACTATTCGTAACCAGAATTGATATCAGTCATTAATATCAAAAACATTTACCGTTAGCAATACGAATAAGGCTTTCATTTTAATATAATTTTTATATGTTAGTACTAGAATGTAACACATAAACACTGAACACATTATTCGATTGAGATGGAAAGATTGTCCTGTGACGTAGGTTGACATCGTATGATGGATGATCCAAATCCTTTTCGTCTGATAGGATATATCGTGAACGGTCAATATTAGTTTTTTAAAATGAACCCTTTGATGTTTTCCGGAATTTGTTGGAGTAACTTTTTCAAAATAGATTAAGGTGTTATCAGATATAATTTTTGTTATTTACTAAGGATGAAATAAAGTACCTAGTTTTTAAATAGAATTCTGGTGAATGGGCAATCGTAAAGTGTGGAGCTATCTTATCAATAAAAACAAAAAAATAAACAACACAATAATAAAGAAAAAACAGATACTAAGAAGATATTATGCCTTTGAAAAGTCAAATCCTAAGTTGATACATACTTTAGTAGCGTGTCATCACCAGAAATCATCACTAGTTTCATTTGATCACATTGAAATTACAAGATTGCATAAGATCTTACTCGTTATCCGGATTAAGACAGTTTCTATCAAAGAGAATGATTAAGTAATAAATGAATATCTCATTATTGAGTAGGTATATATATGACAACATACAATATAATGCATTTGCGAAGCAAAAGCACAAAAGTATTAATAATAAAACCTTTTAATTGTAAACAAAGAATAGTAATGAATGAATACGACATGCAATTTAAAGGGACTACCAATAGATGATATATATAACCATACCTACCCTAATCAATAACCAAAGAAGCACTGAAAACTGTAAAATAACTGAATTACAGATTTAATTCTAAAGATAAAAAGCGGCCAAGTGCGAGTCGGACTCGCTCATTAAGAGTTCCGTAGCAGCAAGTAATATAATAAGGTTTTTTTTAATTGCTATATTTGAGTTGATTGAATGAAAGGTAAATTGCTGTTTACGATTTATGACGTCTTAAATAAAACTACTTACTAAATCTCGTTCATACCAATTTACGGGGGAAGTTTACATGGTAGTGAGAAGCACTATAGGATACCGGAGGATGTCTGTGCCTCATCATCCAGACCCGATATATTCCTTTTTTCACGATCGCATAAGCGTGCAGTGCTTGTAGAACTCACAGTACCGTGGGAAACTAATATACCTAAAGACCACGCTATAAAGACAAACAAATACTTTGATTTGACTAACGAGTTAACCAAAAACGGCTACGTGGTTAAACTCTATGCCGTAGAAGTAGGAGCCAGGGGAATTCCAGCTAAATCCCTGTACAACTTACTTAAAGACCTCGGATTGCCAAGAGCTTCAGTAAGCTCTTTATTAAAACGTATATCAAAAGCGGCATTGTTAGGATCGTACCAAATTTGGATAGGTAGGGGGGGGAACACTACTGACGGTGGAGGTGAGCGCTGATGCATCACAAGGTGGTCACCCTAAACCTACATCTGGGTCGCAAGTCCCAGTCGCCGTCATGGTGTTCCTCTCTGTACCACGCTATGGACCCGGCGACCGCACGGTGAATCCATGGAGTGCTGAGAATCGGATCTCATCATATATATTTTTTAATTTTATCTTTCTCTTATTTTAGAAGAAACAGGAGGGAAGGGGACACATTTTACCACTTTGGAAGTGTCTCTCGCGCAAACTATTCAGTTTAGAAAAAAAGGATATTAGAAACCTCAATAAATATCATTTTTGACGATCTATCCATAGATAGGCTTTACACGTTATGTATATAGGATAGACACGTAAGGTTTTGATGAAATAAAAATTTGAGTTTCAGTTCTAAGTATGGGGAACCCTCAAAATTTATTGTTTGTTTCTATTTTTGTGTGAAATTCACACAAAAATAGAAACACAGTTCACAGAATACATGTATTTACCAAGTTTCAACAGCATAGTTCTTATAATTTCGGAAAAAAGTGGCTATGACATCTATAACGAAGTGACGAATCTATAAGGGTTCCGTTGTGGAATGGCAAAAAACGGAACCCTGTAACCTAAAAAACACGTAAGACTTTTCTGTTTTCTTTTCTTGGAATTAGGTAGGTAGGGTAGGTCCACTTCCGCCACATCATGAGTCTCCCCATGCAGACTACAAAAATGTGTAAGCGTTAGTGTGGTCTCGTCGGCAGCAAAATACAGCCGATCACGTGTGTGGCATATTTTATTGACTCTGTTCATGCTGGTATATTGCGAGTTCATACGGGTAGACGACCCCCTATTGAACTTAATTATGATGCTTTGTAACGTTGGGTTTCGCTCCGTTTCGCTCCACTCTACTCCGATCCAATCCACTTTACTCCGCTCCACTCCACTCCACTCCACTCCACTCCGCTCCGCTTCGCTCCATTCGACTTCACTCCACTCTACTCCACTCCGTTCCGCTCTATTCCACGACGCTCCACTCTACTCCACTCCGCTCCACTCCACTCCATTTCAATTCACTCCAC
Organism: Cybosia mesomella; assembly: GCA_946251805.1. Lineage (NCBI taxonomy): Eukaryota > Metazoa > Arthropoda > Insecta > Lepidoptera > Erebidae > Cybosia > Cybosia mesomella. The sequence goes on from OX276397.1 coordinate 13,148,443, forward strand.
TCTACGCCACTCTACTCCACTATCCACTCCACCCTCCGCTCTTCACTATCTCACCGATGTATCGAATGTTCGAATCTGTCACGTTACATTACTGGCGAATATTCACGGTGAGGGAGCACCTTAAAATTAAATCTTTGATTTGCTATTGAATTCACAAAATGGCAGTAATTACATACTGTCAAAAAAGTACCGGCAATTGATCATTTAGAAACTCTGCTTGAAGTGGTCGTAGAAGATCTTTTTTTCGCTAAGTGAGCACAACTGTCCACTATGACCACGCGGTGTTGGAGCGTCACTAGTCGTTTAGTTTGTTTAATGTGCGCCGTTTAATAAGTTCATTTCAAGTGTGTTTTGCTATTTTCACAATGGACGAAAATTTCGTAAATTGCATCCTTCTTAAATTTTTCCTTGCAAATGGATTTTTTTCTTTCAAAGTGCTGAATATGATAAATAAACGATTTAATTTTTATTTTTATTTGATAAGGCCCATCATGGAGGATTGGCTACAGAGGCGACACGGAAGCCTCTCGTACCGCCTGACGCAGTTGATCTCTGGGAAGGGGAGCTTCGGGGACCACCTGCATCGGATCAGGAAGGAGCCAACGCCTGAATGAAAAAAAAATTAAAAAAAATAATCACTGCGACGCGAGCGAGGACTCAGGGCTGCACACGCTAGCGGACTGCCCGGCGTGGGAGGCGCCGTGGCGTGATCTAGTGGCAGCCATCGGGGCGGGAGTCCTCTCGCTCGGCAGCATGATTGCGGCAATGGTGCGGATCGCGACCGTGTGGGCCACCGCCACCTCCTTCTGCGAGCATGTAATGCTCGCGAAGGAGATGGCGGAGTCCGCCCGGGAGAGATTTAGAACTCTCCCGGCCCGCCGAGCCCGCAACATGCTTGCCGCGCGTCGCAGGCGACTCAGGTGCCGGAGGTCGCTTAACGACCTCCGTCCTCCATGAGCGCAGGCCTGGGGGTGTCAGGTGAGGCCGCCTGTCACCCCAGCAGAAGCAGGCCAGGACAGTGGGGCGACTAGCGCCCCTCCCCCAAACCGGGGCAAGACGGGGACACCGTGGTTCCCAAACCCGAGGGGGCCATCTAGAAACCGGAGATGGCCCAAGGTCAGTCGGGGTGCGAGGGATATGCTCTATGGGCAACCTTACGTCTTAAGACCCGAGACGGCGTGCGGTTTTATTCGGTTCAAGCCCGACATAACCACCCCCGCTGGCCGGCGGGGGGTATACGAAGGGATTTCCGCACTAAAAAAAAAAAGGGTTAGGCAGAGGATGAATAATACATATTTTAAGTTTTATTGACTAATTCCCGATACTTTCTTGACAGAGTAGTATGTTGCTCATCTCACTAACTACTTTTCCTCGCACCCTGACTGACCCAGTGTCATCTCCGGTTTTGAAATGGCCCTCTCGGGTTTGATGAACACGATGTCCACGTCTTACCACCGGAAAAGGGCTCGGCTGCCCCGGTGTGCTTCTGCTGAGGTGACAGGTGGCTACACCTGCCACCCCCAGGCCTGCCAGAATGTTAATATCAAAACATAAAAAAACCATACAAGAGGACTGGGAGCGCGATTGCAATTTCAACATAATCTGTGACCAAGAATTTATCATTAATGAACATGAATGTTATGAGTTTATGTTATGAATGCTTCAGTGCCTCAGACTTCAGTGATAATAATGACAGTGACCTCGGATGTACTTATTTCAAATAAAAAAAACGGACAATCAACAGTTTTTGTTTGATTTAAATAAAGTCCATTTTAACCGACGAAAAAACGGAGGAGGTTCACAAGTCTACGCGTATATTTTTTTTATGTATGACTTTTAACGCGTATATTTTTTGCGCGTATATGTATGACTTTTGACGCGTATATTTTAAAACGTATATTTTTTTATATGTATAACTTTTATGACTATTAACTTTTTACAGAGTATTCCGATTTTTTTATTGGAAACAGTATACCCCGAAATTGGTCCCATATAAATTTGGATAGGAAAACAGGGGATGCTTGATTGTTCCTCACTGATTGTAAGGTATGACCACGCGAAACGAGCCCCGAAGCCAACTTCGGGGCTCGTTTCGTTCGGGAATCGTTTCCAATAAAAACAGAATGATCAAAATCAAACTACTCTGTAAAAAATTATGCGTGGTCATACCTTACAATCAGTGAGGAACAATCAAGCATCCCCTGTTTTCCTATGCAAATTTATATGGGACCAATTTCGGGGTATACTGTTTTCCTACCCTTAGTGTTGGGTTTTTATTTTCAAATTTATATGGTGCCAACACCATATAAATTTGAAAATAAAAACCCAACCCTAAGGGTAGGAAAACAGGGGATGATTGATTGTTCACTCATTGATTGTAAGGTATGACCACGCTTAACTTTTTAAAGAGTAATCTGATTTTCATAATTCTTTTTTTATCGGAAATTATACCCCAAAGTTGGTCCCTGTAAATTTGAAAAAATTGAGCATGTAGTAATTAGAAGATTATAGCTAAAAAAATTATGAAATTAAAACTTTTTAACAAAAAATTAAACCGCCGAGAAACTGAAAAGCAAAAAATAAGAAACCTTTTTTATTTAACCTTAATAACTAACTTCTTAAAGTAATGAAACTATATCTAAGTAAATTTTTCTGTACATAGTTGAGTTTTTATTAACCTTAATAACCAAGTTCTTAAACTAATGTAAGTATAGCTAAGTAATTTTGAGTCGGCGCCAAACAAGCTATATAATTGATTAATTACGTAGACACACGCGCGCAACTAATAAAATGTACATGGTACCAACTTGGAGTTAAACTGAACCTAATGCAAAAAGAAAATTTCAAAATCGGTTCATAAACGACGGACATATCGATGAACATACAAACCAAAAACATACAAACAAACATAGAATCTCCACCTTATTGAAGTTGGTTAAAAATGAAAAACGTAGGTACGTCGTAAATGTTTGTTCATAAATCTACTTGCGAATGAAATTCCTCCATCAACTAGTTGACATCGTTTCGCATTAAAAACTATAGATTAGAGTTTTCTTAAATATAATAATACAAAGTTTGGATTCACCGTCTAGTTAATTTGTATATCTACAACAAATGGCATAACGTATACCAAGGTGTACCACGGGCTCCGTGGTGAGGAGCCTCGGATCTAATCACAACATAACACTGTTATGATGATGAGTAGTGAGTATAAATCGTATACCTACTAGGCATAATTAACAACTTTTAACAAATCCATTTATCTTTATATCCATCATTTATCATCAATAGAGATACGTCTAGCAACTTGAAGCATCAACATTACATCATAGCACAGTTGATATTTTAATACAAATCATAAAAACCTGCAAGTTTGAACTAGAGAAGTACCTCTTGTGACAATATAAATTCGATTCCAACAAAGCCGAGGGGGTTTATGTACCAAAATTTTACAGAGAATTTCTTCTTTATTTTATATTTGTTTAGGTTACGTACTCATTGTTAAACTTGAGGGTTTTTATCTGGAGACCCCAGTAAGACTTGTTTATTTTGCATGTTACCGTATATTTATATACCTAGTAATAATATTATGTTTGGAATATTACCTACAAGAGTAGAAATTAAATACCGTGAAGTATTTAATAAACTTCCGACAATATTATGATATTGTGTCAAAAATTATTATACCAGTATAAAAAAAATCTTGATCTTGGCTTTTTTGCTTTTTACTGTGAGGTTTATGATCAAAAGTGGAATAGGCAATTGTACATGTAATGGTAATACAGTCTAACATTCATTTGGCAACTGTAGGAAAAGTAAACTTCCGTTGATCAAACGTTTTTTGGACAATCGTTAATTTGGTCCAATCTATAAAAGTGAAGAATTATGTTCGGATCCGTTAATTGGTAGAATGAGTTTTGGTAAAACGTACGGGTTTCGGCTTATTAAAAACGATGACAAATCAAACATCGGCAAATAAGCGATTTTATGTATAGTCAATATCGTAATAATAAATGATAATTATCGCTCGCTTAGTAATGTGCCCGGTAGATGACAATAGGCTCGCCCCCTATAACATTGGGATCTTAACGTAACTGCCTACCCCTTCGGGGGTACAGGCGTGAAGTAATGTTATGTTATGTTAAATATCGTAATTTATAAAATATTAGCTTTTGCCCGCGGCATGTAGAAAACTATAATCTATCCCTGTACCAAATTTCAACCAGATCCGTTCAGCCGTGAAACGTTACGTTGGTAGCTACTGATAGTACATGTATAGAACATTTTGTCTCACTGGATCTATCGGAGATTTATGTAAGCACTAAATTGGTACCCCTTTGTGACGGTTTCGATACCAACAATAAATGAAATTCTAGTTAAAATGCAGTGTAAGATCACACTGCATTTTAACTATTTATTTATTTAACTATTAAAATATTTTACAATAGTTCGTACACATAGATATACTAAATGTTAAAATATACATATACAATATACATTTATCACAAATTGTATTCTGTTTGTGTGTGTTTTATTCTGAGGCTTCCTAAAACTTGAGACTCATAATAAAACCATAGATGTTACTGTTGGTGGAACGATAAAATAGCAAAAACAAAAGAAAACCTAACGAAAATGCGTATACTTAGCATTGATAAACACCTATGCTGAAATAAAGAAACGCACGGTGAATAAAATAACATCTTGTTAGCAGTGTTTTGAACCGCCTGCTCAAGTGCTAGGTGGGGCGTGCTCAAACCTCATAATTCATCATACTGTTATACCATAAGAAACAGCTATCTCTCGTCTCCCGCCTCCCACTTCCGCTTACGACGACTTGACGCCAGTAAAAAAAGCATTTGTCTACGACGAGTTTATGATTGACTGGATCAATGGATATTGTTTTTTTTAGCTAATTCATATAATGCAGTTTGTGTGGTGCTAATATTCTTTATTGATGCGGTTATCCAAATTTTTTTTTGTTTCATTTAAATTCTGATCTCCGAAGTTATACCATATACCATACCATATAATATATTATACCATAAATACCACTTAATACACAGATTATTTTTATAAAAGAATAGACGTATCATAATAATCGGCTAAGTGCAAGTCGGACTCGCGCACGAAGAGTTCAATACCATTATCTATTAATTTATTTATTTCTAAATTAATTCATTTCTAAATATTCTGTGAATATTTTAAGCATCGATCTGCTACCGTTATTAATATCGAGTAAACGAAATTATGCAATAATGTTAACAGGAATTAACGCGATTATGTATAGGTATACATACCTTTGGATTGCCTGACGTTTCGACGATCGTAAACGTAATTATTCGACTGCTTAGCACATCGATGAATGAAGTTGATGGCTTGTGTAGGAATAGAATATGCAGAAGCGCGAATATGTAAAGGCAGCAAAAATTTACCTTTAAGACCATATAGGCGCATCTATTCTACAATGGTGAGTTCATTGTAGAATAGACACACCCAGTGTCCGACCCGACCGTTATTCTCTCCATAGTAAAGTAACTGGATGTGGCTCTGATTACAATCAACAGGTAATATGTCAAACACAGAGTCCAAAAAATCCATTGGACAGGGCTGGGAAGACATATAACGGTGTAAAAAGTTATGAAAAACATTAACACAATCGTCCTCCACATAATTAGTGTCATATAATAAATATTGGAAATCGAATTTATGTTTCCGAAATCTATTTTCAATAATCAAATCTTCGATACAGATATCTAGTTAGTGGAATAGGTTAGTAGGTAGTCATCATATCATACAGTACATAGTGTAGAGCCTCTGGGGACTCAAGGAATCTCAAGAAATCAAACTGACACCATAGAAAGCTATTTATTCTTTAACATGACAAATCTATTTTGAATTTTATTAAATACTAGCTATGCCCCGCGGCTGCGCCCGTGGCATACTTCACCCCGTGGCCAAACCTGCCTGTAATTTTTTTTTCATGCTATTTTTTAAATTTTTCTCTCCGTAAAAACCATCCTCGTACTTCAAAGAATATTATAAAAAAAATTTGCGAAATTAGTTCAGCAGCTCTCGAGATTTGCGCTTAGCAACACATTCAGCGATTCATTTTTATATTATAGATTATTATTATTATTTGCATTCTGTTTAAACTGTAAAGGTCTGCGCGATGAGACAAACCTCTACAGTATACCTATAAAAATGCAAAAAGAAGCTAACTTTATCCACTGAAACGTTCAAGGATACCGTGATAGGTATTTAATGCCTACTACTAAATAACTACAAAACCTAAATATAAAATAAACTAATTGGTTAGTACCTATAGGTACTGACTTAGATTAAGTACTTGCGTACAACTACCTGCTTATGTGAGTATAACCTGCTTATAATCACTTTTGTTGTATGGGAGCCCCTTAAATATTGTTTTATTTTATATCATGATTTATTTTTGAAGTGAATATAAAACTAAATATTCTGTGAATATTTCAAGTGTCTACCTGTTGCCGTTATTAGTATCGAGCAAAAAACGGCATAAAAACACGTTTCTTGTATGGGAGCCCCCCTTAAATATTTATTTCATTTCTAGTAAGTATTTACTGTTATAGCGGCAACAAAAATACATCATCTGTGAAAATGTCAACTGTCTAGGTATCACGGTTTATGACAACAAGCCTGGTATTGCCATTATAACAGCATATGATCATGGGAGCCCTCCTCAAATATTCATTTTATTTTATTACTTGTATTGGTTGTTATGTACTGAAAATTTCAACTTTATGGCTTTCTAGGTTTAGTTTTACCCTTTGAGTACGGAACCCTAAAAATTAATTGAAACGCAAGCGGCCGAATATTGGTACGTACCTATACATTTATATATACCTGCTATCTTTTTCAACATATCTTTATCACTCCTACATTCATCTTAGGTTCACTTGGTAGATATTGATTTTTGAGATAAACGTTACATCGAAAACAAAAATGCACAGATACGTTGGGAAAGACCTTAGGTATTTATCTATTGATATAGGTATATACCTTTTTTTTTTTTTCGTGCGGAAATCCCTTCGGATACCGCCCCCGCTGGAGAGCGGGGGGTCTCCAGCGGGGGCGGTTATGTCGGGCTTGCACCGACTAAAACCGCACGCCGTCTCGGGTCTTAAGACGCCGGGGTGTAAGGTTACCCATAGAGCATATCCCTCGCACCCCGACTGACCCTTGGCCATCTCCGGTTTCGAGATGGCCCCCTTACTTGCTCTCCACTGTGCCCTCTGCTAATCAGAGGGACACGTGGAAAGCTTCCGAACAGCCCCCAACAGGGCCGTCCTCGCCTCGGTTGGAGTTGGCCGTAGGCGGCAGCGTCTCTCCCACCCTAGGAGAGAGGCGCTGCCGTCTCCGTTGCCCAGGGTGCACCGCGTGGAGGTCCCCAACCAAGCACCCCGATATAGGTATATACCTGACATTTATATAATAAAATTTTCCAAGTTAAATTTGACTCACTGTACTAAATTGAATAAATAAGTCTCAGTTTAGCTACTCTGTCTTCAAAAAACTAGTCTTGCTTATTGTAAAGACTTACTTACTGTACATACTCCAAGAAGTAATTATAATTACCTATGACTCACTGTCCAAAACCACCAGTAAGCTTCTTTCTGAAAAAAAACTTTCATTTCCATCTAATTAATTGCTCATCTGTATTTCTGATGGTTCAATATTAGAGAAGATTAAGACATAATATAGATACTACTAGTTATATTACCCATGGTGAGGTAAGGAATAAAACTGTACATCATATATCCATCTCATTTTAGGCGTCCAGAAGTTATAGTACCAACTATTAGGCAATCTGTGGTTATGGTACAGTCAAGAAACTCACATACAAACACGAACCCTAAATACCCTTTTTCTGGGAAGTCATGGCAAACTAATTTTATTGTACTTATGCGAATATAACCCAAAAGTCATATACGTTGCTATTGTAGAAACCTTATCCTAACTACCTATACTATACGCAAAAATCGCTATTTGATTTTATTTCATTCCTCGTACTTTTGTTTTTACACTTCGTTATTATTCAAGGTTTCAGCAAGCCCGGGCTAAACATCTTTTTGGTAGGAATTTTTAAGCCTCCAATGCGTTTTCCCTGGGTTTTATGAGTGAAGTTAGGGAGTTGTTCAGTTTACAAGCCCTGGATCGTCTTCACTTCTTACGAATATTTGCCAGAAAATTCAAGTCATGAAAGCGTAATAAACACAGTAATTTTTGTCTCGATGAGAATACGGTTATTTCTGCTTGTTATAATAATGGCGTGTCGAACATTGAGGTAAGTTTTAAATCTGTGCTTAAGTAAACGACACCATTATCGGCTGTCATCGAATCCATTATTAACTGCGTAGGTAATCTATTCGTCTACGGTCTTCTGAAAAAAAAAATTATAATATTGGTTAATAACCGGATGCCAAGCGTCTGGTTAATTGAGAGAATTGAATGATGTCTAGAATTTTTATTGTTTTTAACCGAATTTAAAAGGAGGTTCACTGTTGGACCTGTATGTTTTTGAATGTATGTTTGTCCGCGATTAACTGGCATTGGGTTGAACCGATTTTAATGCAGTTTTCAGAAAAAACATTTTTTATATTCTTGGGAAGGTTTTAGCTAACCTTAAAAAAGGAGGTGTTTGTCCGTAGTTAGATATCACGCGTTTGGTTGAACCGATTTTAAAGCGGTTTTCGTCAAAAACTTATTTTTTTTTTCTCGAAAACGGTAACTTTTAGCGAAAAACTTTTCAGACATTTATTTTAGACTTAAAAATGGCCTATCGATTAAAAATGTTTCCCACGACAAGAATGTTCACCGGTTAGAAGTTATGATTTTTTTCCCGAAAAAATTTGGTTTTTGCCCCCTCCACTTTTAGTTAAAGTTTTAATCTTATAGGTTTATAATTAAAAGTTGTTGGTATTCATGTATACTATGGGATAAAATTAGAACGGTTCGAATATCTTTCATGGAACGTGAAATTTTGAGGAAAAACTGATTTCACAAAAAGTGAGGCCCTACCGTCCCCTTAGGCCGGATTCCACCCGTTCACGAACTTAAACTAAGTTTACATCCAAGCAATTTTTCGATCGGGGTAAAAATGCGACCGTGAGAGTGTCGCAAATTTTGGGAAGTGGAACCATATACATACATATATTTATTTTACCTTTTTGACCAGTGGTCATTTCGGACTCAGGGGGTCATAACTAGACCTCCTATGAAGATTTTTTTTTTTAATTCAACAGTAGTCAAGAAACTCATTTCATCGAAATCTACCTAAAATTTAAAGACATGAGAATAAGTTCGAGTAGCAAAATTCTCAAAGTATATATTATGTCATTGTTTGAAGTTATGAAAAATAACCCTTTTCGCTAATTTGTGCTACATTTTTTAGTAATTTTGAACATTTAGTTGATATTATTCGTTGTTTTATAGATATTATCTGGTTTATTTTTGTTGACGTTGATGATGACGGCCTCTGTGACATAGCGGTAGTGAATCCGACTGCTACGACAGGGGGCGCGGGTTCAATTCCCGCTCAGTACCAATATTTGTATGCATGGATTTGTCTTCTTGCATTGGTCTAGGTGTTTCTATGTAAAATATGTATATATAAGTATTAGAGTTAACGGGATATTTACCATGTGTTTCTAAGAATGTCCGATGCGCTTGCAACAGTGCCGAAATATCGGACATTCTTAGAAACACATGGTAAATATCCCGTTAACTCTAATACTTATGTTAGTAACCATGATAGTTTAAATATGTATATATTTACAATAAGTATATTTTTTTATTTTTTTTAATAAGAATATTAGTAACCGAAATTACTAATATTCCCGTTAACCCCTCCAGCTAAGCTAAATTGCTTGTGTTAGGAGTGGGGCCAGGATTCGATCCCGGGACCTCGCGATCGTAGGGTCGACTCCTTAACCACTAAGCTACCGACGCTTAATTAGTATGTTTATCCGCGTTCTAGAACCCATAACACAAGCTAGTTAAGCTATGCTTACTTTGGATCTAGAAAGCGCTGAAATATTCTACGAAATACTACATTTCGTAGAATATTTTATTTTGAATTATCTACTCCAAAAAAAACGTTTTGTATAATATGTATTGATTCGAGTACCTAGTTTTATATAGCATGCTGTATTTACCTATAATTATTTGTTACACTTTGTTTAAAACTAATTGATTGTAATTTTTGGTTGCTTGTAACCGTGTAAACAAATGTTGGTAAATCATAATATATAAATAAATAAATAAATAACCCACATACATTTGCATATATTGTAACTGTAATTAAAACTCTGCAACTGAATGGACTTCTACTATGAAATTATGCGAGTATAATCTTTTAAAAATAAAATATTCAGCGAGGGAGCTATTTATACTAAAAGTACTAACGTATTCCTAGAAGCCATTACTATATTTTAATGCTAACACTTAACTTTCTTTTATTTTCAAATTAAAACAGAGCATAATGAAATTACGTAAGTAATCAATTAAAGTTACGTTTTTGTTCCCGATGTGGATATGTGGATTCCAACCTGTCAGTCATCACAAATAACACCTAAGGAATGCATTAAACATTTCTTGTAATGTATCCCTATACAATCTACCACAGTTATTATAACGTATACTACGATATAATAACTGTGGTAGTTATTGCAGGTTAGCAACAAAAACAATTCTCAAGAAAATTTGAAAATGTTTGGTACCAAGCAAAACAATAAAAAGATCCAAACTTTAAAAAACATCTCATCTATCATTTACAGGTACACAACACTGTCGAGGTGCGAGGGATATGCTCTATGGGCAACCTTACACCCCGGCGTTTTAAGACCCGAGATGGCGTGCGGTTTTAGTCGGTTCAAGCCCGACATAACCGCCCCCGCTGCCCGGTGGGGGGATATACGAATGGATTTCCGCACGAGAAAAAAAGGTACACGACACTCGGGGTGCGACTGGTTGGATCACCTCCAAGTTTGGTGCACCCTGGGCAACGTGGGAGATGAATCATTGATTGTTCCTCTGGAGTAGCTGGCGTCAACGTCAACGGCCAAGAGTCTGACCAACCGGCCCTTTTCAGGGCCAGCTGACCCCATTGCACGAAGGGGTCGGGGTATGGCGGGCCTTCGAGGCCCGCGGGGGTGGTCGCTCCAGGTACCCCTCTGCTGTTATCAGAGGGGACACTGCGAATGGCACAGGGTCAGTCGGGGTGCGAGGGATATGCTCTATGGGTAACCTTACACCCTGGCGTCTGTAGACCCGAGACGGCGTGCGGTTTTAGTCGGTTCAAGCCCGACATAACCGCCCCCGCTGGCCGGCGGGGGGAGGGGAATCCGAAGGGATTTCCGCACATAAAAAAAAAAGGTACACAACACTCACAAAACTTAGATATGGGTACTCTGTTATTCTAATAACATCATAAGAAATCTACCTCAGATCACTACCATTTTGCAAATATTTCTTTGTATTAGAACATCCTTGCCAGTGTAATTTAATAATACGTACCTTCCCTAAAATTACGACCTGCACGGTATTTTTCTTACCTTATTACCTGTGTTTTCAAAGAGCTGTTGATTTGAAGGCTGAAGGGCGTGCGTTTAATCTAATCATCAAATCTACGTCACTCAACCAGCTACTCAGAGAATGAACCAAACGATATTATGAAGAAAAATGGAGCGGACAAAATATCACAGAAGCTTGGTATAATATTTTTGAACCGTTGATTCAGGCTAGTTAAAAATTTACCTGTTGATTTTGTGGCACAACTTTTTCTTTTTTTACTAATACCCCTGTCTATTGTATATTCCTGAAGGACCCCTACGTTTTGCCAGCTATATTTTTTGACCCAAGCAATACGTCTACAGAGTATCATTCTAGACTCCGTGCCACTCTGAGAACTTTCCAATAGCATATATTTCATAGCATTCCTACGGAATTTATTGTATATTCCATACTAGTGTATTAGCAATTAACAGAAGTTAAAATCACAAAAGGGTTGATTGTTTTGTAAGTAAAACTAAAGAGCTAATATTAAACGTAAAGGAAGTTTAAAAGATTGCAATGAAATACATGCATAGAAGTAGGATAGCGAGGCCCACCCAAGATCTTCGGGACCCAAGTCAACCTCACCTACCAGCCGGTGCACCTTCTTCCTGTCGGAGTTGGAAGGTGGCAGTCGCTCCCGCAAAATAAGCCAAATCCCGAAAAAGAGTAGAAGAACGGACCTCAGGCTCCAAAGGTGAAGGATTTTTGAATGCGACTAGGACTTAATGATGATGATATTAGTAGTAATAGTGGTGGTGGTAAAGTTGGATGATCAAGGATGCGGTAATAAACGTCAGATACCACTAGCTGTTTGTTCGGTGCATTATTTATAGCATATGCTGCATATTGTACTACAGATCGACGGGTTGACAAGTAAGGGTCAATAAGGCGCAGCAGCCTTGACGCTCTGTCAGCGTTTTATATATGTTAGCAACCCTTCTTTTATTTGACAGAAAATATAAATGTTTTTATCACTTTACTGAGTTGCACTTGAAGTGCAAAGATTAGATTTTTACCTTCACAGTTATGGCGCTAGTGCGATATATCTACATTTTTTGTATAAAATATTATTGGTTGATACGGCACAATAATTTCTACATTAATCTGGTTGTATGTTAAATCACATAGAATTCGAAGTCATGTTTCAAATATGCAATTTACTTTAATTAAGTAGACGGCTCTGGCTACCCACATCTAACTACCCAATTAAGGCAAAGCAGACCTGAGAGATCTGATTGAGATGGGAGAAATGATAACAGTGAAATATAGTTACGTAGTTATTAAGATAATGACTTCCAGAATGGTATTTGACTTATTCAGTCTTAATTTGTTCCATGGAACTAGCGAGTTTCTATTTATCGCAACGCAACGCGGCGATAGCCCAGTGGCGTACGAAACCGACTGCTGAGACGAGGTCTCGAGTTCGATCCCCAGTCACCCTGGGCACACACCTCTGACTTTTCGTAGTTATGTGCGTGCATTAATAAATGTTAATTATCGCTTGCTTAATAATGTGCCCGGTAGATGGCAATAGGCTCGCCCCCTATCACATTGGGACCTAAACATAACTGGCGAATCGTGGGTGTATAATACACCTCTGTCTACCCCTTCGGGGACACAGGCGTGAAGTTATGTTATGTTATGTTGAATGGTGGCGCTCTTTAGCGCATGCCTCGAAAGGGGCCAGTTTCCAAAGGCTTGGAAGACGGGGAAACTGGTCCTTATCCGGAAGGCGGGGCGGCCGGCGGATCAGCCATCCGGTTACCGGCCGATCGTGTATCTCGACGAGGTGTGCAAGCTCTTTGAGCGGATTATTGCAGAACGCCTCGTTGAGCATCTCACGAACGTGGGGCCATATCTGGCGGACAACCAGTTCGGTTTCCGCCGGGGGCGCTCCACCGTGGAAGCGATCATGCGCGTTAGGCGCCTGGCGGAGGAAGTAGTCTCGCGGGGTGGGGTGGTGGTGGCGGTGTCTCTCGCCATCGCCAATGCTTTCAACATCCTACCCTGGAGCTGCGTTAGGGAGGCGCTCGCGTATCACGAAGTGCCTCATTACCTCCGCCGCATTGTCGAGGCATACCTATCCGAGACGGCCATAGTTTACCCGAGCTGGCTAGGGCCAGGGCGGCGAGAAGTGTCGTGCGGTGTTCCGCAGGGGTCGGTCCTAGGGCCACTCCTGTGGAACATCGGATACGACTGGGTGCTGCGCGGTACGTTGCTCGAGGGTGTCAGCATAGTGTGCTATGCTGACGACACCCTCGTTATGGCGCGGGGAGCAACGTACCGAAGCGCGGCACTGAAGGCCACGGCAGGGGTTGCTCAAGTCGTGGGTCGAATACGGCGGCTGGGACTCGAGGTGGCTCTCCACAAATCCGAGGCTATGTGTTTTCACGGGCCTCGGAGGGGGCCACCTGCGGGAACCAGCATAACCGTAGGGGGCGTAAGCATCGGCATCGAGCCCACGATGAAGTACCTTGGGCTCGTACTCGATAGCCGATGGGACTTCGGACCTCATCTCCGAAGTTTGGTCCCGAAACTGAGGGGGGCTGCGGCCACGCTATCGCGGCTGATGCCCAACGTTAAGGGACCCAATGCCCCCACTAGGAGACTGTACCTGGGGATCGTGCGAAGCATGGCCCTGTACGGGGCCCCAGTATGGGCGGAGACTCTGGCGGCCCGCAACGTGGCTGAATTAAACAGCCCGTTAAAAGCGATGGCCGTCAGAGTCCTCAGGGGGTATCGCACGATCTCCGTCGAGGCGGCATGTCTCCTAGCCGGGACCCCTCCATGGGACCTGGAAGCGAGAGCCCTTGCGCTGCTGTACTAGTGGCGCAAGCAGGCGCTGGAGCGGGGCCATAGGCCGGAGCCCCGAGAAATCAGGGCTCAGCGGTCCCAGCTCCACCGGGAACTCATGGAGACATGGAGGGTGCGACTTGAGCACCCAAGGTGGGGGGAATCCACCATTGCGGCGGTGAGACCGATCATGAAGGAGTGGTTGGAGAGGGACCATGGGGACCTCTCCTACCGGATGTGCCAGATGGTTACCGGACACGGGTGTTTCGGTAAGTATCTGTGGCGCATCCACCGGGAGACAACGCCGCAGTGCCAGCACTGCGAGGATCCTGGCGAAGACACGGCGCTCCACACGTTAATGGAGTGCCCTGCGTGGGCGAGTCAACGCCGGGATCTCGTTGCGGTCCTGGGCGTGGACGTTCTCTCGTTGGAGACCATGGTGAGGGCCGTGGTCTCCGACGGGAGCAAGTGGCACGCCGCCGCCTCTTTCTGCGAGCAGGTAATGCGCGCGAAAGAGACGGCGGAGAGGGAGCGGGAAAGAACCCTGCCCCCCGAGTTTCGCAGTCTGCGGCGAGGACGCCGCAGACTCATCTACGCCCGGGACTACCGACCTCCATGATTGGGGCCTGAGGACGGCAGTTGGCCGACTCGCCGTCCTTACAGATGCAGGCCGTGGCGGAGGCGTGTCGTGTGTGCCCTACACACGCCTGCCAACTCACCGAAGCGGGATAAAACCCGACCCCACCAGGCGAGGCCGCGTTGGCGGCCAAAGTCCGCCGGCAACCCTGGGGTTATCCTTTCGAGGGCTTACCCGGGGTGCCCGGCAACGGACACTTGGGGAGGACACCGTGCGGTTTTAGTCGAGACACGACATAACCACCCCCGCTGGCCAGCGGGGGGGTATCCGAAGGGATTTCCGCACGTAAAAAAAAAAAAAAAATGTTATGTTGAATTGAATTTAGAAATGTAACAAAAAGCAATTGGCTAGTATCATCACTTTGATATTATTAATTGTATATTATATTTTATATATTAATTATAATTATATTTTATTGCAATACATTTAGTTAACTTTGTGTGTTAAATTTAATTAACAATATGCGTTAAATGGCAAATTAATATGAAAATTGTAAAATTTGAGCGTCTTACGAATAAATAAGTTTGATAAAAGGTTAAGATGGTCTGGTTTGATAATAGGTTAAGATGGTCTGATAGCATACGCAATACACACGGTAATTTACTATGAAAATAAATTATTTAATAAGGAAATGTATCTGGTTACGCTTACAGTAAGTAGTCTAAAATAATTTACTATGTAAATGATAATTAAAGTAATCCTAATCAAAAAATTGGAACTCGCATCGACGACTATGAAATGAATCGAAACAAAGTCCTTTACTGAATTTTTATCATGGAAAAATACTTTAACCCAAAGATTTGATAGTAATCAATATTAAAATTTCGTCTAATATGCAAATATAACGACTGCGTCAGCCTCCAGCATTACTGTGGGCTCTATAATGGCTGAATATTAATAATAATTTCTGTTCTCCTCCTATAAACAATAATGACTGTAATTAGGATAAATCCGGGTCACGGGGATTTAAGAAATATTTTATGTATGCAAATTATTAATATACTCAGAACTCATACCTATTCGTTACACGAATTTCGAAGCTTCTACATCTAGTATATAAAAATCAATGTTCGTTTATTTGTTTGTATTATATGCACTGCCGTATTTGCACGTGTAATAGCTTAAAGTTAGTATGCCCAGGACCCGGTAAGTAACGCTACAATATTTCTAAAATCTTAATTATTCAGTTCGTAACAAACTTTCGCGTAAACTTCCGACTTTATCATACACTATTATAACTGATCAATCCTCTGTAAAAATGAGGCTCTTTAAATTTTCTTATCCTTTAGACGAAAACTACATAAATGAATGCACAGGCTTAAACAAAAGCAATATAAATTACTATTAGTTTCTGCACGAATCTGAAGCTATTCGTCAGCTTACTTGTGAATGCATCTCAAACTTTAGTCATTTTAGAATCTCGCAATACTTGAAGTGATTCAATCATACTTTTCTTCAGGAACGATTCTGCGTCACATTTTCTTAAATAACCATAAAGCAAATACACACTTGGCAAATAATTTGATGACAATTATACTACTTCAATAAAAGTGACTTTCTACAGTAAGTGAAACATGATGTTAAATACGGATTATGCAGAAGAAACTGCTTCTGTGCTTAGTTAATAAATTCTACTGGTTTCCTACAAACACTCTGCCGCAATCTACTTGCCTATTGTGAATATGTCTTTATGGAGCCTTAAAGTTTATCTTTTACGAGAGCTCTTTTCCGTAGCCAAAAGATGCTTCAATGAGATTGGCTTATTGAAACGGTTTTATGAAATGGGCTGTGTGTGCCTGGCAGTCGATTAGCATGCAATTTTCCATATTTTGAACGCATTTAATCAAATTGTCTATCGCAGACTGTTCTATTTAGATACTCTGAATGGGTTGTATATTATGTGAATTAATTTTTTAACAAATAAATGAAAAAGTTTCTCTCTCTAATTAAATAGTATCCAATACCAGCATAATTGAGAAGAATTTGGTCTGTTTTTCTTTGAGTCCTAAATTTTAGAGGATGCCTTTACAGAGGAAGAAATTTTATATGAAAGTCTTGTGATGTTTGAAATTGCGTTCTTGAAGTTAATATTCGTTTCGGTTTTATTATATATTACTTCATTGTCGTCGATGTGAAAAGCGAATATAAAAACTTAAATCTTTACGTCCAAATTGAACAGCAACACGGAAAAATTTGGCCCTTACACATGAGTTCCAATCAACAAAAAAAAAAGAAAATTCCGGCCACATTTCGTCGATTACATTATTTTTACAACATTACCAAAAGATTTAATCCAAATTGTTCGTGGCGAAAAGAGCGAAAGAATGTCGAACAAAATTGAGAACTTCGCTTATTTTTCTTACTCTCATACATAATACATACAATTCGTGAGCGTAAAAACTTAGGTAAGTACTTTTTGCTAGAAATACTCAGTAAAAGTTATGTTATGTGTGGAAATAAATTACAGTGAATATAAAGGTATACTCGTGTATACGCATAACATATGCATAGCAGTATTATAGCATTTAAATACACCGTTCTTTCCTATATTTAGAAATTCAACTACATCCACATCCTTCTAAAACTTTGTAAACTAATTCGATAATAGGTACCTGGTTTCAAGCTGTTATAATAAAATATAGATATAAGAGTAGAGTAGATCGTATTTTGTATTGTTGTCTTTTTTTTTTCATTTATTATGTAACCACACAAACCATGTTAAGGCTAATAGTGATATATTAGACGCAACATTTCAGTATGTAATTATATGGTTTATTTCTTACTTGGATAACGAGTGTTTTCGTAGTACGGATTTACAGTTCCTTGGATTCACAACACTGGATTTCAGAAGCTGTACTATTCATTAAGTAAGATAGCATGTATTTCCACGTCCGCGCTCCACACACATTAGTATGTTGAGGTCTTATCTAAGATGTGATATGCAATATAACAAGTCCAGCCTTACATTGTTTCCAGGGTTTAGTTTATTAATCATCGTCCTCATCATCATATCAGCCGTAGGAAGTCCACTGCTGAACATAGGCCTCCCCCATTGATTTCCATTTTGACCGGTCTGTAGCGGCCTGCATCCACCGAGTCCCTGCGCTCTTTACCAGGTCGTCTGGCCACCTTGCGGTAGGCCTTCCTAAGCTGCGCTTGCCGTCACGTGGTCTCCACTCAAGAACCTTTTATTAAAAAGTTTAGTAATTCCTCATTGATTCCAATAAGTCGAAAACATTTTGTATTTGACTATGTTTAAATAAGCAATTTTCGATGATTAGGTAAATGTTGATTTTTAAGGGTAGGTACCATTTTTGGTCATCATTATTAAACTATAGCGATTTCTGAGTTGCGTCAAAAGTTTGCACCATAAAGCCCAAGTTCCTTATTGTTTTTTATTGCTATGTCGGCTTTTCTGGGCGCGGCTGCCGTCTGACTTCTTAGCCCCGAGAGGAAATTCTACACCAGAGCCTCGTACGTTGTTAATCAGGTGAACGGACTAGCAGGTGAGGTTAGCTTGCGCCCCAGAAGCTTTTGTAGGGCCTTGTCCACCATTTTGATTATTATACTTAACCGTAATTTATCATTAACGTATTAACTACTTAGACCATCGTCAATTACGGGATGAGCTAGTACGTGGTATATGGTACAAAGTGATTAATAACTACACTACAATTACCATGTTTATACCTAAATACATATATGCAGTAGCTTTAATAAAATAGATCTCACTTTATTTCATACGCGATCGATATGGGTCCCTAGTGGAATTTGTGTGCCGCGGCACCGTCCGTGATGTTTGGCGATTATATGTTTCCCTTCGGTGCAAGCACAAATTTTCTTATGCTATAATACTTGGCACAAAAAAATGGCAAAAGTGAATGTATATTCTAATAAACTGTTTCTTAGTTCTTGGGTGTTTACGTTACCTTAATTACTAAACCTACATCTTGGGCCTACTCTTACAATGGATCGTAGTTAAGTTCGTAAGCATTTATGCATCCCTTAGAGCAATAGTATTAGACATCTATGGTGCGTCGCATACATTTTTTTGTGCTCCTCTTAGATAACTTTATCCCTAGTTACAGTTAAACTACATCATCACACACAAAAAAACTCATTATTTCAATACTTGTATTTATTTAGTCTAAAGTCTAAAGTTCAATCTAGAAATTGTATCCATTCTTCTTTCTGATGCAATCATCACTTTCTTTACTACGTTCTTTATCTGCTCAATCTTAATCTGATCATATTTGGATCTCTAAAACGTGTAGTCAAACGCGATCAATGTCCAGCTAACGAGTTTTCTTATTACGACTTACTATTTTTATTTTATATATATATATATATATTCAACCAGTGTCGCGTACTAAAAGTATTGGCCCATTCTATTTATATATGATATATCTAAACTCTAACTTCTAATAGATTGGTTTCGAGATACACAAAGTTCACCCAAGCTCAATATTATTGTATGAGAATAAATATTTCTTCCATATGGAATTGAACTGATAACACTCCAGCCAGATGACCACACTACTCTAACTCACCTCATACCATTCTATTCACGACAATCATTGAATTCACCACAATCGAATAAAAACAATCGACATCTGTTCCTACGGCATATTTCTGCGTGGCAGCGCCGGCGTAGTGTTTTTCGATAAATAAATAGCACCCGTTCAATTTGAGTCAAGGGTCACTAGATCGGTGCTTGACATCTCTCAACTCCACCCTCCTGTAGACGGGCAATTTAAGATGTGCAATAAGGCTGCAAAAGTGTGGCTATATATACATTGTACAAATTTGTTTTGTTCAGATCCCTAAGGTGACTTTTCATTTCAGATGCTTTTCAATTTCCGGAATGTACCAAATGTTATATTTTGAGAACCACCTTCGAATGGAGGACTTATATGCAATACGTAATATATTTTGCAAGTGGTATTCAAATATTTAGTGTGTTACCTGTTGTCATGTTAGTAAGTAACGTCTCATATACATGCTGATATACAATCGAAAGTAAAGGTATGAAGTTCGAATCCTGATTTGGACAGAGAACTAATGGTTCTTTCTGGTAGACAATTCTCTGTGATAATATCAAGCCAGAGACAGAACCTAGTTCGGTTAAACCTATTCTATTCTATCTATATCCTATCTATTCCTACTCCTTCGGTATACGGATGAAAGTATTATACTTATACATTGTTTCTCCCATAGCTTTTTAAAATCTATTCTCTATTCTAACAAAAACACCATTGAATAAAGACATTTTGTGCAATGACGAACATCGCTAGTCATAATCCTAAACCGGAAAGAGAAAAGTTCAGAACTTACAGTCATACCAAACGAAAAGTAAGAAAAAGATCGCAACAAGTTCCTCGTCTACGTTCCCCCGGGTTATTTTACACAAGTGGCCACAAAAGTGTCGGGTCAGCACACGATTATTGACGCAGCCCGGACTATAGCCCTGAATAATTATTCAATTTGTTTCCTTTACAGCGACGTCCTCGGCTTGCATGTAAAGTAGCCACTCGTTTAACTGCTAGCTTTTATATTGTAAAACATACGTTTATTGGGTTAACAGAGTAACAGATATCGAATATTTTCGAATATTGTCTTTTGTTTCGAGCTTTACAAAGTACTTATTAATTGTAGTTTTTCAAGTCGACATTGAGCTTGGTAATAATATACATCAATGCAAATAGGTATAGCTATAATTTGAATAGTATTCAGGTTAAGGTCTACCTCTAATGACTTCTATGTATACTACTAAACAGCCGTACGGAACAAAATATTTGGTTTTGCGAACGACCACAAACAGACCACCTACAATGTGCAACTTTAGGTAGCTCCCGTGCAGATGATATCAGAAAAGGGCGCGCAATGCCTATACAGATAGGTGTCAAAATTAAATAAGGCCTACTGTCCACACGGGCCTCGGAGGGCTCCACCTGCGGGACCAGTATAACCATAGGGGGCGTAAGCATCGGCATCGAGCCCATGATGAAGTACCTTGGGCTTGTACTCGATAGCCGATGGGACTTCGGACCACATCTCCGAAGTCTGGTCCCGAAACTGAGGTACGGCCGCGCTACCGCGACTGATGCCCAACATTATGGGACCCAACGCCCCCACTAGGAGACCGTACCTGGAGATCGTGCGAAGCATGGCCCTGTACGGGGCCCCCGTATGGGTGGAGACTCTGGCGGCCCGCAACGTGACTGCTCTAAACAGCCAGTTAAAAGCGATGGCCGTCAGAGTCATCAGGGGGTATCGCACGATCTCCGTAGAGGTGGCATGTCTCCTAGCCGAGACCCCTCTATGGGACCTGGAAGCGAGAGCCCTTGCATCGTTGTACCAATGGCGCAACGAGGCACTGAAGCGGGGCCATAGGACGGAGCCCCGAGAAATCAGGGCTCAGCGGTCCCAGCTCCACCGGAAACTCATGGAGACATGGAGGGTGCGACATCGCGGCGGTGAGGCCGATCATGAGCGAGTGGTTGGAGAGGCACCACGGTGACCTCTCCTACCGGATGTGTCAGATATTTACCAGAAACAGGTGCTTCGGTAAGTATTTATGGCGCATCCACTGGGAGACAACGCCGCATTGCCAGCACTGCGAGAGTCCTGGCGAAGACACGGCGCTTCATATGTTGGTGGAGTGCCCTGCGTGGGCGAGTCAACGCCGGGGTCTCGTTGCGATTATGGGCGTGGACGTTCTCTCGCTGGAGACCATGGTGAGGGCCTTGGTCTCCGACGGGAGCAAGTGGCACGCCACTGCCTCTTACTGCGAGCAGGTAATGCGCGCGAAAGAGACGGCGGAGAGGGAGCGGGAGAGAACCCTGCCCCCCGAGTTCCGCAGTCTGCGGTGAGGACGCCGCAGACTCGTCTACGCCCTGGACTACCGACCTCCATGCTCGGGGCCTGAGGACGGCAGTTGGTCTAATAGAAGCAGGCCGTGGCGGAGTCGTATCGTGTGTGTCGTCCTACACACGCCTGCTATCTCACCGACGCGAGATAAAACCCGACCCCACCAGGCGAGGCCGCGGTGGCGGCCAAAGTTTACTGGTAACCCAGGGGTTATCCTTTCGAGGGCTTACCCGGGGTGCCCATCAATGGACACTTGGGGAGGACACCATGTGGTTTTAGTCGGTTCGATTCTGACACGCCCATCGTTGGCACCGATGGGGTGAAGCCCGTGGGGGTTACACGCTAAAAAAATAAGAAAAGGCCTACTGTCCACGGAGGCGTAGAACATTTTCATGGCGAATACGCGTCTTTGAAGCTACGCCTCCGTGGACAGTAAACCGAACCGATTTCTGCCGTACCGCATGTCATACACCGAGGAGTACATCGAGTGTTACATTGTTTTGTATGTGTAGCAAGCGCACAATGACGAATACGCGTCTACAAAGCTACACTTCGTGGACATAAGACATTGCCCGCCACAAATAAATGAAAATGTAACCGTGCAACACGCCTCGTAAACAGTGTTCAGTACGCTGCGCTGCAAGCAAGCGTACAATGACGAATACGCGTCAATGAAGCTACGCCAGCGTGGACAGTGGGCCTAACTCATTTATCTAAGTTCTGCATCCCGTTCTAAATTCTAAATTCATTCCCACTTCACCCAGAAACCTTTTTTTTTTACGTGTGGAAGCCTCCACGGGCTTCATCCCATCGGTGCCGACGGTAGGGTGGGCGTGTCGTTTCTCGGCTTGTATAGGTAGGTATATACTTGTTTCATTCGCTGTTGTGCAATAAACATGCTATTACCATAGTTTTAATGGTATTCCATATTTTGAAGTTTAAGGTGCCCAATACATCTACCCAATTTGTTTCGTGACTTTACAGTTATTATACATGAAGTTATAAAATAATGCAATCTTATCGTCACTTTTTCATGCAAACTAGGTTTGTTGAAAAAAAAAAGTAAGCTAGAAAAACAGTTTCATCATTAAAGATACGACATAATCTTTTGCAATACTATTCATGGAAAACAAATAAGCGAAATAATTTTTCAAAACAGTTAACATTTTATAAATCTTTCATTAAATTAACATTTTATTTGTGTTGAAGGATATAAGCAATAGTCACCACAAGTAAAGTTGCCATCGTGAAGTTACTAAACACTAACAAATTAATAAATAATATAATTGATGTAAGTATAATATTATTTTTTTTATCTTCGGAGCCAACTTAACTTTTTTAAATTTTTCTTCATAATTTCATGTAATAGCTAAGGTGGTCGGTAACTTGGAATGTGTTAAGCTAATACCGATGACGACTGTACGCAAATCCAAAATCGCTGTTATGAACTAACAAAAGCGAGATATTACAATATTCACGAGCAAATTCCTAGCATATCTTACATTAGAATCTGCACCAGTATCTGAAATTCTGATATCAAACCACAAGAGTTGATTGATGTTTAATTACTAGCAGTACGTGCAATAACGTACAACTACTGCTATACGAATCATTTAGTATACACACAATATATGAAGATAGGAAACCATTGTTATATTGAGGGGCATCCATCCTGCATTAACAAGTTCTGTTGAAATAATAATTACACAGGAAATGTCTGGTGGAGCCTTATAACATAAATTCTCTTGTAATCAACCGATAAGATATATTTTTATTTATTGAACCTAACATGTAAATCATGGCATCGCGTCGGTAGCTTAGTGGTCAAGGAGTCGGCCTTACGATCGAAAGGTCCCGAGGTTTAATCCCGGCCATTATATTACCGACGCGACATATAGGGTCAATCTAGTGTATATATTAAGTTACCAGTTATAGAGTTTACCATATTCCTAAAATTAATAAACGTATTAGTTGTACTCTTTTCTCGATAGCATGTATAAGCGTCCGTAGCTTATTGATTAAGGAGTTGGCCTATACGATCTAGAGATCCCGGGTTCAACTCCTAGCTAGTACACTACCGACGTGAAGCAATTTTAGTTTAGCTGAAGCGGTTAGCAGAAATACTAGTAAATTCATATACTGGTACTCCTTTTGACAAAATGTGAGTAAATTGTACACTAATATTTTTATTATTAACTGGTCTTAATCTCGGCCCGTAACGAATGCCAGTGTCTTTAGGTTGAAATACCAAGCAATTCACATTCATTTAACATGTTAAATAGCGTTTACAAAATTTGTTATACCTTTTTTTTTTTTTTTCATCGTGCGGAAATCCCTTCGGATACCCCCCGCCGGCCAGCGGGGGCGGTTATGTCGGGCTTGCACCGACTAAAACCGCACGCCGTCTCGGGTCTTCAGACGCCGGGGTGTAAGGTTACCCATAGAGCATATCCCTCGCACCCCGGCTGACCCTGGGCCATCTCACCACTAACAGCATCGCTCATCCTGTCTCCTCTGAAAGCAGAGGAGTACGGAGAGCGATGTGTTCCCGCCACGTTGGGTATTGGCCGACGATCAATGCCAACCCTATGAAGGGGTGAAGGGGAAGCCATTGACCGCCGCCCAGGGTGTACCGGCCGCTCCGATTCCGTTCCCCCCGGACTGCAGCGGGATCGGAATCGGAGCGACACTCGAGGAGGTTACCCAACACACACCCCAAAATTTGTTATACCTAAATCAAAGCATTCACATTTGGTAGGTACACATTAGACACAGCCTGGTAGTAGCCTTAGTATATTAAACTACTGATGACCCATCTTTCCCCAAACAAAAACACAGTTTCTATGTAATAAAAGTCTTCATAATAATCCTGAATATATCAGAACTCCGTAGAATCAAATTATGCATTGTTATTTACTAGTGGTTCAAGCCCGACATAACCGCCCCCGCTGCCTGGCGGGGGGGTATCCGAAGAGATTTTCGCACGAAAAAAAAAAAAAAAAAAGTACATACATTATTTGTAATTCCAATAGTACTTACTTTAAGAAAAGGCTTCAAACGGATTAGCAAAATGATGGCAGCAAAGAAATTAATAAGATCTTCCACTAAAACTCATATAGCTAAAATGAGTTTTAGTGGAAGATCTTCAAGATCAAGTGGATAATCCGAATTCAAATATTGGTAATTATATTATGCGGATGAAGGGAACCCCGACTACGCCATTGAATCATTTCATAGAATAAAATAAAGGTACCACACAACACACAATTTGGATCTTTTCAGAATAAAAAGTTATAACAAATTAAAACTTAAAAAAACCGGCCACGTGCGGGTCGGACTAGCCCATGAAGGATTCCGTAGCAGCAAGTAACGTAATATAAAAGTTCTTGTAGTTTATGAAATTCAAGGTTTTTTTTTAAATTCTTATATTTGAATTTATTGTATGAAAGGAAAATTGCGGTTTACCAGTTATGACGTATTAAAAAAAACTAGATCTCGTTCAAACCAATTTTCGGTGGAAGTTTACAAAGTAATGTATATCGTATTTTTTTTTTTTTTTAGTTTTATGATTCTCTTATTTTAGAAGTTACAGGGGAGGGGGACATTTGGCTAGAGAGGCAACATGGCTAGAGAGGCGACACGGAAGCCTCTCGTACGGACTGACGCAGGTGATCTCCGGGAAGGGGTGCTTCGGGACCACCTGCATCGGATCAGGAAGGAGCCAACGTCTGAGTGTCATCACTATGCACACTGTGACGTGATTGCGGCAATGGTGCGGAGCGCGAGTGCGTGGGCCGCTGCCACCTCCTTCTGCGAGCATGTTATCCTCGCGAAGAAGATGGCGGAGCGCGCCCGGGAGAGATTTAGAATTCTCCCGGCCCGCCGAACCCGCAACTTGCTCGCCGCGCGTCGCAGTCGACTCAGGCGCCGGAGGTCGCTTAACAACCTCCGTCCTCCGTGAGCGCAGGCCTGGAGATGGCAGATAAGGCCACCTGTCACCCCAGCAGAAGCCCCTAAACCGGGGCAAGACGGGGACACCGTGGTTCCCAAACCCGAGGGGGCCATCTCGACACCGGAGATGGCCCAGGGTCAGTCGGGGTGCGAGGGATATGCTCTATGGGCAACCTTACACCCCGGCGTCTGTAGACCCCAGATGGCGTGCGGTTTTAGTTTAGTTCGGTTCAAGCCCGACATAACCGCCCCCGCTGGCCGGCGGGGGGGTATCCGAAGGGATTTCCGCACGAAAAAAAGTAAGGGGGGGGGGACATTTTACCACTTTGGAAGTGTCTCTCTCGCAAACTATTCAGTGTACGAAAAAATGATATTAGAAACCTCAATATCATTTTTGAAGACCTATCCATAGATAACCCACGCGTATGGGTATGAGGAAAACAAATTTGAAATTATGTTTTAAGTATTTACCCCCAAAATTAATTGTTATCTTTCTATTTTTGTGTGAAAGTCTTAATGCGGTTCACAGAATACATCTACTTACCAAGTTTCAACAGCATAGTTCTTATAGTTTCGGAAAAAGTGACTGTGACATACGGACGGACAGACAGACATGACGCATTTATAAGGGTTCCGTTTTTTGTCATTTGGCTGCGGATCCCTAAAAAGCCTTGCCAAGTTAGTTTCTAAAGTCTCATGAACTTTGAAATCATTGTTATTTCATGAAGTAACTGGAACCAAATGGATTTAATTGGACGCTCTTTGGATTTTATCCAGTTGCGTAGATAATTTAGACACGATGCACGGTTTTAATATCTCAACTTATTTTAAAGCTTCACGCAACATGATACCTATGTTATAACTAAAACTATTCGTATGATTGGTATTCAAGGTAAATTAATGTCGTAATTTGCCAAATCTGTAGTGAAATTTGGAAAGTGATTATCTGAAATAATATTTCACGACTGCACATAGGAAAAAACAAAACAATATGCAATATTGAAGATTGAAAAACCACTAACGGCATCTAGTTTATTATCCTAAATTAAAAATCAATCGTTATTTATTTTTAATGTCGTTTCAGTTAAGATTGAATAAGGTTCAGTGTCATTATATAAATGCGGGGGCTTTTAATTAGCGATCTGTTTATATTAATTGTGTACTCAATTTCTGTATTAGTCTGTAAGCCTTCTTAAAAAAATATAAATAAATAAATAAATATATATTATGAGTTTTAAGCTAAGGTTTATAAGTACCATAACTGAAGGTAAGAATCGATTTTAGACTCTTACCCTTTTCAAATAAAGTACTCTCATTCTCTTAATAAGCTATTTATTATGACAGCTTACTTGAAATCTACACAATTAAATAGCACAGCAAATTCTACGTGAAATTCATCTATAAATACCTGCTTTACCTACGGACTTTGATACGTAGGTATGTGGCAATAAAATACCTTCGTCTGGATCCGAGACAGCTACGTACCTTGTTAAAGCGCCCACTCCTTAATGAAACCATATTTCACGCCCAATAAGAACTTACAACAAAAGGTAAATAATCTAAAACGTGTAAAACATTTCTGTACAAAACGTTCAATTCAAATTTCCCTCAGCTTCACAGGAAACCAACCGTTTTATTAACGTACTGAATTTCAAATGATATACTATGAATACATTTGTTAAAATATTTTTGTAAAGAACTTTGTGAGCGCTTCAATGCCAGGTTTCGTAGACTTTATTCAAATGCCATATTGACAGTCAGTTTCTCTTTCTTTTTTTTTCTCTCAATGCTTCAATTCCTTATAAAAAGTTGTAAAACACTTTAGCATTTGTAACTTTATAGCACAAAAAATCATAAAGATATCAACTATAAAAACATTTATTATGATTCTATCTTTCTAAGATAGAATAATAATATAAATAAAAATTTTATAGTACTAAAATTTTGATGTACTTCCGATTACATACCCTTCTGGGATCTGAACGGTAGCAACAGTCGAGATGTCATTCAAACTAAAGCTGCCAAGCTTTAGTTTGAATGACATCTCGACTGTGTCTGTGTCTGTGTGAAATGAGTGTCACGCATCAATTTGCCAAGCTATAGAACAAGCATTGTCTTACTCTACAAATAAACTAAAATCATAAGTTATACATCACTAACTGCGGCCAGCGGCTTCGCCCCACAGGATCCTATTCCCAGGATAAATAGCAGCTAATGTACAATTCAAGATTACAATCTATCTCAGAGTCAAATTTCATCCAGATCCGTTCAGTCGTTCTAACGTGAAAGAGTTACAAACATACATGCACCCATCCCTCCTTAAATCATTTATCTACTAAAGATATATTTAGTAGAATGTTAAAGAAAGTTGTAGGCACGTATGACATATCGATAGATTTATAATGATAGTTCAAAAGTACCTATCATAGTTATGTTCAACACTAAATTCTTGGGAACTGCGAATAACGTTCGGTTAATAAATCCAATATTACAAGACCTTATACGAATCTAACAAATAAACGCTTACGAACTTAGAAATTGAACGTGTAAGTTGGCTGTAAGAAGTACTTGGCTTTCCTATAACGATAATTGGAAAACGGCCAATAGAGTGTCAAACATGTTCCAACAAGGTGCCGTGGACTCCTTGCTACAACACCAAGTGATGATTGGTTGCTTCTCTTTAGCATTTAGAAATTATCATTCCAGGGTTTTTTTCGCAAACAACACTGTGTATATGATATTATTACTGAATTTTCTACTAGTGGTTCATATCAAATTGGACTCTTGCCAGCTTTTTCTCATGTTCTGTTCTGTTTTTCATTATACAATTCAAATACTACTATATACACAGGGATAGCTCGATATTCTAATAACTTCAAACGTTTGTTTGAATAGAATAAAGTATTGTAATGTATCTTTTTTTTCCCTTCGAATACCAAGCCGGCCAGCGGGGGCGGTTATGTCGGACTAAAACCGCATGCCGTCTCAGGTCTACAGACGCCGGGGTATAAGGTTGCTCATAGAGTATACCCCCTTGCACCCCAACTGACCCTGGGCCATCTTCGGTTTTGAGATGGCCTCCTAGGGCTTGGGAACCACGGTGTCCCCGTCTTGCCCCGGTTTGGGGGAGGGGCGCTAGTCACCCCGCCGTTCCGGCCTGCTTCTGCTGGGGTGACAGGTGGCCTTACCTGCCACCACCAGGCCTGCGCTCATGGAGGACAGAGGTATTGGAATGTACCTAATTTTTTTTTCTATGTAGAAGTCAGTTCCTCTGATCTGGTATAAATCAAATAGTTCGCAGTATTCTCGTCAGCTCCTTCTAATTAAACTACAACAATGTTAACGTAAAGGTACGATTTCACAGAAGCGAGAACGAGCGAAGCGGAGAGGACATTGGTTTAGGATATTGGTTGCAAACTCGATGGTTGCAAATCACAGCTCGGCTCCAATTTTATCCATGTGATTGATAAATTCCTGTATGCCTTTACTTCGGTTCGTTCGTCTCCGCTTCTGTAGAAAAGGATGGAATAAATGGAAAAGGAGGTAAATAGTAAATTTTGACCCATATATCGAAAGGTAAAATAGAACTCGAATGGGTGCAAGATGTCACCGTAATCCGTGAATTGGTATACCTACGCGTGTTACAGCAAAACCCAACAAAATAAATTATAAATAAAATATAGAATTTTTACTCATGAGTATCGGCCAAATTTACTTTTAATTGCAAATAAACACGTTAGTATCACTTAGCTCTAATGATTTAATATTATGTAGCTAGCTAATCAAACGTTAATGATGCCCAAAATGTTACTAATACAAGTTTCCGACGTCGCACAGCAAATAATACAGAGAGTTAACAAACAAGGAAAAACAGGGAATCATGACAAATGTTCAGACAAATTGTCGGAGCCTTTGAAAAAGTGAAGAAACCAAAGATTAATGAGACCTAATAAGGAAGCCTGTGTGCGTTTGCATTTCATTACGACGGATTGCATCAATCATTACAACACTGTGACCTTTACTGCATTTGTTACTAAAATGCGTGTATAGGACAATGGTTAATATAATTACGTTTGATTAGTTGTGGTCGGTGGCTTTGGTCACGAAGTTCAATTTTAAATAGCTTCTTGATAAAAATAGGCTTTAATATTTCTAATTCAATGTGATTCCTACAAAGCAGAATGTTATAAGTGTCGGACAACAGTCGCACCCCTAATACCATAGTAATAATAACTAAATTTAATGTTTATATGTTAGTTGGAATACCGGCCACAAAATAGATAAATAAAAAAATCCTCCTTCAGTAGAAAAATCTAAAGAGTACAACAAACTATCTATAGCAATAAAATATAGCATTTTATAAGACCGACTTAAACCCAAACTCTTGTTTGCAGGCGTATATACACATGTGTCATGATTATTGCTCATTGCATGAATACCAACCTATTCCTTAGAGAGGAAATAGAGTTTTTTTTACGTGCGGAAATCCTTTCACATACCCCCCCCCCCGCCGACCAGCGGGGGTGTTACGTCGGCCATGAACCGACTAAAACCGCACGGTATCCTCCCCAAGTGTACGTTGCCGTTCACCCCGGGTAAGCCCTCGAAAGGATAACCCCAGGGTTACCGGCGGACTTTGGCCGCCACCGCGCCTGGAAATAGGGTGGGATATATTCACTTAATACGTGATCAGTTCGGCTTTGAGGTGTAATTATGAGCCTCTGATTGATGCCGCAGTCATTGCAACCCGGTCAAAATTGAAATCAATTAATACAAGATAATGTCTAGCTACGATAATGAACGTGTGATTACCCACAGCAAATTTCAATTAAATGAGTCCATTTTGTCTGTACGTACGTATATATGTCGCAAAATACTGCACAATACTCAACAAAATTGCTTTAATCTATTCCTATTAGACTCTCCTTAATTATAGCAAACCTCAAGTAAACAAAAAACGAAAAAATATATACAGACGAATATGGAAAAGACTCGGTTAAAAAGAGATAACGATATTATGTTACTCACTTTATAACTAAGTAATTTTTTTTTTCGTGCGCAAATCCCTTCGGATACCCCCCGCCGGCCAGCGGGGGCGGTTATGTCGGGCTTGAACCGACTAAAACCGCACGCCGTCTTGGATCTACACCCTACAACCTTCAAAACCTACAAAAAATGTATGATATACATCACTACATATTATAAAACAAAGTCCTCCGGCGCGTCTCTCTGTCTGTCACCGATTTTGATGCTGTTTTTACCAATGGATAGAGTGGTTCTCGAGGATAGTTTTAGTGTACTTTGTCAAGATTTTGTATACATTGCCTAAAATATACTGATATTCATTAGAAGTGTCGGAAAAAAATAAGCTGTCTGGGAGGTTTCAACGAAAACGCTGCCTAAAGCCTTTGAGATATATCATAATGATGTATGGTGGAATTGTGTATATATTTAGTGGTGGTAGAATAGTGTCCCTTTGGTAGCGGGAACGGGATCAGAATTCCACGCGGGTGAAGCGGCGGGCAACAGCTAGTAATAGATAGATTTACTAGTAACCCTGTGGGATGGTCGAGATTCGACCTATTTTTTTGGTAATAAGTTGTCAGAAAGTTACACTTGATTGCATTTCGTTCAATTTTGTTATATGGGTCATCTGTGAACCTTATACAAATATTTCATAATACGTTTGACATTCGCGGTATTAACCTATGTAAGTAACATGGGTGTGTGTGTTCCGAATGTATGATAGTGTGTGTAATGCTTTATTTATTGATTCAATGTATTTTTAAAATATATAATCATTCTGCACTTCTCCTCCATATAAACTATAACTATGCCAAATCTCTCACTCCTTCTCTCCTTCTTTAAAAAATCGCTTATAACTCAATATTGAAATTCTTCAGCAAACATGAGAGAGGATGTAAAATAGAGGGTAGAGTAAGCTTTACCATATGTATTCATACACAAAGGAGTATTACCGCAGTGATATTAAATAATTCCCTATTTTACTCCTAATAACTACATCAAAATCTGTTCAGCAGTCTTCGTATTCATCGCAAACAAACATATAAGGATACCAAAAAATTTTGTTTTGGAATAAGAATCGGTAATTTAACTTTAAAATATCTCCAACTTATATACTATTTTATAATACTACTTATGTTTATTTTCATAAAAAAAAATAGAGGAGAAGTAGAATGGAAAACATAGTAGAGAAGTGACATAAGGGAATATCTTGACGCCGCCGAATCGGTAGACACTTCAATGTCTACCGGTATACAGAAATTTGTTCATATTTCCGAAGATTAAACATGAAGTGAATACACAAGTTCTGCAAACGTTCCACTTTCGTCAAGAGTTCCTAAGTAATATCGAGATAACATACATCACCATAATCTACGAGGATAAGCGGAACATTTTCTTAAGCCAGGATGATTTTTGACTATTTTTTGGACTTTAACAATATTCTTCGTACAAATAATACTCAAAAGTAAGTAAAGTAGGTACGTTGACTAACTAGATACTTACATGTTGAAAATCATTTCAATGTACAATTCATTATTTTTGTTTTTGAAGACCATTTATTTTTAAACTTCATCCAAACTATGCAGTTTAACCAACATCAAGGGACTACTTCACTCGGTGAAGTGGTTCCAGAGTGTCTTACTTACATAGATCTTGTAAATATGAAGTAGGTACTAATAGACCTTCCAGGAGAAGGTACGGTTTTTATTCTCATATCATTTTATCTTTACATGTTTCAATATTTCATATTATATAATTCGAAATTACTCTTGGTCTTACATTCCGACGCGGCAAGTGCCTACTTCTTAACTAACATTAATAACTCTATTCATTCAATAGTGCTTTAATGGATTATAAAGTGAATAGCTATATAGAATCTGATGGAAACGATAGCTATCCATTGAATGTACTCCCACGCTCGCACAAATCAATCGCAATCAAAGTTGGCTAGATGAATAAATTGATTGGGCGTATGAATAATTATCATATTCCATTCAAGGACGCTTTTGTTGAAACTTGCAAGTGTTGTGTGTATTGTTATTATTTTTAATGCAAAATCATATTTAGTATTCAAATTCTATAGGAAGACCTAACAGATGGAAAGACTGTTTAAAAGATGATATGGCTGGTAAAGGAGTGAATGAGAAAAAAATTAAAGCACACATGTTGCATCTGCATATTTTTTTTTACCACTTGAGTGGCAAGTAAACACACGGTGCATATTATGGTTAGCGTGATTGCTTAGCCTAAAAGCACCAGAAATATATTTATGGTTTTTCGACTCTGTGAATTGTCACACGTTATGTTATGAAACATGACATGAATGGTTTCTTTACTATAACTAGTCTTGCAATAAATACTGTAACAAAGAAAATAAATAATTTTCTATTGCAAATAACATTTATTACTTTTACAATGTGCTAGTTTAATACATAAATATAAAACAATTTAAAATATAAAAAGCTTATTCGAAGTGGTCTCCATTGGCTGCAATACAGTCCTTTAAACGTTGAGGCCAGTTATCAATAGAAGCACGCACTCTTTCCATGGGAAAATTCTTCACTGCCAATTATATGGTTTGTTTTAGCTACTCCAAAGCGTCGTCTAGTCCCGATTAAGATCGGGACTAGACGACGGCCAGTCTTCAGCTCTGATAAAGTCCAAAACGTTCGTTTCCAACCAAGACTGCGTAGACCGAGCTTTATGACCCGGCGCCGAGTCTTGCTGGAAGGACCATTCTTGTTTATTGAACATTGTGTCACTACCTTCTCAAGAATGGTATCTTTATACACTTGTGCCGAAGTTTTGATACCTTTTTCACAAAAGTATGGCTCAGTTACTCCTTCATAGCTAATACCCTACTAAACCATTACTGAAGTCAGAAAATGCCCACATTGCACTCTGTCGACTAATTGTGAAGCTTCCTTAGAGCTGTGAGCATGAATACGGTCATTATGATTGTTAAAATGTTGCTCAATTCTAAAAAAAATCTCATCCGTAAACAAAATTTTTCTGTGACCTCCCTTTACGTAACGCTTCAGTAGTTGTTTCAATTTTACCATCTATTCTTTTTTAAATTATCAGTTAAGAAATGACCAGTACGTCTCTTATAGGCTGCAAGTCCCAAGTTATATTTTAAAATACGCGACATGGTTCTAGGTGCTATCTTCATCTCCCGAGGTAAAATCTTTTGCTTTCGGACAGGATTTCTTCGAATTCTTTTTACCATCACAAACAGAGGAGGTCTCATTGTACCCATTAATAGCCCGGTACAAAAACATTTTACTAATACCAAGCGTATGGAGAGTTTTAAAAATTGCATTTGGCTCCATACCTACTTTGTGTAATGCAATCACAGCGATTCGGTTCTCTTTATCACCCCAGTCCATTTGAATATCGCAAAATATTGTAAAATGTACTGGCGCCAAAACGAGAAACCACAATGAACAATCATATAAAAATGACAGATTAAAAATTCCAAATTCAAATGTTTTGTTTATTTTTAATTGTAACAGTATTTATGGCTAGACTAAGTACTACTTATAAATTCAAAAGGTTGAATGAATGAATGTTTGTTACTCAATCACATCAGAATAGCAGAACTAATCTAGATTGAATTTGCCATTGGTATAGACTATAGTCTTGAATAGCACATAGGCTGGTGGAACCGCGGGCAATATCAAGATATCTCCCACCATCCCTTCTTACAATCCCGGGTTCTTTAAGCGGGACGGGATGTGAATAAGCATCTGTCGAGGCCGTCAAGGTAGGGACTACCATTTTATGATTGTCAGCATCTGGAATGGTGGCCCGTATCTTCTGGATTTCATACTAGCTTCTTACCATACAGCAGACTGGCTAATTGAAAAAAAAAATTGTCTAATGATCCGAATTTACACATGTGCAGGCAACCAACGGTACAAAATCATTAATCAAACACAGGAAGTCGGTACGAATATAAAACGTTTCAAACAACGAAAAACCGCAATTTTATAAAAGCCGGTTAACCGACAAACCCTCAAAACGGTCAAAAGGCATTCGAGATACCGCCCCGAACTTAAAATAAATCAAATAAAAGTAATATCAAAAATTCCCGGGAAGTTGAATTCCCGTTACAGTGAAACGGTTAGTTCGGTCAGAATCGACCACAAAAAATTACCCGGAAATCCCGAGAAATATTAAACTATAAAATTAGCTATTTTAAACGCTCGGATACAAACAAATCAAATTATAAATTACTTTCAATTTTATAGCAAGTAAACACAGATAAATATCTATT
Organism: Cybosia mesomella; assembly: GCA_946251805.1. NCBI lineage: Eukaryota > Metazoa > Arthropoda > Insecta > Lepidoptera > Erebidae > Cybosia > Cybosia mesomella. Next base: position 13,183,587 of record OX276397.1, read on the forward strand.
CAGACTATTCACTGCGGGTCCGATCAAACACATGAAAAAACAACAAATCAAATTTAAACACATTTTTAGCACGTACTTGTTTCAATAATCAAATTAAGCCGCAATTGACGCCAGATCGAAATCGTCCAGGAAATATTTTAATAACAATTCCAATTTTTAAAAGTGAAAATAGTCAAATTCAATTGCGAAAAAAGGCAAAATAGTAACGATAAATTAACAATCAAAATGGCTAACTTGAACCGCGTGTTAAGTTTCAAATGGCAAACCAAAATTAAACCAATCCGTTATTTATCATCAACAGGCGTCAACAATACACAAAATATATTAAGAAATGGGTCACTAACCTTCAATGGACCTCAGCCGGAAAAGTAGCAATTATTGGAAAGTGTGCCTATTTATAGTGTATCAACTATATGTGACATGAGTATACGTGTAATTGAATATACAATAAACTAATTATGCAGTAAAATAAAATTTGAGGTTTACTTCCCGTAGAATGTGTTATCCACCGCAGCAAGGTTCCAAATACAACGAACGCGATGGGCGTATTCGCTTTATTTAACAAAGAGAAAACCAGCTTGATAATTAATTTTCACCAATAAATCAACATTCAACAAACAACCAACAAATCACAACAATTTTGCTTATTCAAAGCGCGTGGCGAGGCCAACCAAAAACGCGCAAACACGTGATCTACCAACGAGCTAACCCTAACCCAACCAACTCGCGCTCAACTCTCATGTAGGCGTCATAGTTCCCGTATAATAATGAGCGGGTACGTAAAGAAAAAATAATATACAAACACCGACATTTTCCCTTTTAACACGCGGTAAGAATATCAAAATATAAATATTTAACGATTAAACTAAACAATGGTCTTATACCTTTTTTTTTTTTTTATAGTGCGGAAATCCCTTCGGATACCCCCCCCCCCCGCCGGCCAGCGGGGGTGGTTATGTCGGGCTTGCACCGACTAAAACCGCACGCCGTCTCGGGTCTTCAGACGCCGGGGTGTAAGGTTACCCATAGAGCATATCCCTCGCACCCCGGCTGACCCTGGGCCATCTCACCACTAACAGCATCGCTCATCCTGTCTCCTCTGAAAGCAGAGGAGTACGGAGAGCGATGTGTTCCCGCCACGTTGGGTATTGGCCGACGATCAATGCCAACCCTATGAAGGGGTGAAGGGGAAGCCATTGACCGCCGCCCAGGGTGTACCGGCCGCTCCGATTCCGTTCCCCCCGGACTGCAGCGGGATCGGAATCGGAGCGACACTCGAGGAGGTTACCCAACACACACCCCAATGGTCTTATACCTTTTTTTTTTTTTTTTTTTTTTTTTTTATCGTGCGGAAATCCCTTCGGATACCCCCCCGCCGGCCAGCGGGGGCGGCTATGTCGGGCTTGCACCGACTAAAACCACACGCCGTCTCGGGTCTTCAGACGCCGGGGTGTAAGGTTACCCATAGAGCATATCCCTCGCACCCCGGCTGACCCTGGGCCATCTCACCACTAACAGCATCGCTCATCCTGTCTCCTCTGAAAGCAGAGGAGTACGGAGAGCGATGTGTTCCCGCCACGTTGGGTATTGGCCGACGATCAATGCCAACCCTATGAAGGGGTGAAGGGGAAGCCATTGACCGCCGCCCAGGGTGTACCGGCCGCTCCGATTCCGTTCCCCCCGGACTGCAGCGGGATCGGAATCGGAGTGACACTCGAGGAGGTTACCCAACACACACCCCAATGGTCTTATACCTAAGTTAAAAAATTCAATTCATTTTGTACATGTATTTAGATGGTGAAACAAACCAAGTTGTTGTATTGTATTCTTTTACTCATTTTTTTACAACGCCTTCCTTAACAGGCACAGTATTGCCCTCCTTGGATAACTTAAATATAGAACAATATCTACCTAAACTATTTGGAATCCAATTATATCCAACTCTGAGTTGAAAACTGTGTAGGTTTGTTGTGCACGCAGCCTGGACATAGTTAAGGATATAACCAAATCCAAGAATTCTTACATTATAATGTGGAATTTTGATTAATATTTGTTACCCTTTTACGCAATAACAGCTGAACATATCTGAATAAAAGTTAACATAGAGATAGATTTTACTATGAAATAGTACATAGGGTCATATTTAAAAAAAAAAAAAAAAAAAGTACATAGGGTACTTTTTATCCTAGAAATAGATTTTGGATCAATATTTCACGAGGGCTGAGCCCTGGCCTATTCTTCACATTATATAGAAAAGTAGCTTTTTAAAACAGTCGACATTACCTTTTCAGCAACAGTATAATATCTTACCCGAGGTAAAATCAATATAACCATCTCTTTTATATTTATACATTATATTTGTGAATATTTATCAATATAGACGTCAAAGAGTGCTGGAAGAAGTGAACGTGACTTAAATTAGAAATGTTCAAATATGTAAAACAATATTGAATAAGTTCTAGCCTCGTGAATCTTAAATCTTTTTCACGTATACAAATCATGACTGAACATTAGAAATATTAGAAATGTTAATAGATACTGCCTTGTAGCAATATCTATCTAATATCTATTTATTTGCGCCAATATACGTGTTTCCTTGTCCCGGGTCCTTTAAGCGGTGCGTGAAAAATATCTGTGAGGCTGTCAATCTGAGAGCCACCATTGTAGTATTATTGGTATCTGCAACGGTAACTCGCATTACCGAGACTTCCCCTTTAACTTACCATCAGGCGAAGTGAAGTTATAATGACGTGCGATACATAAAAAAATGCTATTACTTACCATCGAACTCCTTCTCACTAGCAAAGTGGCACCTTTGACATTTTTATAAAGAGATACTACGCTTCTTCTTCACACGAGCCCAATCTTGGTTACATCTAAAGCTGGGCTGCCAAGTTTCTACTCTTTATAAGCTCTCCTACTTCTCCCTTCCATAATTTTATTTAGTTTGGTTGCTATGGGAACTACTGCCGCCTGACTCCCAAACGCAGAGCGAAAAGCTTGCGCAAGATCTTCGACGGTTAATCAAGCACGTGTACCAGTTGGCATTTGAGGTTGGCTTGGTCCTTGGTGAGGCCCTATACAACCAATAAAGAACTTCGCATAGGGGAAGTATTCCCAGTAAAACGTGTTAACACTGTTACATTTTAAAAGCAATACATAAATGCTATTAGCCATGACGCAGACATATACATTCACGTAATACGTACTGAGTTAAAGTATAGTGACAGAAACAAGTGGTTTATTTGCGGAGCCGTCGACACTCATTCATATGGAACGCATAAAGTCGCTGATCCCTATGGAATGCTTACTATATTGCAACATATTATTATTAATACGTACTCAAACATATCCACTTACAGCTTTGATAATAAGATGGTAAACTAACAAATATAAGAACAAGCAAATTCATTGCTACAATCTTCAGTCTTTGTAAGGATAATTATTCATAAAAAATAACTTTAATCAACTTCACAGTACCTAAACTAACTAAACTCAAGAAATAGCAAAATACAAAAAGACTTCAAGACTATAAGCTCATCTTTTGCAAATAGTAAAAACAATAATTAAATGAAATGCGAATATTGAAATTAAACTATTTTCAACGATTTTTATTGCGATTTATCGTTTATTTTATCGAGTTGCCATTATTTAAGTATTGTACTACTAAAATAATGGCATAATAAATTAATAGGTAAATATACCGTTAATATTAAATGACCATGCCAATCTAAAATCATATATTAATCAGAAATAACTAATAAAACATTTTTCCCCGGTGAAGTAAAATATAAGGTGACTAAGGAATAGGATTGTTCTTTAGTAATGCTAAGCATAAAACCTATGAAAAACTGCCTGTTGGACGGCAACACACTCAAACTCTGTTACGGCTGACCGTGAAGCGTTGTTTTACAAAATATGGGTGCTAATACACGTCTGCCTGCTTCCATCCTGCCTGATGCCAAGCTTCCATCTCAGAGCCCGTAGTCGCTTTCTTACGAAATCTCCTCGTACTGTGTCTGTATACGTTTTTTAACCCAGTGATTGCACAGTTGGGTATATGTGACCCATGCCATTGAGTCGTATATATCGGAGAATTTCGAATATCTGGGAACGTGTCCACTAGGGCATAATGTTTGAACAAGAAAGATAGTTTCGTATCAGATGGTTTTATTTTACTTAAAATCTTTTAAACAATAGTCGTTTTATTCAATTATAACAATATGTTTGAAAATTTCTTATAGGTATTGAAATTATGGCGTATTTTTTATACGGGTCTCCCAGACCCAGCCATACTATCGTTGTAACATATTTTGACTGCGCTGACACCACCGAGTGCAAACCGTTTAAAACGCAATTGAAGTACTAGAGACACAAAGGTTATTTAACATCATTACGATTTTGACACTATTATTCAAACTCAAAGGAACCGTTTTGCCCAACAAAATTACAATACTACAATGTCATTATCCCTTTAGGGTTACGCAATTCAAATATACGATGTATATTAAGCGATATTACGGATGATAAACATACATTTAAATACGTAGATGAATAATGTATATCTTAGTTTAATTAAATGTACTTACTGGTGGTCGATTGTTTACTATTATAAAGTATACTTTAAAACTTTATGTTCACAATATTAGACTGAGACAAGAGACAAGAGTTTTATACTTGCCTCAAATATTTTGTAAAAGAAATAAGTATAAAAATGCAAAAAACTAATAGCTTCAATAAAGAAATTTTATTCTAGAGAATAAAATTCAGAGACTCTTATATTTTTAGATGTATCTATATTATATTCCAAATCAAATATCTTTATTCATTTAGGTCACAAAGTAACTCTTATGAAAGTCAAAAACAAAACTTTATTTCACATTCATATGGTAAGGCAATTGATACCTGATTCGCAAGACAATAGGTGAAGCCTGTGAGAAAAGATTTCGGTAATAAAAATGTCGGTCATTTTGTTTAAATTTACAAATTGTTTAACTTACACCGTCTATGTAGCAGATTTAACATTTAAGTTTTACACGCCGATGCTACTATGAACAAAAAATGTAGTCTTTTAATTTAGCCATACTTTGTTTTCCGTGCGGAAATCCCTATAAAAAAAAAGACCAGGACCATCACTGATTCTAGTGTTTCCACTGTTCATCGCTGTATCTCATCAACCTAACCTTATTTCGCTTATATCGTGTCTACAACCACGTACGATTTTACGCAAATTACTGACAAACTGCACAACTGAATAAATTGATCACTAATGAACCTCGTTTTTTTGTTTCGCGCATGTTTTATAATTGAATACCTAGATACGTGTTTGAGGACAATACTGCTAGTTAATCTTTATATATAAAAATGAATTGCTGTTCGTTAGTCTCGCTAAAACTCGAGAACGGCTTGACCCATTTGGCTAATTTTAGTCTTGAATTATTTGTGGAGGTCCAGAGAAGGTTTAAATGGTAAATAAATATGGAAGTTGTTATCGATTGAGGCAGTACGAAGTCTGCCGGGTCAGCTAGTAGTTTATATTATTGTATTTTCGACCAGATTTTACTTGCTTTATGTGGTACAAGTGGTGTAAGGGGTCCCATCTAGAGGATTTGAAAGACCCTCCAAGCTCTTTGGGATGGGAAAAGCTCCAAGCTTTTTGAACCTCACTTGCTGAAAGACGAATGAGGCTTGAATTTTGTTTAACCATAGCATAACTCTCATACCTCAGTTTGCGTATGACAGCTTATCTGTTTCAAGCTATTCCGGTAAATGTTGGTCCCATTCAACATGTTGAGCCCATTGGGCATAAAAAGCGCACGGTGCCACTAATCCTAGTGGGCTTTCCTGTCGGTTTTGGGAAGTCACAAGGTAGTTGCTCCCGTAAAAGCTAACTAAGCCATATTATGGAAAGGATGCGTAAGACCGCATGCATCGGGCTCTAAAGTACGAGCTTTGGATTCAATTGGGATTGGCACTTGAATGAAGAAGTGGAGCTTTTAATTCTATTTTCGAAATTTTACTTTGTGAGTTAAAATATCATAACCATTTTTTCTGTAGGTACAACGTGACTTAGACAAAGGGATATTATGCATCCAATAGTAGACATAGAGACCCTGAAATAGGCTGTATAAACGGAAAGCCATAATAGGCTTGCCCTCCACAACGTGAGTACGAAAAGATTATACGAGTGTAATATGAATGATTATATATCTGAGTTAATAAAAACATTAATAATAAAATAGAAGAACTCGCTGAATTACTACAATATTAAGATCATTGTATTCATTCGATCAAATTACGAGAACAAAGACATTACTTATTATTACTTCCATTCTGATTGAGCTGTTACACTGACATCAGTCATCTATGTAATAAGTACTCGAGACATCTTCTTCGCCTACTAGTTATCGAGTAATTTTCTGTGTATAATTAAACCGTTGACGCACAGTACTTAATTAAACAAATACACATTTGAGTAGTGTTAATGGTTTTGAGGACATTACCCCATCAAGCAGGAATGAACCACAGAATCAAAACGTTGATTCGGTCAAATCTAAGAAAGTGATATATTATATTGGGATCCGGTAATTGGTATAATGAGTTTGGTAAAACGTAGGGGACTCGAAAATAATCTCTAAAATAGGCCGTATATAAAATAGCCCGTATACTCATAGATAAGGTGCTCAGTTATATGAGCACTTTAAGATAGACCAAGAAATACTCCTTTTTAATTGTAAAGTAATTTAAAATAAAATTTAAATTACCGGCGCCATAACAGAAGATTTTTGTCGTCAAAGGTTGACAATATTTTAGATTATTTCTGAAATATTGTCAACTTTTTAAATTTTTGGCTATCGATATTCCTGTATATCTGAGTTTATATCGCCATTTTAGCTAGATGAGATTGTCTTTATTGTGATATTCCACAGTAAATCTTTTGCATCAGGGTATATACTACTATTTTGTCGGGGTGCGAGGGATATACTCTATGGGGGTGTGCGTTAATTTATAGACAATTGTTTTAAATAATTTCGTTTTACAGAAAATGTTTCGCATAATTTCGTTTCATAGAATAATCAATATACAGAATACTTACTTTAAAGATTTTTTTAACATTGATTTTAGTTTCACATAAAGTTTAACATTAGAATAATCATATCATAGAATAAGAAATCAAATATTCTTTATCATTATATGGTTTATTTAATATAAAACTTATTACCAAGAATAACATATTATCAAAGTGAGAGTTTCTAAACGTTTCAATTCATACCGTTCATTTCAGTCAAATAATTTACAGGTGAAGTTATACTTTTTTTAAATATAACGATAAGTTAATACAATAAACGATTCTGGGTGGTAATATTTAAAACATAACATACATAAACTCACGCCTATATCCCCGAAGGGGTAGGCAGAGGTGCTAGCACCCACATTTCGCCAGTTTATATGTAGGTCCCAATGTAATAGGTGGCGAGCCTATTGCCATTAACCGGGCACTTATAAACCTACGATAAATACACACATAACTTCGAAAAGCATCGAAAAGTCATTGGTGTGTGCCATGGTAATACCTGGGATCGAACCCGAAACCTCGTCTCAGCAGTCCTTTACCCATACCACTAGGCTACCACGGTCATTTCAATGAAATTTCTTTCTGCTAAATAAGGGGCTCCCGCTCTATGGGCAACCTTACACCCCGGCGTCTGTAGACCCGAGACGGCGTGCGGTTTTAGTCGGTTCAAGCCCGACATAACCGCCCCGAGGCCGAGGCCGAACGCAGGCCGAGGGAGGAACTGATGAAGCCGCCTGTCACCCTAGCAGACGCAGGCCGGAACAGCAGCGCGTTAAGTGTTAAATAAATATAAACCTTAACGTCAATTATTGAATTAACATATCCTCCAAATAATCCTTTGTTGAGTAGTAAAATTTTTCAATCAAATATTTTTTTTAGTTTTCTATGAAAGAGTTTAATGGTTTCTTGGTGTTTGCTAACGTTAGGGAGTTTATTAAATATTCTAATTGCCTTATAGTAGAGACTATCATTTAACATTTTTATTCTTGAAGGCGGTAGTCAGTTTTTGTGTCGGGTGTTTATGTTGTGGATGTTTTCCATCATATCAAAACTATTGATGTTTTTGTAAACAGATGCGCAAATCTCAAATATGTATATTGATGGTAATGTTAATATTTTATGTTTGACGAAATAGGGCCTACAGCTTTCTGCGTTGTTTATTTGTGCTATGATTCTAATACATTTCTTCTGCATTATAAATATATCGTTTATATCGACACTATTTCCCCAAAGCATCACCGCGTACCTCAGCCACGAGTATGCATATGCATAGTAGGCTAATAAAGCAGTTTGTGTCTGTGTTTCTCTTAATTTGGAAAAGGGCGTATGTGCGATCTCCAGTTTATGTATGTGTTTATGTTTATTCCCAATAATTTGAATGTGTTGACTTCCTTTAAAGGTGTGTGTTGATGGGTTATGTTTAAATCTTGGGAGGCTTTTTATATGATCTGAACTGTATGATTTTAATTTTATTTGAGTTTATTTCTAAGTTGTGTTCTTGTAGCCATTCAGTCACAGTTACAAGAGTGCTTTGTACTATGGTGTTGTGGTTGGTTATACCATCGCATTGCATCACAATAGAGATGTCGTCTGCGAAGAGTACTGGTAACGCTTTTTACGGGTCTAATGATTCAGATAGGTCGTTTAAATAGATCAAGATTAATATACACCCTAGTACACTTCCTTGGGGTATTGAGCAAGTCAAACGATTTTCCTGCGAGCGCACGGATTGAATTTCTTTATTGTGAGTGTCATAATTTTCAATCTGTACTATTTGTGTCCTATTATCTAAGTAGGATTTGAACCATGAGTGGGCAGGTCCGCGAACCCCGCAGCCGTTTAATTTCACTAGACTAGACCAGTGGTTAAGGAGTCCACCCTACGATCGAGAGGTCCCGGGTTCGAATCCTGGTCATTACACTAGCGACGTGAACCCACTCCTAACACAAGCAATTTAGCTTAGCTGGAGGGGTTATGGGGAATATTAGTAATTTCGGTTACTAATATTCTTTAAAAAAAAATAAAAAAAATTGTATAGCACCTTATCATAGGCCTTCGTCATGTCAATTAACAAACCTATAACATGCTTTTTATCATTTATATGTTGAAGAACCGTTTGTACGTATTTATAGACTGCTAAAGTTGTTGACCTTGACTTTCTGAAACCGTTCTGACTGTGGCCCAGGATTTTATATTTTTCCAAGTATGCATACAACCGGTTACACATAGCCTTCTCGAACTCTTTTGAAAAAGTTGGTAGTGCAATGGGTCTGTAGTTGCTAGGAATTTAAGTGTAACCTTTTTTATGTATGGATTTTACTAGCGAGATTTTTAATGAGTCTGGAAATTGTCCGTCTTCGAAACCTTGGTTAATTAATAATGTCAAAGGAACAGTGAATTCTATAGCACATTGTTTTATTAGGATAGGTTTTTTTTTTTTTTACGTGCGGAAATCCCTTCGGATACCCCCCCGCTGGCCAGCGGGGGTGGTTATGTCGTGTCTCGACTAAAACCGCACGGTGTCCTCCCCAAGTGTCCGTTGCCGGGCACCCCGGGTAAGCCCTCGAAAGGATAACCCCAGGGTTGCCGGCGGACTTTGGCCGCCACCGCGGCCTCGCCTGGTGGGGTCGGGTTTTATCCCGCTTCGGTGAGTTGGCAGGCGTGTGTAGGGCACACACGACACGCCTCCGCCACGGCCTGCTTCTGTAAGGACGGCGAGTCGGCCAACTGCCGTCCTCAGGCCCCGATCATGGAGGTCGGTAGTCCCGGGCGTAGATGAGTCTGCGGCGACCGCAACGAGATCCCGGCGTTGACTCGCCCACGCAGGGCACTCCACCAACGTGTGGAGCGCCGTGTCTTCGCCAGGATCCTCGCAGTGCTGGCACTGCGGCGTTGTCTCCCGGTGGATGCGCCACAGATACTTACCGAAACACCCGTGTCCGGTAACCATCTGGCACATCCGGTAGGAGAGGTCCCCATGGTCCCTCTCCAACCACTCCTTCATGATCGGTCTCACCGCCGCAATGGTGGATTCCCCCCACCTTGGGTGCTCAAGTCGCACCCTCCATGTCTCCATGAGTTCCTGGCGGAGCAGGGACCGCTGAGCCCTGATTTCTCGGGGCTCCGGCCTGTGGCCCCGCTCCAGCGCCTCCTTGCGCAACTGGTACAGCAGCGCAAGGGCTCTCGCTTCCAGGTCCCATGGAGGGGTCCCAGCTAGGAGACATGCCGCCTCGACGGAGATCGTGCGATACCCCCTGATGACTCTGACGGCCATCGCCTTTAACGGGCTGTTAAGAACAGCCACGTTGCGGGCCGCCAGAGTCTCCGCCCATACGGGGGCCCCGTATAGGGCCATGCTTCGCACGATCCCCAGGTACAGTCTGCTAGTGGGGGCGTTGGGTCCCTTAACGTTGGGCATCAGCCGCGATAGCGCGGCCGCAGCCCCCCTCAGTTTCGGGACCAGACTTCGGAGATGAGGTCCGAAGTCCCATCGGCTATCGAGTACGAGCCCAAGGTACTTCATCGTGGGCTCGATGCCGATGCTTACGCCCCCTACGGTTATGCCGGTTCCCGCAGGTGGTCCCCTCCGAGGCTCGTGAAAACACATAGCCTCGGATTTATGGAGAGCCACCTCAAGTCCCAGCCGCCGTATTCGACCCACGACTTGAGCAACCCCTGCCGTGGCCTTCAGTGCCGCACTTCGATACGTTGCTCCCCGCGCCATAACGAGGGTGTCGTCAGCATAGCACACTATGCTGACACCCTCGAGCAACGTACCGCGCAGCACCCAGTCGTATCCGATGTTCCACAGGAGTGGCCCTAGGACCGACCCCTGCGGAACACCGCACGACACTTCTCGCCGCCCTGGCCCTAGCCAGCTCGGGTAAACTATGGCCCTCTCGGATAGGTATGCCTCGACAATGCGGCGGAGGTAAGGAGGCACTCCGTGATACGCGAGCGCCTCCCTAACGCAGCTCCAGGGTAGAGTGTTGAAGGCGTTGGCGATGTCAAGAGACACCGCCACCACCACCCCACCCCGCGAGACTACTTCCTCCGCCACGCGCCTAACGCGCATGATCGCTTCCACGGTGGAGCGCCCCCGGCGGAAACCGAACTGGTTGTCCGCCAGATCTGGCCCCACGTTCGTGAGATGCTCGACGAGGCGCTCTGCAATAATCCGCTCAAAGAGCTTGCACACCTCGTCGAGCAACACGATCGGCCGGTAACCGGATGGCTGGTCCGCCGGCCGCCCCGCCTTCCGGATAAGGACCAGTTTCCCCGTCTTCCAAGCCTTTGGAAACTGGCCCCTTTCGAGGCATGCGCTAAAGAGCGCCACCAGTCGAGGCCCTAGTTCCTCCAGGGCCAGGACCCATGCTCGGCCTGGAATGCCGTCGGGTCCGGGGGCAGTGCATTTCCGGGCTTTAAGCCGGAGCACTGCTACCCCCAGTTCACTCTCCCTGACTTCGGGCACATCGCTCTCGCTATTATCAGCGTCAGGCGCCTGAGGCGGAGCCATACGCGGAGGGACATGCTCCTCCGCTCTCGCAGGGAACAAGGAGCCCAGTATCCCCTCCAGCCGCTCCGGCTGGAGGCTCTGGGTCAGTAGGGGCGCCCTTGGGCGGATTTTGCCCCTGACCGCAAGGTAAGGACGCCCCCATGGGTTCTGCTCCAGAGACTCCAGCAGATCTTCGCGGGCCCGCCGTTTGGCCTGCTTAATGGCTTCCTGGAGGGTCCTCTTGGCCCCCTTGTACGCCTCATACAGCTCCGCCTCTCGGGCTGCCGCATCGTCTGGGCGGCGACGCCTCCGGCGAAACCTGGTGTACTGGCGGCGAGCGGTCACGCACGCTGCTCGCAGCTGTGCGAGCTCCGCTGACCACCAGTACACCTGTTTCTTTGCCGGGCCGGGCTTAACCCTAGGCATCGCCGCATCACAGATATGCGACATGGCTCTCCTGAACCATTCCGCCTCTGCGTCGACATCGGCAGGCCTGGCCAGTGACGGAATCCAGGCCTGCACTATTGATGCCTTCAGGAGAGCCTCCCGATCCAGGCGTCTGAGCGCCCAACGTGGATCCGGGGGATTCGCGATTGTCGGTGGCAGGTTAGTTGGAGGGGAGACGTTGAACCGAATATACTAATGGTCGGAATCCGTCTCCTCCTCCTCCACCACGCGCCAACCCTGGACGCGGCGGGCGAGAGCAGGGGTCGCGAATGCGACATCCACGACCGAACTGAGCCCCCGCCGCTCCCAGGTGGCGACACTCCCCCGGTTGAGGACTTCTAGACCACGGGTGTTGGCCCAGTCCTCCAGTACTCGCCCCTTGTCATTGGTTTCCCGGGAGCCCCAGGCCTGAGACCAGGAGTTGAAGTCTCCCAGGACCAAGACAGGACGAGGACGGCACGCAGCGAGAACAATGTCCAGTTCAGCGAGCCTTAGCTCAAGCTCGTACTGGTCAAGGCTTGGCGAGAAGTAGACGGCCACGACAGCCAAGCCCTCATAGTCCGCCGCGACGCAGCCTCTACACCTTGCAATGAGTGCAAGGCGCGAGGTGTCCGCGGCGGAACCCCCGAAGACGGTCGCTACGCCGTCCAGGTCCACCGGGCTTCCGGGGTGGACCCAGTACGGCTCAGCGACCACGACCACATTGATAGACCACTCCACGATGCTCTGGTACAGAAGATCCTGAGCACCGGTGCAGTGGTTTATGTTCGCCTGCAGGATGCGGATTGGCGTGTCCATTAATGGAGGTCCATCTCCGCATCCCGCCTCGAATGTGGCCGCTCTTGAGCGGCACCCCCGCTACCCGTTGCGGACGAACGGGGCTTTGGCCTCGAGGCGGTGCAGGTTCTGCTGTCCGCCCGGTGCTCCGCCGCTTTGCCCTCCGCTACGCATTTGTAGCAGCGCGGCGGAGCATCACAAGCACTGGCCTTGTGCCCGGGCTGACTGCAGCGGAAGCACCGATCCCCCACGGTGTCTCCCGCTGTGCACTGCACTCCCACGTGCCCCACAGCCAGGCACCTGAAGCACCTGGTCTCGCGGGGCTGCAGGAGTTGCACCCGCGCCTTTAGGAAGCCCCCAACGAGGAGGCTCCGTTCGTCCGCAATTTTTTGCGCCGCTGCAACGGGGCAGTTGACGACTGCTGTGCCGTGACCGGTGGAGCTGAAGCGGATTTCTCCAGCTCTCACCTGATCACGGGGGCAGCCGTCCGCCTCCACGATGGCGGAGATGACTTCCTCCGTCGTGGCCGCGTCATCCAGACCCGAAATGCGCAAACCTGCGCATTTGTTGGGTCTGGTGACGCGGACGGCTTCGGTATCCAGCGACTCCCTCAGCTTGGCCGCTAGGGCGTCGGCTTTGGGGCCGCTGGTGGCGCCGGAGACCTCGAGGAGGCGAGCTCCGGTGCGAGTTGTTTTGCACCGGAGCCCCCCCTCAATCTCGAGGGCCTTGAGGTCCACTGAGGCTTTAACCTGCCTCAGGACCTGGGCGTACCCCACGCCCTTCTCCACACCCTCCGTCGTCACCGTCAGGACGACGGCAGTGGAGCGTGGGGCGCGGAGCCTCTTCGGCGCCATCGCCGCAGCGGCTTTTGCCGCCTTCTTAGCCGCCTTTTTGGCGGCTTTTTTCGCCTTTTTGGCGGCCCCCGCTACCACCCATTCCTCCCCTCTGGAGGAACGCTCGGGTGCAGCGGGAGCGGCGGTTTTGGCGGGGGCGGGGGTGCCGCGCTTCTTCCCCTTCCCTTGTGGCGTCGGGGCCACTGGGGCGGCAGGGCCGAGCTTACCACTGACAACAGCCGCGAAAGACGCAGTCCGTGTCAGTGGGGGACGGTAAGCCCGGTCCTCTAACACGCCAAGCCGCCTCTCGATGGCCGCCAGGAGCTGCACCACGCTAGGCGCAGGCTCAGGCGGCGGATTGGGCGCCGGCCTAGGCGCTGTTTTTGGCGCCGGCTTAGGTGCCGACTTTGTGGCCGGCTTTGGCGTCGAATTTGGCGCCGACGTAGGCGCCCCCTCTGGCGGCGCAAGAGCCCTCGGGTGGTCCGCCACCTCCTGGGCTCTTGGGGCCTTCTGGGCCTCCGGGGATCCCCTGACCATCTGGGTCAGTTCCCTGACCTCCTCCCGGAGGACCCGCTATTGCTCCAAGGAGTTGGCCAGCTCAGTTTCCAGGCTTGTGACCCGGGCCCTGAGCTTGACCTCCTCCTCGGAGACGCTCCTACCAAGGAGCTCCTCCAGCGCCGTCCTGGCGACGGCGACGTTTTCCGCCACCGTCTTTTTTTTTTTCCCGACACATTTTTGGACCCCTTAATGGAGTCCGTAATGCGGGCAAGCGCTGCGAGGAGTTCCCTCGCCGCGGGGACGCCTTGGTCCCTGCCACTGGGTAGTGGAGGGACGTGCACCGGCTGCTTCATCGATCTGAAGTGAAATGAAGAATCTACCTCTTCATAAATTTAAAAGCCAAATTAAAAGTAAACTCTGCCAAAAAGGCTACTATAAAATTCAAGACTATTTAGACGACAAACAAGCTTGGATATGAACTGTTTGCTCTCTCTCTATGCTACTCAAATGGAATATTGTACTTAGGTTAAGTAAATATGTTTGTAAATAGACCAAAAAAAAAAACAGCCCGCTGAGTTTCTTGCCGGAGTCTTCTCAGGACAGGGCCGCGTTTCGAACCGGTGGTCCATTTGCCAAACATTAGATTATTATTTTTTTATGACGTTTTGTAAGTGCCGTATTAATGGTCTATGCAGAATAAATGGTTTTTGACTTTGACTTTGACTTTGATCTGGTCGCCGCGGTGGCGATTTTTTTTTGGCCGGCCGATCATCCTCGCTCGAGGAGACCGTCCGTTGTCCGGAGCTTCTGCTCCGGTCAAGGGACGGTCCACCCGAGCGAGGCCGCTTACGTCGGAGACCCTCCTCGGTCTCCATACGGCTGGATACTGACTCGTTATCAGTACCCGCCGTCGACGCCGCAGACGCAATGTCTGCGTCCGTTTCCCCACCTGTCGGTAACGGAGTAGCGGGTCTGGTGAAGACGGCCTTGATAGACCGCGAGTTAGGCCCCCGCCTCACCTCCTCTTCACCCCCAGCTACCTCCGTTCCATCGTTTCTGATTCCTTCGTCCGCGCCTTTGTTGTCGTTGTTGTTGGTATCGTCTGGTTTGTTTTTATTTTGGTTAGTATTTTCCATATCTAATCCCACGAGTATGGGGGAAGGGTGGTCCGTCCAGGCGGCGCCCCCTGCACCTGGATAAGCCTATATACTATGGAGGTCGGCTGGTATCCATAGGTTTTGACGACTTCGCTGTCGGGTGTTATAGACTTTTCCTTGTCGTGGGCCGGCCAATAAAGGCAAGCCCTCCGGTCAGCAAGTTCACAGCGTACCCTTCTGGAGCCACCAGTCAGGTCGTTGCTGATCACCTGCCGATTACGGAACGCGAGAGGATGGCTAGTCCTCTCTCACCGGCGGCGGCACAAGTGCCTGTCGGCCCCTGCGTTAGCAGTGGGCCAACCCGCCCCTGGATCCCCCAGGACCCTACGGTGGCCTCCACCACTAACATCATCGCTCGTCCTGTCTCCTCTGAAAGCAGAGGAGTACGGAGAGCGATGTGTTCCCGCCACGTTGGGTATTCGCCGACGATCAATGCCAACCCCATGAAGGGGAAGCCATTGACCGCCGCCCAGGGTGTACCGGCCGCTCCGATTCCGTTCCCCCCGGACTGCAGTGGGATCGGAATCGGAATGACACGCGAGGAGGTTACCCAACACACACCCCTATTAGGATAGGTGGGATATCATCTATACCACAGCCATGTTTATTTGTTTTTGTTTTTGTTTTTATAATATTTATTACTTCTTTATAATCTACCGGCTGCAAGTACATTGAGTGTACTGGCGAGTTTATAACAGGTTTTCCGATGGAGGTACTGGGATAGGTTTTATTTTGGTTTTAATTAGTATCTTGGTTATGGCCCACTGTTGCAAAAAAATTGTTAAATGTATTACATATTGTTAAGGGACACGTTACTACTTATTCATTCATTTTCAATTTCATATTTACTTTTTTGGTAATGTCTATTTTCCTTGTAATTTTATTTATAATATTCTCCACATAGTTCTAACCCTATTATCTGATTTTTCCATCTGCCCTGCATACTCTAGCTTTTTTAAAATTTTAATACTCGTTTTTAGTGTTTTACTATATTGTTTGTAGTATTTTTTTATAATTTAGCTATTTGCTTCATTACACATAGTTTCTAGGGCCCTTTTACGCCTGCATGTTTTTTTTCAACCCTTTTGTGAGCTATCCTTTTTTTTAAATTTATTGTTTATTGTAATTTTTTGTACAGGAATATGCTGATTTCACCGCTGTGTTATTAATGTAATAAAAGAATTATAGTTATCGTTTATGCTTCTGTCTTTTATTATAGTTTCCTCCCAACTAATTGTTTTTAGTGAATTTTTAAAAGAGTGTATTTTCTGTTTTGTAAAAATTCTTTTTTTCATTTTCAATACTTTCTTTCAAACTTAAACAATGAAACATGGAGTTTCATTGTTTAAGTTTGGAATGCGTTCTATGTTTAGCTGCATATTTATTGCTTTGTGGTCAGATAGCCCATGGCTTTGAACTGATGATTTTTTAATAAGGGATTTAAGTTTGTAAACAGTAGGTCAATACAGGTGGATTTGCTTTTTGTTACCCGTGTAGGATCATGAATCAATTGTGTTAAGTTATGTGTTTTCATAAAATGTATAAATTCTCGAGCTTGTTTATCTTTCTTGTTTACATTTATATTCAAATCACCTCCTATAATTATGTTTCTTTGTGAGTTTTTGGTATCTAGCCTATGTAGAAGTTTTCCATTTGTCAGGTCTATACATATTTTTATATATATTTTTCACTTTTATAGATTTGACCGAATGAATTGTTAACCAAAGAACGTTTGACTAATGGAACGTTTGCTTTCTTACAGTTACCAAATGAATGTTAGCCCGTATTACCATTGCCATTGTGGACAATTGTCTATTCCACTTTTGATCGCAAGCCTCACAGTAAATAGTAAAAAAGCCAAGTTCAAGATGTTTTTTTTAAATTTGTCTAATATTATTTTTTGTGCCCTGTCCACTGCCACTTCAGCTTGTTGACTCGTTCTGCTATGTTGGTCTAGGGATCCTCATTTCTGATTCGATCTTGTAGAGAAACCCCAAGCATAGCCCGTTCCATAGCCCAGCTGAGTTGGATTCGTCGATAGACCTCCTTCTCGAAGTTGAATTTCCCTAGTTGGACGGTTTGTCCCAGAGTCATCAACAACTTCGAGAGGTGAGCCTCCCAATAATACGGGGGTGGGCGACACATGGACATAGCTCGGAGAACCGATGGCCGTTGGGGCAGAAAGGTCCTTGAGTGGAGAACACGTGACGGCAAGCGCAGGGTAGGAAGGCCTCCCGTAAGGTAGACAGACGACCTAGCAAAGAGCGCAGGGACTCGGTGGATGCAGGGCGCTACAGACCGGTTGAAATAGAAGTCGATGGGGGGGGCCTATGTTTAGCAGTGGACTTCCTACGGCTGATATGATGATGATGATGATTAGTTTTTGTAAACAATTTTTGTTACAATATTATAACTGTTACTCGTATGTTATTTTAAAGAAGAACAAGTAACAACAGTGTTCGTCAGAATTAAATTTGATTCTTTATAGACAGGTTTAAGTACCTATAGTTATTATCCGCTCATTTTAAAATGGGTTAATAACAATATGCTAGTCGCGGGTGACAACTATTCGCAAATATGTACCGATACTAGCTGTCGCCTGCAGCTCCGACCGTGTAATATACCGATCCCGATCCATATTCAGTCTAATTTATAAAAGTGAAAAATTAAGTTGGGATCTTTTAATTGGTAGAATGAGTTTTGGTAAAACGTATGGGTCTCACAAAATGTACCAATGGATTTCTGATTTCGTAACTCCATTTTCAATCATAAAGATTAATAGAATTAATTTAAAAGTTTACCTTTTAACTATCCTATTAAGCCCTCTAAACTAACCCATCTAACGATTTGAGTCGGAGTGTTAACTCTAATGGTAGTAGCAATTTTCATGGAAATCGAATACATTTCATTCCTTTTACTAGTTAAATTATATTATTAAATGCTTAATGTTGAACCATAACCAAATAATGTTAGTCAGTACGTTATTTGGTGAAATAATACGGTACCATAAATGGTTTGTGTTCGGATAAATTCACGTCGGTGGTGTAATGGTCAGGATTCGAAAACGGAACCTCTGGAATACTTCGTTAGAAATTTGAAGAAAAAGATAATTACAAACCTTTTGATTATTTTATGGTTTAGTGCTAAATAGGATGTAAGGTTAAAGTCGGTAGAATATTTCATTTTCGTAAGATACATAATTTTCCAAAATAATTGTAATTTGTTTATATTTTACCACAAACATAATCATACGCGCTACCACAATTCTTTTATATACATTCGACTAGACATACCTACTTTGAGTTCGTTAACACAAGGTTGTTTATATAATTCTCTATGATGAAACGATCGAGGAAATCACAATGAAAAATACAAGTTAATTAAATTAAATTTAAATGTAGTATAATCAAAGTACCACAAATATAATATATGTGCTACAGAAATATTAACGATATGAATCACTTAAGCAAGCTTACATCTAAAAAGGCAAAGTGCCAGAGCGAAGCATTCTAACCACAATTCCCAACATTTAACATTAGTTACTGCGTATCTGTCTACACTGAAAACGTATAGCACTTACTATCAACGTTTCAACTAGCTGTACGACATCATGCATCTACATAAATGGGGCACAGATGGCCAGTCACTTTTATGTGCTCTCCGCCGCGGACACTTGGACTTTTATTGGAGTCATAGTGAACTCGAAGCCAATGCCATTTATTACTTTTACAGTACGAGAAAATACGGTATACTGTAAATATATCTGCATTTTAGTGCTCTATGTATACACTAAAAATCAATGATGTGAGGATTCATGAGACGGCTGCTCTAAAATGTGGAAAAAATATGACGATGTTTAATTTATACTCGCTCTTGCATAACCCAAAAAAAAATTCTAGTTTTTAGTTCCACGAAATGGAGGCCGAGTCGATTAATATCAATCGTACACTTTTTCCTGGCCTCGTATGGCACTCAGAATTATTTAAGAGAAAAAAACAACAACAAAGTTATAGGTTAGATTATCTCCAGAAGGAGTCCTCATCCCATACTAAATTAATATGTAAACCGTTTACAGCGAACTGAATCGATTGACAAACATTTTCTGAAATTAAGTAGGTATTCTTATTTCTGTAACTAGTCAACTCCTAAACCATTTGTACCTTTTTTTTTTTTTTCGTGCGGAAATCCCTTCGGACACCCCCCCGCCGGTCAGCGGGGGCGGTTATAAACCATTTGTACCTTTTTTTTTTTTTTTTTTTTTTATCGTGCGGAAATCCCTTCGGATACCCCCCCGCCGGCCAGCGGGGGCGGTTATGTCGGGCTTGCACCGACTAAAACCGCACGCCGTCTCGGGTCTTCAGACGCCGGGGTGTAAGGTTACCCATAGAGCATATCCCTCGCACCCCGGCTGACCCTGGGCCATCTCACCACTAACAGCATCGCTCATCCTGTCTCCTCTGAAAGCAGAGGAGTACGGAGAGCGATGTGTTCCCGCCACGTTGGGTATTGGCCGACGATCAATGCCAACCCTATGAAGGGGTGAAGGGGAAGCCATTGACCGCCGCCCAGGGTGTACCGGCCGCTCCGATTCCGTTCCCCCCGGACTGCAGCGGGATCGGAATCGGAGCGACACTCGAGGAGGTTACCCAACACACACCCCAAACCATTTGTACCTACTTATTCGTGTGTAATTGGCTGAACTGATTAGTAATTCAAATGCAGCAAACAAAGGCCCATTATTGAAGTCATACCAATTTCAAAATTTTATTACAGTATAAGTAGGGATCTTCGTTGTTGAATTAAATTTGAAAATCAGCTTGTGTATAATTCACATTTACGTTTCAAAAACAACCTACATGTTTCATTGGAATGTTATAAGTCTGAAAGGGTTGAAAGGTTTTCGAAATTACTTTCAACTGGGTCAGGTCGGAAATTAAGTCATATTTCACGTGAATCTAGACTCTTCAAGTTATACTTCTCCATATGTACTTATTCATTTGCCTTAAATATGTTTCAATAAGTGTAAAATATTAAATTCTAGAACTATTCAAAGAGAAATAACGAGATTAAATATATATTAGACATACAGGGTTGTTTCCATTGGTTAATTTGGTAGTCAGACTAGTCTAATCATTTTTTTCTCAATGTGCAGATTGATTTGAAGCTATCTTATTCACACTGGCTTATAATATAATGGACATAAACTGACATTCAAATTAGTAGTCCCGATGATTTAAGCTCTGCGTTGTTTAAATCAGATAAAGGCGTATATATATATATATATATATATATATTATATATATATATATATTATATATATATATATATATATATATATATATATATTATATATATATAGAAAATCGTAAAGGTATTGTTAGATATTCAAATTATAGGTATTTAAACTATCATGATCACTATCATTAGTACCTATTACAGTCAACGGGATATTTATCATGTGTTGTGTTGAGTATCCAATATTCCAGCACCATGCGCCATGATCACGGAGGAACTGATGTTGTTTAGGTGTAAATATATATTGATCTACCCTCTTTCATAATAACAACACATAGTAAATATCCCGTTGATTCTAATACTAATATTCAAATAAAACAAATCATAAAATTATAAAAAAATTGAATAAACATTTAGTGTATGTACGACTACGCATAATTGTAACCGTTTATCGAAGATACGGCCATCTAATAAAAACACATTCACCAAGTGACTAAAAAAAGAAGCAGCATAATATTTTTAAAATAGTATTTATATTAGTTATTGTAATATCATATCATATCAATATCATTACAATAACAAATTAAATACTATTTTAGTAACATGTAGCTAAATAACACGTATAGAAGTATGTAATATAGGGGTATATTGTAGTGTACTCCAGTAACAATAATAGCCCGACATCGCTTTAGCATGGAAGTGATAAATTTGTTGCAAGTTTGTATTGGAATTTATTGCCACGTTACCCTTAAATTGTTGAACATTAGTGGCATGTTTTCTTGCCACCACTTTCATCATTCTCGGTGGAAATTCCAAAGCAAATGTTCCTCGAATCATAATTTATTTCAACGCATTCCTTTAATATACTTATTGCCTTTTATATTCCTGATAGGTCCAACACTATTAAAATTCTCTTACCTGTGTGACTGTCTTTTTCATAGACCAGGAAATTATTTATTTATTTTGGATTATTCACGTTTTTTTTTATTTTATCAGAGGAAAACCAGGTTGCACTCAGGTTTCGAAAAAAATCGGTATTTTTTGGTAAACCCTAATATCCTTTTTGCAAATACTTTAATATTTTCTGTCTTCAAAAATGGCACCGAACAAGGTTGTCTCATATAATCGCCTTTTTATTGTGCTTACAGACACTCCTCTCGACCCTCTTGCACCAAATACTTCCAAATGAATAAGCTCTGATCCTTTCAACGGTTCTTTTTTTACTACCGACACCTTTCTTAAGTGTTTCTGTGGGGTTATTATCCTGAGTCACAGAAGTGTAGGAGTTTTGAAAATTCGTGGAGACATGAAAATAAGACAGCTGCTTTTTAAATTCACGAACATAAAACTGTCTATAATCATAATTATCAGGTCAATAGTCAACATACAAAAGAAAAAAGAAACAAATAGTGTCTTAACTGTTGCTAAATATAAATGTGTACATACTATACTCATAATACTCTGACAGTGTAATGATTAAGAGCGGCTAAAGCATACTTCAGGAACATTATTCAAGTTCTAATTCAATCTATCGAAGTGAGTTAAAAAAGGAGCAAACTTGAGCACAGTGATTTCGTTTAAGTTGAATTTCATTAATATATATATATTATACTCCATTCTGAGAATTTCGAACCAAAATAGTTAATGAGTTCAGTAGTTGTTATTTTAGTAAAATAATATTATCTTCGTTGCCCAAAGTTCTATAAGTCGTCTTCCGAAGGTAACAATATTCCCCTTCGTGTGTAAATTATTAAACAACTAAGTACAAACAGATGTAGTGAACTATTTGATCCAATTTACGACTACGCATAGCTTAATTCCTACTAACTATCAATATTGGTCTTCGGTATAAACAGTACTAAATTATGCAATATCAACTTGCCTTTGATAATATTTTGACTTTTGGAAAATATCTTGTTTTTGAAACCAACTATTGGTAGATAGTTTTTATATATTAATAAAAAGGGGTGTTTGGGCCCCACCAAGTTCTTCGGGGCCCACACCAACCTCACTTGTAAGCCGGTACACCTGCTGATTATCGTCCGAGGCTCTAGCGCACTGTCGTCTTAAAGTTTTTTAAATATTCTAGGACATATTACACAGTGCCAAATAGACCCAAACTAAGCAGAGCTTGTCATAGCTAGAATGCGGATAAACAAACTTAGATACTTCTTTTTTTTGTAAATAAATACATATTATATATAGAAACACCCAGACCAGTGCAAATATACATATTTGCAATGAGCAGGAATTGAACCCGCGACCTCTGACTTCGAATGGCAGTCGAATGCTCTACCGCTACGCCATAGAGGTCGACCTTAACAGGCACTACTTGCCATTAAAGACCTGTAACGGCGTGAGGTTTTGATGGATTTTAGTCCGAAGTAACAACCTCCGCAAGCCAGCAGGGGAGGGGTGGGGAGGGGTGTGTGTTGGGTAACCTCCTCGAGTGTCGTTTCGATTCCGATCCCGCTGCAGTCCGGGGGGAATGGAACCGGAGCGGCCGGTACACCCTGGGCGGCGGTCAATGGCTTCCCCTTCATGGGGTTGGCATTGATCGTCGGCGAATACCCAACGTGGCGGGAACACATCGCTCTCCGTACTCCTCTGCTTTCAGAGGAGACAGGATGAGCGATGGTGTTTGTGGCTGAGGCCACCATAGGGTCCTGGGGGATCCAGGGGCGGGTTGGCCCACTGCTAACGCAGGGGCCGACGGGCACTTGTGCCGCCGCCGGTGAGAGAGGACTAGCCATCCTCTCGCGTTCCGTAATCGGCAGGTGATCAGCAACGACCTGACTGGTGGCTCCAGAAGGGTACGCTGTGAACTTGCTGACCGGAGGGCTTGCCTTTATTGGCCGGCCCACGACAAGGAAAAGTCTATAACACCCGACAGCAAGGTCGTAAAAACCTATGGATACCAGCCGACCTCCATAGTATATAGGCTTATCCAGGTGCAGGGGGCTCCGCCTGGATGGACCACCTTTCCCCCATACTCGTGGGATATGATATGGATATAAACCCTAACATATATGGAAACCGGACCGATCAAAAACACAACGACATAGGCACGAAAAAGGACAAACGAAATGACGGAGTCTGCGCGGAGGTCGCGCAGCAGGCAAGCGCGGAGGTGGCGCCAAACACCTCGGCGGTGTCGGAGAAATTCGACACCGCCAACGAGAGAAGCAGGGCGAGCAGCCCGGCGGGTCTGGGCGTGAAGCGGACCCGTAAGCGCAGGAGGCGCGCAAAGGCTCGGGCGGGGGAGGACGTTTCGGACGAGGATTTTACCCTCACCGGGACGACCTCCTCCTCCAGCAGCGACGAGGCGAAGCCGGCGTCCAAGGTGGCTGCTGGCCGCCGAGGGGCGCGTGGTGGCGTGAGGGCCGGGCAATCCACCCGAGCTCCCTCCGCTCTTGGAATGGCCGCGGGAATGTCACCGCCGAGGCCTTCCACCTCAGCGATGTCGGTGGCGGAGCCATGCGGGAGGACGCGGTCACTCATGGAGAGACTCCAGAAGGTGACCGCGTCCTTCCAAGGGTCCCCAAACCCTGAGCAAGAGGCGATGTTGAGCATTGTGCTCGACATCGCCTCCGAGAATGAGGGCCTGGCGGCGCAGCTGGCCGAGTCCCGTCGAGAGACGGCTCGACTAGCTGCAGCCGTCGAGGAGCTCAAGAGGAGGATGGCGAGCTCGGCCCAAACGGCGCAAAGGGCGCAGCCGGCGGAGCAGACACGCGTGACTCGCTCGTCCGCGAGTCGGTCAGCGCAGCCTGCGCTGTCGGCGCGGCCGGAGCGGCCGGTGCAACCGGTCCAGCAGCCGGCACAGCCAGTGCGGCCGGCGCAGCCGAGGGCACCGTCGGCGGAGTCCTGGCTCCCCTACGTGGAGGCGCTGGAAGAGCGGATGATGTGCCGGATGGAGGCCCTAATGGACTCCATCCGCCGTCCGCCTCTGGCGCCACCAGTGGCCGGCTACGCGGCTGTAGCCCAAAGGGGCCCTGCCCGCCCGGCCGCGGGTGCGGGTGCGACTCTGCCGGTCCCGGCTCCTCAGCCCCCTCCCGCTCAGGGTAAGGGGAAGGGTAAAGGCAAGGGGAAGGGCAAGGGGAAGACGTCCCCAGCCCTGGCCCCAGCCACAGCCCCAGCCGTGGTTCCGGCTACCTCCACCCCATTGGAAGGGGGCTGGGAGGTGGCTGGAGCCAGCAAGAAGAGGCGGAAGGCCGGCAGCCCCCCTCTTGCCGTCGTTGCAAGGGGACCCGGCTGCGTGGCGGCGGCGGTTGGGGATATAGCGGTCGTGGCCGCTTATATCACGCCGAACCGAGACCAAGCTGCATATGAGCAGTGGCTCCGTCAGCTGGCCGTCGTCGTCAATGCCTGCCAGCCCCGTCCGGTCCTTGTGCTCGGGGACTTCAACGCCTGGTCGTATGCCTGGGGTTCCCGACACGAAAGGGGCGCGACGGGGCATAGAGGCAGGGCACTGGTGGACTGGGCCGCACGACTCGGCCTAGTCCTCCTAAATCGGGGAGCCGTGGACACGTTCGTGACCTCGAGGGGTAGCTCCATCGTGGACCTATCGTTCGCGAGCCCCTCGTTGGCGCGACGTGTTCAGGGCTGGCGCGTCGTTTTGGGGGAGGACACAAGTTCGGATCGCCGATACATTCGGTTTGACGTGTCCCCCCCAGCGAGCGACGCGCCGGCTGCACCGGCTCCACCCGAGCCACGTTGGGCGCTTAAGCGACTTAATCGGGAGCTCCTCCTGGAAGCCGCCATCGTACAGGCCTGGGCCCCTGCGCCGGACAGGCCTGTCAGCATAGACGATGAGGCGGAGTGGTTCCGGGAGGCCATGACCCGTGTCTGTGACGCGGCGATGCCTAGGGCTCCGCCCTATATTCCGAGGGGTCAGGTCTACTGGTGGTCGTCGGAGATCGCGCAGCTCAGACGGGGCTGCGTGATCACGCACCGCTGGTGGGCCCGATTCCGTAGGAGGCGTCGCCGCCCCGCAGATGCGGAGGCCCGAGAGGCGGAGTTGTACGAGGGATACAGGGAGGCCAGACGAGCCCTCCGAGCGGAGATAAGGCGTTCCAAACGGGACGCCTTCCGCGAGCTGCTGGAGACGCTGGAGCGGGACCCTTGGGGGCGGCCCTACCGGATGGTGAGGGGCAAGCTGCGCCCCAAGGCCCCGCCGTTAACCCGGTGTCTCCAGCCGGATCTGCTCGGAGGAGTTGTTGGCTCCCTGTTCCCAGCGCGGGCGGTGGAACATGTTCCACCGCAGATGACTCCGCCTCGGTTGCGCATGGCGCCCGACGTGGAAGACGACGACGTGCCTGAGGTCACTTGGGTAGAACTAGAGCTGGCGGTGAGAAGGCTAAGAGCCAAACACACCGCCCCGGGACCCGACGGCATTCCAGGCCGAGCGTGGGTCCTAGCTCTAGTCGACGACGCTCTCGAGCCCCGACTGAGAGGGCTTCTCAGCGCATGTTTGGAGCGGGGCCGGACCTGGCGGATGGCCAATATGGCTTCCGCCAGAGGCGCTCCACCGTGGATGCCATCATGCGCGTGAGGGCTCTGGCGGAGGATGCAGTAGCCCGGGGTGAGGTGATGTTGGCGGTGTCCCTGGACATCGCCAACGCGTTCAACACCTTGCCCTGGAGTTGCATTAGGGAGGCGCTCGTGTATCACGAAGTGCCTCTCTACCTCCGCCGCATAGTCGGGGCGTATTTGACGGAGAGAGCCGTCATCTACCCAACCGTGACCGGTCTCGGTCGGCGTGAAATGTCGTGCGGTGTTCCACAGGGATCGGTCCTGGGGCCGCTCCTGTGGAACATCGGATACGACTGGGTGCTTCGCGGTGAGCTCGTAGGCGGTGCCGCCGTCACGTGCTACGCGGACGACACGCTCGTGACGGCGTGCGGGGCGACGTACCGCGAAAAGACCCGAAAGGCCACGACCGCGGTTGCCCAAGTCGTTAGGCGGATCCGGCGGCTGGGTCTCGAGGTGGCCCTGCATAAAACCGAGGCCCTGTTCTTCCATGGGCCTCGGAGCAAGCCACCCGAGGGATCCAGTCTCATCGTGGGAGGAAATCGCATCGGCATCAAGCCCCAAATGAAATATTTGGGGCTCGTGCTCGACGGCCGATGGGACTTAATAATAATAATAATACTGTATTTATTTTTCTTCCACAAAAGTAGGCACATAAAATCCATTCATACAATATCTATTACAGTCTTAACCCTTTGTGGGAGACTGGTATCTGCACTAGGAAAACCTGTCATACAGATTACCAGGCCCCCTACAGATGAATATATGTAATGCTAGATTAGCGCAAAGAGCGTGTCCTATTCCAAGAAAAAATTCCACAATATTAACCATATAAATCACAATCGCAACAATAAATTAAAATTGAAATCAATATCAAAATTATTCTCGAACATATTCAAAAAATAAAATACAATTAATAATAAAAGATCAAATCAAATCAAATATTAAAATTAATAAAAATTATTTCAAAATAAATTAAAATCAGATCAAAAATATTATCAAAGTAACGTTCAATCGAAATAAATCTAATCAAATAAAGTACAATATAATAAAATTAAACCCATTAATAAAAATAAATAATAATAATAATTAAAGGTAAAACAATGAAAATCGAAATAAAATCAATAATACAAATAAAATCTAAATTTAAATCAAAAGTAAAAGTAAAAAAGTAAAAATAAATTAAAAACAAAAGGTACTTTAACATTATGCATGCGTGAGTGTGCGTGTGTGTGTGTATGTGTGTGTGAGTGTGTGTATGTATGTGAGTGGGTGTGCGGGTGTGTGTGTGTGATGCTCCATTACACAGGAACGACTAATAAGTCTTCAGTGGCGTCATAATCAAGGTTTAGTAGGTAAGATGTGAGTATTGCTTTGCATTTTGCCTTTGTTAATGGATATATATTTAGTATAGAATTTAACCTGTTATATAAATACGTACTCAGAAAACAATAACTACAATGAGAAAGACTGCTCCTAAACAATTCAGTTGTGCATACTCTGTTTTTGTTGCGTTTATTTTCAAATTGAGATGGATTGTAGGTCAAAGTAGCATGCTTGTGCAAGACGATTTGCACTATGAAAAGTTGTCGAACGGTAAGAACTTTGCACATAGAATAGAGCTCTGTTGTGGGATGAAAGAATGGCAACGAATAAGCAACTTTCAGTACCACTCTTTGGGCTCTTTCCAACTTCGTCATACACGTTTTTCCGGCCCCACCCCATGTTGCAATGCAGTAAGTCAGTAGGGATTGGCATAATGCAAAGTAGACAGACCTGAGCACAGCCCCATAAGCAACACGACGTAGGTTTTTAAATATGAAAATGAGCTTTCTTATTCGCTTAGACAAAAGGTTGATATGTGTATGGAAGTTTAGATTTTTGTCAAGCATAATACTAAGGTATTTTATTGAATCCACTCTTTGTAGTTTGGGGCACGTGCAAGAATCTGAATGGGAAGAGTTATTGCATGTATGTGCAGTTATGTTCAACAATTGATTGCGAGTAGATGGGTGATTATTAAGTGAGAATTGTATATATTTGGTTTTGTCTGTGTTTAGTGTAAGTAAATTTTCTATCAGCCAAGTGATAACTTTGGAAAAGCCAACCTGAGCAGAGTGGTAAACTTCCTCCCAGGTGTCCCCGTAAAAAAGGAGTGCTGTGTCGTCTGTGAAGGTGATAATCCGTCCATTAAATAAATTTAACTGACATAAGTCGTTAATAAATATCAGAAACAAGGTGGGGCCCAGTATACTTCCTTGTGGAACACCAGTATCAACCTCACAGTCGTCACTGAGCCATTCCTCCACTTTGACGCGTTGATATCTGTTTATTAAATAACTGTGGAATAATGTCAGCTGTGTGCCACGGATTCCAAGTCTCTCCATCTTCTTCAGTAGGAGTGGCACAGAGACCGTGTCAAATGCCTTTGCCAAGTCAAGAAACACCGTTACTACTTTCTTCTTTTTATCAAGCTTAGTCACTATAGTGTCTGTTAGTTGCTGTACTGCATCGGCTGCCGATCTACCATTTCGAATTCCAAATTGGTTCTCTGATAATAGGTTTTTTTTTTCTAAGTAGTTGGTTAGTTGACTGTTAATAATTTTTTCAATGATTTTCGATAGTAAAGGTAGGATAGATATTGGGCGGTAGTTATTGACACAATCTCTGCTCGGAGAGCATATCCGAAGTCTGGCCCCCAAATTGAAGGGCACAGCTCTTGCTCTGGCTCGGCTGTTGCCCAACATGAGGGGGCCCAATGACTCCTGCAGGAGACTCTACGCGGGGATCGTGCGGTCCATGGCCCTGTATGGGTGCCCAATATGGGCGGAGGCCCTGAGGACCAGAACTGTGCAGATGCTGCGCGCTCCGCAGCGAGTTCTGGCCATCAGGGTCATCCGAGGGTACCGCACGATCTCCTTCGAGGCGGCGAGTCTCCTTGCCGGAACTCCGCCATGGGACCTGGAAGCGAGAGCCCTTTCGCAACTGTACCAGTGGCGAAAGGAGGCGCAGGAGCAGGGATGGAACCCCGAGCCTCGAGAAATCGAGGCCGTGCAGTCCCAGCTCCGCCAGGCCATCGTGGTGGAGTGGAAGGAACGACTTGGGCAACCAAGCGCAGGGCACGCCGCAATAGCGGCGGTAAGACCCATCATGGAGGATTGGCTGGAGAGGCGACACGGAAGCCTCTCCTACCGACTGACGCAGGTGATCTCCGGGAAGGGGTGCTTCGGGGACCACCTGCATCGGATCAGGAAGGAGCCAACGCCTGAGTGTCATCACTGCGACGCGAGCGAGGACTCAGGGCTGCACACGCTGGCGGACTGCCCGGCGTGGGAGGCGCCGAGGCGTGACCTCGTGGCAGCCATCGGGGTGGGAGTCCTCTCGCTCGGCAGCATGATTGCGGCAATGGTGCGGAGCGCGAGCGCATGCGCCGCCGCCGCCTCCTTCTGCGAGCATGTAATGCTCGCGAAGGAGGTGGCGGAGCGCGCCCGGGAGAGACTTAGAACTCTCCCGGTCCGCCGAGCTCGCAACTTGCTCGCCGCGCGTCGCAGGCAACTCAGGCGCCGGAGGTCGCTTAACGACCTCCGTCCTCCATGAGCGCAGGCCTGGGGGTGGCGGGTGAGGCCACCTGTCACCCCAGCAGAAGCAGGCCGGGACGGTGGGGCGACTAGCGCCCCTCCCCCAAACCGGGGCAAGACGGGGACACCGTGGTTCCCAAACCCGAGGGGGCCATCTCGAAACCGGAGATGGCCCAGGGTCAGTCGGGGTGCGAGGGATATGCTCTATGGGCAACCTTACACCGCGGCGTCTGTAGACCCGAGACGGCGTGCGGTTTTAGTCGGTTCAAGCCCGACATAACCGCCCCCGCTGGTACGCGGGGGGGTATCCGAAGGGATTTCCGCACGATAAAAAAAAAAAAAAAAGGGGAAGGGTGGGGAAAAACCACAAAAGGCACAGTACTGTAGTGTTCCGACCTCGTTCGATCACTACAGTTCGTTGACCTGGCCATCATGTGTCAAAGTTTAAAAATAAATACTTCGTGTTTGAATTTAGCTTAGAGAAGAAAAAACAATCGCTTGGCGGAGGATCGGCTGACAGCGGGCGACTTGGGGCGCCAGCCTCGCCCGCCGTCCGAAGAGAAGTCCTAAATATACTGATTGTAGGCTCAGTCCTTGAGCAGAATCCGCGATTCCCTACAGTTCGTTTTAAACATAAATATATACGTGTAAAACCTCCCTAAAAACTCGATATAGGAAGTTTTTAATTAAATAAATGATAATATAAAGTTTAATCCTTGTGTTTTATCTTTTCATCAACACGAGGTATTGTAGCGTCAAACCCCGGACGCTACAGTACATACGAAGATAAATCCATACAAAAATATGTAGAAAATACTAGCAAGGTTTTAAAATATACCCATATTTTATAGCTCTAGCTCGAAATTTGCTCTTTCACTTAACCGCCTTTTAGCTTGAGGACGGTAGCGCAGGCTTTCCTCTCCAGGGTAAGATGTCTGACAGCAGTCGCTCCTGTAAAGCCAAGATAAGCCTCATCAAAAGGAAAATGGTAACAGAGCGGACCTTGCCACGATCAAACCGAGATTATTGCTGGTGTAGCGTCCATGTCGTATGGTCACGGATCTTCATATAAGTAGTTATATATGAACCTCCGTGGTCATAATAAATATAGAGCATTAGAATATATTTCGAATGTTCGATCATCGACAGATGCCTGTCAGATGGTTATTGTAAAATACATATATTTTTCATAAGAAATTGTTATGATATTGTTGTGATGTGCTAATAAATTATTAGCACATTATTGGAGTTTGTTTCACTTATAGTATCTCAACATTCAATAGACCTTCAAACTCCAAACTGGAATGATGATGAGTTGGTATCAATCAATTAGAATATTGCAGTTCACTACTGGATGTAGACCTCTCCCAATACGTATGCTTAGTTAAAAAAGGCTGAAGTGAATTTAATGAAACCATTAGTTTGTTTCATTATATTCATTTCAGCCTTTTTTTTAAACTAAAATGTATTTATGATAAAAGTAATGAGCATAATTTCAGTTAGCAGTTTTGATTTTTAGACGTAAATTCAACATGAGAAACATGGTAACTCTGACTTGGATTTTATTGAACCTAAATACTTACAGTGTAACGTTTTCCTTTTTTCCTTTCACTAAGCGTCGGTAGCTTAGTGGTTAAAGAGTCGGCCTTACGATTGAGAGGTCCCGATTTGAATCCTGGCTATTACACTACCAACGTGAACCCACTCTGAACTCAAGCAATTTACCTTAGCTGGAGGAGTTAGGGGGAATAGTGGTAATTTGGGTTACTCATATTCTTTATAAAAAAACAGAATAACGTTTTCCTATTTTTCCTTTGGAAAATTATTCTAAAATCACTTAAGTATTAAGTAGTACATTGATTTTTTTTTGTGTAGGAGTCTTGTAGTCCGCGGTGATTGATGGATGCATGAAGCGATGCCTGTTCATGATAGGCCGCCAACGCCTGTTTGGGATTTTGGGGAACCCCTTTTTAGAGTATACTTTGAGTCTCCCCATAATAGGTAACTGTGTGGACCGTACCTTTTTTTTCGTGCGGAAATCCCTTCGGTTACCCCCCCCCCGCCGCCCAGCGGGGGCGGTTATGTCGGGCTTGAACCGACTAAAACCGCACGCCGTCTCGGGTCTTCAGACGCCGGGGTGTAAGGTTGCCCATTGAGCATATCCCTCGCACCCCGACTGACCCTGGGCCATCTCCGTTTTCAAGACGGCCCCCTCGGGTTTGGAGACCACGGTGTCCCCGTCTAGCCCCGGTTTGGGGGAAGGGCGCTAGTCGCCCCACCGTCCCGGCCTGCTTCTGCTGGGGTGACAGGTGGCCTCACCTGCCACCCCCAGGCCTGCGCTCATGGAGGACGGAGGTCGTTAAGCGACCTCCGGCACCTGAGTCGCCTGCGACGCGCTGCGAGCATGTTGCGGGCTCGGCGGGAGGGGAGAGTTCTGAACCTCTCCCGGGCGCGCTCCGCCATCTCCTTCGCGAGCATTACATGCTCGCAGAAGGAGGTGGCGGCGGCCCACGCGCTCGCGCTCCGCACCATTGTCGCAATCATGCTGCCGAGCGAGAGGACTCCCACCCCGATGGCTGCCACGAGGTCTCGCCTCGGCGCCTCCGACGCCGGGCAGTCCGCCAGCGTGTGCAGCCTTGAGTCCTCGCTAGCGTCACAGTGACGACACTCAGGGGTTGGCTCCTTCCTGATCCGATGCAGGTGGTCCGCGAAGCACCCCTTCCCTGAGACCACCTCAGTCGGTACGAGAGGCTTCCGTGTTACCTCTCTAGCCAATCCTCCATACCGTGCCCTATGTCCGTGCCATGCCGCATGCATACCGTGACCGTTAGTCCGTTCGATTCCAACATACATCATGGCTAGCCCCGGTGAGGTGGTACCGATGGGGGGTACACGTAAAAAAAGTGTTAGATTCTTTACGTATAAAATATCTTTAACATAAATATATGACTAAAATGTTCTGTATATGCTTAAGTGTATATGCCGGGCGAAGGCGAACCACCTCCAAAGGAGCTAGCCGACCTGGTACAACACTGCGAGGCTCACACCTGGGATTTAATCATCGGCGCAGACTGCAATGCTCACCATCCTCTGTGGGGAAGTAAGGACGCGAACAAGAGAGGTGAGTTACTAACCGAATACTTATTCCAAACCAACCTAAACATTATAAATATAGGTACGGAACCTACTTTCGTAACCTGTCAGACCATAGTAGATATCACATTGGCAACACACTCGGCAGCAAACCTCATTAAGGGTTGGCATGTGTCAAAGGAACCATCCTTTGCGGACCATCGCCGAATCTGCTTTCAAATTCAATGTAAACTAGCAGACCCTGTTCCATATCGTAACCCCCGCAAAACAGATATAGCACGGTACACAAATTCACTAAACAAGGCACTAAGTGATTCACAACTACCCGACACAACACTTAGTACAGATAATATAGAACACAACGTACATTCTATCACTGCAGCTCTGCTGGAAAGCTACGAGCCAGCGTGTCCTGTTGTAACACCCAAAGGTCCAGAAAAGAGCTCCTGGTGGGGGCCAGAACTCGAGCGACTACGTGGAGGCCTGAGAAAGCTCTACAACCGAGCAAAAAACACCAGAACCCCTGAGGACTGGGACAAATACAAAAATGCACAAAAATACTACAAGAAACGCATCAGGTATCGTAGAACTGAGGCCTGGCAGAGTTTCTGTAGTAGCATAAACTCGACAAACCAAGCCGCAAGAGTAAGGAAAGTCCTGGCCAAAGGTGAACTCAACCTCATGGGCTCACTTAAGAGAGAAGACGGCACTTACACTAATACGGAAAATGAAACCAACGCAGTACTGCTGGAAACACACTTCCCTGGCTGTCAAGTCACACCATATATCGATTCCATTGACTGGCCACCAGAACACTATAGTGTACCAACAACCCAAGAATGGGAAATCGCAAACAAGGTAGTAACTGCAGACAAAATAGAGTGGGCCATAAAAACCTTCAAACCCTTTAAGTCTGCAGGGCTGGATGGAATATTCCCAGCACTACTACAATGGCAACTGACAAGAATAGCAAAATATCTACTTCCAATCTACAGGGCCTGCATTGCCTTCAAATACATACCCAGATTATGGAGAGAGGCAAAAGTAGTCTTCCTACCAAAACCAGGTAAGGAGGACTACACACATCCCAAATCATTCAGGCCCATTAGTCTCACATCATTCCTCCTTAAAACGTTGGAGAGACTAGTAGATCGATACCTAAGGGATGGAACACTAAAAGACAACCCACTACATCCTCAGCAACACGCATACAGGAAAGGTAGATCAACAGAGTCTGCACTACACACGGTAGTGCACAAGATAGAATCGGCTATCACAAACAAAGCCTCAACACTAGCTACTTTCATAGATATAGAAGGGGCTTTCGACAAAACGGTACACAGCAGCATTAACGAAGCCTTACGGAAGCGTAAGGTAGAACCAGCCATAAGGGACTGGATCACTCAGCTGATAAGCAAAAGAGCAGTCCAGATAGTGATGAGTAACACCATCACAAGAGCAAAGGTAGTCAGAGGATGCCCCCAGGGAGGCGTCCTATCACCACTCTTATGGAACATAGTAGTAGACAGTCTTCTAAAGAGACTAAATGAGAGAAGATACACCACCATCGGGTATGCGGATGATCTTGCAATACTAATAAGCGGAACGGCTGAGAACGTGCTATGCAAAGTCATGCGCTCAGCCCTTCAGATTGTGGAAGAATGGTGCGAAGAACACCGATTATCAGTAAACCCGAAAAAAACAGAACTTATCCTTTTCACCAACAAAAGAAAGTTACCAGAACTACAACTACCAAAACTATTTAATACCAAACTAGCCCTAACAACTCAAGTTAAATATCTGGGCATCATACTTGACAATAAGTTGAATTGGACTAGCCACATAAATGCTAAAATGAAAAAGGCCTGCATAACTTTTTGGCAATGCAGAAGACTCGTTGGTAAGAACTGGGGTCTTAACACAAAGATAACACTTTGGCTGTATACGGCAATTATCAGGCCTTCTCTAACCTATGGATCAGTTGTATGGTGGCCCAGAACAGAACTGATCACTGTGAAAGAAAAGCTCCAGAGTCTACAACGCCTAGCGAGTACAGCAGCCAATGCATGAGAACCACTCCATCAGCCGCACTAGAGCACCTCCTAAACCTGAGACCGCTGCATCTAATCATACAGGAGGAGGCCAAGGCAGCAGCCTTAAGACTGAAAAGTAATGGGCTCTGGAAAGAGAATACTGGAACAAAGCATTCAAAAATTCTACAGAGAATCCTAAAGAAGATACCACTTCTTGAGGCGCCCGTAGACAGAATACCATGTCACCACGTCTTCGAAAGGAATTATCATATTCAACTTACTGAAGAAAAAAGAGACAGCTCTGGCGTCAAAGAAGTTAGGATATACACAGACGGCTCTAAAACCACATATGGTACCGGAGCAGGTGTCTTCTCGAATGACCTAAATATCAAAATAACAACCACCCTGGACAAGCTAAGTACAATATTCCAAGCTGAATGTATTGGCATAACGAGAGCAGCGGAGACGATTGCCGCCAGAGACGTCAAAGATCTAGATATAAAGATCATATCAGACAGTGCATCCGTACTCCAAGCTCTGAAAAGCAACACCATAACCTCTGTCCTCATATTGGTATGTCACAATACACTCCAATCCATTGCAAACACAAACAAGGTCACGCTGCAATGGATCAAGGGACACAGCAACTCCCTCGGCAACGACGCAGCCGATGAATTGGCCAAGAGAGGATCAGGGGCAACAGTATATGGACCGGAACCAATACTACGTATACCTCAAGCACAGGTCAAAACTTGGCTGCGGAAAAATACGGAAGAAACCCATCAAAAAGAATGGACAAACATTGAAGGATGCAGGCAAACAAAGAATGCAGTTCCGGTAGCATCAAAAACGTTTAGCCGAAACTTCATTAGATTAAAAAGGGACCAGATCCGCAAGGTCATAGGCATCTTGACCGGTCACTGTCCTCTAAACAAGCATCTATTTACAATAGGTGTGACGGACAGCCCCCTGTGCAGAGGCTGCATGGGGGCAGAAGAAACGCCACATCATGTGCTTACAGAGTGCATGAGCGTGGCCGAACAACGGGCGAAATTCCTCCAGTCACCAGCGTCTCTCCGGGAAGCATGTGGAAACCTGAAAAGGCTGCTGGCTTTTTGGGAAGATCTGGGTTGGTTGGAGTGAGAGGTAAGATGCTACGCACAATGGCCCAATCAAGAGGCTAAGTGCGGAACAGCCCAGGTAAACTAACTAACTAACTAACTATGACTAAAATGTATTATGAACTTGTGGAGAAACAGGGTGTGATGTTCCTCCAACACAAAGGGAGGATCCTCCGACCA
Source organism: Cybosia mesomella (assembly GCA_946251805.1). Classification (NCBI taxonomy): domain Eukaryota; kingdom Metazoa; phylum Arthropoda; class Insecta; order Lepidoptera; family Erebidae; genus Cybosia; species Cybosia mesomella. Next base: position 13,219,638 of record OX276397.1, read on the forward strand.
GGCAAGGTGATCACGCCTGGCGGGCAGCGGCCCAACGGTTGTCGTTGGGATGTTGTATATATGCTGTACCAGCGCGCGAACTTCACTTTCGCGATTCAGGATTGGTATTGATGTAGTAGTATCCTAGTAGTTCACCTTGTTGTCGCTAGATGGCGCTAGGTATATGTGGTATCGCCACATCACTCCCCTCCAAGACCGGAGGTTGATTGCGATGAGTCAGCTGTCTTAAGCTCTCTTGTGGAGCGTGCCAGTGCCAGTCTTGTGTAGTTCCATTTCTTCGGAACTGGACGCCGCTGGTTCCATTGGTGGAACAGTCTTCCTCGCTAGTCCTCGTTAATTGGGACTAACCGCTGGTCCCGAAGATGCGGGGCTGAGTGCGGTGATGCGGTGCTGCGGTGAAATGCCCAGTGAATTGGGGCTCGAAGCGTCGAGGTGGGTCCTCGGTGAGCCCTCGGTGAGGCGAGGCGAATCCTCAGTGAGATGAGGTGAGTCCTCGGCAGTGAGACGGGGCGAATCCTCTTGAGTCGAGGTAAGTCCCCCGTGTATGGGGCGAGTGCTGCGTAGACGGGAGAGATGTGCTCTTCTTATGCGAACCGTATATGCCGTAGGCAATGACTGCTACGTAGACGGGAGAGATGTGCTCTTCTTACAAGGACCGTATTTGCAGTGTGCTGTGCCTTTAGAGGCTGATATGGCCGTAGGGTAACCAGGCTGCAGCGATCGCTGGATGCTGTGGTATCCCAGTTGAGGCCGAAGCTGCTGGATGGCGAAGACTTAATTACCGCTCACGCGGAAGAAGTGAATAGGATGGTGGCGATAGGAATGCTGCTGATATGTTCAGCGAAGGTTACGTGATCAGATCACGTCGGGGTCACCACTGTGGAGAAACAGGGTGTGATGTTCCTCCAACACAAAGGGAGGATCCTCCGACCAGGCAAGGTGATCACGCCTGGCGGGCAGCGGCCCAACGGTTGTCGTTGGGATGTTGTATATATGCTGTACCAGCGCGCGAACTTCACTTTCGCGATTCAGGATTGGTATTGATGTAGTAGTATCCTAGTAGTTCACCTTGTTGTCGCTAGATGGCGCTGGGTATATGTGGTATCGCCACAAACTAACAAAGATAAATGGAAATAATACAAATTATGTATTCTACAAATACAATTATGTATTCTACTAACATTATAAATTCAGAACCCAGTGTGCGAGTGCGTGTATATGCGTGTATCAGTATATATGTTACTCCTTTAAGTTGACAAGGTTAACGGGTTTTCTAAATCAAATCCTGGATAACCACGAAAAATATTATATCCAGAACAACACTGCGCAAGTAAAATCGCGGGGTACAGTTAGTTTGACATAATAATATACAAGTTCAATTAATTCTTGCTAATAGCTATTGCGACATTCACGTTACTAATTGCGTAATATTATTAGATGACATTGTATTCTATAGAAATAGTTATACAGTAGGTAATATCACGGCTTAAAGTTAACTACAGAAATATCCCTATACTACTCAGTAATAACGCAGTTAAGATAATCTTTAAGGAGAATGACACTCATCCTCCCTTGACTGAATGATAGAATATTTATTTCCATGACATACGGTTCACTAAGGATGTTATAGTGTCTGTAGCTTAGTGGTTAAGGAGTCGGCCTTACGATCCAGGGTTCGAATCCTGGCCTTGGCACTACCGATGTGAACCCACTCCTAACACAAACAATTTAGCTTAGCTTGATGGGGTTGATCACTCCGGGCACACTCCCCTGAATTTTCGTAGTTATGTGTGTATTTAAAATGTTAATTATCGCTTACTTAGTTAATATACCAGGAAGATGGCAATGGGTTCACCCCCTATTACATGGGGACCTAAACATAACTGGCGAATCGTTGATGTGTAATACACCTCTGCGTACCCCTTGGGGGATACAGGCGTAAAATTACGTATATTATTTTCAAAAAAAACCGTTAGCTACAATAAGATCATTACTAGGACGAATGTCTAAAGCGGCACTAGTAGGTTCGTATCAAATTTGGTTAGGCAGGGAGGGGAACTTGGGTAGTGAAGGTGAGTGTTGATGTACATCAACAAAAGGGGGGGGTTCTAAACCTACACTTGGGTCGCAAGTCCCAGGCACTGTCCCGAGTTCCCAACTAAGCAACGCGATGGACCCGGCACCCGCACGGAGAATCCATGGATTGCTAAGAATATCGGTAGCTGTTACTTGGCGTATTTCACCAAAGTTGACATGCAAATATTTAAAGTACATAAGTCACACAAGTTTCATACAAAACACAATTGTTATAAATTCTTATTTTCTTTGAACTTAGCTGGACACGCTAGAATCTATTCTAATAATTTCTTAACTTAAAAGTATTGAATAAGTGGTACAGTCAAATATAATAGTCATTTCATAGTAATGTCAAATATATAAGATAAGGTACACAAAAAAAGAAAACACATTTATCTAGGTGATACAATTTTATAGAATCTGTGACGATTTTTCAGCCTCAATTCAACATCAAGCGTACCTAGATGGTTGTATGATGTTACATTATTGTTTATATCCATATTGGATAACCATTATTCACTGGTACTCATCATTAGATTTATAAAATTCATTCATTTTCTATTAGTAAGTAAGCTAATAGGTATAACATGAGCTCAGACTGAAATGGTAAGAGCAAAATTCACATTAGTCAGTCACCCGCTACGAGCACGTAGCAATCGTAGTAGTAACGATGTCTGCTACGTTGTAGCCTGAGCGTAGCCCTTTTAATTTTTATCTAAAATATTTTCTGGCCTTAAATTAGATACCATTAATAGTACGTAAATATCTATAGTTACTTTTAGAGATGAGCTTCAGCCAGTGGTATACATAGTGCGGTTTTGCATACCTTCGAGAACATTTTTTGGTATCTTTCTCTTTATAAGTACCGTTTAAGTAATTGGTGGGAAGTAAAAATATAAAAAACAGGTATATTTTTACAAGGGTACAGTTTTTTTGAGACACTATTCCTCTACTGGTATAAAACCTAGTTATACAAAAAACAGGAATTCACTCTGTACTTGTATGTCTTGTGAAACATTGCATTGAAATTTTACGTTGAATCAACCAATAAAATCAGCAAACACTGCTTTTGACAATTTTCCTTTGCAATGCCGTTCTATGTGCAGAGTACGGTGATAAAATGTTCACTATTTTTAGTCGTATTCATCTACAACTGCAGATATATAAATAAAAAATCTAGAGTAATGTACCTAAATGTGAATAGCACACTTTTAACAACAAATCAATTGGTTATTTTGTAGTTTCAGTGTTATTGTTTCCAAGAGATTTTGTCTTATTCAACTAATACTTGTTTTTTTCATACGCTGCAAATAGTAAATACAAAATAAAGTCAAAAAATTAAGCAATCTTAGCCAGGTCAGTCTTAGGATGGGTAACCGTTCTTAACATATTAATACCCCTCTGTACCTTGGAGAGCACGTTAATTCGTCGCTCCAGGTTGCCATACGAACATCTATGGCAGTCGTTTTGGATAGATGGAGCTCTAAAAGATATAAAGAATACAGAACTTCAAAATCGCCAATAGGTTGTGGAGATCAGATGGCAGTCACTTCACGAAACATATCAAAGTTCGGCCACTTCTTAGTTAAACTAAAAAGCCGACACCAACTTAGTTGGGAAAGGGCTTGGAGGATGATCCAGGTTGAAACTTGAATCCGTAATCAATTTTAGGGCTAATATTCTGATCAAATGAGCTACCTGAACAGCAGAATTTCTCGTCCACCTACGTCTTAGGATAACGTCGGATCCATCTGCAGAAAATAAATCTTGTAGGTAAATTTTATTTACTTATCTATACAAAAGAATATTTTGTAACCAGTTTCACAAAACCCCAGGTTTGCTGTGCATAAAAGTCCGAGTTCGATTTCCAAATCAAACCTTCACTACCGCTGTGCCACGAACGCAATCACTTTATTGCGAGGTTGTGAAACGCAATATCTATTCATATATCTCTCTGAACTCTACTCTTAGTATTAAGTGGTATTAGTATTATATTTCGTACCGACTAACTTCGGTACGAACTTATTCTATACCTAACCCCTTTTTTTGTAATTGCGCTCTAGAAATGCGACATCTACATCTGTCAGTCGACTAGTTTGAATATCGAAGCCATCTTACTTGCTGTCAGCTCGGCAGTGAATTTATTTTATACCTCTCAACATTCAGCTTTAGGTGTTGATATGCGGGGGTGTGTGTTGGGTAACCTCCTCGAGTGTCGCTCCGATTCCGATCCCGCTGCAGTCCGGGGGGAACGGAATCGGAGCGGCCGGTACACCCTGGGCGGCGGTCAATGGCTTCCCCTTCACCCCTTCATAGGGTTGGCATTGATCGTCGGCCAATACCCAACGTGGCGGGAACACATCGCTCTTCGTACTCCTCTGCTTTCAGAGGAGACAGGATGAGCGATGCTGTTAGTGGTGAGATGGCCCAGGGTCAGCCGGGGTGCGAGGGATATGCTCTATGGGTAACCTTACACCCCGGCGTCTGAAGACCCGAGACGGCGTGCGGTTTTAGTCGGTGCAAGCCCGACATAACCACCCCCGCTGGCCGGCGGAGGGGTATCCGAAGGGATTTCCGCACGATAAAAAAAAAAAAGGTGTTGATATGCGTTAAATAAAAATTTCATTGAAGAGCTCTGTGCACAAAACAGAAAGTAAATTAAATAAAATCAGCATAATAAGTTAAACCTAACTTGATATGCTGACTTTACTGGACCTCAGGCAATCTATCAAAAAGTAAAAGGATTTAGAAGTAATTTCCTGAGATACTACGATACGATACATGGTATTACTAGATATTTCATCATAAACCATCATCATCATCCTCCTAACGGAGCATTAAACACTAGATTTCTCATGACAAACCTTTGTGTGTATATCCACCAATACCTCTGGATCGTCACCTGCAAGCCATGGCTCGGACTCCGAAGCGAAAACCTTAGATACAACCGGGAAGCTTGCTAAGATGGTGATGATCTCATAACAAATTACACTATACTACATACTATGACCATTTTCTCTAAATAAAGACAATACTAGTATAGTGCGCACTCGCGTTGTAATTGGTGTGACATATACAAAAGCTGGCGTTTGACCTATAATAACATAATTTGATAATAACATCTGCGACACATGCTCGTTGCGACCCCTGTATTTGAATCTGTGTTCCACTTTTATTCGTAATCTGGCTCTGATTTAACTTGTGTTTACTGTATTAAAAACATTTAAGAAATAACCTGTTGAATTTGTGATATAAAAAGTAGAAATAAAATTAATTGCTATTCCATGCGAATTGGAATAACCGTTCAGTAAACTACAATTAAATAGCAATTACATATTGTTGTTTCTGCTGGTGATAAGGGTCGCCAGAACTTTTTGGAGAGGTTGACAGGTCGACAATGTGCGAGTGACACTTCGTGTGTTGGTGCGAGTGCTTACTAGCAGTGGTTAGCGCTTAACACTAGTCGTACTGAGCTGGTTTACCACCTTAGTAAAAAAAAATCGGAAAAGAATGGCACGTTGGCAAGAGTGATCGGCTAAGATCTGCTTGAACAGGTACATCAGCCTGACAGTTTAATTATGAAGGTATCAAACTGTCAGTCCGATGTACGACAGAGAGAACGCTCTACAAAACCGAAGCAAGCCGATCTTAACCCGACTCTCACTCATCTTTCCGACATGCCAACAATAAACGCCGAGTAATGTAGTTAGCTTAGCTAACCAACTGACTACTCTACTACCTGGATCTGTTCTGGATGGGACTGCTGCGTGTTCGAGTCCTGAATAATATTCACTTTTTCAATTTTGTTTTTTTTTATAATATTAGTAACCGAAATTACTACTATTCCCCTTAACTCCTCCACCTAAGCCAAATAGCTTGAGTTACGAGTGGGTTCACGTAAGTTGTGTTAAGGCCAGGATTCGAACCCAAGACCTCTTGATCGTAAGGCCGACTCCTTAACCACTAAGCCACCGAAGCTTGAATTCATAAGATTAAGTTGTAGAACAAGCTTGAGCAATTGTAGTAGTAACTGTATTCACTTGTTTACCTGTTAACAAATTCTTAGAAAATAAGGCAGTTTGAACAATCTATTCGTGTCATAAGTGAACCGGAAGCTCTATTTTGAAGAATATCTACGTGTAAGTAGAACCTAAACAAAACCGCTACGTAAATTAGCTTGTGCCTTTTTTAAAATATATATTTAGGACACTTCAATTTGACTTCACCTCGCCTGATGGTAAGCTGAAGGTAAAGTCTCAGGAAAGAGGGTCACCATTACATACACGTACCATGTTAACAATGGTGGCACTCAGCTTGACGGCCTCATCAGAAGAGCATTGTCGTCGCAGCACCGCGTGACACCCACCGGTCCCACTAGTGCTGCGACCACAATCCCCCTGCCCGGCTATGCACTTGCTGACCCCTGACCGCAATCAAACCGAAATTGGATTACTATGAAGGGTTTTTCGCAATAGTGAACGGTGATACCCACCCGGCTGAATTTTGTGTCAAATTTGTGTCATCAAATTTCTACCACCAAGATAGTGCTTTCCGTGAACTTGGATATATTTTATACTAAGAATCTACCTACCGAGAAGCTGCCCTTTTGTTATATCTATACCTTTCAACATCAAATCTACTACTATTTTTTTGATTTTAATTGATCACTTTCGATTTCGACTTTATAATAATAAAGTCGAAATTGAACGTGTAGAGTGGAGTTTTTAATACGATTATCATATGAACTGTATTAAGCTGAGGTTCAAAATTGGTTTATTAAATCATTAGAATGTACCTACTCTTGATTATATCCTTATTGTAATGTACTGTATCCTATATTGAAATTTTATAGAACTATAAGTGTAGGTATAAGTTGTAACCGCTGAACCTGTCAGACGGTCTACTCACCGGCTACCTCAGTAGTAGGGTGCACGAACTTCTAAATCCCAGGGCGCCTTTTTATCAGAGGTTAGAGAATATAAAAGTGCTGTGGGTGTGCGAGGAACTTTCGGATGTCGCCTCAAAGAAAACTCTCTTACACACAGTTACACATACATATATTTACTCTTGACACAAGATACACAAGTTACAAAAAAAGATTCAAAAGTACATAATTATGTTGCAAGATGACTTGAAATTACGTAGGGTCTTGCAGGTCTTTCCACTCATGCATAGGATCTTCTAATTGTCAAACTGCTTGCGGAGGTCGTTAAGGCCAACCCAAGGTGGGTGGAGACTCCTCTACGCTTAAGTCAGTAAAAGTTGAGTGAAATCATAGGGTATACACAAAATATTAAAAGGAAATTTTATACGTGACCAGAGCCTTGGTTGACTGCCTGCACAGGGCACAGTATCGTCCCGCGAGTCCTCCTTGGTCTACCGAGATGTAGATGTGAAGAGCCCTTGGTATATCGATACTGAAACTCGGGGTAGCCTCACCGCTCAAACTCGATCACAAGTTCGTTTCCAAGACCCGAATCTGGGACCCTGAGATCAAAACGAATATAAAGAATTGACTCTAATGCTGAAGAAACTTAGAAGCAAATATAGTGCAGAAACTTACCAACGATGTGGGAATATCACAGAATCTAAATAAAATAGGTTAGAAACTTATAGAAATTTACAAAATAGTTAATACACAAAATAACCGTTATAGGTTCTCAACGAAGAAATCTCAAGTGCTGGCCCGCCAGCTGACCTGGCCTTATATACCTTCTAGATTAGAACCTTCTCGAAACAGCCAAATTCCAGTTTTTTTTCACGAGGAGTCTCACTGAAATCACATAGTCACTCCGATAATGCGGTACAATCAAATGTCAACTTGTCGCTGTGAACACAAGGCAGATTAAGTATCTACTTAATTTAAACGTATTTTACGAGACAAACCATAGCTTATGAAGATGAAAACCATAGAGGGTCCGAGCTACTAAATTAGGGAAAAGCCTGGAACTTAACGTTTAACTACACTCATAATTATTCTTCCCACAGGACTGAATACAAGGACACATTAAATGAAATGGACTTTTATCTCATCCAGTACAGCAACGCCATCTCGTGGCATTACTGTGAACCACAACACCACTATGGGATTCCGATCGAACGCTGCTACACTCCGGGAGAATTCCATGCATAGATGTCGCTACCGTTTCTCCCTATCTTAAATCTAATTCAGAAAATAAATTGTTACACCAGTCCACAATAAAAAAATTCGTGAGGTAGTTTCTGAAAAAAAAATTTGGTTTCAAAGATAGATTTGTAACCTGAGTCTCAGTAGATAACAGAGAACAACACAGACTACTGTTCTCTGTCTGTTGGATCAGTACCTAATTGATATGCAGACTAACAATTTCACAGTTTAAATTATAAAAGTTTCTTTATATAGATTACAGTAAAGTAGGTATATAGTACACTATAATACATATGTAACCCACTCCACCAATGTTACTTACAAAATTTATTTATGGTACTTTAAACACAATTCCATAATGCCAAAGTGGAAGGTACTTGAAACTCTAAAAGTTAAATATACAAAAAATTACTAGGTGGACACAACCCACAGAATATATATATGTATGCACAACTTCACGCTACTAAACACTGAGGGACAAACAGAAGCCACTACACAAAACAAAAAAAAAACAAAAAAAGGAAAGAAGAAGTGATAGATTTGCCAAAAGGTTTGCCAGACTCACCGAAAAAATTGCAGTTTAAAATGTCTTTTAGAATTTGGTAATTTTGGGTTTGTATTTTTCTCGCCACTGAGATGATGGTAGTTGGGCTGAAAAATACAGGAAAGGATATATATATTATTTGTCAAACTGCTGACAACACCTAACTGAACGTCCTGGCTTTGTGATAGACGGAGAGCCTTCCTCAAAGCGAAACCCTCCAGACTCACACACACACAGCACACCGACAGAGACCAGAGTAGTGAGTCTCTGGTTAGCCCTAAACGTTGGTCGCCAATTTTGTAACCGCTGAGCCTGTCAGACGGTCTACTCACCGGCTACCTCAGTAGTAGGGTGCACGAACTTCTAAATCCCAGGGCGCCTTTTTATCAGAGGTTAGAGAATATAAAAAAAAGGCTATGGGTGTGCGAGGAACTTTCGGATGTCGCCTCAATGAAAACTCTCTTACACACAGTTACACATACATATATTTACTCTTAACACAAGATACACAAGTTACAATAAAAAGATTCAAAAGTACATAATTATATTGCAAGATGACTTGAAATTACGTAGGGTCTTGCAGGTCTTTCCACTCATGCGTAGGATCTTCTAATTGTCTTACTGCTTGCGGAGGTCGTTAAGGCCAACCCAAGATGGGTGGAGACTCCACTACGCTTAAGTCAGTAAAAGTTGAGTGAAATCATAGGGTATACACAAAATATTAAAAGAAAATTATTATTATAATTAAATTATAATTATATATTAAATATATATATATATATATATATATATATTAAATTATATTATTATTAGTTTGGTGATCAGAGACAAACCCTTAAATTTAAATTCCTTCAATTTGAAGTACGACGGATCTTCCTGTATCCGTGTATTTATAGAGAGACTAGAGGAGCTTCGAGTTGCTCGGGAAGTCTCAAAAGATAAAATTTTGATTGCTTTTTCTGACCTATTGGACGGCCCAGCCTTGTCATGGTTCCGTTCAAATAAAAATAATTTTACCTCCTACGAGGTTATGTTGGAGGAGCTTAGGGAGACATTCGATACTCCCGACTACGACTACCGCCTCCGTAACGAGATTAGGCAGCGTACTCAGGCTCGATCTGAGTCCTTAGGCGTCTACATCTCGATCATGCAAGCAATGTTCTCTCGACTCTCTTGTGGGATGTCCAATGAGGAACAACTTGATGTCCTCATGCACAACATTAGGCCCGAGTACATGAAGGAACTAGCCCTTCATGAGGTGTCTTCTATTGTCGACCTCAAGCGTTTGGGTAAGCGCTTGGAACTTGCTCGTGCCAGGGCAGACGCTTTCCAGGAACCGGCCTGGGAGAAGTTTGGGATTACCTCTGACTTACACCCAAAAAAGAATAAAACTGGATTAAAAACTACTCAGCAGGTCTCTGCTGTGGCCAGCCCGTCAACATCGAGCGAACGCAAGTGCTTCCGCTGCGGTGAGAGTGGTCATACTACTTACTACTGCACACAGTCCAGGGATTTGGTGTGTTTCCGGTGTGGACACAAAGGGGTGAAGTCACCTGAGTGTCCGACGTACAAGGACAAGCCAAAAAACGAGTAAGTCGGGGCCTTATCAAAAGATCTTCTCTTGGCCCAGAGCAGGTCACTCTGCCTGAAGTTTTCTCTGGTAAGGTCCTGTTTACCAAACGGGATAAGGATATTAGACCGTACTTAGTAGTAAAGATCCTAAACTTAAATGTGTTAGGTTTACTAAATTCTGGTGCAGCTTGCTCAGTGCTGGGTAAGGGTGCGCACCAAATTTTTTTAGAATTAGGGTTTGAGCTTAAAAGTATCAGCCCTAACTTTAGTCTTACGACTGCAGACGGCTCTTGTTTGCAGTGTGTAGGTTTTATTGCTCTTCCAATTAATTATAATTCTACTGTTAGAATTATTAAGTTTTATGTTGTTCCAGAGATCACTACTGCCATGATATTTGGAGTAGACTTCTGGCAACAGTTTCAACAAGGGGATAGATTGATCTCTGAGAATATCAATCTTTCCAATTTTAGCGACCGTAGTCCTGTAGAGTCTCTGTCTGTTAACAGTGGTCTGGAGGATTAAGACAATTTAACCGCTGATCAGAAGCGGGTTATTAATTCCATTGTTGAGAAGTTTGATACTATCAATACTGATAGGGTAGGCCTAGGCCGAACATCTTTGGCGTATCATGTTATTGATACAGGTGACAGTAAGCCAATCAAGCAGCGCTACTATCCGCTCTCTCCCCTGAAGCAGAAAGCCCTGGAAGAGGAACTAGACCGGATGCTAGAGTTGGGAGTAGTGACCCCATCTCAGTCCGCGTGGAACTCACCTGTGGTAATGGTGGAGAAGGCGAACGGTGACCTGAGATTGTGCCTAGACTCTCGTAAGCTCAATTCTGTGTCTAAGAGCGATGCCTATCCCTTGCCTTACATTAACCAGATCTTAGATCATCTCAACAATGCGAAGTATCTGTCCTCAATTGATCTGAGTGCTGCCTATTGGCAAATTCCTCTTGACTCTCTTCAGTCTGCCGAGAAAACCGCCTTCACTGTCCCAAGACGGGGGTTGTTTCATTATAATGTTATGAGCTTCGGACTTGTGGGTGCATCTGCATCAATGCAACGCCTAATGGACCGTTTATTTGGCCCAGAATTCGACAATCGAGTGTTCTCTTTTCAGGACGACATAATCGTGGTAGCCAGTACGTTTGAGGAGCATGTGGATCTCTTACATAGAGTCTATCAGCGCCTCAAGGATGCGGGCCTAACGATCAACATGCAAAAATCGCATTTTTGTCGTAGCGAACTTAAATTCCTCGGTTACTATTTTGATAAACATGGCTTGCGAACGGATCCCGGTAAAGTTGATGTCATTCTCAATTATCCTACCCCTTCTAATGCTAAGGAGGTAAAAAGATTCCTCGGGATGGCTGGGTGGTATCGGCGTTTCGTGAATAACTTTTCTAGGATTAGCAAACCACTATGCAAACTAACTTCTAAGAGTGTAGTGTTTGAGTGGACGCCTGAAGCTGAAGAGTCCTTCAATCTATTGAAGGCCGCTTTGGTCACTGCTCCTATTTTGAAAATGCCTGACTATACATTTTTTTTTTTTTTTTTTTTTTTTCATTCATTTATTCATAAATCAAATTGTAGCTTTACAAGCAAATGTTGCATACTTAAAAACATACCGGTTGTTCTACAATACTATATAGGGTGAGTTTCTGCTCTCCTAGATAGGTTATAAGTAGCCTGTGTTAAGGAGAAACAGGACCATCCCCCTGATATGAAAGGAGTTTTATATCAGGTTTTAATATTTTAAATTTAAAGCAGCATTCGATAAACAGGTATTGGGAACAGAATTAAAAAATTAAAAATAAATACAAAATTAAAAATAAAGCAAAGTGTGACGGTGTGTATGTGGAGGTGTCTGTGTAGGGTATTTGTGTGTGATGTGTATGTGTGTTTAGGTTAGGTTTAGTTAGTAACAAAACCTTCAGAGTCCTCATAGTTCAGATTTGAGAGAAAAATTCGCAATGTCTTCTTCGTGTTATGGTATGATAATCCGAAGATTGGACATTTTGAATTAATTTTATTATAGAGAGATGGTGCAAGATATATTGAAAAATGTTTGATGAAAGAGGTACGTGGGGGTGGGATGGAGCAGATTTTGTCTTTCCGGCGTTTGGTAATATGACGGTATGGTGTTCTGGCGTGTTGAAATAGAAGAGTGTGTAGTATGTATAATTGTCGAATATTCAGAACGTTGCAGGATTTATAGAGTTCGGTGGTTGGGAACAAGATAGGACGAAATGTAGCAACTTTAAGTATAGCTCGGTGGGCGATCTCCACAGGCTTCATCACTGATTTGGAAGCACCACCCCAACAAGTAATACAGTAGGAAATCAGGGATTGACATAGCGCCGAGTATACATTACGAATGATAAACCCGTTTGCGATATATCGTAAAGTTTTAAATATGTAGATTAGTTTCCGTATACGACCCGAGAGAGTAATGGTATGCAACTTGAAATTCAGATGTTTGTCAATTATTACTCCTAGATATTTAGTGTTATCAACTGAATTTAAAGTTGGACACTGGCAATTAAGTTGCGGTGCAGGTGAGCATGAGTGTGCTTTTAATGATAGTGATTGTCTTGGCTGGGTTTTTGAAGTTATAGTGAAGGTTATAAAGTTTGTTTTCTTGATATTTAGAGTAAGAGTGTGTGATAAGAGCCAATTTAGCGCAGTATTAAAGCCGTTCTGTGAAGTTAGTTCTAACTCAGGCCACGACTCAGCACAGAAGGTGATTGCGGTATCATCAGCATAAGAGATAATCTGGGCGTTTGGTATATTCAGATTGCAGAGGTCATTAATAAACACGAGAAACAGTGTAGGGCCCAGAATACTCCCCTGTGGTACGCCGTACTGAATAGGAAGCACGTCACTGGTATGGTTATCAATGTTAACAAGCTGAGAACGATTAGAGAGATAGCTGTTGAATAACTCAAGCGGTGGACCCCTGACACCCACATTTTCCAATTTAGATAGGAGTATCGGTGAAGGAATAGTGTCGAAGGCTTTCGTGAGGTCTAAAAATATGGTTAGAACCTTCCTTTTACTGTCTAGATTTTCTGCAATATGATCTATCAACTGATGTACTGCATCGCTGGTCGATCTATTTTTACGAAAGCCAAATTGTTGCGGTGACAGAATTTTAAAGTGTTCAAGATAGTTAATCAATCTCTTGTTAATTATGCGTTCGAATATTTTAGATAAAGCACTAAGTACTGCTATGGGACGATAGTTACTAACCACATTTCCGTTGCCATTTTTGAAGATGGGATAGATAATGGCCTTTTTGAGAGATGTTGGAAATACAGCTGTTTCTAAGCAAAGGTTAAATATGTAGCTTAGTGTTGGTGCCAAGATCCGTGAGTATCGTTTTAAAAAGAAAGGTGAGATACCGTCCCATCCAGTAGCAGCGCAAGTTTTTAATGAGTTTATAGTTAGCATTATTTCGTCTGTGTCTGTATTTTCCAATACAAATGATTTTTTGAATCGAGCAGTGAGAGGAGGTTGCGATAGAGATGGTGGGTTTTTATTATGTATGTTATTTGCGAGCGTCTTCGGAATATTCACAAAATAATCGTTTATAACATTGCAGGACTGAGTCGGAGATTCTGAAAGTGTTAATAGTTGAGTACAAGGGTGCTTAGTTTTAGTTGTGTTTGTGATGTTTTTTATAGTGTCCCAGAGCTTTTTTGGGTTATACATGGCCTTATTCAGTTCTTGTGTGTCGTATTGTCTTTTTGCTTTTTTCAGTATTGCTGTACAATACTTTCTGTATCTTTTATAGGTGGTTGTTATTATAATGTTACCAGGTGATTGTTTTACCTTTTTATGAAGAGAATCGCGATTTCGAATGCATCGGAGCAGACCTTGGGTTATCCAGGGTTTGAAAGTTCTTTTTTTTGCGGATACTTTTAGTACTGTAGAACATTTGTCTATAGCTGCTTTCAATGTCATAATAAAGTGATCAATAGCATTATTTGGATTCGACATATATAGAATGGAGTCAAGGTTCAGATCCTTCATTACTGAGTCAAGGGTATCATAATTTATCTTTTTTATTGTTTGCAGACAGCCTGATTTTAAGACTTTATTTTCCAGGCATAGTAAAGATGAGCAATGATCAGTTAAAGTCGAGTCATAAACAAGAGTCAAGGTTTTAGATCTGGTGCGAAGCATGATATGATCTAGGCAATTTCCGTCCCTGGTAGGGTGTGTATTGTGCAGGTAAAAAACCATGATAAGCTAGGGCGTTTAGATACTCATGATTTTCCGTGACAGATGAGCTCTGTTTAATGTCAATGTTTATGTCTCCTGTTATAATTACTGTTTTATACTTAGCGAGTGACTGGAGTATGTTATTAAGTGCAGTTAGAAATGGTTGGATGTCGTTATTTGAGGGTGAACGGTAGATGCAGAGTACTATTGTATCAGTATCCAATTTTACAATCAGTCCTGAAGCTGAACCGTTGAAATCCGGTTCTTCGCAGGTTAGACTACTACAGACAGACTAGATTTAACAAATACAACAACACCATCGTTTTTATTTAGGTGTATGCTGGTTCTATATGAGACATAATGTGGTAAGATGGGTATTAAGTTGTTGGTGGCACAGTTTAGCCACCCTTCTGTCAAAACCAGGAGGTTACAATCAACATTTATACGATGAAGTAAGGTTTGTAATTCTAAGAAATTTGAGTGTATAGATCGGATATTTTGGGTGATAATTTTCAGATAGTAATTTGTGTTTTTAATGTATGATTGTGTTTGTTCAGGAGAGCATACGTAACAATCAGATACAGAAAAGTTATCAATGTTTTCCATTAACTCGTTACTAATATTGGTCATTTTTATAGCTAACGATTTTGTGAATATTGGGAATAAGGCCATTGTTATTGGGTAGTGTGAACATTGGTGTATATAATGAATATAAACATCGGTGAAAACTACATAGATCAATTTGGGATTTATGTTCGTGGAAGTAAATTTTTTGTGATGTGTATTGTGTGTATTTATGTGTATCTTCAATTAAGATCACTTTTAAATTATAATAAGAACTAAAATAAATTACAATGATAACATAAAGGATAATAAGATAAGGTACAGTTAACTTAGAAAGGTGTACTAGTCAGTCGTTGCTTCGAGTGGATAATTGATTTAGCTGTAACTCGCTTTTTATTATAATAGATGGGCTATCGACATCTCTCTTCAGCAGGATTCGTCCGTTTGCTGTCCAGCAGTACAGGTAACGATTAGCCTTTGCATGTGTGCGGGCGAGATAAAAAAGGCGTTTAGCAGTAGCGGTTAACTGTTCTGCGATGAAAATGGGAGTCGTTGGAGCTATACCCAGGGCAGATGAGCTTAACTTACTGTTGGAGTGTTGTTTATTATATCTCTTTACAGCAGACAGAAAATTACTTTTGATTAAAGTATTTGTAAACTCGACAGTAAGCGCTGAGTTAGGGTTTTCTTTTTTCGACGGTTGACGTGATACATCGCGTATTTCAGATACATGAATGTTGAGCTCGAGGTGTTTCATTAAATTCAGTATGGCAGTGTATAACATCTCATTAGTTTCATTCGGTCTTTTAGGTACATTGCGTATTTCAACAGTGGTTTTACCTTTTAGGATTCTCAGTGATGCGTCATCCTTCTCTGTAGCTGCTGTACTGACGCAGACACATGAGGGAGTGGAGCACCCTGTCGCGTACTGTAGTCGTTCTCTCAACAAGAATGAAATCAACTACAGTACCACTGAGCGAGAACTCCTAGCTGTGATTTTTGCTTTGGAACAATTTAGGCAATACGTAGAGGGACAGAAATGTACTGTTGTCACAGACCATGCCTCGCTACTGTGGTTCCACAAACTTAAGAATCCAACAGGTCGACTTGCACGCTGGAGCATGAGGTTGAGTCAGTTTGACTTCGATATAGAGCACCGGAAGGGTAAGGACCATGTGGTACCTGATGCTCTGTCGCGAATTCAAATTGGCGCAGTAGACACCAGCGTTACTGTGGACTCTTGGTATCTTCACACTCTGAACAGTGTGAAGAAAAACCCTAGGCATTTTCCTAATTTTGTCATTCGGGATAACGGTCTATACAGGTTATCTAAAAATAAATACTCTTTGACTTCAGAGTTTGATTGGAAACTGGTCGTACCTGTGGAGGACCGATTGGCCCTGCTCACCAAGTACCACGACGACGTACTCAGTGCTCACGGTGGTGTTTGGAAGACCCACAAGCGCCTTGCTCTCCACTACTTCTGGCCTAAGATGTATGAGAGCGTTAAAGAATACGTTGGCAGGTGCGAGACATGTAAGCAGTACAAACCTGTGAATACGGCTCGTCCTGGGTTAATGGGTAGTCCAAAACGTGTATCTAGACCGTTTGGAGCTATTTCGTGTGATTTGTTGGGTCCTTTTCCTACATCCAGCAAAGGGAACGTTCATTTAATCGTAGTCTCGGACTATTTTAGCAAATATGTAATGTTGTGTCCTATACGGATAGCTACAGGCGTTGCAGTTGCGAGATTCATCGAAAAGAATGTTTTTCTAGTTCATGGGGTATGTAAAACCATCTTTATGGATAATGGCCCACAATTTGTTAGTAAGCAATTTAAGGATTTACTTATTAAGTATAATGTGCCTTTTTTTTTTTTTTTTTATCGTGCGGAAATCCCTTCGGATACCCCCCCGCGTGCCAGCGGGGGCGGTTATGTCGGGCTTGAACCGACTAAAACCGCACGCCGTCTCGGGTCTACAGACGCCGGGGTGTAAGGTTGCCCATAGAGCATATCCCTCGCACCCCGACTGACCCTGGGCCATCTCCGGTTTCGAGATGGCCCCCTCGGGTTTGGGAACCACGGTGTCCCCGTCTTGCCCCGGTTTGGGGGAGGGGCGCTAGTCGCCCCACCGTCCCGGCCTGCTTCTGCTGGGGTGACAGGTGGCCTCACCCGCCACCCCCAGGCCTGCGCTCATGGAGGACGGAGGTCGTTAAGCGACCTCCGGCGCCTGAGTTGCCTGCGACGCGCGGCGAGCAAGTTGCGAGCTCGGCGGACCGGGAGAGTTCTAAGTCTCTCCCGGGCGCGCTCCGCCACCTCCTTCGCGAGCATTACATGCTCGCAGAAGGAGGCGGCGGCGGCCCACGCGCTCGCGCTCCGCACCATTGCCGCAATCATGCTGCCGAGCGAGAGGACTCCCACCCCGATGGCTGCCACGAGGTCACGCCTCGGCGCCTCCCACGCCGGGCAGTCCGCCAGCGTGTGCAGCCCTGAGACCTCGCTCGCGTCGCAGTGATGACACTCAGGCGTTGGCTCCTTCCTGATCCGATGCAGGTGGTCCCCGAAGCACCCCTTCCCTGAGATCACCTGCGTCAGTCGGTAGGAGAGGCTTCCGTGTCGCCTCTCCAGCCAATCCTCCATGATGGGCCTT
Source organism: Cybosia mesomella (assembly GCA_946251805.1). Classification (NCBI taxonomy): domain Eukaryota; kingdom Metazoa; phylum Arthropoda; class Insecta; order Lepidoptera; family Erebidae; genus Cybosia; species Cybosia mesomella. The sequence continues at coordinate 13,237,401 of OX276397.1, forward strand.
ACCGCCGCTATTGCGGCGTGCCCTGCGCTTGGTTGCCCAAATCGTTCCTTCCACTCCACCACGATGGCCTGGCGGAGCTGGGACTGCACGGCCTCGATTTCTCGAGGCTCGGGGTTCCATCCCTGCTCCCGCGCCTCCTTTCGCCACTGGTACAGTTGCGAAAGGGCTCTCGCTTCCAGGTCCCATGGCGGAGTTCCGGCAAGGAGACTCGCCGCCTCGAAGGAGATCGTGCGGTACCCTCGGATGACCCTGATGGCCAGAACCCGCTGCGGAGCGCGCAGCATCCGCACAGTTCTGGTCCTCAGGGCCTCCGCCCATATTGGGCACCCATACAGGGCCATGGACCGCACGATCCCCGCGTAGAGTCTCCTGCAGGAGTCATCGGGCCCCCTCATGTTGGGCAACAGCCGAGCCAGAGCAAGAGCTGTGCCCTTCAATTTGGGGGCCAGACTTCGGATGTGCTCTCCGAAGTCCCATCGGCCGTCGAGCACGAGCCCCAAATATTTCATTTGGGGCTTGATGCCGATGCGATTTCCTCCCACGATGAGACTGGATCCCTCGGATGGCTTGCTCCGAGGCCCATGGAAGAACAGGGCCTCGGTTTTATGCAGGGCCACCTCGAGACCCAGCCGCCGGATCCGCCTAACGACTTGGGCAACCGCGGTCGTGGCCTTTCGGGTAGCTTCGCGGTACGTCGCCCCGCACGCCGTCACGAGCGTGTCGTCCGCGTAGCACGTGACGGCGGCACCGTCTACGAGCTCACCGCGAAGCACCCAGTCGTATCCGATGTTCCACAGGAGCGGCCCCAGGACCGATCCCTGTGGAACACCGCACGACATTTCACGCCGACCGAGACCGGTCACGGTTGGGTAGATGACGGCTCTCTCCGTCAAATACGCCCCGACTATGCGGCGGAGGTAGAGAGGCACTTCGTGATACACGAGCGCCTCCCTAATGCAACTCCAGGGCAAGGTGTTGAACGCGTTGGCGATGTCCAGGGACACCGCCAACATCACCTCACCCCGGGCTACTGCATCCTCCGCCAGAAGTATAATGTGCCTAATATTTACTATAATCCTAGGTATCACGCTCTGACTAATCAAGCAGAACGTGCTATTCGTAACGTGGTTCAGGAAATATCTTGCTATGTAAGAACACATCACAAGAAATGGGATGAGAATCTCGTGGAGCTTCAGTGTGCCCTAAATACGGCTGTAAGCGAAGCCACTCGTTTCAGTCCTTACTTTCTTGTCCACGGTAGGGAATTCATAGGAGATGGTGCTCTGTATAGGCAATCAGAAATTCCTTGCCACCCAAACTCTGTCTCCATCGACGTTCCCATGTCTTTTGGCGAGAGATTGAAGGAACTTCATCACGTTCACGGCCAGGTGAAGAAACACTTAGATGTTGCTCACCGACGTAACGAGAAGTACTACAACCTCAGAAAAAGGCATGTGGAATTGAAAGTGGGTCAGATAGTTTACAAAAGGACCTTCTATCTGTCCAACAAGGCAAAGAATTTCACTGCGAAATTGGCACCTAAATTCATGAAATGCATCATTACCGGTAAACGCTCGCCTTTAGTCTATGAACTGCCGGATCTAGATGGTAAGGATCTGGGCGTGTATCACATTAAGGATATTTTGAAGTATAGTGAGGAAGAACCTTCTACTGGTCCTTCTTCTTCTAATGTCGGTGCTTTCTCTGTGTCGTTCGGCCGATCGTGATACTACCGATTTCGTATCGAGCGTTTCCTCTTCACCCTACGTTTACTCACTCAATGTTACTCACCTATGTGAGAAGCATCCAGTGATTCGGGTAGGCACTGGGGTGATAGTTTGTTTTGTGTTTAAATTGGTATTTCTTTTCTTTGCTAGGTGACCTATGTTGTGTAGGAGATTTGTGTTTGCTGTTGTTGTAACTTTGCGAGGTACAGTATAGTGTGTGTCCTCGTAAGTTAGGGGTACCTATCAGTGAATCCCTAAGCTGAGATCTGCTGTAGTTATATTCCCTGTGTGTTCCATCCATGGAATATTCTGAGGGAGGGGGTGGTGTAACAATTTATTTTCTGAATTAGATTTAAGATAGGGAGAATTCCATGCATAGATGTCGCTACCGTTTCTCCCTATCTTAAATCTAATTCAGAAAATAATATATAATACAGATATACGTGTATCTATTTGGTAATGTGTAATAAGTTTCTGAATATTCTTAGTATTGTATCGATAGCATAAATATGGGACACTGCAGAGTTAAAAATTATTTCATTGAAACTTTGACGATAACGAGCTTCTTCGAGTGGTCTCTTCCAATGAAAATGTCAATCAAAATTCTCACAAAAATATTGAGATATACTGGAGTGCAAGATAAAATAATATTTATTTCAGTCTACGTTGCGTTTGTGTATAGTGCATAATAAAATCAATTTAAAATTTAAAAAGCGGCCAAGTGCGAGTCAGACTCGCCCATTAAGGGTTCCGTAGCAACAAGTAACATAATAATGTTTTTTTTTAATTTTTATATTTGAGTTTAGTGAATGAAACGTAAATTGCGGTTTACGATTTATGACGTATTAAAAAAAAACTACTTACTAGATCTCGTTCAAACCAATTATCGTTGGAAGTTTACATGGTAATGTACATCATATATTTTTTTTAGTTTTATTATTCTCTTATTTTAGAAGTTACAGGGACACACATTTTACCGCTTTGGGAGTGTCTCCCGCGCAAACTATTGATTTTAGAAAAAAATGATTTTAGAAACCTCAAAATCATTTTTGAAGAGCTATCCATAGATACCTCATATGGCTTCGATGAAAAAAAAAATTGAGTTTCAGTTCTAAGTATGATGTTTTTTTTCTATTTCTGTGTGAAAATCTTAATGCGGTTCACAGAATACATCTAATTGCCAAGTTTCAATAACATAGTTCTTATAGTTTCGGAAAAAAGTGGCTGTGACATACGGACGGACAGACAGACAGACATGACGAATCTATAAGGGTTCCGTTTTTTGCCATTTCGCAACGGAACCCTAAAAAGGAGTTTAAAAAGTTATAAGTTGTGACTAAATTTGTTTGATTGTGAATATTTTGACCTATTTTGGGAACTAAAAATAATGAATAATCGTACTTTCAGTTATGTTAGGCAATATCTTATTTAACAATGCATATTTTTTCGTGAAAACTAATACAAGCAGTATCGTTAGGAATCTGACGACCATGTGATCACCCCTATTAATTTTTGGTCACATTAAAATGCTTTAATAATAGGTTAAAACTACTTTAATCTATGATCACAAGTTACGATACTTGAAAGTGAAATTTACAAAATCAAATATCAATATATTACATTTTTTTGATAAAATTAATAATCTCAATGATACTTCTAAGACTGAGACAAGATGTCATCTCATCATGTGGTAAGAAAATTTTATGGCTACGCCAGCAGTTTGCAAGTCGTCAATCAGATTTTTCACAATTCCAATATTATTGTTCGCCGGGAAGATTATTTAAAAATTTTGGAATTCGCATTGACTTTATTCGTTCTTGGATTTTATCTGGATTCCATTTAAGAATTCTTCTTCGCTAAACTACCATTTTTGTCACTTGGTGTCAAATGCTTGCGCTACTTTTTGTCTCCTGGAGACTCACCGTCCTACAGACGAAGCCAGTGTAGCCTGCGTTTTCGCTGCAACGCTTTGGATCTAAACAGGTATTTTTTATTACTCAACTACATATTACACATACTTGACAGATTGATTTTTTTTTATCGTGCGGGAATCCCTTCGGATACCCCCCCGCCGGCCAGCGGAGGCGGTTATGTCGGGCTTGAACCGACTAAAACCGCACGCCGTCTCGGGTCTACAGACGCCGGGGTGTAAGATTGCCCATAGAACATATCCCTCGCACCCCGACTGACCCTGGGCCATCTCCGGTTTCGAGATGGCCCCCTCGGGTTCGAGATGGCCCCCTCGGGTGAGTATCGTACCTACCGAAAGCTGGGGTCGTTTAAAAATAATGGTTTACCTAAGAGCTGTCTAACTGTGCAAGTCGCCACACAAATCACGCCGTAAAGCAATGAATGTGGAGTTTATTGAAGTCGTTTGCACATAATATGTGCAAACTTATAGTTATTATTTCCAAATAGGAAATAAATAAATATTATAGGACATATTACACAGCGCCATCTAGACCCAAACTAAGCAGAGCTTGTCATATGGGTTCTAGAATGCGGATAAACATATTTAGATACTTTTTTTTGTAAATAAATACGTATTATACATAGAAACACCCATATTGGCAATAAGCGGGAATCGAACCCGCGACCTCTGACTCAGCAGTTGAATGCTCTACCGCTACGCCACAGAGATCGTCAAGTAGTCAAGGTAGTGTATTTAAAAATGTTCGCTGTTGGAGATCTATTTACTTAGTGGTTTTGTTAGAACTACAGTCAATGGTACGAGTTCCGATACTGCTCAAATAACTATTATTATTTATATAGAACTTACATTCTTGTAAGTTCTATATAACTAAGTTCTAGATAGATAGATCTAAGTAGGCAATAATATATTGTCTGCAATGCTGATTGTAATCTTCCCAATCCAAATCTTAAGTAGGACTTCATCAAGATATTTGTGATACGTGACTTAGACAACGTATTGAGGCTTTCAGACTTGCGATCCTACATAAAAATAACTTGTGGCGCTTGAGGAATCGAAACAGGCCGAAGTCTTTATTGTATTGTGTAGGTCTGAATAAAAAATGAATAAATGCCTTGTATGATGCCGAGGTTTTTAACACCACTGACTTTGCTACTAAATTAAGTTATTCGAAGTGGTCAGTTATTGGTTTTTGACGTATCGAATATATTTACATACGGCTCAGGACATCGTAGAAGCCATCCAATAGGAACTCTTTAGTGATAACAGCATGTAATTCACGAGAATTTTATTTAGTTATTGTGCCTGAATAATACAATTTCTGTTTTAGGAATGGACATTAAATGTGACATGATGGTATCTCCCACTCTAGATATTGTCGTTCAATTTTACTGTGAATAACTATTATTTATTTCAAATAAATACATTCGAATGCATAAATTTGGATCTGAGCGCCAAAACTAAACGGAAATTCTTACTACTACTCCTACTTACTTTTGATCTCATCGAATGCTATTCGTTACAATCATAATTGCATAACTAATCTTCACATAATTCGAACACAATGTATATTTATCATTTCCGTTTTAAACATTCATTTTTTTTTATTAGGGTTCCGTTGCCAAATGCCAAAAAACGGAACCCTTATAGATTTGTCATGTCTGTCTGTCTGTCCTTCCGTATGTCACAGCCACTTAAATTTTGTTGGTTCCCCATACTTAGAACTGAAACTCAATTTTTTTTTATCATCAAACCCATTTGTGTGTAGTATCTTTGGATAGGTCTTCTAAAATGATATTGAGGTTTCTAATATCATTTTTCTCTAAACTGAATAGTTTGCGCGAGAGACACTTCCAAAGTGGTAAAATGTGTCCCCCCTCTGTAACTTCTAAAATAAGAGAATGATAAAACTAAAAAAAATATAATGTACATTACCATGTAAACTTCCAACGAAAATTGGTTTGAACGGGATCTAGTAAGTCGGTTTTTTTTAATACGTCATAAATCGTAAAACGTAATTTACCTTTCATTCAATCAACTCAAATATAAAATTAACAATATATAAATATTATGTTACTTGCTGCTACGGAACCCTTCATGGGCGAATCCGACTCGCACTTGGCTGCTTTTTATTTGAATTAACTGACATAATATTTTAACTATTATTATGCAATTACTTCACCAAAGAATTAGTGATATAAATATAATACTTCGAAAAAAGTATACTAACTCAGTTGAAAGCAGTTTAACCTGGACCCTTTTTGCCATTTTAGATTCCAATTACAAGGCAACGTAACGTAACAAGATCAAAGGTGGGCGTTGAAAGCCTGTCATGTTGTACGACCTGCAGCTTTTAACATTTTATTTACAGTTTATTTTTGCAGATTTAGACTAACAAAATGAAACTGGAAGGTAAAATAGAACATTTTCAATGATAAAATAACTATTAGATAATAGTTATTTTATCATTGAAAATGTTCAGGGATACTAAAAAGATTTTTTTCTACCACATAACATTTTACATACAATACGATTACAGTTAAGAAGCTATTGAGAGACTGGTTTCTAAACTAACCTGTGATATGGATAACCAGTCTTTCATTTCACAGAAAACTCATACTGAGTCATAGCAAAAAGGAACATATATATAGGAGTAAGTAAAAAATTATTGAGTCAATAACCTATAGATTGACCATTTTCAAAATTCATTTTGGTCTTTGATGTTACCTCTTGTCGACCGAACCGAAGCCATTTCAATACAATAATTGTAAATAATTAATTTACCTGTTGATCATTTAATTTTTGATCAAATTTATTGGCATCGTAAGCGGCAAATATAGCGCCTGATAATAAGAACAATATCTAAGGTTATACATGTATTGGTTATTATAGTTATTACTAATAATAAGCAATAACCGACATTGTGGTTAATTTAACCATATTAACCATATAATCGAGTTGAGTGAGGCAATATCTTGACTAAACTTTTGATATAATTTACTACTTACTATATAAATAATAAGCCTTGATCATCAACAACGAAATCTAAGAAAAGTAGAAAGTTACACAGAATTTAATTTGAAAATAAAAATAACATTAAAACATCGCCAAGAGAACCGATTCACATTTAATGGGGCGGTAAAAGATATAAAAATATTCTTAATCCGGGGACAAGTCAAAACAAAATTCAAACTGAGCTGTCAATGCTAAACTGTATAACACTTATCCACGCCACCCATTGTTTATTCCGTGGCTCTTATCGAATTAGGGGGAAGTTGCCGAGAAATTACATTAACAGGAAAGAGGACAGGCGACGAACGTTTTAACTTAATGGCCATTGCTCGGACACCATCGCCGTCACTTAGCAACTGTTCGATAAAAGAAACTGCGGGCATCGCACACATGCAACCCGTCAGGCTCTATAAGCGAACATTTTACGCACTACGGCTACTGCCAACTCAAGCTTTTTTCTTGTTAGATATTCTCTTACTTATAGTTGGAATATTTTGCCGGAAGTCTCTTAAAAACAACACTGAAAGTATTTCTTGTTTTATTTTCATGGAAGAAAAGTTGGGAACAGGGTATTTTTGTTATTATCTTATATTCTATAAGATTTTCCTGAAAGAATGTCATTATGTAACGGACTTTTGAATTACAATACATGACAAACTATAGGGTCGACAAGGGTCAATATAAAACGTCATTCATAAATATAATTATATCGGTATAAAAGAAAGTTATTTTATAGAATTTAAAAAATTCTATAAATTTCAATACTTTACACCTTGTCCAATCAAGTCAAGATGGACCTGATACACTCCATATTTATCTGAGCAACAATCCCAGTTGCATCCAAAGCTTGCACTTTGAGGCCCGGGGTCCTCCTACAACTATCTATATATATGGTTTATGTTAGCTTTTACGGAAGCGACTGCCGGTCAAATTCCCCAACCGCCAGCAAAAAAAACAGCCTGCGCAAGAGTCTTGTCTATCAGTCAGCGATGTACTGGCTTACAGGTAAGTTTAGCATAGTTGGCACTTACTGGAGCTAAGTTTGGCCCCATCTTTTAGTAGTGAGAATGTGGATGAGCATGGCAATTAACATTATCTACAAATATATATACTAGTATAAATATGTACCTATGTTTATTTACTCTAGATTCACCACTTATATCTAAAAAATATATATTCACTTAACAAATTGAAACCACTTTAATGAATAATCTAAAGGGTTTCTACGTCAATGACTTGAACACCTTAATCTCGGTATAATACCAACACCATAGACAACACAATGTTTACAAACCAACATCAAGGGACGGATCAAATTAGATAAACCGAAACATAGCGAACATAATAGCTCTGTGGAAATCGCAGCAAGAACAACACTCGATAATATTGATAACAATAACAGTGAGGATGTTTCGAACGATCTGGAACACGATTATTGAGTTTGTATGAATATTCATTGTACAGATGTTCGGTTCCGCTCGGCTGTGTTCGCCAAAGTTCGGACATAAATGATTTGAATGCCTGAATATCCTGTGAACATCGAGGTAATAATACACTATGAATCAATGTTGGATAGAACCGTCTTCATAATGCCGACAATATATCAGGGTGGTGTGCGTGTTTGATGTCGATTATAATGTCTAACTAACAACCCACTCTCGCTTCGCTTCGGTTCATATAAGTTCTTTTTTTAACTCAAGCCATCGTAATTTACACATAATATATATAGCCTATGTCCACCGGGGATAACATAGCTTTAAAATGGTTTTCCAATGAGTACAGTGGTTCCCGCGATTATTCTAGACATATAAATAAACTCACAATGATAAGACGAAGAAAATCAAATGAAACGCATATGTACTTAAAATAGTTTAAATATTTCAAACATTATATTCTACAGTACTTTTAACAACAACGGCGGCATCTGTGGCGTAGCGGTAGTGAATCCAACTGCTACGACAGGGGGCGCGGGTTCGATTCCCGCTCAGTCCCAATATTTGTATGCATGAATATGTCTATTTGCATTGGTCTGGGTGTTTCTATGTATAATATGTGTGTATTTACAAAAAAAAAGTATATAAGTATGTTTATCCGCATTCTGGAACCCATAACACAAGCTAGTTAAACTATGCTTACTTTGGGTCTACAAAACGCTGTGTAGAATGTCGTAGAGTATTTATTTATTAATAATATTAATATAATATTGACAGAAACGCGTGGGTTGCGATGTACATTGAGAAGATCTCAGTATACGAGTATATTGGCGGTCTAATCGCGCCCTATGTCACTCATTACCCCAAGCTAAACTAATTGTGAGGTTGTGTTGGGTTCGAACACGTGCCTTTTTTTTACGTGCTGAAATCCCTTCGGATACGCCCCCCCCCCCCGGCCCGCGAGGGCGGTTATGTCGTGCATGAACCGACTAATTGTCACTTCATAATAATTATTTTTTGTGTTTCAATCTAATATCTGCAATCAGCTTTGTGCTTATATAATATAATATAATTTTAAATTGAAATCTTTCTTAATACTTACAGTCAGTGGAAACCTAGCCTATCTAAAACTATAGTTAAAAGTTAATTAACTACAACAAGTCATCATCATTCTCCTAGCGACTGCCCGATTGCGTCTAAAACTTACACTTTGGAGCCCGCGGTTCGGATATGATGTTTGATTGATTTGTGGACGAGCGCGACTGTCGTCTTACCTCCTAACCCTGAGAGATGCCTGCGCAGAGCCTCTTCCTTTGTTTAACAGGTACACCGACTACCACGTGAAGTTGACTTGGACGCCAAAGTTGTCAGTAAGGCTGTGTTGTGTATGCTAGGCTGCATCTACAACAAGTATCATCACAATAATTCTGACATAAATACGTTTCTCAAAACTACATAATATGAGGATTATTGGAACTTGTAACACGAGTTACAGGTTCAAGCAAGAATGAAATATAGGTCGTCTTAAATCAATAGAAAAATATATAAGTAAGGTCATGGAAAATGCCAACTCTCGCTATATTTGATTTTGGTGCCACAATGCAACCCATGTCACGCACGGCATGTAGGTAAATCCAATAACATGGTTTAAATCCATTCAGTCGCTACGGCTCTACAAAGGGAATAAGTAAATATATGTACAATACGTGGGACACTCAGAAAGTTTTGCGAAAATAAAAAAAAGTGTTCTATAGGTAAATATTTTTTTATTAAATCTTTTCAAAGTACTCTCCACCAGCCTCTATACAAAGTTTCATGCGTTTGAACCAGTTTTCAAAACACTTTTTCCAATCCGCCGCAGATACCTCATTTACAGCCTGCTCAAACGTTGACAGCGCATCTTCCGGCGACGAAAATTGAATCCCTTTGAGCTGATTTTTTATTTTCGGGAATAAAAAGAAGTCGCACGGTGCAAGGTCAGGGCTGTAAGGAGGGTGACCTAGGAGTTTAACCGGAGTGCTGTCCAGGAAGTCCCTCGTTTTGAGCGCGGTGTGTGCGGGCGCGTTGTTATGGTGGAGTAGTATCCCGCGGAGCCCTGTGTTTGGTCGCTTGTAGCTCACTACAGAGAAAACTTCTGCCAAGCATTTGGTAGTGTACCATTCAGCGTTGATGCTTCTTTGATTTCGTAATGGGATTGATAACAAGTAACCAGTCAAATTGAAAAAACTCGCGATCAAAATCTTCCCTCCGCTTCTAGATCGCTTCACTTTGGTAGGTGTTGATTCGTTTTGAAACACCCAAACCGTCGACTGGCGTTTTGTTTCTGGATCATACTGATAAATCCACGACTCATCACCTGTAATGATGTCATAAACACGCCGAGACGTGCCTGCTTCAAACTTGTTTATCATATCACGACACCATTCCATTCGGGCCTGCTTCTGAGCATCGGTGAGACTGTGCGGCACCCAGCGTGAAACTATCCTTCTCATCACGAAGATGCACGTGTAGAATCTCGTGAAGGCTTCCCGATCCAATCTGAAGAATGTGCTGAATCTCTTGATATGTGACTCGTCTATTATCTTGGATTAAATTTTTCACTGCTAGCACGTTTTCTTCCGTAACAGCCGTCAAAGGGCGACCACTTCTTTCTTCATCCTCCAAAGTCAGTCGACCGCGCTTGAATTCGTTATACCAACGATACACGGTCGCCTTGGAAGGGCCTTCATCCATGAATGCCATTTGAAGTCTATCGTACGATTCGTCTGGTTTCAGGCGACACTTGAAATCGTAGAAAATCATAGCGCGAAAATGTTCCCGACGCAGATCCATTTTTCAATGAGACACAATAATTGAAATTATCTTGCAAAAAATGCAGAGAGAAATTTTGAAATTGGAACGTACTTATTTTTACTCATAAATAATCATATTTTAGAAATATATTATAACTTACCAGTCTCTCATATATAAAAACTTTTTTTCGCAATACTTTCAGAGTGGCCTGGTATATAGATATCTATGTCACTGTAAGCACAGTTCTTAAAGCATTCCCCGTTTGTACAAAATGGCATTTTAAAATAAAAACTTTTAAAATTTTAAATAATAGTAATTCGCAATGCTCATTCACTATATCAAAATAGACTCAAAAACTATCCTAACGTACTGGCAATACAGCTGCAACAAACGCCTCAAGAGAAAGGATGTTATCAGAATCTCTGGTTTTAAATAAGGAGTTGATGTCAAAATAATAATTATTATGAAGTGACAATTATAAGGCACGTGTTCGAACCCAACACAACCTTATAATTAATTTAGCTTAGTTGGGGTAATGAGTGACATAGGGCGCGATTAGACCGCCAATATACTCGTATACTGTGATCTTCTCAATGTACATCGCAACCCACGCGTTTCTGTCAATATTATATTAATATTAATGTGCAAAAAAAAACACGTTTTGTACCCACACTGGATCACGATATTGGATTGCGATATAATATAGATTAATTCTGTCTAATGTCAAAATATGGATTATATAAAAAATATCTAAATCGACCTATCCGTCGAATAAATCCAATTTCAGTAACGTCCATACTCTGTAAGACTATGGAACGTGTACTGAATAAAAAGCTCCTGGCATACCTCGAAACGAACGAACTCCTGAGTGATCGGCTATATGGCTTTCACCTAAACCGTTCGTTCTTGTTTAAGCCACCCACATTTGGAGTGAGGCCATCGAGAGGCACGGAGAGACACTTGCCGTTTTTCTCGACATCTTTAAGGCGTTTGACAGGGTCTGGCACGATAACCTAATTGGGAAGCTTCCGTCCTACGGCCTGCCCGCCGGCTTATTTGTCTGGAGTTACCGAATTCCTGAGGAATCGGTCTATCCGAGTGGTCGTGAACGGCTCCAAATCGGGGCGATTAGCGATCAACTCTGGGATCAATTTCATTTCATTTCATTTATTCATTAACAATTTGTTACAATTGTATCTGAAGTACAGAGTATTAATAATATAAAACACAGTAAATTATTGTAGATTAAAACATTACAAAATCTGCGTACATTTTTTTTTTTTCGTGCGGAAATCCCTTCGGATACCCCCCCGCCAGCCAGCGGGGGCGGTTATGTCGGGCTTGAACCGACTAAAACCGCACGCCGTCTCGGGTCTACAGACGCCGGGGTGTAAGGTTGCCCATAGAGCATATCCCTCGCACCCCGACTGACCCTGGGCCATCTCCGGTTTCGAGATGGCCCCCTCGGGTTTGGGAACCACGGTGTCCCCGTCTTGCCCCGGTTTGGGGGAGGGGCGCTAGTCGCCCCACCGTCCCGGCCTGCTTCTGCTGGGGTGACAGGCGGCCTCACCTGCCACCCCCAGGCCTGCGCTCATGGAGGACGGAGGTCGTTAAGCGACCTCCGGCGCCTGAGTCGCCAACGACGCGCGGCGATCAAGTTGCGGGCTCGGCGGGCCGGGAGAGTTCTAAATCTCTCCCGGGCACGCTCCGCCATTTGCATTACATGCTCGCAGAAGGAGGTGGCGGCGGCCCACGCGCTCGCGCTCCGCACCATTGCCGCAATCATGCTGCCGAGCGAGAGGACTCCCACCCCGATGGCTGCCACGAGGTCACGCCTCGGCGCCTCCCACGCCGGGCAGTCCGCCAGCGTGTGCAGCCCTGAGTCCTCACTCGCGTCGCAGTGATGACACTCAGGCGTTGGCTCCTTCCTGATCCGATGCAGGTGGTCCCCGAAGCACCCCTTCCCGGAGATCACCTGCGTCAGTCGGTACGAGAGGCTTCCGTGTTGCCTCTCTAGCCAATCCTCCATGATGGGCCTTACCGCCGCTATAAAATCTGCGTACCTATTCAGATCACAAATTACATCAATATAGTCAAGAAATACAATAAAATTAAAACTAGATAAACCCGATGCAATGTCCAATAATATCAACAAGTCAATCAATAATTCATAATCAATTAATCAATAAATTTGTAAAATACAATAAAAACATAAAGAGAAGTCACATTAATACATTCAATACGATGTAAAATAATTTAATCTATAATAATTCAATATCTAATATGTGAAAGTCATTTAAATATTATTACTCATTGCGATAAATTCTTCCAGTGAATAAAAACAATTATTGATTAGAAAGGTCTTAAGTTTTGTTTTAAACAAGTGCGTCTTATAAAATCGTTTTTTAGTTCAATTGGTAGGCAATTAAATAGTTTAACTGCCTGGTATGATGCACCATGTTTGACAACATTTAATGTGGGAAGCAAAGCAGTCTTCAGTGCATTTCGCCGTGTGCTAATTCATAATTTTCTTTCATCTGCCGTTTCAAATCAATGAATATTTTTGGATAGATTGCTTAAAACAATAAGTATGTACAGGGGTCGGTACTCTCAGCTACACTATTCTTGCTGCACATAAACGACCTGCTCAAGCCCGGTACTTTTGGGTACGCAGACGATACAGTAGTCGAGAGTTACTAGTCCAACCCCAGAGCCAGCGTAGAACAGATCCAGTCTCTCCGAGAGGCTATGGTTGAACGTTTGAATTGGTCCTTGAAAGCGGTCTCCGATTGGGGTGATGGTCAAATTCAATGCTACTAAATCCCAAACGTGTCTTTTCTCTGTCAAGCGAAGTAATTTTCAGCCAAACCCTACTTTCTGAAATGCACCTGTACAGATAACGAAGTAAAATATAACAAACAATTTCCAGCCTCGAAATGTACTTTTGTGCTTTACTAACTACAGCCACCACTTACTATCAAGCGATACTTGTAATTGTTTCTGAATTCTTATTACTCTTTCGACTTAGAATGTGTTATGTTGACGAGTATTATGCCATAAGAAAACTTAATCATATCTATTACGCAGAAAGCCAACCGGTACGGCAAGTTAAGCCTTCTCGCCCTAGCGTAGATCAAATTACGGGTAACAGACTAGTAAGTCCGTAGTTCAGATTTCTCAATCGTACTTAATAGCTTGAAAGTGCATTTCAGGCGATAGAATACGTACCACAAAAAGATTTATTACCTCTGGGTTCATTTACGGAGTTCCGGGCTTCCTGCGAAATTAAATTTGTCAGGCTAGACAGACCTTTGAATATATAGAAAGAAAAGAAAGAAAGAAAGAAAAATGCGTTTATTTTGGCTTACTGCAGCACACAAAACAGTTTAACTTATAATATAACTATTCCATGACATTTTAAATGAAGTAAATTATAATCAAAGATATACAGTGTTACGTATTATATGTTTTGCATTTTTTAGACCATCTTATATTATTTTAATTTCATTTTGTAATTGGCAACACTGACCATCATTCGCCATTACGTAATCTATGATATCTTAGAATTATGATATCATACCTAATCTATGACTCAACAATGATGTGATATAATTCTATGATATAATTTGTGACAACAACAACGAACATATACAGTGCCAATTGAAAGATGGTATATTTATTTCTTGTGTTGTGATACAATGTTAAATATGATATGCACTGCAGCCGCCAAAACTGCTGTGATGAGTATTCGGTGAGTACCAAAATTTACATCAAGCGCTGATTTTCGTTCACGGCCATTTTGTGAAGTAACGCATTACGCAAGCGTCGAATCGTTGGTAGAACAATGGCGGTTTTGGAATATATTTTCTAATTTCGGTAAGTAATTACCTACCATACCTTATACCGATCAAACAACAAAAAAAGAAATAGATGTAGTTGCATTACGCCAGACAACGTGGACATTTCCAGAATTACACGCACATTCAATCACAAAGACATCTTACTAGTATATACCTACTACCTACTCATGTTAACGAACAGGACGCCATTTGCTACGCTTCTGGCGATCGGCGATACCAGATGATGCACTCCCGCGCAAGCACTCAGTCAAGCCAGCATAATTATCTTGACTTATCTAAGACCTAGTACACGTCTTAATATCCCAGTAGTTTAAGCATAGTCACATATCCATTATATCGACACAGGAGATCGCGAACGGCGCACCCCCCGCCTTTGATCCGGATCCCCGGACAGCATGCCCATCTTTCAACAGTAAAATGTACATACCCTAAGGTAAGGATGAAATTAACAGAGATAGATATACACTTTTTAATATAATATTAGGTATTGTATCTGGAACAAGAACATCTATAAAAAGTCATATAAGTCACTTAAGTAGTTGGTAAAATAATACACGTCAATTTACCAAAGTACCTTTTTTTCGTGGGGAAATCCCCTCGGAAACCCCCCACCCCCCCCCCCCCCCGTCAGCGGGGGCGGTTATGTGAGGCCTGAACCGCACGCCGCCGTCTCGGGTCTTAAAACCAAGGGTGTAAGGTACCAAAATACCTCATACGAATATATTTGTAGGTGTACAAGCAGTATATTAATTACTAGCTGTGCTAAATCGATGCGGACGAAGTCACGTCCGCATCGATTTAGATTTTAAGGTCTAATTTTTTTTTGCGCGTAACCCTTATCCTTTTTCTAATATAAAAGTAGCCTATGTCACGACCTCATTTATATATGCGTCCTGCCAAAGTCGGGCCCTGCCGTTCCAAAGCGTAACTTTTTGGAACTATGTGGTTATGGCTCGAACCGACTAAAACCGCACGCCGTCTTGGGTCTTAAGACGCCGGGGTGTAAAGTTGCCCAAATTCAAACAGACAGAAAGACAGACAGAGCGACAAAATTTTAAAAAATTGGGTTTTTCTGATATGTCACATGAGTGCAAAATTTTCAATTTTATAATAGTACTAGCTGATAGCCGCGGCTCCACCCGTGCGGAAGTCGGTTATCGTTTTTTGTCATATCTCCGGTTCTACTTAACCAATTGCAATCGAAACGGCAGATTTTAAGTCTGAGAAAGACCTTTCTATTAGGAAAAACCGCATTAAAATCCGTTCCGTTTTTTGCGTCCATCACAAACAAACATAAAAAAAGTAATTAAAAAAAAATCAAATAAATAAAAACAAAGGTAATTCCACTGACTAACCACCCCGCTGGCGCCGGCGGGGGGGTATCCGAAGGGATTTCCGCACGTTAAAAAAAAAAAAGGCGGATTTCATAAAATTGTACTATGAATGGTTGCATCTAGATTTGCTTTTTTACCTTTGGCTTTTTAGAAGATTTTCGTTGTCTTTTAAGAAGGACACTCGAGCTGCCGATCCTGTAGGACGGCAGCTCGAGTGTGACGTTCCTGGAGGCGGTAACCGCTTCCCATCAGGTAGGCCGTGAGCTTGTCTACCACCTGAATGGGAAAAAAAATGAATAAACAGACAAACATACAAGAATTCCAAACTAATATTTTTGTGTTCAGATTGTGTTCAGAACGCAAGTATTTTTTTTAAATATCTCCAATATCGTCACAAATGATTTTACAGTTTTATAATAGTATAGACAATAAAACACAATATTTTTTTCTGCGGCGCAACAAGCATAATCCACGTACCCCAGAGCTTGAAAATATCGTATAATAACAGCCTAGATAAAAATGTGATTAATAATTGAGCATTCTAAAACTATGATTACTCTGAAGCGGACGGTAACTTGCGTCATCATCATCTCTGCGTTGTCTCTGTTCTCTGGTTTCTCTTACTGGTGGTAGAAATTTGATGACACAAATTTGTCACAAAATTCGGCCGGGTGGATACCACCGTGTACGATTGCGAAAAACCCTCCATAGTAATCCAATTTCGGTTTGGTTGCGTTCAGGGGTCAGCAAGTGCATAGCCGGGCAAGGGGATTGTGGTCGCAGCACTAGTGGGACCGGTGGGTGTCACGCGGTGCTGCGACGACAATCCTCTTTTGATGAGGCCGTCAAGCTGAGTGCCCCCATTGTTAACATGGTACGTGTATATAATGGTGACCCTCTTTCCTGAGACTTTACCTTCAGCTTACCATCAGGCGAGGTGAAGTCAAATTGACGTGTCCTATATATATAAAAATTAAAAAACTCGATTGCATCCGAGGCCTTAAACTCGGAGCCCGGGGTTCGTTTCCCAGCTTTTGCCATAATCATTACTCGTACTGAATTTTCTTTTAGGATTAAAAAATTACTTAGTGAACTATTTTTAAGGCTAGTTGGTTCTCTCTTTATTTCATTTTGAAGTTAAAATTCACGGTTGGTCCCGGCATATACCCTGCTACCGGTTTAAATCAAACTAAAACTGAAGTCAGTCAGAATGCTTGTAGGGATAATCTGTTTAATAAAGTACTGCTGACCACGATTTATGTATTGCAAATAAATATATTCCGCCATAATTCGGTTTCACGTTACAAATAGCGCCTCTTCTCACTAATTGGTAACGCCTAATTGGTAGTCGCTACAGAAAAATTACTTTCATCAACGAGCGAAGAGTTTCATAATTACTGCAATTAGGAGCATTGCGGCGTTTTGTTCAGACGAGACGGCGAGGATGGTGCGGACGTGTCGCGTGTACAAATTTATCATTTTTGTGGCCATTCACAAACGTTTTGAATTAATTTCGTACCCACGCACCGCCCAAACAACCCCACGCATATTCTGACGTGATCTATCGACAGTCGTAAGGACAAAGATATATAATTACCACAACAATTATTCGCAAGCACCCCATACAATGAACATCATATTCTGATCACGTAAAAGTTTTCATTATACGAAGGATGTGCTATATACATAGACGATAAAACCGAAATGCATACCATATCAAAGGAAAGAGCAATCTTCTAATGCAGCCAGTGTATTACGGAATGAGTAAAGAGATCTTGATGCTCTGTGAACCCTGTAATAACTTTTGATATTCCTGTAATTTTGAACTTAGTTCTTCATTTATTCTGTTTTCCATTTATTACTTAATTTTTGCTACCTTATTGGAGTACAAAATAGGCCTACGGGAGTTACGTAGTATTATCCGTAGGTAGTTATACAATTCTAAAAATTTCACGTTCTTACTAACTACTCGTAGTAGTAGTAGTGTGTGTAGCGTAGAAGCAATTAACGTAGCTGTAGGGGTGTACAGATCCGAGTCCGATATAAATTATATAACATAACATAACATAACTTCACGCCTGTATCCCCGAAGGGGTTGGCAGAGGTGTATTACACACCCACGATTCGCCAGTTATGTTTAGGAGCAATGTAGTAGCGGGCGAGCCTATTGCCATCTACCGGTCACATGACTAAGCAAGCGATAATAATCGTTTTTTAATACACACATAACTACGAAAAGTCAGGGTGTGTGCCCTGGGCGACTGCGGATCGAACTCGAGCAGTCCGTTACGTACACCGCTGGGCTATCACCGCTTTTATATGCCGATAGTCGGGCTTGCACCGACTAAAACCGCACGCCTTCTCGGGTCTTCAGACGCCGGGGCGCTCGTATAAATTACTTAAAAATAATCTTTTTTTTTAAACCGTAAAAACCCTTTTTGTGCTGTTGAAGTGTGTCGAATATAATGCTAACTCTACTGTACCGTAGATTTCATTCAATTGAACTTCGACAGGATTATATTATCATTATGTACACAGAGGGATAAGCAGCCTTACCACAAGAAATAAGCAAGGGCGTAGTGAGACCCGCAACGTGGCTGTTCTAAACAGCCCGTTAAAGGCGATGGCCGTCAGAGTCATCAGGGGGTATTGCACGATCTCCGTCGAGGCGGCATGTCTCCTAGCCGGGACCCCTCCATGGGACCTGGAAACGACAGCCCTTGCATCATTGTACTGTAGCGTCCGGGGGTTGGACGCCACAATACCTCGTGTTGATAAAAGATAAACACACGGGTTAAGCAGTAATATCTCATTTATTTTAAACAACAAAGCTTCCTATATCGAGTTTAGGGACGTTTTTACGCGAATATATTTATATTTAAGCGAACTGTAGGGAATCGCGGTCTCCGCTCAAGGACTGAGCCTAAATTCAATACACTTATATCTTCTCTTCGGCCGGCGGACCAGGGCGGCGAAAAGTATTTAAATATTTATTTTTAAACTCTGACACATGATGGCCAGGTCAATGAACTGTAGTGATCGAATGAGGTCGAAGCACTACAGTACCAATGGCGCAAGGTGGCGCTGGAGCGGGGCCATAGGCCGGAGCCCCGAGAAATCAGGGCTCAGCGGTCCCTGCTCCGCCAGGAACTCATGGGAGACAACCTGGCGAAGACACGGTGCTCCACACATTGGTGGAGTGCCCTGCGTGGGTGAGTCAACGCCGGGATCTCGTTGCGGTTCTGGGCGTGGACGTTCTCTCATTGGAGACCATGGTGAGGGCCGTGGTCTCCGACGGGAGCAAGTGGCACGCCGCCGCCTCTTTCTGCGAGCTGGTAATGCTCGCGAAAGAGACGGCGGAGAGGGAGCGGGAGAGAACCCTGCCCCTCGAGTTTCGCAGTCTGCGGCGAGGACGCCGCAGACTCATCTACGCCCGGGACTACCGACCTCCATGAACGGGGATTGAGGACGGCAGTGGGTCGACTCGCCGTCCTTACAGAAGCAGGCCGTGGCGGAAGCGTATTGTGTGTCCTACACACGCCTGCAAACTCACCGACGCGGGATAAAATCCGACCACACCAGGCGAGGCTGCGGTGGCGGCCAAAGTCCGCCAGTAACCCCCTCCTTCCTAGAAGATACAGGAATGCTCACAAACCGTAAAGTAATACGTATGTAAGTGGCCTATTAATAAACAAAAACAAAAGTATTGTCGGAAGTTTACGCGAATGTCCACACATTGAAATAAAATTTTATATCGCAATTATATCGCGATTTATTTGATGTTATTTTATTATTTACATTGAACCCCGTGACCATGGCTGTTGAAAAGCAATCAAAACATCAGTTTCTGAAATCGCGATAGAATGCGTTAAAAATAGTTTTATTTCAAAATCAAAAATCCACTGACAGGCGAATTTTATAAGATTTACTATAAATGGTTGCACCTAGATTCGCTTTTTGACCTTTGTCTGTGCCTATATTATTAAGAGCTATAGTATAGTATTCTACATTTAAGTACTATAGTATAAAAATGGCACAAAAGGTGATGACCAGAGAAGATCTCGAAAAACTAGATTTTACTGAAGTGTTGAAGGAGGCGAACATCTTTCTTTCCCGCAACAAAAAAAGGAACACTTATTTCGTTTGCACAACCTTGCAATACAAGTAACATTGAGAGGTCCTTTTCTACACTGTGTCGTGTTAAAACATGGCTGAGATCAACGATGACTGAAAATCGTTTAAACTGCCTATGTATGCTCAGTATACACCGAACTATGGTACAAAAAACGAAGGATATAATTGAATCAAAGGTGTTAAAACGGTTTTGTGAAGAAACGGTTTTGTCGACTACTCTTTTTGTAAAACAAATTCACTGATGGATATTTTGTTTTTCATTTTTAACGTAAACTGTCCGGGTCCCATTGTTCATGCAGCATTTACCTTAGATAGATTCTGGATTTCTCCTTAACAAAATCCTAGCTACGCCCTTGAATATCAGCAAGTTTAAACTCTTACAACACGGAACCTGCTGTGCAGGTACAGCATGAAACCTACAAGGGTTTAAACTTCTTTGATTGTTGTGGTAAGGTTTATCTATCCCTCTGTGTGCCAGAGGTTCCAACATTGTAAACAAATAAAGATACGAATGTATATTCTCCCAATATTGATAAAATAAAAATTCATATTAGTGTTCCTACACATTTTATGCGTTTGTGCATAATTCATGTGCATATTTTTTAAATACTGTTGTTTTTGTCACTTGTCTGAAGGGTTCGGACTCCAAATAGACACCTAAAAATTGTTATAGATATTACAGTGCACTGACTAGTTGAATGATGGGTGTAATATGTATAAATGTTTTTATACCTTTGTGCAGATTAACGTCAGACATAGACCATCGGTGGCATAGAAAAGATAAAAGTACAAATACAGGAAACTCATTGCTTTAATCTTGAAGAAATTAGACATTTTAAATAGGTACCTTTTTTTTTTTTTCGTGCGGAAATCCCTTCGGATCCCCGCCGTACCTGCCAAAGTTAGAGTTAAACAACAACAACCAAACATTAATAGTCGTCATTCCTTTGTTTAGTAGTTTTTGCTGCAGCCGCAGTGATAGCAGGAGGGACTTAGTTACCTTACTTCCAGAACATGTTTTATCTAAAGCAAACTAATATTCTTAGCACGTGCTGCCGCTTTGCCCGTCTGACTATGGTAGGCAGAAAACTCTCCACAGTGCCATGACCAGCACACAAATAACCATTTGTTGGTCGTTACACCGCCTCCCCAGCTGAAAATAAAAAAATGAAGTAAAATAATAAATGTTGGGGGTGATCAAAGACTCCACCGACAGCATACCGCCATTTACCGCTGCTACCATGGACTTCAGGCGTACTATGGCGTCCACTGTCAAACGTGCCGTCTAAGATCGGAATAGAACTTAAATAGTTCTATTCCGATCTTAGTAGCCGAAACTGTCATTTTTTATTCAGTATAACCAAAATAAGAATTTCCAACAATTGTTATAGATATTAATCGAGCACACGTAACACGGCGCGTGTGTGATGCTGACTATACATCATGTAGTGTACGTCGCGTCTCACATTACGTAATGTAATAAATGTTTTTATACATAACTAGCGAGTGAGACGGGTGTAACGGCGTGGAAAATGTCATATTACTAGTTATATTTTGTTGTATTGGCGAATAAAAAGAAAAAAACTTGGTCTGTCGAACCTGTGAATGATTAATGTGAAAAAGGTTCAAGTAATAAAAATAACATATTTATTTATGATGTTTAATTAATCTATATGGGAAAATTCAGACAAAGTTTAGTATTAGTAGCTTCTAAAATAATAACTACAACAAAGACAACTTTCTTGGATTATATTCAAATGAATAAATTTAAGTCTAATTAACTCAAATTAACTTTAAATCTCTTTTGCCATTCCTGAAGATCAACTAGCTCAATCCATATTTCAATATTGAAGAAAATATTAAATAAAAGTTTCAATTCTTCGTACTGCATTGGGACTGAAAATACATTATGTATCAGCAATTTATCATGTGACTGATTCTCTTCATAAAACTAAAAAATACCCAAATATATCTCGGACTTTTTCTGGTTAACGATCATACTTACGCATTGAGAAGTGTTGGAATACTACAAATATTTTAGGTAGATTTCGATGAAATCGATCTACCTATTGGTTTCTTGACTACTGTCGAATTTTAAAAAAAATTCTTCATAGGAGGTCTAGTTATGACTCCCTGAGTTCGAAATGACCACTGGTCAAAAAGTTTATATATATATATATGTATGTATGGTTCCACTTCCCAAAATTTGCGGCACTCTCACGGTCGCATTTTTGCCCCGATCGCTTTCAAACTGCGGTCAAAAATTGCTTGGGTGTAAACTTAGTTTAAGTTCGTGAACGGGTGGAATCCGGCCTAAGGGGACGGTAAGGCCTCACTTTTTGTGAAATCAGTTTTTCCACAAAATTTCACGCTCCATGAAAGATATTCGAACCGTTCTGATTTTATCCCATAGTATACATGAATACCAACAACTTTAATTATAAACCTATAAGATTAAAACTTTAACTAAAAGTGGAGGGGGGAAAAGCCAAAATTTTTCGGGAAAAAAATCATAACTTCTACAACATGAATATTCTTGTTGTAGGAAACATTTTTAATCGATAGGCCATTTTTAAGTCTAAAATAAATGTCTGAAAAGTTTTTCGCTAAAAGTTACCGTTTTCGAGAAAAAAAAATTAAACTGTTTAAAGTCCGTAGTTCTCTATATAAAATAATATTAATTGCTTCACGAAATCTACCTGTGCGTTCCCCCTGCGGGTACGGATTTTTTTTTCTCCTTATTTGTATTTTTTGATTTAAACAAACTTATTAGTCGTCAAGAGAGAGCTCAAGTGGCGCAGCATAGTAGGAATGTAGTATAGTAGACCTTTTTTTTTCCTGTGGAAACCTTCACCGGCTCCACCCCATCAGTGCCAACGATGAGATGGGTGTGTCGGAATCGGACCGACTATAACCACACGGTGTCTACCCCAAGTGTCCATGGCTGGGCTCCCCGGGTGAGCCCTCAAAAAGATAACCCCACGGTTACCGGTGGACTTTGGTCGCCATCGCGGCGTCGGATATGGGGCCGGGTTTGATCCCGCGTCGGTGAGTTGGCAGGCGTGTATAGGAGACACACGACGCGCCTCCGTCTTGAGCTGCTTCTTTAAGGACCGTGAGTCGGCTGACTGTCGTCCTCAGACAAATCTGCGGCGTCCTCGGGAGGCAGGGTTCTCTCCCGCTCCTTCACCGCTACTCTTTCGCACGCATTAGCTGCTCGCAGTAAGAGGTGGCGGTGTGCCACTTGCTCCCGTCGGAGATCACGGCTCTCACCATGGTCTCCAGCGAGATCACTTCCATGCATAGGACCACAACGAGATCCCGGCGTTGACTCGCCCACACTGGGCACTCCACCAATGTGTGGAGCGCTGTGTCTTCACCGAGATCCTCACTATGCCAGCACTGAGGCCTTATCTCCCGGTGGATGCGCCACAGATACTTACAGAAGCACCTGTGTCCGGTAAGCATCTGTAACAGGAGTCACACATCATGTGGTAGGAGAGGTACCGTGGTGCCCGGCGGAGCGCGCCCGGGAGTGATTTTGAACTCTCCCGGCCCGGTGAGCCCGGAACATGCTTGCCGCGCGTCGAAGGCGGCTCAGACGCCGGAGGTCGCTTAACGACCTCCCTCCTCCATGAGCGCAGGCCTGGGGGTGGCAGGTGAGGCTGCCTGTCACCCAAGCAGAAGCAAGCTGGGACGGCGGGGCGACTAGCTCCTCCCCCAAACCGGGGCAAGCCGGGGCACCGTGGTTCCCAAACCCGAGGGGGTCATCTCGAAACCGGAGATGGCCCAGGGTCAGTCGGGGTGCTAGGGATATGCTCTATGGGCAAGCTTACACCCCGGCGTCTGAAGACCCGAGACGGTTCAAGCCCGACATAACCGCCCCCGCTGGCCGGCGGGGGGTATCCGAAAGGGATTTCCGCATGAAAAAAAAAAAAGGTACCGCCCAACCACTCCTCCATGACCGGCCTCACCACTGTGATGGTGGCTTCTCTATCTTGGTTGCTCAAGTCGCACTTTTCATGAGTTCCTGGTGGAGCTGGGACCGCTGTCCAGGCTGCGGCCCCGCTCTAGAACCGCTCTACAACGACGCAACGGCCCCGACTTCCAGGTCCCATGGAGGGGTCCCGGCTAAGAGACATGCGATATCCCCTGATAACTCCGACGGCCATAATTTTCAACGAGTTGTGTAAAAAAGGCCGGGTTACGCGCCACCAGACTTTCCACCCATACGGGGGCCCTGTACAGAGCCATGCTTAGCACGATCAGTCTCCCAGTGGGAGCGTTGGGTCCCTTAATTATGGGCATCAGCCGCGAGAGCGTGGACGCAGCCCCTTTAATATCAGCACAGCCCTTGCCTAAAATTATTATTTTCGTTTTAGTGCGACTACATTTTTGAATAATGTCTCGATTATCGCTCGCTTAGTAATGTGCCCGGTAGATGGCTATAGGCTCGCCCCCTATTACATTGGGACCTAAACATAACTGGCGAACCGTGGATGTATAATACACCTCTGCCTACCCGTTCGCGGATACAGGCGTGAAGTTATGTTATGCTTTTTTTATTAAATATTTTATTTAGATTTTATTTTCTGCTAAGTTATAAAGCAATGCTTTACCCATATGGTCCTGCTTGAATTGGAAAAATCCCTTTAGTTATGGATATGACAGTCCTGTATGACAGATATGTGGATAGGAAAGAATAAAACAGGGAATTGCTTTACTCTTTCGCATTCTTCCTTTAACTCTTGGCCCCTCTGCAGGTGGCATCAGGGCACAGTTGATGCCACCTGCTTCCTTGCTTATATAAAAAGACTTGTCCGATGCCATCCATATGAATAACATTCCGGTAAATCTACAGCTATCTACAGACAGCCTGTTCTTCTTTGTTAACCGTCCTTATTTTCGAATAATGAATCATTACGTTAAACGTCAAACCAAGCTATGGTTATAGCTTGGTTTTAATCAAAATTACAACCACGAATCATAGTTAAATTTTTCAATACGCCTCGTAAAACATAACTACCAATATAAATATTTCGAATTTTGTTAAATGTTCGAAATCTGACTTATGCAAAATAATTCGAACTCCAAAACTAAGTCAGTTTAAGTTTTCTCATATACGATCAAAGTTCACAATTTCATTTGACTTTATAAAGTCAACAATTTTGTCATCCATTTTGGGGTTTCATCGTACATTTTGAGGTGTTCCTCACTGTGTAGTGAGGAACATCATTCGTTCATTTTAAGTTATAAACATTGTGAAATATCAAAAAGAATTTTGAAGTATTAATACGCCTCTATTGGACCTCTTTGTCTTCATCTTAGTTTCAACGTAAGTGAACCCGATAACTAAATATAAGACTTCCGATTTTTAAATTCTATCGAACAGCAATATTTTTCTATATGATCGATTATCTTTTAAGAATATTGCTTTAGGGATTTGAGACAATGAAAGATAATACTTGGAGAAAATTTGTTACCTAAGGCAGCCAAAGGGAAATTGGTTATTTCTATAACCTGAAAGCATTATTATTAAATTTGATAAGGTGATTATAGATAATACTCAAATCGATAATATATAGGACCAGGAACCTTAAAATGTGTATTTTATATGTACAGAAAAAAACGCCAAGCAACCATAAATTTGTGCTTGATATTTTATTACATTCCTTTAAAATGACATTTAATTTCGTAGTTTCAAGTTTTAAGCAATAGGTGTTAGTACATATCTTTAAAACTACTGAACCAATTTATTGACACAATATTCTGTGAGTTGAAGTTAACGTAAGTCAATAAAAAAGAATGGTCTCAAACCAACCATTAGTTCTAGACTAATGCGTAAACAAACATACATACATAAAAAATATATATTTGTTGAAACCCTTATAGAGGATCATAATTATGTGAATGTAGTTTCAATGAAATTATATACTTACATACATATCGCATTCAAAATCTCCTTTTTTAAGTCGATTCTTAAGATTCTTTTTTAAGTGCTTTCCAAGACCCTCGTCGCTCAAGATTATGAAACAACATACTAATATTAAATATTATTTTGAAACCTCACCACTGTACCAATTTGGCACAGAACACTAAAAACATTCAAAGCAAAGAGTTTCCCATGAACATTTTCCCGATTTGAAACATTTTGGTGAGTTTTCCATAGTGGAGATAAAAGCCAAATGGATTAGCGGCTTTTAACCAGGCCACGAACTAACGGCGGCCGCAACGCATATAGAGAAATTATTATACCTGTCTTCCACTCACTGATTTTACCTTCGTTGGTACTCATAAATAATACAGGCCCACTGGAGCTTAATATGTTTGACGTCAAAGTATATTACCAGTTATATAATTAATAGAGATTTCTAGGTTGCATTTTTCATGTTCATCAAACAGACTTATTTTCTTCTTCATACCCTGATGGCCTCCATGCGAGTCTCTAATTTATGTAAATGCAAATGTACCAAACCCGAAACATCATTTTGTGATATTTCTATAATATGAAAATGTAGAGTATGTAGAGTATGTATGTGAATAAGGATTAATTAGATAAATACGAGGTTTCTTTCAAAACTCTGGTAGGAACTGGTAACTTGATAAATATTTTAATGATGTTTAAAAATACTCACTTGACCGGTACTAACCGATCACAGATGAGGCAGTTAACAAATTAACCAATGTTATTGGACAAGGATTGCATGGTGGAAAGAAATGACGTCCATAAATCAGATAAACAACAGGACGTTGCATCTTGATTTCTCGTAAGGGTCATTGTGTTGCTATACCCACACCAAGTCTATACAAATTTAAGACCTAAACACGTGCAAACTATTGGAGTCCAGTTTTGGTTAAGTGTGGAAGTTTCGGGCAATTCAGATTTTTGGGTCTGTAAATCACTTACAAGCACAAAAACGAGATATTGGATAAAAAAGGCGTCGGATGGAGAAAGGTCGGGGGTATAGAGATAGGCCGTTAGTTTGGAGCTCGCGAGGTGCACGGACTAGATTGGCGCTCTAAGGGAAGGATGGGCTAGAACCCCGGCTAGGCTAGGCAGGAACTCAAGTAAGTTGTGGCGTGTGACACTTTGGAGTGAAGCACTGAGCGAGTTGTGCGAGACTAGGTGAGTCAATTCCTTATTCGCTACTATTATCATAATTGATGTTTTATATGTCTATTTTCAAAATACACAATATTCTAAATATTCTAATTATTAATACGCAATTCAAAATACTATTTTGAATTGCCATCCACGGTTGAGTAATAGAATACCCAGAGTACTTGCGTTTTAATTAACGGTAAAGTTTAAGAATCGTTTGAATCGACACTACTTTGATATTGGTTACCAGTACCTGTGATAGAGAAGCATGAGTGAGAGTCACATGTAGCGAGCTAGATAGTAGACCAGGCTTTTGTTGCCCCTGGTTACCCCTATGGGTAGCCACGGGCCGTTGACGACATTTGCCCTGTAATCTATAAGCGACGCGTTATTTGATGATTAACGAATTACGAATATCGTATGAATGAGTGCAGAGCAATCCGACGTGCCGAGACTGTTATCTGCTGTCGTATAAGTTATTACAACCGTTTCGTCATACTTTTGGAGGGCTCGTGGTTCGGTTCTCGACGTAATCTGCATTGAAGATCGGCTGAAGCTCAGAGGTGGTGCGTCAATTATGGCAAACGGAAGATTGAATTTAAAGTCTTCACGGTACGAATACGAGTCGTTGAGGAGTATTATCTTGTAAACTCTACTTAGGCGTGCGATTGAATAAATGTGAGACAAGTTACCAAAATTAACGTATTTAACTGTTTGTTGTATATATTTTGACTGTCCTCTCTTCGGGTTCATTTTAATTATCTCTTGAAACGGCCAAGACCAGTGTAGGGATGTCCAAGTTTGGAGACGAGTCCCACAGCGTAGCGCGGTGGATGTGCGCTACGCCCCCCTATCTGGGTAGGGGGCTGGATCTATGGTACGGTTGGTGCGTCGAATAGATAAAAATAAATTTTACTCTGCCTTCGCTAGGCGTGGTACCATCACGTACGTGCTGACCAATGGGTCAGCACGTTATTTTCATTTATTAGAAGACTCGAAGCCGTGCGTGAAAGAGTTTTGAAACAGAAAAGCATTTATTTCTAAAAATCTAACGAAAGCTTTCAAAAGATTAAGACAAAACTCACAAAAACAAAAACCGTAACGTTAACACCTTATCGAACACCAATAGTGTTAGAATCAAAGAGCAAAATTTATTTCCACACACGTCGTATCATTCGTATGCAAGAGACTACTATAGCCTAGCAATGCAGCTTTTTAGCAAATCAATAAACAACTCAACGAGTACACTACAGGGCTATTTATTTGCATCCACTATTCGAACAAGGCTTGCTATTTTAAGGCTGTGTTTACATTAAAGCAATAATGCTGCAGAATATTTTTCTGACTACCTTTATAATAACAGGAACATTTCAAATAAAATTGAGTCACTGCAACTTAGCATTGATAGCAATTTTATATAAAGCTTGGATATGAAGAGTTGCCTCGGGCAATAAAGCCATAACATGCCCAACTCCACCAGTTGACCTTGCAGAGAGCACTTCGCAGTTATAGTGATATGGACCGTCATAATAATACATAGAGTCATTGGCTCACTAGGTGAGTTTTACAATATTCTGCTTCCAATATCCAGTAGATTCAATCACTATTCTATTTAGAGGGTGTTGTCATGACGTGCTACGGCATCCATCAAGTTTACGGCCAGGGTTGATTGGTTGGTTTTTGTATTAATTTAAAAAGAATATTTGTTACTGAAATTACTAGTATTTCCTCTAATTCCTCCAGCTAAATTGCTTTTGTTAGGAGTGGGTTCACGTCGGTAGTGTAATGGCCAGGATTCGGATCCGAGACCGATCTTAAGTCTGACTCCTTAACCACTAAGCTACTGATGCTTCTAATTTTATAAGTTTCCGTGGTTGTCAAGAATGCTGAATTTTATTTGGCTCAAGAACAATGATCACTTTCCAAACATATAATTATTATCCAATTTTTTTTTTTTTTTTTTTTTTTATTATATAGCGGTATTGATATTATTTGTATGAATTGTAATTATGCCTTTAAAACGATAAAATCAATGTGGTTTAAATCGTTAGTCAGGAAATTATGTACCGTAATAAGGAATAAGTTATCTTATGGTAGTATGAGCATGTCATCGACACTACCATATATAATCTGTGCTTCTACTAACAGACTGCGCAGCGTCAAAAAGTAGTAAAATCTTACCAGCCAACCAAAATTGTATCCTGAACTCCTGAAAAACATTTTTATAGTGTAAGATAATATGTCAACATTTATCAGCATCAAATTGTTGAAAATTAATTCATAATGATCATGACCAAAATTGACAAGACATAAGTAATACAGTCACAGACTTGATTATTTCGTTGATTACAAACATGACATACAGTTTGCTTTTAATTCTAAGTTTGCATGCAATTCTTTGAATTCAGGGATAACTAAAGAATGAGCTTTAATATTTATTAGTACAAGATAAACATGAATACAATAAGACAAAAATGAATATGAATAAAACAGTATTATTATTATAACAATTTGTAGTACTTTTTACTCATCATCATCAGCATCATCAAAAATAATAATATTTGATGATTATAAAATAATTATTATTGCTGCCTATTGCTGCGGAAGCTGCTTGGGGTAAGCTACAACAGACGGATGCGTAACTTTTTTAACAGGTAGCAGTAGACAGTATCATCGATTTATGTAAGCGATCTGCCCCGCAATAGAAGCATTTACGGCGAGTCTCGTTGTTTGACGTTCCCTTTTTTAGGAGCAATAGCCGCAGCTGTTGAACTTCCGTTTCCAATGCTCCCACTTGGGGCTCGTTGAACTAAACGAGTAATTGCCATCGAAGCGATCCGGTCTCAAACACTTTCCATTTTATTTTTAATGAATTAAATTTAAATAATAAGGAGACACCGCGGAACGTAACTCTAGGCTCAATTATTTTAATTATATGAATTTTTATTTTTATTAATGGCTTCTGCAGGACAATCACCGTAATTTAGCCAATGTCAAGTAAAATAAGATAATAATAATAAGAATTTATAAAATCATGTAAAATCATTATTAATGGCGGCGACGCAAATGTCAAGATTTCCAAGGAATTTTACCAGTGTCACGTTAGACAGAAAATTTATTTCCGTGTGTCCGTCCCGCACCAGGACGTTGGATCTTAGCCTTTAAGGGGGCATTTTCTTAATTCATTAAAAATTATACGTACGAATGACATGAATGATATTCTCTACCATTGTTTTTTTTTTCATGAAAAGTACTTATAAGAATTAAAGAAGAAAAGAATAATACTTATAATTACTTATAACATTCTATAAACCACAGATACTCGCTAAAGAAAATCGATTCCTACCTAGGTTGCTCCGCGAGGCTATTGAAATTGAAAATCATCTTAATTTTAATAGAGAAGATCGTTGGAATGTACCACTAGCTTGGGACCCAGTCATTCAATTCATTAACTTATCAATAATCTCATTCAATTAGTTAACTCCAAGAAATATCAATATACAACAAGACTTCATAACACTAAGCTCATTCTGCATAAATAGTAACACCAACAATTCTGCATAGTTCAGGTACTTTGAGATAATGACTTACACTTCAAACTACAAGACAACCACCATCTTTAGTCTCCCCTTGACCATGGCTGCTGAAAAGCAACCAAAACGTCGGGTTCAATATAAATAATAAAATAACATCAAATAAGCGCTAGAATCCGTTAAAAATAGTTTTATTTCAAAAGTACTTATATCAAAAGTACTTATATCAAAAGAGTCCAATATACTTACAAAGGAGTATCATGTTATATATGAACATTTAGAACATTTTGACATAATGGCTACTTTTTAAGGCTACACTACAATACCTATTGATTATTATCATTTGACAAGTCAACAACGAACATCCTTCTCGTACAGTTAAAATATATCCATTTTAAAACGTTAATTCCACTTGTGGTTCTATCTCACTTCTTCGTAATCTAACTACATTTTTTTTTCATTTAATATGGTTAATTACTACTTTCGAATTGGTGCTTTAAGTAAATTTAAATAAGTACTTGATGTTTGTCGTGTATTACGCTTGGTGATCTCGTGGTTAACTGCTGTTTATCTAGGACTAAGCCAAACACATTCCAATTGACCGCAACGTTAGAGTTGATATTGTTGTGACTCAACAAGTGTCTCTTGTTCAATATTGTACGTGACTTTATAGATTTAGTACATATTTATTTAATAACAGGTTGCTACAGGGTCGGAATTCTTTATTCCGTGTAAAAACTTCAAGGTATTGCCGAGGGCACGGCAATCCGGATAAGCAGACATAAGTCGGAGTCAAATCGGCTAAAACCACACAGTGTCTCCAACATCAGGCCTATTACAGGGTAAGGCGATTTGCCCGTGAACACCGTTGTTTTTTGCAGAAGAGTAAGCCTCTCTCTCCTCTTGAGGAGAGCATACAAGGCAAAAGTAAGGCACCTGTTCTTTTCTATTAACAGATTAACGGACTACCCAGCCCGCCATCATCAAGCCATCAGTGTGATGTTTTAGAAGTTTTCTAATTCACAGCCCCAAAGAGCTACTATTCGTGTCCGTTACCGGTCAGGGTTATGGTACCCTGACCTAGCCGCTCTTTCAGAATACAGAGACGGTGGTCTCACATGCCCAATCGTTGTCTTTTCATAGTGCCTTCTACTAATCAGAAAGCATTGATTATATAGAAGGTACACATGACGATGAAAGATTCCCGCCTCCGAACAATATTAACCTAAAATTAAAATAATAAATTTATTTTTGAGATGAAATCTTATTTGGGCGCGTTGTTGAAGTGAAAACTTCTTAAGGCTTCATCCGTGGTGGATGTTTTGCGGCAGGGAATGGAGAATTACATTCCGTTTTCTGTCGTAGACATGTCTGGCGGGGCTCGACCATGGTTTGGCGCCGAATGCGGTCGTGCCGAAGCACTCAAGCATGCGGCTTACTTGGCTTGGGTCGATGCCCGAAACCGCAGGGCGGAGGACGTTTCGCAAAAGAAGAGAGCCTTCAACAGGGCTGCCAAGTTTTGCAAGAAGACTTTGCGAAAGGCCCGGTTTGACCATATTGGCCGTATTGGAAACAAACTTGCATTGTATCCAGCGGGCAGTAAAGCGTTTTGGGCCCTAGCAAAGTCGGTTTAATCCAACTTCTGCCGCCCCTCACTGCCTCCACTGCGGAAACCTGACGGAACACTGGCCCACTCCGCTGAGGAAAAAGCAAATTTATTTCCTTCACTTTTTGCGGAGTCCTCGTGTCTAGATGCCGGAACGACGAAGCCTCCTGCTCCTCCTGTCGGATGTGGGACGCTCATGGCAGATATCAGCATCCGACAGAGGGATGTACGCAGGGTGCTAAGTAATCTGTACGTGAATAAGGCCAGTGGACTCGATGGGATTCCAGCAATAGTGCTCAGGACTTGTGCACCTGAGTTGTCTCCTATTTTGACACGCCTGTTTCGTCTCTCTTATGAGACAGGTCAAGTGCCGAAGGCTTGGAAGCAAGCCAACATGCAACCTGTGCCCAAAAAGGGCAGCCGGGCGGACCCTTTCAATTACAGACCAATATCAGTAACGTCCATACTCTGTAAGACTATGGAACGTGTACTGAATAAAAAGCTCCTGGCACCTCGAAGCGAACGATCTCCTCAGTGATCGGCAATATGGCTTTCGCCAAAACCGTTCCGTGGGGACCTTCTTGTGTATGCCATCCACATTTGGAGTGAGGCCATTGAGAGGCACGGAGAGGCACTTGGCGTTTCTCTCGACAAGGAATCGGTCTATCCAAGTGGTCGTTGACGGCTGCACATCCGACCGATTAGCAATCAACGCTGGGGTCCCTCAGGGGTCGGTACTCTCGGCTACATTATTCCTGCTGCACATAAACGACCTGCTCAAACCCGGTACTTTTGGGTACGCAGACGACAGCACAGTAGTCGAGAGTTACGAGTCCAACCCCCGAGTCAGCGTGGTACAGATCCGGTCTCTCCGAGAGGCTATGGTTGAGCGTTTGAATTTGTTCTTGAAATCGGTCTCCGATTGGGGTGATACTAACCTGGTCAAATTCAATGCTACTAAGACCCAGGCGTGTCATTTCTACGCCAAGCGAAGTCAATTTCAGCCAAACCCCACATTACGAAATGCATCCGTGCCAATAACCGACCGGCTCGAGCTTCTTGGTGTTACTTTAACATCCACCCTCAATTTTGGGTCTTATATTGAGGCTAAAGCTCAAGTGGCTGCTAAAAAGCTGGGCATTCTGTCGAAGGTGCGACAGTACTTGACACCGGAACAGTTGCTCAACCTGTTCCAAGCGCAGGTTCGATCCTGTATGGAGCACTGCTCGTATCTGTGTGATGGCTCAGCTAAATACCATCTAGAAGCGCTAGAGACAGTAGAGAGACGGGCCAAGAGGCTCATTAACAACGATGCACTCGTCGAGAGAAAGCTTCAGAGCCTTGAACATCGACGCAAAGTTGTAGGCCTTACGGTCTTTTATCGGATGCATTTCGGAGAGTGTGCGCTGGAATTGCACAACTTGATACCTCCAAGCCCTTTCCACCAACGAACGACCAGACGGATGGATATGGAATATCCATCCGTCTGGTCGTTCATACGCACGAAACGTTTCGGCGACACATTTATTATGCGTACAGCTAAGGAGTGGAATTGCCTGCCTGAGTCTGTGTTTCCGGAAAGCTATAACCTCGGAAGAATTCAAGTCTCGAGTGAATTGGTTCCTTCTAGGCAAACGTGATCCATCGTAGACTACATCGTCACTTACGACCAGGTGAGATAGAGGTCAAACGTGAGCTTATCATCCATAAAAAAGAAAAGGCGCGTTCGCATTGGTCATTTTTGAGATGGAAAAAAAACAATTGAATTCTCTTGAAATTTTGAGGGGGTTATTGAGGGTTCTTGAGTTTTTCGTGTATACATACGTAAATGTTCAAGTTTTCACTTCTGTTGGCACTCCCGGAGAGCCACTGTATTTTTCTGCTAAATATGGCGCCTTCAACAGACCATGATAGATGTTACTGCGACAGAGTGTTGGTACATACAGTGAGAATAAGAATAATGGAGAGAAACATCTTATTTGAAAAAAAGTACTGCAGGTATTCATAAGAAAATAAAATTTCGCAATACATTGAGTTTCATTTTATACTGTACCTATATCTAAACTATGTCAGACAACAAGAGATTTCAGGTTTCCTGTAACGAAAGCAACGCGGCATTTTTCAAATGATCGCGCTGTTTTCGTATCCTATGCTGTAAAAGAATACCTGAAATACTATGTCCATTTTATTTAGTGAGTTTCAAGCACGTGTAGATTTTAAAACTAAAGTATTTTAGCTCTCGTTCCTCCCACAAAATGGTTGAATTTCTCTATACGAAGTTAATGGAATATTTAATTTGTGTATATTCATGTTTAGGCAGAAATGTATTCACCAATTATTTTCAGTCCTACGTAACTGAGGATAGTTTATTGCCGTCAACTCCTAGTAATAACTCGGAGTATATGAACTCCGAATTGGTACTAAGCTTTGCTTTTAATTATTTTATGTAATGCAAATTTATTTAACTACTAAAATGACTGTCGATGAAAATGTACAAGTTTTTTTTGTAATGAAATTTGTAACTTATAAGTATATAAATAAAAAAATAAAAAGAGTTTCCTGACAGAAACATCCAATATTATGTCTTAACCTGAGAATTGGAGCTCTAACATAGTACTTCCACTCACTACCACTCACCATTAGTGACAAACTTAAAATAAAAAATAAAACACTAACAAGGCTTATAATCTAGCTTTATTGCACAGACAGAACAGTAACCACATTAATATGCTATAACAAGACTGCTGTAACGCACAGAGGAACTATTAAAAAAACAACAATGATATACAGAAAGCAGTGCTGTTAATCGCGGGGAAAATCCCATCCAGAACTATTCTTTCGGTGGGCTCAAACTACTTTATGTCGGGTCATACTAACAATTAAACAAGTTGAATTCCTGAGACGAGCTCAGCCGAATACAAGGGATTTTCGGTTTTGCGTTTTTTTTTTTGTGATTTTTTGCGTTTTTTTTTATCTTGCAATGGTTCACCCCAGCACGAATCTATTACCGAAAACAGCAACTCGATAGCTCATCTCCTTCATACCCAAAACCGTGACAGAAAATTGGCAACGACGACGACGTCGACGACAATTCGATAGCAATAGGGCTTTTCTAAAGAAAATCCCTAAAAATCACCCACGGACTTAGTTCGGAATCAGATATAGCTCGACACTACTACTACTATATCTGAACGCATCCATTTCAATGTTATTTACAAATGTTCGCAACATTATTCATTGTTCATGGTTTTTTAGGGATTTTCTTTAGAAAAGCCCTATTGCTATCGAGTTGTCGTCGTCGACGTCGTCGTTGCCAATTTTCTGTTATGGTTTTGGGTATGAAGGAGATGAGCTATCGAGTTGCTGTTTTCGGTAATAGATTCGTGCTGGGGTGAACGATTTTTTCTTTATCTTGCAATGGTTCATGCAAGATAAAGAAAAAATCGCAAAAAATCGCAAAAAAAAATAATCGCTAAATCGAAAATCCCTTGTATTCGGCTGAGCTCGTCTCAGGAATTCAACTTGTTATCTTTTAAATTGGTGTGGACGGTTGAAATTTTCAACACTTTAGCTCTGTCACTTATTTTTATACTAGCTGACCTGGCAAATTTCGTTCCACCTTAGAATCAAGTTACGTTGGTTACCTTATCAGCTGAATTTATTTCCTGAATGTCTCCTGGCACCCTGGCATTATAGAACCGAGACGGCATGTGGTTTTGATCGGTTTGAGTGCGACAAAACGCCCTGGCTCGTGGTAGGGAGCGATAACCGTGGCGATTTCCGCAAAAAATAACACAAATAAGCACAGTATAGGCGGAGACAAATTTAAAAAATCAAATATCACAATAATCGTTAAAAGCCATTCTTGAGTTATTTTGTTGTAACTAGGCTGTTAGTTTCCGAAATATAAAAAGAAAAAAAAAATATGGAAAAGTGTTTAAAAAGTGCACAGATCTCCACTAAAAAGTAAAGAATAATCTGACCCGTGGCCCTTACTTGTAATGTGTGTACTTGATGTTAATAAAAAAAGCGGGGCATTTCGGGGAATCGGCACTGCTGATGCGAGGAATCGAGATTTTTTTATTGGCAGCACTGACAGAAAGGTTTGACACTAAAATTCTACCCACCCAGACTCTGAGTGCAATTAACTGAACTGTACAAAAATTAACACTGACTACTTGCTTGTTATAACTATCACAAGAGTTACTTGAAATTAAGAGAAATGACTCCGAACTACAGGACACTATGGAACCAACTCTAATGGAAACTGAAACTAAGTTTGACTGAACCTAAATATAACCTAAACGCAGCCGCTACACTACCAAGGGAACTATGTAAATTCTTTCATAACT
Source organism: Cybosia mesomella (assembly GCA_946251805.1). Taxonomy (NCBI): domain Eukaryota; kingdom Metazoa; phylum Arthropoda; class Insecta; order Lepidoptera; family Erebidae; genus Cybosia; species Cybosia mesomella. The sequence goes on from OX276397.1 coordinate 13,274,217, forward strand.
CTATTAAAATCGTGGAGCGCAATTTTTAAAATGAAATGGAATGATATTTTTTCTTTATTTTAAAGGATTTTGTATTGTACATGGTGTCCTATATGGGGTAAGTCTGTACCTATATATCTAAATAGTACTATTAAACAATTACCTATTGTGAAGAAAACATATATTTCTTCGTTAGAAATAGGTATGGTCAATATATTGGGGAAGGTACATACATCTGACCTATTCATACTCGTGTTTGCAATCTGCAGATGGTCCATGAAATGATTCAAAAATAAAATTTAAAACGAAATCATTTTTAGACTATTTATACTGTTGACTGATGGAACTTGGTCATCAGAACAATTTGAGAATGCCATGAGGCGTAAAGGTCAGGTTTAATAAATAAATATTGTGGAAAAGTATAAGTGATTTAATTCAATATGAAATCATTTTTAGTTTAATGAAGTAACTCTTGGCATAATGAGCTGAATGCCCAGGCAGGCGTTCCGACCAAAAAGACTTATGGCGCAGGTGTAAGGGGCACAAGATTTATATCTGCGTAATTGTTACTTTTTGTTTTTGTTATATTCATAGCGATGTGTTAATTTCCTTTTGTCTCAGTTAAAATATTTACCTCCTACTTGTGTGTGAGAATTTTTTAACTTTATTTTTATTATGTTCTACTACATTTTTCTACGGACTGTTACTCCCTCGAGCTTCACCTCACTGAAGCTAACGATGAGATGAGTGTGTCGGGCTTGAAACGATGTTTAATAATAAAACTAATTAAAAATGTTTCAGGACATCAATTAGTCTGTATTTGAGTGTTCATATGTTTTATGTGTATGTATGACTTTCAAAGAGATACTGCATTGGATAATCGTACTTAAGTACTACTAATATCATGAATGCCTTAGTGTGCGACACAATGTGTGACTTAGTGTTTGTCACTTTTCACGCTTAAATGGTTAAATGAAATTCGAAATGAAAATAGCTTTAGCCTCGATTAAACTTTCATGATAAAAAAGTGAGCTAATATTCAGTAAAATACACAACTAATCTATGAAAAAGTGATAATTTCTAAATGGAAAGAACAAATTTTATTCATCTCTCCATTTCATCGCTTTAGCAGTACAATATAATTACTAAAATGGTATTATATTAATGCATTTTATCAATTTCAAAAACTGGAAAATATCAGAACATGGTACAAGTTGTACGTGTTGAGAATCATACATTTATTCTATACATGTTACTGTACTCTGTTAAAACGCAAACACTAAGAGTGTTGCAAAACCGTGAAAAATAAAGTTGTAGTGCCGAAACGTGTGGTAGGTTCTATAGCGATGAGTGTCAGAGTAGATAGAGAGTATATATATATATATATATATATATATATATATATATATATATATATATATATATATATATATATATATTTGTGTCATAGTGGGTTACTAATATGTGAGTTACGAAACCCAGAGTACTGCATGCAGACAGAGGTATGTTTTGTTGACATTCACGAGTATAATACTTATTATGTACTAGCTTTTGCCCGCGGCTCCGCCCGTGTAGAATCTGATCCCGTTCCCGCAACCCATGGGAGCCTATTCCCGGGATAGCCTATGTGTTATTCCAGACTATAATCCATCCTTGTGCCAAATTTTAGCCATATCCGTTCAACCGTCACAATCTTTCGCGTTTATAATATTAGTAGGATGTATTCGGTATGTATTTTGTGTTTTAATAACATTTAGAGTAATCGTAAGTGACCATCCATTTCAGTAGCCACTGGCGTAGCAATAGCATTGTAACTTTGGTAAGTTTTAAGCCCAAACCCCAACATGAAAACCGGTCAAGTGAGAGTTGAACTTTCAGTGCGACTTGCAGCAGCAACTGACCTGCATTACGACATTCTAATCAAACAAAAACGAACTATTTCAAAAAATATACCGAAACTTTCCGTAAAGCGTGTGTTTTGGTTAAAATTTCATCGGGTACATTTCACACTGGGTAAGCGCTTTTTTTTTACGCCTACCAGTTTTACAAGCACTAAGGTTCATTGGAAAATCCAAAACTTTTCTCATTATAAGGTTTATGAAAGGAGTGCTTGAGTTGAATAAATGAAATCTTCTCTCTCTCTATTTGGGGAGTACGAATTCTGTGGCGTAGCGAAGTCAGAGATCTAGGGTTCGATTCCCGCTTATTGCAAATATGTATATTTATATTGGTCTGGGTGTTTCTATGTGTAATATGTATTTATTTACAAAAGAAATGTATCTACGTTTATTTATCCGCATTATAGGTCCCAAATGACAAGCTTTGCTTAGTTTGATAATATGTTTTTCTGCGTTGTGTAATATATCCTAGAATATTTATTCATTTATTTATAATTTTAATTTTGAAACATAATTTAATAACATAGAAATATGTCATAATTACATGGGTAGTGTTTTAGCGCCTTACATGTGACATGTCCCTTTACTTGTAGATAAAGGGACCCTGTTTGGTCTGACACTATTACTACTACTATACTATTACTATTAGGACCCTATTAGGACCCTATCCCGTAATACATTATATATTATGTATTACGGGAAGTATAACATAAGTGCAAGTATAACTATGTATATCTATAGTAATTATGGCTGACGCCACTCCCGTGAGAGAAAACTGGAGAAAACAATGACTTGTGAACCCTGCCTTCAATGACATATTATGCATTAATTGCGAAAAGTGAAAATTTAGAAAATGGAAGCCGCTAACTTTTTGGGACTGTGTATCATTAACTTATTCTAATTTATCTTTAAGACAAATATATATATAAATATATATTTACTGTATGTTTTATGTACGTATGTTTGTCACCTTTTTTTTTTTTTTTTCGTGCGGAAATCCCCTCGGATACCCCCCCGCCGGCCAGCGGGGCGGTTATGTCCGGCTTGAACCGACTAAAACCGCACGCCGTCTCGGGTCTGCAGACGCCGGGGTGTAAGGTTGCCCATAGAGCATATCCCTCGCACCCCGACTGACCCTGGGCCATCTCCGGTTTCGAGATGGCCCCCTCGGGTTTGGGAACCACGGTGTCCCCGTCTTGCCCCGGTTTAGGGGAGGGGCGCTAGTCGTCCCACCGTCCCGGCCTGCTTCTGCTGGGGTGACAGGCGGCCTCACCTGCCACCCCCAGGCCTGCGCTCATGGAGGACGGAGGTCGTTAAGCGACCTCCGGCGCCTGAGTCGCCTGCGACGCGAGGCGAGCGTGTTGCGGGCTCGGCGGGCCGGGAGGGTTCTGAACCTCTCCCGGGCGCGCTCCGCCATCTCCTTCGCGAGCATCACATGCTCGCAGAAGGAGGTGGCGGCGGCCCACGCGCTCGCGCTCCGCACCATTGCCGCAATCATGCTGCCGAGCGAAAGGACTCCCACCCCGATGGCTGCCACGAGGTCACGCCTCGGCACCTCCCACGCCGGGCAGTCCGCCAGCGTGTGCAGCCCTGAGTCCTCGCTCGCGTCACAGTGATGACACTCAGGCGTTGGCTCCTTCCTGATCCGATGCAGGTGGTCCCCGAAGCGGCCCTTCCCGGAGATCACCTGCGTCAGTCGGTACGAGAGGCTTCCGTGTCGCCTCTCTAGCCAATCCTCCATGATGGGCCTTACCACCGCTATTGCGGCGTGCCCTGCGCTTGGTCACCCAAGTCGTTCCTTCCACTCCACCACGATGGCCTAACGGAGCTGGGACTGTACGGCCTCGATTTCTCGATGCTCGGGGTTCAGTCCCTGCTCCCGCGCCTCCTTTCGCCACTGGTACAGTTGCGAAAGGGCTCTCGCCTCCAGGTCCCATGGCGGAGTTCCGGCAAGGAGACTCGCCGCCTCGAAGGAGATCGTGCGGTACCCGCGGATGACCCTGATGGCCATCACTCACTGCGGAGCGCGCAGCATCCGCACACTTCCGGCCTTCAGGGCCTCCGCCCATATTGGGCACCCATACAGGGCCATGGACCGCACGATCCCCGCGTAGAGTCTCCTGCAGGAGTCATCGGGCCCCTTCATGTTGGGCAGCAGCCACGTCAGAGCGAGAGCTGTGTCCTTCAGTTTGGGGGCCAAACTTCGGATGTGCTCTCCGAATTCCCATCGGCCGTCGAGTACGAGCCCCAAATATTTCATTTGGGGCTTGATGCCGATGCGACCTCCCACGATGAGACTGGATCCCTCAGGTGGCTTGCTCCTAGGTCCATGAAAGAACAGGGCCTCGGTTTTATGCAAAGCCACCTCGAGACCCAGCCGCCGGATCCGCTCCACGACTTGGGCAACCGCGGTCGTGGCCTTCAGGGTCGCTTCGCGGTACGTCGCTCCGCACGCCGTCACGAGCGTGTCGTCCGCGTAACACGTGACGGCGGCACCATCTGCGAGCTCACCGCGAAGCACCCAGTCGTATCCGATGTTCCACAGGAGCGGCCCCAGGACCGATCCCTGCGGAACACCGCATCTCACGCCGGCCGAGACCGGTCACGGTTGGGTAGAAGACGGCTCTCTCCGTCAAATACGCCCCGACTATGCGGCGGAGGTAGAGAGGCACTTCGTGATACACGAGCGCCTCCCTAATGCAACTCCAGGGCAAGGTGTTGAACGCGTTGGCGATGTCCAGAGACACCGCCAACATCACCTCACCCCGGGCTACTGCATCCTCCGCCAGAGCCCTCAAGCGCATGATGGCATCCACGGTGGAGCACTGGCGGAAGCCATATTGGCCATCCGCCAGGTCCGGCCCCACTCTTGAGAGGTGCTCAACGAGGCGCTTCGCAATTACTCTTTCAAAGAGCTTGCACACCTCGTCGAGCAACACTATGGGCCGGTAGGCGGACGGTGAGTCCGCCGGGCGCCCCTCCTTTCGGATGAGGACCAGTTTCCCCGTCTTCCACAATTTCGGAAACTGGCCCCGCTCCAAACATGCGCTGAGAATCCCTCTCAGTCGGGGCTCGAGAGCGTCGTCGACTAGAGCTAGGACCCACGCTCGGCCTGGAATGCCGTCGGGTCCCGGGGCGGTGCGTTTGGCTCTCAGCCTTCTCACCGCCAGCTCTAGTTCTACCCAAGTGACCTCGGGCACGTCATCGTCAACCACGTCGGGCACCATTGGCAACGGAGGCGGAGTCATCTGCGGTGGAACATGTTCCACCGGCCGCGCTGGGAACTGGGAGCTAACAACTCCTCCGAGCAGCTCCGGCTGGAGACACTGGGTCAACGGCGGGGCCTTGGGGCGCAGTTTTCCCCTTACCATTAGGTAGGGCCGCCCCCAAGGGTCCCGCTCCAGCGTCTCCAGCAGTTCGCAGCGGGCCTCCTTTTTGGCCCGCCTTATCTCTGCTCGGAGGGCACCTCTGGCCTCCCTGTATCCCTCGTACAACTCCGCCTCTCGGGCCTCCGCATCTGCGGGGCGGCGACGCCTCCTACGGAATCGGGCCCATCGGCGGTGCGTGATCACGCAGGCCCGTCTGAGCCTCGCGATCTCCGACGACCACCAGTAGACCTGACCCCTCGGATTATAGCGCGGAGCCCTAGGCATCGCCGCGTCGCAGACACGGGTCATGGCCTCCCGGAACCACTCCGCCTCATCGTCTACGTTGACAGGCCTGTCCGGCGCAGAGGCCCAGGCCTGTACGATGGCGGCTTCCAGGAGGAGCTCCCGATCTAGTCGCTTAAGTGCCAAACGTGGCTCGGGTGGAGCCGGTGTGGCCGGCGCATCGCTCGCGGGGGCGGAGACGTCAAACTGAATATATCGGTGATCCGAACTTGTCTCCTCCCCCAAAACGACACGCCAGCCCTGAACACGTCGCGTCAACGAGGGGCTCGCGAACGAGATGTCCACGATTGAACTGGCCCTCGAGGTCACGAACGTGTCCACGGCTCCCCGATTTAGGAGGTCTAGGCCGAGTCCTTCGGCCCAGTCCTCCAGTGCCCTGCCTCTATCCCCCGCCGGGCCCCTATCGTGACGGGAACCCCACGCCAACGACCAGGCGTTGAAGTCCCCGAGCACAAAGACCGGGCGGGGGTGGCAGGCATTGACGACGACTGCCAGCTGACGGAGCCATTGCTCATACGAGTCATCAGCTATGTCTCGGCTCGGCGTGAAGTAAGCAGCCACGACCGGCCGCCACGCAGCCGGGTCCCCTTGCAACGACGGCAAGAGGGGGGCTGCTGGCGGCAGGGTTGTGCACCAGTGCCGCCGACCCATCCAGCGCGGTTTCCCAGGCAGGCCCGAGGAACCGGTAGCTGTATGGGTCGGCGACAGCGGTGACATTTATGGCCCACTGTGCCATGCTCTGGAGCAGAAGGTCCTGAGCATGGGCACCGTGGCCAACATTCACCTGCAGGATGCGGAGTTGAGGATCCATTATGGAACCCCCATCTCCGCATCCCGCTGTGAACTGGAGGCGGAAGGCCGGCCTCCCGGCTTCGGCTCCCCTCCGGCGCAGGCCTTGCTTCCAACCCTGTGGTCGGCCGGCTTGCCTCCCGCTGCACACCTAAAACAGTGCAGCGGGGCGTCGCACGTGCCGGCCTTGTGACCGGGTTGGCCACAGCGGAAGCAACGGTCACCCGCCGTCACTTCCGCCGTGCACAAGTGTTTCGTGGAAGTATTATGTGACGAACAATAATTGTCTTAAAGTGTTATCTAAGTGTATAAAACTCGGCAGTACATGGCCCACCGACAGGCACCTGAAGCACCTGGCCGGTCGGGCCTGCAGGAGCCTTGCCTGCGCCCTCAGGAAGCCTCCTACCAGGAGGCTCCGCCCGTCTGCAACCTTTTGGGCCACCGCGATAGGGCAGCCGACAACTGCTGCCCCCTGTCCACCACGGCCGAAGCGTATCGCTCCGGCCTAAACTGTGTCCGGGGAGCAGCCCCCGGCCTCCGCCACGGCGAGCCTGAGCTCTTCTGCCGTGACGGAGTCGTCCAGGCCCGTAATGCGCATTTCTGCGCATTTAATGGGCCTGGACACCCGGACGTCGGCTGCATCCAGCGACTCCCTTAGCCGAGCCGCTAGGGCGTCTGCCTTGGGGCCACTGGCGGCGCCGGGGACCTCGAGAAACCGGGCTCCCGTCCGTGTGCTCTTGCACCGGATACCCGGAATCTCGAGGGCCTTCAGGTCGACGTTGGCCTTTACTTTGGCCAACACCTCGGCATACCCCATGCCCCTCGACGCTGCCTCCGCCGTCAGAGTGACGACGACGGCAGTAGTGCGAGGGGCGCGGAGTTTCCCCGGCGCTGCCTTCGCGGCGGCCGCGGCTCTCCTGGCCTTTTTGGCGGCCTTCTTGGCGGCCTTCCGCCTCTTCTTGCTGGCTCCAGCCACCTCCTAGCCCCCTTCCAATGGGGTGGAGGTAGCCGGAACCACGGCTGGGGCTGGGGCTGGGGCCAGGGCTGGGGACGTCTTTCCCTTGCCTTTGCCCTTCCCCTTACCCTGAGCGGGAGGGGGCTGAGGAGCCGGGACCGGCAGAGTCGCACCCGCACCCGCGGCCGGGTGGGTAGGGCCCCTTTGGGCTACAGCCGCGTAGCCGGCCGCTGGTGGCGCCAGAGGCGGACGGCGGATGGAGTCCATCGTATGTTTGTCACCTATGCATTACTTTCTGGATATACCATTCTTCTGATTGCCATTTAACTTAGGTAAGTTATTGTGTAAAGCCGGTGAAAGTTTTAACATAAACAAGTTGAATTCCTGAGACGAGCTCAGCCGAATACAAGGGATTTTCTTTTCTTTTTTTTTCTTTATCTTGCAATGGTTCACCCCAGCACGAATCTATTACCGAAAACAGCAATTCGATAGCTCATCTCCTTCATACCCAAAACCGTGACAGAAAATTGGCAACGACGACGTCGACGACAACTCGATAGCAATAGGGCTTTTCTAAAGAAAATCCCTAAAAAATGATATTAGTAAGCTCAATATCATTTTTGAAGACCTATCCAAAAATATATAGATGAAAAAAAAATGATACTAGTAAGGTCAATATCATTTTTGAAGATCTATCCAAAAAAAAAAAAATTTTTTCTTTATCTTGCAATGGTTCACCCCAGCACGAATCTATTACCGAAAACAGCAACTCGATAGCTCATCTCCTTCATACCCAAAACCGTGACAGAAAATTGGCAACGACGACGTCGACGACAACTCGATAGCAATAGGGCTTTTCTAAAGAAAATCCCTAAAAATTGTGAAAAGAAAAGACATTGCAATGCCTGCCGGGATTTAGCAATTATATTATAATAAAGTATGTCAATTTGACTAAGTTATTTGAATTACTTTTGTATTTTTTATGACGATAAGCTTTTTCAATCTTAACAATCAATACTCGCCCCGAAACTGCTTGCACATTAATATCATTAGAAAGGGCTATCAGGAAGGACCTTACGCCAATGATATGCATATTTATAACATACTAACTGTGTCCTACGGTTTCACGCGCTGTTCGGGTTTTTATTGCCGTAATGTTATTTAACCTCCCCCAAGAACTGGACTATCACATGCAAAAAGATTCTTTCAAATTGCATGTGCCGTTTCAGAGATTAGCGCATTCAAACAAACAAACAAATTCTTCAGCATTATTTTTATTAGTATTAAATCTAAAATTGTTATGTCGGGCTTGAACCATAATATGTAGACCGAACAAAAAATCTAAGCAATCAATTCCCCTTCAATCCATCAAAATCGATCAGTTTGCAAGATGGCTAACATCTCGTGGTAATTTTTATTTCGTGTTCAATATGTTATCATCTTGCTAATAGGATACATATATATAATATATACTAAGGGTGGATTTCAGAAATAAAAGTATTCGCGATCAAGCCAAATTAATCAACATTATCCCGTTTAGAAAATGAAACTTGTTGTATGTATAACCGGTATAACGCACTGACGTAATAAGTGTAACAACGCAATGGATTTGATTACATTAAATAAAGCAGGCCCTGCCAGGCAGATCGCACAGCTGCGAGCAGCGTGCGTGATCGCGCGCCGCCAGTACACCAGGCTTCGCCGGAGGCGTCGCCGCCCAGACGATGCGGCAGCCCGAGAGGTGGAGCTATATGAGGCGTACAAGGGGGCCGAGAGGATCCTCCAAGCAGCTATAAAGCAGGCCAAAAGGCGGGCCCGCGAATAGCTGCTGGAGTCCCTGGAGCAGAACCCGTACCTTGCGGTCAGGGGCAAAATCCGACCAAGGGCGCCTCTACTGACCCAGAGCCGGAGAACAGCTCTTCTACAGCCGGAGCGGCTGGGCTGGGCTGGGATCCTGGGCTCCCTGTTCCCAGCGAGAGCGGATGATCATATTCCTCCGCGTATGGCTCCGCTTCAGGCGCCTGACGCTGATAATAGCGAGAACGATGTGCCCGAAGTCAGGGAGAGTGAGCTAGGTGTAGCAGTGCTCCGGCTTAAAGCTCGGAAATGCACTGCCCCCGGACCCGATGGCATTCCAGGCCGAGCATGGGTCCTGGCCCTTGAGGAACTAGGGCCTCGACGGGTCGCTCTTTAGCGCATGCCTCGAAAGGGGCCAGCTTCCAAAGGCGTGGAAGACGGGGAAACTGCTCCTGATCCGAAAGGCGGGGTGGCCGGCGGATCAGCCATCCGGTTATAGGCCGATCGTTTTGCTCGATGAGGTGTGCAAGCTCATCTCACGTCGAGCATCTCACGAACGTGGGGCCAGATCTGGCGGAAAACCAGTTCTGTTTCCGCCGGGGGTGCTCCACCGTGGAAGCGATCATGCTCGTTAGGCTGGCGGAGGAAGTAGTCTCGCGAGGTGAGGTGGTGGTGGCGGTGTCTCTCGACATCGCCAACGTCTTTAACACCCTACCCTACATCGGATATGGGTACTGCGCGATCCGTTACTCGTGCGAAAGAGGTAGCGCGGAGGAGCGAGAGAGAACCCTGCTTCCCGAGTTCCGCAGTCTGCGAGGACGCCGCAGACTCGTCTAAGCCCGGGACTACCGACCGCCATGTTTGGAGCCTGAGGACGGCAGTTGGCCGACTCGCTGTCGTTACAGAAGCAGGCCAAGACCGAGGCGTGTCGTGTGTCCTACACACGCCTGCCAACTCACCGTCGCGGGATAAAACACGACCCCACCATCCTTTCGAGGGCTTACCCGGGGTGCCCGGCAATGGACACTTGGGGAGGACACCGTATGATTTTAGTCGGTCCAATTCCGAGACACTCACCCTATCGTTGGCACCGATCGGGTGAAACCCGTGGGGGTTTCCACACGTTAAAAAAAATGGCGGTGTGTAGTATTTATTTTTACTAGGGGGGGAGGTAGGGATGAATTCCCCAACAACACTTCGGGGTTGCCAACATCGGCGTCCGGGGTCTTATTGGGGTCTTAGGGATTTACTTCTTAGGGTACACCTGCTTCCCCGTACCACGACTCTCTTCAGGGGAGCGGGGTCCAGATCCTCAACAACGCGTCGGGGTCGCCAACACCGTTGACCGGGGTGGTCGGAGTCTCAGGGATTTCTTTGGGCTGACGCCAGGGTACCCCTTGCGGTTTTAGTCGGTTCCAGTCCAACACGCCAACCTCACCGTTAGCTTCGGTCAGGTGAAGCCTGAGGGGGTTTCTACACGTGTCTCGGAGTGCTTATCAGTCTGAATGAATTACTTCATTAAACATCAAAATACATAAATAAGTAATAGAGTTTCGTCAACCGAAATTAATTCACAAAGTTTTAAGTATTAAAATATTCACTTTATCGTCCGTATCTAAATATAATTGAATAATATTGTCCAAACAATAATATACCTATGACATAAAATACAAAGTTTGGCAAGTATAATCTCCGGGGCCTCGATCCTACGAAACTAGAGATTATGAGAAAATGAGCTTAAAACTTTCTCCACGGTCTACTGTAAACGCCTCACGAGCTTAGTTTACTTGGCGAGGTTAATAGCAAAATTGGTACTAATATAGCCCTTCCATGAAGGGCTCAGTAATGAAGTGGCGACCATGCAGATCGATCGATCGTCTTGGCTAGTGTTGGTAGCAAGCCCACATACCACTCGTGTCTTATAGAGTACGTGACGTTATCCCTTCTCGACTGCCATAAACCCATTATTATGAACTAAATTTACTATGAGTAATAACGTAGATATTCTAATAGCAAGCAGATATATTGTAGTTATTTATGCGACCCCTATCTCTGCATTCAATTAACATAGATCAAATTATTCAATAGTTTGTGTTGTGTAGAAACTTCTCAACATTGCTCCACAGTTGCCAGAGGTAGGGAAGCGCTTGGCGGTACGTACTGTATAGTGTCTGCAATCAGTCTAGAAGCGTGCCATTCCGCTACAATTTGCGTAGCGGTGGGTGCATAAAAGCCACTCCTATGCCCTCCTCCGCCTTTCTGAAGGCGACTAAGACAAGTTTCCACAGTGAACAAGGAGCTAACTAGCCAGAGAATGTTACTGTAGATAATGTACTCAATTCGTCTTGTATTCTAGTGCCGTATTTGGAACGAAGCGAGCTTTACTCATAAGCTTCGAATAAAGTACGTTAATATTACGGCAATTATTTGTTTAAATTGCACACTCTTAGATAAAACTGTAGAATCCGGTGAAGTCATTTACGAAGATACCTAGGATCTTCAAACGTAGAATTATATAAGTACTCAGATAAACTAGGACCGCAATAGAACTAGTAAGCTTTAGTCAAAAAGAGCATTTCTAGTTTTATATATTGCGCTACGATCGCTACCATTACGTTGAGTAAGCGAAGTCGTAGTTTTCAAAGCGAACTGTAAGGAGTCCTCTTTCGATGGGACAGATATTATTTCCTCTTCCACTAGGTGTAAAGACCTAGTGGCTGCCGAGTACACCGTTCGTCGAGAACAAACTGAATTAGGAACGTTTTTCTCCATTTTATATCTTTCACCCTCTAAGGAGCGGCGAAGTGTTGAATTATTGGAGTTACTTTATTTTATAGAACGATTTTCCCTTAAGGAAATTTCTGTTTACTTAACCACAAAATGTATTTCAAATTTCCCTTTTCATATTCTTCTGATGGAAATATATATCAAGACAAATCACCTTACGTACCTATAATCTTAATGTGAACGAAAACTACTATTTGGAAAGTAAGATGACAGCGTGTTTGATTGACAGGCGTAAAATCTACGCATTTCGTTTCGTATACGTAATAAATAAGTAAGGACATTTTATTTTTGTATTCCATATTTTATATATTTTCTGAGTTCGTGAATAATATTGCTGACGGGCTGACAGCAAAATAACTCGATATTGAATTGTAAAATCTGACAAACTATTAATCCTCGGTTACTCGTTTAGATAGAAACGTTTTTATGTAGGTACCTAGTTAACCAAGAAGAAGATGCGGCAGTAACGTAATGAATAAAGCGTCAGCCGGCACACTGCTGCGTGAAACTACCCCAAACACAAGTTTGAAAGGGTAAGTTAAGTTGGAGGAGTTAATGAGAATATCAGTAGCGTGTGATCAACGTTACAAGTATAAATCTGTATAAACACATACTATACGAGTATACTTACGTCTTTCTACCCGGAGGTAGAAACACCGGAAGGTAGGCAGAGACAAAACCCGCTATTAAACGAGGTTTCACTACTGTCTTTCAACCTCTCATGCAACCCTATCCGTTTCGGTGCTTGTCACTTACCTTTATTCAAGACATCAACAATCGGATCCTCATCATGTGATCTTCATCATAACATTGAATCTCGGTTACATTCGTGGCTTTCGCTCTGGAGGCCGAGGTCCGCTTTCCGGCTTTGACGTTACCAATAACATCTGTTAAGTTCCTAGTCTTTGAAGAAGATAAAATCATTTGATTGATTATCAGGCTGACTCTTACGACAACACCGCAGTTGAGGTAGGTACTTAAACTAATATTGTCCAGAAACACGAAAAACTATAAGTGAATAACAAAATTGTGATATCGTGTAGATATTTTATCGTCGTTATACATAATTAAAGGATGTTTAATTATTAGTCCTTCCGTTAAGAAATGATTTTGTTCATCCTGAGCCCCGCAATAGGTCAGACGGAGAGAAGTGACTATGTACTCAGTTTGAAATAGACTTAGTCTGAAAATAAACGACATGGGTTATCCAACCTCGTTTTTTTATCTAACCTAAGCCAGATGATTATCTCAGTAACATCCTAATTAAGCCAGACAGCTTGCGACGGCACCAAGACTTTAAAGTTTATGATTGATGGTTCATATAACAGTTACATAAGTAAGTTTTAAACACGCATTTGTAATTAGAGTAATACATGTAAATCACAGATTTCATTATACTAAATCTTTAGAAAGGGACTTATAACGTATTACTTCTGTACATTCGTTCCCTTTTTTTATTAGCGAGAGTAACGTATACTATGTTCATTGTTCCAAAGGTTTAGGTTCTCTGCCGTGTGGCCAATACTAGTGGTGTTTCCTTTTCATTAAGTTTCCTACGCACAATATTGCAGTGGTCGTAAACTCGTGGCAAGGTGGTCGGCTAGACTTTGTTACCCGTTACGTCCGTCCGGCGAAGTAATGAGCCTGAAGGAAAAATTATACGTTTAATGAAACGAGAAACTCATTTGAGCATGTTTCGCATTAGACGCGAGGTAATTAGAAGCTACACTGAATGTAAGGACAGCGCCACATTTTAGAGTAAGTGCTCAGTCGTATTATGTCTAGTTGTTAATAAAAAATACATTTTATTGTTCTGCGATTTGGTATTGTATTGTTAAAATGTTGTTTTCTTTAGAGAATATAACTAATTATAAATGCAAAAGTTTGGATGAGGGATGGATCGATGTTTGTTACTCTATCGAACCAGCACGGTTGAACGGATCTGCACGGGTTTTCGTACAGATATAGATAATAGTCTGAAATAGTATATAGACTTTTATCCCGGGAATAGGTCCCTGTGATATACAGAAACGGGATCAGTATATCGTGCGGGAACCCTTCGCAACAGCTAGTATTATACAATTTCAAGAATACAAAGTTATTTTTAATTTTCTATAAATCTTCAAGACACATAATAAGTCTGAAACATAATGATCTGGTGTAATTTTGAATGTGTGATAAATGTGTTGCATGTCTTATTATACACGCATTTGTTATAAGCATTACTTTAAGTTTTGTGGTATAACATAACGTAACTTCACGCCTGTATCCCCGAAGGGGTAGGCAGAGGTGTATTACACACAAACGATTCGACAATATTTAGGTCCCAATGTAATAGGGGGCGAGCCTATTGCCATCTACCGGGCACATTACTAAGCGAGCGATAATAAACGTTTTTGATACACACATAACTACGAAAAGTCAGAGGTGTGTGCCCGGGGCGACTGGTGGTATATTTGAAATTAATGTGATTTTGTTCTCCAAACTATAATTATAATGTAACTTATATCCCCATTCAACAAATTTATATTACGTCAACGTGATCTTATAGTTTTCTCTACAGAGTAACATAACATATACCTAAAGGTGCCAGTAGTGGTTAAAATAGGTACATTGCGATAGCGTGTAGCACGTTCAGACTATAATCTATATTTTTACAGCGTGCTAGTTTGTACGTTGTAATATAAACTTATAGCAGCAAAAGCAGGTGCGCTATGATCGAAGCTTAGAACTCCCTACATTTCTGGACTGGCAGCTTTATTATTATTGTGTAACCTATTTTACGACCATCTTTCTCTTAAAATGAAGATATCTGGTGTTTCGGATGTAGTGGTGATGATGGATTCTGGTGTTTTATACGGGCCCTAGGTGCAAGAGCCGATTAGTAATTTGAATTTTATAGAGAAACTTCTGTATATCCAATGGAATGCAGTCATGGAATGCAGAGTAAAAAATATGGCAGTAATTAATCTAACTATTAATCTAAATATGGCATTTCTCTAACTATTAATCTAAATATTAATCTAACTATTAATCGTAATATGCCAATGATTAATCTAACATGATATTTTTAATTTAACCAACGTTTTGTTCTTATTACACCAACCTTGTTCATTAGCGGCGATAGCCCGGCGGCGTACGTAACGGACTGCTGAGACGAGGTCTCGAGTTCGATACTCAGTCGCCCCGGGCATACACCTCTGACTTTTCGTAGGTATGTGAGCATTAATAAATGTTAATTATCGCTCGCTTAACAATGTGCCCGGTAGATGGCAATAGGCTCGCCCCCTATTACATTGGGACCTTAACAAAACTGGCGAATCGTGGGTGTGTAATACACCTCTACCTCCCCCTTCGGGAATACAGGCGTGAAGTTATGTTATGTTATGTTGTTCATTAGTTTGCCGTTGTGTAGAGCAGTCGTTGCATATCTCTTGGTACTCATAAAAAGGACTCTCGAGGGATGCGATTAAGTACCCAGTTGTGAAATTTTTCGTCTACACTTTCAGTACCCGCGTTCAAGAACAGTCATTGACAAAAGTAGCTTAAGCTTAACACATTCCAATTTACAGATCACCTTTTTTTTTTTTAAAGAATATTAGTAACCGAAATTACTAATATTCCCCCTAATCCCTCCAGCTAAGTTAAATCGCTTGTGTTAGGAGTGGGTTCACGTCGGTAGTGTAATGGCCAGGATTCGAACCCGGGACCTCTCGATCGTAGGGTCGATTCCTTAACCACTAAGCTACCGACCTTACAACCTTTCATAACTTCTTTCATTAATTCTATTCGTTTCTCTTTCTCGATTATTGAAACTTAGATGAAAATTAAGTGAGAAATCTTAGGTGCGGTTGACTTTATTAACTTTATTCCTAATTTACTTTATTCCTTTAAAAACATTAAAGAAAATAATTTGTGAACGATTGTTATTTTTTTCAATTGCCCGCAACTGGTTAACCATAAACCATTATAATACAGTCTAGGATCATTTTATTTTTTAGTGATAGTGGTAGACAGTTGAGAATTGATTCTTTCTTAAAATAATATTATCCTTACATATTATCCATAATATTATATTTATTTTAATCCTCAAAAAGTTTGTTTTAGTGGTTGGACACCGAAAAGACCACCACAACACTGTTGTTTAGTATGCTAAATCGTGAAAATGGGTTGAATGCGAATGACAGACCGGCAGCAAAGCCAGTGTATGAATCGTTTAGTCCATTGAAAAGTTACATTTGGGGTTGTGTTTTTTAGAGGACGCAATTTTTTTTTTTTATGTGTAGGGGCACATCAAAAAAAATTTCATGTTGTAACAGTAGATTACAAAAAAAGGTGTAATTGTAGTTAGCGCCATCTGTGGACACAGTAGCAACTACTGCGAATGCCTCGATGTGGCTGACTTTAGTCTTGATTCGGCTAATCCACGTCAGGTGGCGTGAGTTATGCGTTATACTCATTGATAGAATTTTCGAGTTGATTATCAGTATGGGAAAGATTCTAGCAAGATCCAGAATTAATTTCATATGTAAGGATGTTCGCAGTGGCACTTTTTTTTTTTTTCGTGCGGAAAACCCTTCGGATACCCCCCCCGCGTGCCAGCGGGGGTGGTTATGTCGGGCTTGAACCGACTAAAACCGCACGCCGTCTCGGGTCTACAGACGCCGGGGTGTAAGGTTGCCCATAGAGCATATCCCTCGCACCCCGACTGACCCTGGGCCATCTCCGATTTCGAGATGGCCCCCTCGGGTTTGGGAACCACGGTGTCCCCGTCTTGCCTCGGTTTGGGGGAGGGGCGCTAGTCGCCCCACCGTCCCGGCCTGCTTCTGCTGGGGTGACAGGTGGCCTCACCTGCCACCCCCAGGCCTGCGCTCATAGAGGACGGAGGTCGTTAAGCGGTTCGCAGTGGCCCTATGATTCATTTTTATTTTGTTGTTTGAGAAGTCACTAAGAGTGTCCATATTCCATATCTATTGTGTTAAATTACCTTGACGCTCGAAAAGTGAGGTTAACTTTTGTGTGTGTTTGTGCCCAGATTTGAACTGGTAAGTTATTTTATTCCATTGCTGTCAGTGTATTCTCATAATGGGGATTTGTTATTGATAGTATATATAGTAGTAGATAGTAGATAGTAGTTGTATATCTTGATCGCAGAGTTGTTTGGTCTCGGAACGAACCTTTAAAATCGATTCAGACGGCAGTGACTCTGAGGTTGTCATTAGCTGAGGCCTGGACATATTTATATATTGGGAACGCAGATCTCAAGGGACGCTCCGGGATCTGTTTTGCCGGAGCGCAACCACTGGGGGCCCCGCAGAGACTCGGGATCAATAAGGTCAAGCAATCTTTTATTGTAATTGTTTTGTATCACTGCTGACCGGGACCACTAGGTACTGGCACCGGATGAGAACCACCCCGTGACTAGCTCCGGTGAGCAGAAATAATCAACTATCTACATATGAGTGTACCTGTAGCTGTGTTATGTTGTATCCTTCTGTGTAACTTATTATTATATATCTGTCTACTCTCAAGCCTATCTCAGTGTACTTAAACTTATATTTATTCCGTATCTGCTAACGTATCTGCTGCGTAACTTTTGTTTTCTTTTTTATTTTGTTATTATAATTTTTTTAATTATTAATTTTGCAATATTATTAATAATTAATTATTGACTCTTTTCCACACCACCCACGAGGTAGGGTGGAGGCAGATTTTTCTTTACGTGGTATCTTCAATAGGTATGCCTATTGAAGATCCACGGTGATTTTCTAAATTTGAACTACTCCGTCCTCAGTGTTTTCGATGGACCAGGCAGCGGCTCCGCATCTGATCGGCTTTCTGCATTTCTTTTCTTAATTATCAATTGCAAAATTAATAATTAAAAAAATTATAATAACAAAATAAAAAAGAAAACAAAAGTTACTGGACCAAAGTTGTAGATTTGTAGATAGAACAATTTTTTTTATCAGATAGATAAATAGTTTAAGAGATATATCGTAAAAATCATATAGACCCCTATTTTCAAGATGGCGGCCGTGGAACAAGGGTGGCGACCCCACAAACTTGGTTTTAGCTTTACACTGACCCCCCCCCCTACACATCAAAAAAATAAAATTGCGTCCTCTAAAAACGCAAGGTAAGGCCTAAAAAATGTAACATTTCAATGGACTAGTTATAAAATCCAAAGTATGCTACGCTGTGACGACGCACAGTTATAAATATGACATTATGAAATCTGTCATTACTTTGTTGTTCATTATGACAGTACCGAAAGTAATAATATAATCCATCATGGAGTACATGGAGTGAAAGTTTACTCTAATCGAATTAATTTCAACGTACAACACGAATTTTTTAATTTTTGCTTAAGGTACAGCTTTCCACAAAGTTCTTTATTGGAAACATTTCGAAATTAAAATAATTATTTCTGGGCCGCTTATGGCAAGTTTAATAAACGAGGGGACTGCAGACCGCAAAATGTTTTTTGATTTGTTCACCTGAGACCTTCGGCTATATGGAAAGCGCGTGTTTACAAATGCTTCTTTGGCCCAATATTTCCATAATATTGGGCAAAAGAAGCTTTCGGGCGGACCAATTGCGGAAACGATCCACGTATCCTTCTTCTTCAGCCCAGCACACACATTCCATGTTAAGAGAACGAAGCGAGCTCGTGGACTCCGCGTAAGGACAAAGAAAGATATAGGTTAGAAGGGTACCCTTCGTGTTGGGTTACTTGTGATATTGCACGAAGAAATAGGAGTGCGAAGCAGGGCTCCGTTGACATCGTTTATTAATTCGTAAGATAAAAAAATACCTATTTACTTTTCACTCAGAGATAGCCGAAATCAAGTTTATTCACTATAGGTTTTTTTTTTACGTGCGGAAATCCCTTCGGATACCCCCCCCCCCCCCGGTGGCCAGCGAGGGTGGTTATGTCGTGTATCGACTAAAACTAAACAAAACGAGATCTAGTAAGTAGTTTTATTTTAATACGTCATAAATCGTAAACCGCAATTTACCTTTCAACTGAAACATACAATTAAAAAGAAAACATTATTATGTTACTTGCTGCTACGGAACCCTTCATGTTGTTCTATTTATCCGACCGCAAGCTTCTTTAGCCGAACACTATGCAAGTACTGGGCTAAAGAAGTATGAGTAAATACGCATGAAAAGACATATTGCCATCGGCACATGTGGTCCACTATCCTACAGCAACCCCTCAACTTTGCCTCGAGTGATTGGACATATATTACTTTCGTAACCTTGGGAAATTAGGTTGTCGAAGGTTATAATTTGAGGTATTACCAAATAAAACCTAATTTAGCTGTTCAGTCTCATGGCAAAAAAAAATCTACACATGAATAATTACTTGTCCTGACCGACTGACAGATCTATTCATCTATGTGGAGCCTAAACCGTTAGGGCTATAAGCTTGGAATTTGGCAGTTGATGCCTTTTATGTTGCAGGCATTCAATAGATTAAAATGGAAAGGATTTTTGGCTGTTTCTGGTTAAAAATGAATGTAAATATCAGCGTTTTTCAAAATTTCACCCCTTTTTTTTTTTTTTTGCCGTCCAGCGGGGAAGGTATAAAAACTACGTAAGCACTAAATTTCGTATATCTGATAATGGATACAAATAAACGCACGCGTTTTTAAATTTAGATTTACAATTGGTAGATGGCATAGCGGAATTGGATTATACAACGGACTTTCTCGCCTCAGTTCGGTCATTAAAGACATAAAAAATAGTAATTCCTACACAACTGACAATTGGTGGAGGTCTACAGTAAACTTTTATAAACATAATGTCAAACAAGACTTAAGTAATGCAAGAAAAATATATTCAAGGTCAATAATAGGTCAAATTTTAAACTCAAACTTCGTCAACACTATCTGTCCTCTATCTATGATTGACTCCTTCCCATAATCTTTAATGATCTTGTATACCAACATAAAGCAATGCATGTATTTATTTTATATTATATATATTTATATACATTATATATATATATATATATATATATATATATATATATCTACATCTCCTCTCGCAGGTCTGCTGGAAGAGATTTCTTTGAGAAATAAGCAGAGCCTCTGTACTACTTTTTCCATTTTAGTATTTTTATATCTGATTGTGTGTGTACATAAATAAATAAATAAATAAAATAAATAATATCAGTTTTTTACCTTTTTCCCACAAACGGGGAATTTTATCGTAAATATATATCAGACAAATTTAAAGATCATGCGATTAACTCTCACTGACTCACCATTCATGAGATACAGAGATTCTAAAAGTTTTAGGCTTGGAGTCTCCTGGAAGGTTAAAATGTAAATTAAAATGTAATTAAAAAACTAGTGGGGCGGAAATCACGCAGTGACTGTCAAACTTCGGGCCAAACTTAGATATTTTAGGGACAATTAATGTATGGTAGGTACCCGAAACCTTGAACGTACAAACCCCAAAATCTAATCAGTTCTTCCCATTAACCAAACAAGATGATTGGTGAAAGAATTTTTTTAATCGGATAAGTGGTTCTTGAGTTATTGCGTAAACAGACATCCAGACCAACAGACAGACCGACACAAATTTTTTTTTTGCTTAATTAGGTTTAGAATCATGTGAAATGTCGAGAAAAGTGATAAAAAGTGGGTTTAAGATTTTGATTTTTTTTGCGTGATTTTAAGACTTCAGTGTCCACCTGGTTGGTGGCCCGAAGTAATAGTCTTATTATAGTAGTAGTAATAGTAGTAATAGTCGTAGTAATAGTCTTATTATGTATCTATGCAATATTTTATTTACGAATGATATAATATATACCAATTAAACACTTGTCTCTACTAAAATTATACAATTTATTTTTGTATTCTAACAAATTCACAAGGGTGGAGAACAGTGACCAAAATAGCTACTGGTAATATCGGTCATATTGTAGCCTGAGATCACTACAATACATATCAGAAGTTTTATGCGGCCTGTACATTTTTTGAGGGGATCATACCTTCACGCCTCCTGTACTAAAAATTTTTAGATACCAAATTTGTTGTGGTGAACAATATTTCTTAGTCACTCTAAGTTTTGAGACAGCTCATATTAAATCTGAGGCCCTTTAGTTTCAAGCGTCAAGCCTTTGTTTCAAATATTTAGGACTCAGACAGCGGCCTTAAGCACAACGCCTAAAGAGCATCCAAAGATCACAGAAACAAAACATCTATTCTAAGCATAACTTTAACCATTTCTCATACTGCGTTTTACAGTTTTATTTCACAGTTGAGAGCAATAGCGGTGTTTTAAAGTATTTTTGTACCGAATATAACAGAAATAACGAACCGCGAGGGTGTCGAGTGAATTAAAACTAATGGAACGGGTAATTTCTCATGAGACTAAAGCTAGCACCAACTCTGCCCTTCTGATTTCGCTGAGCTTTATTCAGGATTCGTATTCGGCCCTTTTTTTATATGTTTAAATTTGTGAAATATATAGAATAACGCCGGAAATCAACGTTTTGTTTGAGCACTTTTTCGAGTGCTTGTTCAGTGACTTAGTTTTTCAAGTCTTAATATTTCATATCTATCTAATACCTTCAAACGTGCAATTTTTGTATATATCTATCTATCTATCTATCTATACATAAAAAATGCTTTGTTCAGAATGACTGACTGACGGATCAACGCACAGCCTAAACCGCTGATCTTATAGATCTGAAATTTGGAAGGTGTGCTCTATGTATGACATGAGCATCCGATATGAAAGGATTTTGCGAAATTCTATCCTTAAGGGGGTGAAAAGGGTAGGGGGCAAAGTTTGTATGGGACAACGTGACTTGTCCAATCTACTTTAAAATTTTACATAAATATTATTTAATACAAACAATGGTAAATGTGTTTCATATTTTTTTGAAATTCATCCCATAACGGGGTTAAAAAGAGGCAGAAAGTTATTTTGCGGGTGATTTGCTTCGAAGTTGATATCAGTACTCCTTAGTGCTTTTGATTTACGAGTTTATTACATTTTATTTTGACACATCCCAATTCGGCATAAAAGTGTCACAATGTACAAACATTATGTTTGAAACCTCTATCCGATTTTATACAAAAAAGGTTGAACTCACATAAAAGCTTGGTGCAATGCAATACTCTTTAAAATTGGAATGTATCGAAAGTTACCGTACTATATTAGTACCGCATTTGAAGATTTCTAAGCTTTAGAGAGGAACATGCACTTTCAGGACACATCCTCATAGGGACTTAGAATATAATAAAATCGTAACGAGGTGAAAATTGTACATTGATTATTAAAAAAAACCTGTTCTAAGAGCGATACCGATGCCGAAAATGTAATTTTTAGAATTTTTGTCTGTTTGTCTGTTTGACTGCAGGTTATTATCGATGTTCGAGCATCACTTCAGAACTATTGAACAGATTCAGCTGAAATTTTGCACTAGACGACTAGAGGGTATGGTCACAAACTTCGGTATATATCATCACGCTACGTCTGATTGCTTGGTTGGGGACCTCCACGTGGTGCACCCTGGGCAACGGAGACAGCAGCGCCTCTCTCCTAGGGTGGGAGAGACGCTGCCGCCTACGGCCAACTCCGACCGAGGCGAGGACGGCCCTGTTGAGGGCTGTTCAGAAGCTTTCCACGTGTCCCTCTGATTAGCAGATGGCACAGTGGAGAGCAAGTAAGGGGGCCATCTCGAAACCGGAGATGGCCCAGGGTCAGTCGGGGTGCGAGGGATATGCTCTATGGGTAACCTTACACCCTGGCGTCTTAAGACCCGAGACGGCGTGCGGTTTTAGACGGTTCAAGTCCGCCGTGGCCGGCGGGGGGGTATCCGAAGGGATTTCCGCACGAAAAAAAAAAAAAAAAAAGGTACAGCAAAATCGATTCAAGCTATTATTGGTATTAGTTTTGTTATAACAATGCAGATCTTCACGAAACTTTGCAGTTTGGTAGAATTAAGATATGTTCAACATCCACGCTATATATTATCTGGCTATAGCTAAAAGGTGATGAGCAGAAAATATAAAATCTCAAAACTCCACATTCTATCCTTCCACCCCACTTCCACCTATGTATAAAAGATACTTGATTAGGGACTCATAAACATTTCATTCTTAATATCATAACGCTATTATATTAAAGACCCGGGCAGAATTTATTTTGATGTTACATCTAAATCAATGTTACATTTAAATCTGACAACTGTGGTAGAGTTAAGCAACAGTCATTTTGGCCGTTGCATGCATAGGCCGACTCGACCGGGGAAGCACCACCCTCTCACAGAATATCGACGCCAAGTAACAGTATTTGAACTGTTGCGTTCCGTTTGGTGAGTGAGAGTGCCGGAGCCCAAACTCCTTTCCCATCCCCTCCCAAACTCCTTTCCCATCCCCTTTCCTTTACAGGGTCGGCAGCGCGAGTGTGACGCCATTAGTTTGCACACGTCCATAGGCCGCGGTAACCGCTTCCCATCAGGTGGGCCGTGTGCTTGACTGCCACCTTAGCGGTATAAAAAAAAACAACTATCAAAATTAAGTAATTGGAAATATTACAATGAAACAACTTAATACATGTTGGGATCGATACCTACCTACCGCCGTAGTAAACATACCTTTTTTTTTTTTTTCGTGCGGAAATCCCTTCGGATACCCCCCCGCGTGCCAGCGGGGGTGGTTATGTCGGGCATGAACCGACTAAAACCGCACGCCGTCTCGGGTCTACAGACGCCGGGGTGTAAGGTTGCCCATTAGAGCATATCCCTCGCACCCCGACTGACCCTGGGCCATCTCCGGTTTCGAGATGGCCCCCTCGGGTTTGGGAACCACGGTGTCCCCGTCTTGCCCCGGTTTGGGGGAGGGGCGTTAGTCGCCCCACCACCGTCCCGGCCTGCTTCTGCTGGGGTGACAGGTGGCCTCACCCGCCACCCCGTAGTAAACATACCTTGATATCATCATTCTCCAAGCCTTTTGCCTACTCAACCGAACTTCGATATTTTCCATGAAGCGAATGCCACCTGACCTCCACAACCCATTGGTGTTATCAAAGTTCTGTAGTCAGACCAGTTATCTAACTTTTTAGGGCTCCAACTACCCATAACGACTGCCATAATTGTTTCGTATGGCAACCGAGACCGACGACGGCTTAACGTGCTCTCCGAGGAACGGAAGGGTATCAATATGTTAAGACTTTACTTTAAGACTGACCTGAATAGGATTGCTTTACTTTGCAACATGTTAACCTAGTCGGTTACTACTTGGCCACGAGCCTCTCGATCGACAACACACCTGGATATCCTTTTTTTCCTATATAAATCTTTAGGAAATGTTAGGATACTAATTGCTTACGATAAATCGATCCAGCTAGGTTCAGTAAACAGTAAAGTAACAGTTGGTGGTAGAAATTTGATGACACAAATTTGTCACAAAATTCGGCCGGGTGGGTACCACCGTGTACGATTGCGAAAAACCCTCCATAGTAATCCAATTTCGGTTTCATTGCGTTCAGGGGTCAGCAAGTGCATAGCCGGGCAGGGAGATTGTGGTCGCAGCACCGGTGGCTGTCACGCGGTGCTGCGACGACAATTCTCTTCTGATGAGGCCGTCAAGCTGAGTGCCACCATTGTTAACATGGTACGTGTATGTAATGGTGACCCTCTTTCCCGAGACTTTACCTTCAGCTTACCATCAGGCGAGGTGAAGTCAAATTGACGTGTCCTATATATATAAAAAAAGTACTTCAAACACAACAGTAGGTGTAATGAGTGTAATGACTTGACCGGCCTACCGCTCTCGGAATGGATTACACCAACGATAGAAACCGAGATCAAGTTGTTCTAAACTGCGTTAAAAGACTTTTGTACTAAAGCAAGCAAAATACGTCTGTCTAAGCTTATAGGTAGTTAAACGTTCATAGGACATGTTTCTCGTTACACATAGGGTTATAAAACCTACAAGGTTTTATAACCCTATGTGGAACGAACGAACGTCGAACGAAGCGTTAAAATTTACGCGTAATCTAGGTACATTCCTTTTTTTTTTTTTTTTTTTATCGTGCGGAAATCCCTTCGGATACCCCCCCGCCGGCCAGCGGTGGCAGATATGTCGGGCTTCCACCGACTAAAACCGCACGCCGTCTCGGGTCTTCAGACGCCGGGGTGTAAGGTTACCCATAGAGCATATCCCTCGCACCCCGGCTGACCCTGGGCCATCTCACCACTAACAGCATCGCTCATCCTGTCTCCTCTGAAAGCAGAGGAGTACGGAGAGCGATGTGTTCCCGCCACGTTGGGTATTGGCCGACGATCAATGCCAACCCTATGAAGGGGTGAAGGGGAAGCCATTGACCGCCGCCCAGGGTGTACCGGCCGCTCCGATTCCGTTCCCCCCGGACTGCAGCGGGATCGGAATCGGAGCGACTCTCGAGGAGGTTACCCAACACACACCCCTCTAGGTACATACCTCACTAGACCACATGGTCTACGCGTACAGGCGGGAGTCGACAGGCGTGCTCAAATTGTATACGCGTGCTGTAAGTGCGGTTTATCGTTCTACACATGACATTCTACACAGCGCTATCTAGACCCAAAGTAGCATAACTTAACTAGCTTGTAATATAACTTCTAGAACGTAAAAAACTTAAGTAAAAAACTGTTTTCATAAAAACTTATATATCTAATATTATACATAGAAATTTGGCGATGCCAACTTTACTAGACAAATACCGTTCGTTGAAAATCGTACGCAGTCACACGAATCTGATTACTTGATATAGGTATATTCTTACCTGCACATCACTCAATTTCTAACACGATAAACACGAACCAGTTAGGAATGTTTTCTTATCTCCCTTTCACTTCCCCAAATCAACATTGCTATGTTCAAGGAAAATATTATCAGATATTTATTACATAAATATTATTATCTACTCGCGGATACAATAATCCTCCCTCAACAACGCCGTGTCTCATAATACGTTTGAGGAAGTTAGCAAATGTCGTTTCACTTAACTGTAATTTATTGCTTGGATATTAGGTACCTACCCACTATCCTGATATTCGTATCTTGAACTGGGTCACTGAACAGATGTACACAGTAATTACATTGCGTGTGCTGAGCCGATGCGAGATGCGAATATCTATAATGAATGACCTGCCGGAACCACGCTCTTTAGACATCGCCGGTCACTTTACTTAGCTTGATAATGGCAAATAAATATACGTCTGGATTGTTGTTAAAGCGATTAACGAAATATAATTAGGTTTATGTTTTGAAAACTCTTTACAAACCTAAAAATATACTAATCTTTGGTTGTAGTCTATTCATATAAAACTTTAATTCCTACTTAGATTTTTTTTGTAACAACAGAAATATTATATACATAGTATATTATTACACATATTATAAATATTAAATATTAACGTACATACGTCATACTTGGCGCTTGCCGTAATTCAAAGGCGGAAGCGATAGCGTTATAAATTCAAAGGGGCTGGCCCAATTTCAATTGGCTGCACTCAATTTATATAGTAATATTAACAAATTTGTGTTAATAAATACAGTTCAATATGCCGAACTTGGCACGCTCGCCTCCATTAAGCAAATCCCATAGCCTCTCAGATTCCGATGTGGACAAGATAACGGCCTACGTCTCCCCTCCTGAAGATTTCACTCATATTGCCCAAAGAGATACGAAGCGTCGACGAATCACTCTAGATGAATCAGGGTCGGAAGGTGCAAATATTCGAACAATAATTCGTGAAGAATCACAGGAAATGCTGAGTACCCTTCAAGGTCAACAGAACTCACGACTGGACGTCTTATAGAAATATATCACTGAAATTAAGACTCAAAATGATATCATACAAAACAAGAATCTCGAATAGAACAATCTATCGAGTTTGCCACCGCCAAGCTAGATGAAGTTCAATCCACTATAGCAAGACTGAAGGAGGATCGACAACATCTTGTGTCACAGATCTCAAAAATTGAAGAAAAATGTGAGGCTATGGAGAGGACCTCCCGCAAATACAGTATCCAGATCAGGAATGTGCCAAAGATAGAAAATGAACCCAAAGAAAAGATTTTCGATATGATTAAAAAGCTCACTACCAGTTTGGGTGTTAAGATGGATACCACTGAATTACGCGATGTATATCGAGTGCCTACTAAACCTGGGCAGACCACCACGTCTTTAATAGTTGAATTCTCGTCAACTTTACTTAAAGGACAAGTTCTGATGGCAGCGAAAAAACAAAACCTCGAATCAAGAAGATACAAAACAGAGCAATTAAATTCGTCGCACTCGGGATTAGATGACCCTAAAACTGAAGTATACTTAGCCGACCACTTGACACCTCAAGCTTCTCGGTTATACTACCTTGCACGTGAGCTCCGCAAACCCATAGGATACAATTACTGCTGGACCCCAAACGGCCTGGTCTGCATGCGGAAGAAAGAAGGGGAACCACGCATCCTAATAAAAAGCGAAGCCCAACTACAACAGCTAAGAAACAAATGACTAATATTCCTTATAGTAAGCATACTCTTATTTTGTACATCTACCTAATATTTACACATTCGCCCATAGCGTCAACCTACACAATTATGACACAATCAATACACAATCCAACTTCACACCGACTAACATACATACAAAATTT
Source organism: Cybosia mesomella (assembly GCA_946251805.1). Taxonomy (NCBI): domain Eukaryota; kingdom Metazoa; phylum Arthropoda; class Insecta; order Lepidoptera; family Erebidae; genus Cybosia; species Cybosia mesomella. Next base: position 13,301,763 of record OX276397.1, read on the forward strand.
ACAATTACACAACTATCCAACGTTTATTCCACAACAAACAAACTACAATCTAACTACCTAATCAAAGACCTCAAAGCAACTACTAATAGCTACACCAATATTCCAACACGGCACACCAAAAAATTACCTTATGATTGGGATTCATATTTTATCTATATATTTTTTATGATTATCGAAATTAATTATAGTGTTGTACGGTATTTCAGCCGAAAAATAAGTTTATTCTACTCAATTCCTAACAACATAAATAGCACTCTCTCACTTTTTAATACTATTAATGGACAACAGACCACTATTTGACGAATTTGACAGCTGTTGTACAATTCCATGTAAATTAATTGTAGACCCCAACCATCTAGAGCAACAGTTTGACCATCCGAATAGATTGAACATAATTTCATTTAACATAAGAAATATAAATAAAAATTTTGACAGCTTTCTAATATATATTACAAGGTTAAAAACGAATATAGATATCATCGTCCTGACAGAATGTTGGTGTGATGAAAACTCGAATCCCCCTCAAATTGATGGTTTCTCTATGTACTTTAGTAAGCATAGTTTTAACCAGAATGATGGAGTGATCATGTATTTGAACGTAAATATTAAAGCAACTATACAAGAAATTGACTTAGATGAGGCTAATTGCTTGATGGCCAAATTAGGCAACTTGAGCGTAATAGGTATATATCGCCCTTTCTGTTTCAAAAATCCTAAAATATTCATTGATGCTTTGGACACATTGTTAACCACTACCAATTCGCGGCATATCATACTAACCGGAGACATAAACACCATTAGATACCAACAACAACGACGTTAGAGATTATCTGGAAATCATTGGTTCCCATGGTTTACATCAAGGTGTGGACATCCCCACGCACGGTCTTACCTGCTTAGATAATAATAATAATAATAATAATAATGTTTTATTGGTCTTAGAGAAAATATACAATTATTGTCTTATACTATGCTGTAGTGAGAGTCACAAACGTTTCTGATACTGGTTCCCAAACTAGGCTGGCGCCTGTATTTTGGCAGACAATTTTCAGTCAAAATCATATGACTCAGTATACAGTAATTCATCGGCGTTATTAAATACCTTATATTTTAGTAAGTATTAAAACTATATATTAAGTATAATCAAGATAAGTAACCTCTTTTGTTATTAATTTTTGTATTTTGGTAGATAGTTTCCAGTGAAACATATGATACAGTATACGCAAAAGAACGACATCTTATACATTTTTGGCTTAACAATATCTATAAAATTAACATCGTGATTAAATAACTTTACAATCATTGTAGTACCTAGATAAACTAGATATGTAACATGTTTTTGATATTAATGCATTAAAAATTGTGAATGTGGGCATACGTGTAACTTTGTGGCTATTAAGTCCCACTATATTTTCAAGTTTATTTAATTGGTTATAAAGCTTGCTACCCATACTCTTGAACTGACGCCTGGCGAAGGCGGTTCTGCAACGAGAGCTATGACAAGCAGGTTTTTTACTGCCCTTGTTGAGGTCAGGGGGTGGTACACTCTGATGCACTCTTAGGATTGTTCTGAGCACATAGAGCTGTCTGACTGTTAGAAAATTATTTTCTTCGTAAAGTTTTACAGTAGGGTATCTTAATGGTTTTTGGTTCATAACTTTAAGTACAGCTCTCTGTGCTCTTTCCAGTTCGATTACTTTTGTTTTTACAGACCCTCCCCACACCGGAATGCAGTACTGGATAATAGACTGACAGAGGGCGAGGTAGACCATTCTCAATCTTGTTTGATTGATGATATCACGCAGTGTTTTAAAGAGATATATCAGCCTTCTAGTTCTAGTCTTTACAACGCTAATCTGGATATCCCAAGCTAGTCTGCTATCAATATGTACTCCAAGATATTTTACACTTGTAGCTCGAATTATTTCCTGGCATGTACAGCTATTATCCCCCAGGCAAGTGTGAGCTCTAATGGAGAAATCTTCAGCAGGTATATTAATTTTGGACAAAGAGAAGGGGATGTAAAGTGTTTTTTCTAGGTTTAGCGTCAGTAAGTTTTTATTAAGCCAGAGCATAATTTGTTTTAAGGAGTATTCTGCACGCTCCCTTACCTCCAACCAGGTAGCTCCCTCTATTACAATCGCGGTGTCATCGGCGTAAGTGAACATTTTAGTATGAGGGAGACATAGTACATAGATCATTCACGTACAACTGAAAGAGCGTTGGACCTAAAATACTACCTTGTGGAACACCGTAAGAGACAAGGACCTCATCACTCAATTGATCCCCAACTTTCACTCTCTGATGTCCGTTTGTGAGGTAGCTCTTAAACAGATCATGGGTGCACCCTCTTATTCCCAGGCCCTCCATTTTATCCAGTAAGATTGGCACAGAGACCGTGTCAAAAGCCTTGGAAAGGTCTAAAAATATGCATACACATCTGTTGTTGCTATCTAAATTCTTAACAACAGTGTTAGTTAAATCAATCACGGCGTCTTCAGTAGAAGTATCTGATTTAAAGGCATACTGATTTTCAGCTATGATGTTAAATTTGCTAATGTATTTCTTGAGTGCATTGTTCAGAGTTCTCTCCAAGACTGAAATTGGTCGATAGTTGTTGACACAGTCTCTGTCGCCACTCTTGTGCAAGCTAGAGGGCGACTATCAATGTTTTGTACTTGAAACAGATATCACAGATCATTATCCCCTGTTCTTGACCTATAACAGTACACTTTAGGAAAACCAACCATTTACAAAAACATAACTAGAACAAAAATAAATTATCCAGCTCTGACCGAAGCTATAAAATCAAAAGACTGGACATCCTTCCTAGAAATTACAGACCCCAACTTGGCCGCGGAAATACTTATAAATACGCTCCAGACGCTTATAACCCAAAACTCACACACAGCTTCCTTTACTAACCGTCGACGACCATTAAAGCCATGAATTACAATAAGTATTATCAAGTGTTATCCCTAGCTTATCCCTAGTCTTAAAGACTAGGGATAAGCTTCACAGTATCTCAAAATTGAATCTTGACAACGCCGATATAAAAACGCAGTACTTAAATTATCGCAATACTTGTAACTTATTAAATCTAAAAAATACCTATTATAAGGACAAATTCTACAAAAATTTCAAAAATAATAAAGGGACCTGGGAAACTGTGAAAGAATTGTGTAGTATTAAGAAAAAACGCTTCCGAGCACTTACTTGATCTCGTGCCAGATTCACCTTGGGAATCAGTTAATTTGGTTAATCGATACTTTACCTCGATTGGTAGAGAACTAGCCTCAGACATCTTAAAGAGAAATAGCACTACTGAACTGTGCTTAGCGGAAAAGATAATTCCGTCAAGCAATGTTAGTTCTATGTATCTTGATCCAGCAGATTATATTGAGATTAAAAAAAATATCATGGGTCTAAAGAATAGTAGTGCCCCAGGTATCGATAACATTCCAAATATTGTACTAAAAAACTCTCGGACGATTTTGTGCACTATGTATATCTGTGTAATCTTAGTCTTACAACTGGGATTTTCCCAGCAATTTTCAAAAAAGCAGCTGTCGTGCCGGCGTTTAAGAGTGCTGACGCAGATACAATTGCTAACTACAGGCCTATATCACTACTGAGTGCAATTAGTAAAATTATGGAAAAAGTAGTTAACTCTCGTCTAATTAAATTCCTAGAAAGCAAAAACATTCTGGCCTGTACCCAATACGGTTTCCGCTCAGGTAGAAATACTGAAGATGCGGTAGCTAGGCTCTCGGATATCGTTACAAAGGCAGTAGACATGGGTGAAAAATGTGTTGCCATATTTTTGGACCTCCAAAAAGCATTCGATACCGTCTCATTACCAATTTTGTTGCGCAATCTCAAGAAAATATAATAATAAAATAGAAATGCTCTAGCACATCATGGGCATAAGAGGCATGGTGCTGGAGTGGCTCCGAGACTATTTGGAGGGGAGAAGCCAGGTGGTCAAAGTAGAAAACACTTATAGCACTAGCTTTCCGGTTACTTACGGAATTCCGCAGGGTAGTACCCTCGGTCCGACCCTATTTTTGGCTTACGTGAATAGACTTTGTAAACGTTGACGTTGTCTATTTGAATAGACAACGCGGATGTACTGGCTTTTGCAGATGATACCGTATTGATTTGCCGTGGGAAAACATGGACACAGAATCCAAGAATCTGCTGAAATGGGCCTCAAACGAGTTATGCATTGGCTTGATGAGCATTTACTAACTATTAACGTAACTAAAACAAAATACATTTGTTTTAGAATACCGGAAGCAACAAGTCCAATGACAAATTTTTCTATTAAAGCTCATACTTCCCAATGCAAACTCGATAATGGTGGCTACTGTGACTGCGTTCCCATTACCCAAACCGATATCCAAAAATACCTGGGAGTTATCATAGATTGCCATTTAAACTGGAAACCGCATATATCGTCACTTAGCAAAAGAGTACGAAAATTACTTCCAATTTTTTAAAAACCTACGCGAAGCTGCTGACTGCAATCTCTTAACCAACGTATACTACGCCCTTTGCCAATGCGTTCTATCTTACTGCTACCCTATTTGGGGTGGACCTGCTCCAACTCATCTGCTAGAGCTGGAAAGAGCCCAACGTGCAGTCATCAAGGTCATGTTCCATAAGCCCAGGAAATACCCCACCCAAAAACTCTATGAAGAATCGCGTTTCCTCATAGTTCGCCAATTATACATCTACTGTACAGCCTTACGTCACCATAAATCTATTGATCCATCTAAGATTTCACAGAGTAAAAGAAGAATTCGAACACCTGTTCCCTCCTTTAACACAATGTTCGCTCGACGTCAACTATATTACATGGGACCATTCATTTATCGGTTCGTTAATGGCTCGAACCAAATCTACAAAATGCCTAAGTTTCGGTTAAAATCTATACTCAAAAAATATCTAACGGCCCTTGATTACCTTGGCACAGAAAAAATTCTACGAGTATAAAGCAAAAACCACTAGGAACTTGAATCCTACCATATCCACATGCACCTCCGCATACGCTCACACACACGACATACATACAGCCGCAAACGCCTTACACTCACTTAGACGCAACACACACGAACACATAGGTACACAACTCACACCCAAATACAAACAAGACATACGACCGAATACACGAACATATACACGAACTTATACACAGCACACACACACACGCACACACACACGTATATTCACACATCCTGATTTATAAATTATATTAGATGCTGGCCAGGGGTGGAGGGTTGGTAACCTGAGACACAGGATTCTCCTAGTTCAGGTACCAACCCGCCATAATTCTGTTTGATTCTAGTACCAATTTTAAAATTACATTCTACTGTATTTTATTTGAAATTTGTTATGTAACATGTATGGTGAGAAATAAACGTTATTATTATTATAGAAACAGCCAGGCCAATGCAAATACACATATTCAGGCATATAAATATCGGGCATCGGGCATCGAACTCGCGACCTCTGACTTAGCAGTCGAATGCTCTACCGCTACACCACAGAGATTGTCAAATTTATGCTCTCTATGTTCACCTAATAACAAATAATAGGATTCTAATCTGAATTAGAAATCACTTAAATTAACGTTACCATAAAACGAATAAATCCTTTTAATAGTTAATAAACTATCCGTCAATAACAAATAAAAATGACGCATTACAGAATATAGTTTTACACGAATTTGATCTTTACAAATTGTGGTCATTACACGTCTATCCCTTGGCCTCGGGTAATGGAGAAAAATTAAGCTGACTGAGCAAGCATGAGTTCGTATTTTCACAATAAATAACTTGCGGGATGATGAATAGAACTTGGTAACAGACAATAAAAATAATTACCTGCGTAAACACCACTCACACCACGCTTATTTGTTATAATATATTTACGGTATAAGGCGACAGCCAAAGGTAACAGTATATCAGTCTTAATGGCAACTATCTTGGAGGTAAAGACCATTGTGTGGTGGCTTTAACTATTCTAACAATGAATAAATAAGCTTCACGAAGTAATTTTATTTAGAAAATCAAGTAACTGATGGTAGTAACTGACCTACTTAGTTTCTTTCTTGAAGGTGATATTCATAGGTTGGAAATAGGTAGACACCTACAAGTCGTTTAAAAGTTCTCCTAAATGATTTATTAAAGGCTACATTATTGTAAAAAAAACAACAAGTTAGCAAAGTAATATTTTAGTACCCGTGTTTACGCAGCGAACTTGTCGTGCTGGAAAGGTGAAAATAAGAAAACAATGTAGGTACTTTAACAATTAGGTAAGGCCCATCATGGAGGATTGGCTAGAGAGGCGACACGGAAGCCTATCGTACCGACTAACGCAAGTCTGGTGATCTCCGGGAAGGGGAGCTTCGGGGACCACCTGCATCGGATCAGGAAGGAGCCAACGCCTGAGTGCCATCACTACGACGCGAGCGAAGACTCGGGGCTGCTCGCCGCGCGTTGCAGGCGACTCAGGCGCCAGAGGTCGCTTAACGACCTCCGTGCTCCATGAGCGCAGCCCTGGGGGTGGCAGGTGAGGCCGCCTGTCACCCTAGCAGAAGCAGGCCGGGGCGGTGGGGCGACTAGCGCCCCTCCCCCAATCGGGGACACCGTGGTTCCCAAACCCGAGGGGGCCATCTCGAAACCGGAGATGGCCCAGGGTCAGTAGGGGTGCGAGGGATATGCTCTATGGGCAACCTTACACCCCGGCGTCTGTAGACCCGAGACGGCGTGCGGTTTTAGTCGGTTCAAGCACGACATAACCGCCCCCGCTGGCCGGCTTATCCGAAGGGATTTTCGCACTAAAAAAAAAATTGTACCCAATCGCACCACGCCATAAGCATGAAGTTGCATTTAAGCGTCATCACACTTTAAAAACATAATGGTCGCTTACCCACTTACTCTATAGCATAGGAATAGTCTTTACCCGGGATGCGTGACACCCGGGCGCCGGGCCGATTGCTTGAAAATAAAAATTTCATGTACCTACATCAATCACTTTTGAAAACTACTTTACATTCACTTTAAATGCCCACAAAAAGTATATAGGCAACAAAAAACTCATGTAATTTGCTGGAGCCCAAGGTAGTGTGCCAAAATAGGGGCTGACCAGGAATTACTGGGCAATTTCAAGCCTTACGGCTCCCCTATCTTATGGTGAGAGGCTAGTGACAGGGATAGGCGTCCCCACTATTCCGGAGTCGCCAGCTAGAGCCACTTCAAGGAGACGTAGAAACTTTGTTCCCTTCAAGGGTGGAGGAACACACTCAAGCGCCCGACATCGCGCCCGAAGTCACTTGGGTAGAGCAAGAGATAGCGGTGTTACGACTCAAAGTCATTATGGATACCTCCTTATGGATTTCCCAAGTGAAATCACATCACCATCATCGATGTAGTGTACAACTATGGAAATGTTCGAAAATTAAATGTGTTCAAAGCGATACGTAAATCGGTTCAGGCTACATATCCTCTTATTCAATGTCTATTCAATACTTTGAATACTTTTAATTAAGAAAAAATAAACATTAAAATGAACCGTAGTGCAGCATCTTTCTATGGTTGGCAAGTGAATTTAAATTCAACGCTTGACTTAACACAAAACAGAACTTTCCAATACCGACTAACTTGTTTACCCATTCAAAGGAAGCAAGAGTTGAGAGCGGTACAAGTTTTCTTAAGCCCGTGCACTTAGGTAGGTAGGTACCTAAAAAAGTCACTTCAACACAATTTGTAAAGGGTTCATTCAAATAGTCTATGTTAAATTGAGTAATAGAGAAGTTCTGATAAAATTGTTCAGTCAATGAATTTTTACTATGAGAAATTAACAAAATGTTGCCCAGTATCGCACCAAAATTTGTTCCACTTAGAGCGGTTTAAGCCACATAGGCCAAATTTAGATAACTTTTATAGGATTTAATTCAAAAAAATTACGACCGGCTTGGCTTCTTCAGAGAAAGTTTAGAAAGAAAAGTACTTGTGGAGAACATGTTTCTGAAAATTTTCTTTCCTATCATCTGTAAACCATCGTCAAATTTAAAAAAATACTCCCAAGAAGAAGAATACTTACAGAGTCTCTAGGTATAAGACCAGGCACTCCCAAAAAAATTTTTCCTTGCAACATTCTGTACCAATTTTTCATTTTTGCATTTTTTAGAATATTGAACACAATGGAGTAGATAAAATGTTATTAAAAAAAAATTTATTGATATGTTTTTAAATTGACTTAATTTATACGCAACATTTTGTTAAGACAAAAATTGCATTTGAGTTAAGAAAATTTAATAGATTTTTACACTGGAATAGCAAACATAAATGGTATAGAATCTTATATAAGTACTTAGAAATATGATAAATGTATTTTATTTATAATCGTTTGTTAAAATTTATTAATTATTGGGCGTTAAAATAACGAAAATAGATGAAAGAGCGACATTTTCACTTATTAAATAAATAATATGATAACTACGTGGGACACTCAGAAAGTTTTGCGAAAATAAAAAAAAGTGTTCTATAGGTAAATATTTTTTTATTAAATCTTTTCAAAGTACTCTCCACCAGCCTCTATACAAAGTTTCATGCGTTTGAACCAGTTTTCAAAACACTTTTTCCAATCCGCCGCAGATACCTCGTTTACAGCCTGCTCAAACGTTGACAGCGCATCTTCCGGCGACGAAAATTGTATCCCATTGAGCTGATTTTTTATTTTCGGGAATAAAAAGAAGTCGCACGGTGCAAGGTCAGGGCTGTAAGGAGGGTGACCTAGGAGTTTAACCGGAGTGCTGTCCAGGAAGTCCCTCGTTTTAAGCGCGGTGTGTGCGGGCGCGTTGTCATGGTGGAGTAGTATCCCGCGGAGCCCTGTGTTTGGTCGCTTGTAGCTAACTACAGAGAAAACTTCTGCCAAGCATTTGGTAGTGTACCATTCAGCGTTGATGCTTCTTTGATTTCGTAATGGGATTGATAACAAGTAGCCAGACAAATTGAAAAAACTCGCGATCAAAATCTTCCCTCCGCTTCTAGATCGCTTCACTTTGGTAGGTGTTGATTCGTTTTGAAACACCCAAACCGTCGACTGGCGTTTTGTTTCTGGATCATACTGATAAATCCACGACTCATCACCTGTAATGATGTCATAAACACGCCGAGACGCGCCTGCTTCAAACTTGTTTATCATATCACGACACCATTCCACCCGGGCCTGCTTCTGAGCATCGGTGAGATTGTGCGGCACCCAGCGTGAAACTATCCTTCTCATCACGAAGATGCACGTGTAGAATCTCGTGAAGGCTTCCCGATCCACACTGAAGAATGTGCTGAATCTCTTGATATGTGACTCGTCTATTATCTTGGATTAAATTTTTCACTGCTAGCACGTTTTCTTCCGTAACAGCCGTCAAAGGGCGACCACTTCTTTCTTCATCCTCCAAAGTCAGTCGACCGCGCTTGAATTCGTTATACCAACGATACACGGTCGCCTTGGAAGGGCCTTTATCCATGAATGCCATTTGAAGTCTACGATTCATCTGGTTTCAGGCGACACTTGAAATCGTAGAAAATCATAGCGCGAAAATGTTCCCGACGCAGATCCATTTTTCAATGAGACACAATAATTGAAATTATCTTGCAAAAAATGCAGAGAGAAATTTTGAAATTGGAACGTACTTATTTTTACTCATAAATAATCATATTTTAGAAATAGATTATAACTGACCAGTCTCTCATATATAAAAACTTTTTTTCGCAATACTTTCTGAGTGGCCTGGTATAAATAAATAATAATTGAATATGAATTACGATTTTTTGTTAAAATTTATTCA